>CM038673.1:238839163-240119163 GCA_021605145.1 Aegilops bicornis | reverse complement strand
CTTTTCTCCCAGGACAGATCTTCGTATTCGGCGGCTTTGCACTGCGGGCCAATTCGCTAGGCCATCTGGAGCAGATCGAAAGCTACGCCCCTGGTCATCAGGTCAGATTTGGAAGCTTGAACTACACGACCGATGTCCGCGGAGACTTGATCTTTGACGGATTCGAGCCACAGCCGAAGCGGCGTGACCTTTGTCCTCGGCTCGATGGGTACGGTCTAGCTCGCCACCGAACGGTGCCACGGAGGTCAGCATTCCTGCCCGCCTCCCGACCCTTAATCCGGGCGGTTTAGCTGATCAAGGGCGGTTGGTTGGACACCGCCTCGGGGCTGAAATCTCCACGGTGATTGAGCCGAACACCATCCTCGCCCTTACGGCTCGTGACTCCCAGTGCCGACTCCTTCTCGGACTCCGAACCTCCGGCGCCTCTACCAGTCGAATCCGACTGGGCGCCGATTATGGAGTTCACCGCCACGGACATCTTTTAGCACTCGCCCTTTGGCGATATCCTGAACTCATTAAAGTCTCTCTCTTTGTCAGGGGAGCCCTGGCCGAACTATGGTCAGGAAGGTTGGGATTCGAACGACGAAGAAATTCAACGCCCACCCACCACCCACTTTGTAGCCACTGTCGATGATTTAACCGACATGCTCGACTTCGACTCCTAAGACATCGACGGTATGGACAACGATGCCGGAGACGATCAAGAGCCAGCGCCCACGGGGCACTGGAAGGCCACCTCGTCATATGACATATACATGGTGGACATCCCAAAAGATGGGAATGGCGATCGAACGACGGAGGATGACCCCTCCAAGAAACAACCCAAGCGCCGACGTCAGTGGCGCCCGCTCTAAATCCCGCCACAAGAAAAATGCGACTCCGCACGGGAGACAATAATACCGGACAGTGCGAAGATGACCCCCTCCAGCAGAGACTCGGCGCAGAGGAGGGAGAAGCAAGTCCGCACGACAGGCTGGCAGAAAGAGAGGTAGAGGGCGATAATTATCGCCCCCTCGAAGACGAGGCAAGCCTCGGCGATGATGAATTTGTCGTGCGGAGGACCCCGTCGAACAAGAGCGTTTTAAACGCAGGCTCATGGCCACGACAAGCAGCCTCAAGAAAAGCAGCAACAACTTAGAGCTGACTAAGACCTGCTGTGACGGATGGATCAAGTCCTTGCGGTAGAAGAGTATGAACTCGAATGCCCTCCAAAAGCTACCCCAAGCGTGGCCGTTGCCTCGATCGGAGGAGGAAGCACCCACGTCACCAAATAAGACGACATGGCAGACGGCCACCCGTGGCCGTGGCGGAGAAGCCTCTCGGCCCTCCGCTCAAGCCACGCCCGACGCCGCTCAAAAAGTACCAAGGCACGGGAAAACGCTACCGGACTTAAGAGATATATTGGAGGATAAGGCAAAGCATACAAGATCGATCTACAGATCGCGTGGGCGCCAACGACTGGGATGATTACCGTCACGCCAGGATACAAAGAACCTGGCCGGGCGAACCACGATGAACAAAGCTCATATGAGCTACTTCGTGATATAGCCCAATAACAGAGGCGCCGCACACCCACTATGCTTCACAAATGAAGCAATGGATCATCAAATCCCTGAGGGCTTCAAACCCGTAAACATCGAATCATAAGATGGTACCACAGATCCTGCGGTCTGGATCGAGGACTATCTCCTCCATATCCACATGGCCCGCGGTGATGATCTACATGCCATCAAATACCTCCCAGTCAAGCTTAAAGGACCAGCTCGGCATTGGCTCAACAGCTTGCCAGCAGAGTCAATCGGTTGTTGGGAGGACCTGGAAGCCACATTCCTTGATAACTTCCAGGGCACATATGTGCGACCACCAGACGCCGATGACCTTAGCCATATAATTCAGCAGCCAGAAGAATCGGCGGACAATTACGGGCGCGGTTCCTAACAAAGAAAAATCAGATCGCCGACCGTCCAGGATGCGAGGCGCTTAGCAGCCTTCAAACACAACATCCGTGACGAGTGGCTAGCCCGCACCTAGGACAGGAAAAGCCGAAATCCATGGCAGCCCTCACCACACTCATGACCCGCTTTTTGCGGCGGAGAGGACAAGCTGGATAGCTCGAAGCAACAACTTGGCCAAACACCACAGTAGTTCGGATACCAAGGACAAAGCAATGGCGGGTCGCGTCAAGCAACAAGCATAAACGCCGCATTAACTTGGCGATAATGCTGAAGATCTGACGGTAAATGCCGGATTCAGAGGCTCTAAACCCGTCAGCGGAAGAAGCCATTCAAAAGAAATACCCAGGGCCCGTCCAACTTGGACCGAATACTCGATCGCTTGTGCCAGATACATGGCACCCCCGAAAAACCAGCCAACCACACCAACAAGGATTGTTGGGTGTTCAAGCAAGCAGGCAAGCTAAGCGCCGAAAACAACGACAAGGGGCTGCATAGTGATGACAAGGAAGAGCCCCGGCCGCCGAACAATAGAGGACAGAAGGGCTTTCCCACACAAGTGCGGACGGTGAACATGATATACGCAACCCACATACCCAAAAGGGAGCGGAAGCGTGCGCTAAGGGACGTATATGCGATGGAGCCAGTCGCCCCGAAGTTCAACCCATGGTCCTCCTGCCCGATCACCTTTGATCGAAGGGACCACCCCACTAGCATCCATCACGGTGGATTCGCCGCATTGGTTCTTGACAAAATCATCGACGGATTTCACCTCACTAGAGTCCTGATGGACGGCGGTAGCAGCCTGAACCTACTTTATCAGGATACAGTGCGCAAAATGGGCATGGATCCCTCAAGGATTAAACCCACAAAGACGACCTTTAAAGGCGTCATACCAGGTGTAGAGGCCAATTGTACAGGCTCAGTTACACTCGAAGTGGTCCTCGGATCACCGGATAACTTCCGAAGCGAAGAGTTAATCTTCGACATAGTCCCGTTCCGCAGCGGCTATCACGCACTGCTTGGACGAACCGCATTTGCAAAGTTCAATGCGGTGCCCCACTACGCATACCTCAAGCTCAAGATGCCAGGCCCTCGAGGCGTAATCACGGTCAATGGAAACACCGAACGCTCCCTCCGAACGGAGGAGCATACGGCCGCCCTTGCGGCAGAAGTGCAGAACAACCTCTTAAGGCAATTCTCCAGTCCGGCCAATAAACAATCGGACACTGTCAAGCGCGCCCGGAGTAACCTAGAGCAAGACCGCCTGGTACGTTCCGAACAAGCGTAGTAATGCAGCCACAACCCCGGCCCTGGAGAACTCGTGAAGCCAGTACTACGCGCACGTAATTGCGCTCTGAAGCACCATGGGCATGGGGGACGGGCCATGACCATGGCACGCCCAGAATGCGGCAAAACCGCACCAGGGACTCTCGATTGTGTCATTCTTTTTCTTTCTTCTTTTTTCTTACTTTCAGGACTCCGTTTTCCAGAAGTCTTGTACGGCACTAGAATTGCCGAACTCACGATGCAACAGCCAGGAAGCGTAAAGCTACGCCGAGTGTCCGTGGTCTCTACTATGAGCATTATACCTGTTTTACACACCATCCCGGCAGCTTACCCTCGAGGGGGACATGTTAAATAGTCCCATCCCTTGCTTATCGTGACTATTTGTATCGTTCGCTTCCATTGCGGTACCTTTTGAATAAACAATACATAGCTTCTGCCTATTATTGCACTCCTTTCTTTATCTATATATATGTTCATTTCATGACATGTTGCACCCAAACACTTTGGTACGGCCAATACACCAGAGGCTTAAGTACCCCAAAAGTATGGTGTGATAAGTCCGAACACTTTCACAAGTGCGGCACCCTGAACTTATAGCATTATATGCATCGGCTCCGAATCATGTCTTGGGTCAATAATTGTGTTTTCCCGGCTCCCATGTTTTGGTACCTTACGTTCCGTTATATCGGCTAAGGTAGTGCTGGGAGAACCACTGCGATTGTGCCCCGGTTGAGCTGGGTTAAGCACCTCAGTGGAGAAAGCTAAAACTGACCGTCATGATAGGGCGAGAGCCGATCGTTGTTCGAGAGGTTTTTCGGGTCCCTAAAGACTTATGCCGCTTAGGCGAGGAGTCGGCATTGTCCGCCAAGGCGTGGATAGCGCCCGAACTCGGTCTTCCGAATACTAGGGGCTTCACGAAATTTAAAATTATAGAATTCTATGGCTAAGTGAGAGTGTTCAAGCACTATAAGTCCGGTTGCCTTGTTCGTTGTGTTGAGCGCCTCCCTCGAAGGACCCAAGAATGGGAACAAGAGTGCTCAAGTTTATCCCGAACACCCCAGCACTCATGGCATGGGGGTTGAAGCATTGCTTAGCGCATATGAACAAGTTTTAAGCGTACAGGATAACAAATGTGAGTCTACTCAAATATTACATCTTTGGAGCATTCACCCGCTATAAGACGGGCACCCTTCAGGACGCCCTCATAATACTTCTCGGGCTTGCGATGTTCTTTGCCGTGGCGTTCTCGTCTGGCTACCAGCCTTCTCCAGCGTCGGCTTGCCCATGCACCTTGGCACGGGCAAGGGCCCTATGGGCACCTTCAATACAGACGGAGCGCTTGATGACTTCGATCCATGGACATGCATCCACCCGCCGCCGCACTAGCCCGAAGTAGCTCCTAGGCATGGCCTCATTTGGCCACAGCCGAGCTATAAGGCCCTTCATGGCCTGTTCGGCGACCTTGTGGAGCTCGACCAATTGCTTCAGTTTGTCGCTCAAGGGCACCGGGTGTTCGGCCTCAGCATACTGAGACCAAAACACCTTTTCCGTCGAGCTCCTTCTTCGGCTCGGTGAAAGCGGCGGCATCGGAGACACCATGGGCAGATCTGCGAACGCCTCTGGAGAGCTCGGATTCGTAAGTACTAGATAATTGACTTTTACATTCTTGCTCTGCATAAATAATGCCTTACCCGGCGATCTTCTTTTATTGCCTCAATCTCCTGGAGGGCTTTTGGGCCTCGGCCTTAGTAGCTTTGGCACTCTCAAGAGCCGAGGCAGCTCGGACTCTCGGGTCTTCGAGTCACGCTCCAAACCTCGTGTTTTTTCACAAGAGCACTGAGCTCTTGCCGTGCCTCCGCCAGCTGCGCCTCCCCTTCTCTCGCTCGGTGCGCTCACATGGCCGCTTTGTTTCGGCGGACACCGCCTCCTTCGAGGTTGCCACCTCGCCGTGGCCCCTGCAGCACCCATGTTATTCCTGTTATCTTTTGCAACCACATTTTTAAATTCCTTAAGGTATTACTTACCTTCCTTGTCCTCGAGCTGCTTCTTGGCTTGGCCGAGCTCGTTCTCGGACCGCCGAGGCTCTCCTTCAATGCATTGACCTCCGCAGTCGGTCTGCAGAGGTCGATAGGGCAGCCTGCATTCCCATATTGACATAATTATGTTAGACTCACGAGATATCTTTTTAGATCCTCATCCGGCTTTTCTTTCCTAACACCGAACTAAGCATCGGGGCTACCGTCTATGCGGTAATCTTCTTACATATATTGAAAACTTACCTCAAAGCCTGTTAGAAGGTCACAGAAGCTTCATTCAGCCCGCTCTTGGCGGATCGAACTTCTCGATCACCACATCGATAACAAATGCGGTGCTCCTCCCTCGATGGAGGCGCTGTTAAGCGCCTCCAGTAAGCTATCCGGTGCCTCCGGTAGGACGGAGGACACCGGCGTCTTACCCTTACTACGAAGGGCCCGCTTGCCGGACTTCGGAACCGCTGAAGGTTCCAGTATGGAGTCCGGACAAGGGTCGGGCTTAGAGCCCTTGGGGTCTCACTCCCCGCGCGCCTGGAGTCCGGGAGGCTGCCTTGCGGCGCCTCCCGCGCCACCCCCTCTTGACCAGGCCCCCTCGGGGCCCCACCTCGGCGTCGACCACAGCGTGAGGTGAGCAGGCGGCCGGAAGTGAAGTACTCTCCACTTCCGATGAATTCAGGGACCCGCCGACGAAGCGGCGAGCCTCGTCATAGGCGGGCTGCATGATTGTTCGGCATTAGAGAACACTATGCAATGAAAAAAAAGCCATGGGTATCCGGACACTTAAGATCTCGCCAGGGGCTTGGCCCTTGTTGGCCACTCCTCCTCATCGTTGTCGGCGTTGGTGGAGAAGTCCGGAGGAAGGGTCCTTCCCTTCTTGGACCCTCCGGCCTCCCCAGTTGGGGCGGCCTTCCTTTCTTCTCTCTCACCGGGGAGGGCTTGTTTTTCCTCCTCCTCTTCCTCAGAGGAGGATTCCGCCTCAGGGTTGTCGGGCGATGAGTCCGACAGCACCTGGCGGCGGGAGCTCCTTCGAGTTCCCGTGGCCTTCTTGGCCTTCTTCTCCGTCACCACGTGAGGTGCCGGAGCCAGCAGCCCCATCAATCGGGCGTCCGCTGGATCTTCTGGCAAAAGGGCCGGACAGTTAACCTGTCCGGACGTCTTCAGCCAGTCCTGTCAAAGGTTAGGGAGTTTTAGATCCCACATAGAGTCAAACTATGAAAACAGAGTCCCATAAAGGGTAAAATAACTTACCTCGCTGGCTTGACGCTGCGAGCTGAACCCGCGATCTTCGGTAGCGGATGTGGGAGCCTCGGCGCCCTTGAACAGCACCTTACAGGCATCTTCGTACGTAGTGTCGAAGATCCTTTTCAGAGTTGGGTGCTGTGCCGGATCGAACTCCCACAATTTGAAGGCCCGTTGTTGGCATGGGAGAATCCGGCGGATGAGCATCACCTGGATTATGTTGACAAGCCTGAGATTCTTATCCACCAGGTTTTAGACGCAAGTTTGCAGTCCGGACAGCTCATCTGAATCCCCCCACGTCTGGCCCGTCTCTTTCCATGATGTGAGCCGTGTGGGGAAGCTAGATCGGAATTTGGGGGCCGCAGCCCATTGAGAGTCGCGCGGCTCGGTGATGTAGAACCACCCCGATTTCCACCCCTTTATGGTCTCCACAAAGGAGCCCTCGGGCCATAGGACTTTGGCCATCTTGCCAACCATGGCGCCTCCGCACTCCGCTTGGCGGCCGCTCACTACCTTCGGCTTGACATTGAAGATCTTCAGCCATAAGCTGAAGTGGGGCTGGATGCAGAGGAAGGCCTCACACACGACGATGAACGTCGAGATGTTGAGGATGAAATTCGGGGCCGGATCGTGGAAGTCCAGGCCGTAGTAGAACATGAGCTCCCGGACAAATGGGTGAAGTGGAAAACCTAGTCCGCGGAGGAAGTGGGTGAGAAACACCACCCTCTCATGGGGCCTGGGGGTTGGAATGAGCTGCCCCTCGTCGGGGAGCCGGTGCGCGATGTCGCTGGACAAGTATCCGGCCTTCCGCAGCTTTTTGATGTGCCCCTCCGTGACGGAGGAGGCCACACACCTGCCTCCCGCTCCGGACATAGTTGGAGAAGGTTGAGGTGGGGTGTGCGGACTTGGGCGCTGGAGCTCGAGTGCACGGAAATGGATGAGCAAAGGAGGAAGAAGGCGTAGGTGAACAGGTGGATCCTTATCCCTTATATGGACTAGACGGCGAAGCGTCCGCCGCCACCGTAAAACTTGCTTATCTCCCAAGCCTCGTAATCAATGGCGCGGTTGGGTTACCCATGTCCGTATTGATGAGAAACCCGGGATAAGGGGCACGATCTCCGCTTTGATAAGACGTGCCAAGGAAACCGCCTCGCTAAACGCTACCGAGGTGGAGCAAGAAAACGATTCAGATAAAGACCTGGCCGTGGTGTGATGTCACGCCGTGGAATACGTCGACATATCTGCAAAGGTTATTCTCTACGGTAGTATGTGGAACTTGTTTTACTGAGCGGACACTATCCTTGTGTTCAAAACCTTCTATGAAGTATTCGAGGAGGAACCCGCCTTGCAATGTCAAGACATTATGCGCGCCCGGACTAAATCGTCATTGAAGACTGGTTCGAGGCTACCGAGGAGTCCTGGACTAGGGGTGTCCGGATAGCCGAACTATCATCTTTGGCCGGACTCCTAGCCTAGGAAGATACACGATTGAAGACTTCGGCCCGGGTCCGGATGGGAGTTTCGTGGGCGTGGACGGCAAGCTGGGCGATACGGATATGTATATCTCCTACCATTGTAATCGACTCTGTGTAACCCTAACCCTATCCGTGTCTATATAAACCGGAGGGTTTTAGTCCATAGGACGAACAACGATCATACCATAGGCTAGCTTCTAGGGTTTAGCCTCTCTGATCTCGTGGTAGATCTACTCTTGTACTACCCATATCATCAATATTAATCAAGCAGGAGTAGGGTATTACCACCATCGAGAGGGCCCGAACCTGGGTAAAAACATCGTGTCCCTTGTCTCCTGTTACCATCCGCCTAGACGCACAGTTCGGGACCCCCTACCCGAGATCCGCCGGTTTTGACACCGACACTACGCTTGCCAGAAACTCGCTGTTGCGCACACTCTTGTCGTGAGTGCTTGAGCAACGGATCCTTAGCAGCCTGCGAAAGTGCCGTTGCTGAGAATGTTACATTTGACGGTCTCAATGCATCTACTTAAGTTGTTGAGCAGAGTCGAAACAAAATAAGAGCGAAAATATTCCTGACAAGGTTCCTTGGCGTGCATGTTTTTCATATAAAGGCCAAAATTGTTCAAGGAAAAATAGCAACTATAACAAAGAATTTGTTTAAACTTTTTCAACTTAACTTTTTCTTTGTTGCACTTCTTGTCAATAAATGATAACTTGAACACCCTTGGGTATCCATACCGTCACTCCCCTCGGGAAAATCACACGCAAGGAAACCTTCTTTCCCTTGAGAAAAAGAGACAAGAGAAAAGAGGAGGCTGAAGACCCTGACGGCTCGTTAAGCATTTCATAAAAGGCAAAACGTAACACAACATCACATTAAACATACACAAATAAATATGTATTTTGACAAAGAGTTGTGAAACACTTAGCTTTATTTCACTATGCACAGGGTCCACGTCTGGCTTTTTACAAAGGATTACATGTCTTACAGACAGACTTGTACAAAAGAGATTGCCGGGTAGCCCGACAACCACACCTCATGGGTAGAACTTGCGAATATGCTCAATATTCCACGAGTTCTGCACCAGAGTGCCATCTTCGGTCTCAAGACGGACTATACCAGGTCTGGTGACTCGCACTACCCGATAAGGGCCTTCCCACTTTGGAGTAAACTTGTTTGATCATGACGGCGTTCTGGGAACTAGGCTACCCAGACCTGCCTACCTGCGACCCACAGCGTGGCTCCATCGACGGCCTGGTATGGCCCATCTTCAGCACCGGCAAGACAAGACCCTTGCGAGGGGCCAAGCCTTGCGATGCGCACGACACCAAGACCTCCAGAGGGAGCAGCCTCGCCAGGCTGGCTTCTGAGGAGCGGAAATTCCTATGCAGGTGCCCACCTCGTGAGGTTGGGGTGACGCAAGCCATGACGACCAAGGGCAGGCAGGCGCTAGTGGGCATAGAGCGGCAGGTTTCCTCTTTGGTGCTAAGGAGGCAAGCGCAGGCGCGGGGGCCCGAGGAATCAACCAAAGGTTTCCATTCCCGTGGAATGATACCAAGACCGGCAGGATGGCAGGACGGATGTCATCACCGATCCCACCACAATGTCATGAGCAGATGCTTTGCAGGCGAAGACCGCCTTTCGTCGGGATAAGATGTACTACTTGTCCCCCTTAAAACTTGGCCACTGTGGGATCCCTTCCCACCTTTGTTTTGGAGGAAGAGGACCGAGGCCACTATAAATATAGCTTAGCCACCACCATAGGAAGGGATCCGGGATCCAACCCAAACCATCGCTAGATCACATCCACACAAGAACATGCCTCCTCAGGTTGTTTTTGCCCTTTACTAGTTCACCATCAGCCCCTCGTGAGGCTAATCCACCCAAAATCAGGAGTAGGGTTTTACACCGCAAGGTGGCCCGAACCTGGGTAAACTGCCGTGCCCTTTCCTTTCTTGTTCATGGAGCTAGGCCGTGGGGGCGACGAATTGGCTGGCTGGAGAGGTTTATTTCTTCACACACGCCCCAGAGTTCGAACCTTTCTTGGGTCAGCGGAGCCCCTGTCGGCGTTCAGGGAACGGGTGTCCCCAGACTTGCCTGCCTGCGGCCCACGGCGTGGCTCCACTAGTGGCCAGGTACGGCCCATCTTCACCAGCAGACACTCAAGACCCTCGTGAGGGGCCAAGCCTCGCGAGGCGGGCGACGCAAGACCACCTCAGGGGCAGCCTCACTAGGCTGGCTCGTGAGGAGTGGAGAGATCAAGGCGAGGGGCACCTCGTGAGGTTCCCATGACGTGAGCCATGATGACTAAGGCCAGGCGGGCGCCAGTGGGCGCAAAGTAATGGTTTGCTCTTCGGTGCTAAAGGAGCAGGCGCAGGCGAGGAGTCCCGAGGCGTCAGGGAAAGGTTTCCATATCGATGCAACGAGACCAAGACCAGCAGGACAGCAGGATGGAGGTCATCGCAGAGCCCACA
The DNA here is from genome assembly GCA_021605145.1 of Aegilops bicornis. Lineage (NCBI taxonomy): Eukaryota > Viridiplantae > Streptophyta > Magnoliopsida > Poales > Poaceae > Aegilops > Aegilops bicornis. The sequence continues at coordinate 240,108,696 of CM038673.1, read as the reverse complement.
ACGGCGTCACCACCAGAGCCTTTGGCAGGCGAAGACCACCTTTTGTCAGGATAACTTGTAGTAGTTGTCCCCTTCAAATTGGCCATTGTGGGATTCCTTCCCGCCTAATATTTGGGAAGAGGACCCGGGCCTCTATAAATAGGACTAGCCATCACCATAGGAGGCAACTGATTTGGCCCCAACAGATCTTGGATCAGACCCATTCCACCCACACACACACAAGCTCACTGAGCTCCAGAACACCTCTCCTCGGGAGGTAGTTCTTCCCTTGTACTTGTTCATCCAGCCAACAGGGAAATCCACCACACCACACTAGAGTAGGGTATTACAACACATCGGTGGCCCGAACCAGTATAAACTCTTGCTTCCCTTGTTCTTCGGGTCCGGCGAGCTAAGCTTTGAGCTCGTGGTGAGAGCGTGAGCTAGGTGAAGAGATATATTCGTGCACATCCTAGAGTTCAAACATCAAGGGTTTTGTCGGAACCTGCAATCCGACATTTGGCATTCCAGGTATGGGTGCACTGAGGCTTTCCTTCCGTCGATCCACGCTCCGCCACTCCACCGCATCCATGGCATACGCGCGTCGAGCTCGCATCGAGCGTCGGGCCGCCCTGGCCGCCCGTGTCGCTCAGACAGCCCCTGACGGTACACCTCTCTGTCGTTCTCCATCACCCGCCGCCAACGCTGCCAACGCCGCCACTAGCTCGGCAGGAAACGAGCAGCAAGCATCCTCGCTGCACCCCTCTGTGCGATAGGACGGCCGCACTACTACCCCGTCGCTGACTCCGGCTGGCTCATCGTCCCACGCTCGTCTCGCGCCCATGGACGCGCAGGCCGCGCTGCTCATGACACACGAGCTGCTACGCTACCGCCCGGACCGCATCGCCGAGCTTGTCAGCACTGCACTACTATGAAAACGGCTATAGCTAATATGGACATTAATGGGGCACCATGTATGTGGTGCGCCACTGCTATATAGCAGTGGCGCACTGCATATGCACGCCATTAATGTCCTCATTACTAATGGCGCACCTGGTGTGTGGTGCGCCATTACTAGTTTTGAAAAAAAAAAGATAAAAAAATTTGTTAGCAGTGGCGCACCAGGGGATAGTGCACCATTACTAGTTTTAACTAGTAATGGCGCACTGTCCCTTGGCGCGCCACTACTAACATGTTTTTTTTCAAAATTAGTAATGGCGCACCACACACCAGGTGTGCCATTAGTAACCCTGGTTACTAATAGCGCATTCTTGATTGGTGCGCCATTGGTAACCTGGGAGCAGCTAGATATTTTGGACAGCCACATACCACGCTCACTTTCCCGACTTCATTCTCTCCACCTCTACCAAGCTTGGTATCGGCTGCCTCCTCCTCCTCACCTCATTTGCACCATAGATTCACCCAAATTTAGTGGTTAAATTTCCTTTTTTTTGATAGGTAAGTAAGGGGAAAGCTTTCTTTATGTTCTAGATCTACTTTTTTCTCCCTCCAACAACATACACACTTTTTATGGCCTAGATCTATGTATGTTTGTGGTGTTGCATATGTTTGTGTTTGCAGGTACCGGTATTTGAAATGCGATAGTTGCCAATATTTTTCCGGAATGTTGATTCATTTCCGTTTCAGCAAGAATTTGGCACTATGTATTTTTTTTGGTCCTATTTTTAGGCAAAGGCATGCCAATTTTTTTTGGTTCTAAAATATCGTTTTGCTCTACACCGCAGGAGACCATGGTCCGCATGATGACTGAAGGCATCGTGAATAGGTTTTTGAGCTCCGCGAAGGCCGATATGCTTCAAAAGAATGAGATGGAGATAAGATGTCCGTGTCGAAGATGCAAGCTGAAGAGCCATATGGACCCGGATTTCGTACAGGTGCGGGACCACCTGCTCTTGCGTGGTTTCTTGGATGGCTATCGGTGGCAAGGTGATGAAGATGACTATGAAGTCGTCCATGGGGCCCGGGCAAGAAATGAGGAAGGGCAACAAGAGAACCGCGGCGAGGGCGGGCGAGAAGACGAAGAATCTCCAGGACATGATCACGAAGTAGATGCAGTACACAGTCATCATGTAGAAGATGCCGGACATGATGATGAGGAAGATCAAGACGAAGGGCATGATCATGAAGATGAAGATGGCAGAGTAGACGAGGATGGACCATCAATGGGCTGGGTGCAGGACCCTCATATTCAAGAGCTGCTTCTCAAGCAGATGGATAACGCAAGAGCTACCGCCCGAGAGAAAGCCAAGCTTGATCAACTAGAGATAGACGCGGTTACTCCATTGTATGAAGGATGCAGGCCCGCGGATACCCACCTGAAAGTAACGCTCATGGCTCTGGAGATGAAGGTAAAACACAAAATGACCGACGCATGCTTCGACGAGAACATGTCATTCTGGCACGAACGTCTTCCCAAGGGGAACAAGTGCCGGACCAGTTCCGAGGAGGCGAAGAAAATCGTGTCATCTGGATTTACCGCACGTGAAATACCATGTGAGCATGAACAATTGCATCATTTATCGGGATGAGCACGCGGAGCCTACCATATGTTCGGTGTGCGGCATCACTCGATACAAGAAGATGAAGAAAGATCCTCGAAAAGTGGTGTGGTACTTTCCGATCACACCTCGTCTGTAGTGGTATTTCGCGGACCCTAAGCTAGCAAAGCTCCTGGGTTAGCACGTGGATAGGGAGGAGAAGAAGCGAGAAGATGACGGAAATGATCCGGAGATAAATAAAAAAGACAAGATGCTGAGTCACCCTGAGGATGCGAGCCAGTGGCAAGCCTTGAACTTCGAACACCCAGAATTTGGGGACGATCCAAGGAACAACGTGCTGGGCGCGAGCACTGATGGAGTCAATACGTTTGGCAGCCAGAGAAGCACACATAGCACCTAGTCTGTTTTTGTGTGGATGTACAACCTTCCCCCCTGGTTGTGCATGAAGAGGAAGTACATTCACATGAGTATGATAATTGAAGGGCCGAAACAACCAGGGAACAACATCAATCTGTATCTAGGGCTACTGAAAGAGGAGCTAGACATGCTGTGGAAAACGCCAGCCAATACGTGGGATGCCGCAGAGAAAGAATATTTCCCAATTAGTGCCGCACTGCTCATGACGGTGCACGACTCTCGGTTACGGATATGTCGCGGGGCAGGTGGTCCACGGATTTTCTGGATGCGTCAGGTGCATGGATGACACAACATATCGTCAGCTAGATAGAGATCTGAGTCTTCGAAAACCGTGTTCATGGGACATCGAAGGTGGCTTCGTGAGATGATTCATGGAGAAAACACAAGGATATGTTCGATGGTGAAACCGAACCCCGAAGACGCCCGCGTACGAGGAGCGGCGAGGAAATAGACGAGTTGTTGAAAAATTGGAAAGATTGCCCACCGCTGGGAACGAAGCGAAAGGCGCCAGAGCCGGGAAAGAAGCGAAAGGCGCCAGAGCCGCTGCTGAATGTATGGAAAACGAGGTCTATTTTCTAGGACTTGCCGTACTAGAAGATCCTCCGTGTGCCTCACAGCCTTGATGTCATGCATATCACGAAGAACGTGTGTTAGAGTCTGCTTGGTACCCTACTCAACATGCCAGAGAGGACCAAAGATGGACCGAAAGTAAGGGCAGACTTGAAATCAATGGGCATCGGGAAGGAGCTTGACGCTAATGATGATGATGATGATGATGATGAGGCGAAGGACACGGAAAGTCGTCGCAAAGGCCAAAAGGCCAAGAAGATCGGAAATGACTGCCCTCCCGCGTGCTTCATTCTAAGTCAGGAGGAGATCGAGCAGTTTTTCACTTGCCTCGTAGGAGTAAAACTTCCTTACGGTTACGCGGGGAAGATAAGCTGATACCTAGACTCAGCGAAGCAGAAGTTCAGCGGGATAAAGTCTCACGACTGTCACGTGCTGATGACGCAAATACTTCTAGTTGCAATCCGTGGGATCATGGACGCGCACGTGCGTGAAATGCTTTTTGGCCTATGCAACTTTTTTGACATCATCTCTCGGAAGTCGGTTGGTGTGAGGCAACTCAGAAGGCTACAGGAAGAGATCGTGGTGATACTATGCAAGCTTGAGATGTACTTCCCGCCCGCATTCTTCGATGTTATGGTGCATCTGCTGGTCCATATCATGGAGGATATCATCTAACTTGGGCCAACATTACTGCCCAGCATGATGCCGTTCAAAAGGATGAATGGTGTCATCAAAGGATACATTCGCAACAGGTCACGTCCAGAGGGAAGCATAGCCAGAGGCTCTCTGACCGAAGAGTGCATCTCCTACTACACGAATTATCTAGGCATCGAGAACCCCATTGGTCTGCCCGTCAACAGGCACCCCGGCAGGCTCGCTGGATGGGGTCACCGCGAGGGTCGCCGCGAAATGCATGTCGACTTCGATGGTCGACTCGCCGACTTTGAAAGAGCAAACCTAGTCGCGCTACAACACATAGACGTGGTCGATCCTTGGGTGGTAGAGCACAAAACCTGTATTGAGAAGACGTACAATGACCGAGCCCAACAGAGGATGGATGGAGATATAATCAAAGAGCACAACTCATGTTTCACGCATTGGCTCAAGGAAAAGCTTCTGTCGTACCCTTTACATGAGGATTCTTCCGCGGAAGAAAAACTCATTTTCGCCTTGTCACAGGGCGCCGAGCACAACCTGATGACGTATGAGGCGTACGATATCAACGGCTACACATTCTACACCGATGACAAGGACATGAAGAGCGATGGTTATCAGAACTCCGAGGAAACGATGGAATCCTACACCGGTAACGACAAGCACAGATACTACGGAAGGATCGAGGAGATCTGGGAGCTGAGCTACGCTGGAGAGAAGGTCCCGATGTTCCGTGTCAGATGGGCCAGGAGCGTCCTAAAAGAAGACCGGTATTTCACCACCATGGTTATACCCGAAGCCAAATCCAAGACCGCAGGTCCAAACGTCACCGGTGAAAATGAGCCATGGGTACTGGCTTCCCAAGTGGACCAATGCTTCTTCATTAACGACCCGCCAAAGACCAGTCGTGTTGTCGTGAGGAGAGGCAAAAGGAAGATCATCGGAATGGATGGAGTCGCCAATGAGCAAGACTTACGACAAATGCGGCGACCGAAGATGGAACATGACGACGACGATGAAGTACCATACACCACAAGAAGAAGCAGGACCACCCTACCTAAAGGACGTCTGTTCAAGAGAAGAACTCCATTTGCGAAAAAGAAGGGCAAGAAGATTGTGAAAAGATAGGTAGCTAAGATACATTATATTTAAATTGTAGTCTTCATTTCTCGATTGTATTTCGACATATGGAAATGACATTTCTTCTGTTCTAGTCCTCATGAATATTTATTTATGTTTATTCTGGTATACCAATTTTTATTTAGATTTATTCTGGTATTGAATTTCTAACTCACAAAAAGTATTGAATTTGTTAATATTTTTTGAACTCATGAATATTTTTAAATTTCATGGGCACTTTTTGAATTCATGAATATTTTTGTCAAATTTGATGATATTTTGTCATATTCATAAATGTTTTCTACGAAATTATTAGATGCAACTAAAAATCCAAAAGAAATTCAAATAAAAAATTTGATGATATTTTTTCATATTCATAAATATTTTCAAATAACAAATTTGATGACACTTTTTTGACATTCATAAATGTTTTCAAATTTGATCGCCATTTTTTAAAAATTATTAGATGCAACTAAAAATCCAAAAAAAAGTTACTAATGGCGCACCAGGAGAAGGTGCGCCATTGCTATGAAGGTACTTATGGCGAACCCCTAGGAGGTGCGCCATTGGTATACCAATTTTTATTTAGGTTTATTCTGGTATTTAACATCTAACTCACAAAAAGTATTGAATTTGTTAATATTTTCTGAACTCATGAATATTTTTAAATTTCATGGGCACTTTCTGAATTCATGAGTATTTTTCCAAATTTGATTATATTTTTTATATTCATAAATGTTTTCTAAAAAATTATTATATGCAACTAAAAATCCAAAAATATATTTTCAAATAACAAATTTGATGATATTTTTTCATATTCATAAATATTTTCAAATAACAAATTTGATGATATTTTTTCACATTCGTAAATGTTTTTAAATTTGATCGTCATTTTCTAAAAAATTATTAGATGCAACTAAAAATCCAAAAAAAAAGTTACTAATGGCGCACCAGGAGAAGGTGCGCCATTGGTATACGTATGTTTATGGCGCACCCCTAAAAGGTGCGCCATTGCTAACCCTCCCCCCACTCCACTTGCTCCCCTCTCCCTCTAGCCTCTCTCCCTCCCTTTCCAGATCCACGCGCCCTGCCCCAACCCACTGCGCCACCGCCCCGACCCCCTGCGCCACCGCCCAGACCCACTACGCCGCCCTAGCTTCCCTCCACTCGTCAATCGCCCTCTCGGCCTACCTTCCTCCTGCAGATCCGCCTCCCCGAGCGCAGCCGCAGGCCGTCACATGACCACCGCCCTGCTGCTCACCTATCGCGTGCCTAGGAGCTGCGCCAGGAGCAACACCATCATCACCTTCATTGCCTACATCCACGGATTGGAGCCGAGTCATCAAGGATCGAGCGCATCGACCTCTTCTTCCTCATCACCGACCACTGCTTCTCGGGGTCGATCCGCGCTGCCCCGACCACCCTCGGCCTCGTCGTCTCCTTCCCGAGCTACGCGGTGAGTGTCTCCATCGATTCCCCCGCTTTTCCCCTTGTTTAGTCGCCGTTTGTGCTGCCCACCACTTCCCTGCGCGCTCGTGCTCACCGCACCGGCCGCCCCTCGCCATGCCGTGCGCCACCCACTCGCGTAGAGCCTAGAGGATGGCCACATTGGCAGGCATAGAGTTCAGCAAGAATAGGGCATCAACAGTGCTACTCTAGTATCTAGTTGGGGAGGGACAAATGGACAGGGCATCACTGTAGTTGTACTGCACAACAAACTATTAGTCTTAGGATTAACACTCCTCATATGAGATGAGAGGATTTTTTTAAATGGCTTTTCCCTCTAGCTAGCTTTATTTATGGGTTTAGACTTCACTGGGTTATCTTACCAGACACTCAAATACCAAACTGATGCCGGCCCTGGACTAGATATATGTGTGAATGATCTCTTGTATTTTTGCTGGTGGTTAGCTAGGGACTGTCCAGTTCTCTACAAGCATCTAATATTGGGCATGCTCATACTCATATACATGCCGCTCCTCTCTCATTGGTTTTGGATGCTAGATAGGTTTATTAGGGTCCATTTGTCCATGATGGGTGAAAGCTTCTTCTTGCATCTATGCTACCATATATATTATATAGTGCCTAGCTAGGTGCTGGATTTTGAAACTTCTCGCCAAATTAAACTAAAGTATGTGAATGAGCTCAGTGGAGGCTAAACTCTACATTAATATCACCACTTGCCACAAGCATGACTCATCTTTCTTATTAACTTGTAAAAACTATTCTACATATTATTATTTTTTATGTCCATAAACGTACATACATGGCATATACATCCTTCAAATTCAAAAGGTGTAGACTTTTCCGGTCTCAGCCACGAGCAGATCTGCAGACGTCGATGTATGATTTCCACGGGAATAATTAATAATACACCTTCAAATCAACACTTGCAAGCAACTAACTGGATAAACTTCATATTTTGTAGCATTGTACATCCTACCTGCTAACCTACGGGTCATCACTCAAACAACCCTAATTGTCTCATATTTGATCCAGCAGGGATAATTAAGCGGCTAGTCTAAGAATCTGTTATAAAAAAATGTAGACATGTGTGAAACTAAGCATGTAGTGGAAAAAAGGGTGCCAAATGAAGCAGTGAGGATGATCTCATCTCCTAGCTCAACTGCTATTCTTTTATGTACATTGCTAAAAGCTAGGTGCGTCAGGTTAACTATTTTCTATAAAAAGTTGACAGTAGTAATCCTCAGTGACATCGGTGTCATCCCTAAAGAACAAGCTCTTCCATTTTTTTCAAGAATGAACTTTGATATGTGGAGACATTACTGACATTACTTGAGAATCATGAAAAATGGAGACTGGTATGCAAATTGCAGACTGACAAAGCTTGTGCACTCTTTTCTGCTTTACTTGGGCTGGGACAGCCAACACATTAGTCACCATGAATGAACCAAGCCCAAAGCACCAAACACGTGGCATTTTGTTTTCAGATTCTTCCTTTAGGTTACAGCAACCAACTCAAAGAACACTAATTGTAGAAATCACTATTAGTATTTACTCTTCACGCAACCACATCAGTAATTGTTCTCTCGACGCATGAAAGCTTACTGCCAATAGTACACAATACAAAATACTAGTATTTGTGGCAGCTGACTTGTGTGAGGAAAGTGTCTTCACAAGGAAAATGTGGCATCTGACTTGTGTGAGAACTGAGCCCAATAGATTATGTTTTCGTCACTTTGTGCATGCTATAAAAACTGTATTCACTTTCTTTCTTTGTACTACTTGTGATGTCTTTGTCTTGTACTACTTGGGAATTTTGTCAACTTGTGATGCTCTTGTGATCTTCTCAAATGACCCCTTTCTCCTGAAATGTTGATTAATTTCTGTTTCGGTTGAGAATGGGGCACTCCTAGGTCAAGAAAATTAGCAAAGGTCATGCCCAATTTTCTTGACCTAGAAGGTGCCCGATTCTCAACCGAAACAAAATTTAATCAGCATGTATCTTGACATCAACCAACTTTCTGGACACATCCCTCGACAACTAGGTTATCTTGATAACTTAGAGGAGTTGTGGCTTTGGAGACACTCAGACACCCTTGCTTGCCATGTGTGTGAGAGAGACAGTGAGAGGAGACAAGAAGAATGGGGTTAGGAAGATGCTGCCTGCTCATCAAAGCTAACAATCTCCCCCTTTTCACCCCTTTTCCTTTGTCTTTTGTGGGTTGCAAGGAATCTATTGTCTTAGGTTCCATCCCACTAACAGGTTCCATCCCAAAACACCTAGGCAATATCACAAACATCTCTCAATTGTTCCTTGACAATAACCAACTTTTTGGCGACATTCCTCGAGAATTAGGTTATTTGGTCAACTTAGACATCTTGTTCCTTGACAATAACCAACTTTTTGACCAAACTTTTTCCCTATTTAGAGAGAAACATGGCCCACAATGATGAGGCCGGCAGTTCGGGCAAGGCATTACAGGAGCTGTCCCAGAGATGGAGGAAGAACCTCACCGTTATGAGGACGCCGCGGAAGACACCGATCCCGACTACACAACCCCTAGTGGCGTCAGGGATGACACCACTGATGGTGCCGCCGAGGATGCCACCACTCATGATTGCAGCGCACGCACAGATGGCAGCCAACCGAAGAGGCAACGGAAGGACCGGCGCCCGAACGTGCTCGGCACCGTCAAGGAGGAATTTACTGAAGTGTCCTCCAGTGGGAATCCAACAGCGCCCAAAGAATTAGTCAAGGGGTACGCGGGACAGCTCGGGTGCATTCTCCGTAGCACCGTCTCGATCAACACCGAGAACCTAAGGCATCGTGACCGAGGGAATTTGCGCAACCTCCTCTACACGAAGCTGCACGAATGATACAAGTTCCCCGGTAACTTTGCAAACACACGCCTCTCAGGGAATAAAGTGAACAGTGCCGCCCTCACGAAGATGAGCACGGCCCTGGCTACTTGGAGAACCGCGGTGAAGAGAAGGATTGAAAAAGGTGATAGTTATGAGAAGATCAAGGAGACAAATCCTTCGATCAGTGAAGCTGACTACCTGGAGTTTAAGATCAAGTGCGAGAGCAACGCAACCGCGGAATCAAGTCAGTGGGGGAAAGATATGTGGGACTTGAACTTAGGGGTCCACAAACTCGGTCCCGACGGTTACAGAGTAGCGGAACCTATATGGGACAAGGAGGACGCGGAGCATGCCGAGCAAGGCCTACCGCCCCACTTCGATAAATACCGTGACAAGCAGACCGGGAACTATGTCAGGGCCCGGTACAAGATTGATCCGGTAACAAAGGAGCTTACCACAGATCCGAAGACCAAGGCGCTTGAGCTTGTTACGTGAGAATACCCCCAGCGTAATTAGCTCCATATGGTTGCATTCTAATTAATGAAGCCAAATTTCTAAATGGTTCACGTTCCTTCCGACGGACACTGAAAGCAGTAGCGTGGGGTCGTCTAAGAGCTCCCCTTGGGACACCACTTTAAATAGGGCGTTGAACGTAACGAAACACAACGATAAGCTCAGTAAGCTGTCGTCAGCTGGTCGTGTGGTCGGCAAAGGCTTGTCCATGAAATGGTCGGAATACTATACCGCTAGGCGAAAGGAGAGAAAGACAAGCTCAGAAAGCCAGGAGCACGAGGTTCAAGAACTCATGGCACAAGCGCCGCGGATTTCAGAGATAGTCGAAGAGCAAGTGCGAGACCAACTGGGAGCGACGATCACCGCCATTGTGCCTACCTTGATTGAGGGACTGTAGGCGTGGATTGCGGGCGGTGCCATTGGTGTCTCCGGCGTCGGTGCCGACATTGGAGCTTAATGCACCCGGGTGTGGGAAGAATACGCCAGCAAGCGGCCCCTCCGTCACTTGCACGTCCGCCGTTGGCGGTGACTCGACATTAGCCGAGCTCGACGCCATCACGGTAACTAAGCCTCTCGGCCGATGACTTCATCTCCTTGCCTTTGACTAGGCATCCCTGACGCCCTACATGTTTTCGCAGGGTGCCGCCGATGTTCCATGCACTTCCTGCGCTTCATGGAAGGCGAGTTGATCGATGTCGCCAAGGCCAGAATCGTTCAACCGGGCAGCCGCGCGTTCCACGGTAATCCGATGCCACCCACCGTGTATAGGGTTCAACTAGTTCGGGTGTTGCGGGGCTTCGACTACTTGTTACCTCCGTATCGACCCCCTGGGGCCGACGAAGATGATGTGATGACCCTCAGCGCCTGTATAAGCTGGCCCATGCTTTGGACGAAGAGCCAGATTCGTTTGGGGGCGGGGGACACCACCCCACAGACAACACTGCCAGTCGTGTCGGTGCCAAGCCATGGCAAGACCGCCGCAACGCTACCGCCGTCAGCTGATCCAGACATGCATATGGCACAGGATTCGGACGACGACGATGGTACATTTACCAATTTTGATAAGTACTTCAACGAACATGGGTATGATGACGAATTCTTGGGGCCTCCTTCTCGAGAACCCAACCCTGCAAAAGACGATCGCGATCTAGCCGGTACCACGGAGAAACCCAATTGCAACAGACGTCGTCTGGCATACAGTTCTGAGAAGAGGCCTCCAGCTGCCGCCTTCACCGAGCCTCAGATAGCCGAGGTGTGAAATATTATCATCCCCAACACACTCAAGAAGGTGGTCTCTGAGCAGAACTCGATCCCATTACAGCAGAAGAAGCAGAAGGGACGGAAATGAAAGAATAACAGGTGCGAGCCAGCCGGCACCGAGTACGGTCCGTTCTCAGGACGGGCCACCTTCACCTAAGGAAATCTCGAGGAGGGTGCATGTGACGGGTAGGCCGATGCTACCGACTAATCTGCTCAATGCTGCAACCTTGCTAGGCGGAGTCTGCATGACCGTGTTCTTTCTTTGGAGAAGCGGCGTCTCTCAAAGAATGATGTGGCATATAGTGCGCCATTAATGGCCAAAATAGGTGCGCCACTAACATGCCTTTTTTCTAGTAGTGCCGCTGGGGGATCCCCCGCACCGTCCCTCTCGCTGCCTCGGCCTCCTCTAGCTGCGGACGATGTAGCTCACGGAGCACCTCCGCCGCCTCCGCCCCAAGGCGGCGCCCTGGCACCAAGACGCGGCCCCTCGGCGCGACCCGCCGCGCCAGGCGCCCGCGCAGGAAGAAGGAAGCTGCCAAGAAGTTCCCCGACCGCGAGAAGACGCTCCCGTACTCCCGGCGCCACCATGTCAAGACCGCGTGCCGCCTACGGCAGCGGTGCGCGGGCATCAAGACCAAGCTCCGCCCCCGCGGCGGGCCTCGGTGGCAACAGCAGGCTGCCATGCCTTCACTCCGGAGTTGTGTAGCGTCGTTTGGCTAGGCAAGTTCAAGCCAGACCTGCCTCGGCGCTACGACGGCACCCCTGACCCTGCATAGTTCTTGCAGCTCTATGAGCTGAGCATCGAGGCGGCCAACGACGATGAGAAAGTCATGGTGAACTGGTTTCCCATGTCTCTCAAAGATGGTGATCGCTCGTGGCTCCTGAATCTTCCCCCAGGTTCGATCTCCTCCTGGGGTGAGATGCGCGACCGCTTCGTCGCCAACTTCTAGGGCACCGCGACCGCCCGCCGGCCGCTGGTGACCTACGCCGCATCAAGCAACAGCCAGGCGTCCGTGATGTCAAGATGAAGGAGGAGCTCGCTATCCACGAGGAGCTATGCACGACACTGGAGATGTTCGACATGGCGACCAAGCGTGCGAGAGTTGAGGAGGGGCACCTCTTCCTCCTCGAACTACCTGTTGCCGACCTAGAAGAGAAGAAAGCCAAGGGCAAGGACATGAAGCGCAAGGGGGTAGCCGTGCTTGCGGCGGAGCCAGATACGAAGCGCGGCCGGGACCACCCCGAGTCGTCCAAAAGCAGTTGTCCGTTCTGCGCCTTCCACAACGTACATCCACAACACCAATGACTACCAAGAGCTCAGGGCCATTCGAGATGGACAATTCGGTCGACGCCCTGAGCGCAACGACCGGGGCTACGACTGAGGAGGAGGACGAAGTGGAGGACGCTAGGACGACCGCGGCCCCCTTCAGGAGTGGCGCGACCGGCCTCGCGAGGACCACTGGCAGGACCGGCCTCTTGAGGGCGCCTGGAGGGACTAACCTCGTCAGGACCGTCCTCAGGGCAATCCTGGCCTCCCTTGGCTGCCGCCACCGCCAAGAAGGAACGACGACGACCATCAGGACGAGGGGGCTGGGGGCTTCCAGGAACCGCGCGCTATCGCTTGCATCTTGAGCGGTGCTTAGGCCCCAGCTTATCGGCGCATCTTCAAGCAGTTTGCTTGTGAGGTGAACGCGGCCCTTCCCAGGCTCGAGGCCACGCGCCCGCTCAGGTGGTCCAAGTGCGCCATCACCTTCAGCTCGTCGGACCAGCTCAAGTGCGCGTCTACCGCCGGTGCCCTCCCGATGCTTTGCTCACCCGTCATGAACAACTTCCAAGTCACCAAGACCCTCATCGATGGCGGCGCAGGGCTCAATGTTCTGTCCGTTGAGACGTTGGATAGCCTCCAAGTGCCATACGATCAGCTACAGCCTACCAAGCCTTTTTCAGGAGTGACCGATGGCTCCACCACCCCGATAGTTCAGGTTCGCCTCCCTGTCACCTTTGGCTAGCATGACAACTACCGCACCGAGCTCATTGACTTCGACGTCGCCCACATCCGTCTGACATACAACGCCATCCTTGGGTATCCAGCATTGGCCAAGTTCATGGCGGTGACCCACCACGGCTACAACATCCTCAAGATGCCAAGAAGCGACGGAGTCATCACGGTCCCCTACGAAGAAAGAGATGCATTGTGCTCCCTGGAGCGTGCCTCCCAAGCTGCAGCAGTCGAAGACCCCAACAATGAAGGCATCGTGTACCCTCCTGAGGCCATCCCCAAGAAGAAGAAGCAGCTTATCCACCCAGCACCTCAGGGTGCGGTGTCTCTAGTGGCACCACCTCAGGATCTTCGCCCGCAGCCGGGGCGCCTCCCTCTCTCGCATAGGAAGGCATGCTCGGTGCCCTCCTCAAACTGGGCTCGGGGGCTCTCTTCTGGAGGTCCTCAGACCTAGCCAATGTCACGAGGGAGGTGCTCGGGCACCACGTGGAGGCGTGCTTTGCTGCATGTTTCCCTCAAGAGGGCACAAGGCGAGGAGCGCCTATTGCTCAAGAGTTCATCACCAGGCAATCTAGGAGCTTCAGGAGGCAAGGAACATAAGCGGTGACCGCCGGCCACCACCCGGCGCAGCTCCCTATCCTGGCGAGGACGGCGGGCTATGCGTCTGCGTCGACATTCCGGGGCTCAACAGGGCCGCATCTCAGGAGCGCTTCTGGCCTTCGCACGTTGGCCGGTGCGAGGGTCAACCTCACAGCTATGTTCGCATGCCGTTTGGCCTGCCGAACGCAGCTGTCACCTACCAGCATCATCTACATAGCATCCTGGCGGCTCAAGAGGCCAGGCATCACGCAGTCCTGGCGGAGATGGAGATGGTCCTCAAGGAACTACCCGAGCCCCAAAGCCTCCTAAGGCTCAGGGCCCTGGTTGCTCGTGAGGAGCGACCCCTTCAGCGCGCACCTTCAGCTACCTCAACACTCCTTCGACAACGGAACCAGGTGACATTTTCCGGTTTACTCAGCTGGGAGCGCCCCTCGGGCTGCATCATTCCCAGGTCGCACGGGCCTGTCCTTGCGGCATGTATCTTTTTGCATCTTTAGCTTACTATGTTGGGGGCGCCCCTCGGGCCGCATCATCCCCAGGCCGCTCGGGTCCGTCCCAGTGGCATGTATCGTTCTTGCATCTATCTAAACTAGCTAATCTCCCTGCATGGTTTTCCTTCGACTATAACTTGTTTGATTACATCTTGCAGCGCCTCGCGTTGCTGACCGATCTCCTGTTTACCCCGCGGCAAGAGCTCCACACATCGGCACGGCGCTTGTGCTCTGGTTCGTCCCTGCAACGCTGATAAACCTGAGAGATCGAGCTCTGGCTCGCGGCCCGCTCCACGCACGTCACCTCGTCAGATCCTCAGTGCCTCCGCCTTCTTGTGGAACAATCGACTGCTGGGTAACCAACGCGATCACGGGCTATATACCCTCTCCAACTAACCTGCAGGAACCTCCCGAGGATGACAGCGGGTGGTATCGCAGGCTCCCTCTTTTACCATGCAATTCGCTTGCGCGTTAAAGGGGGACTCCTGAGCATCGCGACTCAGGAGCTCTTACTGGCTCTCCATCCCTCACCCCCTGGCCGTGACCACGGCATCGCGACCTGGCATACCAGCGGCGGTTGAGCTCCCTCAAGGGCCGGGACCCGAGGACGTGGGGCACATGGAAGAGCGTGAAAAAGAGGGGGAAGCTCGCCCGGGCCTAACATGGCTACACTATCAATGTTGGCGCACGAATCTGGACCGCTAAGATAAGTTTCGCACTCGGGTCAGCCAAGTGCTGCGGCATAGGATTCCCATCTCTTGCAGCCTTGCTACGACGATGTCGCCTTCCTTTCCTACCCTTAGGTAGCTTCTTGCACGCTAAAGGGGACCTCTTGAGCATCGCGCCTCAGGAGCTCTTACTGGACCTCGGGCTGCTCACCTCCTGGCCTTGACCACGGCATCGCAACCTGGCATACCAGCGACGGCTGCAACCTGCCTGGGGACTGGGACCTGTCAGCGTAGAGCACCAAGCTACCACGAGGTTGGAAAGGGGAGACTAAGCTGAAGCAGTACATGCAGTCATAAATCTTCATAATAAGGACAATATTAACAAAAGGCACTACAGATCCTTCACACGCCCCCACGGGGTTCGTCTCGTGTCCTCACAGGGAACAAAAGAAGAAGGTTTCTACGAGCCCTATCTACAAGCGTCAATGCCGCCGACGCCATCATCAATGTGGGCCACAGGAGGCCAATGCCAACCCCATCCAGATCAACGACGGCGGCGGGCAGACGCCGCTGCTGCGCTACAGGCACGGCGAGAGCTCGAGGGCACGTAACTGTTGTCGCTCGTCTCCGGAGTCTCGTAGAGCTCGGGAGAGTCGCTGGACTCCCAAGTGCTGTCACTGCTGTCGAACGGACTGCCGGCGTGGCTAGTGGCAGGCCCGTCTCCTGCCGCTGCACCGTCTCGGCGGCCTCCTCGGCGGAAGCACTCGAGGCGGCGGCCTTCCTCGTCGAAGACCTTGAAGAACATCATGGGGCCGCCATCTTATTCAAAGTGGATGGTGAGAGCACCCTCCGCACGGCACAGTCGGGAAACCTAAACCTCACCCCATCCACGGGTCATGAAGATCTTGCCCGGGGAGACGACCTCAATCTCCGCCCCCGTCGCTGGGGCATCGCACTCAGCATGCTGCAGCCACAGCTCGAGGGGACCCCTCGGCGGCATCTTGGTGGAGAAGAACTGCAGGAAGCGAATCCAGGAGCGCAGGGGCATCGCCACCCATAACACCAGTTCGAGCGAGGAGCCCTTGGCGTGGGTTCCTGGGGAGGCAGCGCGCACGACCGCGGCACGGCCACCACGCCCGCGGCGCGGTCGGCGTGGATTTCCGCCTCCTCCTCCGGAGCCCTCTACCTGGGCGTACAAAGGCAGCGGATATCCGGGAGGGGGGCGCTCATGCCAAGGCCTCGGCACCTTCGACCTCATGACGACGTCACGATGGTGAGCCAGCCTCTTCTTCGGCGGGAGTGGCCCCGACTCTTCGCAGGGGGCTTTGCCCTTCTCGGCGGCCGAGAATCCCCGTATCGGCACCATGGGTGTCACTACTAGCAGTGGAACGAGGAGCAAGGAAGAAGAAGCAAGCGGAACGGAGGAAGAGATGGGCAATGGGGGCTCCGGCCCCATCCCCATTTATAGCAGGAGGAGGCCAACCGCCGGCCTCCACGGTCGCAAGTAATGATGGCTTTTCTGCATGCGCCAGGGACTCATCAAGTGAGGCAGTTGCCGAGGCAGCATGGGGAAGCAGAGGCGCCCACGTCCCGTCAGTTGCCACGCGTCAATCAAGGTCGTAGGCGGTTGGGGCCTGGGGCGCTCCGCACTTTCCCCTTGGCTTTGCATCGATGCCAAGTCCGAGCGCGCCATGGGCCTGTGGGCTACTGCTGGCGTTCTGGGACCGTGGGTCCCCAGACTTGTCTACCTGCAGCCCACGGCGTGGCTCCACTAGCGGCCTGGTATGGCCCATCTTCACCAGCAGACACTCAAGACCCTTGCGAGGGGCCAAGCTTCATGAGGCGAGCGACATAAGACCTCCTCAGCGCGGCAGCCTCACTAGGCTGGCTCGCGAGGAGCTGAGAGATCAAGGGGAGGGGCACCTCGTGAGGTTCCCGTGACGTGAGCCATGACGACCAAGGCCAGGTGGGCGCCAGCGGGCGCAGAGTACTGGTTTCCTCTTTGGTGCTTAAGGAGCAGGCACAGGTGAGGAGTCCCGAGGCGTCAGGCAAAGGTTTCCATATCGGTGCAACGAGACCAAGATCAGCAGGACGGCAGGATGGAGGTCATCACGGAGCCCACGACGGCGTCACCACAAGAGCCTTTGGCAGGTGAGGACCACCTTTTGTCAAGATAGCTTGTACTAGTTGTCCCCCTTCAAATTGGCTATTGTGGGTTCCCTTCCTGCCTAATATTTGGGAAGAGGACCCGAGCCTCTATAAATAGGACTAGCCACCACCGTAGGAGGCAACTGATTTGGCCCCAACGGATTTTGGATCAGACCCAGTCCACCCGCACGCACAAGCTCACCGAGCTCATCCAGCCAACAAGGCAGTCCACCACACCACACTGGAGTAGGGTATTACACCACATCGGTTGCCCGAACCAGTATAAACTCTTGTGGCGCACATCGGTGGCCCACATTTGGTGCGCCAGGTAGGGGCGTGTCTAAGCTTCTCTTACACGGTTCGTTCCACCGCTGCTCCACTGTCCCAATGGTACGCTCGCCGTCTCCGTGCCGAGCACCGGGCCGCTCGTGTCGCCAAGACAGCGCCTGTGGGCAACCGCGCCCACCACCGCTCTGCCTCCCTAGTGGCCAACAACGCCACCGACCCTGCTGCCCGTGAACAGCATGACTCGTCGCTGCCACCATCCATGTGGCGCGACGGCCGCACCACAAATTCATCACCCACTCTGGCCACGGTGTCGTCTTCCCACGCTCGGCGTGGACCGACCAATGCACAGGCTGCGCTGCTCATGGCGCGCGAGCTTCTGCGCTATCGTCCAGCCAACGACCTCTATGAGGATTGGCTGGGCCGCATTGTCAAGCTCGTCAGAGCCGCTGGAGAGGCTCCTGCGCCGTCTCGCTTGCTGCCTCCCCCGCCGTCTCAGGCAGGCGACATGGCTCACGGTGCTCCTCCTCCTCTCCGGCGCGATGTCATCCCCGAGCCAAGGCATGAGGCCCCCCAGCGCGACACGCCGCGTGATGAAGAAAGCTGCCATGTGGTGCAGCGGACCCAAGGGGAGGCGCGTGCGCTTCTAGCTCCACCACGTCAAGACCGTGTGCCACTTGAGGCGGTGGTGCTCGGGCGTCAACCGTAGGCTCCCCCTCCACGGCAAGCCCCTGTGAGCATGGCGGGATGTCGTGCATTCACTCCGGAGCTGGGCCGCGTCGCCTGGCCTAGCAAGTTCAAGCCGGATCTGCCCCCACGCTATGATGGCACCCCAGACCTTGTCGAGTTCCTTCAGCTCTACGAGCTGAGCACCGAGGTGGCGAACGGGGACGATAAGGTCATGGCGAACTATTTTCCCATGGCCCTCAAGGATGGTGCGCGCTTGTGGCTCCTGAACCTCCCGGTGGGGTTGATCTCCTCCCAGGATGAGCTGCGTGAGCGCTTTTCATTGCCAACTTCCAGGGTACTCGCGACCGTGCCCCTGCTGTAGGCGACCTACGGCGCATCAAGCAGCAGCCAGGGGAGACCTTGCACAAATAGATACAGTGCTTCACCAATGTTCGCCTCAAGATCCCTAAGGTGTCGAATGAGGCCCTCATTTCAGCGTTCACTGATGGCGTCCGGGATGTCAAGATGAAGGAAGAACTTGCGATACATGAGGACATGTGCTTGGCTCTGGAGATGTTCAACATGGCAACCAGGTGCGCGAGGGTAGAGGAAGGTTGCCTCTCCCTCCTTGAGCTCCCGGAGGATGATCCTGAAGACATGAAGGCCAAGGCCAAGGACTTGACGCACAAGGGCCCGGCTGTGCTCTCGGCTGAGCCCGAAATGAAGCGCAACTGCGACCACCCCGAGTCATCCAAGGGAAGCCGCCTATTCCACGTCTTCAAGAACGTCCACAGCCACGACACAAACGACTGCCAACATCCCAGGGCCATCAGAGACGGGCGCCTAGGCCGCCACCCTGAGTGCAACGACCATGGCTACGGCCGCGGAGGAGGCTATGATGGGGGTTGCTGGGACAACCGCAACCCCCGCTAGGATTGGCATGATCAGCCTCGTGAGAACCTCTGGTACGGACAGCCTCGCGATGGCCCCTGGAGGGACCATCCTCCTGAGGATCGTCCTTAGGGAAACCCCGGCCTTCCTCCGCTGCCGCTGCCACCAAGGAGGAATGATGACCACCGCCAGGATGATTGGGTCGGGGGCTTCCAAGAGCCTCATGCTATCGCGTGTATCCTGGGAGGCGCTCAGGCCCCCGTCTCCCATCGCGTCTTCAAGCAGTTCACTCGTGAGGTGAACGCGGCCCTCCCCAAGCTCAAGGCATCACACCCTATCAGGTGCTCCAAGTACGCCATCACCTTCGATTCTACGGATCAGCTCAAGTGTGCAGCCAACGCTGGCGCACTCCCAATGATTTGCTCACCGACCATCAGCAATGTCCTCGTTACCAAGACACTCATCGACGGAGGTGCGGGACTAAATGTCCTCTCTGTTGAGAAATTCGACAGGCTTCAGGTGCCCTACGACCAGCTCCTCCCCACCAAGCCCTTCTCAGGGGTGACAGGCGGCCCCACCGTCCCACTGGGGCAGATTTGCCTTCCTGTCAATTTCAGCAAGTGCAACAACTACCGCACCGAGCTCATTGACTTCGACGTTGCCGACATTAACCTCCCATACAACGCCATACTAGGCTATCCAACCCTTGCCAAGTTCATGGCAGTGACTCACCACGGCTACAACATCCTCAAAATGCCAGGAAGCTGCGGCATCATCACGGTCGCCTGCGATGAGTGGGATGCGGTGTGCTCCCTCGAGCACGCCGACCAGGCTGCAGCAGTCAAGAACTCAGAGGACGAGGGCGCCATCCAAACTCTTGAGGCCGTCCCCAAGAAGAAGAAGAAGAAGCTCCTCCGAGGTCCTCAGGAGGCCGGGGCGTCCAATGCTCATGCCTCAGGCCCCTCGCCCATTGATGGGGTTCCTTCCCCTCTCGCATAGGAAGGCTTGCCCGGCGCCCCTATCGGGTTCGGCTCGGGGGCTCTCCTCTGGAGGGCCTCTGACCTGGCCGGCATCACGAGGGAGGCGTTTGGGCACCATGTGGAGGCGTGCTTCAACGCATGCTTCCACGAGCAGGGCGCAGGGCGCCGGGCACCAGGCGCTCATGAGTTCATCACTAAGGTCATCGGAGAGCTTTAGGAGGCGCGAGCCATGCGCGGCGAGCACTGCCCCACATCACTCAACGCAGTTGCTGCCCCTGACATTGGTGGCGAGCTGCGCGTCTGCGTTAATGTCCCAGGGCTCAACTGGGCCGCTTCTGGCCGTCCCGCATCGGCCGGAGTGGCGGCTGCCCCCGCAGCCGTGTCCGCATGGTGTTGGCCTGCTGAACATGGCTGCCACGCACCAGTGCCACATGCAACGCATCCTCGAGGCTCACAAGGCCAGGTGCCGGGTAACCCTATCGGAGGAAGCGCTAAACCCTCACGAGCCTCCTGGACCTCCGGAGCCCCCGAGGCTCAGGAGCCAGACGACTCGTGAAGAATGACCTCTTTGGCGCACATCTTCAGCTACCTCAACTCTTCTTCTTCGATGGTGCTAGGTGGCTTTTTGGTTTGTTCAGTTGAGGGCGCCCCTTGGGCTGCCTTATCCTCAAGCTGCCAGGGTAAGTCCCGCAGCTGCACCTTTTCTATTCATGTACTCTGGACCAGTATGCATGCCTGTGTTTTCATGGTTATTCAACGTTACCCCTGCTATCTTTTTACGTATGGATTCGTTGCTCACGGCCTCTTTGTGTTGCTAACCGCCTCTTGCTCATCCTGCAACGGGGGCTGCTAGCACGACGCATGTGCTTGGGTCCGTCCCTATAGCGCTGATAAACCTGAGAGACCGAGCTCTGGCTCGCGGTCGGCCCCGCGCACATCACCTCAACGGGTCCCCAGTGCCTTCTTCTTCTTACGGAAAGATCACCGGCAAGACAGCAAGCACGGCTATGTGCCATGTTTTCTTTCTTCAGCTAACTCGTAGGGATCTCCGGAGCCGGGACCGCGAGCGGCTCCGCCAGCACCTCGAGTCGCGACCCTTTGCAAGGCCAGCTACTCCTTTTTCATGCAAGTCACTTGCACGTTAAAGGGGGGCCTTGAGCACCACACCTCAGGGGCTCCTACTAGCTCTCGAGCCCTCACCCCCTGGCCTTTACCACAACATCGCGACCTGGCATACCAACGGCGGCTGAGCCTCACTCGAGGGCCGGGACCCGAGGACGTAGAGCATACAGATGAGCGAGGAAGAAGTGGTCGGCACGAGTCCTTCCCGGGAGCGCCACCGCCTCCAGGACACAGCCAAACATCACACCAAAAGATGTCCTCACAGCGAAAGGATCACCGCAGGCGTGAACCTTACGATTAGCGTTTTGCCTCTCGTGGTCTCGCTCGGGCAGATGCTTCCCTTTCAGTCTTTTGAAAGTCGCTTGCATGCCAAAGGGGACCCCCTGAGCATCGCGCCTCAGGGGCTCTTACTGGACCTTGGGCCACTCACCTCCTAGCCTTGACCACGGCATCGCGACCTAGCATACCAGCAACGGGTGAAGCCTGCCTGGGGACCGGGTCCTGCCGGCGTAGAGCACTAAGCTACCATGTGGATGAAAGGGGGAACCGTGCCACATCAAGAAGCATAAAAGCGGTGTTGATTGGTTGGAAATAATAAGCATTAAGGCAAAAGTACCACCGCTTTTACATACCCCTGTGGGGCCCTACATGGTTTTCTACAGGAATGAAGAAAATTAAAAAGGGTCTCCCCAAAACCGTGACCTAAGCGACGTCGTCCACGGTGTCAGGCTGGCACATGCCCCCACTAGGCTCGGCTGCGGCGGCGTGGCGGTTCAGAGCTGTTGCCGTCGCTCGAGCCATGCCCTGAGGAGGCGCTGCTGCTGTCGGAAGAATCGCAGACAAGGCCAAGGGCAAGTTCACCGCCGGCGACCTCGCCGCCTGCCCTGGGGCAGCATTCCAGGTGCCGACCATCCTCGCCGAAGACCTTGAAGAAGAGTGTCGACGCCCCGTCGTACTCGAAGTGGATGGCGTGACCTCCCTCCCGGTGGTAGACGCGAGCGATCACACCCCATCCTCGAGTCATGAAGATGTCGCCGGAGTCAATGACATCGACCACCGCTTCTGAAGCTTGGCTGCATCATCCGTCGTGCTACAGCCACAACTCCACGGCCCCCCTCGGTGGCATCTCCCTTGCAAGGGACTGCGGGAGCCGGATCCATGTGCGCTGCGGCATTGTCGCCCACACCACAGACTCACGGGCCATGCCTTTGGTGTGTGGCCGTGAGTGGGGTGGCCATACGACCACTGCCTATTCTCCTCCGTGACCCTGCTCCTCGTGGTGACGACTGCCGCCCCTATGTGTGGGGCTCTGCGCGCAGGCATATACGAGGACCGGGAAGCCCAGTGCAACCCGTTCAAGCCAAGGTCGCGTCGCCATGAGCTCCACGCGGTGTCACGAGAGCAATGATGCCTCTTCTTTGGCGGGAGCAGCTCAGGTTCCACCTAAGGGGGTTTTCCCTTCTCCGCAGCAGAAAACCTTCTCACTGGCACCATGGATGCTTCGACAGGACGGCTGGGCAAAGAGGAAGAAGGAGGAGCAAGCAGCGAGAAGAAGGAGATGAGCAGGGGGCTCCGCCCCCTCTCCCATTTATAGCTGGAGGGAGGCCAACCGCGTGCTTCCCATTATTCCAAGTAATGATGGTTTCTCTGCATGCAACAGGTAATTGTCAAGTCGGACGGTTGCCGAGGTAGCGTGGGGAAGCGGAGACGCCCACGTCCCATAAAGTACCACGCGTTGACTTGGTCCGTAGGTGATTGGGGCCCGCGGCGCTTTACCCTTGCCTCTTGGCTTCACCTCGAAACCAAGTCCGAGTGCCCTTGACCCGAGGGGCTCTTGTCGATTGCAGGAACCGAGGTACCACAGACACTGCACCTTGCGGCCCATGGCATGGCTCCATCGACGGCCTGGTAAGACCCATCTTCAGCACCGTCAAGACAAGTCCCTCGCGAGGCGGAGGACACCAAGACCTCTGGAGGGAGCGGCCTCCCTAGGCCGGCTCTTCAGGAGCAGAGATTCCTATGTAGGCGCCCACCTTATGAGGTCGGGATTATGCAAGCCATGTTGACCAAGGCCAGGCGGGCGCCAGCGGGCGCAGAGCGGTAGGTTTCTCTTTGGTGCTAAGGAGGCAAGCACAAGCGCGGGGTCCCGAGGAATCAGCCAAAGGTTTCCATTCCCATGCAACGAGATCAAGACCGCCAGGAAGGCAGGACGGATGTCATCACCGAGCCCGCCACGGCGTCACGAGCAGAGGCTTTGCAGGTGAAGACCACCTTTCGTCAGGATAAGATGTACTATGTGTCCCCTTCATACTTGGCCACTGTGGGATCCCTTCCCGCCGTCGTTTTGGAGGAAGAGGACTGACGCCACTATAAATATAGCTTAGCCACCACCATAGGAAGGGATCTAAGATCCAACCCAAACCCTCGCTAGATCACATGCACACATGAACAGGCCTCCTGAGGTTGTTCTTCTCCTATACTAGTTCATCGTCAGTCCCTCACGAGGCTAATCCACCAAAAAGCAGGAGTAGGGTTTTACACGGAAAGGTGGCCCGAACCTGGGTAAACTATCATGTCCCTTTCCTTTCTTGTTCATCGAGCTAGGCCGGTGGCAACGAATTCGCTGGATGGAGAGGTTGAGTTCTTCGCACATGCCCCAGAGTTCGAACCTTTCTTGGGTCAGCGGAGCCCTGAATCCCACACATCCCTTTGAGGATTGGATCCAATAAATAAGAAGGTCACATTCCATAAGGCTTCGGGCATGTACTTAGCGGCTATGGTAGCAAGCAAAGCTTGCTGGTAGCATGCAACACGCACAGCAGCCCAAAGACGATCTTACTCAAGGAGCATGGCATCATCTTGCCGCAGCTGCTCTTGCTTAGCTTCATCATAAGTGAGTACTCGAGGTGACCCATATGTGAGTTCTGTCCAGAGCACCGCCTCTACACCATAGACTAGGGAGACGCAAACCAAATCTTGCTTCCAAGGTCTTGGCAGTACTGCATGAAGGTGGACCTCGTGAACTTTGTGTCGTTGTCCATGACGATCCTGTAGGGTACTCCAAAACGGCAAACAAGTCCTATGAAGAACTTGATGGCTAACTGTGCTTTCACCTTCCTCACCGGCTCTGCCTCATGCCACTTTGTGAACTTGTCGATTGCAGCATACAAGAACTAAATGCCCCGGCTAGCATGGGGAAAGAGGCCCAAGATGTCGAGCCTCCAGACCGAGGAGGGCCTAGAGAGAGGGATTGTTTGAAGGGCTTGAGCTGGCTGATGTGTGTTCTTGCAATGGAACTAGCATGCTTCAGATGTTGTTACTAGTGAAGTTGCATCCTAGAGAGCAGTGGACCAATAGAAGCCTTGCCGGAAAGCTTTGTCGACAAGGGCTCTTGATCTTATGTGAGAGCCACATATGCCTCCATGTATCTCTGCCAACAACTTATGTCCATCTTCCCGACAAATACACTTCAATTTCATCCCACCCGGTCTCTTTCTGTGCAGAATGTTGTCAACAAACTGGTACATACTTGATTGAAGGGCTACTTTCTCGGCTTCTTCTTGCTCCTCACGAAGTTTTCCTGTCTGAAGAAAATGGAGGATCGAATGTGCCCATTGACAGTGTCATGGACTAGAGGGTACTCACCATGCCGTCTACCGACCAGGTGGCTCGGGCCAAGGACCCCCATGGCGGCTCACTAATGGGCTTCTTCTAGCAGCCGATGACATATACGAGGAAGATTCCACAAGACTTGGTGATCAAGACAAGAACTCCTCTGCATCGATGTAGCCGGCTTGGCCTCTTTGTTATCCTAGGCCTCCGTTAGATTATATAAGCCATGGCCAGGCTAGTCGATAGATATATTCTAGATCATTAGAATCATATCAACATACGATCTCGAGGTAGATCAACTATGTACTTGATACATCATCATAAATACAAACAAGAGTAGGGCATAGG
This sequence comes from Aegilops bicornis, assembly GCA_021605145.1. Taxonomy (NCBI): domain Eukaryota; kingdom Viridiplantae; phylum Streptophyta; class Magnoliopsida; order Poales; family Poaceae; genus Aegilops; species Aegilops bicornis. The sequence goes on along the minus strand of CM038673.1, from coordinate 240,083,526 downwards.
GTTTTATCTCCATCAAGAGGGCCCGGACCTGGGTAAGCACCATCTCCTTCATCTCCTGTTACCCATCGATCCAAGTTCCACAGCTCGGGACCCCCTAGCCTGAGGTCTCTTGGTTTTGATACCGACAATGGTGCGTTCATTTATACTTCCGATGTGCGATCGCTCGAAGGATTGATGGCTCATCTGCAGATTGATAGTAGTTTTTTCTGGATAGCGGATTCATGTTCGTCGTCCCTGTCTACTCGAGCATCGCTTTCACGGTAGGTTCAGTGGAATTGTGCGGAATTCAGTCTACAACAACCCTGTAAAATTTCATCGTGTTCCGATGGAGGAATCTCCGGCAATCTCCGATATACCGGAGCCATGTCGAATCTGGACGGGAATCTGTATGAGTTTGGGGCGAGGAGTCTAGCATTCAGCTCAGACATCCTTTGGAAGAGCCAGCCATTCATTGGCTACAGAATTCATATGTCTACCTCCGCTCAAAATTTTAGCTCGATCCTACCGTTCAAACTCCAGGAAACTTCTGATGAGTGGATCAATTTCCGATATGTTTTCTGCGCGAATATGAATCCGAGCCGAGTTCATCTTTCTTCTTGAACGGGATATTGGACATCCTTTTTGGAGGAATTTCTTTCTAGTGTATTTTTTGTTGTTCTCAAACACAAGCCTATAAATTTTAAGTCTTTTTCGAGGCAATCTTCACCATTGCGGCAACTATCAAACCAGCCCGACAACATTGCCCCACGTTTGCTGGCCTGCTCTTGACAGGTCGTCGCTTCGTTGGGCCGAGGTAAACCTCATTAGATCATTATCTCAGCGAGCTGACCAAGAGTTCGGTATCGCGAAGGCTAAATCATCACCAACATCATCTCCCCGCGGATTGCATGGGTCGGGCGCACCAGCATCGCCGTTCAGTCGCTTTCTCAAGCCGGCATTGATCGCGTCACAAGTTACGACCTGCGTCAGCATGGCCGCGCCATTACTTCTTCAAGCTGATGACCACCATGCTGACTTGCTTCGACACCTCGGCTGGCATGGCGGCTGCAACATCACCTTACCGACCTGCTCTTTCACCTCAGCTGGATAGGGGGCTTCGTCATCTCTTCATCAACCTACTCTAGGGACTTCGGCATCACCAGCCGACCAGCTTCATCATGATAGCTGGACCGGGGGCTTCTCCTCGCCGCATCTATCATGCTGTGTCTCCACTTCGTCAAGCTGAGCTCCTCATTTGGTCACCTGGGGCTTGGGGACTGGGACCTCGGTCAGGTCGAGGACAACGCACCATGTCAGTTCTGTCAAAGTTCGATGCACTACAAAAAAATACACTTCTGTGATGATACGTGTTTGTCACAATAGGTCACGTTTTCTGTCATGCATGTACATCCATGACGATTTTATGACAGAATCAAGATTGTCATACCTGTGCTGTCATAGAAGTGTTCCATGACAATACCAAAATTATCATCACGGAAGTGTCCACTTCCATGACGATAAATGGCGCGTCATGGAAGTGCTTTCATCAAGGGTAAACAACACGTGGCATCCATCGTAACGGGATGCCATTAACCTATCGGGTTCCAATTTGAATCCGATAACCCGTTAATAGCTCGGACACAATGGAGATTTTCTACGTGTAAAATTCTCAACGGCCAGAGGAACCACGTGTTGGCTCACCGTTGGGACAGTTGTCATGCACTCATTGGACTGGAGGCGCCTATGATACGTCGACACGTGGCACGGCCAAACAGAGGCCCTTTCTGGTCAAACGGACGACCCATTTGATTTGGTCAAAAGGTAGCGGGCCGGCCCACGGAAAGCTTGTTAACGGCATGTTCGCATATAGCCCATTTACAACCCGCTAACTCACGACACGTTACGGCCTATCCGAACTAGGCCCAATAGCATCATCTAGGCCGTCCAATATGATTCCAGCCCATTGTAACTTCCAGCCCATTTATGGCACATGACATCTTCCAGCCCATATGAGGCCCTTTGTAACTCTTGGCCCATTAACAGTCCATGGTGAAACTAGCTCGTAATGAACAGTGTATTCCTTTATACCCATTAACGACCCATTATTTCATTGGGCCGTTTCCAGCCCGTGTTATCTTTCGGCCTTCTTAGGGCCCATTTATTCTTGGGCTGATTGCAGCATTAGATTACTTACGGTTCGTTACTAGCCTGTTCTGGTTGTGGGCCAAATTCAGCCAGTGGTTAAAGTTGGCTCGTTTGTGGCCCGTTAGTCCGTTGGGCCATTTTCATAGCGTCATCAAATAAGTTCGACTAACAACGACCCATTATGGTCGGCCCATGAACGGATGATTCCAACTCTAGCACATTTACGACTCATAATGCAGTTTGCTATTGGCCCATGTTTGGCCAATTGATCATACAACCCGTAGAAGACCCATTGATGCTACGGCTCGTAGAAGGCCCATTGTTTCTACTGTGCATAAAAGGCCCATTGTTTCCAGGGCCCATAGAAGGCCCATTGTTTCTACCGCCTAAGGAGGCCCATGGTCACTATAGTAAATATGTAGCCCATGGTTATTGTGGCCTAGTTTTAAAATAGGTTATTGCGGCCACTAGCAAACCGCGGAAAAAGAACTGCACTGACTACAAACAAACAAATAAAAAAGACAAAAAGGAAATAAATAAGCAAGCAACTTACGCTTAGCTATCACGGCTATTACACACATTACATCCACTAGGCATCAAAGTTCGCCACCAGTGCAAATATGTGGAACAAAGCAGCATATTACATACACTGGTTGTGAAAGTTGACGACCAATGCAATTAAACGCCGCAGCAAAACAAGTCCAACACTAAAACCACTTCACAAGATCTCAAGAAACAATATCCCGGGTATCCACCGCGCTGGCAAGATGCTTAGCAAGCTTATTAGATTTCTCTTGTTTGGCGCTTAAATCCTCCAGCGCTTGTTGTTGCACCAGAAAGTATGGATCTGAATTCTGCAGGAAATTGCTCAGTCCTTCAGCTTCCTATCGCAGCACATCTGATCAATGTCTTTGAACTTGAAGTTGAGACTCAAGAAGCCGAACTGATTCAGGCAGCGAGTTCGAAGAGCTGGTGCTAGTAGTAGTGGCCAGTAACTCGAACACTACATCAAGACATGACTTTGGGGTTGTCTCATTGTCTTCAATATAGTTTTTATCAGCAATCTTGGAGACCAACATGGATGTCTCACTATCTTGAACCTTATCTGCATTACTTCCTTTACCATTGCATAAGGGGGTACTCTTCTCCAATATTTTGTCAGCATTCTAAAAGAGAAACAAGCAGACAGATCACAGGTTTACCTTGTTGTATATGAAACTCATTTTGGAAACCAGTTCAGTAGTAAGGTGGATAGAATAACAACATGAAACAAACATATACCGATGTAGTATGGTCACTATATGGTCTATATCATTCTAGTTTATGTTGCCAAATAAAGATAGAGACAATTCAAATCATATTTGTTTAAGACAAAGCAGCATAGACATAATATAAGTGTGGGAAACTACACAACAATAACAACACTTGTAATGTGCATGGCATGAGAACATAACTGTTTATTCAATTGAAACTGAAATCAACATAGAGCAAGTTACAACAGTAAACACGTTAAACAAACAGGTTTAAAACATACATGTTGGGCCATTGGAGTTCCAATTGTATCCTTCAAATTTGAAATTAGTTGGTATGATTAAACACAGTGATGCAAGAGCAAAGGAGTATGAACCATAGCTACGGAACCTGACTTGAGAACAATTCTTCTTCTGCTTTAAGCGTTGACTTGGGGTTCAGGGTGGTGGTCCTCATGCTTTGGGCACTACAGCTGCCTTACTAACTGCTAACGTTTGGGTGCTCTGTGGTGGAGACACTGTTGTGTCAACTGGAACTGGGTTACTATCTGCTGGGGTTGGGATTAGAAGGGGTGTAGCTGATTCTCTATCCAACTGGGCAGGGGTACAATCTGCATGAGTCAGGGTTATGTGTGGTGGGGCTGGTTCTTGGGCAAGTACAATCGTGGTTCTCTATCTGCATCGACGTGTAGCACAATCTTTTCTGAAGACCGTGTTTTTACTCCCATAGATACTACCATCACCCCTCCAATTCAAATGGCTGATAAAGAAGAAAAGTAATTGAATGTACAAACATTGTAAGATAGACATGTGCAATGGATAGTAGGGAAGAAAACATGGCATGAAATAATTCACATTTATGTTGTCTAACGAAACAGGATAGCATGACATAATTTCACATATATGATGGTTAATTAAACAAGATAGCATGACACAATTTCACATATATGATGGCTAACTGAACAGGATAGAATGACATACTTCAAAATATGATGAGTATGTAAACATGATGACATGATATAACTTATACAGTGTGTCTATTAAAGTGGTTGGCATGCCATAATTCACAAATATGCCGTCGATGGAAATATGATGACATGATATAATTCACGGATGGAATGACATAATTAAAAATATGATGACTTTGTAAATAGGCTGAGATGTTATAACTATATTATGTCTTTAGAAAATGGGTTGGCATGCCATAATTCAGATACATGTTGTCTATGTAAACATTATGGCATGACATAATTCAAATATATGATTTATATACAAAGCAAGTGAGCAGAGGGCAATCACATATATGATGTGTCAACTAAGGAGATCGCATTCAATATTGTGTATATGATGTAAAAACTAAGCATTGCAAGACAGCATGCATGATACGAGTAATGCCAAGTTTGAGCATACACCTCAGGGGGAAAATAGGATTGGTCTTCTTCCTCTGAATCCTCCTCTGAGGATCTATCTGTAACCAGCAAGATATCTGGTTCAGCAGGTAGCATTGTCTGCTCTGAAGACCTTGTTTTCACTCCAGATTTCTCCATCACTAATTCAAATGGCTGATGCACAGGAAGAGCAGTTGAATATTGATACGTCTCCAACGTATCTATAATTTTTTATTCTTCCATGCTATTATATTATCTGTTTTGGATGTTTAGGGGCTTTATTATACACTTCTATATTATTTTTGGGACTAACCTATTAACCGGAGGCCCATCCCAAATTGTTGTTTTCTTGCCTATTTCAGTGTTTCGAAGAAAAGGAATATCAAACGGAGTCCAAACGGAATGAAACCTTCAGGAAAGTTATTTTTGGAACAGAAGCAATCGAGGAGACTTGGAGTACACGTCAGGGAATCTTCGAGGTGGCCACGAGGCAGGGAGGCGCGCCTGCCCCCCTGGGCGCGACCCCCACCCTCGTGGGCCCCTCGTGACTCCCCTGACCGACTTCTTTCGCCATATATGTTCATATACCCTAAAAACACCAGAGAACTGAATAGATCGGGAGTACCGCCGCCGCAAGCCTCTGTAGCCACCAAAAACCAATCGGGACCCTATTCCGGCACCCTGGCGGAGGGGGAATCCCTCACCGGTGGCCATCTTCATCATCCCGGCACTCTCTATGACGAGGAGAGAGTAGTTCACCCTCGGGGTTGAGGGTATGTACCAGTACCTATGTGTTTGATCTCTCTCTCTTTCTCTCTCTCTCTCTCTCTCGTGTTCTTTAGGTGATATGATCTTGATGTATCGCGAGCTTTGCTATTATAGTTGGATCTTATGATGTTTCTCCCCCTCTACTCTCTAGTAATGGATTGAGTTTTCCCTTTGAAGTGATCTTATCGGATTGAGTCCTTAAGGATTTGAGAACACTTGATGTATGTCTTGCCTGTGCTTATCTGTGGTGAAAATGGGATATCACGTGATCCACTTGATGTATGTTTTGGTGATCAACTTGCGGGTTCCCCTCGTGAACTTATGCATAGGGGTTGGCACACATTTTCGTCTTGACTCTTTGGTAGAAACTTTGCGGCACTCTTTGAAGTACTTTGTGTTGGTTTGAATAGATGAATATGAGATTGTGTGATGCATATCGTATAATCATGCCCATGGATACTTGAGGTGACATTGGAGTATCTAGGTGACATTAGGGTTTTGGTTGATTTGTGTCCTAAGGTGTTATTCTAGTACGAACTCTAGGATAGATTGAACGGAAAGAATAGCTTCGTGCTATTTTACTACGGACTCTTGAATAGATCAATACGAAAGGATAACTTTGAGGTGATTTCGTACCCTACCATAATCTCTTCGTTTGTTCTCCACTATTAGTGACTTTGGAGTGACTCTTTGTTGCATGTTGAGGGATAGTTATATGATACAATTATGTTATTATTGTTGAGAGAACTTGCACTAGTGACAGTATGAACCCTAGGCCTTGTTTCCTCGCATTGCAATACCGTTTACGCTCACTTTTATCATTAGTTACCTTGCTGTTTTTATATTTTCATATTACAAAAACCTATGTCTACCATCCATATTGCACTTGTATCACCATCTCTTCATTAACTAGTGCACCTATACAATTTACCATTGTATTGGGTGTGTTGGGGACACAAGAGACTCTTTGTTATTTGGTTGCAGGGTTGTTTGAGAGAGACCATCTTCATCCTATGCCTCCCACGGATTGATAAACCTTAGGTCATCCACTTCAAGGAAACTTGCTACTGTCCTACAAACCTCTGCACTTGGAGGCCCAACAACGTCTACAAGGAGAAGGTTGCGAAGTAGACATCAAATATACAAACATTGTCGACAAATGGAATCAGTAATAAAAAAAGGATGGCATGATATAATTCACATATATGATGCTTGGCTAAACAGCATGGCATTGCATAATTCACATACATAATGCCTTGCAACAAGATAGCATTGCATAATTCACATATATAATGTCTTGCAACAAGATGGCATTGCAAAATTCACACATTGGTAATTAGACACAAAACAGGTGGCATTTGTCGGCGTTCTGGGAACGGGGGTCCCCAGACTTGCCTGCCTACGGCCTACGGCGTGGCTCAAAGGAGGCCCAGGACAGCCCATCTTCATCAACACAAGCTCAAGACCCTCGTGAGGGGCCAAGCCTCATGGGCGGACGACCAGGAGCTTCTCGTGCACGGCCTCGTCGAGGCAGCTCATGAGGAGGCGGAAAGTTCAAGGCAGGGTACCTCACGAGGTGCCCATGGCGCAAGCCAGGACGACCAAGGGCGCCAGCCCGCGCAGTGTCCTCCTTTCCCCTTTGGTGCAAAGGGAGCAAGCGTAGGCGAGAGCATCGAGCAAAGGCATCCGTTTCGGTGCAACAAGACCAAGACCAGCCCCAACGGCTGGAAGGGGGTCATCGTGGAGCCCAAGCAGGCGTCATCACCAGAGCCTTTGGCAGGCGAGGACCAACTTTAGTCAGGATAAGTGTACCCGCTGTTCCCCTTTAAAATGGCCAATTGTTGGCGCCCTTCCCGCTCAATATTTGGGAAGAGGCCCAGGGCCTTCGCCTATATAAGTAGAGCTAGCCACCATAGTAGGGAGAGAGAGATCTGGCATTTGGAATCCAGAGTGAGAGATAGAGACCTGATCCTCAAGCTAGAGCGGCGGGACACCACTTAGCAGTTCATCACACCCACCAAGAACAGACCCTCGCGAGGCTGTTCTTCCCTACACTGTTCCTCATCAGCCCAAGAGGCAATCCACCACGCCACAAACTAGAGTAGGGTATTACACCACAACGGTGGCCCGAACTAGTATAAATCTTGTGTCTCTTGTGCTATTCCGTTAGTAGTTTAGGTCCCTGCGATTCGGCGAGGTATGAGATGGTGGAGGGTTGGATCTCCGTGCGCACCCCAGTGTTCGAACCTCAAGGGTCTGCCGGAACCCGAAATCCGACATTTGGCACGCCGTAGGTGCGCCCGGAATCTGCCTTTTCGTCGCCTCGTTCTTCCCCGACCACTGCAACCATGCCTGACGCTCGTCGGGCTCGCGCCGAGCGCCGAGCCGCCCTCGCCTCCCATGTCGCCCGGACGGCTTCCGACGACGGGCGCCCTCGCCCTTCCTCACCGCCCGCCGTCAACACCGCCACCAGCCCGGCAGGGGACGGGCAGAAAGCATCGTCCCTGCGCTCCTCGGCTACCCCAGGGGAGGGGCTGCGCGGCTTCCTCATCACCCGCCCCGTCGCGCCGGTTCCTCCGCTCATCGCGGCCCTCCTGGGCGGCTCGCATGCGCCGCCTTCCAGCCGCCTTGTCAAGACATTCATCCGCCGGGTCGGCGCCGCCTCCTGTGGCGGGGGCTCCTCAGCCGGACGGAGTCGTCGGCCGGGCTGACCTCCGACCCTCAAGACCACCCCGCCAACTCGGCCGGCTCGGGTGCGCTCCCCATTCTCTGCACACCCACCATCTGCCAGGCTGCCGTCACCAGGACCCTCATCGACGGTGGCGCCGGCCCCAACGTACTCTCGGTCGAGGCCTTCAACCTCCTCTGCATACCCAGTGGAGCGGCCGCAGCCCAGCCAGCCTTTTTTTCGGGCGTGGGAGGAGGGTCATCCAACTCCTTGGGGCAATCCGGCTTCCGGTGACCTTCGGCACCTACGACAACTTCCGCGACGAACTGGTCAACTTCGACATCGCCCCATTGGCCTCCCCTACAATGCCATCCTTGGCTATCCAGCATTAGCCAAATTCATGGCCGCAACTCCACCCGGTACAACCTCATGAAGATGCACAGAGCTGCGGCGTCCTCACCGTGCCGGGGATCTTGAAGGTGCGCTGCGGCGCCAGCTCACCCTCAAGACGGGCGGCTGTGCACCCCGCCGATGCAGAAGCCCCAAGCCCAAGGGGCTGCGCCGACCAAGAAGAAGCGATTGTTCACTCAAGACAAGGCGGAGACCAAGCAGATACACTGCCGATGAGGACGGGTCCACAAACGCCACCTTCACCATAGGCACCAACCTCGAGCCCGAACAGGAGGAAGCCCTTGTCAAGTTCCTGCGTGCGAACAAGAAGGTGTTCGCCTGGCAGCCCGATCAGCTGGCGGGGATTGCGCGGGGCGTAATCGAGCACCACCTCAACGTGTGCCCCAACGTGCGTCCAATGAAGCAGAAAGTGAGAAGGCAGTCCACTGAAAAGAAGGCCTTCATCGTCCAAGAGACCCGCAAGCTAGAAGCCGCGGGGGTTATTCGCGAGGTCCGATACCCAGATTGGCTGGCCAACCCCGTGGTGGTGCCAAAGAAGGGAGGAAAAGGCGCGTGTGTCGACTTCACCAACCTCAACAAAGAATGCCCGCAGGATCTGTTTCCGCTCCCTCGCATCGACCAGATCGTCGATTCCACCACCGAGTGTGACCTGTTATGCTTCTTGGACGCCTTTTCCGGGTATCACCAAATCAAGATGGCGGTGGAAGACGTGGAAAAGACGGCCTTCCTAACCCCGTGTGGGGTGTACTGCTATACATGCATGCCATTCGGGCTGCACAACGCGGGGGCAACCTTCCAGCAGCTCATGCACATCACCTTGGGCCCACAGCTCGGGAAGAATGTGGAGGCATACGTCGACGCCATCGTGGTGAAGTCTCGCGAGGCCAAGACCTTGATACAAGACCTGGAAGAAACCTTCACAGCCTCAACGCAGTTGATCCCGCGACTCAACCCGGAGAAGTGTGTGTTTGGAGTTCCCTCGTGCAAGCTTCGGGGTTTCCTCGTGTCCCACCGAGGCATCGAGGCCAACCCAGAAAAGGTCAAGGCAGTGGAAGACATGAGCCCACCAAAGACCCTCAGGGAAATGCAGAAGCTCACGGGGCGCGTAACGGCGGTGGGCCGTTTCATCTCCCGATTGGGGGAGCGGGCGCTGCCTTTCTTCCAGTTGATGAAGAAAAACGGGCCCTTCGAGTGGACTGAAGAGGCCGACAAAGCATTTCAAGAACTCAATAGGTACCTGACCAGCCCTCCAGTGATGGTGGCCCCGCACCCTCAGGAGCCCTTGGTACTCTACCTCGCCGCCACTCCCTACTCCGCTAGCGCTGCTCTGGTGGCCGTTAGGGAGGAGCGTCAGGCCAAGACCACGGCGGCCACCCGAGCTAAGGCAAGATCGAATCAGAGGGAACTAGCAGAAGACAACACCGCAATGGAAGAAGATCAGCCGTCACAGTAGAGCACACCCAGGGCGGGGAGACCTCCCATCCAAGCACCCAGTTTCCGGGGGCGCCGTCGCCTCGGGAGGCACCACAGCTTCCGGAAGACGCCACCAGCACCGACGCCCCTAACCTCGTCGAGCACCCAGTGTACTTCATCAGCACCGTGTTATGGGATGCGAGGGCACGGTACCCCATGCCACAGAAGCTCCTCCTCACGCTGTTGGTGGCTTCACGCAAGCTGCTGCACTACTTCCAGGGTCATCCAATCAAGGTTGTCTCGGCATACCCCCTGGAGAGGGTGCTCAGAGCCCCAACTCGGCGGAAGGGTCGCCGAGTGGAACATTGAGCTGCAAGCATTCCAGCTCGAGTTCAATGTAACTAGAGTCATCAAGGGGCCGCTGGCAGATTTCGTGGCCGAATGGACGTAAGCACCGGCCTCGTGGCTGGCGAGGATCGGTCCCTCTCCCCAGAAGCGCCCGTAAGGTTGGGTCATGTACTTGACGGAGCGTTCTCTAGATGTATACTGGGCTGGGGCAAGGTGCTCATATCTCCCGCCAGACAAGCTCTACTATGCCGTGCAGCTCTGTTTCCGCATGGCGAGAAGGTCTTCAACAATATAGCGAGAATCACGAGGGGCCGATAGCGGGTCCAAGGCTGCCGCTGCCACAGGGGTGAAGCGCCTACCATCAAGGGCGATTCACAGCTCCTCGCCAATTTCTCCAACAAGGTGTACGAGCCAAGAGATGAACACATGGAGGCCTACCTTGCGGAGGTCCGCGGGATGGAGAAACAGTTCTGGGGGTCGGAGCTGCAGCGCGTGCCCCGCGGCACCAATCAAGAGGCCGATGACATCGCCAAACGAGCCTCCAGGAGGTTACCCCAGGAGCCGGGCGTCTTTGAGGAACGGCTCTTCAAGCCCTCAGCCCTGCCGCCGTTATCAAGCACAGCACAACCTCGGGAGGAGCTCCCTCAGCCACCTGCTTCGGGAGACCCAGCCTGTGGCCCGGCCTCAGGAGCACGCCTACTCCTGACGATGGAACCTCAAGAGGAGTGCTAGATCACGGAGCTCAAGAGTTACTTAACGCGTGGAACTTTAACGGAGAAGGAGGAGGAGGCAGAGCGTGTGGCGCGTCAAGCCACGGCATACAACATCATGGATGGAGAGCTCTACCGGAAACGACCGAACGACGTATCCCTCGCTGCATCACCGAGGAACAGGGAAGGAATTGGCAGATATACATGGCGGAGATTGTGGGCACCATTCATCGTCACGGACCCTTGTCGGCAAGGCGTTCCGCAGCGGTTTCTATTGGCCCACCGCGCTCAATGACGCTATCGAACTCGTGAAGGCTTGCGAGGCTTGCCAATTCCATGCCAAGCAGATCCACCAGCCAGCAGGAGGTCTGCAAACCATCCCCTCACTTGGCCATTCGCGGTGCAGGGCTGGACATTCTGGGCCCCTTTCCTCGGGCGCCAGGGGGCTATCGCTACCTCTACGTCGCCGTGGACAAATCCACCAAGTGGGCCGAAGTCGAGGCCGTCCGCGCTATCCCCGCTGGTTCGGCGGTCAAGTTCATCAAGGGCATCATGAGCCGGTTCGGAGTGCCGAACCGCATCATCACCGACAACGGTTCGTAGTTCACCAGTAACCTTTTTAAAATGTACTGCGCTAACCTTGGGACACAGATATGCTACGCTTCGGTGGCGCACCCCTGTAGCAATGGACAGGCCAAGCGGGCCAATGCAGAGGTCCTGAGAGGCCTCAAGACCAGGACGTTCAAGAAGAAACTGGAAGCCTGCGGCAGAGGCTGGTACGACGAGCTTCCGTCCGTGTTGTGGTCCATCCGCACAACCGCAACCAAGCCAACTGGAGAGACCCCCTTCCTCCTGGACTACGGAGCCGAAGCGGTCATCCCTCACGTGGTCAAGCGTCGATCCACGCGGGTCCTCGCGTTCGATGAAACGCTGCAGGACGCCATGCGGGGGACGGCCCTTGTGCTGGGGGAGGAGCGCTGTCGAGAAGCTGCGCTGCGAGCGGCAAGGTACCAGCAGGCACTCCGGCGATACCACTGCCGCAACATCCGCCCCTGCATCGCTCGAGGTAGGGGACCTCGTGCTCGACGGGTCCTCTCCGGGGAGGGACTGCATAAGCTCTCTCCCATGTGGGAGGGCCCATTCAAGGTTGTTCATGTTTCCGTGCCTGGCTCCGTGCGCTTGGAGACTCAAGAGGGAGTACCTATACTGAGCAGCGTGGAACATCCAGACCTCTGGAGGTTTTACCCTAAAAGGCCCAGAGCACATGAAGAAGGCGAATGCCTGTGAAGATCATCTTTTTGGAAAAGGCCCAGAGCCTGTGAAGAAGGCGAATGCCTGTGAAGTTCATCTTATTGGAAAAGGCCCAGAGCCTGTGAAGAAGGCGAATGCCTGTGAAGCTCACCTTCTGGGAAAAGGCCCAGAGCCTGTGAAGAAGGCGAGTGCCTGTGAAGCTGTCGCGTTCTGGAAAGGCCCAGAGCCTGTGAAGAAGGAGAATGCCTGTGACGCTCACCTTCTGGGAAAAGGCCCAGAGCCTGTGAAGAAGGCGAATGCCTGTGAAGCTGTCTCGTTCTGGAAAGGCCCGGAGCCTGTGAAGAGGGCAAACGCCCGTGAAGCTTGCTTCCCAGAAGAAAGGCCCGGAGCCTGTTAAGAAGGCGCACGACTGTGAAGCTCGCCGCCCGTGACACTCTCACATAATAATGAGTTGGGGCTGTACACGCCCAGAGTCTCGTGGAGTGCCGGCCTCGGGCCACAGGGCTCCCTCCCATGCCCAGTGGCAGCACTTAGCTCCGCGCTGGTGAGAAGACGTCGAAGACTAGCCTAGGTGCTGGACACGGCTTTTTCATTTGCTTTTTGCAGTTGATTAGTTATTCCCATTTGGAGTTTTTATCGAAACTATCGCCCCTTTTTGGTCCGTGGTTCTTCAATCTTTTTCGCTCTCCTGCCTCGACTTCTCTTGCGCGGGGACTCGTGAGGCGGAAGCCTCAGGAGCCCCCGCGAGTGTTCCTGCCCCTATCGCTCAAGTTTTCACGGCCCTGGTCCACGGCTGGAGCACCCCTCCTGACCATGCCTCACGGGCAGCACAACGCGAACACGGGGCCTGGATCGGTCGCCCCCGCGGCCACGGCTGGGGTTTACACGCGAATGGGTGCACGACAGAAGGGAACAGTATCAGGATAACAAAAGCAGTACAATAATTAACGGCATTGACCTAAACGCGCCCCCACGGGGCCACACATTGTTCCCTTTTTACGCAGGAGAAGAGAAAGGAAAAGGACGGAAGCAGGTGAAGCACGCCCCGTGCCGGCTCTCTTGGAAGGCTCGAGCCTCCTCCGGAGCTCAGGCGGACTCCCTCTAGCGCTTCACCGGGGCGTGGCGGCAAGCGGACCCGCTGCCACCCCCCAAGCAGGCGTGGCGGCGTGGGGGCTGGCCGCGGCCACTGCTGGAAGAGTCACCACCCGAAGAAGATCTGGTGAAGCGTGAAGAGTCACGGGCATCGCCGGCCGCCCACACGCTGCCTTCTCCAACCATGTCGGGGCTGAGTCCTTGGCCGCGGTCGTCGTCTTCAGGGCAGCACCCGATGTGGCGACCGTCTTCCCCGAACACCCTCACGTAGAGGGTGGCGTCGCCATTGTACTTGAAGTGCAGGGAGCACCGGCGGCGGAGACCACGCGCGCGGGCAAACGTCTGCCAGCCGCGGGCCAGGAACAGGTTCCCTGCAGCAGAGACCTCCAGAGAAGCCCACGAAGCCCGGCTGCAGCAGCCATCTGCCTGGAGCCAGAGGCCGCTCAGGGCGCCATCTGGGAGCTCACCCAGGAGGAAGCACGGGAGCTGAAGCCGGACGCCGGACGGCTCCTCCGCCCTCACCATGAACTCCGGCAGCGCTTCAGCAGCAGGGAGGCGCGGCCTCGGGGGCCCAGCGGCCGGCACGCCCTCCGACCATGGCTACCGCTCGTCGCCATGCCGAGAGCCTGCCCCACGACTGCTGGGACCGCCATGGAGGCCACGGGTGCTTGCGGCGACCTCGACCGCACTTAGGCGGAGGAGAGGAAGACTCGACTGACGGCCCTTCCCCTTCTCTCGCGCCGAGAACTTCCTTGGTGGAGCCATGGAGAAGAAGGAGAGACAAGAAAGGATAGACTGGAAGGGCGCGCGCCGTTCCGTACTTATTGCCGGCGAAGGCCAACCGTCGGCCTCCACGATCACCGGTCATCATGCCCAACTCTGCATGCAGGGACTCGTCGAACCCGGGTGGTTACCGAGGCATCATGGGGAAGCAGTGCACACGCGTCCAATCAACCGCCACGCGGCGCCCAAGGCCGCATGCTGTTAGGGCCCACGACACTTCGCACTTTCCCTTTCTCCTCTCTGCTCGGCCAAGTTCGGGCGCGCCGTGGGCCCGGGGGCTACTGTCGGCGTTCTGGGAACGGGGGTCCCCAGACTTGCCTCCCTGCGGCCTGCGGCGTGGCTCAAAGGAGGCCCATGACGGCCCATCTTCATCAACACAAGCTCAAGACCCTCGCGAGGGGCCAAGCCCCGCGGGGCGGACGACCAGGAGCTTCCTCAGGCACGGCCTTGTCAGGCTAGCTGATGAGGAGGCAGAAAGTTCAAGGCAGGGTACCTCGCGAGGTGCCCATGACGCAAGCCATGACGACCAAGGGCGCCCGGGTTGGCGCCAGCCCATAGCGTCCTCCTTTCCCCTTTGGTGCAAAGGGAGCAAGTGCAGGCGAGAGCATCGAGCAAAGGCATCCATTTTGGTGCAACAAGACCAAGACCAGCCCCAACGGCTAGAAGGGGGTCATCGTGGAGCCCAAGCAAAGCGTCATCACTGTAGCTTTTGGCGTGCGAGGACCAACTTTAGTCAGGATAAGTGTACCCGCTGTTCCCCTTCAAAATGGCCAATTGTTGGCGCCCTTCCCGCTTAATATTTGGGAAGAGGCCCAGGGCCTTTGTCTATATAAGTAGAGCTAGCCACCATAGTAGGGAGAGAGAGATCTGGCATTTGGAATCCAGAGTGAGAGATAGAGACCTGATCCTCAAGCTAGAGTGACGGGACACCACCTAGCAGTTCATCACACCCACCAAGAACAGACCCTCGCGAGGCTGTTCTTCCCCGTATTGTTCCTCATCAGCCCAAGAGGCAATCCAGCACGCCACAAACTAGAGTAGGGTATTACACCACAACGGTGGCCCGAACTAGTATAAATCTTGTGTCTCTTGTGCTATTCCGTTAGTAGTTTAGGTCCCTGCGATTCGGCGAGGTACGAGACGGTGGAGGGTTGGATCTCCACGCGCACCCCAGTGTTCGAACCTCAAGGGTCTGCCAGAACCCGAAATCCGACAACATTCACAAAAAGCATGTCCAAACTAAGAAAATGACATGCCAATGCAAGACACCATATGCACGATATGAGCAATATAACCCTGCCAAGTTAGAGCATGCACCTCGGGGGGGATACGATTGGTCATCTATCTCTAAATCCTCCTCTGAGGAGCTATCCATAACCAGCAAGACATTCGCTTCATCAGATAGCATTGTCTGCTCTGAAGACCTTGTTTTCACTCCAGATTTTTCCATGACCGTGTCGAATAGCTGATGCACAAGAAGAGCAACTGAATGTACTAAAATTGTTGACAAATTTAATACGTAATAAAAAAGGATGGCATGATATAATTCACATATAAGATGACTGGCTAACCAGGACTGCATTGCAAAATTCACATATATGATGCCTGGCTAAACAAGATGGCATTGCATGATTCACATATATGATACAAACACTAATCATATGGCATTCACACAATGCATGTCTAAACTAAGTAGATGACATATTTTATGTATAAAGTAAGCAATGCAAAGCACCATATGCATGATATGACCAACATCACCATGCCAAGTTAGAGCAATAGACCTCAGGGGGTAAATAGGAGTGGTCTGCTCCCTCTTAATCCCCCTCTAAACAGTTATCTTCCTCTTGATTACCTTCTGGAATGGGGGGAGGGGGTTGCTTTTGCACCCACCATGGATCAATGTCTGCATGAAATTTTATTGCCACGCAAGGCTCGTATCTTTTTCTCTACATGTTCGGTACCATTGTGTACAATAACTGACATGCATAGGAATAAAACATAGTGAGATTATGTAAGGAGTGCGTGCGCAAATCCAGAGTGACGGTAACAAATTGTGGATATATCCAAAACCAATGATAGCAGGCAGATAATAGATTCAGTTAAAAAATACAGATAATGGCTCCTTTAAGGTTTATTTCCACCCAACATGAAACTCATAGTAGAAACCCGAGATTAACGAGATAGTAGACAGATGGTATTGATTGCTGCCCCAATATGTACCCCACAACCATTTAAACACTAAAGTTTGAGCACTAGTTTGGACCTGACTCGGAGTCTAATTGGTGAACAGGTCGATAAACAAGCATCTCATCATATTAAGCGATGCATAACAAAAGCAGACACAAAAGAGTGCCACCTCTATTGCGGACCCGTGTAGTCCTCAAGGTCATCTGCTCTGTTGATGGTTGTAATGTAGTTGTCGTGGCTGCCGGCAGCGGGGAAGAAGAACTGAGGCGGCGAAAGACAGTCTAGAGGGCGGATCCCTGCTGTGGTGAACCTTTCCTTCGTTGGAGTAGCTGAGCTGGGGTGGACCACAGCAAAGCAGGAGCGGGACAAAACACACAAGGTTTTCTTTGACACATATCTGTAACAGAAGTAATTCTGTAAGGGCTCGTTTGAATTGGAGGATTCTAACAATGCAGGGATAGGAAATACACAGGAATAATATAGGAATTCATGTGCAAATCAGAGAATTTAAAAACACAGGATTTCTGCCAATCTGGGTGTTTGGTTCACAAGAATTGGAAGATCATAGGATGCAAAGAAGCATGGTGAGATTCAGTCAAACCACAAGAAAATGTACGGTTATAATGCTATTATGCTACTATTTCTTAGTCTTGCGCTTCATGAATAGGAATTTGAAAAGGAGGACAAGTGGATATTAAAATTCCTACGGTTTTTCTTTCAAGGAGACACTAAAGGAACAAATCCTACAATTTTCCTTTCTTCCATTCCTTTGTACCAAATGCATGAATTGTAGTACCATAGGAAACTTTCCAATCCCTATATTTTCCTTCACTTTTCCTTTCAAGCATTGGCGATTCTAGTAGATAGACTTGAACAAGGAAAAACCTACATTCAATTTTTTGTGTGCTACTTCTACTACTTTGGACCCAAGCCACTGCCCTACTAGTTTAACTCCCAGCCCCATGTACAAATGCATAGCTCAAACACACAACAATAAATAATGATGGCGTTCAAGAGAGTCCATCATGGATAGCTAAGTTGCATGGTACCTCACTACTTGTCATATAGTAGGAGAAACTAATCGTATTTCACGTTACTATGTGTTCTCAGTGGACAATATATATATAACATGTAGAGTAAAAAAGTGATGCAACAAGTGTACAACCTCTTTGGCGAAGCCATGTCGATCTCACCATGATTGGGTTGGTCGGTGAGGATGCTCCGACTGATTTGGCTGTCGCAGGAGAGTAAGAAGATCTTACGTGTCTGGAGATAGAGCCGGGGATATTGCTCCGCTGTGATGGAGGGTTTCATCGTTGGAGCAGCTCCGGTGAGTTGTACGACAGTGAGGCTGAAGCAGGACAAGAGAGACAATATTAACCTGAGTGGAATTCTAATAACATCTCCAATAGATGATGTAAAATACATAACCAAAAAGTTCTAGATGTAAAATACATCAGCTTCTCATCTCTGAACTTAACTGTCGAAACTGAATTGAACTGTGAAACTGAATTTTACTGTCGAAACTGAATTTTACTGTTGAAACTGAACGCATTAGCAGAAAAGAAATAGCAGCAGCAGCGCCCGGAGAAGTAGCGCATGCGAGAGCCGGGGTAGCTAGTCATGTAGCAGCATCTCGGTTAGTAGCTGCAGGGGCTCGAGCGAGAGCAGGATCTGCTGCTCGTTCAGCAGCACCGCGAGCAAGAGTAGAGCAGCAGCTATAGCGACCCGACCTCAAACGGTCAAGTCCTTGTGCTCAAGTTTCATCCCTGGATCGGTATGCTGACAGACACAGTACTCAAGGATTTATAACAGAGGTAAATCACACGTATAAAGTAACGTAAATACTATAACCTCAATCCATATAGCGGAAGTAACAACAAGGTTGTGGATTCCCATCAACACCAACGACAAAGTTGAGTGTAGAAATTGTAACCCTAACGTATCACTTACTCGTCGTAAGATTTCCTACAATATGAGATGTTGCAGCCATGTAGGTCAGTTCATTGAATGTACTGGCAAATTCACACCATAGGATAATGATGAATAATAGCTATCACTACATGCATATTTGGCTGGTGGAAAGCTCTATGGTTAACATGTTTTGTGAAAAGCCAATTTTTCCCTACTACAAAGGAATATATTTTATTTAACTACAAAGTTGGTTCAAAATATTGAGAAGGTTCCTCCAACTCAATCCCAAATTAACATCAATAATCCAACAAATTATTTAAGTAACGTGATGAGATCAATATGATAATCCAAGAACCAGATACTCAAGATGTCCATAATCTGGGACACGGCTAATCATGATTAGTTTGTACACTCTACAGAGGTTTGCGCACTTTTCCCCACAAGACTCAATCTCCTCCATTGTATTTCTCGCACTGCATGATGTTTGAGAAACGGATGATCGAGACACAATCTTTCAGAAGCATTTACTCTCTACTCCGGGCAGACCGGTACACCACTACAAGAAATATGTCAACTAGTGACCTTCTGTCAGTGACCCTGGAAGAATTGGTCATAGATCTATGACCATTTCAGACCAATTGGTCAAAAGCTGTTCGGGGGGCTCCAAACCCTAAACTATAACGGCCATTTTGGTCGAAGGTCGTAATTTCCTTACACGAAATGGTCATAAAGCGTATAGCTGGTCCGCTGCCTTATTTCTAGCTGATCATGACCAATATAGATGGTCATAACCTTGTAAATTGTGGTGGGTTGCTATGACTAGGCGCCACCTCATGAGTTTTGCCTATGTGTCATGTCCATGTGGCGGTTTTTGCCCTAGGTTGTGAAGCAACCTATATTTCTGTCATTCCCAAAATTCCCAAAAAATCTCATAAATTCTTTGGGTCATATCTTCATCAAATATGTAAAAAACCTTCCTTGCCTAGTTCAAAAATAATTCAAAAATATTCATTTTCCTATTCTGTTCAGAAAAACACTTTGTGAAGGAAGTACCACTTTGGCATGTCCAAATGGGCCCCCTTTTTTACAGTGCTTTCCTATGCCCAAATAACCATCCTCCACCAAATGCCAACTCAATCCATTCATTATTTTGAGCCCAGCTTCAACATTCGTATTTATGTCCAGTGTGGTCTTCTTAATAACTGATCATCCTCAGCCAAAGCTCACGCACATTATCCATTTGCATTTCCCGTACCGCTAATCAAACACTTGGCTGCTAATTATTGTTTGAGCATCGATCGGTCTCCTCGTGAGAATCTTATGTTGTGATTTTCTTCCTAGCACCTACCTGGGGAGTGCCCAACCCACTAGACATGCCCAGGCTGCCCAGAACACATTGCAACACCACGGTCACGCGGTGACCACACGACGGGCATGCGAGTTTATGCGCTCTAGAGTTGGGGCCCACGGCCACCTTCCAAACCTCGATGTATCGCCATCAAACCATTTATTTATGATTAAATAGGTACTTATGTAACTAGAAATGAATTTGGAAAAAATAAATAGCAAACTATGAGGCAGCTGCAGTTCAAATTTGACCCGCTTCCTGCTGAATCGGCGGGAATTTGTCTTTTTCACCAGAGGTGGATCAAAAATTTTGACACCCAACCATTTTATTAATTGTGCATTGAATATGGCCAAGTATTTTATAAAATTGATTCGGTCCAATTTTGCGACAAATATATGGTAGGTCCTTCACAAAAAAAAACTCATTTCAGGCACTCGGAAAATGGAAAATGAATTTTCCGTGAAAAGAAAATGAAAACTTCCTTAGGCAACATTGTTTGAAATTCCAAGATGCACCCTTGCGCACAATATAAGATCATTTGAACAAACTATGCCATGAATGTGGCCATAAGATTGATCATTTGGCTTGAAAGCCATGAATCTTCACGCATGATAGCTCATTTCTGAGAACACTTTTTAAAAATAATTTCCGTATTACAAGTTTATTATTTTTCCTGGAAACTTGGTCATATATAATGACACAATGAGAAGGTTTTCCAATTTTTTGATTTTTTTTAATTTTTTTTTATTTTTTATGCCCGTTGCAAAATGCGGTCAAAACGGCGGGCTTGACCGCTCCTAGCTAGTGGCTGAATCTTGGAAAACTTTTGGTGTTTCTCTGATTAAATAGATACTTATGTACCTAGAAATGATTTTTGGAAAAAAATAAAGATCAAACTATGAGGCAGCTACAGTTCAAATTTGACCCGCTTCCTACTGAATTGGTGGGAATTTGTCTTTTTCACCAGAGGTGCATCAAATTTTTTACACCCAACCATTTTGCCAATTGTGCATTATATATGGCCTAATATTTTATAAAATTGATTAGGTCTAATTTTGCAACAAATATATGGGAGGTCCTTCACGAAAAAAAACTCATTTTAGTCACTCGCAAAATGGAAAATGAATTTTCCGTCCAAAGAAAATGAAAACTTCCTTAGGCAACATTGTTTGTCATTCCAAGATGCACCCTTGTGCATGATATGAGGTCATTTGAACAAATTATGCCATGAATGTGGCCATAAGATTGATCATTTGGCTTGAAAGCCATGAATCTTCACGCATGATAGCTCATTTCTAAGAACACTTTTTTAAAATAATTACCGTATTACAAGTTTATTATTTTTTCTGGAAACTTGGTCACATATACTGACACAATGAGGAGGTTTTCCATTTTTTTGATTTTTTTGAATTTTTTATGCTTGTTCCAAAAAGCGGTCAAAATGGAGGGAATAACCGTTCCTAGCTAGTGGTTGAATCTTGACTTTTTTGTCTTTCTCTGATTAAATAGATACTTATGTTCCTAGAAATGGTTTTTGGAAAAAATATAGAGCAAACTACGAGGTAGCTACAGTTCAAATTTGACCCGCTTCCAGCTGAATCGACGAGAATTTGTCTTTTTCACGAGAGGTGGATCAAAACTTTTTACACCCAACAATTTGGTCAATTGTGCATTGAATATGTCCTAGTATTTTTAGAAAATTGACAGAGTCCAATTTTGTAACAAATATTTGGTAGGTTCTTCACAAAAAAACCATTTTTTGCCACTTGAAAAATGATTAAAAATAGCTAGAAAGATCAGAAATGCATAAAAATTTGTCCTTATCCATAAAATGTGGTCTAACTCTCGTGAAAATTTGTGTGATGCCCTTCTTGAAAATATTTTTGATAGCTGCTTCACAAAATCCCTCTATTTTCAATACTTGCAAACTATTTTAAATCACTAAATTTCTGAACCAATCAGAACTCGTCCCACGGATCGATGACATGGCGCCCATCCATCCATCCATCCATCCATCTCTCCATTCCACATCCATCCATCCATCTATGTACAGAAAAAATAAAATAAAAAAGAGATACCCCCACCCCCACGGCCCCACCCGCGGCCCAAACCCCTCCTCCCTCGTCCCCTCTCTCGCCGCCGCACCCAAACCCTAACTCCACTCCTCTCCCCCGATTCAGATGCACTCCTCGCAGCCGCCACCTACCTCCCGCCCCCGATTCAGCCGATCACGCCGCCACCTCCCTCCCCATCCCCTCTTGGGTCTCTCCCTCGGTGAGCCACCGGCGAGCCCCTCTTCTGCTCGCGCATGCACAGCCCCACCACCATATACCACCCGCATCGCCACCACCATTCTAGTTCCCCTTCCCCAAGCGACATCACAGATCACCACCCCCTCCCCAGCCCAAATCCTGAGCCCATCGCCCATGGCGACCGCCTTCCACTCGCCGACCTCGTCCCCGGCCGCCGCGCCCTTCCATGACGACCCCTTCCTCAGCTTCACCGATGGCGGGGCCCCGGCGGCCGACGTCCACGTCTGCGGGTGCGGCAACGACTTCCCGGCCTCCCACGACCCCTACGCCTTCCGCCATGACTCCGCCGCCGCGCACCCCTTCTGTATGCCCAACTCCAATGGCAACGGTATGCACAACGATGCAGAGGATGACGACCTCTTCACCGACTCCGGCCCCGTCCTCCCCGACCCCGCCCAGATGGGGGCCGACAAGGGCTTCCTCCTTCGCGAGTGGCGCCGGTACGTGCGCGCGCTCCCTCTCCTTCCTCCTCTCACCCAGATCTGATCGGTCTAGCCCGGCTCGGTCGTTGGTCCTGCAAGATCTAGCGTGCGATCGTGACGGGGTTGGTTGGTTAGGGGCATAGATCTGCCGCGCTGGGCCGCGATCTGTCCTGTCGCTTGCCATTATCTGGGGCACCGAGCTGCTGTGTGTGCGAGATTCCATCGGTGTGGTTCAGATTCGTCAATCTGACTCCAACTTCAGCACACTAGCGTTTTAGCTGAATCACAGCAATTGACGTGCAAATTGGTCACTATAACCGTGCTTGGTTGCTTGGAAGTGACCAAAGCAACACTCTGCACCATGACTTGATGTTAATGAGATACAAAAGGTTCAGCTTGCTGCAACTTGTCACAGTTAGCTAAGCTTGAGGCACACTAAGTAGGTACTTTAAATCTGGGATTTAGTACTGGGTGGTCTCAGATCAACAAAGCCTAGTCGAAATCACATGATCAAATCCAAATTTTTACTGCCTGGGACTCTCTGGCTGTAACTATAGCATTAGGTTTTGCCAATAGGGACTCTCTGGCTGTAACTATAGCATCAACTTGTTGTTTTCTTCTACCAGTCGCTTCTTGGCTTCTTCTGATGATTCACTACTGATGCAAGATTACTAAACGGCCAACCGATTGCTGACATCTTGTAGGTTGATATGACTCTAGCTTAGACACTGCAAGAGGAAGATGCTGTGCGTGCAAGAATAGCTGCGAGAGAGGGCCAATCTAGTTCTGTAAGTTGCCGCTCTGTCTTGATGCATATGTTGTGGGGACTCGCTCACTGAAAAATCTTGCAAGAATCATGTGATCATCTTATTACAAAAAGTGGCATAGTTTCAGTTAGTTATGAGTTATGACTGAACTGATATGTTGATGCCCATAACTCTAAGTTAAGTTTGCCGGAAACTATAGCTACGCTCTCTGTTTAATGATGAAACATTTGCACTTTGCAAATCAGGTAGCTGAAAGGTGAATTGTACTGCACCAACTAATGAGTAGGTACTGTAAAATGTTTCTCCTGCATAACTGCACTTTGCCATTACCTTCAGGCACTTCTTGTTCTGCCACGAGCAGGGAGCGGAAGGCGTAGCCAGCGACCAGCGAGCGCATGGGTGGCACAAGTGGTGACAGAGAGCGGCCGGAGACTACCAGTCGTGAGCAGCGACAACAACCTCAAGACCAGCAAGTAGGCGAGGGCGACCTCATTGTGAAGTGGCTGAATCGACTTGAGGCGGTTTAATTCTTCGAAATTCATGGAAATGCTTTGGTAGTTTCTTTCAGCGAGAAACTGTTTCACACTGAAGTTTACTGGTACATGTGTGGTTTGCTATTGTTGTTTCGTTTGGGTTGGGTTGGGTTGGTTCCAGCGGGGAGATGTGCAAGCACACTGGCAGCATGAGCTAGCAGCCATGATTGCCAGCCAGCTAGCACCACGTAAATGTAATGCTTCTCCAACCGAGCAACGTCGAACTTAGCTAGTTGGGTGGCCCTGACATTCTTGGAACCGAGCAACCGAACTACTATTCTGTATTTTATAATATGTTCCTGTTATGCATGACATAGGCTTGATGAAATCTTACTCTTTTAATCACAATAGCATAGCAGTAACATGTTATAACGTTGGATGAAGAAAAGCATATGTAATAAGTTCTTTCATGTTTAATTACCTCAATTGTCAAGCAGTGTTTGGTGTTGTATACATTTACTACTATCAATCGATTACGGTGGTCATCTGGATGCTTGGGACTTGCATATATTATGCCGCACTTGAAACATCAACAAGTATTTTTCCTTGTTTTTTGGAACAATTGGTGAACTTCATATTCCTGAATATATGCATTACTATTCAGGTATAGGTCTAGGCGGATCTTTGTATTTACAGCTCCTTATCATGTCCCTCTAATATTTCTGTAGGTGGCCATGAACTTAGTAAATCATCGTGAAATGCCTTTGCTGCAGCTCACCTATGGCCTTGTTTGTCCTGCAGGTTAGTGAGCAGCATTAGGAGGAGGAGCTCAAGCAGGCCACCATAAAGTTTTAATTGCAGGGATGGGAGGTGGATGCCCGCACGGATCCGGCATCTCCGACCTCGGCATCCATAAGGACGAATGGCGACAACCCTGGACCCGTCCGCTGGTGCTGCTGATCCTGCTTGGACGGGCATGCAACCTCTTCCATGTGGACTACATGACAGCCATGGTGATCCCTCTGCTGCCTGCATCTTATAGTAGTTGGCCTGAGATTATAGTTGGGCTGGAAATGAACTTCTTCAGTTTGATTTGTAAGATATAATACCAGTCTAAATCAGTGGATCATGGGTGGTATGAGATTCTAACTAATTCCTTAAGTTAGTTTCTTTAACCATATGTGTAAGTAAAATCCTGGTTCATTGCATTTTAACAATGCAAGGTCTACCATGAGTCATTCAACAATTACGGGATATTGTGATTTTATGGATATTATGGTGCGATCTGTAACTCACTAAGCAAAGATAGTACCATATTACAGGATTACTGTACAAATGCTATAATCCTGGAGAGAACCTAGCTCAATTTTCTGTTATATAAGATGAACAAATGTGATGTATATAGTGTAAGCTGACTAGTAATCCTAGAGAGAACCACCAAACAAAAGGAAAACTGCACATTTGCTAGCATTACAGTGTGAAGGATGCTCTGCTGCTCCAATGTGTCTTTTCTGTCAAAGATTTCTTGTCAAATGTATGTGTTCAGAGTTGAATCAAAGTTTGAATAAGGCAAAGTTGCTAGCATTGCACAGCAGTACGCCCTTCCTAACATATGTATTTGTGCTGTTCCTCACGCCTCTCTGTTTGCTATGATTTTTTGGTGCTCTGCAGAAGAACTCAACTCACTGGATGCAGGGAAGGAGATGGAGGGTGACACACAGCCATGGAGAGGAGCAGCAGCTCAAGGTCCTTTCTCCTCCACGCCACCTCTACCCCTCTCTCGTTTTGATTTGCTATGTTGGGTTCCAAGATTAGAAATATTTTTTGTTTCCATCTTTGTCCATGTGCTATCATTAACTCCGAGAAAATGTTATGTTTTTGCTGATTAGTGGCAGTACATCTTTGCTTTACTATTCCTAGTAGCTGAAGTTCATCTACCATAAACATGTTGTGTACATTCTGAACCCCCAAACATGACACAAGTGATATGTATATGCAGCAGGGAATCGTCAACTTGTACAGTTTGTTTACTGGAATGTAACTTGTACAATTTTTACTTGAATATGTTCAGTTATGAAGTCGTGTAGTTGTTTTTCTCATCGGGCCTAAATCAAGGTACTTTACTGAATTCTTGATGATGCTGAATGAATCTAGATTGTTGGGTTCAGTCTCTTGTTTAGATGGAATAGCACCCCATCACCTGTTGTTGTTGTTATTCACCCTATCCTTGCTGTTATGTTTTCTTGTTGGAAGATATTTTGAGTAAATTCAAGACGAAAGATGTTCAAAGAAGCTCCAAGATATTCTTATATAGCAAGTTATGTAATAATAGCTCGTTTATCTGGGAATTTAATGTATCTTCTCTCTGTTTGTGAATGAAATAGTAACTATGTATGTGAATTAATGTATCTTCTCTCTGTTTGTGAATTTCATGTATGTTTCAGAATTACAATTTCTGTTTCATATGAAATAGTAATTATGTATGTGATTTGAAAATGTGTGCAATGGAAACATGACTCATGCGACCCAATTATCAAAATAATTTGAGCACATTTGAAATTTCGGACGTGTGGGACCAGTGTATGATATTATGATATTTGGGACAAATGTTAAACAGTGGAAAATAAAATGGCAAAATATATAAGATCATACGCTGTAAAAGGCCGCATCTAGAAATAAAAAGGCCGAGTCAGCCCATGTAGCTAGAAAAAATAATAGGAAAAATAAATATTAAAAAGGCCGAATTAATGGGCTCGACCCATATAAACACCGAATTGGACCGGGCTGATTCTTGTGCCACATCAGATTGCCACGTCGAATGCCTACGTGGCCTAGGGAGGTTGCTAGTGACCAAAACAAAATAGTAGGCATATTTTGGTCGTAAACAGAGAAGGTGGTTAATTTCAGTTTACGACCGCCAGCTTTTGACCATCTGTTTTTGGTCACAAAAAGGTCACAAATGGAAAATAATGACCACTCAGTGACCAATAGTCAAGGTCACAAGTTGACATATTTCTTGTAGTGCACCTACAATCCCCCTACACCTGCTAGTCCACCTCTTCAACAGCTCACACAACTTACTCAACTATGCCAGAGCCCATAATGGCTTGTGGCTGCACACGAAAGTTTCTAGCATGAATAATCTTATGATCCCTTTGAGCCTGGGTGGCATTCCATAGGTCACACGGGTCCTCCGGGATCCCCTTGGGCAAGCACTGGGTTCTCCAGGTGCCCGGGCAAACCACTGGGTGCTCCAGGGTGCCCCTACCATTCCACCCAGATGTGTATTAAAGTATCCACCTTAAGTTTACCATTAATTAACAATCTCACATCTTTCATGGATACACTCAAACCCAATCCATTTGTAAGAGTACCAAAATTATGTGAATTTGGCCTTATCAGAAAGTTTAGGTCAAGAGCTTTGATATGCAAAAAGAATCAACTCAAATGGAGTTGTAAAACTCAAGTTACGAACAAAAGAAGTTCAAATAAAAATATGTTTGAAATCAAATTTTAAATTTTCAAAAACATGTTTAAGTTGTCTAACTGGACAGAGGGGATCATAACGAAGAAGTGAGCGTTGGTTTCGATGAATTTGGACAAGCGAGTAAAAAGTAGTGATCGTTTGAAAAGTAGGGGCTAATCTGTAAAAAAATAACACTACGGATAGGTCTCTAGCAGAAATTAAAAAGAAAAAGAAAAATACCAAATAACAAACGTTCGCTACCGAACGCTAATGAGAGAAACCGTTCGCTACAGAACCCTAACTAATGAACACTCGTAAAATAAGTTAACCTAAAATAATAAACCGGCTAAAACGAAAACCAAACCCTAAAAAGAATATAAACCGGGACGGTTAGTTACCGGTTCGGCCGGTTCGGGCAAGAAAACCGACGGCGACGGTTGCTGACAGTGGCGGCTCCGGCGAGATGCAGCAACGGCGGCGGTGGCGCTGGCTCACGGCAAAGAAGGTGCGGCGGCAGCAGAGCGGGCGGCGGTGGCGAGCACGGCAATGAAAGCGGAGCTCGTCACGGCAGCAAGCACGGCGACGGGCGGGTGTGCAGTGTCGGCGAGATGCGGTGGCGGCGCGGGGCGAGCGGCGGCGGCGAGAGGAGAGAGAGGTCCGGGGCCCGCCCTTTTAAAGGCATGGGGCGGTGAACGGCTTGCGGGAGGGGGCGTCGGGGCCGAGGCGGTCACGGCGTGCAAGCTCGGGAGTCTATCCCGAGTTCGGGGACGAGCGGGTGGCGCATCGGGCCGGCTGGGCCGGCCCGGTCAAGTCGGTCCAGAAGGTTTTTTTAACATTTAGCAGACAAAAGAAATAATAAAACGATTCAAAATAAAAAATACTATAGGCATATAATATATCAGAATTTTCAGAAAAAGATTTTCTATAACGTGAACATTTTTCTAGCGCCAAATAAAAATACACACAAACTTAAATAAATCAAAGAGTGCTTCTGATTCATTTAAAAACCAAATAAAATTATTTTTGAAATTCGAAAATCATTTCAAATTCATTTTTCTCCAATTTTCAGATGTAGGGAATCATTTTACCCCAATTTCTGTATATTTTATTTTTGGAGAAAAATAATTTGAATAAAACCCAAATAACTCCAAATTGAAAATAATTTCAAAGGGACTTTGAATTTAATTCTTTTAAAACTTCCAACTCATATTGCATATGTTTTGAAGAAGTCATTTTATCTTCTCATGAAAATCATTGAGTTGCTTAAAGTTTCTGAATTTGAAATATTTCCGAATGAAATTCAAATATTTTCACAAACCCTTTTCATTTAAATAAATGGAAGAAGTCATGTCATCTTCTCTCTAGGGTTTTGTATTTGAAAAGAATTTGAATTCATGGAGATCATAAATGTAAAATTAAAGTTTGGGAAAGTCCTTTTATTCCCTCTCATTTAACTTTCAAAAGGTTTCAAATTTCACTTAATTTCACACAAGCAACCACACCACAATCAAACAATCAATCAAATCTATCTAGTTAATATAAAATTCCAAAATTTAGAATTTTGGGATGTTACAAACCTACCACCCTTAAAATGAATCTCGTCCTCGAGATTCGGAGAGGCTAGAAAGAAATAGGTTAGGTTTCGGGTCTTCTCAAAATCCATCGATCATCACAGGGGGTCTGGGGTGCTACCACCCTTAGAAACATCGTTACGGTCCCATCAATACTTATATACTCCATCCTTATTCTTGACAGGGCCGGTCTTCTCAGATCTTCAGTATAATTCCTTCTCTGGGCTCTTCCGGTAACGGCATAACCTTTTACTCAATTCTTCTGTCCTTTCATCTTGGTAAGGTTATTCCGAGACTGGGTCTTCTTAGCTGACGGGTCTGGCGCCAATACTAAACAACTATCGATATCTCATGGTGGTCAACCATTTATGGTTTCTCCTGCAGGAAAAGGATCTGGGTTGAACCTCACCATATGTCCTACGATTGGCAACAGCTGCCTTGTACAAGGGAAAATACCTATACCATTCTAAGGTTAAAACAAGGTTTTGATCGTTATCTCTCACCTATAGGCAAGTCACTCAGATTTACCATCCCACATAGCAAGGCGAATAATAAGAGTAAGTCGGTATGGTGATCAATCCATCCCGCACCCAAATCATTACCCTGTATATGGTTTAGCGAATCTCGCATTCTAACACTCGGTCATCCTCACAAGCGTTGCAGAATTTTTCTTGTCTAGGTTCGAATAAATCCACTGATTCTGCAAGCCAAACAAACATCTATTGTTTCTTCACAACTCTCAGGTTTTGTGTTACTCCTATAAAATCGTCTGTCGATAAAATCATAACTTCTTCCAGGGTTTTTCCTTCAGCAAGAGTGTGCTTGCTTCTTGGCAGGTCCTGGGGCCTATGGGTTATGGCCCATCTCATCACTAGTAAACATTGATCTCATCCTTGGGACAACTAACTATTATTCCAACATCAAGCTTCCAGCATTCTTAAATCCATCCAATTGTACTGTCTCCCTTCCTTCTATTGGCACCAAACTACTCATCATGGAGTTACAATTGCTCCATATTACCAACATCATATCTCGTTTATATCCAATAGTACTTCCTCCCTTCATACTCTTGGTATATCCCACATATCTAGATAAAACTCCTACTTATGAAGTCCACTCCGTGGAACAGCATTATCCTTTCTAGGAGTCAAATCTCCTCACAGGGTACTACCACCCTTAAAAAAGACAAACTCATCCATAAACCATATTTCTCATATCCTCGAAAATGGTCAAAATATTTCTTCATAGAGTAACAACTCATAAAATCCAAATCAGTACCATTGATGCTAAATTCATTGATTCTCCAATGATTACAATCTCTTGCTTTTCCATTACATGCCTCAACTCAACACCTCAATATAAAAGGAATGTTTCCACTACTACTACTATATTCTTCACAGACTCAACTATTTATCCCAAGTCTCCTTCTCTTTGGGACAATCTCTGGCAAATTGCCCCGCTTCATTACAACGGAAACATATTACTTCTGACAAGTCTCGAGGTTTCCTCATGATTACATAGCCTCCTTGGGTCATCGGCTTCCTTTTGGGCAACTGCTGAAGTAGTGCCCTGATTCCTTGCACCTGAAACAGGTGATATGACTCAGGTTCTTCCTGGAATCCAATCTACTTCTCTTCCTGATCTTTTCCGTTCCATTCCGGGCTTCTATTTCCTGTGGGTCATACTCTACTTCCTTTGTCGGGAATTCTACTAGATCCCCATTCAGACAATTTTGGGAGATATGTCCTCATGAATAGCATGATTTGGTGCAGGGTTTAATTGGGTTTTCTTTGGGTGTGTCCTCCACCTCTTCCTTCATCACAATTTCTTATAAAATTTCCATGAGGGCTCCTTTCATCGCTTCTTCCTTCCCCTGGATGGTTCTTCGAACCATGGGGTAAATGTGACACTGAGCAAGGTAGTGGGTAGTCCCTTCACACAAGAAACAAGTGATCTGCCTAGTTGGGCATTCTTCAGCTGGGTAACTTTCTTCACAATGAGGGCATTCATCCTAGTGTTCCTTATGGTTGTGTCCTATTTCTCCACAGAGCTTGCATGCACAAGGTTTCTTCATATCACTTCCATAAGGCCTCACAAACCGAGACTTTGGCAAAGTCAACTTAAATTCTTTCCAAGTGGTTACTCCTTGCCATCCATTGATGGTTTGGTACATCCTCCACCAGGTAGTAGCACCTCTTTCAAAGCACTGAAGAGCATGTTGGGTCATATCCTTTCGGGCAATAGTGTTATTCTCCATGTTATCCTCCAAGTTCTGAATCCATCGGCATGTCTCCAATTGACCCATCGTGTAACGCCCTCGATGCAGCTATATCTCCCACGTGTCGAAGCACGACTTAGAGGCATAACCGCATTGAAAGCAATGTCGCAAGCGAGGTAATCTTCACACAACCCATGTAATTCATAAGGGAAAGAGATACATAGTTGGCTTACAATCGCCACTTCACGCAATACATGAGTAAAGCATTACATCATACAGATACAATCAAGGTCCGACTACGGAACCAAAATCAAAGAAGACTACCCCAAATGCTACACAGATCCCCGATCGTCCCAACTGGGCTCCACTACTGATCAACTGAAACGAAACAACACAATGAACAAGATCTTCAAAGAGCTCCTCCTTGAGCTCGGATGCGTCAACTTCACGGTTTCATCGGCACCTACAAACTGGTTTTGGAAGTATCTGTGAGTCACGGGGACTCAGCAATCTCACACCCGCAAGATCAAGACTATTTAAGCTTATGGGAAGGGGAAAGGTATGAGGTGGAGCTGCAGCAAGCGACTAGCATATATGGTGGCTACCATACGCAAAAGAGAGCGAGAAGAGGAGGCAAAAGCACGGTCGAACAACTATGATCAAGAAGTGATCCTAGAACAACCTACGTTAAGCATAACTCCAACACCGTGTTCACTTCCCGGACTCCACCGAGAAGAGACCATCACGGTTACACAAGCGGTTGATGTATTTTAATTAAGATCAACTTCGGGTTTTCTACAACCGGATATTAACAAATTCCCATCTGCCACATAACCGCGGGCACGGCTCTCGAAAGTTTATACCCTGCAGGGGTGTCCCAACTTAGCCCATATAAGCTCTCACAATCAACGAAGGATATTCCTTCTCCCAGGAAGACCCGATCAAACTCGGAATCCCGGTTTACAAGACATTTCGACAATGGTAAAACAAGACCAGCAAGACCACCCGCTGTGCCGACAAATCCTGATAGGAGCTGCACATATCTCATCCTCAGGGCACACCGGATAAGCTAAGCGTACAGGTACCGACGTAATCCAAGTTTCAAAGGAATGGTCCCAAGACGGTGCTCTAGTTTGGACCAACACTCGAAGGAGCACCGCCCGGGGTAAAATAAAGATGACCCTTGAGTCTCAAGAACCCAAGGGAAAAAGGCTTAGGTGGCAAATGGTAAAACCAAGGTTGGGCCTTCTTTGGAGGAGTCTTATTCAAAGCGAACTGTCAAGGGGGTCCCATAAATCACCCAACCGTGTAAGGAACGCAAAATCAAGGAACATAACACCGGTATGAAGGAAACTAGGGCGGCAAGAGAGGAACAAAACACCAGGCATAAGGCCGAGCCTTCCACCCTTTACCAAGTATATAGATGCATTAATTAAATAAGAGATATTGTGATATCCCAAAATAATCATGTTCCAACATGGAGCAATCTTCAACTTCACCTGCAACTAGCAACGCTATAAGAGGGGCTGAGCAAAGCGGCAACATAGCCAAACAACGGTTTGCTAGAAAAGGTGGGTTAGAGGATTGACATGGAAACATAGGAGGCATGATATAGCAAGTGGTAGGCGTCGTATCATAGGCATAGCAAAAGAGCGAGCAACTAGCAAGCAAAGATAGAAGTGATTTCGAGGGTATGGTCATCTTGCCTGCAAGGTTCTCAGAGTTGTCGAAAGCTTGATCCTCGAAAGCGTTCTCAACAGGTTCCTCGTTCACGTACTCGTCTCCCGGCTCTACCCAAAGCAAGAACACAAGCAATGGAACGACAATAAATCACGGTGCAATGCACAAGCAACATGATGCAATACATGGCATGACATGCGAGATGTGATACGCAATGCGTATGCGTGCTCCGGAAGGAAAATGATGAACAAGGCATCAACTTGGCAAACCAAGTATGCCGCTGGAAAGGTGAGATGATTTCCGTTGAAATCGATATAAAGATCACCGGAATCGGATGCACGGTTTGCAAATGGCAAGCAAAACAAGAATGACACAATTCTGCAATTAACAGCATGTTAGCACTTAGAATAAATTAAGAAACTATGCTACATCATCCCAACATATCAACAAAGCACATGACAGCGATCTACAAGAGATGCTTGACAAAAGATGAACACTGAGCTACGGCTAAATCACAAATTAACAGGTTCAAATAAGCATGGCAAAAGTGCAAAAGATATCAGCTTCACAGACAGTGAAAATACTAATATGCCAGAAATTAACATCAGGAAGGCATGTTTAGAGCAGGCAAACAATCTGCTACAGGAACAAGACATAGCAAAATATGGCATGGCATGAATCTACTGAAGGCATTGAACACAAGTACCTTACAGACCAGGAGCCAAAAGGGATAAGAAAATATAATAGCACCCATGTCAATTTAGCAAGTTTCGTTACAGATCTCAGACTTGGCAGAAAACTGGACATGGCAAAAACAGATAACAAGTAGGCATGTTCGTGAGCTCGATGCACTCACTAATGAGCATTTCATGATAAACTAAGCATACATCCATCAATAAGACAAGGCATAGAAGCTATACATGGCAAGTACAACATCATAGCATGCAAGGATCAACTACAACAAGCTTCGGAAAATCGAATAACATGTAAACAATCTGCCAGGAAACATTTTATAGCAAAAGTAGAGCTCGATTGACTCAAGCTATGGAACTCCATAATTCCAAACAAGGGCATGTATGGATAGATCATAACCATATGTTCAAAACATCCTTACTGAAGTATCTTAAAATATGCACGGATCTCTCTGTAGCATCAATTTTACATGGCATAAAAATAACAGCAGAACAGGGCTGAAATCAGCAACATCACGAAGCATAGTTTGCATGCTTGTACTATTCACCCCAAAGATCACAAAAATACATGTCATACACCCCTGTAAAGATGGCATGGCACATTACGAAACACATGTAGGACTCAAGTTCATAGGGTGCACACATCAATCATGGCAAAAATGACAAAAAGTGCAAGTTCTAATAAGAATCTGAAACTAACATCACATAGCCATCTTCCAACAGAATTTCGGGCATCAAGATGAGCTCAAATGAAAATGATGAAATGAGATTAAAAGTATGCTACACGCCCAAAACGGAACCACGGGTGCAAAGTTACGATGCGATGAAAAGTGTAACAGAATGCAATAATTACGGGACTTACAGAAAATATCAACCTCCGAAATTCTCAGATCTAGGGTTCCTCGAGCACGCGGATCGAGGTTCGCCGGATCTCGCCGGAGTTGCAGCTGGAGAGGAGGGAGAGATGGGGGCGCTGGCCGGATCCGTCGAGGTGGGGGCGGCGCCGGGGCGGAGGAGGCGGCGCGCGGGCGGCGGCAGCTCGGGCGGCGCTGGGCGCTGGCGCGGCGCTGGCGAGGCGGCGCGGCCGGCAGGGCTGGCCGGCGAGGCGGGCGCGGCGGCGAGGCGAGGGGCTCGGGCGAGGCGCGGAAGGCCGACCTTCGCCCCGACGCGGCGCGAGGGGGCCGGCCACTGCCAGCAGCCCGCTGTGGAGGCGCGGTGAAGGGGCGGCCCGGGTGGCGATGTGGCGCGCCCCGATTGGGCGGCGGCGGCGGCGGGATTTTTGTCCGGCCGGACCGGACGTGTCCGGCGGCGCGGGGTGGAAGAAGACTAGGGTTAGGGGTGGAATGACCCGAAATTTCGGGAGGAGGGGTGTTTTTATAGGTAGGAGGGGCTAGGAGGTTCCAAATGGAGTGTAGTTTTCGCCCACACGATCGTGATCCGATGACGGAGAGCATGGAAGTGACTTAGATGGGTTATTGGGCTGTCTTGAATGGGTGTTGGGCTGCAACACACAAGAGGCCTTCGCGGTTACCCGGTTAACCATTGGAGTATCAAACGACCTCCAAATGGCACGAAACTTGGACAGTGGTCTCATCGGTGGTGTACCAAGGCCACTTGGCAAGCCTCGGTCCATTCCGAGAACGTTTAACACCCGCTCACGAAGAAGAGACAAGAGGGGTGCGCCGGTGCATGTAGGAGTGTCGGATTGCAAGACGGACAACGCGGAAAATGCTCGGATGCATGAGACGAACACGTATGCAAATGAGATGCACATGATGACATGATAAGAGATGCATGACATGAACAAAATGCAAAACGAAAGACAAAAACCCAACCACGGAGGGAATACCATAGCACATAGCCGAAAATGGCAAGAGTTGGAGTTACAAATATGGAAAGTTACATCTGGGGTGTTACAACACTCCACCACTACAAGAGGATCTCGTCCCGAGATCTAGGACTGAAAGAACTCCGGATATTCGGAACGGAGGTGATCCTCGCGCTCCTGTGAGGCTTCTCGGTCGGAATGGTGTGACCACTTCACTTTCGTGAATTTGATTGACTTGTTGCGAGTCTTGCGCCGGTTTCTTCAAGAATAGAAACGGGTGCTCATGATAAGAGAGATCTTCTTGGAGGTCAATTTCTTCAAGTTGATAGTGTGTTCAGGAGTCTTGAAGCACTTGCGAAGGCTGTGACACGTGAAACACATCGTGCACGCTCGCGAAGTTGGATGGAAGCTCAAGTTGATAGGCGAGATCGCCTCTTTAGACAATCATCTTGAAAGGACCCACGTATCTAGGGGCAATCTTCCATTTCATACCGAAGCGACGAGTACCAATCATAGGAGATACTCGGAGGTAGACATGGTCTCCGATTTCAAAAGCCACAACACGTAGCTTGTCATCATAATAGATCTTCTGTCGAGATTGCGCGGCTTTGAGATTCTCACGAATGACTTTGCACATTTCTTCGGCTTCTGTGATCAAGTCATTGCCAAGAAGTTGGCGTTCACCTGTCTCGGACCAATTGAGAGGAGTACGGCACTTTCTGCCATAGAGAATTTCAAATGGGGCCTTGTCCAAACTCGCTTGGAAGCTGTTGTTGTAGGAGAACTCAGCATATGGAAGACAATCTTCCCACTTCATACCGAAAGAGATGACACAAGCCCTGAGCATATCTTCAAGGATTTGGTTGACTCTCTCGACTTGGCCACTTGTTTGAGGATGGAAAGCTATGCTGAAACGAATGTTGGTGCCCATGGCCTTCTGAAAGGAGTCCCAGAACTTAGAGGTGAAAATGCTCCCACGATCTGAAGAAATCAATTGTGGAATGCCGTGCAAGGAGACAATTATAGAGGTGTAAAGCTCTGCCAGCTGAGCTGCTGTGATGGATTCTTTGATATGAAGAAAATCAGTCACTTTAGTAAGCTTGTCAATGACAACGAAGATAGCATCATTTCCGCGCTTGGACTTAGGAAATCCAGTCATGAAGTCCATCTCGATATGATCAAACTTCCATTCTAGAATAGCAAGAGGTTGGAGGAGACCATCTGGTCGTTGGTGTTCTGCTTTCACCCTTCTGCAGACATCACATTCATTCACGAATTGAGCAATTTCTCACTTCATTCGAGTCCACCAATATGACTGCTTGAGGTCATGGTACATCTTCGTACTTCCAGGATGAATGGATAGAAGAGAATTGTGTGCCTTGTTCATAATGACTTTTCTCAGATCGCCTTTAGGAACCACAATTCGATCCTCGAAGAAAAGAGTATCTTTGTCATCAATGTGGAAGCACTTGTACTTGGAAATGCCCTTGTCGATACCACGTTTCACCTTTTTCACCATGGTATCCAGGAGTTGTGCCTCACGAATTTGGTCTTCCAAGGTAGGAGAGACTATGAGGTTGGCAAGAAAGCCTTGAGGAACGACTTGAAGATTCAGTTTGCAGAAAGCTTCACAAAGGTTTGGTTGGAAGGGCTTGAGAATTAAGCTGTTGCAATAAGCCTTCCTGCTCAAAGCATATGCAATCACATTCGCCTTGCCTGGAGTATATTCAATACTCGGGTTGTACTCTTGAATCATTTCGACCCATCGAGTTTGCCTGAGGTTGAGGTTGGGTTGAGTGAAGATATACTTGAGACTCTTGTGATCGGTGAATATGTCCACTTTCCTTCCCAACAAGAGATGTCTCCAAGCTATTAATGCATGGACAATCGCCGCCAACTCAAGATCCTGAGTGGGGTAGTTCTTTTTCAAGGCTTCAACCGACGAGAGGTATAGGCCAAAACTTTCTTCTCTTGCATTAACACAAAGACCGAGACCTTGAAGAGAAGCATCACAGAAAACTTCAATGGCTTGGATTCATCAGAGGAGTTAAGACAGAGCTGTGACGAGTCTCTCTTTGAGAGTGTTGAAAGCAACGTCAGACTCAGGAGACCGTATATACTTCACATGCTTCGAGGAGGTTGGAAAGAGGCTTTGCAATCTTGGAGAAATTCTCAACGAATCTTCGGCAATAGCTTGCAAGTCCAAGAAAACTGCGAAGCTGCTTGACATTTTGAGGAGGTTCCCAATTCACAACTGCAGACACCTTCTCGGGGTTAACAGCTATGCCCTTGGCGGAGATGATGTGACCAACATAAATAACTTCATCAAGCCAGAACTCACATTTCGAAAACTTCGCATAGAATTGATGTTCTCTGAGCTTGTCGAGCACCAATCGCAAATGTTTGGCATGATCCTTCTTATTCTTGGAGAAGACCAAAATATCATCGAGATAGACCAAGACGAATTCATTGGTGTAGGGGTTGAAGATGAAGTTCATCATTCGAGAGAATGTTGGAGGAGCATTGACAAGGCCGAAAGACATGACAATATATTCATAAGAACCAAAGCTTGTTCTGAATGCTGTCTTGGGAATATCTTGTTCACGAATCCGAATTTGATGATAACCCATACGAAGGTCAAGCTTGGAGAACACTTTAGCACCTTTGAGTTGCTCGAAAAGCTCATTGATGTTGGGAAGTGGATACTTGTTCTTGATTGTCTTCTTATTCAATGGACGGTAATCGACGCACAGTCGGTCCGTGACATCCTTCTTCTGGACAAGAAGAACTCCGCAACCCCATGGAGATGAACTCGGTCTGATCAAACCCAGACGCTCTTGTTCATCGAGCTGTTTCTTCAATTCCTTCAGCTCATTAGGTCCAAGCTTGTATGGATGCTTGCAAACGGGTTCCATGCCAGGCTCAAGATCGATAACGAATTCAACTTGCCGGTGAGGAGGCATACCCGGGAGCTCTTCTGGAAAGACATCTTGATACTCACAAACGACTGGAATCTGAGAGATAGCATCCAACTCGCCCTTCTCATTGTGAGAAAACAACCGAATGGTTTCATCACGAGCGGCATAGATGATCACATCCTCGTAAGAGTGTGTCAATTGAATTTTCCGCAGCACAATCAAGCTGAGCTTTGTCGAGAAAGCCAGTCCATCCCGAGAATTAGATCAATATCCGAGTCACCAAGAACAAATGGTTTAGATAGAAATTTATAGTTGCCCATCTTGATAGAAACATCCGGAATCATTGTGGTAGCCCTCATAGAAGAGCCCGGAGAAACAACTCCCATGGGTTTTTCCAACATTTCCGAAATGAAATCATGCTTTGCAACAAATGATCTAGACATGAAACAATGCGATGCACCGGTATCAAATAAAACTTTTGGCAGGAATATCATTAATCGAAGATTACCCATTATCACGCCAAGAGATTCCTTCCGCTTGCGCTGCATTCATCATGTTCACCTTTGCAGACTTGGGATTATGCTTGACCACCCATTGCTTGAAGATCTCACAGGAGGAGGAGGCGGAAGGCGCCTTTGGTTGAAGCACTTGTTCGCGTAGTGACCTTTCTGCTGGCACTTGTTGCAAGTCACCTCTGAGAGCGGACGATGATACAGAGCATTTGACCTTGGAGCTTGAGAATTTGACTTGTTCTGATAGCCTGGGTTGGGTGGGTGGGAAGATCCACGACCACCTGAGTTCTTCTGCTGGAAAAGCTGACGCAACGGAGGAGGAGGAGGAGGCAACCTGAACTTCTGTTGCTTAGCTGCCACTAGTGAGGAAGAAGAAGACTGAACTGCGTCCCTGACTCTCTTCTTAGAAGCCTCACACTTGAGCTGGGCAGCTTCTTGCTTCAGTGCCATGTTGTGAAATTCATCATACTTTTCCAGCTCAAAAAGCACGAGAGCTAATTGCAAATCTTCTCTGAGACCACCTCTGAATTGATAGATCATACTCTTTTCATCAGGGACGTCTTGCTTAGCGAAGCGGCGAAGTTCTCGAACTGGATATTGTATTGATACACATACATGTTGCCTTGCTTGAGATTGCGGAACTCCTCACGCTTGCTCTCAACAACACTTTACGGAATGTGGTGAGCTTTGAAGTCTCGGCGGAAATCATCCCAGGTAATTACACGACCTCCTCTGGAATCCTTGTATTGTTGATACCACTCGGCAGCTTGGTCCTTGAGTTGAAACGAAGCAAACTTGACAAAGTCCTCGTGTCCGACATTGCTACATTCAAAATGTTTGCAGATGTCCACAAGCCAATCGTCGGCATCTGTGGCCTCGACACGTAAGTCGAAAGACTTCGGCCGATTAGCAAGGAACTGATTGATTGTAGCGGCGCGGCTAATTGTTGCCTTGGCCTTGATTTCCTTGGTTGCCTTGCCCTTGGGTACGCTATTGCAAGAGTTGCAAAATCATCTGAGCATTTGCGTTGGTGGCTGCCATGACAGCTTGCCATGTCTCCGGAGGCGGAGATGGAGGTGGAGGGTTCGACTGACTCCCATCATTGCGTTCCGGATTCTCGACGCTACATGGAGCCATCCTCAAGAGGGTGACATCCGTTAGCATCTTGATAGATGATAGACAAGTTGAATCGACGGATAGAAATTGCAACATATAGTCTTCCCAATAAACATTCGAACAAGGATGAACGAATGAATTCCAAAGCTAACATCACACGTCCATTAAGGTGAGAAGCCACTTGATAAAGAGTTGATGAATGAAATAACATGGTACGACTGGAACAAATAAGTGGTAAGGATTACCCAATCACAAACCAAATATCTGCGGGAAGAAATGCTAAGACCTACTTGAATCCCACCTATAAACTCCCGAAACTTTCTGGTTATGCAATCAGGTGTTGGGGATACAGGGGACACAAAATATATCACCCAAACTAACAATACCTAGATCCAAATTGTATCCATCCGTCAACACATAACCAAGAAACCTTCAGAATCGTGGTACCTCGACCTTCTAAAAGCATCCGTTATACGAGTCATGGCAATACTCCCGAGCTCGCGAGACATCGGGTTATCGGGTTATCTCACCAACAACTGTACAAAAGAGATTTTCGATGTCGGCAAAGCTCGTGTATTCCAGAACTGCAATGATAAAATTGTGACGACAACACCTCGGAGCTCAACTCCACGGGACACCGCCACAACCCCTAAATGTCGAGGCACCAAGAACAATGTTCTCGCCACAAAACCATCGTAATGGTTCCAAGATACCCGCGTGATCCTAAATTTTTTAGTGAAATTTGAGGAGAGGAGAGTCAAAACTTCACGCCAGAGACCTCACCAGAGCGACGAAGGGACTGGGCAGTAAAAAGAATCCTACTCCCCGATATATATAATCCTAAGACTCAAAACATTTTTGTTCTAGACTCAACAACGCTAGGAAACAATCAAGCAGGGGGCTCCTAAGTCGGGGATGGCTCTGATTACCAACTTGTAACACCCTCGATGCGGCTATATCTCCCACGTGTCGAAGCATGACTTAGAGGCATAACCTCATTCAAAGCAATGTCACAAGCGAGGTAATCTTCACACAACCCATGTAATTTATAAGGGAAAGAGATACATAGTTGGCTTACAATCGCCACTTCACGCAATACATGAGTAAAGCATTACATCATACAGATACAATCAAGGTCCGACTACGGAACC
Organism: Aegilops bicornis; assembly: GCA_021605145.1. Classification (NCBI taxonomy): domain Eukaryota; kingdom Viridiplantae; phylum Streptophyta; class Magnoliopsida; order Poales; family Poaceae; genus Aegilops; species Aegilops bicornis. The sequence continues at coordinate 240,042,742 of CM038673.1, read as the reverse complement.
AAAATCAAAGAAGACTACCCCAAAAGCTACACAGATCCTCGATCGTCCCAACTGGGCTCCACTACTGATCAACTGAAACGGAACAACACAATGAACAAGATCTTCATCGAGCTCCTTCTTGAGCTCGGATGCGTCAACTGCATGGTTTCATCGGCACCTGCAAACTGGTTTTGGAAGTATCTGTGAGTCATGGGGACTCAGCAATCTCACACCCGCGAGATCAAGACTATTTAAGCTTATGGGAAGGGGAAAGGTATGAGGTGGAGCTGCAGCAAGCGACTAACATATATGGTGGCTACCATACGCAAAAGAGAGCGAGAAGAGGAGGCAAAAGCACGGTCGAACAACTATGATCAAGAAGTGATCCTAGAACAACCTACGTCAAGCATAACTCCAACACCGTGTTCACTTCCCGGACTCCACCGAGAAGATACCATCATGGTTACACACGCGGTTGATGTATTTTAATTAAGATCAACTTCGGGTTTTCTACAACTGGATATTAACAAATTCCCATCTGCCACATAACCGCGGGCACGGCTCTCGAAAGTTTATACCCTGCAGGGGTGTCCCAACTTAGCCCATTATAAGCTCTCACGGTCAACGAAGGATATTCCTTCTCCCAGGAAGACCCGATCAAACTCGTAATCCCGGTTTACAAGACATTTCGACAATGGTAAAACAAGACCAGCAAGACCACCCACTGCCGACAAATCCCGATAGGAGCTGCACATATCTCGTTCTCGTGGCACACCGGATAAGCTAAGCGTGCAGTACCGACGTAATCCAAGTTGCCAAGGAATGGTCCCGCACGGTGCTCTAGTTTGGACCAACACTCGAAGGAGCACTGGCCCGGGGGGTAAAATAAAGATGACCCTTGAGTCTGCAGAACCCAAGGGAAAAAGGCTTAGGTGGAAAATGGTAAAACCAAGGTTGGGCCTTGCTGGAGGAGTCTTATTCAAAGTGAACTGTCAAGGGGGTCCCATAAATCACCCAACCGTGTAAGGAACGCAAAATCAAGGAACATAACACCGGTATGACAGAAACTAGGGCGGCAAGAGTGGAACAAAACACCAGGCATAAGGCCGAGCCTTCCACCCTTTACCAAGTATATAGATGCATTAATTAAATAAGAGATATTGTGATATCCAAAATAATCATGTTCCAACATGGAGCAATCTTCGACTTCACCTGCAATTAGCAACGCTATAAGAGGGGCCGAGCAAAGCGGCAACATAGCCAAACAACGGTTTGCTAGAAAAGGTGGGTTAGAGGATTGACATGGAAACATAGGAGGCATGATATAGCAAGTGGTAGGCGTCGTAGCATAGGCATAGCAAAAGAGCGAGCAACTAGCAATCAAAGATAGAAGTGATTTCGAGGGTATGGTCATCTTGCCTGCAAGGTTCTCAGAGTTGTCGAAAGCTTGATCCTCGTAAGCGTTCTCAACAGGTTCCTCGTTCACGCATTTCGCCTCCCGGCTCTACCCAAAGCAAGAACACAAGCAATGGAACCACAATAAATCATGGTGCAATGCACAAGCAACATGATGCAATACATGGCATGACATGCGAGATGTGATATGCAATGCGTATGCGTGCTCCGGAAGGAAAATTATGAACAAGGCATCAACTTGGCAAACCAAGTATGCCGCTAGAAAGGTGAGATGATTTCAGTTGAAATCGATATAAAGATCACCGGAATCGGATGCACGGTTTGCAAATGGCAAGCAAAATAAGAATGACACAATTATGCCATTAACAGCATGTTAGCACTTAGAATACATCAAGAAACTATGCTATAGTACCCAAACATATGAACAAAGCACATGAAAGCGATCCACAAGAGATGCTTGACAAAAGATGAACACTGAGCTACAGCTAAATCACAAATTAACAGGTTCAAACAAGCTTGGAAAAAGTGCAAAAGATATCAGCTTCACAGACTTAGTGAAAATACTAATATGCCAGAAATTAACATCAGGAAGGCATGTTTAGAGCAGGCAAACAACCTGCTACAGGAACAAGACATAGCAAAATATGGCATGGCATGAATCTACTCAAGGCATTGAACACAAGTCCCTTACATACCAAGAGCCAAAACGGATCAGAAAATATAATAGCACCCATGTCAATTTAGCAAGTTTCGTTACAGATCTCAAGACTAGCAGAAAACTGGACATGGCAAAACCAGATAACAAGTAGGCATGTTCGTGAGCTCGATGCACTCACTAAAGAGCATTTAATGATAAACTAAGCATACATCCATCAAGAAGACAAGGCATAGAAGCTATACATGGCAAGTACAACATCATAGCATGCAAGGATCAACTACAACAAGCTTCGGAAAATCGAATAACATGTAAACAATCTGCCAGGAAACATTTTATAGCAAAAGTAGAGCTCGATTGACTCAAGCTGTGGCACTCCATAATTGCAAACAAGGGCATGGATGGATATAGCATAACCATATGTTCAAAACATCCTTACTTAAGTATCTCAAAATATGCACGGATCTCTCTGTAGCATCAATTTTAGATGGCATAAAATTAACAGCAGAACAGGGCTGAAATCAGCAACATCACGAAGCCTAGTTTGCATGCTTGTACTAGTCACCCCAAAGATCACAAAAATACATGTCATACACCCCCTGTAAAGACGGCATGGCATATTACAAAACACATGTAGGACTCAAGTTCATAGGGTGCACACATCAATCATGGCAAAAATGACAAAAAATGCAAGTTCTGATAAGAATCTGAAACTAACATCACATAGCCATCTGTAAAGACGGCATGGCATATTACAAAAGATGAGCTCAAATGAAAATGATGAAATGAGATGAAATGATGTACTCATCGCGGCGAACATTTCGGTATGCTACACGCCCAAAGCGGTGCCACGGGTGCAAAGTTCGATGCGATGAACAGTGTAACAAAATGCAATAATTACGGGACTTAGAGAAAATATCAACCTCCGAAATTCTCAGATCTAGGGTTCCTCGAGCACGCGGATCGAGGTTCGCCGGATCTCGCCGGAGTTGCAGCCGGAGAGGAGGGAGAGATGGGGGCGGCCGGATCCGCTGGGTGGGGGGCGCCGGGCGGAGGAGGCGGCGCGCGGCGGGCGGGCGGGCGCTGCTGGTCGGCGGGCCGAGGCGGGGCGAGGTGGCGAGGCGAGGCTCGGGCGGCGAGGCGCGAGGCCGGCCTTCTCGGCCCGACGGCGCGGGAGGCCGCCACGGCCAAAGCGGGCCCGCGGTGGAGGCGCTGTGGCGGGCTGCCCTTACTGGCGACGTGGCGCGCCGATTGGGCGGCGGCGGCGGCGGGATTTTTGTCTCGCCGGACCGGACGTGGTCCGTGCTGGGTGGAAGAAGACTAGGTTAGGTGGAATGACCCAAATTTCGGGAGGAGGGGTGTTTTTATAGGTAGGAGGGGCTAGGAGGCTCCAAATGGAGTGTAGTTTTCGCCCACACGATCGTGATCCGACGACGGAGAGCATGGAAGTGACTTAGATGGGTTATTGGGCTGTTTTGAAAGGGTGTTGGGCTGCAACACACAAGAGGCCTTCATGTTACCGGTTAACTGCTGAGTATCAAACAACCTCCAAATGGCACGAAACTTGACAGGTGGTCTACCGGTGGTGTACCAAGGCCACTTGGCAAGCCTCGGTCCATTCCGAGAATGTTTAACACCCGCTCACGAAAAAGAGACAAGAGGGGTGCGCCGGTGCATGTAGGAGTGTCGGATTGCAAAACGGACAACGGGGAAAATGCTCGGATGCATGAGATGAACACGTATGGAAATGAGATGCACATGATGACATGATAAGAGATGCATGACATGAACAAAATGCAAAATGAAAGACAAAAACCCAACCACGGAGGGAATACCATAGCACATAGCCGAAAATGGCAAGAGTTGGAGTTACAAATATGGAAAGTTACATCCAGGGTGTTACACATCGGTCCAGAAAATACAAGCTCATCTCCATTCATCCTCTATTGGGTCCATGGGTTTGGGGTGAGATAAGAGAGACAGTGAGGGATACACACAATGCAAACAATAGTTTTGAAAAGACAAATTTTATTTTGTGGCTATCGGAAAACATCAAACAAATGACAGCTCACAATCGCCCCATCTAATGTAAGTATATAACAGGGGTTTGGTCTTCTAAAGGTCAACGTCGCCAAACTCTTCAAGTCTTGTTCATGTCTCTGATGGCTTCTTCCGATCATGTTTGTCCTTCTAAAATTCTTTTGCCAGATCATCTGTTTACGCGAAGTCTCTCGTGACGTCCTTTAATATTCTGGAGTTGCATTCAAACTTCTGGATTTCAACATCCTTGGCATGAACCATGGTCCTACTGTCCTTCAGTTCTTGACGACTCTCCGGTATTCTCGAGGTTTTGCTCCTCTAGCTTGGCTACTTTCAGCTTCTGGGTCCCGAGTTCTTCACAAAATACTTCTTTGTCAAAATATGGCTTCATAAAGGTCCACCCTAAACTTCTTGATGTAACACTCCAGATCCTGTGATACTCTGCCTAAGATTAGAACTTCATCTCTTGCTGATAGGTGCTCCATCAGCCTTCTACCATCCAATCCTTCCATGCATATGCATGCTTAACTCAGCATGGTGACAATAGCATAAGCGGGCGATAACATCATGGACAGCCGTGTTTCTGCCCTTGTCATTGCCATGAGCTATCATTCCATAGTTGACATCTCCTGCCTTAGGGTTTCCTTGACAAAGCTTTGAGTTCTAATGCTCCATGTTCTGGTCTTTCTCCAATACACCTTGATCTCGGGTATTGATAGCTTCCATAGTCTTCCAGGTTCCATAAGGGTAGCCTTCCTAGGTCATACAAGTCTGGAAATTCTTCAGAGCCTTCAGATTCTAGTCTTCGGAGTCTTCAACCATTGTAGTTTCCATTATCATACTGCATGGTAAAATCCTCTTCATTCCGAAGTGGTCTTAGTTGTCTGATATCTTGTACTTCTTGGAGTGGACTCATCAGTCGAATCTTCGAGTGGTCAAAAGGGAAAAAGGAGTAGTCTAACTAAAATGGAAAATTTGAATAAGCTCAGAAAAGAAGAGAGAAAAAGATCTTTTTGAAAATGAAGTTGTAGAGAAAAATCTTTCCTATGGGCTTGCCAGTTTCTAGGGGTCACGTCCTACAGTCAACATGTGCTCTGATACCATCTTGTAGCGACCCGACCTCAGACGGTCAAGTCTCTGTGCTTAAGTGTCATCCCTGGATCGGTATGCTGACACACAGTAATCGAGGATTTATAACAGAGGTAAATCACATGTATAAAGTAACGTAAATACTATTAACTCAATCCATATAGAGGAAGTAACAACAAGGTTGTGGATTCCCATCAACACCAATGACAAAGTTGAGTGTAGAAATCGTAACCCTAACGTATCACTTACTCGTCGTAAGATTTCCTGCAACATGAGACGTTGCAGCCATGTAGGTCAATACATTGAATGTACTGGAAAATTCACACCATAGGATAATGATGAATAATAGCTATCACTACATGCATATTTGGCTGGTGGAAAGCTCTATGGTTAACATGTTTTGCGAAAATCCAATTTTCCCCTAGTACAAAGGAATATATTTTATTTAACTACAAAGTTGGTTCAAAATATTGAGAAGGTTCCTCCAACTCAATCCCAAATTAACATCAATAACCCAACAAATTACTTAAGTAACGTGATGAGATCAATATGATAATCCAAGAACCAGATACTCTATATGTCCATAACCGGGGACACGGCTAATCATGATTACTTTGTACACTCTGCAAAGGTTTGCGCACTTTTCCCCACAAGACTCGATCTCCTCTGTTGTATTTCTCGCACTGCATGATGTTTGAGAAACGGATGATCGAGACACAATCTTTCAGAAGCATTTACTCTCTACTCCGGGCAGACCGGTACACCTACAATCCCCCTACATCTGCTAGTCCACCTCTTCAAGAGCTCACGCAACTTACTCAACTATGCCAGAGCCCATAATGGCTTGTGGCTGCACACGGAAGTTTCTAGCATGAATAATCTTATGATCCCTTTGAGCCTGGGTGGAATTACATAGGGTGATCACACGGGTCCTCCGGGATCCCGTTGGGCAAGCACTGGGTTCTCTAGGTGCCCGGGCAAACCACTGGGTGCTCCAGGGTGCCCCTACCATTCCACCCAGATGTGTATTAAAGTATCCACCTTAAGTTAACCATCAATTAACAATCTCACATCTGTCGTGGATACACTCAAACCCAATCCACGTCTACAAGCATAGCATGGCAATATAAGCATAGCGTAGAAGTAACTCCCAAGGTTTGAATGTAGGGCAATAGGTTCCTACCTCATCAACTACTTCCCAATACCCACATGTTATCAAATCCTAACCATGCAATGTTTGAGGGTTGAAACTAATGCATAAAAACTGGGTAATAAAGGGATATGATCAAAGTGTGAACTTGCCTGTACTGTTGATGAAGATGATTCGCACTCATAACTCCTGATAGTTCTACTCGTCTCACTCCGGACAATCTATCGTGAGCAAGCAATTGCATACATAAGCACTCATGAAAAAGAATCAAAGCAAACATCTCAGAAAACTTCGAAATCGAGCAAATAACTCTTGCAACATAAAACAATTTCTAACAGTACAAAAAATTATGTGAATTTGGCCGTATCAGAAAGTTTAGGTCAAGAGCTTCGATATGCAAAAAGAATCAACTCAAATGGAGTTATAAAACTCAAGTTACGAACAAAAGAAGTTCAAATAAAAATATGTTTGAAATCAAATTTTAAATTTTCAAAAAGATGTTTAAGTTGTTTTACTGGATAGAGGGGATCATAACGAAGAAATGAGCGTTGGTTTCGATAAATTTGGACAAACAAGTAAAAATTAGTGATCGTTTGAAAACTAGGGGCTAATCTGTTAAAAAAATAACACTATGGATAGGTCCCTAGCAGAAATTAAAAAGAAAAATAAAAAGACTAAATAAAAAACGTTCGCTACCGAACGCTAACGAGCGAAACCATTCACTACAGAACCCTAACTAACGAACACTCTAAAATAAGTTAACCTAAAATAATAAACCGGCTGAAACGAAAACCGAACCCTACAAATAAAATAAACCGGGACGGTTAGTTACCGGTTTGGCCAGTTCGCGCAAGAAAACCGACAGCGACGGTTGTCGACAGCGGCGGCTCCGGCGAGGTGCAGCAACGGCGGCGGTGGCGTGGGGCTACGGCAGCAAGGTGCGCGGGCAGAAGTGGAGCGGCGGCGTGGCGGAGCACGGCGGGCGTGTCTTGGCGGAGCTTCGGCGGCGGCGCTTAGCAAAGAAGCACGGCGGCGGGGGTGTGCAGACCGACGAGATGCGGCGGTGCTACATGAGCGGCGGCGGTGAGAGAGAGAGAGGTCCGAGGCCCGCCTTTTAAAGGCCAGGGGCGGTGGGCCGGCTTGCGGGAGGGGGCGCCCGAGCCCGGCGGCCGCTGGCGGGCGGCGCGGCGTGCAAGCTCGGGAGTCTGTCCCGAGTTCGGGGACGAGCGGGTGGCGCGTCGGGCCCGCTGGGCCGTGGCTTGGCTAGCTGGGCCGGCCCGGTCCGGTCGGGCCATTAATTTTTTTTAACATTTAGCAGACAAAAGAAATATTAAAATGATTCAAAATGAAAAAAATACTATAGGCATATAATATATCCGAATTTTCAGAAAAAGATTTTCTATAACGTGAATATTTTTCTAGCGCCAAATAAAAATCCACACAAATTTAAATAAATCAAAGAGTGCTTCTGATTCATTTAAAAAACAAATAAAATTATTTTTAAAATACCAAAATAATTTCAAATTCATTTTTCTCAAATTTTCTGATGTAGGGAATCATTTTACCCTAATTTCTGTATATTTTATTTTTGGAGAAAAATAATTTCAATAAAACCCAAATAACTCCAAATTGAAAATAATTTCAAAGGGACTTTGAATTTAATTCTTTTAAAATTTCCAACTCATATTTCATATGTTTTGAAGAAGTCATTTTATCTTCTCTCATGAAAATCATTGAGTTGCTTAAAGTTTCTGAATTCGAAATATTTCCAACTGAAATTCAAATATTTTCAAAAACCCTTTTAATTTAAATAAATGGAAGAAGTCATGTCATCTTCTCTCTAGGGTTTTGTATTTGAAAAGAATTTGAATTCATGGAGATCATAAATGCAACATGAAAGTTTGGGAAAGTCCTTTTATTCCCTCTCATTTAACTTTGAGAAAGTTTCAAATTTCACTCAATTTCACACAAGCAACCACAATCAAACGATCAATCAAATCTATCTATTTAATATAACATTCCAAAATTTAGAATTTTGGGATGTTACAGCAGCGCAAGCAATAGCAAGAGCGAGAGTAGCAGCGCGAGCAAGAGCAAGAGTAGACCAGGTAGGGGACCGAGAGCAAGAGCAGAGCAACAACGCAAGCAAGAGACAAAGCAACAACAACTCCTACTGATGTGGACATCGCCGCCGAGGGAGCGATGCCGTGGAGGAAGTGGCCGGCGACGCCGCCATAGATAGAGTCGTGCCATGTCAACTCGGGACCGAGCGCAGGCAGCACCGTGAGATCGAATCAAGAACAAAATGCAGCAATTAGTGTAAAACCTCTTTGGTGGCACCGATTAGGCCTCAGCTTCATCCGAGGAATTAGTGATGATGCTGCTCTTCCAGTGGAGCAGGTGATGACGATTGTGTGGGAATGGAGGTGGCGCGAAAGATGAGGGGAACGTCAAGGGAGCTCCTTGGAGGTGGAGGACGGGATGGCTGAACCGGCGGGACGACGAGATCGACGATGGATCTCATCTGGTGCGGTGGATGAGGGACGTCAAGGTGTTGTTGTGGACGACGTCATCGGGGAAGACACTCCGGCTGGGTGGTTGGACGGAGAAGGGTGTGGGGGTTCGCGGGTTGCCATGGCCTCAGTATATGAATGGGGCGGAGGGGATGGGAGGGGGGAACAATGGCTTAGGGATGCGCTTGTCCGAAATGCGGGGTAAATTACGAAAGTACCCCCATTGATTTGAGCTAGGTGGTTCTTTCGGTTCGGGGGTATCACGGGCATTTCACGTGTTGTGATTTCACAGGAGGTGGGAGTTTTCGCGCGTGTTCTAATTTTGGGATAGCAAGGAGCGGGTTGAGATGGAGGGAGTTTTCAGAGCACAATGAGACAAAGAGATATCTTAAAATTTTGGGGTAACAAGGCACAGGTTGAAGAGGCGGGAGTTTTGCAGCATGATAGACAGATATCCTAGCTTGAAATATTGGCATAACAAGGCGCGGCTTGAAATTTTGGGAGAACAAGCTTAACGTGTACAAAAAAAGACAATTCGCACCTCACTACAGAGAGCCATGTCCCATTTTACTATATTACTAGAAATGCATTCAAATACAACAACAAAAAACGAAAAAATGGGGACAACAAACATAACGTGTACAGTACCAAATCTATTTGCACTTCCCTCAACAATAAAAAACAATTCGTGTTGTCTAGCATATGGACTAAATTTGATTACATTTTCCCTGTTTTGAATGGGATTGTACTCGGGTTAGTTATACAACCATCTAAATATTATCTTCACAACACATGACATGAATATAGGAGTAGTAAATTTTCAAATAAATATGAACTACATGTACATACGATCTCGAATTCAAATATATGTATCCATTTTATGTTGAATCCAAATCATAATACATGTATGCTCTAGCTAGATGTTCGGAATCTAAACCATGTATGATACTACGTACAATGTGTTTAACATGCACAACACAAACACACACACCATTTAGACTAGTAAGGTACATGTGCATTGCACGCATGAGATCTGGAAACCAAATTATGAATAAATATCACATTATAGCATGTAAGCTTTGAGTCATATGTGCATGGTGTAGATGTTCGTTTAATTCCTATAGTTCATCTCATTCAAAATCAATTAGTTTTTATAAAAAAGCTAATCTATTTTAAGATTCATCGAATTGTGCATTGTAAAGCATAAAGTAAAAAAAATGGCAATTCATCTAGAAAAAAATTGGTCAATTATGATACAGAAGATTCTAGAACAAAGGAGAAGTGCTTGTGTTTTGAGGTTTGTGCATTATGCTTAAGTTCAACCATGGAGTCTTCTAGATTGTACATGTGGCAAAATCTGGTGGAATGTAGATGATATACAACAGCCAGTAGTGCTCGGATTTGCCATCTCTGCACCGTCGGATTGGCTTCATCCAACGACCATCTTTCAAAGTTAGTCGCACACTATATGGGGGTATAGATACGTGGTGCGAAAGCCACCCATCATCTCCAATTTGAATAGTGTGTCCATGCATGGATGTAATGTGGCCAAATGATGCCTGCCATCGGTATCTCAAATTCAAATCATTCTGACCTTGTTCAATGTGTATACAGTATAGCATGCTCGTTTCCAAACCACAACACGCATATCTCAGTTATATTCATGCATGCATGGGTTTCAAACATCACGATCTCTTATTCAAATATTTGAATTCAACTTTACATTGATTATGACCACACCTAGTCTTCTACACCCACACAGTCATCTTCTCTTTATAATTGTACCACTAACTTTCTCTCGTGCATGCATGCACACACATTACCACTTGGCATTATCCATCGCACACATGCAATATTTTTCTCCGGGTCGGTCTCCCATGCATGCACACACACACACACACACACCTCCCCCTCTTCATCACTTCCGGCATTCTTTATCTCTCACATGCATGGGCAACGATTGATGTTCCTCTATGTGTGTTTATATATAGCTAGGTCTTTCCCAGTTTTCCACACAAACCGATCGATCTATATATCTAGTCACGTCTCACCCTCTTTCCCACGTACACAATGATCAATCCATACCTCTATATAGGATTACATAGCTGATACACCCACATTATCTATCCATCATCCCCCTCTCATCATCCATGCCTTCCGCTTCATCTCTCGAAGACGAAAGACCGCGATGAAGACAACAAGCAGCAAGAGCCCTGGCCCCCCTAATATCACTACATACTGAGGCTAATATGAATGTGATCAGTAGATCAATTGTTGGTAAAATGGTTTAAGTTGATGAATTGGCCCTCCCCGTAAAGGATTAGCAATGCTTGGCCACCTAGCTCATTTATTTTTCATGGTTCCGCCACTGCGCGCAACCTCACACATTCTCGCCCCCTCTCTTTAAATATCGACCTCGCACTTGTGCACTCGTTCATAGTCTCCCTCCACTTGGCCCCATATCCCAGTGCTTGTACGCTCGTAGAGCTCTTCCCTCTATCTATCTCTATCGATATCTCGCGCGGTCGACCCCTTCCTTCCCTTCTCGTATATCACCCCGACCCATGCAAATACATATATGTATATAGGCCTCTCCTTCACACAAATTGCATTGACACGTATTCCCTCATCATATCTTAGTATCTCTCACACACACGGACTACGTGCGCGAAAGAGAAGAGGTGCACACACGTACTTGCTCCCACATACAAACGCGGGTGCACGGTGGAGCACACACTTTGTACAAAAAATGAGCGTGTAGAAAGGCTTTAAATGATGTGCCATTAGTCTATATCTATACCTATATATCTATATCTATATCTATACCCCTATACTGTGTGCGAATAAATTTGGAAGATGGTCGTTCGATGAAGCCAATCAGATGGTGTAGAGATGGCAAATCCGAGCACTACTGGCCTTTGGATATCATCTACATTCCACCAGATTCTGCCACATGCACAATCTAGAAGACTCCAAGGATGAACTTAAGCATAATGCACAAACTTCAAAACACAAGTACTCCTTTGTTCTAGAATTTTCCGTATCATAATTGCCCAAACTTTTTCTCTAGTTGAATTGCCATTATTTGTTTTTACTTTATGCTTTACAACGCACAATTCCATGAATCATAAAATAGATTAACTTTTTTATAAAAACTAATTGATTATGAATGAGATGAACTATAAGAATTAAAAGAACGTCTACATCATGCATATATGACTCAAAGCTTACATGCTATAGTGTGGTATTTATTCATAATTTGGTTGCCAAATCTCATGCGTGCAATGCACGTGTACCTTACTAATACTTTCAGTATGTGCAAAACACGTAAATTAGAATTCCAATAGCATGCTACACAGTGTCTCTCCCTTTTTCAGTTAATATATTATGATTGAAATGATGTGGGGGCATCCATGAAGCCACGTGGCACATGTAGAGGCGTTGTCGCGTTCTCCTTGTGTGGATTGATCACAGTGACGTGCTGCTAGTTCTAGAAGAATGTAATCATCCTCTCTCACGCACACTGGCAATACATGCACGAAGCAAAGATGTGCACGCACGCACTTTCCCTCGCACGCACACGCGGGTACACGGTGGGACACATTTTTGTATGAAGATCCACTCCATGTGATAATTTGACCCGTGTAAAGTCATTCACTTCATTGATGGTCAATTCATACAGTGCATGCAAATTGAGTGCTCATGAGGGAGGAAGTAGTTGAGAAAGACATTACTACTCCACCGCGTGCATGCGAGTGGTTAAATCATGGCTTTCTACTTCCATTGGTCTCCTTCGTATTTTGTGTCAATTTTGACCATTATTTTAATTAACACAATATTTATGCATGTCATAAAAAGTAATGTCATCGAAAACTATGTTCAAATGTGATTCCAATGATATAATTTTTTGTGACATGCATTAACATTTTCTTAGTAAAATTTTTGGTCAAAAATTGGCGCAAAATAAAAAGGGGGCCAATAAACCAGGACGCAGGCATGATGATCAATTTTTGCCTGGGTTACTATTGGTGTCCTTTGTATTTAAATATGGACGGAGTGGAGTAGTACTATATTTATCTTAGCCTCGTAGGGCTCTCCCAGCACCTACGCTCACCTCCCCGCCTCGCCCACCGGATCCCACCATGGATAATCCCTTAGATCCCACGATCCCGCGAGCTGCCCTCTCACTGCGGCCGCAACACTGCCACCTTTGAGCGAAACCCACATGTGTTTCGGAGAAGATCCATTGCTGTAAAATCACAGATCGGGGGCACCGGAGGACATGCCAGGGCTGCGTTTTAGGTGTTGGGCAGCAAGGGAAAATTGGATCAAGGAAGCGTCGCATCGATTGGAGACAAGTTCGAAGGAGCTGCGCCTGGCAAAGCACAAGGCGGAGGGGAAAGTCGATCTCAGGGGAGAGATGCTGAGGGATGTCAGCATATGGCCGCGTCACGTTGATTTCAAGCTGGGGCTAATGGCAGAGATCATATTCACGGAGTCGACTGCGGAGGAAAGAATGTGCATGCCTGCGGAATGGCATCAGCAGCCGGTGCAACTGTTCAAATGGGCGGTAGGAGAGGCCAAAACGCGGGACCAGCTGCGGCGGAGCCACTGGGCATGCATTGTACGCGAGGTGAGCTGCCCTCCTTCCCCGCCAGCGATGCAGTGACCTACTCAGTTGCTGCTGCAGTGAACTTGCGGGGCCATGGTGGTTTGCAACCGTGACAATCACTCCATCTATATGTATTGTATTCCTATGAAATACTTGGTCGTTTGGAAAAATATGGTAGTAATTGATTTATCACTAGTTTTTGAATGCTTGGTCGTGACAATCACCCGAAGCCACAACCAGAAGTCTCCATCGCGCAATACTTAAGGTCGCACCAACAGGCGGTCGGTCGGACCCGCGTCTCACCGAAGGGACACGCATCGGCTTGGTCTGACATGTACGACCAGTTACATCACTGACTTGTGCAACCGCATTTGAGCAGTAGTACTTGAAATTTTTGTTCCAGGAAACTCATCGGGAGCCGTTTGGGCCTCGAAACCGAAACCATCAATTAATATTTAGCTTGTTCCCATCACATTCCAAAGTAGTATAATTAAGTGCAAACCTGCTCACACCTAGTATGTATCAAACCTGAACGTGTTCCCACTATGTAGGTTTTAGTACTAGTGCTAGTACTAGGTTATAAAAAGGGGAACTACTGTGATAGCCTGGCTTATTAGGAATGATTGACTACTCATATCAATAAGGAATTCCTTCTGTTCCGGGGGCCCATTCGAAAAGAAATCCAAAGTTAAGTGTGCTCAGCTTGGAGTAGTTTCAGGATGGGTGACCGACCAGGAAGTTGCTCCCGGGTGCGCACGAGTGAGGACAAAGTGCGCAGAAAAGACTAGTATTGATCTGTGGGGCCTGTCTAGATCCCGCCAGGAGTAACGACCACCGGCGAGTGTGTCCGGGGCATTAAAACTACCTAGACGAAAATCACTCTACCTTCCTCGTCATAAGTCTTTCTTGTTTGTCCGTCCTTGCCATGGCCGGTGTGCAGAGCAATAGGTCGAGAACTACTCGTAACAAGGGAGCGGCGACCAAGGCCGCGGAAGAAAAAGAGAGGGCCGACGCCTCAAAGAGAACTCGAAAGATCTCTCACGGGAAGACAAGGGCTCCCAGGAGCGCCTTAGCTGTGGAGGCGAACATGCCGAGCTGGCGCTACTGGAGTCGTTATCCCTCGACGACATGCCCAATCAGCTCAATAAGCAAAAAGGAGTTCATCAACAGCTTGGTGGAGCTGCTGAAGGACAGCCTCGACGACATGCCCACTGAGCTCAATGAGCAGGGGGATTTGATTGCCGGCTTGGTGATGCTACTGAAGGAGAGCATTGCCTCGGGTAAGAAGGCGACTGATGAAATCCTGCAACTTCAGGAGGACAAGGCGAAGCGCTGCCATGAGCTCGACCTGCTGAAGCAGGAGAACGTTGGCTGGAAGAATCTGCATGAGAAGAGTAGTTCCTCGGTGAAGATGCTGCACTCCCTCGTCATGGAACAGAAGGAGGAGTTGGTGAATCTCCGCATTGAGCACCCGGCTGCTGACGAGGTACGTAATGCGGTCGTGGAATAGATGATGCTCGCATTGAGAAATCCCGCATCATGCACAGAATGAAGAAGATGGCGGAGGAGAGATGTGTGAGGTGATGGAGGTCGTGGAGGCGATGAAGAAGCAGTTACGACTCCGTAGCTAGCAACCCTTCATGTAGTAGAGAGCAGCGCCCCAGACTTGTGTGTGCGTATTCCTTCTTTTTTGGGGAGGATAATCTTCCTTCTTCTTTTGCTCCTGCATTTCTTCTTTTTCTTTAGGTGTTTCGCCGCACATGTCACATTCTCTGCGAGGCATGAATGTAACAATCTCAATACAAAGTTCTCCTCGACTCTCGTGCAGATCTATTCGATGTAATCTTCTTTTGCGGTGTGTTTGTCGACACCGATGAATTGTGGGTTTGTGATCAAGATTATCTATGAACAATATTTGAATCTTCTCTGAATTATTTTACGTATGATTGGTTATCTTTGCAAGTCTCTTCGAATTATCAGTTTGGTTTGGCCTACTAGATTGATCTTTTTTGCAATGGGAGAAGTGCTTAGCTTTGGGTTCAATCTTGTGGTGTCCTTTCCCAGTGACATCATGGGCAGCAAGGAACGTATTGTATTGTTGCCATCGAGGATAACATGATGGGGTTTATATCATATTGCATGAGTTTATCCCTCTACATCATGTCATCATACTTAAATCATTACTCTATTCTTATGAACTTAATACTCTAGATGCATGCTGGATAGCGGTCGATGTGTGGAGTAATAGTAGTAGATGCAGGCAGGAGTCGGTCTATTTGTCACGGACGTGATGCCTATATACATGATCATACCTAGGTATCCTCATAACTATGCTCAATTCTATCAATTGCGCGAGAGTAATTTGTTCACCCACCATAATACTTATGCTCTTGAGAGAAGCCACTAGTGAAACCTATGGCCCCCAGGTCTATTCTCTATCATATTAATCTTCCAACACTTAGCTACTTCTATTGCCTTTTATTTTACTTTGCATCTTTATTTCTCTTCATCATAAAAATACCAAAAATATTATCTTATCATATCTATCAGATCTCACTCCCGTAAGTGACCGTGAAGGGATTAACAACCCCTTTATCGTGTTGGTTGCGAGGTTCTTATTTGTTTTGTGTAGGTGTGTGGGACTCGAGCGTAGCCTCCTACTGGATTGATACCTTGGTTCTCAAAAATTGAGGGAAATACTTACGCTACTTTACTACATCACCCTTTACTCTTCAAGGAAAAAACCAATGTGCTCAAGAGGTAGCAGTACTCACCGCTGATCATGGAGATTTGTGATGCCATGGATTTGGGATGAGGGTTGGGATTAGTGGAACTGATGTAATGTGAAAGGATGGGACGACTAGGATCGAACTACCGTAATGTTAAAAGACGATCGGGGACGAGTAGGAGCGAACTACTAGCAGTTATTCGATTATTAAAATGCTTGAGTGGGTCGTGCAAATGGCATGGTAGTGGCTTGCCCGGTGGATAAATGGATTCATGCATAGTACTATGGGGGCCCAATTAAATGTCATGTCTACTAGACGCCCAATTAAATGGCTTCATGCATCTGCATGTTCGCACGTCAAGCGGGAAAATTATAGGTGATACAAAGCTTTCCATGCTCCCGTGATACGTGCTTCCGAGAGCGCTTGGATCTGAGATCGAACAGTTGCATGGCGTGATTCTAGACCTATGGGTGAATATCCTATCCTGAAGAGTTATTCTGCAAATTTTTAGCAACTTAGCATGCGACCGTTTGATCTTAGATCCAAGGGCTATCAGCAGCCCGTATCATGGTCGCGCTCTTGGAGATTTCAAACGGCTATAAATGAGCATTTTTTGCCTACTTCGCATGCATGAAACTACTTCCTCCGTCCAGGTGCGTTAGGCTATCTGATGTTGGCATGTCATACATAGTCATCACTTAGTCACTCATACAACAAGGTTAGCTATAAGGTTGGCTATAAGAGTATTTTTTTACTTCTCTCTCTCTCTCTCTCTCTCTCTCTCTCTCTCTCTCTCTTTCTTCGTAGTATTTACTGCATTTGTCATGGAGTAAGGAGTACAGTACTTGGCACATGTATACCATGGAGGTGGTCAGGAATCGGGAGACTCACGCCGGTCGTAGCGCCGTAGTAATAATGATAATGGCAAGTCAAATCACACGGCCCCACCTATCCAACAGTAACGATCCGTCAAATCATACATCCCTACGTTTGTGAAAGTGCAACTATCCCTGGGTGGTTTTGGTAATTCCTATCAACATATAGCTCATTGAGCTAATGCTATTTCAAGATGAATATGTCAGGAAAGCTCAACGATTGGCATGGCATGGATTAGGAAGTGGACCCTTCAAATTGCTAAGGACAAAAGTTTGGCTCAAACTCAAAGCACAAGACTCTACATTTTCTATTTTAGTGATCCAAGATCACATTGAGTCTATAGGAAAAGCCAATACTATTAAGAAGGGATGAGGTGTTGCTTAGTGAGGTTCTTGCACAAAATTCTTAGTGATATGCTCCAAAACCCTCCACTACTTTCTCATATCCACATATGTCCCAAACCAAATATCCAACTCGGCCCCACCGATTCTTTCTATCCGGAGCCGCCGAGTTCAGTTGACATAGCCATTCCCGAAAACCCTAGTCTTTTTGGTCTCACCGTTAGGGATCTCGGTCTCACCGAGATGGGATTGTAATCTCTCTGTTTCCCTTCGTAAAGTTTTGGTCCAACCGAGATGAGTGATCGGTCCCACCAAGATTGCAATGCAAACACTATATTTCCTTTTTGTAACGTTTCGGTCCAGCCGGGATGAGCGGATCGGTCCCACCGAGTTTGCGTGACCAACTCTCTGTTTGACTATTACCAAAATTGGTCATACCGAGTTTGTGTAACCGGTCACACCGACATTACATTATGCCCTAACCCTAATGATATCGGTCCCACCGAGTTGACATGTCGGTCCCACCGAAACACCTAATGGTCACATTATGAACCAAGTCGGTTTGACCGAGTTCTCTGAATCGGTCCCACCGAGTTTGGTGATTTGTGTGTAACGTTTAGATTTTGTGTGGAGGCTATATATACCACTCCACCCACTCTTCATTCGTGGAGAGAGCCATCAGAACATGCCTACTCTTCCAATACATATTTTCTGAGAAAGAACCACCTAAACTTGTGTTGAGGTCAAGATATTCCATTCCAACCACATAAATCTTGATCTCTAGCCTTCCCCAAGTTGATTTCCACTCAAATCTTCTTTCCACCAAATCCAATCCTATGAGAGAGAGTTGAGTGTTGGGGAGACTATCATTTGAAGCACAAGAGCAAGGAGTTCATCATCAACACACCATTTGTTACTTCTTGGAGAGTGGTGTCTCCTAGATTGGCTAGGTGTTACTTGGGAGCCTCCGTCAAGATTGTGGAGTTGAACCAAGGAGTTTGTAAGGGCAAGGAGATCGCCTACTTCGTGAAGATCTACCCTAGTGAGGCAAGTCCTTCGTGGGCGACGACCATGGTGGGATAGACAAGGTTGCTTCTTGGTGGACCCTTCATGGGTGGAGCCCTCCGTGGACTCGCGCGACCGTTACCCTTCGTGGTTTGAAGTCTCCATCAACGCGGATGTACGATAGCACCACCTATCGGAACCACGGATAAAAAATCTCCGTGTCAACATTGTGTTTGCTCCCTCAAACTCCCCCCTTTACCTTCATATGCAATTGTTTTACATTCCGCTGCTATACTCTTAGAATTTCATGTGTAGGTTGATTGCTTGACTTGTGCTAAGTTGCTAAAATCTGCCAAGAACTAAAATTGGGAAAAGACTAGATTTTTATTTGGTCAAGTAGTCTAATCACCCCCCCCTCTAGACATACCTTCGATCCTACAAGTGGTATCAGAGCTTTGGTCTCCATTTGCTTTGATTTCCATAGCTTTTGGTGGTCATAGCCTTGGTTTCACAACCTAGGAGAGTATGGCGTCTAGCGAGGGAAATTACCACCGTAGAGGTCCTTACTTGGATGGTACAAATTTTGCTAGTTGGAAGCATAAGATGAAAATGCATATTCTTGGACATAACCCCGCCGTTTGGGCTATTGTGAGTATTGGCTTTCAAGGTGAATTCTTTGATGGGAAAGAACCTAACCGTGAACCTACCGCGGAAGAGTTGAAGATGCTACAATACAATGCTCAAGCTTGTGATATTCTCTTCAATGGATTGTGCCCCGAAGAATTCAACAAAATCAGTCGTCTTGAGAATGGAAAGGAAATTTGGGATACTTTCATTGATATGCATGAAGGTACCGACTCCGTCAAGGAATCCAAATTGGATGTGCTTCAAAGTCAACTTGACAAGTTCAAAATGAAGGATGGTGAAGGTGTTGCTGAGATGTACTCTAGGCTTGCTCTCATCACAAATGATATTGTCGGCTTAGGAAGTGAAGAGATGACCGACAAATTCATCATCAAGAAGATCCTAAGAGCCTTGGATGGGAAATATGATACCGTGTGCACATTGATCCAAATGATGCCCAATTACAAAGATCTCAAGCCAGCAGAAGTAATTGGAAGAATTGTTGCTCATGAGTTGTCACTCAAGGATAAGGAAGAGCTTCACAACAAGTCAAGTGGTGCTTACAAAGCCTCGTGTGACGCTCCCACATCATCAAGTGAGAAGCAAACCTTCAATGAATAATTGAGCCTAATGGTAAAGAACTTCAACAAGTTCTACAAGAGTAGGAACAAAGAAAGAAGTTCCAAGTCAAGGTCCTACAATGACAAAAGATCTTATAGTCGTGAGCGAAATTGCTACAATTGTGGAAGACCCAGACACTACTCCAATGAGTGTACGGCCCCCAACAAAAGAAGAGAAGATTCTCCCAAAAGAAGAAGTAGAAGAATCACCACCAAGAGAAAGGATGAGTAGAGATGATCGTTACGAACGAAAACCCTCTCGGAGAAGCAAGGATTCGGAAAGGAAAGAAAAGTCATCAAGGAGCTACACAAAAAGAAGACATCAAACTCATGTTGGTGAATGGGTATCCGGCTCCGACTCCAACAATCACTCCGAAAGAAGTTATCACTCCTACTCCAAATATACTCAAGATGAAGGTGTTGCCGGTCTAGCACTTGTGTCAACCAACTCCTACGACATATTTGACTAACTAAATGAGGGAATTGAAAGATGCTTCATGGCCAAAGGTCCAAAGGTAAGACATCCCGAGTATGTTGATTTCAATAGTGATGAAGATGATTTGCTAGGTGATGATGATTTACTTGTTGACAACTCTAGTGATGAAGACTATGATGAAACGTCAATTAATCATGCTAATCAAGATAAAACGAATAATGATGGTAAGAAGGATATTGAGCGTCTAACTCAAGAACTAAACACTCTTAAGTTAGCTCATGAAACTACCTTGGAAAATCATCAAGAACTTTTAAAGACTCATGATAATCTACGCTTTGAGAAGCTCAACCTTGAGAAAGAGCGTGAGTTTTTAAAGGCAATCGATGATGATCTTCGCAAGAAAAGTTCTTCTTACATTGCCAAGCGTTTACTCTTGTCTACTTACATGCCACAAGTTAAATCTAGTATCAAGAACAAGAAAGAGGCTTCATCTAGTAGTAACAACAATCATGCTAAATCCAATGTCGTTGCTTCTAGCAATTCTCTTGATTCCACTAATGATTCTATTAGACAAGTTACACTTGAGCAAGAAAATAGCTTATTGAAGGGAATTATAGAGAAAGGTGTTTACAAGAGCCTTGCCAGAAGTAACCAATTTGAGGAAATTGTGCGCAAGCAAGGAAGACACCAGAAGAATCAAGGTGTTGGTTTTGAACGAAAGTTCAATGCCAATGGAGTTGAGTGCGAAGAAGATCTATACCCCAAGACGAAGTTTGTTCCTCAACAAGAGAAGTATGATCCTACTTCTTTCAAAGGGACACAAGCTCAAGATGATCTTCTACCACAAGACCACAAGCAAAAAGGCAAGGACAAGCTTCAAGAGGAAATTGATGCATTTGAAGAAGCACCTAAGACCTTGGTCATGTGGGTTCCCAAGACTACATCAAGTTCTACTTCATCAAGTACAACTACAACTCCAAGGATTCCCATCAAGATGGTGTGGATCCAGAAGAAGAAGAACTAGAGAGTTCTTGAGGGTGACTCCGCCAACGTACTTCACTCTTATCATTTTGGCAAGGACAAGTGCAAACAACTTCCATATCTTGAACTAGTTCAAGGATTCACAAACCCTCTTGTTGGTAAGACAACGGACAAGGTAACCTAATGCTTTCATGGACATCATCTTGTGTATGCATCACTCTATGTCTATGGATATCCTTGTTTGTTCCTTGTGGGACTAACCCATGTAGGTATTGAAAGTGCAATTCACTCCAAAGGATTGCTCCAAATGATCTACAACAACATTGAGCATCTACATCTTCAACACCTACATGAAGTCATCATGAACAAAACCCAAGGTTAGTTCATCCCTCTTAGGGGGGATATCACATCTAGGGGGAGCTTTACTCTAATCAATTGAGCTAAAGCAACTCTAATGGTGTGAACACAACAATGCTTGATGTAAAAGTGGTAACCCCACTTGTGCTTAAACGATGAGTATGACCGATGATCAAATGTTCTCATTTGACTCCTAAGTCAATATACTCATATATAGATGACCTAGTCATCGCCAAACTGCTTGATAGATGCTAGAGTGTTTGTGCATGCTTTGTCACATATTTCATTTGCCATTTTATTGTGTGAGCATGTTGGTTGCATATTTTACTCATTTGAGGACATCCATTTGTTGTTTTGATTGTTTGGCTCTTTCTCTTTTGCCAAATGGATGGACAAGAATGCCTAAGAACTCCCTCTAGCTATCTATGCTTTTGTCGTCTCAAACTCTATTCATGCTACATCACAAAGTTTGATCAAGTCAGATTTGAACCACTCTGTGTGAGGAGCACTCGAAGTTCCCGATTCGTCATAGACTTAAACCTCCAAAACCTCTTTGTGCATCTCGATCTGACCAATTCATCCTTTTCGGTCCTACCGACTCACTAAGTTGATCTAGGGTTTTCAATCTCGGTGCAACCGATTAGAACTTTTCAGTCACACCGAGTTGCAGTAACTTCTTGCAGTTTTGCATCTCGGTGCCACCGAGTCGTTCCACTCGGTCACACTGACAGGGTCAGGTTATATATACCGACAGGCCAAATTTGGAAATTTTCCCGAACCTCCTCGCCCATGCGTTACCTACTCTGCCTTCTTGGGTCTCCGGATCGTCCTCTCGTCACCAGCGACCTCCCACTGCTGGTCTCCGCCGCCATCAACGAAAATCTCCACCGCTGTTGCCGCCATAGCAAGTTCGTCGCCGAACTAGGGTACGAACTTGAACTTTGTGCCAATCCTGAACTCTGATTCTTGGCACATTGCTTTGCCATGATTCTTGCCACGATTGAAGTCATCTTGTCCAGCGAAAAACATCCCGTAGATTAGTTTTGATTTGAAAATTTAGGGTTAGGTCTCCGCCGAATTCATCTCGGACCGACCGAGTTGTAGAAATCGGTCTCACCGATTTTGGCTTAGGCCAGTGCACACACGTTTTCGGTCTGACCGAAAATTGCAAATCGGTGTGACCGAGTTCGATTCTCTGTGAAACCCTAGCAGTCTCGGTACCACCGAACTATGACCCGGTCTGACCGAGTTCACTAGTTTCGGTTCCAAAAGCTGCTTCAGTATCACTGAGTTTACAAATTGGTAGATCCGAAATGCTTTCTGTGGAAGAACTGAAACTAAGTTTTTAAGTCATCCTTTTTGCAAAACTCGTGTACTTTGTGATGCTCATCTACACTACCTCATATATAGCCTATTCACGAGTGGTCTGTCGAGTATTTGCGAGATGTCGACCAGTGATAGTCAGAATAGGTCTGAGCAACAGGTGCAGATGAGTGAGGGTTCAGATCCCTCTAGCAGCTATGATGAAGGCAGCAGGAGCACTCCAAGCAATTTGCCAAAGGCTGCCACCAGGACTAGGAAGAAGAAAACTTCTGACTCTGAGGATGAAGATTATGTGGCTGTTGAAGATGAAGCCACTTCAAAGAAAATTGTGCTGAAGAAAGAGTATGGCACAGCTACTGCAACAAAGCCTGGTCTGAAAACAAAGATGCCAGCAAGAAGACAGCCCATGTCAAAAGTCAGAACATCAACTGCTGAAGTTTCAAAATCAGCTACTGAAGAAGCTGAGAAAGGGAAGAAGAGGAAGGAGAGGGTTAAAAAAACAACGGCCAGAGTCATTGGAAAGCCCTCCATGATGCAAGAACCTTTAGAAGAATAGGAAGAGGAAGAGGATGCTGCACCAGCACCCAAAGCACAAAAGCTTATGGGAGATGCAATTAAATCAGGGACTGCTCCATCAAAGCCCAAAGCTGCTCCCAAAGCTTCTGCTCTAGCTCCAAAACCAAAACCCAAGAGAAGCACTAGGAACATACCTGCTGAAGAGAAGAACAAGGCCCCAGTGCCTCAAGCTGCTGAAGAAGAAGATGATGATTACATTGTTTTGAGAAAGTGAAGCCCAAGATCCTGACAACACTGATGCACACCCAGTTGCAGAAAACATGAAAATCAGGAAGGATGCAGGATTAAGACTATGGAGACAGTCTGATCCATATGCTATCAGTAGAAGGACTGCTGTGCACTACAGATTTCACACTAAGGAACAACAGGACTTCTATGAGACTATTCTGCTTGACAAGAAGCCCATTGTGTGTGATATGAGATGGGTTGACTGAGAATTCATACAGGAAAATGATGATCACTTCCCTGGTGTGCTCGATAGCTTCAAGGCATGTGGAGTGGACACTTTTGTTGCCTAGAAGCTCACCATGTGGAATGATGAGCTCATCATGCAATTCTACTCCACTGCACACTTCTATCCAGATGGAAGGATAGTATGGATGTCTGAGGGTACTAGGTACCAGTCTACAATTGAGGAATGGGCCAAGCTTATAAATGCTCCTGAGGAACATGAGGATGACTTGGACATTTATGCAGAGAAGAAGAAAGACCACAACACTATTTCCAACATGTACAAAGAGATCCTAGATGCTGCTTTGGATACACATCAATTTGGATCTATACACTACTTGTTGTCTGGTCTGCCAACCATAAACTGGATCTTAAGGCACACACTGCTACCCAAGTCAGGTGATCACAAGATGATCAGAGGACATGCCATCAACTTGCTGCACATATTTGATGTCCCACAGAAGTTCAAAGTTATGAGCCTGATTGTAGAGACAATCAAAAGGACTGCTGCTGACCAGAAGAGAAGTTGTGGGTATGCCCCACACATTTAGGAGCTCATCAACTCAAAGATGGGCACATGAACATATATTTTGAACAAGGAGTACCTGCCCATATCTATACTGAATTTGAAGATAACATAGTAGTGATGAATGAGAATGAACCATCTTCAGCTCATGCACATGAAAAGAGAGAGAAGGCTAAGGCTGACAAGGCTGCAAAGATGCCAACTGTGGAAGAGGCATCTCAGGTATTCTTGAAGAGCAAGCAAGACCAGCTTGGATACCTGAACCAATCCACCCTGAGGATTGAGAAGGGCTTGGCCACCCTGACCAAGAACCAGGAGAGTCTGGAGAGGATAATTGAGCAGAAATTCTATGACCATGATGTCAAGGTAACAGAGATCCAAAATGCAGTTGAGCAACTTCAGGAGGAAGCAGAGGAGAAGAAGGGCAAGTCTACCACAGATGCTTTTGCTAGAGTGCCCAGAGGACAGAGATCTGCTGCAGTGCCAGTGACAGACACCAGAGCTAAAACATCAGCACCAGCAGCTACAGCTCTAGTTCCACCTCCAGCAGCTACTCCACCAGCTCCAGCTACTTCATCTGAAGCCTTCGTCCTTGGAGTTCTCTCAACACCACCTCCCGAAGATAAAGCCTGAGAGTCGTTTAGCACTACGCATTTTTGAACTTTTTGGTAACTTGTTGCCAAAGGGGGAGAAAAATGTATAGATCATAGGCTTCGAGAGAGAGTGTTGCCTTTTTATTCTTTCTTGCTATTTTGGTTGAAACTTTATTGTGTGCTTGTGATACTACTTTATGTCCTTGTGAGATACTTGTTTGACCATGTGTTTTATCATATGCTACCCTTAATGCTTGATGGATGATATTATCTTTATATCCTCTTATGATCATTCACTTTGCTTGGTGATCAGTGCATGTGTTTTCATTTCTATCATTTTGAGCGCTCCAGCAAGATGTATGTGACATGGAAGAGTAACCCATGTTCCTAATCGTTTGTGCATTTGCATTCAAAAGCAAATTTTAAATAATGCACAAATTTAGGGGGAGCTCTTGCTTATCACATACTTCTCAAAGCGACGATGTTTTTCAATCTTATCATTTGTCGAAGCTTTGATCTATATGTTGTCATCAATTACCAAAAAGGGGGAGATTGAAAGTGCAACTATCCCTAGGTGGTTTTGGTAATTCCTAACAACATATAGCTCATTGAGCTAATGCTATTTCAACATGAATATTTCAGGAAATCTCAATGATTTGCATGGCATGGATTAGGAAGTGGACCCTTCAAATTGCTACAGACAAAAGATTGGCTCAAACTCAAAGCACAAGACTCTACATTTTCTATTTTAGTGATCTAAGATCACATTGAGTCTATAGGAAAAGCCAATACTATTAAGAAAGGATGAGGTGTTTCTTAATGAGGTTCTTGCTCAAAATGCTTAGTGATATGCTCCAAAACCCTCCACTACTTTCTCATATCCACATATGTGCCAAACCAAATATCCAACTCGGCCCCACCAATTCTTTCTATCCGGAGCCACCGAGTTCAGTTTACATAGCCATTGCCAAAAACCCTGGTCTTTTCGGTGTCACCGATAGGGATCTCATCTCACCGAGATGGGATTGTAATCTCTCTGTTTCCCTTCGTAACGTTTTGGTCCAACCGAGAACAGCAATTGGTCGCAACGAGATTGCAATGCAAACACTTTGTTTCCTTTTCATAACGTTACGGTCCAGCCGAGATGAGCGAATCGGTCCCACCGAGTTTGCCTGACCAACTCTCTGTTTGACTATTACCAAAATCGGTCGGACCGAGTTTGTGTAATCGGTCACACCGAGATTACGTTATGCCCTAATCCTAATGATATCGTTCCCGCCGAGTTTACATGTCAGTCCCACCGAAACACCTAACGGTCACATTATGAACCAAGTCGGTCTGACCAAGTTCTCTGAATCGGTCCCACCGAGTTTGGTGATTTGTGTGTAACAGTTAGATTTTGTGTGGAGGGTATATATAACCCTCCACCCACTCTTCATTCATGGAGAGAGCCATCAGAACATGCCTACACTTCCAATACATGTTTTCTGAGAGAGAACAAACTACACTTGTGTTGAGGTCAAGATATTCCATTCCAACCACATAAATCTTGATCTCTAGCCTTCCCCAAGTTGCTTTCTACTCAAATCTTCTTTCCACCAAATCCAATCCTATGAGAGAGAGTTGAGTGTTGGGGAGACTATCATTTGAAGCACAAGAGCAAGGAGTTCATCATCAACACACCATTTGTTACTTCTTGGAGAGTGGTGTCTCCTAGTTTGGCTAGGTGTTACTTGGGAGCCTCCGTCAAGATTCTGGAGTTGAACCAAGGAGTTTGTAAGGGCAAGGAGATCGCCTACTTCATCAAGATCTACCCTAGTGTGGTAAGTCCTTCGTGGGCGACGGCCATGGTAGGATAGACAAGGTTGCTTCTTCATGGACCCTTAGTGGGTGCAGCCCTCCGTGGACTCGCGCAACCGTTACCCTTCGTGGGTTGAAGTCTCAATCAGCGTGGATGTACGATAGCACCACCTATCGGAACCACGGATAAAAAATCTCTGTGTCAACATTGCATTTGCGCCCTCAAACTCCTCCCTTTACCTTCATATGCAATTGTTTTACATTCCGCTGATATACTCTTAGAATTGCATGTGTAGGTTGATTGCTTGACTTGTGCTAAGTTGCTAAAACCTGCCAAAAACTAAAATTGGGAAAAGGCTAGATTTTTATTTGGTCAAGTAGTCTAATCACCCTGCCTCTAGACATAGTTTCAATCCTATAGTTTGTAGAAGGCTACTCCCTCATCTTCTCGCCTCTTTGTTAAACTGACTAGGCGGAACTGCCCCGCCTACCATGCGGGAAGAGCCCCGCCCTCGACTTCTAAAAATAATTTTGTATCCATGGATTGCGCCATGGAGCAAAGCCTCAAGAAAATGGCGGAACACATGTATACATCACGCCCGTCGCGTTCGCGTCGCACCCCAGACGGTTGGTCTGGCATGCCTCTCTCCGAATGGAACGTGCGTCATATTGTGTTTGCACACACATGTGGGACCGCAATTGAGAACCTACCATAGGCACACTCCCCCGTCCCCACAAGTCGGCTGAGTTAATAGAAGAGAGAGACGAGCGATAGTACTGGAGCAGTGTTGTAAACACGTCGGTACTTGGATGATCCCTGCACGACACAAGAGATCATTTCGTCCATGCATGTGACCAGACTCCAGTAGACGGCTGCATTGGCTATTGTCTACATATCGTGCAGGTTGTGTTGTACAGGGTTATAGTTCTGATGAGAAATATAAACAAAGGTTTCTTGTCATCTCGCAATATTAGGTGTCATGTGCTTTGGATCACTGCGAGGGTTAAACAGCGACAACTGTGTTCCTCCAAGGCGCTGGTCATTGGGGGCACATGCACGAAAACTTCTCGGCTGCCATCTAGGTCAAGCCGTCTATGTTAATTAGGACATCTATCGTTTGATACCTTTTCTACGAGTTTGTCTTTAGTTTGAGCTTTGATCCTCGTATGATTTGTCCATCGGGATTCATGTTGTCTCCTTGGGAAGTGTGTCGGTGTGGAATGACACCTATGGGATCACAAGGATCCCTACTACAGTTGCCAGGGCGCAGGGTTGCGAGAAGAGCAGGATTAGCAATCAGCACAAGGATCGTTTACCCAGGTTCGGGTCGCGAGGATGCGTAAAACCCTAGTCCTGCTTTGGTGGGTGTATTTCAGAGAGTTCTTGAGCTCTCGAACTAGCTATGGTGAGTGCGTGGTTCGAAAGAGCCCAATCCTCCTCCAGTATGCAATGGGCCTCCTTTTATAAGCGAAAGGGGCTGCCATAGTGTCATACAGGAGGTGGAAAGGCGTACAGTATTGCGAGATTATTGCTCATATTACCATACAAGTCGCATTTAATGCGCCGCTGAGGTGTCCCCTAGCTTTATCGGGGACGGGGGAGAGGCATGTTCCGTCCGTCGCCGCTCCTCCTTGCTTCGACACGTGCCCCGGCTAGCGATGCGTGCGGCGCCATGTAGGCAGGCAGGCAGCTGAGGTGGCGCGGTGGTAGGGTCTTCATGAAGATCAGCATGCCACCACGCAGGCGCCTGCCGAGTTAGCCTGGAAGCTACATGTTGCCACGCAGGTGCCTGCCCAGCTGGTTTGGGCTGGCAGCTGCATGCAAATGGCGGTGGAGACCTGGATGGTGCGGGCCTGGCAGTGGTCCTGCTGGCGTCTTTGGCGAGAGCCTTGCCGGGGGGCCCGGCAAGGGTCTTGCCGTGGCGCGCTGTCGTCCCCGGCAAGAATCTTGCCGGGGGTCTCGTGGCTCTCCTCGGCAAGGATCTTGTCGAGGATCGTTGTCTTCTAATCCTCATCTGATCTTGAATATGTCTTCACAAAGATCTGCATGCCACCACAGAGGTGCCCCCCGAGCCCTGGTCCCACGTGGCTGATGGTGTTGGGGACGTGGGCTCAAGAGTGGCTCGCCCTGTTGGTGTTTGACGAGCCGCCCCGGCAAGGGGCTTGCCGGGGCCGCTGAGGCTGTCCCGGCAAGGGTCCCGGCAAGGGTCTTGCCGGGGGAACCTGCTTCATCCCTCTGCTTTTTGTAGGCTTGGTCTTGGCGTTGCTCTGGCTGCCTCGGGCTTTGGTTTTACTTTGGTTCACCTCCCCAGCTCTGCTTGGCGGGGTCGTGGGCGCGGCTCTGACTGCCCATGCACAGGTAAAGGGGTAGAAAGGTGTGTCCCTTCTTTTGTACACCGACAGGAGCCCCCGGGCCTGGGCCATATATAAGCGCGACACATTGTTGGGCCAGGCCAAAAACGGTGCGCGGGCAGGCGGAGCGGTTTTTACCGCGGTGAAACTTTTCGCGCGCTGCGCTTCCCACGTCCCGCCCGCGGCATGGAGGGGTGCGCGTGACATGGGCGGCATGCGTGGGGCGGTTCCTGCACGCATGTGTCACATTACAGTAAAGGGGCAGCTTGCGCCTTCCCCATAAAAGGAGGGAGGCGTGGAGGCATGGCTTATTTACTGCGCGGGGCCGGGTTGCGGTTTTTAAGGCGTCCACACCCCACGATCACGAGGTGGGGAGAGGTCGCTTCACCCGTCCCCTCGATTCTGCACGTTCGCCACGCGTCCTCCATGCGCTTGGGGTGGCAAGCGGTGGTGACGGGAAACCGAGCTGTCGCTGGTTGGGGCAGCGGGTCGGCCCCGATTCCCTGCGCCTCCGGTGGTTGGATTGGCCGAGCGGGGAGGCTGAGCCCCGACCCCGCCCCTTTATAAGGAGAGGGAAGGGGATATGGCATCCTGCATTCTTCTATCTTCTATCTCCTCCTGCTTCTGCTTCCTCCTCCCATCTGCCATGGAGAAGGGGAACCCTGGTCCCTCGACAGTGGCGGCGAGGGTCGCCGCTCGACAGCGCTTCCCTCCTCCTCCCGAGCCTGTGGTGGTGGAGACGGCTGCGAGGGGAAGGGGGAGGGGGCGAAGCCGTGGCAGAGGTCGTGGTGCTCGGGGAAGAGGAGGACGGGGCGGCGCGCCGGCCGGGCCCCCGCCAATGATGCCTTTCCCGACGGAGGGCCATCTTGGAGACCATCCCTACGATTTCTTCATCAGGCTGCGCCGGCCTCTGCGACGTCGTCTTCGTCTCCCCACCTTGTTTGCTCGGGTAATGGAGGCAACCCGCCCTAGACCCTCAGGTTACACATGAGGGGCTGTGGGAATGGGGGCACGCGGGTCGACGTCGACTTCCCGGCTCCTCCGGTCATGTACCTCCGCCGTGGATGGAAGACGTTTGCTCGCATCCAGAGCCTGGCGGCGGGGCTCGTCCTCTACTTCAAATTAATGGAGGACGGGTTGCTCTCCGTCAAGGTCTTCAGAGAGTTTGGAACACGCCTGAAGTGCTGCGTGGAGAGCTCCTCCGACGGAGACTCCGAAGATGGAAGCTCTTCCTCGAGCGGGAGTGACGAGGAGGACAGCGGGGTAGATGATGGGGATGAGTATGACTAGGCGTCGGATGCCCCGCGCCTGGGCGGGTGCGGCAGCAGCAGCATCTGCACCTGGCCGCTCCTCTGGCGGAGTTTCGCCGGGGGTGGGGCTAGCTCCTTGAACTTCTCGGGGCCGTCTCGTTGGGCGGCTGGCGTCGGGAGGCTGCGGAAGAGGAAGAGGGCGGGCGGCAAGGCCGTCAACTCGGGGTATGCGAGCACTGACACCTTCAACGCGTATTGTCGGTCCTGCCACCTCGTCTTCCAGCTCCTTTCCCTGCACCGTCATCACCGGCCTATCCGTGGGCGGACACCGAGGTGTTCTCTTGGTGCTTTCTGCTGCTCGTAGCTCGCCTAGGCGCTCCTTTTGCCCTTTCTCCTCCTTGACCTGCCTCCTGAGGAGAGGTACAAGAAAGTGAATACGGGCATCTCATCTCTTTTTTAGTTTGTAAGCCCTCGGGCCTTTGTTAAATTTAGAACTTGTAATCCCCGTGCTCATGTTTTTTAATTCCGTACGGACTGTACCGGTGTGCGGTGTTTTTAATGAAAAATGGATGTTTGCCGGGTTTTTCGTTCATGGGTAGACCCCGCGACAAGGGGCGAATCCTTGTTACAATTTAAGATAAATGTTTTTCTCCCAGCAACAGGCCTTGCCGTCCCCCCAGTTCGCTCGACCATTCTCGTGCCCTTGGCGGAGGCAAGGATGAAGCGGGCTTAGGCTCCTCGTTCTACTTCCATGCCACCACGACTACAACCATATCCGGGCCCAGGGGATAATCCTTGGGTATAGAAAAGGGGAGCACGGTGGCCTAGAAATAAAACGAGGTTTCACATATCCCAGTTTCGTTCGAAAATGCATGATAGAGGATGAAAGACTTATCTGGACCTGCAGCCCCCGGCAACCTTGTCTTGCCGCGGATGGATCCGTGTGCTTGCAGCCCCCGGCAACTCTGGTTTGTCGGGGTCGGGATGCCGGTCCATTCCCTTTCTTCCAAATAGGTCAGCAGAAGTGTTCACGTGCCCTGCGAACCAAAGGAGGACAGAAAAGAAACAGATAGACGCGCACTCGACCTCTAGGCTAGGGGTTAGTCGCCGCTAAGCACTATCAACCCTAACCAAGGAAGAGACTCAACCTAGCATGCATGCTATAACTTAGGGTGCCAACGCTTCATTTATTTATGCTCAGGGTCTGCGCCTGGCTTTGTACAAAGGGTTACATGCCTTTCCGGCAAAGCTTGTACAAAAGGTGGCTTGCCGGGAGGCCCGGCAAGCCGCGCCTTATGGGTAAAACTTGCGAAGATGCTCGATGTTCCAGGAGTTGCTCACTGGGACAGCATCTTCGATCTCTAGGTGGACTGCGCCGGGCCTGGTGACTCGTATTACCCGATAAGGGCCTTCCCACATTGGCATCAACTTGTTGGAATTCTTGGCCGACTGAATGCACCGAAGAACAAGGTCGCCTTCCTCAAAGCTTCGGGCATGAACCTTGCGGCTATGGTAGTGGCGCAAGGCTTGCTGGTAGCGTGCTGCTCTCATAGCTGCCCGAAGATGATCTTCCTCAAGGAGCATTGCGTCATCTTGCTGCAACTGCTCTTGCTCAAGCTCATTATAAACGAGCACTCAAGGTGACCCGTATATGAGTTCCGTGGGGAGAACTGCCTCCGCCCCATATACTAGGGCAAAGGGTGTCGGACCGGTGGCTCGATTTGACGTCGTCCTGATCGACCAAAGAACCACCGGCAACTCATCGATCTAGCGCCTTCCACTCTTGTGCAGCTTGTCAAAGGTCTTCGTTCTCAAGCCTCGCAACACTTCAGCATTTTCCCTCTCCGCTTGGTCGTTGCTCTGTGGGTGTGCCACGGAAGCAAAACAAACCTTGCTACCGAGGTCTTGAATGTACTGCATGAAGACGTGGCTCATGAACTGCGTGCCGTTGTCGGTGATAATCCTGCTTGGCACACCAAAATGGTAGACCAGTCCCTTGAAGAACTTGACGGCTGACTGAGAAGTCACCTTTCTCACTGCTTCCACTTCTGGCCATTTTGTGAACTTGTCGACTGCAACATACAAGTACTCACAGCCCCCGACAGCGCGGGGGAAAGGGCCCAGTATATCGAGCCCCCATACCGAGAATGGCCAGGATAGAGGGATTGTTTGAAGGGCTTGAGCTGGTTGATGAAGCTTATTTGAATGGAACTGACACGCTTCACACTTGGTTACTAGCGCCGTCGCATCCTGGAGGGCGGTGGGCCAGAAGAAACCTTGCCGGAACGCCTTGCCAGCGAGGGCCCTCGACCCTATGTGGGAGCCATATATGCCTCCATGTATCTCCGCCACCAGCTCCAGTCCTTCCTCCCGGCGGATGCACTTCAATTTCACACCGTTTGGCCTCCTCCTGTACAGGACGTCATCGACGAACTGCTACAAGGCGGACCGACAGGCTACTTTCTCCGCTTCTTCCTTCTCCTCAGGAAGCTCCCCTGTCTGGAGGAATCGGACAGTATGCTGCGCCCATGCCGGAGCCTGGGGCTCGACGGCAAGGACCAAAGGCATCTCTTCTGCCATGGGAGCGACTGTCTCTACAGCCAGGGCTTGTCGCCCTGCCGGAGTCAGTTGCTCTTCGGCAGGCTTAGGGTGCACGGCAACATCCCTGCCGGCAGCCCCAGGGGGCTCGGCGGGAAAGTACTTGCCGGGACCTAATTTCCTCCGCTTGTTCTGCCGGATTGACGGTTTAATGGATGGCTGAGTTAACTGGAGCAAAAAGGTACCTGGTTCCACAGGCAGCTTGAACGCAGCATGCTTCGACAGGTAATCGGCGATGTCGTTCTCCGCCCGAGGAACATGCTCCGCTTGGATACCGTCAAAGCGCACCTCCAGCTTCCTCACTTCATCTACGTAGGCCTCCATCAATGGGCTCCGGTAATCCTCGTTGACTTGTCTGACGACAAGCTGCGAGTCACCCCTGACGATGAGCTTCTTCACCCCGAGGTCTGTCGCGATCCTGAGACCGGCAATCAGCCCCTTGTACTCAGCAGTGTTGTTTGTGGACATCTCCCTAGGAAAGTGCATCTAGATTACATACTTGAGGTGCTCTCCGGTGGGCGCGACAAGAAGCACACCGACACCGGCTCCTTGCAGCGAGAAAGCCCCATCAAAGTACATGACCCAGTCGCGATCTGCTTCCTTGGCCGCCACGCTTCTTGCCGGATCCCTCGGCACTGTCCTGCCTTTTTCCTTCTCTCGCCTTTCATACTCGGCCTTTTGCTTTTCAGCAAGCAGCTCGACCCGTCGGCAGTTCTGGAGGTCGTGGCCCTTGGTGCGGTGGATCTTGCAGTACTGCTTGCCGGAGCCCCCTAGCTTGTCGGCAGCTGCTAAGGCCCGGCAGGCGGCTGATACGTCTCCGTCGCATCTACTTTTCCAAACACTTTTGCCCTTGTTTTGGACTCTAACTTGCATGATTTGAATGGAAGTAACCCGGACTGACGCTGTTTTCAGCAGAATTGCCATGGTGTTATTTTTGTGCTGAAACAAAAGTTCTCGGAATGACCTGAAACTCCACGGAACTTATTTTTGGAAGAAGAATCCACGTTAGGGGGCCTCCACCTGTCCACAAGGGTGGGGGCGCGCCTGCCCCCCTGGGCGCGCCCCCCTGCCTCGTGGGCCTTCTGTTGCTCCACCGACCTCAACTCCAACTCCATATATTCGTGTTCGGGGAGAAAAAAAATCAAAGAGAAGGATTCATTGCGTTTTACGATACGGAGCCGCCGCCAAGCCCTAAAACCTCTCGGGAGGGCTGATCTGGAGTCCGTTCGGGGCTCCGGAGAGGGGAATACGTCGATGTCCTCATCATCAACCATCCTCCATCACCAATTTCATGATGTTGACCGCCGTGCTTGAGTAATTCCATTGTAGGCTTGTTGGACGGTGATGGGTTGGATGAGATTTATCATGTGATCGAGTTAGTTTTGTTAGGGTTTGATCCCTAGTATCCACTATGTTCTAAGATTGATGTTGCTATGACTTTGCTATGCTTAATGCTTGTCACTAGGGCTTGAGTGCCATGATTTCAGATCTGAACCTATTATGTTTCCATGAATATATGTGAGTTCTTGATCCTATCTTGCAAGTCTATAGTCACCTACTATGTGTTATGATCCGGCAACCCTGAAGTGACAATAATCGGGACCAGTCCCGGTGATGACCATAGTTTGAGGGGTTCATGTATTCACTATGTGTTAATGCTTTGGTCCGGTACTCTATTAAAAGGAGGCCTTAATATCCCTTAGTTTCCATTAGGACCCGACTGCCACTGGACGGTAGGACAAAAGATGTCATGCAAGTTCTTTTCCATAAGCACGTATGACTATATTCGGAATACATGTCTACATTACATTGATGAATTGGAGCTAGTTCTGTGTCACCCTATGTTATGATTGTTACATGATGAACCGCATCCGACATAATTCTCCATCACCAATCCAATGCCTACGAGCTTTTCACATATTGTTCTTCGCTTATTTACTTTTCCGTTGCTACTGTTACAATCACTAGAAAACCCAAAAATATTACTTTTGCTACCGTTACAGTTACTTCCATACTAATTTGCTACTAAACACTTTGCTGCAGATACTAAGTTATCCAGGTGTGGTTGAATTGACAACTCAACTGCTAATACTTGAGAATATTCTTTGGCTCCCCTTGTGTCGAATCAATAAATTTGGGTTGAATACTCTACCCTCGAAAACTGTTGCGATCCCCTATACTTGTGGGTTATCAAGACTATTTTCTGGCGCCGTTGCCAGGGAGCATAGCTCTATTCTTTGAGTCACTTGGTATTTATATCTGCTGGTCACTATGAAGAACCTGAAAGACGCAAAAACAAAAAATTATCCCTCAACTACGAGGGGAGGTAAGGAACTGCCATCTAGCTCTGCACTTGATTCACCTTCTGTTTTGAGTAAGCTTGCGACACCTAAACCCGCTTATGCTATTAATTCTGATATGTCGCATGTTATTGATGATGCCACTTCTGCTATGCATGATACTTATGATGAAACTACTTCTATGCTTGATACTACTGTGCCACTTGGTGAATTTCTTGATGAACAACTTGCTAGGGCTAGAGAGAATGAAATTATTTAAACTGATAATATTGAAGATAGTGATGATGAAGACTCTCCCCCAAATAAATATGAATTACCTATTGTGCCTGAGGGTTATGTTCTGGATGAAGAATCTGCTAGAGCTATTTTAGCTTCCAACGATAGATATGGTCTTAAGAAGTTATTAGCTAAATGGAAGCAGCAATCTCTTGAAGCTAGAATGAAACCTGACCCTGCTTTTGCTACTTCACCTATCTGGGTTACTAATAAGGATTATGAATTCTCTGTTGATCCTAATATAATTACTTTGGTTGAATTTGATCCTTTTTATGGCTATGAATCTGAAAATGTTGTGGCACATCTTACTAAATTAAATGATATAGCCACCCTGTTCACTAATGATGAGAAATCTTGCTACCTTTATATCCTTCAAATATTTCCGTTCTCATTAAAGGGTGATGCGAAGATATGGTTTAATTCTCTTGATCCTGGTTGTGTGCGTAGTCCCCAGGATATGATTTATTACTTCTCTGCTAAATATTGTGCAAACTGAAGAAGAGAGTCTCCCACAAGATTGGGGGAGGCTTCTCCAATTACTTAATGCTTTGCCTGATCATCCTGTTAATAAATATGAAATACTTGATATATTTTATAATGGACTGACCGATGCTTCTAGAGACCACCTGGATAGTTGTGCTGGTTCTGTTTTCAGGGAAAGAACACCGGATGAAGCTGAAATTCTATTGAATAATATTTTGACCAATGAAAATAATTGGACACTTCCTGAGCCAACTCCTGAGCCTATTCCTAAACCAATTCCAAAGAAGAGAGGTGTTCTATTTCTCAGTCCTGAAGATATGCAAGAGGCAAAGAAATCTATGAAAGAAAAAGGTATTAAAGCTGAAGATGTTAAGAATTTACCTCCTATTGAATAAATACATGGTCTTAATTTACACTGTTTAAGACACATATGATCTTAATCCATCACCTAATGAAGAAACTCATGGTCTTGATAACCCGACACAGGTAGTAAAGGTAAAGTCTCTCTATAGATTTGATGAAGGTGATATTCCTCACTATAAGTCTGCTAGACAATGCTTAGAAGAGTTTGATAATTTTATTGTCAAACAAGAAAACTTCAATGCTTATTTTGGTAGACAATTGAAATACAATTCCGATACGCTTGAACACTTGGGTGATCATATGTCTAGACTTAAAGGTGAACTTAAACTCATTAGTAAACATGCTTCTATGGTTACCACTCAAGTAGAACAAGTACTTAAAGCTCAAAATGATTTTCTCAATGAATTGAATAATAAGAATAATGATTATGCTGTTAGAGTGGCTACTAGAACCGGTAAACTGACTCAGGAACCTCTGTATCCTGAAGGCCATCCTAAGAGAATTGAGCAAGATTCTCAGAGAAATAATATTGACACACCTAGTTCTTCTAAAAAGAAGAAAAAGAAAAATGATAGGACTTTGCATGCTTCTAGTGAACCTATTGCTGAACCACCCGAGAATCCAAATGGTATTTCTATTTCTGATGCTGAAACACAATCTGGTAATGAACATAAACCAAGTGAAAATATTAATGAAGATGTTCATGATGATGCTCAGCCTAGTAATGATAATGATGTAGAAATTGAACCTGCTGTTGATCTTGATAACCCAAAATCAAAGAATTAACGTTATGATAAGAGAGACTTTGTTGCTAGGAAACATGGTAAAGAAAGAGAACCTTGGGTTCAGAAACCCATGCCTTTTCCTCCCAAACCATCCAAGAAAAAGGATGATGAGGATTTTGAGCTCTTTGCTGAAATGATTAGACCTATCTTCTTACGTATGCGATTAACTGATATGCTCAAAATGAATCCTTATGCTAAGTATATGAAAGAAATTGTTAAAATAAAATAAAGATACCGGAAGCTGAAATTTCCACCATGCTTGCTAATTACACTTTTAAGGGTGGAATACCTAAGAAACTAGGAGATCTAGGAGTACCGACTATACCATGCTCCATTAAAAGAAAATATGTTAAAACTGCTTTATGTGATCTTGGAGCCGGTGTTATTGTTATGCCTCTATCTTTATATCGTAGACTTGATTTGAATAAGTTGACACCTACTGAAATATCTTTGCAAATGGCTGATAAATCAACTGCCATACCTGTCGGTATTTGTGAGGATGTGCATGTTGTGGTTGCAAATGTTACTATTTTAACGGACTTTGTTATTCTTGATATTCTCGATATGATAGTATGTCTATTATTCTTGGAAGACCCTTTTTGAATACTACAGGGGCTGTTATTGATTGCAACAAAGGCAATGTCACTTTTCATGTTAATGGTAATGAGCATACGGTACTCTTTCCGAGGAAACAAACTCAAGTCCACAGTATAAATTCTATTGGAAAAATTCCATTGATTATTTTTGGAGGTTTTGAATTTTCTCTTCCTACCGTCAAGAAGAAATATTGTCACATCCCTAGTTCTGGATGACCTAGACTAGTTGGTCATGTGTGCATCATGTTTAAATTTCAGTAAATTGGAATTGGGGACATGTGAAAGCCTCAGAAATCATTTCTGAAAATGACCAAGATAAAAATTGCTTCAAATAAGTCCAAGAAAATGTTCCTGTGAATCTCTGTAAATATTGGCAAGGGATAAAATTCAAACCAATATTTTTAGAATCTCAGAAACAATTATTTTGGGTCTTTGAATTAATCCAATAAATATTTGAATTGGATCTATATTTATTATATAATAAATATATGTTCAATAATTCTGAAAATTGTTGTGTGGCTCTGGATAAGACCACTTAGCTTACACAATTATTTTCATGAAATTTCAAATTGATTTGGTATTTATATCAAATCAAAACAAACAGCAGAAAATTAGAAAACAAAAAACAGAAAGGTTTAGAAAGAGAGAGAGGGAATACATGGCGCTTACCTGGCCGGCCTGGCTCTCTAGCAGCCCACCAGGCCCATCTGCCAATCGTCTCCCACCTCTTGCCAGTGGGCAGGAGGGCGCGTGCTCGCCGCGCGCCAGCACATGCGCGATTCCACCTCCTGCTTCTGCCGACGTAGGAGAGGCTCCAGAAGCCGCCACGCGCCACCCCGGTCCCTCTCGCCCGCCGCTCGTCCTCATCCCTTCCTCTGTCTCGCTCTCCTCCCCACAGCCGAGCGCTGCCGTCGCCATCGACGCCGTTCGCCGTGGCCACAACCACCGCCTCACCCCCCGACGCATCCCAAAGCTCCGCCTCGACCTACTCTTCCCCCTCACAGCACCACGCGACGCCGGGTGCCCCGAAGCCACGCCATCACCGCCGTCTTCATCGCCATGGCCGGCGATCGCCGCTGCTCGATTCGCAGCAACGAGGACGTCCCCGAGCTCGCTGACCACCTCATCGTATTCTCAGTGAGCTCTGTCGCTTTTCCCCTCTCTTTCCTGCAACTTTCTCATCCTCTAGCCGTCGCATTCGTCGAGCCCGAGAACCACCGCCGCCCGAGCTTGTCGCCGGCGTAGCTCCGGTGACCATTTGGTCACGCCAGTGCGTCCAAACGCTTTGCAGCAACACGTAGAGCCTCGAGGGAGCTTCATTTCATCCTTTTGCATGCCATAGCACCGACCTCGAGTTCGCTCAAGCTCCGGCCGCTGCTGTGGTCGTCACCGGTGACGCTACAGGCCATTCTAGGCCCGGAGACCACCACCATCCGACGCGCCGCGCCGCCAGCGTCCTAGAGCTGCCTCCAGCGCATCCAACCGTGCTCTGTGGAGCTTTTCCAAAGCCCGTGGCCGCTGCTGACCTCGTCGGCGGTTTAACACCGGCGGGTTTGACTTTATTTGACCAGGGGTTTGACCTCCCCAGAGTCTCGCCCGGCTAATTAAGCTAGTTTAGGTTTAAACTTAGTTAGTTTAACCTAGGTTAGTGCTAATTAATCTAGGTTAGTTTAGTTAGCCACTAACGCGCGGGCCCCACTGGTCAGGTTTGACCTGGACCAGCCTGTTGACCTGCTGACATCACTGATACGTCATGCTGACGCAGTAATAGGCTTTTCTGGATTTATTCTTATTCAGGTAATTTCAGAAAATAGTGCTAACTTCTAAAAATCATAGAAAATAATCTATAACTCGGAATGAAATAAATTATATATGAAAAATGATCAGAAAAATCCAATCTATCCATCTGTACTGGTTTCATGCATGTCTAAACAATTTAACCTTGCTGATTGGATCAAAACATGATTATGCACTTTATAAGTTCTTAGTTTGAATTTGAATTTGAACCTTTGGTTGAAATCAACTCAAACCCTTCTGTTCTTAGCTGCATTAGCTCAAATCACAGCATATTGCCATGTCATGATCATGCATCATATTGTGCATTGCATTGATCATATTTCCTCTCTGTTTCCCGGTGTTGTTCCCCCTCGGTAGACGTTGTTCCGACGTTGTGATCGTTGACATTGATGAAGACTCAATGCTATCTTCAGAAGTGCCAGGCAAGCAAAACCCCCTTATTCATTCCGATACAATCCCACTCTCCCACATCTGCTCTCTTTTACTGCATTAGGACAACAACGATTCAACTGTTACATGCTGTGGTAGTTGAACCCCTTTCCTCTGCATGACCTATCATTGCCACAATAAATAGATGAAACCCACTAGCATGAGTAGGAGTTGTTTGAGCCCTGATGTGACTACTCATTCATGCTTGTTTGTCACGCCTGCTATTGCTTAGAGTTGAGTCGGGTCTGATTCATCGGGAATGAATTGGAATGGTGATAAACATGTCCTACTATGTGTGAGCTAAGTGTGTGAACACGATTTGGTAAAGGTAGCGGTGAGAGGCCATGTAGGAGTACATGGTGGGTTGTCTCATTGAAACTGTCCTTAGGAATTGAGTTCTGTGTTTGTGATCCATGAACAGCTACTACCACACATTGGGGTCCTTAATTGACTCTTTCGGCTTTTAACCACCCTTGTCCTCTGTCCAAGAGTTGCAAGTAGTTTATGGTGTTTGTGGTATGCTGGAGGCCGTGCGCAGCGCTGACCCGCGGGATGGGCTGTGATGCGGTAGGCACGTGGCACGGTGGACCGGGCGCCCGTTTGGTGTCTCGGGAACCCTGCTCACATCATTCGGGGCCGTATGTGGAAACTTCGGCCGGACTCCCTGCGGATGGAACCTGAATAGGCGATAAACCTGGACTAGAGACTTGAGTGTTTAGGTAGGCCGTGGCCGACACCCTCGCCAGGCTTCCGCTTGAAGGTTGCCGAGATACATGACGTGTACATGGCGGTAAGTGGCGAGAGCGTGTGTGAAGAAGTACACCCCTACAGGGTTAACATCATCTATTCGAATAGCCGCGTCCGCGGTAAAGGACTTCTGGGTTGCCTGTACAGTTTATAGACAAGTGAAAGTGGATACTCTAAAATGCGCAAGATAAGCGTGGGTGCTATGGATGGCGTTCTCGTAGGAAGACGGGAGCGGATCCATAGTGGTGTATTGATTGGTGAATATGTGGACTCGTGTGCGCCACCTCAAAAGAGTTACTTGCAGTAGTAGTTCAGGACAGCCACCAAGTCAAATCTTGCTTGCTTCAGTCAAACTCCACCACCCCCTTTGTTGATACCGATGCATATGTAGATAGTTCTGATGTAAGTCTTGTTGGGTACATTTGTACTCATGTTTGCCTATTTTATGTTTTTGCAGAGAGACGTCAGTCTCACTAGTAGTTCCGCGTGGACTTCGACATTTAGCTTGTTACCTCAACTAGGATCTTGTGCCCTCGGCAGGGTCTTGTAGATAGTCAGGCTTCTCAGCCTTCTTCATTTGTAGTTGTCTGTACTCAGACAAGTTAAGCTTCTGCTTGTGCTTGTTGTTTGTATGCTCTGTATGTTGGGGTCATGAGACCCATGTTTGTAATACTTGGTTCCTCGGAGCCTAATGAATAAATACTTGAGTCATAGAGTTATGGTGTGATGCCATGTTGTATTTACACATATCGAGCATATTGTGTGTATGATTGAAATGCTTGGTATGTGTGGGATCCGACAACCTAGTTGTTTATCCTTGGTAGCCTCTCTTATGGGGAAATGTAGTCTTGTGCTTCCATGAGCCATAGTAGTCCGCTTCTGACCGGTTCACCGGAGTCCTGCTATCCCAAAGACTATCGCCTCCTAACACTTGATCGCCGCATGTGATTCACTTTGTTCCTTTGTCTGTCACTTCGGGGAAATGTCACGCGGTGACATCCGGAGTCCTGCCTAGCCTGCTACAGCCCGGGTTCCCGGAGTCCTGCTAGCCCAGTGCTACAGCCCGGATTCGCACGATGCTGACCGACATGCTCGATGTTGACTCATGTATGCCTGTCCCCGTAAGTTAGTGCCACTTTGGGTTCACGACTAGTCATGTCAGCCCGGGTTCTCTGTCATATGGATGCTAGCGACACTATAATATACGTGAGCCAAAAGGCGCAATCGGTCCCGGGCCATGGTAAGGCATGACCTGTGGAAATACCGTGCGTGAGGCCGCAAAGTGATATGAGGTGTTACAGGCTAGATCGGTTTGACTTAGGATCGGGGTCCTAACAGCGTTGGTATCAGAGCCTGACTGCCTGTAGGATCACCAAGCCAAACTGGTCGAAGTTGTGTCTAGAAATGCTTTAGTTATGTAAGGGAATTGATTGGGGAAGGGAACGTAAGGCTCTTTTTACTCCTTTACCTTATGCCGTTCTGATCTGAGTCAACCTCTTCTTTTCTACGGGGATTAAGAACTAGGCTTCTCATCTTTCTATCAGGATCACGTGTTACTAATCCGTAGACTTATAGGATTGATGGATTCAAGCCCCTGTTCAGTCTCTACTACTTTTAGTACGTTGTCAGTTGAACCAGAACCTTGATATGATGTTGTTAAGTGACTATGCAAATACTTGTGAATGTCTCAAATCTTTTTCTGAGCATTTACAGCCGTTATGTTGTCCGAGTCATCCCAGGTTTCTAGATAGTCGGATGCACTTGCAATCATTCCTCCATGTTCCTGATGTCCATTTGGGCCAGATTAATCACACTAATCGGTTAGTTGAGGTACTCTGTTGCCTCGATATAAATGTTGGAGCTATTATTATGACCCTAGGTGTTATAGGGAGTCACCCAGTAATCTAGTCATGTTTTGTGTTCCAGGTGTGATGATTCTGGCCACCATTCTCGAAAGCATCCCATGATGTTATTAATTAGTAGGTATTCTATTCCCGGGTTCTTGAACCCGAGATTCACCCTACTTCATGCTGTTAGTATTTGCTAGTTCCCTTAAGATATTATTAACCTTTGCGATAGTCCTCGAGGTCCATGGTATCTCATTCTTCCAATACCATGAACCATCATGGCAGAAGTTCTTTTGAACCAAAAGATCACAACCAGGGTGCTCTTGAGGAGTACTCCATTCATATTGTGACTCTGCCAGTTCTATCATTCTACATGGGTTATCCGGAAGAAACATGTTGAACTTGGTTCGACATACTAATCTATGCATCCATAACTCAGAAAGTTATATGTTCCTTGAGTTGACCCTCCTCAGCTGTATTCCAACCCTAGTCTATCAATTGATAGTTAGGAATAGTTGTGCATTCGTGTTCATCAATGCCTATTATTCTTGTGGTCCGTCAAGCCATTCTATTCCGGAATGACTAGGAGAAACAAACTCCAGTACCTCATCCATATCTAGGATTAGGTCAAAGCAATTGTACTTCACAGATCAAAATGCCAATCCAGCTTTTGTTCTGGTATACCTTGGAGTATTACCCTATTTATGTCAAGAATATCATAGGAATTTCACCATATCTTATGAATTCTTGATGTAGAGATACTTCTCACCATCATCATTCATTCCTCGGTCCTCGTGTTGTTGTAACCGGAATGCAACAAGTGAATTGTGATGTGTGAAATCAATACTCCGAAAAACTCGTTGATTGGTAGTAAATAGACAATATTCTTATTCTTAGCGTATTGGTTATTAAATCATCATCCTAAGATTGATCGTGCTACCTAGTCTTTATTTCTGGTGCACTCTTCGATCCATGAGTTAGGATTGTGTCAATCCCTCACTCTTTTGATCATATCATCTTGCCCTGAAAAGCAAGGTTGTTCTCGAGCTTAGTAACATATCGGCGGTTCGTGATTTTCTGAATATCTTCTCGGAAGTATTACCAGGTTGTTCTCTGACGGTTATGTTGAGCTCGTGATGAAGTTGGTTTTCCTCCAAACCAGCGATTCTCCAAGAATTGGTGTTGGATACCCCTCAGCTAGTTGGTTAAGCTAAACAACAACTTGGAGAGTTGGAAGATAAAAGCTTTATCCGGCTTAGTTCATTCTATAGGGATAACTCTTTGTATATGTGTGTTGAAGAAAGATGGTATTTTCATTGATTGATCCTCGTGATCAATTGTTGGATATATTGTCTTGTCCAAACTTTGACTTGATTATGAGCTATCGTCAAGTCAAATCAGAACCAACGATGTTCGTAATGTTGTCTTACTCGTGGTTGAACCCTCGAGCATACACCATTGTATCTTTTGGTCTGACCAATACTATCACGTTGTTCACATAATGGTGGAAGTCCAGTGATATGGAAATTCTGATGAGTTGCTATTGATCCCATCGGTAGCATTTTGTCTTCCCCATGATTCATGTTGAACATCAACCTGGTGTTGGAAACTTTGTAAGCAATGCCTTCGTGTTCCGTTCATGAAGCTTATGCTTGGATGGAAGAAGTGACTTCCTCGAATTCATGTGCATTTGGTGCAAGTTGCTGCCGTGAGTTCAAGAAAGTTTGTTTTTGCTTCATCTAGAATCATCCCAAGTCAGTCATGCATGTGCGAAGTATTCTATGGTCTGATAGACTGATCATCTTCATTCCAAATGAATTCCCTAGCACACCAAGCCACTGATTGATTTGTTCAAGGAGAAGTAGTTCCTTCTTAAGAGCATGCCTTATGCAAGGACTTCAATATCCCCGAATATGGTTCCCCACCTGAACTCGGTAGTGTTTTTTTGTAAGACTACCATGTGGTCATGCTTTTCTGGGACAGTGTGTTCACATGTGTGTAGCAGAACCAGCTCATGTTTTGGAGCTTACTATTGCAGTTCATTTCCCGAGAATCTCGCAACATCGTCTTGTCGATTTGTGTTACAAACTTTCTTTTCCAGACATGATGTCTGAAATATCTTGTTGCCAACCGGATCTGAATCTCAGGCAGATATGATGGTTGGAACATTCCCAACATTTGCATCTTGTTCCCAGCTTGCACTCCATCATGCCAATTTTCCATGGGCTGCCTTTCTCAGGAGTTGCTGTCCAAGATCATCTTCAAAAGTGAACTTACCATGAGTCCCATTATTTTCTGATGATAAGCAAAAATCATCCATTTCGTTGTCTTCAACAAAGTAGTCCACATCATCCATTCTAGCCCGAGTGTGTCGTTCTTCCGAACTCCTTCAAACGGTTGTTTGTG
Organism: Aegilops bicornis; assembly: GCA_021605145.1. Classification (NCBI taxonomy): domain Eukaryota; kingdom Viridiplantae; phylum Streptophyta; class Magnoliopsida; order Poales; family Poaceae; genus Aegilops; species Aegilops bicornis. The sequence continues at coordinate 239,997,822 of CM038673.1, read as the reverse complement.
AACTTGGCTGGTATAGAGAGTTCCAATGATCTTTGTATCAAAAGTAATTCTTTTTGCCACTTAAGGGAATAATTTTACGAGTCACCTCTCCCAAGGTGCCCCGTTATGGGATCATGGTAATTGTTTCCTCACTACTTTGAAACCCTCGTCAAATTGTTTCTTCTGTCCCTCCTATGCATGATTTTCCTCTCAGCTCCAGAGATGTTTCTACGTCACATTCCGTGAGTTGATCTTGCAATCATTAAGATGATCCTAAGTAGCTCGAACCTCAAGAAGATCGATTCTTCTAAAATTCTCCATTTCTTCTTGTTGTCATGTTGGATGTAGTTCTCAAAGCAAGACATCGAGATCAAAGTGATGCAATGAATCAACATCCTCGAGAAAGACATCTGGATCGTGAAGATTGTATTAGTTTGTGTCCCCTCTGTCTTCTTACCTCACGTCTTGAATCTCGGGACAAGATTCTTGTTTAGTGGGGTGAGTTGTCACATCCCTATTTCTGGTATGACCTAGACTAGCTGGTCATGTGTGCATCATGTTTAAATTTCAAAAAATTTGAATTGGGGACATGTGGAAGCCTCACAAATCATTTCTGAAAATGACCAAGATAAAAATTGCTTCAAATAAGTTCAAGAAAATGTTCCTGTGAATCTCTGGAAATATTGGCAAGGGATAAAATTCAAACCAATATTTTTAGAATCTCAGAAAAAATTATTTTGGGCCTTTGAATTAATGTAATAAATATTTGAGTTGGATCTATATTTATTATATAATAAATATATGTTCAATAATTCTGAAAATTGTTGTGTGGCTTTGGATAAGACCACTTAGCTTACACAATTATTTTCATGAAGTTACAAATTGATTTGGTATTTATATCAAATCAAAACAAACAGCAGAAAATTAGAAAACAGAAAACAGAAAGGTTTAGAAAGAGAGAGAGGGAATACCTGGTGCTTACCTGGCCGGCCTGGATCTGTAGCAACCCACCAGGCCCATCTGCCAATCGTCTCCCACCTCTTGCCAGTGGGCAGGAGGGCACGTGCTCCCCGCGCGCCAGCACACGCGTGAGGCCACCTCCTGCTTCTGCTGACGCAGGAGAGGCTCCAGAAGCCGCCACGTGCCACCTCGGTCCCTCTCGCCCGCCGCTCATCCTCATCCCCTCCTCTGTCTCGCTCTCCTCCCCACAGCCGAGCGCTGCCGTCGCCACCGATGCCATTCGCCGCGGCCACAGCCACCGCCTCACCTCCCCGACTCATCCCAAAGCTCCGCCTCGGCCTACTCTTCCCCCTCACCGCGCCACGTGACGCCGGGTGCCCCGAAGCCACGCTATCACCGCCGTCTTCATCGCCATGGACGACGATCGCCGCTGCTCGATTTGCAGCAACGAGGACGTCCCCAAACTCGCTGACCACCTCATCGTATTCTCAGTGAGCTCCGCCGCTTTTCCCCTCTCTTTCCCGCAGCTTTCCCGTCCTCTAGACGTCGCGTTCATCGTGACCGAGAACCACCGCTGCCCGAGCTTGTCGCTGGTGTAGCTCTGGCGACCATTTGGTCACGCCAGTGTGTCCAAACGCTTTGCAGCAACACGTAGAGCCTCGAGGCAGCTTCATTTCGTCCTTTTGCACGCCGTAGCCCTGACCCCCGAGCTTACTAAAGCTCCAGCCGCCGTTGTGGTCATCGCCGGCGTCGCTACAGGCCATTCTAGGCCGGGAGACCACCACCATCCGACGCGCCGTGCCGCCAGTGTCCTAGAGCTGCCTCCAGCGCATCCAACCGTGCTCTGTGGAGCTTTTTCGAAGCCCGTGGCCGCCGCTGACCTCACCGGCCGCTTAACACCGGCGGGTTTGACTTTATTTGACCAGGGGTTTGACCTCCCCAGATTCTATGACATGCGGGCCCCGCCCGGCTAATTAAACTAGTTTAGGTTTAACTTAGTTAGTTTAACCTAGGTTAGTGCTAATTAAACTAGGTTAGTTTAGTTAGCCACTGATGCATGGGCCCCACTGGTCAGGTTTGACCTGGACCAGCCCGCTGACCTGCTGACGTCACTGATACGTCATGCTGACGCAGTAATAGGCTTTTCTAGATTTATTCTTATTCAGGTAATTTCAGAAAATAGTGCTAACTTCTAAAAATCATAGAAAATAATCTATAACTCAGAATGAAATAAATTATATATGAAAAATGATCAGAAAAATCCAATCTATCCATCTGTACAGGTCTCATGCATGTTTAACAAATTAAAATTGCTGATCCATGAACAACTACTACCACACATTGGGATCCTTAATTGACTCTCTCGGCTTCTTAACCACCCTTGTCCTCTGTCCAGGAGTTGCAAGTAGTTTCTGGTATTTGTAGTATGCTGGAGGTCGTGCGCAGCGCTGACCCGCGGGGTTGGCTGTGATTCGGTAGGCACGTGGCATGGTGTACCGGGCGCCCGTTTGGTGTCTCGGGAACCCTGCTCACATCATTCGGGGCCGTATGTGGAAACTTCGGCCGGACTCCCTGCGGATGGAAGCTGAATAGGCGATAAACCTGGGCTAGAGACTTGAGTGTTTAGGTAGGCCGTGGCCGACACCCTCGCCAGGCTTCCGCTTGAATTTTGCCGAGATATATGACGTGTACATGGCAGTAAGTGGCGAGAGCATGTGTGAAGAAGTACACCCCTGCAGGGTTAACATCATCTATTCGAATAGCCGTGTCCGCGGTAAAGGACTTCTGGGTTGCCTGTATAGTTCATAGATAAGTGAAAGTGGATACTCTAAAATGCGCAAGATAAGCGTGAGTACTATGGATGGCGTTCCCGTAGGAAGACGGGAGCGGATCCATAGTGGTGTATTGATTGGTGAATATGTGGACTCGTGTGCGCCACCTCAATAGAGTTACTTGCAGTAGTAATTCAGGATAGCCACCAAGTCAAAGATGGCTTGCTGCAGTCAAACTCCACCACCCCCTTTGTTGATACCAATGCATATGTAGATAGTTCTGATGTAAGTCTTGCTGGGTACATTTGTACTCAGGTTTACCTATTTTATGTTTTTGCAGAGAGACGTCAGTCTCGCTAGTAGTTCCGCGTGGACTTTGACGTTTAGCTTGTTACCTCAGCTAGGATCTTGTGCCCTCGGTAGGGTCTTGTAGATAGTCAGGCTTCTCAGCCTTCTTCATTTGTAGTTGTCTGTACTCAGACAAGTTAAGCTTCCGCGTGTGCTTGTTGTTTGTATGCTCTGTATGTTGGGGTCATGAGACCCATGTTTGTAATACTTGGTTCCTCGGAGCCTAATGAATAAATACTTGAGTCATAGAGTTATGGTGTGATGCCATGTTGTACTTACACATATCGAGCATATTGTGTGTATGATTGAAATGCTTGGTATGTGTGGGATCCAACAACCTAGTTGTTTATCCTTGGTAGCCTCTCTTATGGGGAAATGTAGTCTTGTGCTTCCATGAGCCATAGTAGTCCGCTACAGCCCGGTTCACCGGAGTCCTGCTATCCCAGCACTACTGCTCCGGAACACTTGACTGGCCAGCATGTGATTCACTTTGTTCCTTTGTCTGTCACTTCGGGGAAATGTCACGCGGTGACATCCGGAGTCCTGCCTAGCCTGCTACAGCCCAGGTTCCCGGAGTCCTGCTAGCCGAGTGCTATAGCCCGGATTCGCACGCTGCTAACCGACATGCTCGATGTTGATTCGTGTATGCCTGTCCCCGTAAGTTAGTGCCACTTTGGGTTCACGACTAGTCATGTTGGCCCGGGTTCTCTGTCATATGGATGCTAGCGACACTATCATATATGTGAGCCAAAAGGCGCAAACGGTCCCGGGCCATGGTAGGCGACACCCGTGGGAATACCGTGCGTGAGGCCGCAAAGTGATATGAGATGTTACAGGCTAGATCGGTGTGACTTAGGATCGGGGTCCTAACAAATATTATATCCTTATTATTGGGGATGTGCATATCCCCGTTGAGGTAACATAGTGTCATTCAAAATTTCTCCGGTTGCATGTTAGTCCGAATGAGTTTGTTAACAAGACTTGATCAAACTTGTTAGTGGATTCCTTTTGATGAGCATAAGATGGATGAAACTTGAAAGCACAACCTTCTGTACCCTCCTTTTACCTTCAGTTATTTAGTTGAAATAAAGTAAAAATAGTATTTTTCTGTCTGTTTCCTGAATTACCCGTGCAATATAAAAATACCCCAAAAATAATAGTTCTCCAAATGCCCTGCCAATTTAATGTGATTTTTTCTGGAATATTTGAGAATATCTGGCACTGAGAACACAACAGGGGGAGCAAGCACCTAGCCATGAGGGTCCAGGGCGCGCCCCCTGCCTTGTGGGCCCACAGTGGTTCCCCTCCACTTATTCCTGCACCCACACACTTCTTCTTCCTCCCAAAAAAAATCATTATCCAGCTCAAGCACGAGTTCTAGCTCATTTTGCTGCGATTTTCGATCTCCTTGCTCAAAGCACCTCTCACAAAACTTCTTGGGGGGATTGTTCCTTGGTATGTGACTCCTCCATTGGTCCAATTAGTTTTTGTTCTACTGTTTTATTCATTGCACATTTGTGCTGCCTAGGTGACCATGTTCTTGAGGTTGCATGTCAAATTTATATGGTTCTAAGTAGTTCTAATGCATGATATAGGCTTTAGGCACTAGTAGGATTAGTTGCTATCAATTTTGTTGAGCTTGGTTCACTTTTATTTGAAGTTACTAAAAATTTCAGAATTTTTCAGAAAATAATGAAGAGATTTTTGAGGGTCTCATCGAGCCGAAGCTCGAAGGAAAAGCAAGGTGAAGAAGCAGAGAGGCCCAAATATAATGTACCTCGTACCGCGGAGGTTCGGCCGTGTGAATGGCCTTCCAATGATTTCTTGAGAGCAGCCGGGATTTATGATTATTTTTATGAATTGGCTGAGAATGTAGGCCTCACCGACTTCCTCCGCGACCAACGCGAATAGTATCTCTTACTCACCAATACTTTTGTGCAAAACTTCTACTATTATCCTAAGGAATCACCTCCTTCAGTAGAGTTTCATTTTTATTGACACTATTACTGTAGGGGAAACTAGGAAGGTTTCCGATGCAAGAATCACTAGCATACATTTTTCTGTTTTACGCTATTTTGCAATATTAGCTAGTCGTTGCTTAATTGGTCGCGGAAACTGTCGAAACCTTAGAGTTCCTGATATTATTATTTTGTTCCATGGTTTATTGTGTGATAATACTGTTAGTATGGGCGGTATTATTGCCAAACGGTTAAGTCTGAACCATACAAAGGGCCCCATCTTTGGAGGTGTCTATGCTTCACGCCTTGCTGCATATTATAACATACCTATTAGGCACTATGAAAAAGAAGAAAAATTGCTGCCCACTATTTATTTAGATTATAAGAGTATGGTAGCACATGACTTTATTGTTAAGAATAGGGAAGGGGCGCTTAAATACAAATTTTTCTTTGATAAACATCATCCTGAGACTATTACCTTGCCTGCTCCTTCCTTGTTTGATTTATCTGCAGGTCCGTATCTCGTTCCGCTGGCGGCCATTTACGCCTACCGGAACCCTACATCAGCCACAGGGCCGGAGCCGGAACCACAATTTGAACCTTCACGACAGTCTAATTACCAGTGGGATCCGATGATGATTGCCAACCAGTGGCAATCAGAGTCTTCTTCATCTCAGTACGACCCCGGCTACAATTATGGATATCCGCCAGGCCACCCGTGGCAATAAACCAACTTAGGCCAAAAGCCTAAGCTTGGGGGAGTACGTATTTCTCAACGACATTACATTCATGTTCACACACTCATTGCTAGATGTCGGTGCTCATACTCTTTCACTGTAATATCCATGCTAGTTGATTTTCCTTTTTCTTGCTTTCTTCTTGTGTGTTTAATAAATCTTACGAAAAACAAAAAAAATTAGTGTAGCTTTTAGTTAGTTTACTTTTCTTGCTGTAGTAGTAATAATTAAAAAGAAAACCCAAAAATATTTCCTGTTCTTCTTTTGCTTGTTGGGAGCTTTCCCGTGTAAATAGTTTTATTTCTTTTCTTTTCTTTGGGGGGTCGATACGAGAAGACCATGATTAAATTGTTGAAGTGGCCCTTATATGCATTATTGTTGATTTAACCAAGTGCCCATACTACCTTGTCTTCTCCTATTTATTGAATGCTCGCAGATTCCAGCTTAGTCCAATGCACGTGCACTCTTATTATTTTCACATCGTTCGGTCATGCAAGTGAAAGGCAATTATGACGATATATGATGGACTGATTGAGATGAGAGAAGCTGGTATGAACTCGACCTCTCTTGTTTTTGTAAATATGATTAGTTCATCGTTCCTGATTCAGCCTATTATGAATGAACACGTTAGCAATAACAATTAGAGATCATAATTGCTCGTGCCATGCTTGATTAGCTATGAGTTATAATGGTTTTACCTTGCGTGCCAACATGCTATTAAAATGGTTGTGATGTGGTATGATGGGGTGGTATCCTCCTTTGAATGATTTAAGTGACTCGACTTGGCACATGTTCACACATGTAGTTGAGACAAATCAACATAGCCTTCACGATATTTATGTTCATGGTGGATTATATCCTACTCATGCTCGTACTCAATGTCTATTAATTTTAATGCATGTTCATGACTGTTGGCACTCTCTAGTTGGTCGCTTCCCAGTCTTTTTGCTAGCCTTCACTTGTACTAAGCGGGAATACTGCTTGTGCATCCAATCCCTTAAAACCCAAAGTTATTCCATACGAGTCCACTATACCTTCCTATATGCGGTATCTACCTGCCGTTCCAAGTAAATTTGTACGTGCCAAACTCTAAACCTTCAAATGAAATTATGTTTTGTATGCTCGAATAGCTCATGTATAAACTAGGGATGTCCGTATCTTCCATGCTAGGCGGGTTATTCTCAAGAGGAGTGGACTCCGCTCCTCACTCACGAGAAAATGGCTGGTCACCGGGATGCCCAGTCCCATGCTTTATGCAAACTAAATCAAAATAATTGCAAACAAAACTCCCCCGGGGCTGTTGCTAGTTGGAGGCACTCGTTGTTTCAAGCAAGCCATGGATTGATGCTTGTTGGTGGAGGGGGAGTATAAACTTTACCAGTCTGTTTGGGAACCGCCTATAATGTGTGTAGCATGGAAGATATCGCCATCTCTTGGTTGTTATGTTGACAATGAAAGTATGCCGCTCAAAATACTATTTATCTCTGCTTTAAAATCGAGCTCTGGCACCTCTACAAATTCCTGCTTCCCTCTGTGAAGGGCCTATCTATTTACTTTTATGTTGAGTCATCACCCTCTTATTAAAAAGCACCAACTGGAGAGCACAGCTGTCATTTGCATCCATTACTATTAATTTATATTGGGTATGACTATGATTGGCTCTCTTTTACCATGAATTGCAATGTCTAGTCAGTCCTTGATCTTTAAAGGTGCTCTGCATTTATGTTTTGTGGTCTCATAAAGGGCTAGCGAGATACCATCATGTTATATCATATTATGATTGTTTTGAGAAAGTGTTGTCATCCGAGATTTATTATTATTGCTCGCTAGTTGATTATGCCATTGATATGAGTAAACATGAGACCTAAGAGTTATTGTGAATGTGGTTAGTCAGAATCTTTGCTGAAAACTTGAATGCTAGCTTTACATATTTACAACAACAAGAGCAAACAGAGTTCTTTATCACTTTCAGTTTATCAACTGAATTGCTTGAGGACAAGCAAAGGTTTAAGCTTGGGGAGTTGATACGTCTCCGTCAGATTCTACTTTTCCAAACACTTTTGCCCTTGTTTTGGACTCTAACTTGAATGATTTGAATGGAACTAACCTGCATCGACGTTGTTTTCAGCAGAATTGCCATGGTGTTATTTATGTGCAGAAACAAATGTTCTCGGAATGACCCGAAACTCCACGGAACTTATTTTTGGAAAATATTAAAAATACTGGAAGAAGAATCCACGTCAGGGGGGCCTCCACCTGTCCACGAGGGTGGGTGGCGCGCCTGCCCCCCTGGGCGCGCCCCCCTACCTCATGGGCCCCCTGTTGCTCCACCGAACTCAACTCCAACTCCATATATTCGTGTTCGGGGAGAAAAAATCAGAGAGAAGGATTCATCGCGTTTTACGATATGGAGCCGCCGCCAAGCCCTAAAACCTCTCGGGAGGGCTGATCTGGAGTCCGTTCTGGGCTCCAGAGAGGGGAATCCGTCGCCGTCGTCATCATCAACCATCCTCCATCAACAATTTCATGATGCTCACCGCCGTGCGCGAGTAATTCCATCGTAGGCTTGCTGGACGGTGATGGGTTGGATGAGATTTATCATGTAACCGAGTTAGTTTTGTTAGGGTTTGATCCCTAGTATCCACTATGTTACGAGATTGATGTTGCTATGACTTTGCTATGCTTAATGCTTGTCACTAGGGCCCGAAAGTGCCATGATTTTAGATCTGAACCTATTATGTTTCCATGAATATATGTGAGTTCTTGATCCTATCTTGCAAGTCTATAGTCACCTACTATGTGTTATGATCCGCAACCCCAAGTGACAATATCGGGACCACTCCGGTGATGACCATAGTTTGAGGAGTTCATGTATTCACTACGTGTTAATGCTTTGGTCCGGTACTCTATTAAAAGGAGGCCTTAATATCCCTTAGTTTCCATTAGGACCCCGCTGCCACGGGAGGGTAGGACAAGAGATGTCAGGCAAGTTCTTTTCCATAAGCACGTATGACTATATTCAGAACACATGCCTACATTACATTGATGAATTGGACCTAGTTCTGTGTCACCCTATGTTATGATTGTTACATGATGAAACGCACCCGACATAATTCTCCATCACCGGTCCAATGCCTACGAGCTTTTCACATATTGTTCTTCGCTTATTTACTTTTCCGTTGCTACTGTTACAATCACTAAAAACCCAAAAATATTACTTTTGCTACCGTTACAGTTACTTCCATACTACTTTGCTACTAAACACTTTGCTGCAGATACGAAGTTATCCAGGTGTGGTTGAATTGACAACTCAACTGCTAATACTTGAGAATATTCTTTGGCTCCCCTTTGTCTAATCAATAAATTTGGGTTGAATACTCTACCCTCGAAAACTGTTGTGATCCCCTACACTTGTGGGTTATCAGCGGCGCACCCAGAAATCTCCTTGCCGGGGCCGTCTGCCTTGACCTTCTTGGCAGCACCGGTGTCGTCAGACCCCTCGATGGCAAGTACGGCCTTGCCATTGCGTTTCCTGTTGCAATGTCGTCCCTTCTTCGCTGGGGTGGCGGTGTCTTCGTCGGTAGAGTCGGTTTCCACACCGGCGTCTTCGCCGGGGTACTTCCTTCCCTCTTCAACCCGGGCGCATTTATCGGCCAAAACGTAGAGCTCGGCCACATCCTTAACCTTGGTCATCGCCAGCTCTTCGCGCATCTTGCGATTGCACACGTTCTGGTGGAACGCGCTGATCATAGCGGCGGGATGAACATCAGGGATGTTGTACTACACCCGGCTGAACCTCTGGATGTACTTGCGCGGGGTTTCCCCTTCCTTCTGGGGAATGATATGCAGATCACTGGCCTGGCCATGAGCTTGGTGGTCTCCTGTAAAGGCGCCAACGAACTCATGGCACAGATCTAACCAAGAAGAAATGGAATCCGCCGGCAAGTGCATCAACCAAGACATAACATTGGGCTTCAGTGCCAACGGGAAATAATTGGCAAGCACCTTGTCGTCGCGAGCTCCGGTCGCCTGCATCGCGATGGTGTAGGTGCTGAGGAACTCGGACGGATGGGTCTTGCAGTGTACTTCTCGCCGACGTCGGGATTGAACATGCGGTGGGACAGCCACTGGAAATGTCGCAGCTCACAGGTAAAGGCCGGGCAACCCACCTCGTAAGGTAGGCCGTCGGAGCCCCCCGGTGCTTGGTGGTCCATAGCGGGTCCCGCCCGCTTCTCCGACTGGTTGCGTGTATCACGCCGGTGCTCAATCGTGGTCCAAGCATCTTCGTGAGCTCGTTCTCGAAGGACTTGGCGCTGGTCGCTATGGGTCCGCGGGTCGGATGACGCTATAGAGATGTTATCATAAGCGTCGTCACAACGGGCAGACGCCCGCAGCGGCTAGTGAGCAGGAGGAGAGTGCACCGTGGCCGCAGCTCCCCCGGTCCTCCGAGCGCTAGCATGTGGTGGCTCGGTGGAACGCCGACCCGAGGACCCTGCCGGTCGCGGATCGTCTTTGTTGGCGATGGCAACGAGGCTCCGGATGGTGGCCCTCCACTCGCCGAGCTATTTTGCAGCAGGAGGGAAGTCGAGGAGCAGCTGCGTGCACGCCAAAGCTTCCGCTGGCGTGGGTGGCGGCGATAGCTGCATGGACTGTGGCGTGCTTCGACTTCTAACCATGTTAGAAGGAGCCCCACCACGACCCAGCGGTTGCGTGCCATTTTCGCCAGCACTTCAGCGGGCATGCTGAACTCCTTCATCCCGCGGATGACGCACATGGAGCTTCCCACAGCGGTGCCCAGGGTCACCGGCGTGGTGATGCTGTTCGTCGAGCACACCATGGGAAGAGCGCGTAGTGGTTGCCGGCGTGGGTGTCTTGGAGGTCGCTGCACCGCCCGGAGGTGGCACAACGACACCCCTGGAGGGCCCCGCGCCGCCTGCGGGGGGCCCAGCTCCGTCTTTGGATCTGGCGACGTGCGGCCGGTCGTCGGGCGTGCGAACGACGCCGCTCGCCAGGCTCTGACTGCCAGGGTGATGCTGGTGCTCGCGGACCGCGGCCCGGGTCCTGTCCGCGACCGGGCCGCTGCTCGCCCGTAGTGGTACGGGCCGTTCGGCCCCCGACGAGCCGATCGCCGTGGCCGTCTTCTTCTTGGGAGCCATGGCGATGAAGAAACGCTAAGCTAGCTACTAGACCAGATTCTCACAATTGCGCCCCCCTACCTGGCGCGCCAAAGATGTCGGTGTGGAACGACACTTATGGGATCACAAGGATCCGTACTACGGTTGCCGGGGCACAGGGTTGCGAGAAGAGCAGGACTGGCAATCAGCACAAGGATCGTTTTCCCATGTTCGGGCCGCGAGGATGCGTAAAACCCTAGTCCTGCTTTGGCGGGTGTATTTCAGAGAGTTCTTGAGCTCTCGAACTAGCTATGGTGAGTGCGTGGTTCGAAAGAGCCCAATCCTCCTCCAGTATGCCATGGGCCTCCTTTTATAAGCGAAAGGGGCTGCCACAGTGGCATACAGGAGGTGGAAAGGCGTACAGTATTGTGAGCTTATCGCTCGAATTGCAGGACAAGTCGCATTTAATGCGCCGCTGAGGTGTCCCCTAGGTTTATCGGGGACGGGGGCGAGGCCCATCCCGTCCGTCGCCGCTCCTCCTTGCTTCGACACGCGCCCTGGCCAGCGATGCGTCCGGTGCCATGTAGGCAGGCAGGCAGCTGAGGTGGCGCGGTGGTAGGGTCTTCACGAAGATCTGCATGCCGCCACGCAGGCGCCTGCTGAGTTGGCCTGGAAGCTGCATGTTGCCACGCAGGTGCCTGCCCAACTGGTTTGGGCTGGCAGCTGCATGCGAACAGCGGTGGAGACTTGGCTGGTGCGGACCTGGCAGTGGTCCTGCTGGCATCTTTGGCGAGAGCCTTGCCGGGGGGCCCGGCAAGGGTCTTGCCATGGCGCGCTGTCGTCCCCGGCAAGAATCTTGCTGGGGGTCTCGTGGCTCTCCTCGGCAAGGATCTTGTCGAGGATCGTTGTCTTCTAATCCTCATCTGATCTTGAATATGTCTTCACAAAGATCTTCATGCCACCATAGAGGTGCCTCCTGAGCCCTGGCCCCACGTGGCTGATGGTGTTGGGGACGTGGGCTCAAGAGTGGCTCGCCCTGTTGGTGTTTGACGAGCCGCCCCGGCGAGGGGCTTGCCGGGGCCGCTAAGGCTGTCCCGGCAAGGGTCCAAGCAAGGGTCTTGCCGGGGGAACCTGCTTCGTCCCTTTGCTTTTTGTAGGCTCGGTCTTGGCGTTGCTCTGGCTGCCTCGGGCTTTGGTTTTACTTTGGTTCACCTCCCCTGCTCTGCTTGGCGGGGCCGTGGGCGCGGCTCTGACTGCCCGTGCACAGGTAAAGGGGTACAAAGGTGCGTCCCTTCTTTTGTACGCCAACACAATGTGGTTATGGTTTCTTGTCATGTGGCATTTCTTTCGTGTTACGTGTATGTTAATCCGGTGCTTCAGGTCAAAATGACGACAACTGCGCCTCTAGGGCACGTGCATGAAGACTTCTCGACAGTCATTGACGAGGTCAAGACGGCTCCGCTAGATAAAAGAAAATTACTCCATTATATAGGCAAGAGCCTCCGCTCTTGCTTGCTAGTGTTGTTCTCTTCACACTCTCTCGTCCTCTCCATATCTAAACATGAGAGTGGTGTCCACACTCTCTCTGCTCACCGTTAGTCACAGATCCGGCTAGACCCCCTCCGCCGGTGAAGGTGAGAAGGTGCAATGTTCACGCGTTCATCCTCGGCGACGGCTGTTACCCACTGCCGGCGCATCCCGATCAGCGTGCCTTGTCGTTCTCTCGCATGTGGTGACGGCTAGGGAGGGCCTCCGACCCCTTCTTCCTCGCTGCCGTAGTGTGGGCAGATCTGGCCTCCCGCCACCCACCTAGCCACATCCCGGTGACCCTAAGGTATAACTTCCTTCGAAACCGGCCTTGATCTACTGCCCTAGCTCCTGACATCGTAGCATTTGTATCTTTTACTATTTCTCAGACCCCCTCGTAGATAGGATCGATGACTGTTCATAAGCCACCTATAATTTTACTATTAAGAGGTAAAACTACTCCATGCAGTCAAATCTAGTACTACTTGGTTCAAACAGGGAAGACAGGGGGTGGGGGTGGGGGAAGATTTGTTACCTGAATCTAGGACTTGGTCGAAAGAGGAAATAATGGGGGCGAAAAGTAGCAGAGACTAGCTATGCAACTGGTCTCTTGGTCTAATAGGAAAATAAAGGGAAACACAGTACAAACTCAATATAAACCGATCTATTGGTTGAAAAAGGAAAGAAAGTGGGGATTGGGGGACAAGTCAACAGAGTATGTCCAACACTAGATTTGCTAGCCCCACACAGTATAAGGTGGCTATACCGAACGAAAATGGAACCAACCCAGATATCATGTTCTGATGTTCGTTGCCCCGAGCCCCTCTTATGTAATGCCACTGGTAAAATGTAGCAGTCCCACTGTTAAAAGTAAGGACACGTTAAACCAATGTTGTTTTCAATGTAATGCCTCCAGTAATATGAATCAATAGCACTGTTTTTCATGTCCTGCTAAATTTTACATTAAGATAATGTCGGAGTTCTGGGAACCAGGGTGCCCAGACTTGCCTGCCTGTGGTGCATGGTGTAGCTTCATCGACGGCCTGGTATGGCCCATCTACAACACCTTCAAGGCAAGACCCTTGCGAGGGGCCAAGCCTCGCGAGGCGGGCGACATCAAGACCTCCGGAGGGAGTGGCTTCCCCAGGTTGGCTCTTGAGGAGCGGAGATTCCTATGAAAGTTCCCACCTCAAGAGGTTGAGGTGACGCAAGCCATAACGACCAAGGCTAGGCGGGCGCCAGCGGGCGCAGAGCAGTATGTTTCCTCTTTGGTTCTAAGGAGGCAAGCCCAGACGCAGGTTCCTGAGGAATCAGTCAAAGGTCTCCATTCCCGTGCAACGAGAGAAAGACCGCCAGGATGGCATGATGGATGTCATCACCGAGCCCACCGCAGTGTCACGACCAGAGGCTTTGCACGCGAAGACCGCCTTTCATCAGGATAACATGTACTGCTTGTCCCCTTTCAAATTGGTCACTGTGGGATCCCTTCGCGCCTTCATTTTGGGGGAAGAGGACCGTGGCCACGATAAATATAGGTTAGCCACCACCGTAGGAAAGAGAGCTCTCGTTGGATCAGATCCACACATCAACAATTCACACCCACACCCGAGCAGACCTCATGAGGTTGTTCTTCCCTTGTACTAGTTCATCCTCAGCCCCCCGTGAGGCTAATCCACCCCAAAGAATGAGTAGGGTCTTACACTGCAAGGTGGCCTGAACCTGGGTAAACTGATGTGTCCATCTTCTTCCTTGTTCATCGAGCTAGGGCATGGGGCTGACAAACTGGTTGGCTGGAGAGGCTAAGTTCTTCGCACACGCCTAGAGTTCGAACCTTTCTTGGCTCGACGAATCCCTGAATCTAACATTTGGCGCGCCACGTAGGGGCGTGTCGAAGCCTCTCTTCCCCCGTTCGTTCCCCCGCCGTTCCACTGCTTCCATGGTCGACACTCGCCGTGTCCGTGCCGAGCGCCGGGACGCTCATGTCGCTCAAACGGCACCCGCGGGCAACGGCCCACCTCGCCGCTCTTCCTCCCCGGTGGTTAACACTGCCACTGACCCCGCTGCCCACGAACAACGGGACTCGTTGCTGCCGCCGTTCGTGCGGCACGATGGCCACAGGGCGACTCCATCACCGACTTCCGTCAAGACATTGTCTTCTCACATTTGTCACGGGCCAGCAAACACGCATGTTGTGCTCCTCATGGCGGGCAAGCTTCTGCACTACCATCCGGCCAACGACCTCTAGGACGACTGGCTCGCCTGCATCACCGAGCTCGTCAACACCGCTGGGAAGGCCCCTGCATCATCCCGTTCGCTTCATCCTCTATTGTCCCTGGAGGGCGGCGTGGCGCACGGCGCGCCTCCTCCTCCTCCTCTGCACGACGTGGACCCCGAGCCAAGGCTTGAGGCTCCCTAGCACCTCCTCCTCCTCCTCCTCTTCTGTTTTGGACATTATAGGGCTTTATTATTCACTTTTATATTATTTTTGGGACTAACCTATTAACCGGGGGCTCATCCCAGAATTGCTGTTTTTTGCCTATTTAAGAGTTTCGCAGAAAAAGAATATCAAATGGAGTCCAAACGTAAAGAAACCTTTGGGAGCGTGATTTTTGGAACAAACAAGATCCAGGAGACTTGGACCCTACGTAAGAGAAGCTTCCAGGAGGCCACGAGGTAGGGGCACGCCTACCCCCCCAGGGCGCGCCCTCCACCCTCGTGGGCCCCATGTTGCTCCACCGACGCACTCCTTCCTCCTATATATACCTACGCACTTCAAACGATCGTAACAGAGCCAAAAACCTAATTCCACCGCCGAAACCTTCAGATCCACGAGATCCCATCTTGCGGCCTGTTAGGAGCTCTGGGAGGGGCATCCATCACGGAGGGCTTCTACATCAACACCATAGCATCTCCGGCGAAGTGTGTGTAGTTTACCTCAGACCTTCGGGTCCATAGTTAGTAGCTAGATGGCTTCTTCTCTATTTTTGGATCTCAATACAATGTTCTGCCCCTCTCTCGTGGAGATCTATTCAATGTAATCTTCTTTTTTTGCGGTGTGTTTGTTGAGACCGATGAATTGTGGGTTTATGATCAAGATGATCTATGAACAATATTTGAATCTTCTCTGAATTCTTTTAAGTATGATTGGTTATCTTTGCAAGTCTCTTCGAATTATCAGTTTGGTTTGGCCTACTAGATTGATCTTTCTTGCAATGGGAGAAGTGCTTAGCTTTGGGTTCAATCTTGCGGTGTCCTTTCCCAAAGGATGAGGGGCAGCAAGGCACGTATTGTATTGTTGCCATCGAGGATAACAAGATGGGTTTTTTTATCATATTGCATTAATTTATCCCTCTACATCATGTCATCTTGCTTAAGGAGTTACTCTGTTTTCATGAACTTAATACTCTAGATGCATGCTGGATACGGTCGTTGAGTGGAGTAATAGTAGTAGATGCAGGCAGGAGCCGGTCTACTTGTCTCGGACGTGATGGCTATATACATGATCATACCTAGATATTCTCATAACTATGCTCAATTCTATCAATTGCTCAACAGTAATTCGTTCACCCACCGTAAAATACTTATGCTCTTGGGAGAAGCCACTAGTGAAACCTACGGCCCCCGGGTTATCTTCATCATATTAATCTTCCAACACTTATTTATTTCCTTTGCTTTTTTACTTTGCTTTTATTTTACTTTGCATCTTATCATAAAAATACCAAAAATATTATCCTATCATATCTATCGGATCTCACTCTAAGTAAGTGACCGTGAAGGGATTGACAACCCCTTATCGCGTTGGTTGCGAGGATTTATTTGTTTTGTGTAGGTACGAGGAACTCAAGCGTAGCCTCCTCTTTGGATTGATACCTTGGTTCTCAAAACATAGGGAAATACTTACTCTACTTTGCTGCATCACCCTTTCCTCTTCAAGGGAAACCAACGCAGTGCTCAAGAGGTAGCAAGAAGGATTTCTGGCGCCGTTGCCGGGGAGGTCTACGCAAAAGTCAACATACCAAGTACCCATCACAATCACTTATCTCCTGCATTACATTATTTGCCATTTGCCTCCCGTTTTCCTCTCCCCCACTTCACCCCTGCCATTTTATTCGCCCTCTCTTTTTCGTTTGCCTCTTTTTCGCTTGCTTTTTGTTTGCTCGTGTGTTGGATTGCTTGTTTGTCACGATGGCTCTACCTAGATTTGGAGATCTTCACCTTAAAAGGTTAGAAGAGATCGAAAGCAACGTCAGGAGTTTTATGGTTTTGCAATTCGAGCATAATAATTTCTTCTGAAACAAGCTTAAGGAACAGAAAAGTTTTATGGGTTATATGAATAAAGAGCTCGATGATATGTCTAAAGAATTTGATGGTTTAAGATCCCAAATTGCTCGTCTTGAGAAGTTGATAGCTGAAATATCGGATAAGCAGGCTACCTTAGTTAATTAGATGGCTGCTAAACCGGATTTCTATGAAAATAAAGATGAAGATCTAAATGTTATTGATGTGTCCCCTATCAAATCTTTGTTTGGCAATATGAATCTTGATAATGATGGGACTGAATATGACCAACCTTTACCTAGAAGGCGTTCCAAAAATTCGGAGTTTTTACATCTTGATGCTAAAATTGATAAAAGTGGGATTGAAGAAATCAAAACGTTAGGTGTTGATAAACCCACTATTTTGGATTTCAAGGAATTGAATTATGATAATTGCTCTTTGATAGATTGTATTTCCTTGTTGCAATCCGTGCTAAATTTTCCTCATGCTTATAGTCAAAATAAAGCGTTTACTAAACATATCGTTGATGCTTTGATGCAATCTCATGAAGAAAAACTTGAGTTGGAAGTTTCTATCCCTAGAAAACTTTATGATGAGTGGGAACCTACTATTAAAATTAAGATTAAAGATTATGAATGTTATGCCTTGTGTGATTTGGGTGCTAGTGTTTCCATGATTCCAAAAACTTTGTGTGATTTGCTAGATTTCCGTGATTTTGATGATTGCTCTCTAAACTTGCACCTTGCGGTTTCCAATATTAAGAAACCTATGGGAAGAATAAATGATGTCCTTATTGTTGAAAATAGGAACTATGTGCCCATATATTTTATCGTTCTTGATATAAATTGCAATCCTTCATGTCCTATTATTCTTGGTAGACCTTTCCTTAGAACGATTGGTGCAATTATTGATATGAAGGAAGGGAATATTATATTTCAGTTTCCATTAAAGAAAGTCATGGAACACTTCCCTAGGAAGAAAATAAAATTACCATATGAATCTATCATGAGAGCTACTTATGGATTGCCCACCAAAGATGGCAATACCTAAGATCTATCCTTGCTTTTATGCCTAGCTAGGGGCGTTAAAAGATAGCGCTTGTTGGGAGGCAACCCAATTTTATTTTTAGTTTTTTTGCTTTTCCTTCTGCTTAGGAATAAATTTTTGATCTAGCCTCTGGTTAGATGTGTTTTTATGTTTAGTGTTTGTGCCAAGTTAAAACTATAGGATATTCTTGGATGATAGTTATTTGATCTTGCTGTAATTTCCAGAAACTTTATGTTCACGAAAACAATTGTGAAAATCACCAGAACGTGATTAAATGCTGATTCCAATTGCTGCTGATCAATAAACAAATTTCCTAGGTCTTCCTATTTTGGCTGATTTTTTGGAGTTCCAGAAGTTTGCGTTAGTTACAGATTACTACAGACTGTTCTGTTTTTGCCAGATTCTGTTTCTCGTGTGTTGTTTGCTTATTTTGATGAATCTATGGCTAGTAAAATAGTTTATAAAGCATAGAGAAGTTGGAATTCAGTAGGTTTAACACCAATATAAATAAAGAATGAGTTCATTACATTACCTTGAAGTGGTCTTTTGTTTTCTTTCGCTAACGGAGCTCACGAGATTTTCTGCTAAGTTTTGTGTTGTGAAGTTTTCCAGTTTTGGGTGAGATTTGATGGATTATGGAATAAGGAGTGGCAAGAGCCTAAGCTTTGGGATGCACATGGCACCCCCAAGATAATCTAAGGACACCAAAAATCCAAAGCTTGGGGATACCCCGGAAGGCATCCCCTCTTTCGTCTACTTCCATCGGTAACTTTACTTGGAGCTATATTTTTATTCACCACATGATATGTGTTTTGCTTGGAGCGTCTTGTATGATTTGAGTCTTTATTTTTTTATTTTACCACAATCATCCTTGATGTACACACCTTTTGAGAGAGCCATGCATGATTTGGAAATTATTAGAATACTCCATGTACTTCACTTATATCTTTTGAGTTATATAGTTTTGCTCTAGTACTTCACTTATATCTTTTAGAGCACGATGGTGGATTTGTTTTATAGAAACTATTGATATCTCATGCTTCACTTAGATTATTTTGGGAGTCTTAAATAGCATGGTAGTTTGCTTAAATAATCCTAATATGCTAGTTATTCAAGTTTAGTAAAAACTTTCTTATGAGTGTGTTGAATACTAAGGGAAGTTTGATGCTTGATGATTGTTTTGAGATATGGAGGTAATAATATCAAAGTCATGCTAGTTGAGTAGTTGTGAATTTGAGAAATTCTTGTGTTGAAGTTTGCAAGTCCAGTAGCATGCACGTATGGTAAATGTTATGTAACAAATTTGAAACATGAGGTGTTCTTTGATTGTCCTCCTTATGAGTGGCGGTTGGGGACGAGCGATGGTCTTTTCCTACCAATCTATCCCCCTAGGAGCATGCACGTAGTGCTTGGTTTTTGTTGACTTGTAGAATTTTGCAATAAGTATGTGAGTTATTTATGACTAATGTTGAGTCCATGGATTACACGCACTCTCACCCTTCCATCATTGCTAGCCTCTTCGGTACCGTGCATTGCCCTTTCTCACATTGAGAGTTGGTGCAAACTTCGCAGGTGCATCCAAACCCCGTGGTATGATACGCTCTTTCACACATAAACCTCCTTATATCTTCCTGAAAACAGCCACCATGCCTACCTATTATGGCATTTCCATAACCATTCTGAGATATATTGCCATGCAACTTTCCACCATTCCGTTTATCATGACACGTCCATCATTGTCATATTGCTTAGCATGATCATGTAGTTGACATAGTATTTGTGGCAAAGCCACCATTCATAATTCTTTCATACATGTCACTCTTGGTTCATTGCATATCACGGTACACCGCCGGAGGCATTCATATAGAGTCATACGTTGTTCTAGTATCAAGTTGTAATCATTGAGTTGTAAATAAATAGAAGTGTGATGATCATCATTTTCTAGAGCATTGTCCCAAGTGAGGAATAAAAAAGGAGAGAGAGGAATAAAAAAAGAGAGAGAAAGGCAATAAAAAAAAGAGAAGGCCCCAAAAAATGAGAGAAAAAGAGAGAAGGGACAATGTTACTATCCTTTGCCAGACTTGTGCTTCAAAGTAGCACCATAATCTTCATGATAGAGAGCCTCTTGTTTTATCACTTCCATATACTAGTGGGAATTTTTTGTTATAGAACTTGGCTTGTATATTCCAACAATGGGCCTCCTCAAGTGCCCTAGGTCTTCGTGAGCAAGCAAGTTGGATGCACACCCACTTGGTTTTTTTTATTGAGCTTTCATACATTTATAGCTCTAGTGCATCCGTTGCATGGCAATCTCTACTTGCATTAACATCAATCGATGGGCATCTCCATAGCTCATTGATTAGCCTCGTTGATGTGAGCTTTCTCCTTTTTTGTCTTATCCACATAACCCCCATCGTCATATTCTATTCCACCCATAGTGCTATGTCCATGGCTCGCGCTCATATATTGCGTGAAGGTTTATAAGTTTGAGATTACTAACGTATGAAATAATTGCTTGGCTTGTCATCGGGGTTGTGCATGATGAGAGTATTCTTGTGTGACGAAAATGGAGCATGACTAAACTATATGATTTTTTAGGGATGAACTTTCTTTGGCCATGTTATTTTGAGAAGACATAATTGCTTAGTTAGTATGCTTGAAGTATTATTATTTTATGTCAATATGAACTTTTATCTTGAATCTCTCGGATCTGAATATTCATACCACAATTAAGAAGAAGTACATTGAAATTATGCCTAGTAGCACTCCGCATAAAAAATTCTGTTTTTATCATTTACCTACTCGAGGACGAGCAGGAATTAAGCTTGGGGATGCTTGATACGTCTCCAACGTATCTCTAATTTTTTATTGCTCCATACTTTATTATCTTCTGTTTTGGACATTATTGGGCTTTATTATTCACCTATATATTATTTTTGGGACTAACCTATTAACCGGAGGCCCATCCCAGAATTGTTGTTTTTTGCCTATTTGAGATTTTTGCAGAAAAAGAATATCGAACGGAGTCCAAACGGAATGAAACCTTCGGGAGGGTGATTTTTCGAACGAACAAGATCCAGGAGACTTGGACCCTACGTAAGAGAAGCTTCCAGGAGGCCACGACGTGAGGCGCGCCACCCCCCTCCCCTAGGCGCGCCTCCACCCTCTTGGGCCCCTGTTGCTCCACCGACGTACTCCTTCCTCCTATATATGCCTCACGCACTCCCAAACGATCGTAACAGAGCCAATAACCTAATTCCACCGCCGCAACCTTCTCAGATTCACGAGATCCCGCCTTGGGGCCTGTTAGGAGTCTCCGTCGGAGGGGGCATCCATCACGGAGGGCTTCTACATCAACACCATAGCCTCTCCGATGAAGTGTGAGTAGTTTACTTCAGACCTTAGGGTCCATACTTAGTAGCTAGATGGCTTCTTCTCTCTTTTTGGATCTCAACACAATGTCCCCCCCTCTCTCGTGGAGATCTATTCGATGTAATCTTCTTTTTGTGGTGTGTTTGTTGAGATCGATGAATTGTGGGTTTATGATCAAGATTATCAATGAACAATATTTGAATCTTCTCTGAATTCTTTTATGTATGATTGGTTATCTTTGCAAGTCTCTACGAATTATCAGTTTGGTTTGGCCTACTAGATTGATCTTTCTTGCAATGACAGAAGTGCTTAGCTTTGGGTTGAATCTTGCGGTGTCCTTTCCCAGTGATAGTAGGGGCATCAAGGCATGTATTGTATTGTTGCCATCGAGGATAACAAGATGGGGTTTTATCATATTGCATGAATTTATCCCTCTACATCATGTCATCTTGCTTAAGGCGTTACTCTGTTTTGATGAACTTAATACTCTAGATGCATGCTGGATAGCCGTCGATGAGTGGAGTAATAGTAGTAGATGCAGGCAGGAGTCGGTCTACTTGTCTCGGACGTGATGCCTATATACATGATCATACCTAGATATTCTCATAACTATGCTCAATTCTATCAATTGCTAAACAGTAATTCGTTCACCCACCGAAAAATACTTATGCTAGAGAAGCCACTAGTGAAACCTATGGCCCCCGGGTCCATCTTCATCATATTAATCTTCCAAGACTTATTTATTACTTTGCTTTTTTACTTTGCTTTTATTTTACTTTCCATCTTGTCATAAAAATACCAAAAATATTATCCTACCATATCTATCAGATCTCACTCTCGTAAGTGACCGTGAAAGGGATTGACAACCCCTTATCGCGTTGGTTGCAAGGATTTATTTGTTTTGTGTAGGTACGAGGGACTCGCGTGTAGCCTCCTACTGGATTGATACCTTGGTTCTCAAAAACTGAGGGAAATAGTTACGCTACTTTGCTGCATCACCCTTTCCTCTTCAAGGGAAAACCAACGCAGTGCTCAAGAGGTCACACCCACCACGCAGGGCGCCGGCACGCGATGAATAAAGCTGCCAGGTGGTACAGCGTCCCCAAGGAGAGGCGCGTGTGCTTCCACCACCACCACGTCAAGACCATGTGCCACCAGAGGCGGCGGCGCGCGGGCGTCAAGATCTGCCTCCTCCTCGACGGCAGGCTCCCGTGAACGCGGTAGGTTGCCGTGCATTCACCTCGGAGCTTGAAAGGATCGATATGGACCTAGAGGGGGGATGAATAGGTACAATTACAAATTTTAATTGTTACTGAGCAATTTTAGGCATTAATGTGGAAAATGAAAGTGATCCTAACAATTGCAAATGTGATGCTAAGAGCTAAGAAAGGTAAACAAGTAACACAAGTAGGTTAGTAAGCAATCACAATATGATATACGTAAAGATTTAGGGACAAGTAACCACAAGTAGGAAGCTAGGGTTAGGAATAACTGCAACTCCGAGAGACGAGGATGTACGCCGATGTTCACTTCCTTTGAGGGAAGCTACATCACTGTTACAGAGGTGGATGTTACCATGAAGGCTCACCCTATTCTCCCTTTGAGACAACACCACGAAGGCATTTCTCAACCACTAGTTGTAGACCTTGACATGGTCTCTGAGGGAGTCCTGGACTAGGGGGTGTCCGGATAGCCGAACTATCATCTTTGGCCGGACTCCTAGACTATGAAGGTACAAGATTGAAGACTTCGTCCCGTGTCCGGATGGGACTTTCCTTGGCGTGGAAGGCAAGCTTGGCGATACGGATATGTAGATCTCCTACCATTGTAACCGACTCTATGTAACCCTAACCCTATCCGGTGTCTATATAAACCGGAGGGTTTTAGTCCGTAGGATCTAACGACAATCATACCATAGGCTAGCTTCTAGGGTTTAGCCTCTCGATCTCGTGGTAGATCTACTCTTGTACTACCCATATCATCAATATTAATCAAGCAGGAGTAGGGTATTACCTCCATCGAGAGGGCCCGAACTCAGGTAAAACATCGTGTCCCTTGTCTCCTGTTACCATCCGCCTAGACGCACGCATTCGGGACCCCCTACCGAGATCCGCCGGTTTTGACACCGACATTGGTGCTTTCATTGAGAGTTCCTCGTATGCGTCACCTATTGGCCCGATGGCCTTCAATCATCAAGAACAACGCAGTCCAGGGTGAGGCTTTTCTCCCCGGACAGATCTTCGTATTCGGCGGCTTTGCACTGCGGGCCAATTCGCTAGGCCATCTGGAGCAGATCAAAAGCTACGCCCCTGGCCATCAGGTCAGATTTGGAAGCTTGAACTATACGGCCGATGTCCGCGGAGACTTGATCTTCGACGGATTCGAGCCACAGCCGAGCGTGCCGAACAGTGCCCTGGAGGCCGCACCAGTGCCTGCTCTGACCCTTAATACGGAGTCGGTTTCGCCGATCGAGGACGATTGGTTCGACACCGCCTCGGGCGCTGAAATCTCTACGACGATTGAGCCGAACACCATCCCTGTCCTTTGCAAAGCTCGTGACTCCCAGGTGCCGGACTCCTTTCCGACTCGAACCTCCGCGCCCTGCCCGGTCGAATCCGACCGGCGCCGATTATGGAGTTCACCGCCGCGGACATCTTTCAAAGACTCGCCCTTTGGCTATATCCTGAACTCATTAAAGTCTCTCTCTTTGTCAGGAGCCTGGCGAACTACGATCGTGAAGGTTGGGATTCGGACGACGAAGAAATTCAACGCCCACCCACCACCCACTTTGTAGCCACTGCCGATGACTTAATGTATATGCTCGACTTCGACTCCGAGGACATTGACGATATGGACGATGACGCCAGAGACAACCAAGAACCAACGCCCACAGGGCACTGGATGGCCACCTCAACTTACGATATATATATGGTGGACACACCTAAGGGAAGCGATAACGAGGAACGACGAGACGCTGCGAAAGAAAATTCCCTCGGGAAGCGGCCAAAGCGGCGCGTAAGCGCCACTCAAAACCCCACCTCGACAAAGATAGCGCCCACACGCACTCCAGCCATAGAGCAGGTGAGCCGGCCGACGATTTAACATGCCATTGAGCAACCATCCTAACAGGCCAACTTGGACAAACAACCCGTCCCCTAAGAAGGACAACAGTCCGGACGATCTCAACGCCGGACACGTCATTGAATTAGAAGAACCTCCACAAGAGCTCCTCGCTATCACTGCTGTAGCTTGAAAAAGAAGAAACAGAGGCTCAGAACAGCGGAAGATGCACTCCGAATGAGATGGAGTAAATTACTCAACACTGCAGACAAATATGGCGACAGCCGCCAAGCAAAGAGCTACCCAGAGCGCAAACTACTGCCCGAATTCGATGAGGAGGCAGTAGAGCCCCCACGATCAAAAAACAAAGAGGCCGCCGGGTCGGATAGACGACCACATGGCAAACGTAGAGCGCAAGCGGCGCCGCACACAAGCCGGCACGCGATCCGCATAAGGATTTGCACCAAAAGGATGGCCCAGTTAGATCTATCTACGGGCCAAGGAAACAAGTTCCGGCGAGCAATACAACACGTCAAATATCCGAACATCACGGCACACCCAAACATAGGCGCGCGCACCCTCTATGTTTCACCGATGAGGTGCTGGATCATGAATTTCAGTGAGATTCAAGACCGTAAACATAGAGGCATACGACGGAACGATTGCACTGGAGTATGGATTGAGGATTATATCCTCCACATACACATGGCCGAGGAGATGATCTCCACGCCATAAAATACCTACCCTCAAGCTCAAAGGGCCAGCCCGGCATTGGCTTAAAAGCCTCCCAAAAACACCATTAGTAGTTGGGAAGAACTTGAGGATGCTTTTGGGCCAATTTCGTGGAACTGTGGTCCGACCTCCGGACGCAGACGATCTAAGTCACATAACCCAACAGCCCGGGAGTCAGCTCGAAAATTCTGGAACAGGTTCCTCACCAAAAGAACCAAATAGTCGACCGACGGACGCCAAGCCTTAGCAGCTTTTAAACACAACGTCTGAGACGAATGGCTCGCTGTACACCTTGGCCAGAAAAGCCAAGAACAATGGCCGCACTAACAAGCCTCATGACCCGCTTTTGCACGGAGAGGATAGCTGGCTAGCAAGATGCAGTACCAGCGACCCAAGTTCATCCGAAGTCGAGGATGGAATGGGAAACCACGACGCAGCAAGGACCAAGGCCGGATTAAGGGGAACGGTCCAAAGAGCGCGGCGATCAACACCGGATTCAAAAGCTCACGACGTAACAATAAAAAACTGCCCCTTAAGGACAATAGCAATGAGCTATCCAACTTAAACAAAATCTTGGACAAGATATGCCAAATCCACAATACTCCCAGGAAGCCTGCAAACCATACCCACAGAGATTGTTGGGTCTTCAAGCGATCTGGCGAGACTCAACGCCGAACACAAGGGCTCGACACACCAAGTGAGGATGATGACGAGCACCACAAGCAGAGCCCGGAAAACAAAAGAATTTCCCACAAGAGGTCAACTTACTTCAAGTAACAAAAGGGGAAAACAGAGCGGCACCCATTGAATTACGCTACCGCACAATGTACCCCAAAGGAGTCCCAACACCGTTGTCAAAACCAATTACCTTCGACCATCAGGACTACTCCGAAAGTATTCGGAACGCAGGATGGACTGCCTTGATACTAGAACCTATAATCGACGGTCTTCAATTTACGCAAGTCCTAATGGATAGCAGCAGTGATTTAAACCTGCTATGTCAGGACACAATCTGCAACATGGGGATAAACCCAAACAGGATTAGCCATAGCAACACTTCCTTCCAAGGAATAATGCCAGGCACATATGCCCATTGTACGGGCTCCCTACTATTGGAAGTTATGTTCGGCTCACCCGACAACTTCCGTCGGGAAAAGTTGGTCTTCCACATCGCCCCATTTAAAAGTAGCCATCAAGCACTACTGGGACGCGAAGCTTTTGCCCACTTTAACGCAATACCGCATTATGCATCTCTTACACTTAAAATGCCCGGTCCACGAGGCATCATTTCATTAAAGGGAAGCTGCGCGTGTCCCTCAAGGAAAGAATGTGAGACTGCCTTAACAGCCTCACACTAATACGGCCTTGCTGGCCAAAAGCATCTAAAGCAGGTCGTTCAGACCCCGGACACGGTTACGCATGAAGTCCGCATAAATAAACATGATGCTTACTAGACGCTGCACCCCTTACAAGGGGCTCCACGCATGTACAACAAGAGACAATAAAGCTCAATTTTACTCATTTTTGAATCATACTCTATTTTATTTCCAATTAAATTTTAGCGCGATCTTTTTCAAACTAAGTTCCTCTCTTTTTACGATGAGCAGCCGTGCTATACCCGTCCGGATACTGGCGCCAGAGACACAGGCGCAGACGTGCAGCATGGACCCGTTGCAAGGATTCTTTTCAGATTAAGACCCTGCGTAAACCTTTTTCACTGTCTCTTGTTGTTACTCATCCCCCGGTCTCTTATTATAACCGCGGAGGAGGCTGGCGTTTTGGCATCGGCCACGTCAGAAGTTTGCACGTACCTGGACACTAGGGGCTTGTTACCAAGGGCATTGTTCGACCCGCTTTATAAAAGACCGAATACCTTAGGGAGTGTTCGGCGTCTCAAGTTAGACCTTATATGCATCAGCTCCGAATCATCTCTTTGGTCAAATGTCGGGTTTGCCCGGCTCCTGTGTTTTGCTGCCTTATGTTCCGTTCTATCGGCTAATGCGGCACCAGGAGAACTACTGCGATTGTGCCCCGGTTCGGCCGGGCAAGCACCTCAGTAGAGAAAGCCGAAAACTGACTGTCATGATATAGCAAGAGACTGGTCAACCACTCGATGACTCACCGGAATGTTTAGAATTCCTCCGCATTAACGAAAGACCGTTTTTCGGCCAGGCGCATACGCACCCCGAATTCGGGAGAGTGCGGTGCCCCCAGGGGCTATATAGTAGCCCCACCCTCGAACTCGTATGGCTAAGTGAAAGTGATAAAGCATTATAGTCCGGTTGCCTAGTTTGCTACGCTACCACCTCCTTAATAGGACCAAGACGTTGGATTAAGTGTGAAAGCGACTTCTTTGCAAACACCCCGCACTATGTGCGTGGGGGGCCCAAGACTGCCATCTTTCGGGTTATATACATATATACATCAACGGCCGCACAGGAGGTAGTTTGCTACTTAAAGGCACAAGTATAAAAAGCTCTTACATTAAATTGAAACGTTGTTTCATAAAATTATACATGTCATTCAAACATAACATCCTTCGAGCACTTCGTCTCTATTAAACGAGCGCCCGGAAGAACTTCCTCAAAATAGCGCTCGACTGGTACTCGGCTGCCGTCCGAATCTATGGACGCAGTATCGGTGGCCTTCATCTCAGCCCAGTATGCCTTGACACGGGCAAGAGCCATCTGAGGCCCCTCAATACACGCCGACCGCTTCATTGCATCGATACGCGGTACCGCACCAAGGAACTGCTGCACTAAGCCAAAATAACTCTTCGGTTGGGGTCCGCCTGGCCACAAATGAGTCATGACATGCTTCATGGCAAGTCCGGATAATCGATTCAGCTCGGCCCATTCGGCCAACCGATCGGTCAACGGAAGAGGACACTCCGGACTATGGAATTGCGACCAAAATAGCTCTTCCCTTCTGTGACCCTTCCGCCTCGGAAGTGCTCAATCAGCGTCCGCATGGCGCTTCGCCGCTAAGTCCAGATAAGCATCCTCCGAACTCCACAGCTTGTCCAACCGAAAGCATACTTCGGATCCAGATATTTCCTCCGCGGCTGAAACGGTTTTCCGGCCGCAATATCCCGGCCCGACTCGGCTCCTCCTTGGCAGCTCTCATAGCGGAACGGGCATCCTTGGATTCGGCGGTGGCCTTTTTCAGTCCTCTTGTTCTGCTTGACGTTCTTTTTCAAGAACCTCGTAGCGATCGGTAGTATTCTTCGTTTCAGGGCCAAATCGGCCATTTCCTCTTTTCCGGCGATGAGCAGCCCGTTCGCTTTGAGCTCTTGGCCGCCTTTAAAGCGGTCGCATTACTCTTTCGGGCTTGCTCTTTAGCTCGGGCAAGTTCCGCCGCAGCCTCTCCACAAAGAAGGGCACCGTCTGCATCAAAGCATACAAGTAGTAAGGCATGGGCGTCAAGCTCCCTTACCAGGTGTCCGCGGAGAAGTCGCATACCTTGTGACTCGTCAAACCTTTTATTGACCAGCGCGATGTCCGCATCCGCCTCGTCAAGTTGCCGCTTTAATTCGGCAAATTCATCAGTCCGGCTAGCCACCGGACGCCTCGCCACCTACATAGCAACGGCGACATGTTAGTACTGAGATTATGATCCTCGGCACGCTGCCAGTTGTGACAGCATACCGAGTCTCAGGGGCTACTATCTATACAGGGCGCATTCTATATGCATAACTGTCAGAAGGTACATCATTTTTTTCATACCTCAAACCCCATCAGTAAACTTCTGGCGGCTTCATGCAATCCGCTCTCAGCGGATGCAATTCTTTCAATTACCGTAGCCATTAGCGCATGGTGATCTTCTGAGATATACGCTCGCCCGAGCAGGTCCTTCAGCTCCTCCGACCGCACGCCAGTTGGCGCCGGACCGTCCGGCCCCGCCGGACTCGGGGAAACTCTCTGTGACGACACTTCAGGGTCGCCCGCCTCGCACGAAGGCGCGATAGGTGGAGGCGTTTCGCTCTCTATCATCTCCGGACGAAGATCCCCCGAAGACGAGCTCACGAGAAGGGCTGAGATCCGAACTACAAGGTACAATTTCGGTTATCTTCAGAAATAAATACAGGGATGTTCTTTATTCACAGGACCGCTTCTTTTTACTTACGGCTCGCTGGAGGGCTGATCCCCTTGGGGAAATAGTGCGGCTGGGATACTTCCCGGCGCCGGACTTTCTAACGAAGACTTCTTTCCCCATTTTGAGGCCTTGGCTTCCGGGTCTTCGGAAGCGGTCCTCTTCTCCCCTTGGAGGGGAGGATCCCTGATCCCCTCTTCCTTGAAAGCCTCCTTCGCGGAGGCATTTGCTTCCCTGCTCCCCCTTTGCCTTCTTTAAAAGGCGCGGCCTTCAACATCTTGGTCAGCATGGGATGCGGCGTAGTCTCTGGGAGGGGAGCCGGACACCTTATCAACTTTGCCTTGGCTATCCACTCCTGTTCAAGAAACGGCTCCTTAAAGGGCATATATATGATAAATGAATAAACAGCCTGTCCGGTTACAGGGTTACTTACTTGAGTATCTGGGTGATTGCAACTTAGACCTGCATCCTCGGTCAAGTCCGGACACTTCTCTTGTGATCCGAAGAACAGTTTGTACATCTCCTTGGGCGTCGCGCCCATAAAATGTTGGAGAGCTCGTGGTCCCTCCGGATTAAACTCCCACAGATGGAGGGGCGACATTTGCAGTGCGGAAGGCGCCAAATCAGCATAACCTGCGCCACCACGACCATATTGATCTCTCTTTCTTGGAGGTCTCGAATACGGCCCTGCAACAGAGGAACGTCCTTGGACGGCCCCCATTCGAGCCCCCGGTTGACCCATGATGCCAGCCGTTGTGGTGGACCTGAGCGGAAGGCTGGTGGCGCCACCCATTTGGTGCCCCTGGGAGCGGTGATATAAAACCACTCCCGTTGCCACAAATCAAGCTCCTCTTGAAAAGAGCCCTCGGGCCACGGAGCATCAACACACTTGCTTATGACCGCCCCTCTGCACTCTGCTTGTTGCCCCTCGATCATCTTCGGCTCCACCTTGAAGGTCTTGAGCCACAATCCAAAGTGAGGGGTAATATGGAGGAAGGCTTCACATACGACAATGAATGACGAGATATGGAGGATGGACTCGGATTCAAGTCATGGAAATCCAGCCCATAATAAAACATGAGCCCCGCACAAAGGGATCCGTGGGGAAGCCTAACCCCGAAGGAAGTGAGACACGAACACCACGCTCTCGCCGGGCTCGGGAGTGGGAATGACCTGCCCTGGAGCAGGCAGCCTATGTGAAATCTCGCCGGTTAGATACCTGGCGTCTCGCAGCTTTAGCACATCTTCTTCTGTGACGGAAGAAGACATCCATCGGCCAAGCTGGTCGGAGCCGGACATCGTCGAAGGTCCGAAGCGCCTAAATCTGAAGCTTTGGGTGTTAGAACTTCGGCCGAGGCGAATTCGATGGAGGGTGGAAAAATAAGAGGGCCTTGGTCTCATTATAAAGAGGTTGAATACCAAGAGCCCTCCCGTGGTCGATTGGGACTCGCCCGATAGAGGAGGCGTGCCAGCAGGCACGCGGTCGGGTTACCCACGTCCGTATTGATGAGAATCCCGGAATAAGGGGGCATGATCTACGCTTTGATAAGGCGTGCCAAGGAAAGCGCCTCGCTAAACGCTACCGAGGTGGACAGTAAAAATGATTCAATAAAGGCCTGGCCGTGGTGTGATGTCACGCCGCGGAATACGTCGCCAGATCTGTGCAAAAAATTATTCTCTCTACGGTGGTATGTGGAACTTGTTTCTGAGCCGGACACTATCCTTGTGTTCAAAACCTTCTATGAAGTATTCAGAGGAGGAACCCACCTTACAATGTCAAGACAATATGCGCGCCCGGACTAAATGCGTCATTGAAGCACAGGTTCGAGAGCTCTTGAGGAGTCTGGACTAGGGGGTGTCCGGATAGCGAACTATCATCTTTGGCGGACTCCTAGACTATGAAGATACAAGATCAAGACTTCGTCCCGTTTAGGATGGGACTTTCCTTGGCGTGGAAGGCAAGCTTGGCGATACGGATATGTAGATATCCTACCATTGTAACCGACTGTGTAACCCTAACCCTATCCCATGTCTATATAAACCGGAGGGTTTTAGTCCTAGAGACTAACGACAATCATACCATAGGCTAGCTTCTAGGGTTTAGCCTCTCTGATCTCGTGGTAGATCTACTCTTGTACTACCCATATCATCAATATTGATCAAGCGGGAGTAGGGTATTACCTCCATCGAGAGGGCCCGAACCTGGGTAAAAACATCGTGTCCCTTGTCTCCTGTTACCATCCGCCTAGACGCATAGTTCGGGATCCCCTACCCGAGATCCGCTGGTTTTGACACCGACAGTCTCCAAACCCTCACAAACTGTCGGGGGGTAATCACAATGATCGATTCCTCACCTAAAGACTCCTACCGCCTTGGAGTCTCCAAACTCCAAGAGTAACAAGATCCAAGAGGAAAAACTCAAGAATTTCTCAAATCACGATTTGCTTTGGTAACAAGAAGGAGAGAGAGAAGATCTTTCTTTTGATCGTAACAACTCTTTCAAACTCTCAAGAATCAAACCGGGATCTAAGATTAAGTGGGTGAGCAAGAGAGAGGGAGCACATGTGTTCTTGGGGTGTGTTGGAGTGGAGTGTTCAACATTATCTCGAAGAGGTAAGGAGCTATTTATACCCACAACAGATTAGAGCTGTTTTGAGCAGAGGTTGACTTGCCTGGATGATCTGGAGGACCATCCGGATGATCTGGCTAAAGACCCGGATGAAGTGGTAGCAGTAGAGCTGCGTGGAGGCCGGAAAGTCCGGATGATCTGGCCATAAGCCCCGATAATCCAGATGAACGCCCGGATGATCTGGCTTCATCCACCAAAGTTATGTGATGAAAGGTGCAACATTACCTGGATGATCCGGGACAAAGCCCGGATGATCCGGGGCAGGTCCGGATGATCCGGCTATAATCAATGCCAAACGATGCCCCCTGTATGCATTACATGGACGATCCGGACCCAGCACCGGACGATCCGGGGACAGGCGTAGATAATCTGAGGCCTAGTCCGGATGATCCGGCTATGGGTTCAGCAAGAGGAGAGAATGAAGGAAATGGAGAGTAGGTTTTGGCTAAGTAGTTTTGCCAGGAATTTTGGTCTTTGTAAAAACTACTTGTGAGGTAGATTGTGAGCAAGCCTTGAACCTACACCTCGGATCCCCTCTTAATAGTGTGGGATCCCTATTACTCAAGAAATGTATAAAAGAGGACGATGCTTCGTCTTTGTTTGCTTCTTTCCTCATTGGTTATTTGCTTGAGTAATATCTCATTTGATGTGTCCATGATGCACATTAAAAATCAGAGGACTAATGACATGTGTATATACTCAGCAAACATGGTTAGTCCCCTATATATAATTTGTCATCAACATCAAAAATATACTTAAGAGCAAGATTGCACTTTCAATCTCCCCCTTTTTGGTAGTTGATGACAAACTACATAAAGCTCTCAACAAGTGAAATGTGATGCGAATATTTTTAGGAGAGTTGTCCGGTATGTGTTTTAGGGAGAGCTCCCCCTTAATGTATGCATTGGAATAAAGTAATAAAATAAAAATTGATGCACATATGGAGTGGATACCCTCATTTGAAAATAATGTTGTAACAGTAGTGTAGACATACACCACTAAAAGCAACATAAGCAACGATAAGCAATGAATGAAGATAACATACTTAAGCTCTTACAAGGTAGCATAAACTCATAACTCATAATCTCATACAAGGTAGCATAACTCATGAACAAAGGTGCATTACAATAATAATAATAAGTCTAATAATTAGAGCTCAATTAACATAGCTGACACACACTCATACTCCTAAGAATTACATATCCCCCTTGGTAGCAAGTACCAAAAAGGGGAAAACGGCAGAGAAGGTAGGAGGATCACTCAGCATCCTCATCATCATCACCATCACTCAGATCAGCATGGTTAAGGAATAACTCGGGAAAATCAGCGGCAGAGGGAAATTCGACATCTGGAAGAGGAAGTCGGTCAGGAATAGGCTCATCTGGCTCGAAAGGACTCCCAGGGCGTGCACGGAGGCAAGCCCTAAGTGCATTCGCCTCAGAGATACGATGAACCTCCTCGGTAGCAATGTGAGTAGTAGTGTAGCGGCAAGTGTCAAAGATAGCCTTATGGGACTGTCACATCCCTAGTTCTGGTATGCACTAGGCTAGCCCTTCATGTGTGCATCATGTTTAAATTTCTCAGAAACATGAAATGGGTATGACAGAAACTCCCAACACCCCGCTTAATCCAACAAGGGTTTTCTAAAATCTTTTTCAACAAACCTGAAATGCCCTTCTAAAATGTTCATCATCTTTGCCTTGGTCTAGAACCTCTGAAAAAAATGGTGCACACTTTTCTAGGACATCATAGGGTCACTGAATTAAATCATATTCTATTTGCAATTGGGCATTTAAATGTTATAAAATATTTTCAATGCTCAATTAATCATAAACTAAAATGTTTGTTGTTGGTTATATTCCAAACAGTGGCATTGAGCAGTTTCATGATTTTTGGATCTGTTTAAGAATTTTAGTTAAAGCCCTAAAGTGACAGCAAAATAGAAACAGAAGAAAAATAGAATAGAAAGGAAACCTACCTAACTTACCTGTGCAGCCAACCCGGCGGCCCAAGTGGCCGGCCCAGCCCACCTCCTCCTCCCTGTTGTCTTCCACCTCCTGCTAGTAGGCAGGAGGGCGTGTGCCTCGCACGCGCACATGCGGCCCCGGCCACCTCCTGATTGCCGCTTCGCCCTGGCCCTCCCTGGTGCAGCCACGCACCCCCTGGACCCCTCTCACTCACTCCCCGAGCTTCTCTCCCTCCTCTGCTCTCTCTCTCCCTCTCATGCCACCCCGTCCACCGCATCCCCCTCGCCTCACTGACCTGTCCACGAGCCCCGCCATGGTCGCCTACGCCTCTCCGTTGAGCCAGATGACGCGGGAAGCCCTGGAGAGCCGCCATCGTCGTCGTCTTCACCTCCAGCCGCCGGAGATCGCCTTCGCTGCCCCGTCGACCTCAGTGTGTCCCCGAGCCCGCTGAGCATCTCGTCGCACCAACCGTGAGCTCCTGCTCCTGCTCCGCCTCTCCATTTTTTCCCTCGTGCGCCGTAGCCGTCGCCTCGCCTGTAACCGAACGCCAGCGCCGCCCCGAGCTCGTTTCCAGTGAGCTCCGATCATCCCTGCTGCCACCACATGCCGTGCTGGATGCGAATGAGCTCCAGCTCCCCGTAGCTACCATCGGCTGCTCGTTTGGGCGCCGGGGAAGCGATCTCGAGCCCTCCGCCACACGAAATGGTCGCCGCCGGCCAAACTCCGGCGGGCCAATGTGGCCACTTAATTAAGGCCTAAACACCCCGGTAATCACCCCCCTAGTGCCACTGCCATGTGGGCACCGGTGCCAAAATTAATTAGTTTAATTTCTGTTTAGATTAGTGCTAATCTTGCGGACCCCACGTGTCAGCTTCGAATTTGACCAAGCCAGCGTTGACCGGTCCCACCTGTCATCCACCCAACCCAGCTGTGAGTCACTGACCAATGGGTCCCATAGGTCAGGTTTGACCTGGCCGGCCCAGTTGACCTGGTGACATCAGCCTTATGCATAATGTCGACACAAGAAAGCTTTTCAGATTTTAATAAATCAGAAATGATTTATTATTTCCAAAAAATGCCCAAAACTTCTAAAAATCATAGAAAATAATATATAGCTCAGAATGAAATAAATTATATATGAAAATTGATTAGAAAAATCCAATCTATCCATATGTACTGGTTTCATGCATGTTTAAACAACTTAACCTTGCTGTTTAGATCAAAACAAGATAATGCACTATATCAGTTCTTAGTTTGTTTGAATTTGAACCTTTGGTTCAAATCAACTCGAACCCTTCTGTTCTTAGCCGCATTAGCTCAAATCACAGCATATTGACATGTCATGATCATGCATCATATTGTGCATTGCATTGATTGTGCTCTTTCTGTGTTGCCGGTGGTTGTTCCACCTCGGTAGACGTATGTTCCGATGATGAGTTCGATGACACCGATGAAGAACTATACCATCTTCAGAAGGGCCAGGCAAGCAAAACCCCCTTGTTCATTCCGATACAATCCCACTCTCTCGCTCCTGCTCTCTTTTACTGCATTAGGACAACATCGATTCAACTGTTACATGCTGCGGTAGCTGAACCCTTTTCCTCTGCATGACATGTCATTGCCACGAAGAATAGATGAAACCCACTAGCATGAGTAGCAGTTGTTTGAGCCCTGATGTGCCTACTCATTGATGCTTGTTTGTCATGCCTGCCATCGCTTAGAGTTGAGTCAGTCTGATTCATCGGAGGATGAATTGGAATGGTGATGAACATGTCCTACTGGGTGTGAGCTAAGTGTGTGAACACAATTTGGTAAGGTATCGATGAGAGGCCACGTAGGAGTACATGGTGGGTTGTTTCATTGGAAACGTCCTTAAGCACTGAGATCTGTATGTGTGATTTAAGATTCAGCTACTACCATGCATTGGGACCGAAACCAATGGACCCGCTCGGCTCCTTAACCACCCTTGTCCTCTATCCAGCAGTTGCAAGTAGTTTCTGGTGATTGTAGTATGCTGGAGGCCATGCGCAGCGCTGACCCGAGGGATGGGCTGTGATGCGGTAGGCACGTGGCCGGGCATGTCGGGCGCCCGTTTGGCGTCTCGGAACCCTGTACACATCGTTCGGGGCCGTATGTGGAAACCTCGGTCGGACTCCCTACGGATGGAACCTGAATAGGCGATAAACCTGGACTAGAGGCTTGAGTGTTTAGGTAGGCCGTGGCCGACACCCTCGCTGGGCTTTCGCTTGAAGGTTGCCGAGTACATATCGTGTAAACGGCGATAAGTGGTGAGAGTGTGTGTGAAGAAGTACAACCCTGCAGGGTTAACATCATCTATTCGAATAGTCGCGTCCGCGATAAAGGACTACTTGGTTGCCTATATAGTTCATAGACAGGTGAAAGTGGATACTCTAAAACTCGCAAGATAAGCATGAGTGCTATGGATGGTCTTCTCGTAGGGAGACGGGAGTGGATCCATAGTGGTGTATTGATATGGTGAATATGTGGACTCGTGTGCGCCACCTCAAAAGAGTTACTAGCAGTTATAGTTTAGGACAGCCACCGAGTCAAAGCTGGCTTGCTGCAGTTAAACTCCACCACCCCCCTTGTTGGTAATGATGCATATGTAGTTAGTTCTGATGTAAGTCTTGCTGGGTACATTTGTACTCACGTTTGCCTATTTTATGTTTTGCAGAGAGACGTCAGTATCGTTAGTAGTTCCGTGTGGACTTCGACATTTAGCTTGATACCTCAGCTACGATCTTGTGCCCTCGGCAGGATCTGGTGGATAGTCAGGCTTCTCAGCCTTTTTCATTTGTAGATGTCTGTACTCAGATATGTTAAGCTTCCGCATGTGCTTTGATTTGTATGCTCTGAATGTTGGGTCATGAGACCCATGTTTGTAATATCTCACTACTCGGAGCCTAATGAATAAATACTTTGAGTCGTAGAGTTTTGTTGTGATGCCATGCTGTACTTACACATATCGAGCATATTGTGTGTATGATTAAAATGCTTGGTATGTGTGGGATCCGACAACCTAGTTGTTTATCCTTGGTAGCCTCTCTTATGGGGAAATGTAGTCTTGTGCTTCCATGAGCCATAGTAGTCCGCTACAGCCCAGTTCACCGGAGTCCTGCTAGCCCAGCACTACTGCTGCGGAACACTTGACAGGCCGGCATGTGATTCACATCGTTCCTGTGTCTGTCCCTTCGGGGAAATGTCACGCGGTGACATCTGGAGTCCTGCCTAGCCTGCTACGGCCCGGTTCACCGGAGTCCTGTTAGCCCAGTGCTACAGCCCGGATTTGCACGCTGCTGACCGACATGCTCGATGTCGATTCATGTATGCCTGTCCCCGTAAGTTAGTGCCACCTTGGTTTCACGACTAGTCATGTCGGCCTGGGCTCTTTGTCATATGGATGCTAGCAACACTATCATATACGTGAGCCAAAAGGCGCAAACGGTCCCGAGCCAGGTAAGACGACACCCGTGGGAATACCGTGCGTGAGGCTGCAAAGTGATATGAGGTGTTACATGCTAGATCAGGGTGATTTAGAATCGGTGTCCTGACAGGGACTTCCCAATAAAGCGAGCCAGGAAGTCAAAAGGATTCATGAAAGGTTTAGTTTGG
This sequence comes from Aegilops bicornis, assembly GCA_021605145.1. Classification (NCBI taxonomy): domain Eukaryota; kingdom Viridiplantae; phylum Streptophyta; class Magnoliopsida; order Poales; family Poaceae; genus Aegilops; species Aegilops bicornis. Next base: position 239,960,617 of record CM038673.1, on the reverse strand, counting down.
CGAGAAGAGCTCTCGCCACAAGGAGGAGCAGGAGCCTTCCCTCTGGAACACTCATCACGCAGTGTCCACATGGAGTGCGTGGATGTCTTAGCAATGGGACAAGGATAGACCGAGTCGATGAATATCTGAATGAAAGGAGCATGGGGAAGTGTATGAACCTTCAGACAACTAGCCATGCGAATCTCGTTCCAGAGAAAATCTGCCATGTCAATGGAACGGGTTGGATCCTTCCTAGAGTAGTACATCAAATCAATGCTATAGGCCCGAACCATTCCATGATCACCTTTCTTGGGAGCAATGGAGTTGAGGAAACACTGGAAGAACCACCGGTATTTGGTACGAAAGATAGAGATATCATTAAGCTCCTTGTGTTGCTGCTCTACGGATAGCTGAGTGGTAGGCATGACGAGACAGCCACATGCACTGATGAGCATGGCCTCAAACTTGCGGTTCACCTCATGGATCCAAAATAGAGAGGCCTCAGATCCAGGCTTGCCCAAAGTAGCAGCAAACTCCTTGAAGGTGACAGTGAACTGAGAGTGGTGCGTCGTCCAAGTGATAGAGCGGTCCGGATGGAAGAAACACGTGGCATAGAATTGACGAATGGTAGCCTCATTCCAATCACAATGAAGAGACATAGCATGACGTAGCCCCATGCCATCAGCCTTCTCCAACACACCTTCAAACTTGGTAGGATTCACTACAAAAAAAAATACACTTCCGTGATGATACGTGTTTGTCACAGTAGGTCGCGTTTTCTGTCATGCATGTACATCCATGACTATTTTATGACAGAATCAAGATAGTCATACATGTGCTGTCGTAGAAGTGTTCCATGACATTACCAAAATTATCATCACAGAAGTGTCCACTTCCATTATGATAAATCGCGCGTCACAGAAGTGCTTACGTCAAGGGTGACCGACACGTGGCATCCACCGTAACGGAACGTCGTTAAGCTATCGGGTCGGGTTTTGGATCCTATAACCCATTAACAGCCCCGACCAATGGGGATTTTCCACGTGTAAAATCATCATTGGCTGGAGCAAACACGTGTCGGCTCATCGTTGGGACAAATGTCATCCACTCATTGGACAGAAGGCGCCTATGATACGTCGACATGTGGCACGGCCCATCAAGTTTAAATGGGCCATCCCAACTAAAGGCCCACAAGATTTTGCGGACCATAATGGGCCGGCCCAGCTAAAGGCCCACGAGATTTTGCGGACCATAATGGGCTGGCCCAGCTAAAGGCCCACAAGATTTCGTGGGCCATAATAGGCCGGCCCAGGTAAAGGCCCACAAGATTTTTGTGTGCCATAATGGGACGGCCTAGGTAAAGGCCCACAAAGTTCTTGCGGATCATAATGGGCCAGCCCACTAAAGGCCCACGAGATTTCGCCGACATTAATGGGCCGGCCCAGCTGTAGGCCCACAAGATTTTGAAGACCCTAGTAGGCCGGGCCATTAACTAGCTGCCATGTTTTGGGCCAAATGTCGGCCCATATTTGATCCGGTCCATTAATGGCATGCCATGTTCCGGGCCTAATAATGGCCCATATAAGATCCGGCCCGTTAAAAGCCTCCCACTTTCTGGGCCAAATCACGGCCCAGATCAGGTCCGGCCCTTTAAGAGGCTTTGGGCTCAATTATGGCCCATATCAGATTCGGCCCGTTAACTGGACGCTATGCTTTTGGGCCCACTTGCTAAAGGCACATTTAGTAATTCGGCCTGATATTAGTTTCGGCCTGTTAAGGGCCCGTTTAACATTTCGGCCCTATATTAATTTCGGCCTGTTAAAAGCCTGTCATATAGTTGGGCCTAACTACGGCCCGGTTTGCATCCGGCCTGCTCGCAGCGGATATCTGATTGGGGCAAACAAGGACTGAGACAACTTTGGCCTGTTAAAGCCCGTGAATTGATTCGCACAATCATGGGCCGGGTCCATTTCGCTGTTGCCGCCCATGAGCTATTCTAAGACGCTTTGAGGCCCAACCTACTTCTCGACCTCCTAAAAGCCCATTGAGTTTTCTTGCGAAAAAGAGGGTCAGGGGTTACTCGGCCTATTAAAGGCCCGAATCTACTAGTGGGCCAGTTTGACGGGGCCCATGATGCGGATCATACATCGTGATTGCATGACGGCCCGATTATGTACCGTAATTTTATGGTTTGGCCGGTTTACTGCGAAGATAGGATATATATATAGTAAAATGACTGCAGCATCGTGAATAAGAAAAAACCTAGACTATACAATAAAGAAATTACGGCATATTACATCCACTGGGCATCAAAGTTCGCCACTATGATAATAAAGCACAAGAAGACATCAGATTACATACACTGGGCATCAAAGATTGCCACCAGTGCAAATAAACGCACCAACAAAATAATATACAAAACCGACAGCACTTCAATAGAGTTCAAGGAATTTTAGCCTATTGGGAGTCATAGCAAGCAGGTGAGCAAGATGATGAGACTATGCTTGTTCAACACTTATATCTTCCTCACTCTGAAAGATAAACAAGCAGACAGATGACATGTTTTGCACATAAAAGTGTCAGTGCTGACAATTCATCACATTTCTTCTTGATTTAATAAAGTGACACAGTTTAAAATTGCATTAACACAATATGGTATTGTTCAGGTCAAGACATGGCAAGAAATGACATTGTGAAGGAGTTGGCAGCTTCACGACACCACTGGATAACAGATCAAGAATTCATAAGTATCAATGGTTAGTGTCTTTGTCAATTTATCCCATTTCAGATTGGCAAATAAAGAGACGGTTTAAATAATAGTAGAATGATATGACATTGTTCATAGTTAAGACATTGCAGAATATGACATTGTGCTGTAGTGGGTAGGTTCACCACACCACTGGATTACGGATGAAGAACAAAAGCATACATGCAGTGCAAAAGAAGATCACTTGCTTTGTATAGTTTAATTTACATGGTATGAAGAAGGAACTTGGTTTTACAACACAAAACTTAAATTGAGAAGGACAAACTTTTGTTTGTGTACATAATAAACTTTAAACATGCATTTTGATGCAAACACCAAAAATAAACAGCTGTTGCAGTCATGCCTAACCAAATATACACAACAAAGTTTGAAGGCTTGAGCAGGACAAACTTACATTACTGGTGAAGACAGGCTCTATAAATCCCTTGTCCATGCTAATGGGGGGGGGGGCAATTCAAGATGTTTAGCACAAAATCTTCTTCATAAGCATTGCCTTTACTCTACATTTTGTTAAGAGTAAATATAGATGTGATAATATACAAAAAACTGGAGAATATTTAAGATAAGATGAAGAGTGATGCTACATAACCAAGTAACTATAAATGTATGTGCAGTGATACAGGCAAAAGGCATAGCCAAGAGCAATGCACAGCTAAGCTTCTTCATTACCAACCTTATGGTAAGAGTAAATATAGATCTAATGTGTAGAAAATGGAGGGCAAAGGAAAATAAGCTGCAGAGTGATGGTACATGAACAACTACTTGTCAATATAAGTACACTGATAAAGGACAGCATGTACTTACAAGAACAATGCAGAGCTAAAAAAATTCATTGGCATTGGATATATTCTACACTAATGTGACCATTCATCTGGATCGAGATAATTTGGGCGAACAATTGATAAGCAAGCTATCATGCATACTGCTGTCACATAATGAACTAGGTATGTATGCAAGTGCGTTGATACAGACAACAGTACTAACAAGAGCAAAGCGGCGGGCAGCATATTTGCCATACCCTGTCGTTCTTTTCAAACCGGAATTCTTCGAGCAGATTTCCTGCAAAAAAGATCCGTAAGGCACATGCAAAAAATTAGAAGTTCAAATTGTCATGTGATTTCATAGACAGTACCTCATCCTGGGAATGAGACCAGTGCATAACAAGGTTTTTCCATTCAATGTCTTCTAAAATTAGCACATGAGACTTCACCGGAAATTCGTTTATAGACTTGCCATCAAAGTGTGATTTCCTCAGGTAATACCGATACTGCTGCAATGCTTCCTTGAAAAGCACAAGCAAGCTTTGCTCGTCATGGCTATCCAGATTGACCCTCGCCTAGTTACAACAATGTAATGTAAAACATTGATGTGTTCGATCAGCGAAACCAGAAAATAATAACCATGAACAATAGCACTTACACGTAAGTTGGACAGGAAGATGTGAAAATGGTGTTTGTCTTCACTATAATCTTCCCATGATGGGAATATATGCACGTAGTCCCTAACAACATTGAAAGCATTGTCTTTTAAATTGGGAATAAATGGAATGGGGTTCCAATCTGCAGGAATTGGCCGTCTCTGCAGTTGGGATAGGTCTTCGGCCAGTGGACTTGCTGTACTTTTTGCTAGAGTGGGATTTTTCTGTGGTACGGCTGGTGCTATGGCAAATGAAATCGGTATAACTTTTGCGGCCCATGAGCTATTCGGCAGGTGGGAAGCGTACGAGTTTCATTGCTTCCAGAATGGCACTCAATGCCTTGGTGCCAATTTTGTAAGTCATTGAAGTGTTACACGATATTCTTCTGATGCGTGGATTCTGATATTCACTGTAATTGCGTATAATATCTGAGAACCATGAAACATAAATAGTTGTGATCGACAGCTACGGGCCAACTCGCTTGGCCATTTGGAGCAGATCGACAGCTACGCCCCTGGCCACCAGATCAGGTTTGGAAACCTAAACTACATGGCGGACATCCGCGGAGACTTGATCTTTGATGGATTTGGGCCTATGCCAGGAGCGCCAGATAGTCACGACAAGCACGACTTAGACCTGTCGTCGGACGAAGCTCGGGGTATCACTCCCGTAGTATCCCCGGACCTAAATCTGGAGCAGGCTGTGCTGCCTAAGGACGGAGGGATGGACCCATGCCTATGTACAACCACCTCTTCTTATGATATATATATGGTGGACACTCCGAAGGAAACAAATGGCGATGAGGCAATGGAGGATAAAACCTCAGGGAAAAAAGCAAAGAATGGGCGTCGTCAGCGCCACTCCAAGCCCCACCACAACAATACCGGCCCAGGAGACGAAAACAATCTGAATGGTGCCGAAGAAGAATACAACCCTGATCAACCCTCCTTCGAGCAGGCCGAACAGGAGGATGAGCAGGTCAGCCCAGAAGAACAGGCGGCAGACGAATACCTGGAGGAGGACAGCTACATGTCCCCCTCCGAAGACAAGATTAGCCTCGGCGACAACGAGTTCGGCATGCCTGAGTATCCCGCAGAGCAGGAGCGCTTCAAGCGCCGGCTTATAGCCACTGCAAGGAGCCTGAAAAAGAAGCAGCAGCAACTCCAAGCTGATCAAGACCTGCTCACAGATAGATGGACTGAAGTCCTGGCAGCCGAGGAATACGGACTCGAGCGCCATACGGCTGACCGGCCACCTCGTGGCCGGGATAAAATGGCATATCAGTCCGCATACCAGCCGACACCCCCACGCCAACATTCTACGGCCCGGGGCAACAAAACAGGACAGTCAAGATCGATCTACGGATCGCGGGGGCGCGCCTCGGCATGCGACGACGACCGTCACGCCGGATACACCTTCAACAAGTCCGGCCAGGCGAAATATAGCCACCCAGAGAAATTCGAGCTGCATATCCACATAGCCTAGCACAGAGGCGCCGCGCACCCCCTCTGCTTCACTGACGAAGTAATGGATCATTAATTCCCATAAGGGTTCAAACCCGTAAACATCGAATCATACGATGGCACAACAGACCCCGCAGTATGGATCGAAGATTTCCTTCTCCACTTCACATGGACCCGCGGAGATGATCTACATGCCATCAAGTATCTTCCCTTAAGCTCAAAGGGCCAGCCCGGCATCGGCTAAACAACCTGCCAAGAATTCCATTGGCAGTTGGGAAAACCTGGAAGACGCATTCCTCGACAACTTCCAGGGCACATATGTGCGACCACCAGACACCGATGACCTGATCCACATTACTCAACAACCCGGAGAGTCAGCCAGGAAATTCTGGACTCGGTTCCTAACTAAAAAGAACCAAATAGTCGACTGTCCGGACGCTGAAGCCCTGGCAGCTTTTAAGCATAATATCCGTGATGAGTGGCTCGCTCGACACCTCGGCCAGGAAAAACCCAAGTCCATGGCAGCTCTCACAATACTAATGACCCGCTTTTGTGCGGGCGAGGACAGCTGGTTGGCTCGCAGCAGCACTGCGCCACATTCTAGCACTTCGGATGGCTGCGACAATAACGGCAAGCCACAGCGTAAAAGACATAAGTGACGGAACAACGGCGACAGCGCTGAAGACACGGCAGTCAACGCCGGATTCAGCGAATCCAAGCCCGGTCAGCAGAAGAAGCCGTTCAAAAGAAATAATCAGGGACCGTCCAGTCTGGACCGCATACTGGAATGCTCGTGCCAAATTCACGGCACCCCGGACAAGCCAGCCAACCACACCAATAGAGATTGCTGGGTATTCAAACAGGCCGGCAGGATAAACGCCGAAGACAAGGACAAGGGGCTGCACAGCGACGATGACGAGGAGCCCCGATGTCCGAACACGGGGGGACAGAAGAAATTCCCCTCTAGGTGAAAATGGTCAACATGATCTACGCCACGCACATCCCCAAGCAGGAACGGAAGCGGGCATTACGGGATGTCTATGCGATGGAGCTAGTCGCCCCAAAATTCAACCCATGGTCAGCTTGCCTGATCACCTCTGATCGTAGGGATCACCCTACTAGCATCCTTCATGGTGGCTCTGCCGCATTGGTCCTAGACCCAATCATCGACGGATTCCACCTCACGCCCGTCCTTATGGACGGCGGCAGCAGCCTGAACCTGCTTTATCAGGACACGGTGTGCAAAATGGGCATTGACCCTTCAAGGATCAAGGCCACCAAAACCACCTTTAAAGGTGTGATTCCTGGAGTAGAGGCTCGTTGCACGGGCTCTATAACATTGGAAGTGGTCTTCGGATCTCCGGATAACTTCCGAAGCGAAGAGTTAATCTTTGATATCGTCCCTTTCCGCAGTGGTTACCATGCACTGCTCGAACGAACCGCATTCGCTAGATTCAATGCGGTACCACACTACGCATACCTCAAACTCAAGATGCCAGGACCATGCGGGGTCATAACAGTGAACAGAAATACGGACCGCTCTCTCCAAATAGGAGAACATACCGCAGCCCTTGCGGCGGAAGTACAATGCGGCCTCCTTCGACAAACCAATCCGGGCACCGTCAAGATAGTCCGGAACACCCTGCAACAGGATCATCAGGCACGCCAAGAGCACGACTAGCAGTCCGGCTTCCGCTCAAGCCCCATCCAAGCAACATTCGTGCCACGCGTACACAATTACGCACTCAAGATACCATGGGCATAGGCGGAGGCGCAACAACGACTCAGTCAACAGTGCGGGATAACCGCCACATACCTTGATAACCTGTCCTTCTTCTTTTTCAGGACAGCCTCTTCAGAAGAGCCGGATTTTCGGACTTACATAGGAGAGAAAACCAAGGAGGCAACAGGCTTCGCGCACATAAGGAAACACCCAGGTGGAATCTATTTACGATCGTTATACCTGTTTTATATATCCATTTGCGGCCTGCATCCGGATAGGACATGTTAAATAGTCCTATTTATCTCGGCTTAATGCATTCATTGTAAACATACGCTTAAACGTATTTTCATCAATGGGAGATTATATATAGCGTCAGCTCTTTATTGTTATTTGAACATTTTTCTTATAAATGTTTCTTTGATATTGCATCCGTACACTTTGGTACGGTCCGTTTGCCAGGGGCTTCCTATGGTGCCCCGTTCTACGGCAACTAAAGTCCTAACACTTTAAATAAAGGCGGCACCCCGAACTTATAGCACTATATGCATCATCTCCGAATCATGTCTTGGGTCTACAGTTGGGTTAGCCCGGCTCCCTTGTTTTGGTACCTTACGTTCCGTTATATCGGCTAAGGTAGCGCAGGGAAAACTACAGCGATTGTGTCCCGGTTCTTCCGGACAAGCACCTCAGTAGAGAAAGCTGAAAACTGACTGGCATGATGTGGCGAGAGCTGGTTGCTGTTCGAGAGGTCTTAAAATCCTTAAAGATTTTCCGCTTTAGGCGACAGATCGGCTTCGTCCGATCTAGGCATATATAGCACCCCAATTCAGCCTTCCGGATTCTAGGGGCTTCGCCGAAATTTAAAATTGTAGACTTCTATGGCTAAGTGAAAGTTATAAATCCAAATAGTCCGATTTCCTTGTTCGCTGCGCCGGATACCTCCTTAAGGGACCAAGCATTTGGATAAAGAGTATCCGAGTTTTTCCAGGAACACCCCGGCACTAGTTGCTTGGGGGCGGAAACCGACGACTGGCCTACTTTCAGTATTCTATAAAAAGCCGCACAGAAGGTAATATTTTAAATCAAACAGTGCTACATAGCAAATATATCTTCTTCTTTTCATTACTACAGCTGATTAGTTACATTTTAATCAAAGATCTGGTCCTTGGAACACTCATCGGCCACGAGACGAGCGCCTTTCATATCGCCTTCTCGGGACGGCGATGCTCCTTGCCCTCGGGCGGACCGTCCTTCACCAGCTTCTCCGCATCCAGCTTGCCCCCATGCACCTTCGCGCGGGCAAAGGCCCGGAGGGCACCCTCCATGCAAACGGATCGCTTGATTATTTCAAGCCGCGGACAGGCATTCACCACCCGTTTGATCAGGCCGAAGTAGCTAGTGGGCAGGGGCTCACCAGGCCACATCCGGACTATGAAATCTTTCATAGCCACTTCGGCCAACCTGTGGAGTTCGACCAACTGCTTTAGTTGATCACTCAGAGGCGTTGGGTGTTTGGCCCCAGCATACTGGGACCAGAACAGCTTCTCCGTTGAGCTCCCCTCTTGGGCACAGTAGAACTCCACGGCATCTGATACGCTGCGTGGCAGATCTGCGAATGCCCCTGGAGAGCTCCGAATTCGAGTAAGTAAAAGAAACGCCTCCTCCACATGTTTGCTTTGCACAAAGAATTTCTTACCCACTGCTATCTTTTTGGCCTCCTGGATCTCCTGCTATGCCTTCTCGGCTTCGGCCTTGGCGTCTTTAATACTCACAAGGGCCTTCGCAAGCTCGACCTCTTTCATCTTCAGATCATGCTCCACGGACTCGAACTTCTTGCCGAGGTCCTGGAGCTCTTGTTGTACCTCGCCCACTCTAACCCTTTGCTTCTCGCGCTCTTTGCATTCCAAGGTCGCCTTGTCTTTGGCCTCGGATAGCGCTTTCTTCAGGGACGCCACTTCGGCGGTGGACCTTGCCACACAGTCACGACGCCTCGTCGTTAGACTAAACAAATTTATCTATCTTTACATATATAAGAGAGGAGAATCACTGACCTTTGCTCTCTTCGTGCCGCCTCTTTGTGAGCTCGAGCTCTCCCTGCGCCTGCTCCAGGTCTCGCTTTAGTTCGGCAACCTCGGCTGTGTGGGCAGCAGCGGTAAGCAGCACAGCCTGCTTATTCAGATAAACACTTATTAGACTCATGCGGATTATAATTGACCCTCCGTTTGGCTTTTCTTTCCGAACACCAAATGTAGTATCGAGGCTACTACCTATCGGGTGGTAATTTCACACATTTTTATTACTTACCTCGAAGCCCGTCAGGAGGCTTGCGCAGGCTTCAGTTAGTCCGCTTTTGGCGGACAGAACCCTCTGAATCACTTCACTCATAAGAGTACGGTGCTCGTCATCTATGGAAGCACCTCAAAGCGCTTCCACCAGACTATCCAGCATCGCTGGCGCGACGGAAGTCCTCGTCAAGGACGGCTCGCCCTCCCTAACGAGGGGCTGCCCACCTAAATCCGGAACCGTCGAGGGTCCCCGAACAGTGTTCGGTTGGGAGTCTGCCTTGCTGCGGCTATCACCGACGCGATCCGCAGGGATCTTGAACCCTGCGTGTCTGACATTTGGAGCTCCGCCTTGGGGCGTCTCCAGGGTCACCTCCCCCTGCTCGGGGAACCTTCGGGACAACACCTCTGTGTCATCCGCAGACTAAGGAGTGGTGGCTGTTGGGAGCGAGTTCATCTCTGAAGCACTCAGAGACCCATCCGAAGACGACACCTCCGGATGAGCCCTCGCCGAACTGCATACATGTTCAGCGTTATTAAACAACTATGAAGTGAAACACGGTAGAGTGCGGACACTTACGATTGCGCCAGGGGCTTCCCCCTGGGCAACCACCCTTCCTCACTATGAGCGGCCGTGGTGGAGTAGTCCGGAAGGGGCGCCTTTCCCTTCTTGGGCGTCCTAGCCCCCCTCCCTCCGGGGCGGCTTTACTCTTTTTCTCCTCCCCAACACAGGGAGGTAGAGTTTCTTCTTGCTTCCCCCCGCCTCCGCGGGAGGAATCTGTTTCATCGTCATCCAACGACGTAGGTATGACGGCCTTGCATCGTGGGCCTCTCCTGGCCCCATGGCCCGTCTCCTGAGGCCCCTCATCCTTTCTGGATGGGGCGGCCTCTTCTTCTTCCTCCTCCTCTTCGGGGGAGGAGTGCGCCTCGTCGTCTTCGGACGAGGCTTCTGGCACAACCTTACGCCGGAGACCCTTCCTGGTCCCCGGGGCCTTCTTTTCGGCCTTCTTCTCCGGCACCTTGTAGGGCACCAAGACTAGCATCTCCGTCAGGAGAGCATCAGCTGGGCCTTCTGGCAGCGGAGCCGGACAGTCAATTTGCTCCGCTGTCTCCACATAAAATTGGTCAAATATACACAAATACTTAAGATTCCCCCATGAATGTATTGGGAAAAGCCGAACCCGGTGGTAGTCCCAAAACTCACCGGACGCGGGGGCCGCACTGCGTGAAGTCCGCGGTCTTCAGATGTAGGAGGAGGCACTTCGGAGGCCTTAAAAAACTCCTTCCACGCGTCTTTGTTCTTCATGCCATAGAGCCTCTGAAGCGTCTGGCGTTCGGCTGGGACGAACTCCCACAGATTGAATGCCCGCCTTTGGCACGGTAGAATCCGGCGAACGAGCATGACCTGGATCACGTTGACAAGCTTGATGTTCTTCTCCTTCATGCTCTTGATGCAGGTTCGGAGTCCGGTCAGCTCTGTAGGTTCGCCCAAGTCAGGCCCTTCCTTTCCTAGGAGGTGAGCCGCATGGGGGCTCTGGATGGGAACTCGGGTGCCGCCGCCCAGTTGGCGCCGCGCGGCTCAGTGATGTAGAACCACCCCGATTGCCACCCTTTATGGTCTCCTCAAAGGAGCCGTCTAGCCAGGTGACGTTGGGCATCTTGCCCACCATGGCCCCTCCGCACGCTTGCTGGCCGCGTACGATCTTCGGCTTCACGCAGAAGATTTGCAGCCACAGGCCGAAGTGAGGCCGGATGCGGAGGAAGGCCTCACATACGACGATGAACACCGAGATGTTAAGGATGAAATTCGGGGCTAGATCGTGGAAATCTAGCCCGTAGTAGAACATGAGCCCGCGGACGAAGGGCTGAAGTGGAAACCCCAGTCCACGGACGAAGTGGGTGATGAACACGACCCTCTCGTGGGGTCTCGGGGTCAGAATGACCTGCCCAGCATCCGGTAGCCGGTGTGCTATGTCTGCGGCCAAGTATCCGGCCGCCCGAAGATTTGTGATATGCTTCTCCTTGACGGTGGAGGCCACCCACTTGCCTCCTTCTCCGGACATGTTTAGCTGTGCGGAGAAGACTTGGGCTTGGGCGCTGGAGCTCGAGGGGGCAAGAGTGAGAAAAGGAGGAAGAAGCCGTGGGTAAAAATGGGGAAATCCTATCCCTTTATATAGGCGACGAAAGCGGTGCGCCTCCCCACTTGCCCGTTGGGAAACGTTTGCTTCCCAAGCGCCACGATTGATGATGTGGTGGGATTACCCGTACCCGTATTGATGAGAATCCTGTGATAAGGGGACACGTTCTCTGCTTTGACAAGACGTGTCAAAGAAACCGCCTCGCAATATGCGCTGTGGCTGGTTGTGCGAAAACGGTTCGAATAATGACCCGACCATAATGACACGTCGCGTTCCCTAAAAAGTTGTTAGCAGATTGCATTTGTGAAATACCATTCTCTCTACAGTGGCATGTGAAGATCATTTTGTGGATCTGGACACGGTTCAAGTGTTCGATAATTACCTTGGAGTATTCGGAGGAGGAACCCGCCCTGCAATGCTGAAGACAAGACTGCGCGCCGGACCCATCGTCATTGAAGCCTGGTTCAGGGGCTACTGAGGGAGTCCTGGATTAGGGGGTATCCGGACAGCCGGACTGTATACATCACCCGGACTATGGAAGCGTGAACATAAAAGACTCAAGACTTCGACCCGTGTCCGGATGGGACTTTCCTTGGCGTGGAAGGCAAGCTTGGCGATCCGGATATTATATTTCCTTCCTTGTAACCGACTCCATGTAAACCCTATCCCTCTTCGGTGTCTATATAAACCGGAGAGGTTGGTCCTTAGAAGGCCGATCACAATTACAATCATACCATCATAGGCTAGCTTCTAGGGTTTAGCCTCTACGATCTCGTGGTAGATCTACTCTTGTACTACCCATATCTTCAATATTAATCAAGCAGGAAGTAGGGTTTTACCTCCATCGACAGGGCCCGAACCTGGGTAAACATCTGTGTCCCTTGCTTCCTGTTACCATCAGCCTAGACGCACAGATTGGGACCCCCTACCCGAGATCCGCCGGTTTTGATACCGACACCCACCGCCTGTGTTCCTCCGCCACCCCCACCCCCCACCTGCACCCCAACCACGCCCCGCGTCGAGTTTTCTTCGTTCGGCGAGGCCCCACAACCACCCGAGCCCCTTCGATCGCACCGGTGAACTACGGCTAGCTCTAAAGAATCGACTGACCCAATTTTGAAATTTAGTCTACTGTGATTTAACTAGTGTGGAATATAAAAGGGGGAAACCATAGGCATTGGGAGTATAGTGTTGAGCGTGCCATGGCGGATCTAAAGGTGCAAACCGGACAAAGGCAACTTCGCAACCAAGACAAGAAATCAGAGTAAAGCAGTGGCGATCTATTTTCTTGCTGCGATAAATAAGTTGAGCAGATACAAAAGAGTACCGCCTCTGGAAGCAGATCTAGGAGGCTAGACGGTGGCGGCGGGGCGTGGTGGACGAGACGGTCGTAGGAGCGGCGCCGGCAAGGTGGACGACGACGGGGATGAAGCGAGAGGACGGGATGCAAGGATCCCGGTCCGAAGGCGTGGATGAGAGAGGTTGATCTCTTGTATTGGACGGTGGCGTCGGGTATCAGCTCCGGCATGCTGGAGGAGGACGGCGGTGGATGGGGTGGCGGACGACAGCAGACGGAGGAGGGTGGGGTGGAGATGGTGTTTTGGCGCCCACGGAGTACGAATGGGGAAAAGGGAGGTAGAGAGGAAGGGGGGAACCATGTATTCAGGGCGCGCTTGTCTCAAATGCGAGGAAATTTACAAACTTAGCCCCCGTTTCAAAATTCTACTACATCACAGCAACATTAGTCGGTTGGGGATAGGATGGTAATCTTGCATACACCGAATATTTGCCGATGAGAGTTTGGTTTTGGCGCCCACCGTGTATGAATATGAATCGGGGAGGGAGTCGATTTCGGTCGAGGACACACTATGTTTTGGCGCCCACCGTGTATGAATCCGGGTGAGAGGCGGTTACGTCACGTTTGGGTGAAATTACAAACCTACCCCTATCGAAACCTATAGAAATCCAGCAGATAGGCTTTGCATGGCAGGATAGGCAGTAGTGATTTCCATCTCGCAGATTTTGGTTTCTAAGGTTACTACGACTTTCCCCGCTTCGTTCAAATTTTGTAGAGTGCACGCCATCGTACAACTCAATTCAATCCCGTTTGTATTCTATTTTTTTCCCAAGGGATCCATTTTCAATTGGAATTACATTCTATATACATCATTTTTATATACTTTCAGAAGCACAACACCATTTATACATAAATATGGTTTACAAATGGCATGATCTCAGATTCATAAGGTTGTATCCATCAATTTGAATTTTCAAATATTTGAAACCACTTTATGTTGAAATCCAATGTATGCATTCCTCGCTAACTGTCTCCAATTAATGTGTGTTTCATGCGGGTTTTTTTAACTTCACAAACATGTATGATGTGTTTCACACACGCAACATATAGTGTAATCCCGTTTAGACATTAATTGCATATAAACCATGCATTGTTTGTAATTGAAGAATCTATGGATCACCAATATTGATAAACTATATAACATTACACGTGTGCCCAAATTCATATGAATATGCATGTTTGATACACCAATTTGCATTATGATATTATCGATGTCGTGATCTCCAGTTTAAATATTTGAATCCCTTTAATCCGGATATTCGTCTCATATAGCTATCACTCATGCTTATATAGGACTATCTCTCTCGACCTATACGCTGTTCATCGTCTCTCAAGTATCTCTCGTGCTACCTGTATGTCGACAATGATCTTTTATATTCGTAACACACTGACGGTACTCTCTCCCTCGACCTTCATCACTCTATCTCTCTCTAAGTATATCTCGCTCCCTGCTATGTGTCTCTAACTATGTTTCTCCATGTGGAATCTCTTTCTCTCACACAAACACAAAACTTTGTCTCCCGGGGTCTCATTTCTCTCTACTATTCCCATGTGTGCCACTCGCACACCCCTCATACAGAGATGTCTTTCGCTCCTTAGATATGAGAACCTACGACTCTTCCTCTTCAATATCTCTTTCTCACACACAAACACAAACTCTGTCTCCCAGGGTCTCATATTTCTCCATAGTTCTCTTGTATGTCGCTCACACACACACGCTCTCTCCCTAGAGATATCTTGCATTCCCTCATATGTCTCTCTAGCTATCACTCTCGTTGTGAAATATCTTTCTCTCTCGTAGACACAAAACTCCGTCTCTCTGGATCTCATTTCTCTCTAATATCTGTTTGTATGTGACTCACATGCACCCTCTCTCTATCTCTCTCAGACCCACACACATAACCCAGCCTTTTGATCCACTCGACTCCTATCTCTAACGCGCACTAGCTAGCATCTTTATTCCTATCACGCACACTACATATGTTTCTTTCTACATGCAGTCAAGTGCCCTCTCACACACATATATATAACTTCACCCTTTGAACCACCCGGCGGTCATCTCCAACACCCAAACAAGCGGATGTCCCTCTAGCTAGCATCTCCATCTCTGTATCTATTTGTAGTTTCTCCGTCAACATTTCTTTCTTGCACGGAGTCTTGCTTCCTATCACCCACACTATATATGTCTCTCCATACATATGCATTTATAGGTTGATCTCTTTTGCACAATCGTTGCGCCTCACCCCCTCTGCTCGCCATAGATGCACGCTCCAGCCCATGCCACTATCTCTTAAAGATAAAAACACATGCTCAATTGTCGGGCCTTCTTCCCTGCATTCTCACATGCATGCATATTGTCATACCGATCCGTCTCTCCCATGTCGTTGATCTTATGACTTATGTCTTCTTTCTTTTATCTCGATCATGCGTGCGCGCACACACACACACATCCCACGTATACATGTATACCTCTCACACATGCACATTCAAGGTCTCTATGTCTCCATACGTAGTTAATTACCCTCAATCCTAATGCCACATCGAATCGTTCTCCTCTTTTGTGCACATAACTTCCACCTGGATGGATAAAACACACACTCACCATTAAATATCTCTTTCTCGCTACCCCCCCCCCCCGACTCTCACTCTTCCCCTATATCCACTAAACCATTAAGACCATCCCTTTGTTTTATTCGTGCATACTTTCACCATCGATTTATACTAGTCTTCCTCGGTGTCTCTTGAAAAAACACGTTCTCTCGATGTCGACTCCTCTCACGCCAAGACGCACCTTCTCTTCCCTCTCTACGGGCATTTTCTCTCTCGCACCCCATCGTTGGTGGCCTCTGCCATACACATCACCTCTCTATGATGAAGCCATACACACTTAAATTATATCTGCCACAGAGGACCCCGCGACACACACACACACACACACACACACACACACACACGCATGCACGCACGCACGCACACACCCCCACACACACACACTAAGACCCCATCTCTCTCTCTCACACACACACACATAAACACACACACACGCACGCACCCCCCCCCACACACACACACTTAGACTCCATCTCTCTCTCTCACACACACACACACCACACACACACACTAAGACTCCATCTCACACACACATGCTCTAGGCGGAGCATTTGTTCCTACCACCCTTCATCCAACCTTACCCGTATGATAAACAATCACCTTTATTTACTTGCATAACATGGACAAATTCCACTTTACTTTAGTAGTCAGCAAACTTATCATCTGTACCCTTATAAAAAAACAAGTTGGCGGTGATGGTGTGCCATCTTGTAATGTCTGCATCAGATGATCTATATCTCAGCGGATAGAAAGCAAACTATGATAATTTTACAAAAGATACCCGCACCTCTCTCCACATCATTATCTCCATAACCTCATTGCTCAGCAATTAAAAAGGAATAAGTCTCTCGAACAATCTAGCATGCATGGTGGCCGCTGCTGCCGCGCCGGCCCATCCCCATGCCTCCGCCCATTCCGACCACCAGTCACCACCACACTCCACTCCTCCTCATCTTATCTCTCATCTTTCATTTTTTCGATGACATTCTCGAGATACCAGCTTTCCAATAAAATTCTCAAGATATCATTAGTTTTTACAAATGGGATTACTCCTGCATGGGTCAACCACAACAGGTGTTTTGTAAAAAAATGCATATTGATGTTCCGTGCAATGCACGAGAATCTTGCTTGTAATTATATAACGCAAATCACGAACAGGAAGTGACATTTTTTGACACAACCACGTTAACATGGCCACGTAAATCACTAGCTAAAGTAAATACCATTATACTTATATCCCGATGCAAAAGGTTGAGTACATGTCCGAAGAGTAGAGTCGCACACATGCACTCTGTCTCTCAGAATCTCTCTCTCACACACACACCAGTTACGTGACGCCCACTTAAGCAGACACGAGTATGTTACAATTTGTGCACCAGCGGGTACACGTGATGCTGCGCATTTATTTAAGCCGGAAGGCGAACCAAAACAGTAGCTGCATTCATTCCCCTCCCGCCGCCTCTTCTCTGGTCGCCGCCCGGTAGCCATGGGCGGCGAAGGTAACAACATACGCCATACTCCGCCGAGCGGCGCGCTGAATATGGAAATTTTAGTGGTCATGCATGCATCTTTTTGTGCTAGCACTCCTATATAAGGGTTGACCGGTCGATTCCCGCGGACGTGCACGGGCAGTGGAAGAGGAAGGAGAAGGGAAGCGGGCTGTGGAGTAACGTTTTTTACCAAAATTTCTTAGGAAACTTTGTGCAATAATTGAGTAGTTTTGCAAACTACCAGTACTACACCTGAAACGGTTCAAAACCTATACTCCCTTGCCAGCACGCGCTTCCCGCGTGAAACGGTCAGCGTCTCCCTGGAGCGTCAGTGCCGCATTAATGCCCGGCCAGAGGGGAGGCGACCTCTCACTGGCGCCGGCTTTGAAGTGGCGTGACGGTCGAGAGAGCGCTGCTTCCCGGGGCACGCGACTGCTCCGTGTCGAGACTGTCCATAGGCCCTGTTTGGATCCATGGGTTAGACTAGCCACAATGGGAGTAACTTCAGCAGTAACATCTAGTCCAACTCAGCAAATTTGCTTACGTGGCAATGAGTTAATGAGGAGAGAGGGAGTTGTAGTAACTTAGCTAGTTACCGTAACATCACATGTTCCAATGCAATATGAGTCTATAACATAATAAATGAAGCTTTGCATGTTACCACACTTATGTTACTACCCACTATGAAGGTAGTAACATAGTCTAGGGATATGTGTATGTTACTAGTGTATGTTACTCTCCATTGTGGCCAGTCTTAGAGTTAGTTTGAGCTAGTTGGGGCTCAAATAGCCCTAAAGTATCCAAGCATGAGGGTTTAAATTGGAGCAAGTTGCACCAAACCCACCAAAAAAAATATCCCACCCAAGAGGTGCTAACTGGAGATAGTTCTCAATGGGACCACTGAAAAATCACTTTTCTCTCTCCATGAAGTGCATTTATTGTCAATCTAACCCTGTCACCCAAGCACCCCTTTGGCTACAGTTAGTTCAGGGTTAGTCATGAGTTAGTCTAACCTCTAGCTAAGTTAGAGTATCAAACAGGAGCATTATAGGACATGCAAGTTGCTCAAAGCATACAGGCAAATTCGTACGTGAAAGGATTTTTTTATTTTTGAAAACGGAACGTGAAAGGAATTATTTTAGAATGCTCTTGGCATGTCGCTAACATGTGATAGTTAACCGACCTCAATAGATGGCAGGAATGCCAGCCCGCCGCACTTTGATAGAGACGAGGAGGGAGAAGCGATACAGGCTGTTGGATTACTAGAGATAGGTGTCGCACGGAAGCCAAGAAATATGGTGATAGCGTGGGTTAGCCATGTACTAGTATGATGTAACTACACTGGGCTGCCGTGTTTCGTACTCTTCCAGTCCACTGTGGAGATGATTGGTTAATTTTATATCACTGAATCATATTAAATATTATGAGTGCAGACGCTCCACCAAAAGGTTCTTTGCTCCTTCTCGATCGTCCGGAATCTATGTTCTTCCACTCTATTTTTTTTACATGAGCTTTGTTCATCCTTTTGCCAACACGCGAGACATCAAGGTGCACGTGTTATGCAAGGATCGCTCCATCTATATGAAGAACATGTGGGAATTTGGAACTACGAGACGGACATGTTCCTGTGGAGTGGACGTCTGAACCTGAGTAATGTAGCGCTAGAACTCAAGTAGAAAGACACAAATGGTATGAACATGTGTGGCATATAGGGTGTGTTTGGTTGCGTTCTCGTCTCAAAGATAGTTGTTCCCTCTTCATGCATGCTCAACTCAACACCCATCTTCATGCATGCTCTCTTCATACATGCTTCTAGTGTATTTGTGCTAAACTAGTGTGGACTCATGCACCCTCCATACACTCTACCAAACACCCAAAAGTAGGTCGAGAAGGGAACTCTTAGGAGGCATTTGTCTCTTACTACATACTACCACTAAATGTTGTACGTGCAATGCACGGTGATGTTATGGAGTACGTGCCTAAGTACTCTACTACTACTATATTAGTTGGAGGCACATATTAACTTTTATATTTGTTTACGTGTATGCCCCGAGACCTTCCAACTAGACGTGTCTTTCTCTCCAGGTCGCACTTTGTATCGTTCATACCACTAAGTACTACTACGTATGGTCTCCGACCCAGAAGTAGAAGAAGTGGAGAGGCTCTACCACACTGGGTTTTTTACGCTGGGATCTACCATGCTGTTCATGTCCTACTCCTTTCGCTCACGTGTGGGACATCCAGCACGTGCCGTGTTTGGCACCCTTCGTCATAAGAGTTGAAACGCTAGCATTCATCAGAAATGAAAAATAATTATAAATCGGCAGTGATACTATTTTTTTGCGAACCAATCGGCAGTGATGCTATACCACGCGGTTTCCTTGCTCCTTGATATCGGAAAGAATACTTTTGTTCGCCAACATGTGGGACGTCGACCATCCTGGTCCACTTGCCATGCACGCAGAACTCAAAGGGAGAGTCACCCAGGTCGTCACGCCGCAGTAACAATGACTAATGAGCCGTCAAATCACAAGCCCACTTCCCACTTTGAAGTTGCTCGGACGAAGGAACCATCATGACTTCGTTGAATTCCGCTTCTTGAAGAAAACTACTGTACCAGCAGTACTGCTAGCTAGAATATTTACTCCGCATTCACACCTGACGAACCTACTCCGGCGCCATTTGTCCATCCGTCTGCCGCGGCTCATTGCCATTCGCCCACTATATTAACTTGAGCCCCAGCTCCCAGCCATAGCCAAAGACCCACACGTATTCTCCTCCGGTCCCTTCCTTCCGCTGCACCACTTCAACCATGGCCTCTGGCGCTCGAAGCTCTCTTTGACGTCTTGTCGCAGCAGAGCGAGGGACATCGGGCGGCTTCGCTCGGCGCGCTTCCAAAGCTCTCTTGGACGTCTTGTCGCAGGAACAAACGAAGGAGATCGCTGCACCCTCCGCCGCCTCCGCCGCCACGACCACGAAGCCGGCGCGCGTGCGCGGGCCCAGCCGGCAGCGAGGAAGAGTAGTACACGGTAGGTCGGCGCCGCTCTGGTCCCGGGAAGGCCACCGCTACTCCACTCAGTCGACGCCAAGCTTGGTGGGGTAAACATCGGCGACCGATTAGCCGCTTGACAATGATGTGGAGGCGGAAATCTTTAGAACCTTGTGCTCCGGAGGAGGAGGTTATCGAGGCGGATGAGGAGGAGGCAAAGGCAATGGCCGGTTTTCTCGGGTTCATGGCCGGACATGGTGGTCGGGCGCCGGCGATCGTTTAGATTGGGTTTACAGTAGGTTTTAGTACGGTTTGTGCGAAATATGTAATGAATTTTGTCTAGTTTGTAGGAAAAGTTTTCGAAATGTAATGAATTTCATCCGGTTAATTTCATCTAGTTAATTTGAAATTTGCTTTGTTTGCACGAATTTCGTCCGGTTAGTTCATATAGTTGTCGAATGGTATGCGGGCAGCATCGGATGTTATCCATCAGTGTACTCGGACAGATGCCGGTGTAAATTTGTGGGCCAGCGCTGGAGATGCCCTAACTATCATGCTATAATCGCTAACAATCCTCCATTATTTGGCAGGGAACAGTTATGCATCGGATCCGCAGCAAGTGGACGGCATTGTAGCACGTCATATCACTCAAACTAGCCCGCCTAACGAGCGGGAAAGCACCGCCCTCGTCATTTTGTTCTGAATTTCTATCGATCGATCGCGTGAAAATGTTACGCTTCGCAAGTTATAAAGGAAAAGGCGGCACACTTACGACTCGTACGCGTCGCAACCCCGACAGTCGGGCTCGCATGCCGCTCACCAGAGGGGACACGCGTTGTCTTGCAATTTCACTGACATGTGGGACCATAATTGAATAAACCGTCGATAGCCGAAATCTAATCGCTCAGCGGGCATCGGCTGAGAAGAGAGAAATGGGGGAGGGAGAAGAGATCGCCCGCCCGCCACGCACGGACTCCAAGAAATATATGGTGATAATGTGAGGTGGGCCATGATGGAGTCCAGACCGCTTCGGAGCCCGCTCTCACCGCCCTGGCCCCTCAAGACGCCAGTTGCCCGCTGCATGCATAGCATAGTCCCTGCTTATGTGGAGGAGAGAGAGGCATTGACAAAGTCAAGGAGTAATAGTGGAGACAATAGCTTTCATAAAAAATAAACAATGAATACTCGTTGCTCGTCCTCTATATCGAAAAGAATACTTTCATTCGCTGACATGTGGGACGTCGACCATCCTGGTCCACCTGCCATGCACAAAATTATCCTAGTCTACCCCGGTCGTATCGCAGGCCCAACCTTTCCCACTGTAAGTTGTTCGGACGAAGGAACCATCATGACTTTGTTTAATTCCGCTTCTTCAAGAAAACTTACTGTACCCACAATACTGCTACCACACGCGAAGACTGTACCACGTCATATCACTGAAACCCACTAGGCCAAACTAGCCCGCCTAGGTCATCTATTTTGGAACGGAGGGAGTACGTCTCTGCACTACTATGATTTTGTGTTGCACGTTCTCTGTACTTTTGCTACGATTTTCCTACCCTATGAACCAAATGAGGCCTGAATGTATGTCAACTATTGTTTGATCGATCGCTAAACCTACAATTTTAGGAGCTAGGGCTATTGGTCGATCGACGAGGGATAAGTATAAGCGTACCACGAGCTCATCAGCCCCAATGTTTCTCTTCGGTGAGTGTTTTGCAAGTACTATAGCTCGCATACGATAGCTAGCCTACTAACACCAAGAATCATCAAACAAGCCCTGGCGATATGATAACCAGTTCAAACTTACATCTAAGCATGCCATATATTACATCAAGAGCTGGTGAGGATACATCTGTTTCCATAACTCGGAGAGGGTTCGCATGATTCATCGCATGATTCACTATCAAACAAAAGTAGCAAGATCCGCCCACACAAGACAGTGCACTAGACCTAAGATGGTTTGATAACACGCATCGTTCTGGTAATTAAACACAGGGCAATGCAAACTACCCTGAAGGATTAGCGCGACCAACTATTTCTTGTCATTGATCTCTCGGGCAATGACCATAGCATGGACAGCGGCATGGGAATCGATTTCTGGGGCGATGTCCACAGGCTGACCGCGACATCGGAATCGAAATCTCTGGGGCGATGTCCACAGGATGGACAGGGGCATCGGAATCGATCTCCGGGGCGATGCCAACAGGACGGGCCACGACATCAGAATCATCAAGGATAACCACCGGCACCTGCACAACCCTAACATATTAGCAAGCACATTGCAAATAATCAAAAACCACAACTATGGTAATACGCCATTATTTTTTACCTTGTGCAGATCATCGGGGGATCTCATCACTACCGGGGCCATCTCCTCGTCCTCGATGGGGGCCATCACATTGCCAGGGGAATACTGCTTCTCAACGGCGACTATCTCCTCAAACTCGGTCTTGAGCCTCACATAGGTGGCAATCAGAGTTCCTGGGGTCGGCACAGTGGGGCCCTTGCTGTTCTTCCAACTTTCTTTGAGGAGTTCGTCTGCCAACGTCCTCAACTCTTTGGCCAGTTCTTGTTTCTTGGAGTTCTTCGTCTCCATGGGTTGGCCCGCCAACATGGTCAGCTCGTTGGTCGGTGCTCGCTACCTGGAGATCGCTATCTCCAGTGGGTTGTCCGCCGGCAACTCTTTGCCTAGTGCTCCAGGATCCATCAATGAACTGACAAACAAAAAGCAATCGAAAGGAAACCACAATCGCAATGAAAACGGGAAAAGAATAGGATGTGAGAATCGGTCGCTGCTTCGCAAAAAGAAGATTATTGGAATGAAAATATAGCAACATAACTGATTCGCCCACCTTTCCTTCATCGGTACAGAAGAAAAATGGTAGAAGTGAGTAGCCTGGAGTGAGGTTTTCTTCAAGAAAGGAAAGAAAGGGCTTGAACGAGCGTTCCAATGAAATGATGGTTGCTTCATCCACTCCAACTTGGAGGCCACCTTACCATTGCTGGTAAAGATGTGGGTTTTGTGATATGATGGGTCATGATGGCAACACCGGGGTGACAGGTGAGTCTCGACTGTAGCACCTCGTTGTGATTTTATGGATGGCAAGCGGGCCCGGATGCTTTGAAATGTCCCGCATGTAGATACTCCCTCCTTTCCTGTTTATAAGGCTCAATTCAAAAATCTCACCAACCAAGGTAGATGGTGAGTGGTGGAATACTTTTTGTAGTTTGCAAAAGCACCCAATTAATGCTCTTGTTTTTCTCAAAAAAGTATGTTTACCAATGCATTAATAGCAATGCATGCATGCATAAATTACATGCATTGGTCAATCTTCTCTTAATACTTGCATGCAACCATTTAATGCACCTTGGAATCTTCTCTTAATACTTGCATGCAACCATTTAATGCACCTTGGAATCTGAACATGTGATGGGAAACAACCAAATTGAGCCTTATAAAATGAAAAAACTAAAATTTTGAGATAAGCCCTATAAACCGGAAAGGAGGGAGTAGAGCGGCTAGTCATATAGGAGTGCTCAATATTGTGCACCGCGACCAAGGCGGAGAGGAAAACGAGAGAACTACGTAATTAATGCATCAGTTTGATTAGGGTAGTTTTGTAAAGTACGAGATACATTCCTCCAATCGCAAAATGCCTTGGTTCATGAGATTTGAGATTTGAGCCCTATAAACCGGAAGGGAGGGGGTACTGCACAAGGTGTAGTCTAGTCACTTGTTGAAATCTCTAGAAAGGAAAATACTCCTTTCCGGTTTAAGGGTCTATACTACTCCCTCCGTCTAGGTGTGTAAGTCATCTTACGAAAACCAAATAGTCCCAAAACACTTAGGCATGGTGCATTAACTTCTACCTTGTTTCTTGTTTCTTGACATATCAACCAATAAGAGATGAGAGGTGTGCATGCTTTTAATGACTTGCAATGGCTAGTTCATTGCATGCAATGCTATTAATTAGCAAATAAAAATTGGTGACCCCAGGAGGAAAGGGTGCTAAGCGCGTGGACCTATGCAGAATGAGTATCAACGAATGGATAATGGAGTTTAATTGTTAAACAATACTCCCTCCTTTCCAGTTTATAGGGCTTATCTCAAAATTTTATGTTTTCCATTTTATAAGGCTCAATTTGGCTGTTTTCCATCACATTTTTAGATTCCAAGGTGCATTAAATCATTGCATGCAAGTAATAAGAGAAAATTGACCAATGCATGTACTTTATGCATGCATGCATTGCAATTAATGCATTGATAAACATAATTTTTTGAGGAAAACAAGAGCATTTATTAGGTGCTTTTGCAAAACTACAAATCAGATTCCACCACTCACCATCTACATTGATTGGTGAGATTTTTGAATTGAGTACTATAAACCGGAAAGGAGGGAGTAGCAATTTTTTCTCATGCAAGAGCCTGGCTAGTATATGTGTGCTCCAAGGAACCGCACCACACGAGCGTTCGCAACTACCACGTTCGGGTTGCGCTTGGCTCTTCGCCTCTTCGAGAAGACGAACGATGATGCTACACCTACTTCTACAGTATCGAATCCACTGCTGCATGTTCCTCGTGCGGGAGGGATAGCGTGTAGCGAAAGCTTCTACTTCGCTCTCGCTTTATGCGTCTATGACAGGTGGGCCCAACAGGTGGTTGGCCCTCCCGTCATGCAGCCAAAGGCAAAAGTGCTTAAGGCATCGAGCTCAGTCCGCGAGGGAGAGGGCGTCGTAGTAATCAAATTTTTCGGTCTTGTACGAGTTGACGCGACACATCAAAGCACCGCACTCGATAAAAGTCTGCTTTACACATTTCAAATGGGCTACTTCAGATGTAGGAGTAGACATATTCTACTTCGTATGTAGTCACTTGTTGCAATCTCTAAAAAGACTTATATTTGGAAACGGAGGGAGTACAACGCATGCATGCATGTCATGACTTTCCTTTTGATACTTGCATGTGTTGATTTGATGCACCTTGCCAAATTTTGACTATAAATTTAACTAACCAAATTTTCATGCATGTCACAAAAAATTACGGGGCTGTTTGGATTGTGACTATGTTTGTCTTAAGTTGCCACATTATCTTTCCCACACTTGCCTAACCTGAGTTGCTCAAATTTTTAGACACACTTTGGCTTGCCTAAGGGAATCTTGCCACAATTTTTGTGTCTATGACATGTGGGGTTCACTGCTAATAAAAAAACTTCTTTTCTTTGGTGTGGCTAATAAAAAAGACTTATACTACCTCCGTCCCAAAATAAGTGTCTTAACTTTGTACTAACTCTAGTACAAAATTGTACTAAGCTTAAGACACTTATTTTGGGACGAAGGGAGTATTTAGGAACGGAGGGAGTAGAAAATATAAATAATAATGCATGTTGGGGCAACCCACGTTTCCGCTAATTTTAGTCGTGGGATTGTTCACAATTTTTACGAGGGGGTGGTTGTTCATTTAATGGAGGGACTTGTAGTACCAGACTTGAACAATACAAAGTGTGACTTGGCACACCGTCACACCACTTGGAACAAGCGGGTAGCTATCTCAAAAAACAATCAACAACTAAAAAAACCGCGATTTTGCATGTAGTAGTACACAATTTTAAACGATTGTTTTGATGGAGTGAAAAAGGAAAACTACCTCACTACTTACATATAGGCCGGAGCCTCCGCGCTTGCTTGCTAGGGTTGCTCTATTCACATACTCTCATCCTCTCCAGATCTAAACAAGATAGGGGTAGTAACACTGTCTTTCTCCCTTCAAAAAACACTGGCTTTCTATCCTCACCGTTGGTTACAGATCCGGCTGTATCCCCCTCCGTCGGTGAAGGGGAGGACGCGCAGCGTTTAGGCCATCGTCGACAGCGAGTGAGGAGACCCACTGCCGGCCACACCGTTATCTCTGGCCGAGCACCGGCGTGGGAGGTCCTCCGATCCCTTCGTCGTTGCCTGTGGGCGGATCCGGCCTCCCGCCGCCCACCTATCCACATCCCGACAACCTTCAGGTATATCTTCATTCGAAACCGCCTTAGCTCTACTTCCCCAGCTTGCTATGTCGCTGCATGTGCATCATTTTCTACCTCTCAGCCCCTCTCGATCGGATGGTCCAACGTCACCTTTTTTTTCTTCTATTGTTAGAGGTAAAGCTACTTCATGGATACGAATCTTGCACTCCCTCCGTCCGAAAATACTTGTCATTGAAATGGATGTATCTATATGTATTTTAGTTCTAGACACATCCATTTTGATGACAAGTAATTCTAGACGGAGGGAGTACTTGGTTCAAACAAGAAATAAAGTGGGGGTGGGGGAATTTAGCACGTACATCGGACTCGGTACAAACAGGAAGGAAAGGGGGTGAAAGTAGTACAGACTGGTCATCCACACATAGGGAAATATAGGGGTAACGCTATACACAGTGGTATGACCAGGACTAGATTTGCTATCCACACATAGGAGTAGCTGGCTAGAGTGAACAAAAATGGGACCAACCCAGATATGTTTCTTGGATGTTTGTTTCTCGGGGCAACAAACTATGAATCACCACTTTATGCCCCTGTTTACGTACATGGTTTTGTATCATGGTGCACCCACCGCCCCATGCCCTTATACCAAATATTTAGGCTCCGGTCGGAATAAAGGGGCAGAAAACATAGATCTTGATGAAAATAGAGGAATAGGAAAGGAATGTAGGTATAAAACTATGGAACAGTGAACTGGAGGAAACTCTCAAGAGAATGTGTTCGGATGGACTACGAAATGTACAGATTTGTTTTTTTAGAGTAGCATGCTTGGCAGTATGAGATGCTATTTGTTTATTCAGCTGCACAGTGACTACTCTTATCGTCACCTCACGTACCACACATAGGTTGATTTTTTTATTCCGGCAAACACAGCACATCAACCTGTCTAACGCATGGCGCCGAAGCGCCTGCCGGGCTTCCGCCCAAAAAATGAGCAGCGCGTGGATGTTTCTAATCCTATGGAATCAAGATTACTAGACCAGCTTTCCTATGAAACACTATTCACCTTTCCCGTGTTCCGAACGGTTGGAAGGGAAAGAATACCGTAGGAATTGTGTTCCTACGAAAATCCTGCACCAAACATGTGAACCGAACGCAGCCTTAGCTGTTCTTAATATAATGTCCCTGGTAAAAATGAAGCCATGCCACTGTTTTTGCCTGTAATTGTTTGAGACTCTGACAAGTTTAGCCAAATGTTTATGCCTGTAATTGTTTGAGACTCTGACTGTTTCCTCTGTGCCTTTATGTGCAAACAGGGATATCCAATTCACCTGGTTGCTGTTGTGACCTTTTGGTACACTGCACAAAACTCTTCTTAAAAGAAATGACTTTTATGATGTTTAACTGGAATGTCAGAATGGAACAGTTGGTTCATTTTGGTGGAACTGCACAAAGGGAGATCTGTGTTCCAATCCTCATCATCCATATTGGCGCCATAACCTTCCTTTACGTAAGAATGATATTTAATGCATGTGTTCATCTCTATTTTCCGACTGTCATAAGAAAATAATGCTATTTTTTACTAGTACACTTGTACTCTCTCATTGAGAAAACCAATTCTGAATTAGAAGGCCAATCATGTACTTGGTTTCACCAACTGGTGAGGAGAAAGAGGAATAGAGCATGAAGAAGAAGAAGAAGAATAATAAATAGTGTCGGATTTCGGGTTCCGGCAGACCCTCTAGGTTCGAACACTGGGGTGCGCGCGGAGATCTCGCCCTCTACCTACCTGCACCTTGCAGCCTCGATTGGATCTAAACTATGAAGGGAACAACACAAGAGACACAGGGTTTATACAGGTTCTGGCCACCATTGTGGTGTAACACCCTACTCCAGTGTGTGGTGTGGTGGATTGCCTCTTGGGCTGATGATGAACAATGCAAGGAAGAACAGCCTCGCGAGGGTCTGTTCTTGGCTGGTGCGACGAACTACTAGGGGGATTTTGGTCTCTCTCTCTCTCTCCTTGGATGACCCCCCCCCTACCTTGTGGGTGGCTTTTATAGGCAAGGGCCCTGGGCCTCTTCCCAAATATTGAGCGGGAAGGGCGCCAACAATTGGCCATTTTGAAGGGGAACATCTAGTACACTTATCCTGACTAAAGTTGGTCCTCGCCGGTCAGAGGCTCTGGTGGTGACACCGGCTTGGGCTCCACGATGACTTCCTTCCTGCCGTTGCGACGGTCCTGGTCTTGTTGCACCGAAACGAATGCCTTTTCTTGATGCTCTCGCCTGCGCTTGCCCCCTTTGCACCAAAGAGGAAATGAGGACACTGCGCCGGCTGGCGCCCGCCTGGCACCCTTGGTCGTCATGGCTTGCATCATGGGCACCTCGTGAGGTAACCCGTCTTGATCTCTCCGCCTCCTCGCGAGCCAGCCTGACGAGGCCGTGCCTGAGGAAGCTTCCCGTCGTCCGCCCATGAGGCTTGGCCCCTCGCGAGGGTCTTGAGCTTGTGCTGATGAAGATGGGCCGTACTGGGCCACCCCTTGAGCCACGCCGCAGGCCGCAGGCAGGCAAGTCTGGGTACCCCCATTCCCAGAATGCCGACAGTAGCCCCCGGGCCCAAGGCGCGCCTGGACTTGGCTGGGCAAAGAAGTGAAGGGGCAAGTGCGAAGCGCCGCGGGCCCTAACAGCTTGCGGCCTCGGGCGCCGCGTGGCGTTTGATTGGACGTGGGCAGCTCCGCTCCCCCACGACGCCTCGGCAACTGCACGAATTGACAAGTCCCTGCATGCAAAGCGGGTCATGATTACCTGCGATCGTGGAGGCCGGCGGTTGGCCTTCCCCGGCTATAAGTACGGACGGCGCCGCCCTTCCACCATCCCCTCTTGCTTCTCCTTCTTCTTCATGGCTCCGCCAAAGAGGTTCTCGGCCGCGGAGAAGGGAAAGGCTCGCCAGGTGGAGCCCGACTCACCCCCGCCCAAACGCCGTCGAGGCCGTCCTCGCAAGCACCCCGTGGCTCCCATAGTGGCTCTTCGCGGCCGTGGAGGTGATCTCCCGCGCGGTGACGGGCAGCAGGCCATCGATGGGGGGGCGCACTATGGCCGCGCGACCCCCTAGGCCGCGCTTCCACTCGGCAGAGGTGCTGCCGGAGTTTGTTGTGTGGTCGGCGGAGCCGACCAGCACCCGGCTCCAGCTTCCTCGCTTCCTCCTCGGTGAGCTTCCGGCCGGTGCCCCGGGCGGCCTCTGGCTTCAGGCGCATGGTTGCTGCAGCTGGCCTCCGGGCTTCACTGGAGGTCTCTGCGGCCGGGGCGTGGCCCTGACCAGCGGTTGGCAAAGCGTTTGCCAGCGTGGTCTGAGCCGGCGGTGCACCCTGCACTTCAAGTTCGACGGTGATGCCACCCTCTACGTGAGGGTGTTCAGGGAAGACGGTCGCCGCGCTGTGTGCTGCCCTGAGAACGACGACTGCGGCCGTGGGCCCAGCCCCAGCGACGATGAAGACGATAGCGCGCGTGTGGTTGGCGGCGCTCGGGGTTCATCGAGCTTTGACGACTCTTCTTCGGGCAGCGGCTCCTCCAGCGGTGGCCGCGACCAGCCTCCGCGCCGCCGCGCCCGCCTGGAGGGATGTAGCGGGTCTGCCCGCCGTCATGCCTCGGTGAAGCACGAGAGGGAGTCCGCCTGAGCTCCGGAGGCAGTTTGAGTCCCCCCTCCCCCGCAAGTTGGTGTCAGGCGAGTCACGCCTGTTTTGTCCTTTTTCCTTTTCTTGCGCAAGGAGACAGTAGTGCAGGGCCCCGCGGGGGCGTGCTTGGACTATTGCTGTTAATTATCATACTGTTTCCGCTATTTCGGTATTATGCCTTTGTGCCACACGCCTGCATGTACAAATTACTTAGCTCGGGGGGGGGGGGCGTCGTGGCCTTTTCTTCCCGAGTCCGAGGCCTCGTCGAACGCTTCATGTCCTGCAAAGGTTAGTCTGGAGAGGTAGCTCCCGGAATCAGCTGTGGAGGCGACCAACCCAAGTCCTGTGTTCCTGTCGCGGTGCTCGTGGGGCACGGACTGGAGGGGTGCTCCTGTAGTGGACCCGGGTAGGGAAAACCTCAAACAATAAGTGCAGAAAACACTCGCAAGGGTGCTCGCGCTGCTCCCTCGCGAGACTTATGCGCGAGAAATAGAGGCAGGAGAGCGAAAAGGCAAGGAGTCACAAGCCAAAGACGGCAACAACTTCAATAAAACCTCGAATGGGAATGAACAAGCCAACTGCGGAAAGCAAATGAGAAAAGCCGCGTCCGGCACCTAATCTAGTCTTCGATGTCTTCTCACCAGCGCGGAGCTAAGTGCTACCACTGGGTGTGGGAGGGAGCCCCAGGGCCTGAGGCCGGCGCTCCTGAGACTCCGGGGCGTGTACAGCCCCAACTCATTATTATGTGAGAGTGTCACGGGCGGCGAGCTTCACAGGCATTGGCCTTCTTCACAGGCTCCGGGCCTTTCTCAGAAAGATAAACTTCACAAGCGCTTGCCTTCTTCACAGGCACTGGGCCATTTCCAGAAAGATAAACTTCACAGGCGTTTGCCTTCTTCACAGGCACCGGGCCTTTTCCAGAAAGATAAACTTCACAGGCGTTTGCCTTCTTCATAGGCACCGGGACTTTTCCAGAAAGATAAACTTCACAGGAGTTTGTCTTCTTCACAGGAACCGGGCCTTTTCCAGAAAGATAAACTTCCCAGGCGTTCGCCTTCTTCACAAGCTCTGGGCCTTTTTAGGGGTAAAACCTCCGGAGGTGCTGGATGTTCCATGCGTTTTGGACGGGCACCCCCTCCTGAGTCTCCAAGCGCGCGGAGCCGGGCCTGGAAACATGAACAACCTTGAACGGGCCCTCCCACATGGGAGAGAGCTTATGCAGTCCCTCCCTCGAGAGAACCCGCCTGAGCACAAGGTCCCCTACCTCAAGAGTTCGGGGGCGGATGTCGCGGGAGTGGTATCGTCGCAGTGCTTGTTGGTACCTCGCCGCTCGTAACGCGGCTTCTCGTCGATGCTCCTCCCCCAGCACGAGGTCCGTCCCCCCCATGGCGTCCTGCTGCACCTCGTCGAACGCCAGGACCCATGCGGAACGACGTCTCACCTCGTGAGGGAGGACCGCTTCAGCTCCATAGACCAGGAAGAACGGGGTCTCGCCGGTTGGCTTGGTCGCGGTCATGCAGATAGACCACAACGGACTGAAGCTCGTCGTACCAACCTCTGCCGCAGGCCTCCAGCTTCTTCTTGAACGTCCTGGTCTTGAGGCCTCTCAAGACTTCCGCGTTGGCCCGCTCGGCCTGACCGTTGCTCCGTGGGTGCGCTACTGAAGCGTAGCATACCTGCGTCCCAAGGTTAGAACAGTATGTTTTGAAGAGGTTACTGGTGAACTGTGAACCGTTGTCGGTGATGATGCGATTCGGCACCCCGAACCGGCTCACGATGCCCTTGATGAACTTGACCGCAGAACCTGCGGGATGGTGCGACGGCTTCCACTTCAGCCCACTTGGTGAACTTGTCCACGGCGGCGTAGAGGTAGCGATAGCCCCCGGCGCCCGAGGAAATGGGCCCAGGATATCCAGCCCCCAGACTGCGAATGGCCACGAGAGGGGTATAGTTTGCAGACCTCCCGCCGGCTGATGGATCTGCTTGGCATGGAATTGGCAGGCCTCGCAAGCCTTCACCAGTTCGACGGCATCATTGAGCGCAGTGGGCCAATAGAACCCACTGCAGAACGCCTTGCCAACGAGGGTCCGCGATGATGAATGATGCCCACAGTCTCCACCGTGTATATCTGCCAGCAGTTCCTTCCCTTGCTCCCTGGAGATGCAGCGTAGGGACACATCATTTGGTCGCCCAGAGAGCTCTTCATCCTCGATGCGAGATGATGTGGCTTGCCACGCCACACGCCTCCGCTTCCTCCTCCTTCTCCGGCAAGGTCCCTTGCGTCAAGTAGCTCCGAGCTCGTGATCCAAAGACCGGCCCCGAGGCTCCAGCGTCAAGAGCAAAGCGCCTCGAGGCCGGGCCACAGACCGGGGCTCCCAAGGCTGGTGGCTGGGGGTGCTCCTCCCGAGGCTGCACCGCGCTTGACAGTGATGGTGTAGCTGAGGGCTTGAAGAGCCGCTCCTCGAAGACGCCAGGCTCCTGAGGTAGCCGCCTGGATGCCCGTTTGGCGATGTCGTCGGCCTCCTGATTGGTGCCACGGGGCACATGCTGCAACTCCAGCCCCCAGAACTGCTTCTCCATCCTACGGACCTCCGCGAGGTAGGCTTCCATGTGCTCATCCCTCGGCTCGTATACCTTGTTGGAGAAGTTGACGAGGAGTTGCGAATCACCCTTGATGGTAAGGCGCTTCATTCCTAGGGCAGCTGCGGCCTTCAGGCCTGCTATTAGGCCTTCATATTCTGCTATGTTGTGGGAGACCTTTTCTCCGTGCTGGAAACAGAGTTGCACGGCGTAGTAGAGCTTGTCTTGAGTAGGAGATATAAGCACCGCACCAGCCCCCGTGCCGTGCTCGAGAACGCCTGTCAAGTACATGACCCAACCGTCTGGGCGCCTCGCTTCCCGGGAGAGGGATCGATCCTCACCAGCCTTGAGGCCCGACGCCTCCGTCCATTCCGCCACGAAATCCGCCAATGCGGCCCCCTTGATGACTCTGGTTGTGCTGAATTCGAGCTGAAATGCTTGCAGTTCGATGTTCCACTCAGCGACTCTTCCAGCTGAGTTGGGGCTCCTGAGCACCCTTTCCAAGGGGTACGCTGAGACAACTTTGATGGGGTGGCCCTGAAAATAGTGCCGCAGCTTGCGTGAGGCCACCAATAGCGCAAGGAGGAGTTTCTGAGGCATGGGGTACCGCACCCTCACGTCCCGCAACACTGTGCTGACGAAGTACACAGGGTGTTCAACGAGGATGGAAGTGCTGGTGTCGACGGCGCCCTCCGGAGACCGTGGCGCCTCCTGAGACAGTGGAGCCCCCACCGGCTGGTCGCCAGGGTGAGGGGTCTCACCTGTCCCGAGTGCGTTTCCCTGCGGCGGCTGATCCTTCTCGGATGTGGTAGTGGCCTCTGTGAGTCTTCCTTCATCATGCTTCGCCTTGACCCGGGCAGCTTCCTCGGCTTTGGTCCGACGCTCCTTCCTAACCACCACCAGGGCTGCGCTGGTGGAGTAGGGAGTGGCTGCAAGGTAGAGCACCAGGGGTTCTTGAGGGCGCGGGACTACCATTACCGGAGGGCTGGTTAGGTACCTCTTGAGGTCTTGGAATGCTTTGTCAGCCTCTTCAGTCCATTCAAAGGCCCTTTTTTCATCATCAGCTGGAAGAAAGGCAGCGCTCGCTCCCCCAACTTGGAGATGAAGCGTCCTAGTGCGATCCACGCCGCCCGATGAGCTTCTGAATTTCTCTGAGGGTCTTTGGCGGGCTCATGTCCTCGTCCGCCTTGACCTTTTCTGGGTTAGCCTCGATGCCTCGGTGGGACACGAGGAAGCCCAAGAGCTTGCCCGAGGGGACCCCAAACACACACTTCTCCGGGTTGAGCCGCAGGTTCACTGTGTTGAGGCTCGCGAATTTTTCCTCCATGTGTTGTATCAGGGTTTTGGCCTCACGAGACTTCACCACAATGTCATTGACGTAAGCCTCAACATTCTTCCCGAGCTGCGGGCCCAAGGTTATGTGCATCAGCCGCTGAAAGGTCGCTCCTGCGTTGCGCAGCCCGAACGGCATGCACGTGTAGCAGTACACCCCACACGGGTCGTGAAAGCCGTTTTTCTCGTCTTCTACCGCCATCTTGATCTGGTGATACCCGGAGAAGGCATCCAAGAAACATAACAGGTCGCACTCGGCGGTGGAATCGACGATCTGATCGATGCGAGGGAGCGGGAATGGATCTTGCGGGCAGGCTTTGTTGAGGTTGGTGAAGTCGACACACATGCGTTCCTTCCCCCCTTTCTTTGGCACGACGACCGGGTTGGCCAACCAATCCGGGTATCGGACCTCGCGAATGACCCCTGCAGCTTCTAACTTGCGGGTCTCTTGGATGATGAAAGCTTGCTTTTCCGTGGACTACCGCCTTGCCTTCTGCTTCACGGGGCGTACATTGGGGCACATGTTGAGGTGGTGATCGATTACGCCTCTCGGGATCCCCTGCCAACTGATCTGGTTCCCATGCGAACACCTTCTTGTTCGCTCGCAGGAACTTGACCAGGGCCTCCGCCTACTCGGGCTCGATGTTGGCGCCTATGGAGAAGGTGGTGTTAGTGGATCCGTCCTCGTCGACCAGTATCTGCTTGGTTTCCGCCTTGTCTTGGGTGAACAGCTACTTCTTCTTGGCCGGTGCAGCCCCCTTGGGCTCAGGGGCATCTGAGTCGGCGGGCTGTGCCGCCGCCGCAGCCTTGAAGACGTGCTTGAGTACCTGCAACGCATCACCGGCGTCTCCGGACACAGTGAGGACACCGTTGCTCCCGGGCATCTTCATGAGGTTGTACGCTAGGTGAGTCGCAGCCATGAATCTAGCCAGCGCTGGGTAGCCGAGGATGGCGTTGTATGGGAGGCCGATGGGGGCGATGTCGAAGTCGATCAGCTCCGTGCGGAAGTTGTCGTAGGTGCTGAAGGTCACCGGAAGACGGATCTGCCCCAGGGAGCCGGCTGAACCGCCTTCGATGCCCAAGAAGGGCTCACTTGGCCGAAGCTGCTCCGACGGTATGTGCAGGAGGCTGAAGGCTTCAACCGAGAGCACACTAAGGCCCGCGCCTCCGTTGATGAGGGTCCTGGTGGTGGCCACCTGGCAAATGGTGGGGGTGCACAGCATTGGGAGCGTGCCCGAGCAGGTTGAGTTGGAGGGGTGATCCTCCAAGCTGAAGGCCAGGTCGGCCTTGGACGCCGACCGACCTGGGGGAGCCCCCTGCCGCGCGGACGTAGCGCCGACCTGGCGGACGAATTGCTTGACGTGGCGGCCTGAAGGTGGCGCCTGCGAGCCGCCCAGGGGAGCCGCGACGACCGGCGGCGCCGGCGCAACGTGCTGGGCAAGGAAGAGGTTGCGCGGCTCTCCCCAAGAGGCCACGGAAGCCGCTGGCAGGTGGAGCAGCCACACGCGCGGGGCGTCGGTGAGGGCCATGGGAAGCCAGTTGGCCATGACCCTGTCGTCGCCTCTTGCTTCGAGGATGGCCTCCTTGTACGCCAGCAGGAAGGCCAGCGGATCAGTCGTGCCGTCGTAGCGTGGTGGCATCTCCGGCTTGAACTTGTTCGTCCACCGCACCTGCCGCAAGGCTGGGGCCAAGGCTCGGAGCCCCCTGGCTCCCGTGCGGGCACCGGCGGCGGGAGCGGGCGGCGCGCTGCTCATCGTAGGGCGAGTCGCGATGTCGGCGGAGAGCGGGTCGGCGGAAGGGAAAGCTCCGGCGCACCCCTACCTGGCGCGCCAAATGTCGGATTTCGGGTTCCGGTAGACCCTCTAGGTTCGAACACTGGGGTGCGCACGGAGATCTCGCCCTCTACCTACCTGCACCTCGCTGCCTCGCTTGGATCTAAACTATGAAGGGAACAACACAAGAGACACAGAGTTTATACTGGTTCGGGCCACCATTTTGGTGTAACACCCTACTCCAGTGTGTGGTGTGGTGGATTGCCTCTTGTGCTGATGATGAACAATACAAGGAAGAACAGCCTCGCGAGGGTCTTTTCTTGGCTGGTGCGATGAACTGCTAGGGGGAGTTCGGTCTCTCTCTCTCTCCTTGGATGATCCCCCCTACCTTGTGGGTGGCTAGTCCTATTTATAGGCAATGGCCCTGGGCCTCTTCCCAAATATTGAGTGGGAAGGGCGCCAACAATTGGCCATTTTGAAGGGGAACATCTAGTACACTTATCCTGACTAAAGTTGGTCCTCGCCTGTCAAAGGCTCTGGTGGTGACGCCGGCTTGGGCTCCACGATGACTTCCTTCCTGCCGTTGCGATGGTCCTGGTCTTGTTGCACCGAAACGAATATCTTTGCTTGATGCTCTCGCCTGCGCTTGCCCCTTTGCACCAAAGAAGAAATGAGGACACTGCTGGGCCGGGCGCCTCACCGCGCCCTTGGTCGTCATGGCTTGCATCATGGGCACCTCGTGAGGTACCCCGCCTTGATCTCTCCGCCTCCTCGCGAGCCAGCCTGACGAGGCCATGCCTGAGGAAGCTTCCTGTCGTCCGCCCCGCGAGGCTTGGCCCCTCGCGAGGGTCTTGAGCTCGTGCTGATGAAGATGGGCCGTACTGGGCCACCCCTTGAGCCACGCCGACGGCCGCAGGCAGGCAAGTCTGGGTACCCCCGTTCCCAGAACGCCGACACATAGTGCCAAGGCGATCTTGCTGAAGCGAGAAGCCTCAGTCGAGGCCATTCAAGGCTCCGGCAACGACTACCTTACATGTGAGACGATCCTCCTGGGAGCCCTTCCACTTTTGCTGTCTCACTTAATTAATTAGGAGTACTTAAGTACCACTAATTTATTACTGCCTAATTTTCCTGTTGGAGTTAAACAAATCTTTAGTAGGACCCGATGTTGAATCATGTACGTGTGAATGTTTGTCTATGGAGGTGAATCATGTGGTGGAGCAGGGAGGGAATATTATTAGTGTCATGACATAATAGTGCTATTGTTTTGCATGTCAATTTATTGCCATTGGTTCAATGAGGCAATGTTTTGCGTATTGTCCATCATGAATTTTTGATGCTACTGTTTGAGTAATATGCTAATGTCTTCCTATCCTTTCTCACTAAGCTAATGAAGGTTTCACCTTGTTCCTACTTGTGCAAACAGGGATGATGTTGTGCCAATGATACATTTTAGTGGAACTACACAAGACAATATAATGAACTGTATCCCAGCCAGTGCTTTAACTCTGCTGGAATTTCTTGCTAATCTTTTGATATAATCTCAGCACTGCTAAACAAGAGTGATTTCAACCATACATTTGAAGTGCACAAAAATATATACTATTGTGTGATTCCAGTGAGTTCTTTATCATCTCTTATGGGACTACATGAATAAGCTTTTTTTCTCAGGTTGGTAAGGGACTAAGGCCTTAATCCATATAAGTTTGCTGTCATCTCTATTTGTATCATGCTACTGTCATGAGAAACTCCTTTATCTTTGCACTTTTAAGTTTTGCAACCTATGATAAATGGCAATGCTTTGAGTGTTGAGTTGAGCTAATTGGCACTGATTAAATAAACTAATACCTCTCTTTAAGCAAGACTACTATGTTGCTAACTTTACCCATTAAGATATGAGGGTGCTTCTATTTGTTAGTGTATGTTTCATCAACTAGTCCCACTATTACAGTAATCTCACTCTCTCAATATATGTGCCAACAGGGATGCTCGATTTTGGTGGAACTGCACAAAAACTTTGGGTGCTTCATTGCCTCGACAGCTTCCGTTCTTTCCTGTCAGTCGCTAATCTCCGCTTGCTTTCTTCCTTTGCTGTCAGTCGCTTGGCTTATCTCGGCTTCCAGTCAAAGGAAATAGTAATTGATATGCTACCTCACACAGGTTGGTACTGGTCTTTATCCTGATTATTGTGCTTG
This sequence comes from Aegilops bicornis, assembly GCA_021605145.1. Lineage (NCBI taxonomy): Eukaryota > Viridiplantae > Streptophyta > Magnoliopsida > Poales > Poaceae > Aegilops > Aegilops bicornis. The sequence continues at coordinate 239,922,881 of CM038673.1, read as the reverse complement.
TCATATGTATTGGTAATTTGGTATTGTGCTACTGTTTGCCGATTTCATAAAGGAGTAATTTGGAGCCTGAACTCGCATGGAAATCATTACATCGGGTGATTTCACTAGAACTGCACAAAATGATCAGATGGACAGGTACTTATGCTGCTACTATGTACTCAAAAGTTCACTCAGACAAGCATCGATGTTGACAAGAAGTGCCTATATTCATTCGAGTATCAACCGGCGTCAACCAATTGTCAAACTCCAAGTATTAGGAGAGTGAGCGCCAAAAATATTGCTTGGTGCATAGGCCAGAAAAACGAAGTCCAGTCTTTGGTCCCAAATTGTGCCTTTTGGTTATCGGCACATATGGTAGCGAACTATATGGCATGGAGTCTAAAGATTCCAGACAAGTTGGTTGATGTGTATATTCATCTGGCACTTAATCAGTCTACACGCCAAGGATGCTCCATTTCAGTTGAACTGCATCAAAAATTTGGGTGGTTCATTTTCTCAACCGCCTCCTTTCTCGTGTGCAATGTAGAATTTTGGCGTGATACAGGGCCAAGATGAGCCAAGAAACTAGTTGGATGAAAGTAGTGGCCAAGTTGCTCAAACCTCCCTCGCACGAGGCCACTATTTGAGGATAAACCTACAAGCAAAGTTCAGATTGTGCATGCTGCCTCTTATGTACTCAAAAGTTTACTCGTACAAGAACTAATTTTAGCAAGAAGTACCTCCGATTGAACACCATTTACCAGTCTGTACCCTAGGTAATTAAAGTCCGTCCATGGATCATATTGGCTATGATCTCAATCATTTGGATGCATAAACATACTGAACATGTGTATATCTGAATCTTTTTGTGAATTATGTATGAATATTGTCGTGTGATCTATCAATCATTTGGATGCATAGATATGCTGAGCTTGTGTATATATGAATCTTTTGAGTTGTTGATAGTGAATGTTGGCTATGAATATGAACGTGTCCTATGAACCTGAGTTTGATTTGAATGTTTACCTTTTCTATTGTATTTGTGTGTGAACTTGTTAGTATGCCTACTGTGGGGTATAAAACGCAGGTCTCTTATAAAAGTAATGTTGTGTCCAATTTATGTTTTCCCTTCTAACCACATTATATATATTTATATTATTACTATTATCTTATATTTTATAGAGACTTATATATACATTATAAAAACATTCCACGTGTTATTAACTTATAAAAGTAAATGTTTAACGGAAAATCATGGTTTCTTTTTACTGACAGGCAAGGAAAATCCTGGTGATTGCATACAAAAGCTTGCGAAGATTTTGAAGGACCAATTTAATAATAACGCGCTCATTTTTATTTTGAGAAATAACTCGCTAATTTCTTTATTATATATATATATATATATATATATAATGTGCCTCTCCGGTTTATTCTTTGATATTAATTGCTCCTTCTAACATAGCATTATATATATAACGAGCCCACCTAATACATGTATTTCAAGGAAGTGCAAATGGGCTGGGATTTCTTAGAAAATATAAATGGGCCTGATTGACGCGAAATTATTTGTTCACCCAGCCCAGCAAATGGATTGTACATTCCAGAAAACATGGGTTAAATATATGCCACATTTTTGCAGGCTGACATGTGGGCCAATAGGTCGAAGCCTACGCAGGGCATTGTCAACTTGGTCAACAAATGATTGTGTCATCCACAGCCATTGGATTTATATCCAATGGCCGGCATGCACCTTCAATCTCTCGTCTTCTTCCTCCAGCGTCGCCGGGACCGCTGGTCTAGCCTCCGGCGGCTAGCGGCTCTGCTTAGCACGCATCGCTGCAAAGCGCTACCCCACCGCCGGCCAGGCTATCCCTCCACCCCTCGACACCTCCTGTTAGTCTCCACAGACTACAGCCCCACGCTGCAACAGAACCAGTTATAACCCTTCTCCTCCTCTAAATCTGCGACTCCACTTCCGCGTTTTCCCATCTCCAAGTCGTTCCCGTCCGGGGCCTCGCCGTCGTCCACCGCCTCACATTGTTCGGTGCGGCGTGGTCAACAAACGAGGGTCATCGGAAGAGGACTGTATGTGGACAGCCCTTACGGCTGGGACCCACGAGGTCCATGGTCGCACACAAGGAAAGTTCCTCCTAATTAAGCTGAAAAAAAATGTTTCCTCCACCTGACAGCTGGGACCCGCCGGCTGTATCTTCGCACGGAAGGAAGTGCCTCCTTGTTTTGCGAAAGAAATTATTCATCCCGTTGATAGCTGGGACCCGTCGATTTGGTGATCGACTTGTGGGCCTACTAAGCGGGCGATGTACGCACGGCTTTGTCAACTTAATCAAAAAATGATTCTAATGACTAGACCGTTGGATGTTAATCCAACAGCCGTGCTCCTTCTTCAACCTCTGTTCTTGCTCCTGTCTCCGTGGCGGCACCGCTGGCTGTCTTGCCGCACCCAACCAAAGGAAGTTTCCCACTCCTCTCCATTTGCGACCCCACTGCCCCGTCTTCCCCATCTCCGGGTCGTTCCAGTCTGGGTGAGCTCGACACGGTGTGGTCAACGTGGTCAACAACCGAGAGTCATCGGAAGATGACTGTACGTGAGAGGCTGACAGTGGGGACGCACCACGCCCATGGACGCATGCATGCAACAGAACGCGGCGAGGTCAACCTGGTCAAGGAACGACTTCCATCGGAAGTATACTGTACGTGGAGTCTTAGCTGGGTCCTCGGCCGCAGCAAGTAAGTGCCTCCTTATTACACGGAAAATAATGATTCCTCCAACTGACAGCAGGGACCCACTAGACGGGCCACCGTATTTTGCAAAAAAAATGTTTGCCCCCTGACTGCTGGGACCCACCTGACGGGCCACCGTATTTCACGAAAAAAATGTTCCCCCCGCTCGGACCCACCGGAAGTGCCTCCTTATTACGCACAAAAAAATGAATACTCCCCCGGCTAGTTGGGACCCATCTTGGTAGGAGGCTGACTTAGGGCCTACTAAGTTGGCCGGGGACGAAGGGCTTTGTCAACTTAGTTAATATGAACGATTCTAGCTCAAGTGACCGTATGATGTCCATCCAACGGTCAGTAGTGCTTCTTCAACCTCTGGTCTTCTTGCTCCAAATGCACCCAAACCAACGCCGGTCGTGCCTCATGCTCCTCGCCTCCCGTGGCCGGGTCAGGTTGCCGCCGGAGGCCTCACCGCCTCTACTATTCCCACCGCTAGCCAGGCCCTCAAGGGCGACGGCAGCCTCACACCACAGCCGAACCAAGTGAACCCTCGTACTCCTCTCCGCTGGCTTCCACTGCTGCATCTTCCCGGCTCGCGTCGGCCCCTTCCTAGGCTCGCCGTCATCCACCGCCGTGGTGCTCTCGCAAGCGTGGTCAACGTGGTCAAGGAACGACTTCCATCGGAAGAGTATTGTACGTGGAGAGGCCGACACCGGGTCCACGGCCACACCCAGTTTTTTGTGATTTGCCAAGTAAGTAGCTTTGTCGTGCCTGTTGGGCTGCAAATCTTTCAAGACGAGGAGAGCTTTCATTCGGTGGCCGAGAAAATGGCCCATCAAGAATGAGAAATGGGATGTACATTTTTAAAACACATCAAACCGCAATTAGTTTCAAATATCTTTTTTTTCATTTTGAGATTTTAAATTACATTAATTTTTATGTGTGGAGAATTTGTTGGATTTTATATTGATATACATTTATTTTTAAAATCAATTTGAATCTGAGTCGAAATTTCGGGATTAAAAATAGTTCGGACCGCCCCGAAATATGCAAAATTTCGTATAAGTTTTTAACCGTGGCCACAATATGGGCTATAATGCTAACAAAAAGAATATGGGCTCCAAAAAAAACCTTAAGAATTAGCAAATGGGGTGTAAATTATTAGAAATAATGGCAGATGGGTTGTATGCTATTTTCCACAAATTTGAGGCTTTCCTAAAAAAAGGTTGACGACAAGCAAAGGATCGTTGGATGGCCATCCAACGGCCGTCGTCTTCTTCAATCTCTGCTCTTCCTGCTCCGGCCCGCTCAAACAAGCGCCAGGACTGCTTCGCTCCCTCCACCCAGCTGCCGCTCTGCTGCCACGCAGGCCTCACCGCCCCACCGTACTCCCATCGCTGGCCTAGCTATCCCTCTACTCACCCACACCTGCTGTTATTCTCCGGCGACGGCAGACGAACCAGTAAACCCTCGTACAGTCATACTCCCCTCCGCGTGGAAAACAACTACCAAGTCTTCCCTGCCTCCGTGTCGTTCCCTTCCGAGGCCTCGCCATCGTCCACCGCCCTGGTGCTCTCGGCGCGGCCTGGTCAACGTGGTCAATGACTGACATGCATCTGAAGTGGACTGTACGTGGAGAGGCCGACAGCTGGGTCCATGGCCGCACGCAAGGAAATGCCTCCTTATTATGCGCAAAATAATGATTCCTCCACCTGACATCAGGGACCCACCGAAAGGGCCTCAGATTTCGCGAAAAACGTTACCGCTACCGCTGATAGCTCGGACCCACCATCTATATCTTCGCATGCAACGGCGCCTCCTTATTACGCACAAAAAATGAATACTCCTACCGTTAGCTGGGACCCAAAGATAGTGGCAGGCTGACTTTGGGCCTACTAAGTTGACGGGGATGGAGGGCTTTGTCAACTTAGTCAATATGCACGATTCTAGCTCCAGTGACCGTACGATGTCCATCCAACGGCCGTAGTGCTTCTTCAACCTCTGGTCTTCTTGCTCTAGCCGCCCAAACCAGTGTCGGTCGTGCCTCGTGCTCCTGCCTCCCGTGGCCGGCTGCGATGCGGCGGAGGCCTCACCGCCCCCTACTACTCCCACCGCTGGCCAGGCCATCCCTCTACTCACCCACACCCCATGTTATTCTGCGGCGATGGTAGCCTCACACCGCAGCGAACCAGTGAACCCTCGTACTCCTCTATGCGTGGGAATCTATTGTCGCTTGTTCCTTGGCTCCACGTCGTCCCCTTCCTAGGCCTTGCCGTCGTCCACTGCCCTGGTGCTCTCGGCGCGGCGTGGTTAGTGTGGTCAAGGAATGGCTTCCATCGGACGTGGACTATACGTGGAGAGGCTGACAGCTTGGTCCATGGCCGCAGCAAGGCAGTGCCTCCTTATTACGTGCAAAATAATTATTCCTCCACCTGACAGTGGGGACCCACCGGACGGGCCACCGTATTTCGTGAAAGAAACGATTCGCCCCCCTGACTGCTGGGACCCGCCAGCTACATCTTCGCACGCAAGGAAGTGCGTCCGGGCAAAAAAAACGATTCGCCACCCTGACTGCTGGGCGCGCGAAGCGCATGCGGAAGGGGCACGGAGAAATAAAGACCAGCTACATCTTCGCACGCAAGGAAGTGCGTCCGGGCAAAACAAAACGATTCGCCCCCCTGACTGCTGGGACCCACCAGCTACATGTTCGCATGCAAGGAAGTGCGTCCGGGCAAAAAAAAACGATTAGCCCCACATTGCTGGGACCCACCAGCTACATCTTCGCACGCAAGGAAGTGCGTCCGGGCAAAAAGACGATTCGCCCCGATCATGGGACCCACCGGCTACATCTTCGCACGCAAGGAAGTGTGTCCAGGCAAAAAAAAAAACGATTCGGCCCCCTAACTGCTGGGACCCACCAGCTATATCTTCGCACGCAAGGAAGTGCCTGACAGTCGGGACCCACCTGGTCGAAGCGTACGTAGCATTGTCATTCTGGTCGTGAACGTGTACGTACAAACTATCCGTTGTAGAGACGCGCACGTGTCGTAGTAGAGGCGCGCACATAGCATGTACACGTACGTACAGCGGCGAGGGTGCAAGAAAGTAAATACGGCCACATACATACATACGGGCAGGGTCTCGAACGCCTAATCGCTGGGTCGGAACGGAGAAACAGCATCGTCGTTGTGTTCATGGGGAGCCAACCGGCTGGGTCGGAATGGAATGCGTGGTCGTGTTCATCGGGAGGGCTTGGACGGAACAGGCGATGGAAACGAGGCCTGGCGTACCGCACAACGGAGGAAACATACCTCCTATGTTCGGAACGGGGTCCTGTTGATCGGGAGGGGTGTGGCGTACCGCAAAACGGAGGAAACGGACCTCCTACGGTTGAAACGGGGGTCCTGTTGATCGGGAGGGGTGTGGTGTACCGCAAAACGGAGGAAACAGACCTCCTACAGTCGAAAAGGGGGTCCTATTGATCGGGAGGGGTGTGGCGTAGCGCAAAACGGACGAAACAGACTTGTGTTGGAGCGCTACGGTCGAAACGAGGGTCATGTTCATCTGGAGGTGTGTGGCGTACCGCAAAACGGGACTCCACGGGATACTGTTCATCTCCACCGTCGACCTCCTCCAGCCTCCACGGGCTACAGTCGACCTCCTCCAGCCTCCACGGGCTCCTGTTCATCCAGCCTCCACCGCGCGCTACTCCATCGGCTACTGTTCAACCACCCCTCCACCGTCTACTGTTCATCCAGCTCTCCACCACACCACGGGGTCCTATTCATCCAGAGGCAACACCACCACTCACTATTCATCCAACCCCCCCCCCCCCCCCGCAACGCTCACTGTTCATCCCAGAGGCAGCATCGATTGGCTTCAGTTAGCAGCAGTAGCGAAGGAATCGCTCGATCGGGTTCAGTTAACAGCCATCAATCGATCGCTCGGGTTCAGTAATGCGTAGCCTGCAGTGCAATCGCTCGGGTTCAGTTAGAGCCCAACGCCTCGCTCGGGTTCAGTTAGAGCCAACGCCTCGCACACACGCGCGTACGTGTACGAGAGAAACGCGCATCGCTCGGCCCCCGACCTCCCACCGTAACCGGAAACTCCCTGAAATTTTCCTCCCCCTCGCTTCTACCACGGTTTTTTCCATCATGGACGGCCCAAAGAATGTCATGCAGCTGCGTCTCCGGCCCGCCCAGGACGAAAAGCCCATTTTTTGTCATGATTTTTTTTCATAGAAGTAGGAGCCCACCACATCTATGATGATACCGGGTTTTGTCACAATTATCGTCATAGAAGTGTCATATGTATGGCAGAAATTTTTTTTGTTCGGCCCAAAATGTCACGGATGTGTCTTTTTTTGTAGTGATTGTTCTCAATAAACCCAACTTCACATAGTGCTGAGGAGAGAAACCAAGATGAGCAATGACGGATTGATAGATGTCTTGTTGTGCCAACGTGCGAAAACGAGGATCGGTGGCATTTGCAGGAGCAGCAAATTGGTTGACATCACTCCTTAAGGCAGCATACTCAGAGGGGTCCATGGGCTGATAATTGACAAAACGACGGCCACGGTTGGTGGGGTTGGCCATGGACAGAACGAGACCAGGAGTTGCCGCAGATTGGGAGCTTGAGGGAGCGACTGTTTTCTTCTTTGTTGACTTGGTCATGGAGCGAACATGCACGAGCTCTTCCTCATGGAGTTCGGCCTCGTAGTCAGGGTCGTCCTGCCCAGCATAGGACGAACGAGCATGACCCGACACCTTCTAGAGTGGACGAGCAGCATCCTCGGAGTCCGTCGATGCTTGACGATGCACGTCTGCATACGCGCATAGGAGAGAGGGCCAACTAGATGAATTACTAAACCTAGATGGATAAACGGAGAAATAGAGGAGAGGATCATATGGAGTACCACGAGAGGGGCCCGAGGACGTCGTCTTGAAGCTCCAGCCACCACCTCGATGTCCGACCACCATGGCGGAGTTGGGGCAGAGGGCGTGAGATTGGGGCAGATCCAATTTGCCCCAAGAGAAACCACGCGAGGAGGGAGTAGATCGAGGAGGAGGCAGCGTGTGGGGGCAGAATTGGGCAGTTAGCCGACTGGACTAGCAGGGCCGGCCATGAGCAGTTGCCGGCGGCGGGGCGAATGGATGGGCTGTGGGGGAGAAATACAGATGAATAACCCTCTGCTCCCTTCCGGCCTGATAAGTTTAGGGTGTGGACCCATACGGACGACCGGAAGGATACCCGGATCAGCCGGCCAGGTCCGAAGACTGGAGAGAGGCCCGGATATCCGGGCATAACGCAACAGAGAAACCCGGACATCACGCCTGAGAGAAGTTGGCCAGAACTAATGATTGAAGTGGTGATGATGTGATGATATATATATAAATATATATATATATATATATATATATATATATATATATATAAGTGTGAGCAATAGTTGTACCCAAGACATAGCACAAACCCGCATAATCAACTAAGAATAGTTTAAACCTAAGACGCCATGTTTGAGTATACATAACTTGGTATACCAAAGATTTGAACTTTGGAACCAAGATTACTACTCCATCTTTAAAGTACTATGGACACAAAAATGTCATAGTGACTTTGAGAGTGTTGGTTTTATTTGCGCATTACATAGGGAGAAGAGGATTCATGGATTGAAGTTCTCCCCCTAAATATATGCCTACATCAAGACAAGACATGACGAAAATGCATGCATGGGTACTAGATTTCACATAATGTTGTCAAGCTCCAAGATACCAAGTTCACGCCTAAGTTGACAGAACCTTGCTTCATCCAATGGCTTTGTGAAAATGTCTGCAAGTTGCGTATCTGTACCAACATGAGCAATTTCAATGTCACCCTTTTCCACACGATCTCTCAAGAAATGATACCTAATATCAATGTGCTTGGTGAGAGTATGATCTTTGGGATTCTCAGCAATATTGATGGCACTTACATTATCACATAGAAGAGGCACATGTCTATAGATGATACCATAATCCTTCAAAGTTTGCCTCATCCATAGTAATTGAGTTGCAAAACTGGCGGTTTCTATGTATTCGGCTTCGGCGGTGGAGAGGGCAACACAATTTTATTTCTTCGAGGACCAACTTACCAAGGAGCGTCCAAGAAGTTGACATGCACCGAAGGTGGACTTACAATCCACTTTGTCTCCAGCCCAATCCACATCTGTGTACCTAATGAGATCAAACTTAGCATCCTTTGGGGTGTGAACAAGGTATCTAAGAATATGCTTAACCGCCTTATGATGACTTTCCCTAGGGGAAGCTTGAAATCTAGCACACATGCATACACTGAACATGATGTCTGGTCTAGATGCACAAAGGTAAAGAAATGAACCAATCATAGAGCGGTAAATAGATGGGTCGAAGGGGATACCGTTTGTGTCTTCTGTGAGTACAATTTTTGTTGGCATGGGTGTCTTACATGGACTAGCATCAGACATGCCAAACTTCTCTAGAATATCCTTGAGGTATTTTGCTTGATACAAGAAAATTCCTTCTTGAAATTGTTGAATTTGGAATCCGAGAAAGAACTTCAAGTCCGTATTGAGTGACATTTCAAAATTCTTGGTAATGGAGGTCGCAAACTTCTTGCACAAATGTATGTTAGGAGAACCAAAAATGATGTCATCTACATAGATTTGGCATAGGATCAAATCACCCTTGTACCTCTTAGTAAAAAGAGTGGGATCGATCACCCCTCTCACAAAACCATCATCGAGTAGAAACTTCTTGAGATGATCATACCATGCACGAGGTGCTTGTTTGAGGCCATACAAAGCCTTATGAAGTTTATACACTAGTCTTTGTGATCAGGACCAACGAACCCAGGTGGTTGTGATACATATACTTCTTCTTGTAGAGGACCGTTAAGGAAAGCACTTTTCACATCCATTTGATGTAATGTAAAACCATTGAAAAAAACATGAGCAAGTAAGATTTGAATAGATTCAAGACGGGCAACGGGAGCAAAGCTCTCACCAAAGTCCAAACCTTCAACTTGTGAGTACCCTTGTGCCACTAACCTTGCCTTGTTGTGGATGATTATACCATTCTCATCTTGCTTGTTCTTGAAAATCCATTTTGTTCCAATGACATTGTGTTCCGTAGTTGGTCTCTCGACCAATGAGCACACTTGGTTGCGCTCAAAACTGTTCAACTCTTCTTGCATAGCAACGAGCCAATCGTTCTCCATCAATGCATCTTGCACCTTGAGTGCCTCAACACTAGAAACAAACAAGAAGTGAGCACAAAAGTTTGTCAATTGTTTACGAGTGACTCTACCTTCTGATATGTCGGTAAGAATTTCATCAACATCAACATGACCGGCCACTTGGGGCATGGTGGAGGTTAGGGTTTCGCGAGGTTCAACTTCATGACCATCATCCACGTCCTCAACATATGGATCGTTAATGTGTGGCGGAAGATCTTCTTATTCATATTGCATTTGTTGAGGTTCATCATCAATGATTGCACTTTCTTGTTCTTGCCCTTGATGATGATCTTGTTCTTAAAGGGACTTGATCATCTTCTTGTACATGAACTAAGGGCATCAGTTGAGCAATATGAGCTTGTGGTGGTATGGGTGTTGCAGTAGTTTGATGATGTGTGAAGCTTCCATCTTCTTCTTCATCATCATGACGTTCTTGTTCCATTGGAAGAAGTGCACCAACACCCATGGTCTAAATATGTTTAGAAGAATCTTCTTCACCTAGATCAACTTGCTCCTCATGGGAGCCATTAAATTCATCAAACACCACGTCACAAGTTTCAACAACACATCCATTGGATTTGTTGTAGACTCAATAGGCGTGAGAGTTTGATCCATAGCCAACAAATATGCCCTCAATTGTTTTGGATTGAAATTTTCCTAACTGTTCTCTTTTGTTGAGGATGAAACATTTGCACCCAAATACACGAAAGTACTTGAAATTCGGCTTGTTCCCAGTTAGGAGCTCATACAGAGTCTTTTGCAATATTGTGCGGAGGAAGAGCCGGTTTGATGCATGGCATGCTATGTTGACAGCCTCTGCCCAAAAACTATGTGGCGACTTGTATTCATCCAACATGGACCTTGCCATCTCCACAAGTGTACGGTTCTTCCTTTCGGCTACACCATTTTGCCGAGGAGTGTATGGAGCTGAATATTATGCTGAATCCCTTCATCACTAAGAAATTCTTCCAAGGTGTAGTTCTTGAACTCAGAGCCATTATCACTTCTTATTGCCAAGATTTCTTTGTCAAACTTAAGTTGTGCTTGCAGGGAAAAATCAATGAAGGGGATCTTCATCTCGTCCTTGGACTTGAGGAAAAACACCCATGTATATCTTGAGTAATCATCAACAATGACAAGCCCATACTTTTTCCCACCAAGACTATCCCATGAAGGAGGCCCAAAAAAGATCCACATGAAAGAGCTCCAAAGGCCTTGAAGTAGACACGATATTCTTGGGTGGGTGCTTTGATTGATGTTGCTTCCTGGCTATGCATGCACTACATAAACGATCTTTCTCAAAAGAGACATTGGTTAGTCCAAGGATGTGATTGCCCTTTAAGAGATCTTGAAGGTTTCTCATGCTGACATGGGCTAGCCGGCGATGCCATAGCCACCCCTTGTCAGCCTTGGCCATAAGACAAGTTGCATGGAATGTGCTCCCTTTCGAGAAATCAACCGTGTAAAGGTTGCCATCCAACTCTCCAACAAAGGCCACTTCAAGAGTATCTCTCTTAAAGACTTTCAGATCTGTTAGTCCAAAGAGTGTATCATAACCAACAGAATCCAATTGGCGAACGGAAAGCAAATGGTATTTAAGGGATTGGACAAGCATGACATTTGCAAGAGACATGTCATTTGTGATAGCCACCTTACCCAACCCGAGTACCTGTCCTTTTGATCCTCCACCAAACATAATGCTCATAAATGGTTGAATAGCTTCAATGAAATCGTAGAGCAATTTGCTATCTCCGGTCATATGATTGGTACATCCACTATAGATCACCCATTTTACTCCACCAGAGAAAGCAATCTACACACAATTATGACTTGGTTAGAGGCACCCATTTTGCAATGGGACCTCTCAAGTTAGTCACAAGGGTCTTAGGGACCCAAATAGTATAAAACCGGAACTCATTTCGAGGACCAACAAACTTTGCACAAACTTCTCCATCCTTAGTTTTACAGAGTACATAGGATGGAGGCATTAACTCTTTTGGCTTGTTGAGAGTGGGCATGCCACTTGTGGCCTTCCTACTAGCAACCTTACCTTTCTCCTTGTTCCCTTCTCGTACAAATGTTTCTTTTAGAGGAGTGGTGCACTTTTGGGAAGACGTCTTCTTCTTGCTTGTGCTTGGGTCCAACCCGAGCCCATCTTTGGCAAACACCTCATTGTGTTGGCTCAATACCTCATTAAGGTTCTTTTGTCCTTGAGCACATGTCATGAGACCTTTCTCGATTTGAGCCTTGAGAAAGCGATTCTCCTCAAGAATAGATGCTAGGTCACTACTAGAGTTAGTAGTGCAAGAATCAACATTGATAATAGGATAAGAGTAAGCCTTGGCTATAGTTTCAAGATAAGTAAGCTTGAGAGTCTCAAAACTCTTTGTAAGAAGGGTGATCTCTTCTTCCTTAGTCTTGAGTGACACGAATAGAAGCTCACAATCCTTAGAGAGATAAGCATGAGACTTCACAAGCTTACTTTTATCATTCATCAACTCTTTGCAAGAGTCCTTAGCCTTTAAGGATGCAAGATCTTTAGCATGAGCATCAATGTTTGCACTAATTTTCAAGCATAGTTCATCATTTCATGCTTCCTCATATTGGACTTTCCGCTCAAGGATTTCATAATTTTCCTTTTCCTCGGTTACGAGGGTTTCGAGTTCCTTAATGGTGACGGTGTGCTTACCCACCATCTCCATAAGCATACGAAACATAGTGAGCTTCTTTCCTTTGAGGGAGCACATGACCTTATTTAATTTAGCAAACATGGGGTCATCTATATCATTATCATCATAATTATCCTCCACATCAAGATACTCATCACTAGGAGTAGGAGGAGTGAAAAGAGGAGGGTTTGATCGTGGGGTTACCTTGACCTTGTCAGGAGAGTTTTGGTCCTCTCCATCTTCTACCATGGCCTTTGCCATTAGGCACTTGTGAGAGTTGCCCTTGTAGTCTTTCATATAGTTGTAGGTGACAACATCACCACTCTTGTTGACTAGCCTCAGAGTGTTTTGAGAATCTTGAGCAACTCCGACAACACCACCAACATCATCCGGATTGGATTCTTCATGAGCAACCATTGCTTTCCCATCTCTCTTCTTGAGCTTTGAGTTCAAAGGATTTGGCAACTTCTTCTTGGGAAAGGTCTTGGGAAACCTTGGTTTATCTTCTCTCTTCTCATAGGGTCAATCGTTGGAGAAGTGGCTGGCTTCTTCACAGTTGTAACATTTTCTCACTTTCTTCTTCTGGAATCTTCCCTTGAATTTTCATGCGCCAAACTTCTTGACAAAGAGGGTAATGTCTTCATATGAAGGACTCTCATTGGAGTAAATCTCATCACCATCTTCATCCTCATCATCTTCCTCTTCTTCACTTTGCTCTTCTTCATATACATGCTTGGCCTTCAATGCAAGATTGATTTTTGATGTTGAGGTACCATGCATGGCAAGATGTTTTGTAGCACTTGCCTTTGACTCTTCAAATAGTTGGAAGGTGGATATGATGCCATCTGGAGTCATTTCCTTGAATCCATGGTGTTGTCTTATGCCCCACACCATTTGATGATGATGAGGAGCAAGAACATGAAGCAACTTGTCCACGAGAAATCACTTAGTCAAGTTGAATCCATCTTGTGTCTTGTCACACGCACATGACTCGATGTCAGCGGTGAGAGTCATGAGAAGCTCAAGGAGTTGCTTGGGAGATTCACCTTTATCCATACAAAAGTTTTGCAATTGGCCCTTGGCAATTTCATATTGAGCAAGCCGGATAGTGGGGGTACCGGTCTTGGTCCTCACAACGCTATTCCATAATTCCTTGGCACTTGTGATATGTATGTATGGTCTCCTTTGCTTGTCAGTCATACCTCTCCTTATGCACATGGTTGTTGTGTCGTTGAGATTCTTGTCATATACCTCTCTTGGAGTAAGATTCTTCGGGTCACTAGCTTGGTAGCCGTACTCCAAGATCTCCAACACCTCATCATTTCCATATCGAAGATGATCCTGCATAGCAACTCTCCACAAAGAAAAATCGGTAGTGTCATCAAGTAAAGGAGGTTTGCCTTGAGGATTATACTTTGGTTTCTCTATTTGAGGTCTTGCATAAAGCCAACGAACACTAGAGTGTTCATTACTATGAGGTTGTTGGCCAAGTGAAGGAGTAGGCACAGCTGGTCTCGAGGCCGCACCACCAGAAAGTGGTGCAAGCATCGTGGTTAGTGTGGCTAGTCTCATTTGGACCAAGGCCTCAAGAGAAGCATCATGCTCCTCCTTTTGCTTAGCAAGCGCCCGTTCCAGATCTTCAGAAGTGAAGGACTTGACTTTTGTGGAAGACGCGCCCGTATTCTTCGGATCCGAACAAGGGGAGTCTCATCGGGGTTCATCTCGATCTAGGGCGGTTGATGTCGCTCGAAGCTACGTCGGTATTTCCCCAAAGAGGAAGGGATGATGCAGCTTAGCGGCGGTAGGTATTTGCATCAGATATGAAACCATGGTTATCAAACCAGTAGGAGAACCAAGCAAAACAACATAAACAGCCCCTCCACACAAATAACAACACCTCGCAACCCGACGTGTTAAAGGGGTTGTCAATCCCTTTCGGATAACGGCGCCAGAAACGGCGTGCGGATGGGAGAAAGTTGTAATAGATTGATAGATCGAACGCCAAATAAAATAAATAGAAATAAAACGCAGCAAGGTATTTTTGTATTATTGGTTTAATAGATCTGAAAATAAATGCAAAGGAAATGGAGATCGCAAAGGCAAATATATGAGAAATAAGACCCGGGGGCCGTAGGTTTCACTAGTGGCTTCTCTCGAGAAAAATAGCAAAAGGTGCGTAAACAAATTAATGTTGGGCAATTGATAGAACTTAAAATAATCATGACGATATCCAGACAATGATCATTATATAGGCATCACGTACAAGATTAGTAGACCGACTCTTGCCTACATCTACTACTATTACTCCACACATCGACCGCTATCCAGCATGCATCTAGAGGGAAGTAAGGATTTGTAGAGGTGCCAGAGCTCAAATCGAAAAATTAGAGATAAAAACATTTTTGGAGGTGTATCCATCCCACCAACGAAAACGACTTAGAGTTCTCAACACTTTCCATGCTAAATATGCCATAGGCGTTTCCCAAACAGAAAATAAAGTTTATTCCTTGTTCCACCATGCTTTCACTTTCCATGGTTAACCGTATCCACGGGTGCCTTCCATACCAACACATTCCAAGGAATTTATTATTTGACAACATAAAGTACATTTATTTTTCATTTCGGGACTGGGCATCCCTAAAACCTTTGCCTTACTCTCATGCAATGACAAGTGAATAAACACTCATCATGAGAATAACACATCCAACATGGAAAATATTAGCCACCCATCACCGCTCCGCGAGCGAAACAAACACACAAAAGAGAAGTTTATTTTCAAATCAGAGATGGCACATGCAAATTTGCTTAGAATGGCAAAAGAATACCGCATATAGGTAGATATAGTGCACTCATGTGGCAATACTAGTTTAAAGGGTTTTGGATGCACAAGTAGAGATCATACTTGGTGCAAAATGAAGGCTAGCAAAAGATTAAGAAGTGACCAACCAAGAAACGAATAATATCATAATCAAGAGTTAAGCATAATTAACACCGAATAATGCACCACAAGTAGGATATAATTTCATTGCATGACTATTGACTTTCGTTCATGCATAGGGAATCACAAACCATAACACCAATATTCTTACTAAAGCATAATTACTCATCAAGACAACTCACATATCACATCATCATATCTCAAAACTATTACTAAGAATCAAGTTTATTTTGTCCAATATATTCATGAATTTTTTTTACTTATCCTTCTTGGACATCTATCACTTTGGGACTAATTTTCATGTGTTGCTTTTCATAAGCTCAAACAAATATAAGTGTAGATCATGAGCATACAAAATTTCTTTCTCTCAAAATAATTTAAGTGAAGCAAGAGAGAATTTCTTCAAAAAATTTACTAACTCTCAAATAAATCTAAGTGAAGCAAGAGAGTATTTCTTAAAAATACTAAGCACACCGTGCTCAAAAAGATATAAGTGAAGCACTAGAGCAAGTCCTAGCTCATAAAAGATTTAAGTGCAGCATAGAGAGCAATTCTAACAAGTCATGAAATAATTTTGGCTCTCTCAAATAGGTGTGTCCAGCAAGGATTGATGACTTAAAACACAAAATAAAACAAACAAAGACTCATATCATACAAGACGCTCCAAGCAAAACACATATCATGTGATGAATAAAAATATATCTTCGAGTAAAATACCGATAGTCGTTAGAAGACAGAGGGGATGCCACTCTGGGGCATCCCCAAGCTTAGTTGGTTGCTCATTCTTCGATAATAGCTTGGTATGCCAGGGCATCCCCAAACTTGGGATCTTCTATCCTTCTTTCATCCATCGTAAGATAACCCAAAACTTGAAAACTTCAATCACACAAAACTGAACAAAACCTTCGTGAGATCCGTTAGTATAAGAAAGCAAACCACTACTATAAGTGTTGTATCAAACCAATTCATATTTTGTTTTTGTATTATATCTACTATATTCCAACTTTTCTATGGCAAAACATCATCAAAGAAAACCATAGAGCCATCATAATAAGCACATAAGACAAAGAAAACAGAATTTGTCAAAACAAAACAGTCTGTAGCAATCTGACTATTAAGAATACTTCTGTAACTCCACAAATTCTGAAAAAAATAGGACGACCAGGGCAATTTGTATATTAATCTTCTACAAAAAGAATTGGCATTTTATCACGTTCTGGTGATTTTTAACAATTGTTTTCGTCACTGCATAAGTTTCTGTTTTTCAGCAAGATCAGACAACTATCACCCAAGAAGATCCTATAGGCTTTACTTGGCACAAACACTAACTAAAACACAAAAAACACAATCATACCAGTAGCATAATTGTGCGAACACACAAGAACAGAAAGCAAAAAGCAAAAATAAATTTTATTCATTGGGTTGCCTCCCAACAAGCGCTATAGTTTTACGCCCTTAGCTAGACATAAAGCAAGGATCTAAGTATTGTCATCTTTGGTTCGAGATCCATAAGATGCCCTCATGATTGATTCATATGGTAGCCTAATTTTTGTTCAAGGAAAGTGTTCCATACGCTTCCTCAAAGGAAACTAGAACTTAATATTGCCTTCTTTCATATCAATCATGGCAAAAATAGTGCGTAAAAACGGTCTACCAAGAATAATTGGACAAGACGGATTGCATACAGTATCAAGAACAATAAAATCTATGGGCACATAATTCCTATTTGCAAGAATAATAACATCATTAATTCTTCCAATAGGCTTTTTAATAGTAGAATCCGCCAAGTGCAAATTCAAGGAACATTCTTCAAGATTAGTAAGACCAAGCACATCACATAAAGATTTCGGAATTGTAGAAACACTAGCACCCAAGTCACACAAAGAAAAACACTCTTAATTTTTAATCTTTAATTTGATAGTAGGTTCCCATTCATCATGAAATTTTCTAGGAATTGATATTTCTAATTCCAACTTTTCTTCCAAAGCTTTCATCATAGCATCAACAATATGTTTAGTAAAAGCTTTGTTTGTTCATAAGCATGGGGTGAATTTAGCATGGATTGCAACAAAGAAATACAATCAAACAAAGAGCAACTATCATAATTAAAGTATTTGTAATCCAAAAGAGTGGGTGCATCACTAGCTAAAGTTTTGACCTATCCAAACCCACTTTCATCAATTTTCTCAACAAGATTTTCACCCTCCGAAATATTGGGACGCCTTCTACCTAAAGTTGACTCTTCTCCAGTCCCTTTTTCATAAATCTTAACCTTACTTCACAAGGAATCATTAGAAGAAACACCAATTATTTAAAGATGTTCATCACTTTTACGAAAGTAATCACTATAGAACACTTTTTCTAAAAATTCTCTTTTAGCTCTAAGCATAGCGGTTCTTTTCTTACTTTCATCCATAGAAACTTAAAGAGCTTTAATTGATTCATCAACCTTAGGCACAAAAAATTTCATCTTGAGATTTTCCACATCAAGAGCACTTCAATCAACACTTCTACACAAATAATCAATCTTATTGAACTTTTCTTCTATGGTAGTGTTGAAGACTTTTTGTGTGTTGATAAGCTCTTTAATATTGTTCTCACGATCAGAGGTGTTCTATTATTATTATAAGATTGTATTCCATAGTAATTACCATAATTATTAGAGGAATTACTAGGAAAAGGCCTAGGACTAAAATTACCTCTATAAGCATTGTTGTTGAAATTATTCCGAGAGATAAAATTCACATCTATGGCATCACTATTTTTATCAATCAAAGTAGACAAAGTCATATCATTAAAATCAATAGGAGCACTTTTACTAGCAGCAAATTTCATAAGATCATCAACTTTATCACTCAAAGAAGAAATTTCTTCCATTGAATTAACTTTTTTACTAGTAGGATATCTTTCGGTATGCCATTGCAAATAATTTGGTGGCTTCACCCAATGTAATTTCTGTAGAAGTTCCACCCGCGGTAGAATCTAAAAGATTATGAGAAACAAAATTCAATCCCGCATAAAAATAGTGTATGATCATCGAAAGATTTAACCCATGAGTTGGGCAATTCCTTAGCATCCGTTTCATCCTTTCCCAAGATTGTGCAACATGCTCATGTTCAAGTTGCTTGAAATTCATGATCTGGGTTCTAAGGGAAATAATTTTTGTGGGCAGAAAATACTTAGTGATAAAAGCATCTTTGCACTTATTCCAAGAATCAATACTATTGCGAGGCAAAGAAGAGAACCAATTTTTTTGCAGAATCACGCAAAGAAAACAGAAATAATTTCATCTTCACCACATCATTGTCCACATATTTTTTTCTTTTGCATATCGCATAATTCCACGAAGGTATTAAGATGGGACGTGGCATCCTGATTAGGAGTGCCGGAAAATTGATCTTTCATAACAAGATTCAGCAAAGCAGTATCAATATCACAAGACTCCGCACTGGTGGTGGGAGGAGCAATTGGAGTGCCAATAAAATCATTGTTGTTGGTATTTGAGAAATCACATAACTTGGTGTTCTCTTGAGTCATGATGACCACACAACAAGATTGCACTCAAAAAACAGATCCGGCAAGAAAACGGCGAACGGAAAAAGAGAGGCGAATAAAACGGCAATTTTTTGTGAAATGGGGGAGAGGAAAATGGCAAATAATGTAAATTGCAAGGAGATGAGACTTGTGATTAGGAACCTGGTATATGTTGAAGATCCTCCCCGGCAACGGCGCCAGAAATTCCTTTTGATGTCGCTTGAAGCTACGTCGGTATTTCCCCAAAGAGGAAGGGATGATGCAGCACAGCGGCGGTAGGTATTTCCCTCAGATATGAAACCAAGGTTATCGAACCAGTAGGAGAACCAAGCAACACAACATAAACAGCCCCTGCACACAAATAACAACACCTCGCAACCCAACGTGTTAAAGGGGTTGTCAATCCCTTTCGGGTAACGGTGCCAGAAACGGAGTGCGGACGAGAGAAAGTTGTAATAGATTGATAGATCGAACGCCAAATAGAATAAATAGAAATAAAACACGACAAGGTATTTTTGTATTTTTGGTTTAATAGATCTGAAAATAAATGCAAAGTAAAAGTTGATCGCAAAAGGCAAATATATGAGAAAGAAGACCTGGGGGTCGTAGGTTTCACTAGTGGCTTCTCTCGAGAAAAATAGGAAACGGTGGGTAAACAAATTATTGTTGGGCAATTAATAGAACTTCAAATAATCATGATCATATCCAGGCAATGATCAATAAATAGGCATCACATCCAAGATTAGTAGACTGACTCATGCTTGCATCTACTACTATTACTCCACACATCGACCGCTATCCAGCATGCATCTAGTGTATGAAGTTCAAGGAGAAATGGAGTAATGCAATGAGAACGATGACATGATGTAGATAAGATCTATCTATGTAGATATAGACCCCATCGTTTTATCCTTAGTAGCAATGATACATATGTGTCATTTCCCTTTCTGTCACTTGGATTAAGCACCGTAAGATCGAACCCACTACAAAGCACCTATTCCCATTGCAAGATAAATAGATCAAGTTGGCCAAACAAAACCCAAATATCGGAGAGGAAATATGAGGTTATAAGAGATCATGCATATAAGAGATCAAAGAACTCAAATAACTTTCATGTATATAAAAATATATAACTGATCATAAACTCAAAGTAAATTAGATCCCAACCAACATACTGCAAAAAGACTTACATCAAATGTATCTCCAAGAGACCATTGTATTGAGAATTCAGCGAGAGAGAGGAAGCCATCTAGCTACTAACAACGGACCCGAAGGTCTACAAAGAACTAGTCATGCATCATCGGAGAGGCACCAATGGAGGTGGTAAACCCCATCCGAGATGGTGTGTAGATTGGATCTGGTAGTTCTGGACTCTACGGCGGCTGGATCAATATTTCGTCGACTCCCCTAGGGTTTCTGGAATATTGGGGTATTTATAGAGCAAAGAGGCGGTCCGGGGGGCACCCGAGGTGGGCACGACCCACCAGGCGCGCCTGGGCCTCCTGGCGCGCCCTGGTGAGTTGTGCCCCCCTCGGGGCACTCTCCAGGCGCAGCCAGGGCCCATTGTGTTCCTTCTGGCCCATAAAAATTCTCCGTGAAGTTTCGTGGCATTTGGACCCCGTCTAATATTGATTTCCTGCGATGTAAAAAACATGCAGAAAATAGAAACTGGCACTTGGCACTATGTCAATAGGTTAGTACCAAAAAATGATATAAAATGATAATAGAACATCCAGGATTGATAATAAAACAACATGGAACAATAAAAAATTATAGATACGTTGGAGATGTATCAGCGGTTAAGCAACAGGAATAGAGCACGAGGCTCTAATACCAATTGAAAGGATCGAGATGGACCTAGAGGGGGGGTGAATAGGTACAATTAAAAAATTTAATTGTTACTTAGAAATTTTAGGCAATAATGCTGAAAATGAATGTGAGTCTAACAATTGCAAATGTGATGCTAAGAGCTAAGCAAGGTAAACAAGTAACACTAGTAGGTGAGTAAGCAAGCACAATATGATATACGTAAAGATCTAGAGACTAGTAACCACAAGTAGGAAGCTAAGGTTAGGAATAACCGCAATTCCGAGAGAGACAAGGACGTATGCCGATGTTCACTTCCTTGGAGGGAACTTGCGTCACCGTTAGAGAGGTGGATGTTACCACGAAGGCACACAAACACCACGAAGTCTCACCCTATTCTCCCTTTTAGACAACACCATGAAGGCATTTCTCAACCACTAGTGGTAGATCTTGGGGGGGTCTCCAAACCCTCACAAACTTTCCGGCGGTAATCACAATGATCAATTCCTCACCGAAAGACTCCTACCGCCTTGGAGTCTCCAACCTCTAAGAGTAACAAGATCCAAGGGAAAAACTCAAGACTTGCTCAAATCATGATTTGATTTAGTCACAAGAAGGAGAGGGAGAAGATCTTTCTTTTGATTGGAACAACTCTTTCAAACTCTCAAGAATCAAACCGGAACCTAAGATTTCGTGGGTGAGCAAGAGAGAGGGAGCACAAGTGTTCTTGGGACGTGTTGGAGTGGAGTGTTCAACCTTATCTCGAAGAGGTAAGGAGCTATTTATACCCACAATAGATTAGAGCCGCTTTGAGCAGAGGTTGACTTGCCTGGATGATCTGGAGGACCATCCGGATGATCTGGAGGACCATCCAGATGATCTAGATAGCGTCCTGTCGGTGCACAAATAGAGAGTGCACTTTTTTGTACCCCTATACCTGTGCACGGGCAGTTAGAGCCGCGCCCACGGACGCACCAAGCAGAGCAAGGGAGGTGAGCCAAGGTAAGACAAAAGCCTAAGATAATCAAAGCAACGCCAAGGCCAAAAACCACAAGAAGCGGAGGGACGAAGCAGGCTCCCCCGGCAAGACCCTTGCCGGGGACAGCTTTGGCAGCCCCGGCAAGACCCTTGCCGGGGCAGCTCGCCCCACACCAACAGAGCGAGTCACCCTTGAGCCCACAACCTCTAGCGTAATCTACTACGTTGAGGCAAGGGCTCGGGAGACACCTCCTTGGTGGCATGCAGATCTTCGTCAAGATCATAAACGTACAAGACCAGATGAGGACCAAAAGACGACGACCCTTGGCGGGATTCTAGCCAAGGATATCCACAAGGCCCCCGACAGGTGCCTTGCCGGGGACGACAGCAAGCGCCATGCAAGACCCTTGTCGGGGCCCTGGCAAGGCCCTTGCCAAGGACGTCAACAGGCCACTACTAGGCCCGCATCAACCAAGATCCCACCGACCGTCCCCAAGCAGCTGCCAGCCCGACCAGCTGGGCACGCACCTGTGTGGCGACGACTGGCCTCTACACCAACTCAGCAAGCACCTGCGTGGTGGCATGCAGATATTTGTGAAGACCCTACCACTGCGCCACCTTAGCTGCCTGCCTGCCTACATGGCGCCACCCGCATCGCCGGCCAAGGCGCGTGCCGAAGCCAGGCGAGGCGGCAACGGACGGGACGGGCTCCTTCCCCGCCCCCGATAAAGCAAGAGGACACCTAAGCGATGCATTAAATGCATCTTGTCCTGTAATACGAGGGATAACCTCGCAGCACTGTACCCTTTCCACCTCCTGCTTGTCACTGTGGCGACCCCTTTTTCTATAAAAGGAGGCCCGAGGCGACCAGGAGAAGGATTTGGCTTTTTGGAGCTCGTTACACCCCGTAGCTAGCTCAAGAACTCATAATACATCCACCAAAGCAGGACTAGGGTTTTACGCATCCTCGCGGCCCGAACCTGGATAAACGAACCGCGTACTCTCTGTCAGATCCGCTCTTCTCTCAACCCCGCGCCCCGCAACCGCAGTAGGGATCCTTGTGATCCCATAGGTGTCGTTTCCACCGACACATCTGGATGATCTGGCTAAAGACCCGGATGAGGTGGTAGCAGTAGAGCTGCATGGAGGCCGGACAGTCTGGATGATCTGGCCATAAGCCCGGATCATCCGGATGAACGCCCGGATGATCCGGCTTCATCCTCTAAAGTTTTGTGATGAAAGGTGCAACATTACCTGGACGATCCGGGACAAAGTCTGTATGATCCGGGGCAGGTCCGGATGATCCGGCTATAATCAATGCCAAATGATGCCCCCTGAATGCATTATCCGGATGATCCGGAACC
This sequence comes from Aegilops bicornis, assembly GCA_021605145.1. Taxonomy (NCBI): domain Eukaryota; kingdom Viridiplantae; phylum Streptophyta; class Magnoliopsida; order Poales; family Poaceae; genus Aegilops; species Aegilops bicornis. The sequence goes on along the minus strand of CM038673.1, from coordinate 239,899,623 downwards.
AGCACTGGACGATCCGAGGACAAGCCCGGATGATCCGAGGACTAGTGCAGATGATCCGTCTATGGGGTCAGCAAGAGGAGAGAATGAAGGAAATGGAGATTAGGTTTTGGCTAAGTAGTTTTGCTAGGAATTTTTGGTCTTTGTGAAAAACTACTTGTGAGGTAGATTGTGAGCAAGCCCTGAACCTACACCTCGGATCCCCTAATAATGCAGGATCCTTATTACTCAAGAAATGTATAAAAGAGCACTATGCTTTGTCTTTGTTTGCTTCTTTCCTCATCGGTTATTTGCTTGAGTAATATCTCATTTGATGTGTCCTTGATGCACATTAAAAATCAGAGGACTATTAACCTGTGTATATACTCAGCAAACATGGTTAGTCCCCTATATGGAATTTGTCATCAACATCAAAAATATACTTAAGAGTAAGATTGCACTTTCAGAGCTGCGCCGCGTCGTCTGGCCCGGAAATTTTAAGCCGGATCTACCTCCATGATAGGACGGCACCCCTGACACCACTGAGTTCCTCTAGCTCTACGAGCTGAGTATCGAGGCGGCGAACGGCAATGACAAAGTCATGGCGAACTGGTTTCCCATGTCCCTCAAAGATGGTGCATGTTCGTGGCTTATGAACCTCCCGGTGGGGTCGATCTCCTCTTGGGACGAGCTCCACGAACGTTACATCACGAACTTCCAGGGCACTAGCGACCGTGCTCCCACGGCAGGCGAATTGCAAAGCATCAAGAAGCAGTCGAGCAAAACCTTGAACAAATACATACAACTCTTCTTCAACGTTTGCCTCAAGATCCCTAGGGTATCGGACGAAGCCATCATTTCGGTGTTCACTGATGGCGTCCGGGAAGTCAAGATGAAGGAAGAGCTCGCCATACACGAAGACCTATGCTCGGATCTGGAGATGTTCAACATGGAAACTAGATGCGTGAGGGCATAGGAAGGTCGCCTCTCCCTCCTAGAGATCCCGGAGGCCGATCTTGAAGACAAGAAGGTCAAGGCCAAGGACGTGAAGCGCAAGGGCACTGCTGTGATCGTGACCGAACCTGTCATGAAGCGCGGCTGCGACCATGCCGAATCCTCCAAGGGCAGCCACCGTTCTGTGTCTTCCACAGCGTCCATAGCCACAATACCAGCAACTGCCAGGAGCTCAGGGCGATCCGCAATGGGCGCCCTTGGCCGCCGTCCCGAGTGCAACGACCGTGGCTATGGCCGTGGAGGAGGCCGTGGTGGGGGCCGCTGGGACAACCGTGATCCCCGCCAGGGCTGACGTGACCAGCTTCGTGAGGACCGTCCTCGAGGCAACGCCAGCCCCCTTCACTGCCGTTGTCGCCAAGGAGGAACGACGACCACTGCCAAGACGATGCGGTTGGGGGCTTCCAAGAGCCTCATGCGATTGCCTGTATCGTAGGTGGCGCTGAGGCTCCCGCCTCTCATCACATCTTCAAGCAGTTCGCTCGTGAGGTGAACGCGGCCCTCCCCAAGCTCGAGGCGTCGCGTCCCCTCAGGTGGTCCAAGTACGCCATCACCTTTGACTCTACAAATCAGCTCAAGTGCTCAGTTGCCGCTAGCGTGCTCCCAATGCTCTACTCACCAACCGTCAGCAACTTCCTCGTCACCAAGACACTCATCGAAAGTGGCGCGGGGCTCAACATCCTCTCCGTCGAGATATTCGAGACGCTCCAGGTGCCCTACGACCAGCTCCTCCCCACCAACCCTTCTTAGGGGTGACTAACGCCTCCACCATTCTCCTTGGACAGATTTGTCTCCCTGTTACCTTCAGCAGGCGCCACAACTACTACTACGAGCTTATCGACTTCGACCTTGCCCACATTCGCCTCCTGTACAACACCATCCTTGGGTATCTGGCCCTCACCAAGTTCATGTCAGTGATCCACCACAACTACAATGTTCCTAAGATGTCAGGAAGCGGCGTCATCATCAGGGTCGCCGGTGACGAGAAAGATGCGGCGTGCTCCCTCGAGCATGCCTACCAGGCTGTAGTGGTCGAAAACTCAGATGACAAGGGTGTCGTCCGCACTCCGGAGGCCTTCCCCAAGAAGAATAAGCAACTCCTGCTCACGGGCCGTCAAGAGGCTGGGGCGTCCGACGATTGTGCCTCAGGCCCCGCGCCCACTGCCGGGGCGCCTTTCTATCTTGTCGGTGTACAAAAGTAGGGGCCTTTCAGTACCCCTGTTGCTTGTGCACGGGCAGTCGTAGCCACAACTGCGGCCATGCTTGGTGAGGCAGAAGAAGCAAAGGTATGAGACTGCCAAGGCAGCACTCAAGCCAGAGGCACGAAGAGCGAAGGGGCAAGATGGGCTTCCCCCGGCAACACCCTTGCCGGGGCGACTTCCCCCACACCAACGAGGCCGCCACCCTTGAGCCTGGGAGCTCTCACACATCGACAACATCGAGACCAAGACTCAGGGGTGCCCGCGTGGTGGCATGCAGATCTTTGTGAAGACCAAAGGCTTGCGAGACTAGATAGGAACCAGAAGACGAAGACCCCTAGCAAGATCCTTGCCGGGGACGGCCGAAGACCCCCGGCAGGACCTTTGCCGAGGATGCCCGCGAAACCCCGGCAAGACCCTTGCCGGGGGCATCTGCGGGGCCACGGCTAGGCCCGCCGCCACAAACATTTCACTACCCCGCGGCAGTTCCGACGTAGCAACCAGCCCGCCAACTAGGCAAGCGCCTGCGTGACAGCATGCAGCTTCTAGGCCAACTAGTCAAGCACCTACGTGGTGGCATGCAGATCTTCATGAAGACTCTTTCACCGCACTAGCACAGCAATCAGCCAGGCAGCATAGCGCTGCATGCCTCGTCAGCGTGGACGCGCATCGAAGCAAGGCGAGGCAGCGACGGACGGGACGAGCTCTGTTGCCGCCCCTGATATAGTAAGAGGCACGTAGGTAGCGCATTAAATGAGTTTGTCCTACGATGCCAGGCGATAAACTTGTACACTGTAGATACTTTCCACCTTTTGTCTACCACTGTGGTGACCCCTTTGACATATAAAAGGAGGCCCGAGGCGTACTGTGCAAGGATTCAGACTTTTTGGACTGGGCACGTATAGTAGCTAGTCCAAGAATGGAAGAGCACCAAATAAACACAAACAAGCAGGACTAGGGTTTTACACATCGTTTGTGTCCTGAACCTGGGTAAAAATCCCCACGCGTTGATCGGTAGACCTGCTCTTTGCGCAGCTCCACGCCCCGCCAACCGTAGAAGGGATTCCCCGGGATCCCATAGGTGTCGTTTCCCCGACATCTTTGGCGCGCTATGTAGGGGGCGCTGAGGCTTTGAAAATCTGGTCTAGAAGTCAACGCATCGACTCCTTCATCGCATTGGCTCCAAAGAAGAGGGCAACATCAACCAGCCACACTTCGGCGCCATCAGCCAGGCGAGCGGTGTCATCTGCGGCTGCAACGACCAAACCTTGAGCAATTCCTTTTTTATATATATAGGGTTATCTTCCTCGAAGGATTTTGCTCCTTCTATGGAAAACCTGCATGAAAGGGAACCCTTCCGCTATTGGCAATGCCCTTGTTTTGTTTCGAGTCCGCTCAACAGTTCAAGCGGCTGCACCGAGAATGGCAAGGTGGCTTGCCCGGCAGCAAGCGCCCCCTGCAGGCTGCTAGGGATCCGTTCCTCAAAGCGCCACAGAACGGGTTTACGCGCTGGCAAACCTATCCAACTAAGTGTAGGGTGTGTACATACAAAGAAAGATCAAACAGGAAGATAGCATGCGCCATTTCAAAATACTGCAAAGTTATATTACATCAATGGTTGCCACGGTTCTAACTTAAGATAAAATTGTCTTGGTCATGAACTCGCAGCAGTAATGAGAAACAGGGTTGCTAGTCCCGACACTGGCCTTCCACCCTCTTGACTCCGTCAACGCAGCTGATGATGGGCTCGATACGCTCTTCCTTCGGAAAACTCTCAAGCACGTTGGCGAAGTCGACGCTGGGGTTCCAGAACGGCACCTTGGTGATCACCTTGGTCAGGGCGCCCCGGCAAAGCTTCCGAGCCTCATTGGCCAGATAAGTTGCTCGACTGGAGCGGAGCTGTTCCAGGGCGCCGAGGACGCCCTCGAAAAACAGGGTCAGCCTGGCACAGGGGCTTATGTTCGCCTCCTGGGAGTACCTGAAGTTCGGCATGTCCATGATGGCTAGCTGCGTGATGAGCCTCTCTGCGACGTCAATGAGGCGGCTGGTCCGGAGATTTATGCTGTCCACATAGTCCTTGTGGGCTGTGGTGTCATTCTGCCGTAGCAGCCTCTCCCCCTCAAGGGCCTTGTTCAGGGTCTCCTCACGGGCTCTGGCCTCCGAAAGCATCCCTTCCAAGGTTTCCAGTTTCAGCTTCAGATCATCGATGGAGTCGCTGGCCTCGGAGAGCAGCTTGGTCTTGTCGGAGATGGTGACCTGCAAATCCACCAGAGTGCGGTTAGCCGTGTCCCTATCCTCCGTCAGCTTTGAGATCTCCTTCTCCAGCTCCTCCCGCTCCAGCTCCAGCTTCTCCACCTTGCCGGCTTGCTCCAGGGCCAGAGCATCAAGTGCATCCTTGTGCTTCCGCTCCAGCTCCTGGGTCCGCTACGCGACGATCTTATCGATTTCCTCGTCCTTGCCGCAGAGCGTGGCGGCAAGCGCCTATTCACGAGCAACGAGGTCTTCCTCTTGGGTGTCCAGCAAAGCTTGTTGTTGCCCCGGTCAACTTTGTCCTTGGTGGCATATTCCTTCGCGGCCTCTTGGGCCTTCTCGATGTCGGCCTGCTTTAGGAGGAGCTCTCGCTTGCGCTCATGCAGCTGATCATGCGCGGTCCTCTGTTTTTGTCATGCCTCGCCGAACCAGACTTGCGTCTGAGCGATGCACTCCTGAAAATCTGCTTCCACTTTGTCCACAGATGCCATCCTGGAGTTCACCTTGTCTTGGTGGACACGGTGGAGCGCCTGAAGCTTCTGGAAATTGGCGCTCATGGCCCGAAGGAGTTGCTCCCCTTGGGAACCGTCACCGCTGGCACTCGTTTCATCGAAAACCTGGAGCCCAGCGGTGGCAAGTGCCTCATCGTCGAAAACCTTCCCTTCGGCTGGCGCTCTGGTGCTTGTCGTCCATGGGAGGCGGATGAACAGATCATCGCCCACCCTCAAGTACTTAACAGGGGCAGGGGCTGCAGGGGAGGAAGGTCGGTCGTCAGCCACCCCCTCCCCGGCAGGCCCCATGGCAGCCTCCTCGGCAGCAGCCTTGCCGGCCTCCCCGGGAGCCCCCTTGCCGGCCTTCCCGGCAGCAGCTTCACCGGTCTCCCCGACAGGCCCCTTGACGCCCTCCTCGACGACGGACTTGGCGGCTTCCCCAGCTGCGATCTTGGTGGCCTCAGCTTTGGCATCCTTGGCGGCCTCCTCGATGACAGTATCGATGTCTACCTGGTCCATCGAGGGAGGGTCTGGAAAGCAGAAAGGAGAATGAAGTGAGGCAAAAATCAAAGTTCGAAACAAAGAAAAGAAAGAACATCGCATGGCAGAGATAGCAAGGGACGGGAGGCAGGCGGCCTACCCATGCCGAATTGAGAAGAAGTGGTTCCCTCCCTGCCAACGTTCGTTGCCGGGACGGAGCCACCAGTGACCAAGCTTGGCCCCTCATCCTCTGTGCGCGTGGGCTCGGCGGTAGATGCCCTTGCCGTTGACAGCCCTCTGGGTGGCGTGGTTGACGGTGGCGGCATGTCAGGGGCGGCCCTTAGCGGCTCCTCCTGTTGCCGCTCTCCTCCTGCGAACCTGGCAAGGTCAGCACTAAGGATACACACCCCAACGCCCATCGATGGGGAGTGAATAAAGAACTCACACTGGGGGCTGAGGCGGGGGCTGCGCCGAAGGCTGTTGTCCGGGCTGGTCACCACCAACACCGGTGTGCGTGGAGCGCTCGCCGGGAGCTCGTCGGCCGTCGAAGCTTTGGCTCTCTTCGCCGCCCTCTAGGCCAGCGTCTCCGTGTCACTGTGAAGATAAGATCAATTCAGGGAAAGATGGCATGGGCAGAGGGTCGGGAAATGATGAGGGGCAAGGTGCTTATTCGTCCTCCTCTGCTGGCCTGCTCTTCCTCTTTGGGCTAAAGGACCCAAGATCGAAATCGGCCTCCGGGGCGGCGTTCGCAAGGTGAGAAGAAGGGGATGGAGTCCTGGGCCACTTGGACGAGCACTAATAGGGAAAAGCCTAGCAGCAGTGCGGGTTCTAGGTATATCAGTAGCGCCGGGACCGGCGCTACTAATAAGGCGCTACAGCTAACCCGTAGCAGCAGCGCGTGCACGACCGCGCTACTACTATACAAGTGTAGCAGCAGCGTGCTGCGTGGAAGCTTGCTAGTGCCAATAGCTCTAGCGCGCTTTGGCTGGACGCGGTACTGCTACTATCACGCTACTGCTAACTTTTCTCCACTCGCTACTGCTAATTTTAGTACTTTTTGATTTTTATTCTGCATATTTGTTTTGTATTTGAACAGGCTTTATACAAGAATCTTTAGCAGATACAAATGGCATCATGATACACATACAAATGGCTGCGAGACCACAAATGTAATCATATCATATGCATACAAATAGTCTCATAATAATCATCATCCAACACAAAGTGGTATCTCGTCATCATCTTGAAAATAGCAATACATGCAAGTCTCGAATACTTGCAACTAAAATGTCATGCATCTAAACAATGGTATACGCGAGAAGAGCTATCACTATGAGTGAGAGTGGAACTATGCAGTTCATGAGGCGGCGGTTACGAGTCCTCTCTCGCGTTAGCGTGAGCCTCAAGTAACTAGCTTCTCCTTCTTGTCTGCTTTTGAAGCCATTATGGCTGGCACCTGAGACCCCATTCACTTGCGCCTGACACTCAGGCCACTCGTTGTACACCCCCGGAACCTTCCCTTTGTACACGACATAGCACTACCATCTCGCCATCAAGAAACTAGGTACCTATTAGAGATACATCTTCATCAAGAAGATGTACAATCATATGCAACAAAATATACTAGAGCAACACGAAAAAGAAAGGGTTAGCAACTAGATGCAACATACAGTACGCAAGGTATGCGGGTCATCGTACCCAAACTAACAAAGTAGCGTTACGCAAGTTCGGCAGGGACCGTGGACATCACAAAGTTTCATCGCTACAGAAAGTATACAAGTTCAACCGACACATATCATCATCATCGGCATCGTAAAATCACTAGAAGTTCCATCCTTCCATATCATCGAGGATGGACCCTAGCTTCTTGAATGGCGTGAGGTCATGACGTTGCATGCTTATGCGAGTTTGGACGTCAGCTCGCGATATAGGGCCGTGGTGGAATATCCCCTTCTCATCGATGACTTCTTTCATGATGATCGTCGCAATGTCCCTTTGGATGCGAAAGAAGTCATATCTATGTTTATAATCCGCTTCTCCATGAGATTCTACCCACTCGTGGATATGATCATCATTTCTGTCACATCCCTAGCCTTACCCTGCACTAGGCTAGCACTTGTCTGTTGCATCATGTTTAAATTCTTTTGAAACTTGAAGTGGGGATGACCAAGCCCTAGCACTAAAGCAATTCAAATAGGTTCAACTAAAAATATTTTTCAATGAACCCAAATGGCCTTCAAAAATGTTCACAATTTTTGGGAAATGCTGGAAACAGTAACCAGAGATGTTGCACATTTTTCCATGACATTTGGATTATTGAATTAACTCATATTGTATTTGAATTGGAGCATTTAAATCCTATAAATATTTTTAAATGCTCTAATAATTCTGAAACTAGTTGAGGGCTGTTGGGAATATTACAAACATTGCCCACAAATATTTTCAGGATTTTTGGAAACGTTTTGGTATTTTTAATAAAGCCTAGAAGTTACAGAAAAATAGAAAAACATTAACAGAAAACTGAGAGAGAAGGAAACTAACCTGGCCCAGCTTACCTGCACTGTAGCTGGCTCAGCCCAGCTGGCCCAAGATGCCAGTCATCTTCGACCCCGCCGACCGAAGCAGCTGCGTGCTGGACGCGCGCGAGCGTCGACGCCACCTCCTGCTTCGCGCTGGAGGCTCATCCCCCTCCCTGTCCCCGCGCCTGGAGACGCCCTCGATCCCCTCTGTCCCTCCCCCCTTCCCTTGCCCTCTCCTCCCCTCCATCGCTCGTCCCCGAGCTCGGTCGGGAGCAGCCATGGCCGCCACCCATCGTCCTCACAGCCACCAGCCGCCCCTCGCCGCCCAAACGTACCCCCGAGCTTCGCCCCCATGCCCACTTCTCCCCGCCGAAGCCCACGTCCTCGGAAGCGCAGCAACATCGCCATCGGGCTCCTCCTCATCCTCGGATGCCGATGACCATCGCCATTGATTTGCTCCGTCCAGTGCGCCCCCGTCCTCGCCGTCGCCTCTGTTGGAACCACCGTGAGCCACCGCCCCTTCTCCCTCTCTCTTCCGCGCGAAACCGCCCTTCAGTGAAGTTCCCCTCCGTGGCCAAGCTTCGGCCGTCGCCGTAGCTCGCCGCCGGCGTTGTTTCTGACCACCCCGCGGCCTTCCATCTGGTCCTTTGGATGCGGAGGAGCGAGAGGCCCTCCACAGTGCCAAGAAGTGTGACGAATCGCCGTCCCTAACGCAAGTCCGCGAGCTCTCGCCGTCCGGTTTGGTCATCGCCGGCGTAGATCCGGTGATGATGACGCGTGGCTTAATTATGGCTTAATCACCTAGTTAACTAACCACGGTGACACGCATGCACGGGCCCCACCGCCTAACTAACCGACTAACTAAGTAAGATTAAGATTAATCTAATTACGGTGGGCCCACGTGTCAATTTTGGCTATCTTTGATGTGGGCGTTGACCGACCCACACATGCGTGACCTAGGCAGCATCGGGTCACTGACCGATTGGGCCCCATCGCCAGGTTTGACCTGGACCGCCCTGTTGACTTGATGACGTCACACCGACATCATGCTGACGCAGTTAACCATTTTCTGGATTTAAAATAATTCAGGAAATTCCAGAAAATGATCTAAACTTCTAAAATTCATAGAAATTCAACCATAACTCCAAATTAAATAATTTATATATGAAAAATGATCAGAAAAATCTAATCTATCCACCTGTACCTTTTTCATGCATGTTAGAACAACTTATACTTGCTGATCTGGTCAAATCAATAAAATGGCATTTGAATTTCACATATGAAGTTTGAATTTGAACCTAGGGTTCAAACCAACTTCATTTAACCTGCTGCTAGTTGCATTAGCTCAAACCACATCATATTGCCATGTCATGATCATGCATCATATTATGCATTGCATTGATGGTGTTTCCTTTTGTGTTGCCGGTGTTTGTCCCCTCTCAGTAGACGACGTACCGGCGATGAATTCGATGACACCGATGAAGAACTATATTATCTTTAGAAGTGCCAGGCAAGCAAAACCCCCTTGTTCATTCCGATACAATCCCACTCTCTCGCTCCTGCTCTCTTTTGCTGCATTAGGACAACAACGATTCAACTGTTATTTGCTGCGGTAGTTGAACCCCTTTAACCTCTGCATGACCTATCATTGCCACAGTAAATAGATGAAACCCACTAGCATGAATAGGAGTTGTTTGAGCCCTGATGTGCCTACTCATACATGCTTGTTTGTCATGCCTGCTACTGCTTAGAGTTGAGTCAGGTCTGATTCATCGGGGATGAATCGGAGGTGTGTGAACATGTCCTACTGTTGAGAGCTAAGTGTGTGAACACGATTTGGTAGAGGTAGCGGTGAGAGGCCATGTAGGAGTACATGGTCGGTTGTCTCATTGCAGCCGTCCTCAGGAATTGAGTTCTGTGTTTGTGATCCATGAAACAGTTACTACCACACATTGGGTTCCGGTAACTCGACCCCTCTCAGCTTATTAATCGCCTCAATCTCTGTCCAGGAGTTGCAACTAGTTTCTGGTGTTTGTAGGTAGTGTTAGTAGTCTACCAAGTGGCACTCGGTACAGGTGGGCTTGGGACAGACTAGGCACCATGGCACGGTGTACCAAGCGTAGAACCACCCGTCGAGGTGGGCTTGGGAACCCTGCACACATCGTTTGGGGCCGTGAGCGACACCCCGGCCGGATCTCCTTGCGGATGGAACCCGAATAGGCGATAAACCTGGACTAGAGACTTGTGTGGTTAGTCAGGTCATGGCCGACTCCCTCGCCAGGCTTCCGCTTGAAGGTTGCCGAGATACACGACGTGTACATGGTGGTAAGTGGCGAGAGCGTGTGTGAAGAAGTACAGCCCTGCAGGGTTATAAATGATCTATTCGAATAGCCGTGTCCGCGGAAAAGGACTTCTGGGTTGCCTGTACAGTTCATAGACAATTGAAAGTGGATACTCTAAAATGCGGAAGATAAGCGTGAGTGCTATGGATGGCGTTCTCGTAGGGAGACGGGAGCGGATCCATAGTGGTGTATTGATATGGGAATATGTGAACTCATGTGTGCCACCTCAAAAGAGTTACTTGCATTCGTAGTTCAGGATAGCCACCGAGTCAAAGCTGGCTTGCTGCAGTCAAACTCCACCACCCCCTTTGTTGATAATGATGCATATGTAGTTAGTTCTGATGTAAGTCGTGCTGAGTATATTTGTACTCACGTTTGCTTATTTTATGTTTTGCAGAGAGACGTCAGTCTCGCTAGTAGTTCCATGTGAACTTCGACGTTTAGCTTGTTACCTCAACTACGATCTTGTGCCCTCGGCAGGACCTGGTAGATAGTCAGGCTTCTCGGCCTTTTTCATTTGTAGTTGTCTGTACTCAGACATGTTAAGCTTCCGCATGTGCTTTGACTTGTATGCTTTGAATGTTGGGTCATGAGACCCATGATTGTAATATCTCGCTCCTCGGAGCCTAATGAATAAATACTTTGAGTCGTAGAGTCTTGTTGTGATGCCATGTTGTATTTGCACATATTGAGCATATTGTGTGTATGATTGAAATGCTTGGTATGTGTGGGATCCGACAACCTAGTTGTTTATCCTAGGTAGCCTCTCTTATGGGGAAATGTAGTCTTGTGCTTCCATGAGCCATAGTAGTCCGCTACAGCCCGGTTCACCGGAGTCCTGCTAGCCCAGCACTACTGCTCCGGAACACTTGACTGGCCGGCATGTGATTCAATTCGTTCCTATGTCTGTCCCTTCGGGGAAATGTCACGCGGTGACATCCGGAGTCCTGCCTGGCCTGCTATAGCCCGGGTTCCCGGAGTCCTGTTAGCCCAGTGCTACAGCTCGGATTCACACGCTGCTGACCAACATGCTCGAAGTTGATTCATGTATGCCTGTCCCCATGGGTTAGTGCCGCTTTGGGTTCATGACTAGCCATGTCGGCCCGGGTTCTTTGTCATATGGATGCTAGTGACACTATCATATACGTGAGCCAAAAGGCGCAAATGGTCCCGGGCCATGGTAAGGCGGCAGCCGTGGGAATACCGTGCGTGAGGCCGCAATGTGATATGAGGTGTTACCGGCTAGATCGATGTGACATGGAATCGGGGTCCTGACAATTTCTGCTTGTCATGCGAAGCTTTTGGTGATCAGTGCTGAACTCAATCATGAGATGGAGGATGTAGAATCCATCTTTCTTGCTTGGTTTTGGGACATGGATGCAGCAGAAGTTAGTTTTATGCGCGAAACCCATCTTCTTGTTCCTGTGTTTCCTGATCTGCATGTGGCCACCTCTAATGCTGAAGCCTTGGAGAGCATCATCTAGAATATTCATTATGTGGGTGTAGTCCTTCTTCTCATAGTCTCTGGAAGGGTCGAAATACACGGCATGGGAGACTCGTGGGTAAAGAACGATAAGGACGGCGTGCCCGTTGCTGCGGGGAAAAGACACCTCAAATTATTCTCCATATGAGCGAGAAGGAATGACTGAAATGTACGAAAGGGTTGTCCGGAACTGACTTACTTTGGATGATAAGGCAGGAGGACAATTTCCTGGTCCTTATTCTGTACCATGAAGTTTTTGAGGTAGTCCCTAGCAGTTTCACGCTCAAAGTCGCCGAGACTCAAGAAAGACTCGTGCATGTAGTACGGATGCGCCACACAGATTTGCGAGACTTCTTCTCTATTCATGACGGAGCTCATATGTAGCGCAAAAAGGCGGACGATTGTAAAATCGAGCTGCCTTGTCAGAAACATCTCAAAGATATGGTCAAACTGCAGGAAGAACACCTCCGCGTATGGGATATCCTAGATCCTTCGAGGCTAGTAGGCTTTTCTCAGTCGACAACACATGGTCGTGCAGTCTCCTGAGGTCCCCTGATAGTGCCTCCAGCGGTTTCAGCGGTATTATCGGCTCGCCCGTGAGATGGAACATGGCCTCACCTTTCACGGGTACACGCTCTTCAGAATCCATTCTCTGGCTGCTATGTGCTCTGGCTTGTTTGGAGGCAACTATCTTCCCCGATCTCTTCCTCTCCTTTTTCTTGGGAACACCTTCCAGACCCTTCCTTAACCCATGCCCTAGTGTTCTCGGGCTAAGCACTGTACGACCCCCGGCTAGTTGAGCCTGTGTTGAGGCGGCATCTTTAGGTGTGTCCTGTGAGGATTTCATGAAGAGAGACTTTTTGCAATCCCTGCTACGACCTTCCTGCCCACACAGATCATCCATATCCTCATTAGCATGCTGATAGCCCGATTCGTCATATGGTTGACTCATCATATCTAAGTCACAGTCATACGCGTTTGTATTGAGGAAAGCCATTGGGTCGACCTCCGTCTCATCATCCATTCTCTGTTCTACAGGACCGATTACATCAGCCAGTACTATTGCACCCCCTTCATCACGTCGTCCGCCGCTCTCACCCGGCACTACAGGAGCTGGTAATTGCGTAGGCGGGGTGGTGGTCTCCGCACATGCTTGTTGATGTGTGGTTATTGGTGTGCTCTCGGCCAGCTCCATACAAATAAGATTCTTCGGCCATAGCAGCACCCAACCCTTGCAGCTTCCAATCCGCGGCGGGGTCTCGTCATCCTCTCCCACATGCTGTACTGGAGGAGGCAAATGCTTGTGCCCAGATTTCCCACTGGACAAGTTAACCCTGAAGTGCCCTGGTGGGATCGGCTGGTTGTGGAACATGGGTTGCAAGGGGTTCATTATCATCCCCTTTCCCACGTCCACCTTCTGGCCTTTGATCAAGTAGAGTATGGTGCACGGGGTTTCTTCGGCCTGCAAACACATGTCTGTGGCGTAAAACATCCGAAAGGCAACGAAAATGGAATATTATATATATATATATATATATATATATATATATATATATGTTGGTGCGACATGTAATTACCGTGAGGGCGTCAAGCTCAGCCAAAGACGAAGGCCCACCTAGCGCGCCAGAGACTGAGGACGGCTGCTACAAGCGGGAGCGACTACGAGAGGAGGCCCGGTTGCGTGAGCAAGTGATGGTGCGGTAGTGTTGTTGTTCACAGAGTTGCTCCCGACGAAACTGGGCAACGGTAAATCATGTACCGTCTTGTCTGGATTTTCCTTCGTCCAGTTGATGATAGCTGGAACCAAGTTAGTAGCAAAATCATTTCTGCAGTGCGATTCTGACTGCATTGACTGCCCTCTTGTAGCAACTCATTTTTATCCTCGGCTATTTTTTTCGCATCCTCATTGCTTTTTCTCGACCGCAAGCTTCACCTTCTAAATGCGATGTCCGCCTGACTAAACTTCTTTTTCTGCTTCTTGGCCTCCGGGCCCTCGTTGTAAAACACCTTCCACGTGGCACCGTCTCCAGCGCCGTGCACATGACCATATTGTGGCCGCTGGCCCAAAGGGAGTCCCTTAAGTTCGCTCAAGGCCCGGTTGAGAGGGGTGTCCCACTTGGGCCTCATCGGAGAAGTAGGGCTTTCGGCTGCAAGCTGGTGTTGCTTCTCCTGCAGTAGGAGCGTGAACCGTTTAGGAATGTGTAGTCGACTAGATTTGGAGCTAAATGTAAGGTGGTAAAAGAATAATTACCAGTAGTCTAATCAATTTCCTCGTGATCTAGTCCATGTAAAAAACCTTCTTTTCCTTATCCCACTTGTAGCGGGCCCTGATGAAGTCACGCTCCACGGGGTTGGTGAACTTCGCGAAGGGGTCTGGGATACCCGCGGCTTCATGTTTCGCGTCCTCCTTATCCCAGTTGGGCCTTTTACCGAGGTAGCCACGGCTTCCGAGGCGATGCTTCCCCGTGTTCCTTTGCTGAAGGCTCTTGAATTTCGCAGCCTTAGCCGCTGCCTCGGTAGCGCAACTGTCCTTGAACTTTTTGAACTCCTCTTCTGTAAGTGTCGGATTTTCCTCCAAAATCTTGGACAAGGGTTCCCCAGCCTCAATAGCTCGTTTCACCCTCCCTTTCCAGGAGGCCAAATCATTGATGAACATGCCCATGGCGTGATTGTTAATATTTTTCATCTTCGGATCATCCCACGATTGTTCTATGTTATTATCCCAGTCGGGGAACTTGAATCTCTTGTGCAACTTCGTCAGGAGCAACTGCGTCAAATGTTCCTTACTCCTTAATTCATCATCGTTAATGCTCGCGCATTCCTGTAGGATGCATCCTACTTGGTTCCCATAGCACTTGCGAGGTTCTTCCAGCTCGAATCGCTCAAACTTGCCAGGTGCCATCTTTGTGATCACTAGTCGTCCAATCCCTAGTTTGTTAGGTTTTCGTATCCTCTACTTCTTCTGCTTCTTCTTTTCGGTAGCGGCATCGGTGCTGGAACCTTCCCCGCCGGTATCTTCCCTGCCGGTACCTTCCCCGCCGGTCTCGGCGCCGCCATCGGTGCCGGTTATCTAAACGCGCTACTGCTATGCCCACTTAACCCCCGAAATCCCCACTCCTCCCTTCATTTCGCCTCTTTTCCCCCAAATCCCGGTTAGCGCCATAGCGGTGCAGGTAGCTATAGCGTTTTCGTGTAGAAACCGCTACTGCTATCTTGACTAGTTCTAGCTCTTTTCTCACAAAAGCGCTGCTGCTATAACCAGTACCTATATAGCAGTTTTCCTGTTTATTTCCTTCTATTTTCTCACTAAAGCGCTACTGCTATCCTGACTAGTTGTAGCTCTTCTCTCACTTTTCTTTTCTTTTTTTCCGAGAGCTGTGAACGAAGGGAAGGCGATATATATTGCATCATTTCACGGTTAAATATGTATACAAAATAGGAACATATATATTACATCATTGGACCCATGCATAATAATGGCTAAGTGTGTATATGTCGGTGTGGAACGACACCTATGGGATCACAAGAATCCCTACTACGGTTGCCGGGGCGCGGGCTTGTGAGAAGAGCAGGGTTAGTAGCCAGCACAAGGATCATTTACCCAGGTTCTGGCCGCTAGGATGCGTAAAACCCTAGTCCTGCTTTGGTGGGTGTATTTCAGAGAGTTCTTGAGCTCTCGAACTAGTTGTGGTCAGTGCGTGGTTCCAAAGAGCTGAATCCTTCTCCAGTATGCCATGGGCCTCCTTTTATAGTCAAAAGGGGCTGCCAGAGTGGCACACAGGAGGTGGAAAGGCGTATAGTGCCCTGAGCTTATCGCTCGTATTACAGGACAAGACGCATTTAATGCGTAGCTTAGGTGTCCCTCTGCTTTATCGGGGACGGGGGTGAGGCCCATCTCGTCCGTCGCTGCTCCTCCTCGCTTTGACACGCACCCTGGCCAGTGAGGCTTGCGGCGCCATGTAGGTAGGCAGGCAGCTGAGGTGGCGCGGTGGTGGAGCCTTCACGAAGATCTGCATGCCGCCACGCAAGCGCTCGATGAATTGGCCTGGAAGCTGCATGTTGCCACGCAGGTGCCCGCCCAGCTGGTTGAGCTGGTAGCTGCATGTGAATGGCGGTGGAAGCTTGGTTGGCGTGGGCCTGGCGGTGGCCCTGCTGGTGTCCTTGGAGAGGGCCTTGCCGGGTGGCCTGGCAAGGGTCTTGCCGGGTGGCCCGGCAAGGGTCTTGCCGTGGCGCGCTGTCGTCCCCGACAAGGACCTTTCCAGGGGTCTGGTGGCTTTCCTCGGTAAGGATCTTGCCGAGGGTTGCCGTCTTCTAATCCTCATCTGATCTTGAATATGTCTTCACAAAGATCTGCATGCCACCACAGAGGTGCCTTCCCGAGCCCTGGCCCCACGTGGATGATGGCGTTGGGGACCGTGGTCTCAAGGGTGGCTCGCTCTGTTGGTGTGGGGCGAGCTGTCCCGGCAAGGATCTTGTCGGGCTGCTGAGACTGCCCCGGCAAGGGTCTTGCCAGGGGAACCTTCTTCGTCCCTCTGCTCTTTGTGGTCTTGGCCTTGGCTTTGCTCTGATTATCTTGAGCTTCGGTCTTACCTTGGCTCACCTCCCACCTTTCTGCTTGGCGTGACCGTAGCGCGGCTCCGATTGCCCTGCGGCACAGGTATAGGGGTACAAAATGCACCCTCTTTTTGTACACCGACAGGAGCCCCCGGGCCTGGGCCACACATAAGCGCGACACGTTGTTGGGCCAGGCCCAAAAACGGTGCACGGGCAGGCGGGGCGGTTTTTACCGCAGTAAAACTTTTCGCGCGCGGCAAAGATGCGGCTTGCGTGGGCATGCGTGGTGCGGTTTCCACACACATGCGTCACATCGCAGCAAAGATGCGGCTTGTGCCTTCCCCGTAAAAAGAGGGAGGCGTGGAGGCGCAGCTCATTTACTGAACGGGGTCGGGGCACGGTCTTCAAGGCATCCACTCCCCATGATCACGGTGTGGGGAGAGGTCGCTTCGCCTGTCCCCTTGATTCTGCGCATCCGCCACGCGTCCTCCATGCACCTGTGGTTGCAAGTGGTGGAGGCGGGAAACCGGCTGTCGCTGGTTGGAGCAGCGGGTCGGTCCTGATTCCTTGCGCCTCTGGTGGCTGGATTGGCCGAGCGGGGCGGCCGAGCCCTATCCCGGCCTCCTTATAAAGAGGGGGAAGTGGGGATGGCATCTCGCACTCTTCCGTCATCAATCTCCTCTCGCTTCTGCTTCTTCCTTTCACTCGCCATGGAGAAGGGGAATCCTGGTCCCTCGACGGTGGCGGCGAGGGTCGCCGCCCGACAGCGCGTCCCTCCTCCTCCTGAGCCCGCGATGGTGGAACCGGCCGCGAGGGGAAGGGGAGGGGCGAGGTCGTGGGCAAGGACGGGGCAGAGGTCGTAGTGCTCGGGGAAGAGGAGGCCGGGGCGACGCACTGGCTTCGCCCCCGCCAATGATGACTTTTCAAATGGAAGGCCATGTTGGAGACAAGCCCCGTGAGTTTTTCATCAGGCTGCGCCGGCCTCCGCGTCGCTGTCTTCGTCTTCCTGCCCCGTTCGCTCGGGAGATGGAGCGTGACCCGCCCCAATCCCTCAGATTGCACATGAGGGGTTGTGGGAATGGGGGCACACGGGTCGACGTCGACTTTCTGGCTCCTCGGGTCACGTACCTCCGTCGTGGGTGGAAGACGTTCGCTCGTATCCACAGCCTGATGGTGGGGCTCGTCCTCTACTTCAAATTAATGGAGGATGGCCTGCTCTCCGTCAAGGTCTTCGGCAACTCCGGGGCGGGGCCAGCTCCTTGAACTTCTCGGGGTCGTCTCCTTGGGCGGCTGGCATCAAGAGGCTGCGTAAGAGGAAGAGGGCGGGCGGCAATGCCGTCAACTCGGAGTACGCGGGCACCAATGCCTTCTTCGCGTACTGCCGGTCCTGCCGCCTCGTCTTCCAGCTCCTTTCCCGGCACCGTCATCACCGGCCTGCCCCTGGGCGGTCACCGAGGTGTTCTCTTGGTGCTTTCTACTGCTTGTAGCTCGCCTGGGCGCCCCTTTTACCCTCTCGCCTCCTTGACCTCCCTCCTGAGGAGTGGGACAAGAAAGGGATCATGGGCATCTTATCTCTCTTCTTTAGTTTGTAAGCCTGCGGGCCTTTGTTAAATTCAGAACTTGCAATCCCCTTGCTCATGTTTTTCATTCCGTATGAACTGTACCTGTATGGGATGTTTTTTAATGAAAAAGGGATGCTTGCCGGGTTTTTCGTTCGTGGGTAGACCCCGCGACAAGGAACGAATCCTTGTTATTATTTAAGATAAACGTTTTTCACCCGGTAACAGGCCTTGCCGTTCCCCCACTCCACTCGACCATTCTCGCGCTCTTGGCGGAGGCAGGGATGAAGTGGGCTTTAGGCTCCTCGTTCTACCTCCTTGCCGCTGCGGCTACGACCAAATCTGGACCCCAGGAAATAATCCTTAGGTATAGGAAAAAGGGGAGCACGGCGGCCTAGAGATAAAAACGAGGTTTCACATGCCCCAGTTCCGTTCCAAAATGCATGACAGAGCATGAAAGACTTATCTAGATCTGCAGCCCCCGACAATCTCATCTTGCCGCGGTTAGATCCTTGTGCTCGCAGCCCCCGGCAACTCTGGTTTGCCGGGGTCGGCATGATGGTCCGTTTCCTTTCTTCCAAGTAGCTCGGCAGAAGTGCTCATGTGGCCTGCGAACCGAAGGAGGACAGAAGAGAAACAGATAGACGCGCACTCGACCTCTAAGATAGGGGTTACTCGCTGCTAAGCACTATCAACCCTAACCAAGGAAGAGACTCGACCTAGCATGCATGCTATGACTTAGGCGTAAACTTCATTTATTTATGCTCGAAGTCTGCGCTTTGGCTTTGTCTGAAGGTTACATGCCTTGCCGGCAAAGCTTGTACAAAAGGTGGCTTGCCGGGAGGGCCGGCATACCGCGCCTTATGGGTAAAACTTGCGAAGATGCTCGATGTTCCAGGAGTTGCTCACTGGGACGGCATCTTTGGTCTCCAGGTGGACTGCGCCGGGCCTGGTGACTCGTATTACCCGATAAGGGCCTTCCATCTTCGGAGTCAACTTGTTGGCATTCTTGGCTGACTGAACGCGCTAAAGAACAAGGTCGCCTTCCTCAAAGCTTCGGGCATGAACCTTGCGGCTATGGTAGCGGCGCAAGGCTTGCTAGTAGCGCGCTGCTCTCACAGCCGCCCGAAGACGATCTTCCTCAAGGAGCGTCGCATCATCTTGGTGCAACTACTCTTGCTCAAGCTCATCATAAGCGAGCACTCGAGGTGACCCGTATATGAGTTCCGTGGGGAGAACTGCTTCTGCCCCGTAAACCAGGGCAAAAGGTGGCTGGCTGGTGGCTCGATTTGGCATCGTTCTGATCGACCAAAGAACTGCCGGCAATTCATCAATCCAGTGCCGTATGCTCTTGCGCAGCTTGTCAAAAGTCTTTATCCTTAGGCCTCGCAACACTTCAGCATTCGCCCTCTTCGCTTGGCTGTTGCTCCATGGGTGTGCCACGGAAGCAAAACAGACCTTGCTGCCGAGGTCTTGAATGTACTGCATGAAGATGTGGCTCGTGAACTGCGTGCCGTTGTCGGTGATGACTCTATTTGGCACACCAAATCGGCAGACCAGACCTTTGAAAAACTTGACAGCTGACTGTGCATTCACCTTTCTCACTGCTTCCACCTCCGACCACTTTGTGAACTTGTCGATTGCAATGTACAAGTACTCAAAGCCCCCGACAGCGCGGGGGAAAGGGCCTAGTATGTCGAGCCCCCAGACCGAGAATGGCTAGGAGAGAGGGATTGTTTGAAGGGCTTGGGCTAGTTGATGAAGCTTCTTTGAATGGAACTGACATGCTTCACACTTGGTTACTAGTGCCGTCGCATCCTGGAGGGCGGTGGGCTAGAAGAAACCTTGCCGGAACGCCTTTCTGGCAAGGGCCCTCGACCCTATGTGGGAGCCACATATGCCTCCATGTATCTCCGCCAACAGCTCCAGTCCTTCCTTCCCGGGGATGCACTTCAATTTCACGTTGTTCGGCCTTCTCCTGTACAGGACGTCATCGACGAACTGGTACAGGGCGGACCGACGGACTACTTTCTCCACTTCTTCCTGCTCCTCAGGAAGCTCCCCTGTTTGGAGGAATCGGACGGTATGCTGCACCCATGCCGGGCTCGACGACAAGGACCAAAGGCATTTCTTCCACCATGGGAGCGGCTGTCTCTACGACTAGGGCTTGACGCCCTGACGGAGACATCTGCTCTTGGGCAGGCGCAGAGTCCGCGGTAGCACCCTTGCCGGCAGCCCCAGAGGGCTCGGTAGGAAAGCACCTGCCGGGACCCGAATTCCTTTGCTTGTTCTGCCCAATTGATGGTTTGATGGATGGTTGAGTTAGCCGGAGCAAAAAGGTACCCGGTTCCACAGGTAGCTTGAATGCGGCACGCTTTGACAGGTAATCGGCAGTGTCATTCTCCATTAGGGGGACGTGCTCTGCTTGGATACCGTCAAAGCGCTCCTACAGCTTCCTCACTTCATCTACGTAAGCTTCCATCAATGGGCTCTGGTAATCCTTGTTGACCTGCCTGACAACAAGCTGCGAGTCACCCCTGACGATGAGCTTCTTAACCCTGAGGTCTGCCGCGATCCTGAGACCGGCAAGCAATCCCTCGTACTCAGCATTGTTGTTGGTGGACATCTCTCGGGGAAAGTGCATCTGGATCACGTACTTGAGGTGCTCCCCGGTAGGTGCGACGAGCAGCACACCGGCGCCGATGCCTTGCAGCGAGAAAGCCCCATCAAAGTACATGATCTAGTCACGATCTTCCTCCCTACCGGGGAGAGTGGTCTCCTGGATTTCTTCGTCAAGCGTTGAGGTCCATTCCATTGGGCCTGCCTTCTTGAAGATTTTGAAGAAAGGAAGGGCGCGCTCGGGGGACTTGGAGATGAATCGGCTCATGGCGGCAACGCAGCCGGTGAGCCAACGCACATCTTTGATCCGCTTGGGTGCCTCAATCTGCTCAATAGCCTTGATTTTTTCTGGGTTTGCCTCGATCCCGCGCTGCGACACAAAGAATCCGAGAAGCTTGCCGGATGGAACACCGAAGACACACTTCTCAGGATTTAGCTTGAGGTTGATCTTGTGCAGGTTGGCAAATTTCTCTTCTAGATCTTGCACAAGAGTTGGCCCGTCCTTGGTTTTGACCACTATGTCATCCATGTAGGCCTCCATATTTCTATGGAGCTGAGGTTCAAAACCAATTTGGACTGCTCTTGCAAATGTTGAGCCAGCGCTCTTCAACCCGAAAGGCATCCGTAAAAAGCAATACGTACCACATGTGGTGATGAACGTTGTCTTTTCTTCATCCTCTCTTGTCATGAAGATCTGGTGGTAGCCCGAGTATGCGTCGAGGAATGATAACAAATCACACCCGACTGTGGAGTCAACAATCTGGTCAATGCGCGGCAACGGGAAGGGGTCCTTAGGACAAGCCTTATTGATATATGTGTAATCAATACACAGCCTCCAATTCCCATTCGCCTTGCGCACCACTACCGGATTGGCCAACCACGTCGGGTGGAGCACTCCTCTCACCAACCATGTCACATCCCTAGTTCCGGTAATGCTTAGTGCTTGCATTAGAGTGTTGCATCATGTTTAAATTCTATTTAAATTGAAATAGGGATTGATCAAGCCCTAGCACCAAAGCAATTCAAATAGGTTCAACTAAGAAATATTTTTCAATGAACCCAAATGGCCTTCAAAAATGTTCACCATTTTTGGAAAATGCTAGAAACAGTAACCAGAGATGTTGCACATTTTCCCATGACATTCTGGATTTTTGAATTAAATCATATGGTATTTGCATTTGGGAATTTAATTGCTAAATAATACTTTAAATGCTCAAATAATCACAAACTGAAATGTTTGTTGTTGGAAATATTCCAAACAGTGACATTGACCAGTTTCATGATTTTTGGAAATGCTCTGGCATTTTTATTAAAGCCAAACACAATTACAGAAAATAGAAAATGGAAATAAAAGGAGAGGAGTTTACAGCAGCCCACTTACAGCCACCTACATGCGGCCCACCAAAGCCGGCCCAACCCACAACCGCAGCCTCTCTGTCGCCTTCCTCCTCGGCCTTGATGGCGGGCGCGTGCCCGGCGCCGCAGCCACCACGCCACCTCCTCCTCCACTGGCTGCCTCCTCCCCCCCCTGGACGACTCTCGCAGCGCCACGCCACGCCCTGGACCTCTCTCTCACTCTCTCCCGTGCTTCTCCCTCCTCTTCTCTCTCTCCCTCTCGCGTCCGGCCTTGGAGAGCGCCGCTGCTCGCCGACGTAGCCACCGTGCACCCTAGGCCTCGCCCCGTGTCCAGCTGCTGAGAGAAGCTCGTCCTCTTCGGCGCGCTCAAGATCAGAAGCCCGGGGCGCACTGCATTGTTGGAAATATGCCCTAGAGGCAATAATAAATTAGTTATTATTATTATATTTCCTTGTTCATGATAATCGTTTATTATCCATGCTATAATTGTATTGATAGGAAACTCAAATACATGTGTGGATACATAGACAACACCATGTCCCTAGCAAGCCTCTATTGGCTAGCTCGTTGATCAATAGATGGTTACGGTTTCCTAACCATGGACATTGGATGTCATTGATAACGGGATCACATCATTAGTAGAATGATGTGATGGACAAGACCCAATCCTAAGCCTAGCACAAAGATGCGTGGTTCGTATGCTAAAGCTTTTATAATGTCAAGTATCATTTCCTTAGACCATGAGATTGTGCAACTCCCGGATACCGTAGGAATGCTTTGGGTGTACCAAAGCGTCACAACGTAACTGGGTGGCTATAAAGGTGCATTACGGTATCTCCGAAAGTGTCATTGGGTTGGCACGAATCGAGGTAGGATTTGTCACTCCGTGTAAGCGGAGAGGTATCTCTGGGCCCACTCGGTAGGACATCATCATAATGTGCACAATGTGACCAAGGGGTTGATCACGGGATGATGTGTTCTGGAGCGAGTAAAGAGACTTGCCGATAACGAGATTGAACAAGGTATCGGGATACCGACGATCGAATCTCGGGCAAGTACAATACCGCTAGACAAAGGGAATTGTATCACGGGATTGATTGAGTCCTTGACATCGTGGTTCATCTGATGAGATCATCGTGGAATATGTAGGAACCAACATGGGTATCCAGATCCCGCTGTTGGTTATTGACGGAGAACGTCTCGGTCATGTCTGCATGGTTCCCGAACCCGTAGGGTCTACACACTTAAGGTTCGATGGCGCTAGGGTTATAAAGGAAGTTTGTATGTGGTTATCGAATGTTGTTCTGAGTCCCTGATGAGATCCTGGACGTCACGAGGAGTTACGGTATGGTCCGGATGTAAAGATTTATATATGGGAAGTCATGTTTTTGTCACCGGAAAAGTTTTGGGCGATATCGGTAATGTCTGGGACCACCGGGAGGGTCCCGGGGTCCACCGGGAGGGTCCGAGGTCCACCAAGTGGGGCCACCTGCCCCGAGAAGGTTCGTGGGCCAAGTGTGGGAGGAACCAGCCCCAAAGGGGCTGGTGCTTCACAAGAGGCCCAAGCGCAAGGGAGAGTGGGAGGGCAAACCCTAGGGCGAGATGGGCCCTAAGGCCCATCTAGTGGGCGCCTCCTCTCCCTCCCTCTTGGCGCCTCCCTTGATCCCATCTAGGGCTGCCGCCCCTCTAGGGGTGGGAACCCTAGAGGGGGCGCACCCTCCTCCCCTTCCCCTATATATATGAGGCCTAAGGGGCTGCCCATAAGACATGAGTTCTCTCCCTCTTGGTGCAGCCCTGCCTCTCCTCCTCCTCCTCTCCCTTGGTGCTTGGCGAAGCCCTGCGGGATTGCCACGCTCCTCCATCACCACCATGCCGTTGTGTTGCTGCTGGATGGAGTCTTCCTCAACCTCTCCCTCTCTCCTTGCTAGATCAAGGCGTGGGAGACGTCACCGGGCTGTCTGCGTGTGTTGAGCAGCGGAGGTGCCGTCCGTTCGGCACTAGGATCTCCATTGATTTGAATCACGGCAATCTGACTCCTTCAACCCCGTTCTTATGAACGCTTCCGCTTAGCGATCTACAAGGGTATGTAGATGCACTCTCCCTCCCTCGTTGCTAGTTTCTCCATAGATAGATCTTGGTGACACGTAGGAAAATTTTGAATTTCTGCTACGTTACCCAGCAGTGGCATCATGAGCTAGGTCTATTGCGTAGATTCTTTGCACGAGTAGAACACAAAGTAGTTGTGGGCGTTGATGATGTTCAATATGCTTACCGTTACTAGTCCAATCTTGTTTCGACGGTATTGTGGGATGAAGCGGCCGGACCGACCTTACACGTGCTCTTCGTGAGGCGAGTTCCACCGGTGACATGCACTTGGTGCATAAGGTGGCTAAGCGGTGCCGATCTCTCCCACTTTAGTCGGAACGCAATTCGATGAAAAGGGTCCTTATGAAGGGTAAATAGCAATTGGCATATCACGTTGTGGTTTTATGTAAGTAAGAAAGCGTTCTTGCTAGAAACCCATAGCAGCCACGTAAAACATGCAAACAGCAATTAGAGGGCGTCTAACTTGTTTTTGCAGGGTATGCTATGTGATGTGATATGGCCAAGAAGAATGTGATGAATGATATGTGATGTATGAGATTGATCATGTTCTTGTAATAGGACTCACGACTTGCATGTCGATGAGTATGACAACCGGCGAGAGCCATAGGAGTTGTCTTTATTTATTGTATGACCTGCGTGTCATTAAACAACGCCATGTAATTACTTTACTTTATTGCTAACCGGTAGCCATAGTAGTAGAAGTAATAGTTGGCGAGACAACTTCATGAAGACACGATGATGGAGATCATGATGATGGAGATCATGGTGTCATGCGGTGACGATAATGATCATGGAGCTCCGAAGATGGAGATCAAAAGGAGCAATATGATATTGGCCATATCATGTCACTACTATATAATTGCATGTGATGTTTATTATGTTTATGCATCTTGTTTACTTAGAACGACGGTAGTAAATAAGATGATCCCTTACAAATTTCAAGAAGTGTTCTCCTCGACTGTGCACCGTTGCTACAGTTAAATAAGCTTCTAAGCACCACGTGATGATCGGGTGTGATGGATTCTTACGTTCACATACAACGGGTGTAAGACAGATTTACACAAAAAAACACTTGGGGTTAACTTGACGAGCCTAGCATGTATGCAGACATGGCCTCGGGAAAACAGAGACCGAAAGGTCGAGCATGAGTCGTATAGTAGATACGATCAACATGAAGATGTTCACCGATGATGACTAGTCCGTCTCACGTGATGATCGGACCACGGCTTAGTTGACTCGGATCATGTAATCACTTAGATGACCGGAGGGATGTCTATCTGAGTGGGAGTTCATAAGATGAACTTAATTATCTTGAACATAGTCAAAAGACCTTTTGCAAATTATGTCGTAGCTCGCGCTTTAGTTCCACTGTTTAGATATGTTCCTAGAGAAAAATATAGTTGAAAGTTGACAGTGGCGATTATGCCCGGAGCATTAAATAGCTTATGTCCTTAATGCACCGCTCGATTATCTGAACCCCAAGCGTAAATGCATGGATGTTGCGAACATCGGACATACACGTTTTTGATAACTACATGATAGTTCGGTTAAGCGGTTTAGAGTTGAGGCACCAAAGGCGTTTTCGAAACGTCACGGAACATATGAGATGTTTGAGGGCTGAAATTGGGATTTCAGGCTCGTGCCCGTCAAGAGGTATGAGACCTCCGACGAGTTTTCTTAGCCTGCAAACTAAGGGAGAAAAGCTCAATCGTTGAGCTTGTGCTCAAATTGTCTGAGTGCAACAATCACTTGAATCGAGTGGGAGTTGATCTTCCAGATGAGAAAGTGATGTTTCTCCAAAGTCATTACCACCAAGCTGCTAGAGCTTCGTGATGAACTATAACATATCAGGGATAGATATAATGATCCCTTGAGGTATTCGCGTTGTTTGACATCACGAAAGTAGAAGTCAAGAAGGAGCATCAATTGTTGATGGTTGGTGAAACCACTAGTTTCAAGAAGGGCAAGGGCAAGAAGGGATACTTCATGAAGCGGAAAATCAGCTGCTGCTCTAGTGAAGAAACCCAAGGTTGAACCCAAACCCGAGACTAAGTGCTTACGTAATAAGGGGAACAGCCCTTTGGGCAGCATTACCCTAGATACTTGGTAGATAAGAAGGCTGGCAAGGTCGATAGAAGTATATTGGATATACATTATGTTAATGTGTACTTTACTAGTACTCCTAGTAGCACCGGGTATTAAGATACCGGTTCGGTTGCTAAGTGTTAGTAACTCGAAATAAAAGGCTACGGAATAAGCGGAGACTAGCTAAAGGTGAGCTGACGATATGTGTTGGAAGTGTTTCCAAGGTTGATGTGATCAAGCATCGCCCGCTCCCTCTACCATCGAGATTGGTGTTAAACCTAAATAATTGTTATTTGGTGTTTGCGTTGAGCATATACATGATTGGATTATGTCTATCGCAATACGGATTTATTCATTTAAGGAGAATAATGGTTACTCTATTTATTTGAATAATACATTCAAAGGTCTTGCACAAAAAGAAAAGCTTAATAGAATCTCTATCGTAGTGATACACATTTTCATCCCAAAAGATCTAAGATAGTAATGAAAGTAAAAACTGCTTGTGGCACTGCCATTTGAGTCATATTGGTATAAAACGCATGAAGAAGCTCCATGTTGATGGATCTTTGGACTCACTCGTTTTCGAAAAGTTTGAGACATGTGAACCATGTCTATTGGTGTATACGCATGAAGAAACTCCATGCAGATGGATCGTTTGGACTCACTTGATTTTGAATCACTTGAGATATGCAAAACATACCACATGGGCAAGATGAATGAAAAGCCTCGGTTTCAGTAAGATGGAACAAGATAGCAACTTGTTGGAAGCAACACATTTTGATTTGTGCAGTCCAATGAGTGCGAGGCATCTGATGAATATCGTTATGTTACGACTTCACAGATGATTCGAGTAGATGTTGAGTATATTTACTTGATGAAACACAAATCTGAATTATTGAATGGTTCAAGTAATTTCAGAGTGAAGTTTAAGATCTTCATGACAAGAGGATAGAATGTCTATGATATGATCATAGAGATGAATATCTGAGATTCTGAGTTTTGGCACACAATTAAGACATTGTGCAAATTGTTTCACAATTAATACCGCCTGGAACACCATAGTATGATGGTGTGTCCGAACATCATAGTTGCACTCTATTGGATATGGTGCGTACCATGATATCTCTTATCGAATTACCACTATCGTTCATGGGTTAGGCATTAGAGACAACCGCACTCACTTTAATGGGGCACCACGTAATTCCGTTGAGACGACACTGTTTGGAGAAACCTAAGTTGCCGTTTCTTGAAAGTTTGGGGCTGCGGCGCTTATGTGAAAAAGTTTCAGGTTGATAAGATCGAACCCAAAGCGGATAAAAGCATCTTCATAGGACACCCAAAACAGTTGGGTATACCTCCTAATTCAGATCCGAAAGCAATAGGGATTGTTTCTTGAATCGGGTCCTTTCTCGAGGAAAAGTTTGTCTCGGAAAGTTGAGTGGGAGGATGGTGGAGACTTGATGAGGTTATTGAACCGTCACTTCAACAAGTGTGTAGCAGGGCACAGGAAGTTGTTCCTGTGGCACCTACACCAATTGAAGTCGAAGCTTATGATCATGAAGTTTTGGATCAAGTCACTACCGTATCTCGTAGGGTGACAAGGATGCGTACTGCTTCAGAGTGGTACGGTGATCCTGTCTTGAAAGTCATGTTGCTAGACAACAATGAACCTACGAGCTATGGAGAACAAATGGTGGGCCCATATTCCAACAAATGGTTAGAAGCCATGAAATCCGAGATAGGATCCATGTATCATAACAAAGCATGGACTTTGGTGGACTTGCCCGATGATTGGCAAGCCATTGCAATAAATGGATCTTTAAGAAGAAGGCAGGACGTGGGCGGTAATGTCACCTTCTATGAAGCTCGACTTGTGGCGAAGAGTTTTTCACAAGTTAAAGGAGTTGACTACGATGAGTTTTCTCATCCGTAGCGATGCTTAAGTCCGTCGGAATCATGTTAGCATAAGCTGCATTTATGAAATCTGGCGGATGGATGTCAAAATGAGTTTCCTTACCGGTTTTCGTAAGGAAAGGTTGTATGTGATACAATCGAGAAAGTTTTGTCGATCCTAAGGATGCTAAAAGGTATGCCAGCTCAGCGATCCTTTTAAGGACCGGAGTAAGCATCTCGGAGTTGGAATGTGCGCTTTGATGAGATGATCAAAGATTTTGGGTTTATACAAAAGTTTATGAGAAACTTGTATTTCCAAAGAAGTGAGTGGGAGCACTATAGAATTTCTGATGAGTATATGTTGTTGACATATTGATGATCAGAAATGATGTAGAATTTCTAGAAAGCATATAGGGTTGTTTGAAAAGTGTTTTTCACTAGAAAACCTGGATTAGGCTACTTGAACAATAAGCATCAAGATCTATAAGATAGATCAAAATGTTTAATAATACTTTCAAATGAGCACATACCTTGACATAATCTTGAAAGTGTTCAAGATGGATCGATCAAAGAAGGAGTTCTTGCACGAGTTGTAAGGTATGAAGTTAAGAGTTAAAAAGCTCGACCACGGCGAGAAAAGAGAGAAAGGGCGAAGGTGCGTCCCTATGCTTCGAGACATAGGCTCTATAGTATGCTATCTTGTGTACCGCACGGAAGTGTGCCTTGCCATGAGTCGGTCAAGGGGTACAAGAATGATCCAGGAATGGATCATTGGACAATGATCAAAATTGTCCTTCGAGTAAATAAGGACATGTTTCTCGATTATGGAGGTGATAAAGAGTTCGGCGTAAAGGGTTACGTCGATGCAAGATTTAACACCTATCCGAATGACTCTAAGTAGCAAACAGGATACGTATAGTGGAACAACCATTTGGAATAGCTCCAAGTGGGGCGTGGAAACAGCATTTATAATATGACCTAGAAATTTGCAAAGCACACACGGATCTGAAAGGTTCAGACCCGTTGACTAAAACCCGTTGACTAAAACCTCTCTCACAAGCAAAACATGATCAAACCTCAGAACTCATTGAGCCTAAATCACATGATGATGTGAACTAGTTCTGAGACACTAGTAAACTCTTTGGGTGTTGGTCACATGGCGATGTGACCTATCAGTGTTAATCACATGACGATGTGAACTAGATTATTGACTCTAGTGCAAGTGGGAGACTATTGGAAATATGCCCTAGAGGCAATAATTAATTAGTTATTATTATTATATT
The DNA here is from genome assembly GCA_021605145.1 of Aegilops bicornis. Classification (NCBI taxonomy): domain Eukaryota; kingdom Viridiplantae; phylum Streptophyta; class Magnoliopsida; order Poales; family Poaceae; genus Aegilops; species Aegilops bicornis. Next base: position 239,870,417 of record CM038673.1, on the reverse strand, counting down.
TCTTGTTCATGATAATTGTTTATTATCCATGCTATAATTGTATTGATAGGAAACTCAAATACATGTGTGGATACATAGACAACACCATGTCCCTAGCAAGCCTCTATTGGCTAGCTCGTTGATCAATAGATGGTTACGGTTTCCTAACCATGGACATTGGATGTCATTGATAACGGGATCACATCATTAGTAGAATGATGTGATGGACAAGACAATCCTAAGCCTAGCACAAAGATCGTGGTTCGTATGCTAAAGCTTTTATAATGTCAAGTATCATTTCCTTAGACCATGAGATTGTGCAACTCCGGATACCGTAGGAATGCTTTGGGTGTACCAAAGCGTCCTGGCAATGGCGGGTGGCTATAAAGGTGCATTACAGGTGTCTCCGAAAGTGTCTGTTGGGTTGGCATGAATCGAGACTGGGATTTGTCACTCCGTGTAAACGGAGAGGTATCTCTGGGCCCACTCGGTAGGACATCATCATAATGTGCACAATGTGACCAAGGGGTTGATCACGGGATGATGTGTTACGGAGCAGTAAAGAGACTTGCGATAGCGAGATTGAACAAGGTATCGGGATACCGACGATCGAATCTCGGGCAAATCTAATACCGCTAGACAAAGGGAATTGTATCACGGGATCTATTGAGTCCTTGACATCGTGGTTCATCCGATGAGATCATCGTGGAATATGTGGGAACCAACATGGGTATCCAGATCCCGCTGTTGGTTATTGACGGAGAACGTCTCGGTCATGTATGCGCATGGTTCCCGAACCCGTAGGAGTCTACACAATTAAGGTTCGATGGCGCTAGGGTTATAAAGGAAGTTTGTATGTGGTTGCGAATGTTGTTGAGTCCGGAAGAGATCTGGGCGTCACGAGGAGTTCGGAATGGTCCGGAGGTAAAGATTTATATATGGGAAGTCCTGTTTTGGTCATAGGAAAAGTTTGGGCGATATCGGTAATGTCTGGGACCACGGGAGGGTCGAGGTCCACCAAGTGGGGCCACCTGCCCCGAGAAGGTTGCGTGGGCCAAGTGTGGGAGGAACCAGCCCCAAGGGGCTGGTGCGCCCCACAAGAGGCCCAAGCGCAAGGGAGAGTGGGAGGGCAAACCCTAGAGGCGAGATGGGCCCTAAGGCCCATCTGGTGGGCGCCTCCCTCTCCCTCCCCTCTTGGCCGCCTCCCTTGATCCCATCTAGGGCTGCCGCCCCTCTAGGGGTGGGAACCCTAGAGGGGGCGCACCCTCCTCCCCTTCCCCTATATATATGAGGCCTAAGGGGCTGCCCATAAGACATGAGTTCTCTCCCTCTTGGTGCAGCCCTGCCTCTCCTCCTTCTCCTCTCCCTCTTGGTGCAGCCCTGCCTCTCCTCCTCCTCCTCTCCCTTGGTGCTTGGCGAAGCCCTGCGGGATTGCCACGCTCCTCCATCACCACCATGCCGTTGTGTTGCTGCTGGATGGAGTCTTCCTCAACCTCTCCCTCTCTCCTTGCTTTGGATCAAAGGCGTGGGAGGCGTCACCGGGCTGTGCGTGTGTTGAGCAGCGGAGGTGCCGTCCGTTCGGCACTAGGATCTCCGGTGGTTTGAATGGCCAGCAATGCGACTCCTTCAACCCCGTTCTCATGAATGCTTCCGCTTAGCGATCTACAAGGGTATGTAGATGCACTCTCCCTCCCTCGTTGCTAGTTTCTCCATAGATAGATCTTGGTGACACGTAGGAAAATTTTGAATTTCTGCTACGTTCCCCAACATGCATCACCGTCAGCATCATCTTCTTCCTCGCCGGCAACCGTGGATCCCCGCCGTCGATTCGCGCCAAAGAGGGCCTCCCCAAGCCGTCCGAGCTGCTCAACGACTCCGCTGTGAGGACTCCTTCGTTTTCCCCCTTCTCTCCTGCTCATTCCCGTGCCGTGCCGCCCGTCCCGCAAGCACCGAGCTCCGGCCGCCGCCATTCTTTGGCGAACCTCGCGCCTCAGAGCTCTTTCGCTCACTTGATAGCTCCAGCGTGCTCGCCCGATCCCGGGATCCCGATCGCCCTACGCTTTACAGCTAATCTTGGCTGCAGCCCTCGCGCCCGTGCAGCCCGTAGCTCACGCCGCCCGGCTTGTCACCACCGCCGCCACACGCTATCCCAGCACACACCGCGGCCATCCTTTGGATTCGCCGCCATCGAAACTTTCTAAGCAGCGCCGCTCGTCCGGCCGGCAGGAGATGGCGGACGAGGCGCCGCCAGCGATACGCCTACATTTGGCGATTAGTGGCGGATTAGATGGCGTGGCCCGGGCTTAATTAGCTCTAACCACCGATTAGTTAACCCTAAGTCACCGACAGCTAGGCCCCACTGTCTAACTAAACATAGCTTAATTTACTGTTTAGTTTTAATTAAACTCGATTGGGCCCCGCAGCGTCGACTTTGATAATTTGGCGTGGCCGTTATTTGAGCCCGCATGTATCGTGACACATACCATCTGAGACACTGGCGTGTGGACCCCACTGGTCAGATTTGACCTGGACCGAGTCATTGACCTGCTGACAACCTTTGTGAGGTCATCTTTGGCGCATTAATTCCTTTCTGGAATTTAAATAAATCTTAAATGATTTATTATTTTGAAAATACCCTAAACTTCTAAAAATCATAGAAATTAAACCGTAACTCCAAATGAATTAAGTTATATATGAAAAATGATCAGAAAAATCCAATCTTTCCATCTGTACTAGTTTCATTCATGTCAGAACACTTTAACCTTTCTGTTTAGGTGAAACAAGCTAATGCACTTATATCACTTATTATTTGGGTGATCATTTGAATCCTTGGTTCAAATGGACTCAAACCTTTCTGTCCCAAGTTGCATTAGACCTATCACACATCATATTGTCATGTCATAGCATGCATCATATTGTCGCATTGCATTGATTGTGTCATACATGTTTGCGGTAATCGTCCCCTCTCGGTGAGCGATGTTAGGCAGCGAGATCGATGACACTGATGAAGACTCAATGTTATCTTCAGAACTGCCAGGCAAGCAAAACCCTCTTGTTCATTCCGATACAATCCCACTCTCTCGCTCCTGCTCTCTTTTACTGCATTAGGACAACAACGTTTCAACTGTTACTTTCTGCGGTAGCTGAACCCCTTTATCCTCTGCATGACCTGTCATTCCACAGTAAATAGATGAAACCCACTAGCATGAGTAGGAGTTGTTTGAGCCCTGTTGTGCCTACTCATTCATGCTTGTTTGTCATTCCTGCTACTGCTTAGAGTTGAGTCAGGTCCGATTCATCGGGAATGAATCGGAGGTGTATAAACATGTCCCTCTTGTTGAGAGCTAAGTGTGTGAACACGATTTGGTAAAGGTAGCGGTGAGAGGCCATGTAGGAGTACATGGTGGGTTGTCTCATTGCAGCCGTCCTCGGGAACCGAGTTACGTGTTTGTGATCCATGAGCAGTTACTACCACACATTGGGTTCCGATAACTCGACCCCTCTCGACTTATTAATCAACTTGATCTCTGTCCGGGGAGTTGCAACTAGTTTACGGTGTTTGTAGGTAGTGTTAGTAGTCTACCAAGTGGCACCCGATGCAGGTGGGCTTGGGACAGACTAGGCACCGTGTACGGTGTACCAAGCGTAGATCCACCCGTCGAGGTGGGCTTGGGAACCCTGCACACATCGTTTGGGGCCGTGGCGACACCCGGCGGATCTCCTTGCGGATGGAACCCGAATAGGCGATAAACCTGGACTAGAGACTTGTGTGGTTAGTCAGGTCGTGGCCGACACCCTTGCTAGGCTTCCGCTTGAAGGTTGCCGAGTACATGTCGTGTAAACGGCGATAAGTGGTGAGAGCGTGTGTGAAGAAGTACACCCCTGCAGGGTTATAAATGATCTATTCGAATAGTCGTGTCCGCAGTGAAAGTGGATACTCTAAAACTCGCAAGATAAGCGTGAGTGCTATGGATGGCGTTTTCGTAGAGAGACGGGAGCGGATCCATAGTGGTGTATTGATATGGTGAATGTGTGGACTCGTGTGCGCCACCTCAATGTGTGGACTCGTGGCTTGCTGCAGTTAAAATCCACCACCCCCTTTTGATAATGATGCATATGTAGTTAGTTCTGATGTAAGTCTTGCTGAGTAAAATTGTACTCACGTTTGCCCATTTTATGTTTTTGCAGAGAGACTTCAGTCTCGCTAGTAGTTTCGCGTGGACTTTGACGTTTAGCTTGTTACCTCAGCTACGATCTTGTGCCCTCGGCAGGATCTGGTAGATAGTCAGGCTTCTCAGCCTTTTTCATTTGTAGATGTACGTACTTTCGGACATGTTAAGCTTTAAACGTGCTTTGACTTGTATGCTCACGAGTCTTTGGGTCATGAGACCCATGTTTGTAATATCTCGCTCCTCGGGCCTAATGAATAAATATTTGAGTCGTAGAGTTATGTTGTGATGCCATGTTGTATTTACACATATTGAGCATATTGTGTGTATGTTTGAAATGCTTGGTATGTGTGGGATCCGACAATCTAGTTGTTTATCCTTGGCAGCCTCTCATATGGGGAAATGTAGTCTAGTGCTTCTGGCGATAGTAGTCCGCTACAACCCGGTTCACGAGTCCTGCTAGCCCAACACTACTGCTTTGGACACTTGACTGGCGGCATGTGTTTCACGCCGTTCCTATATGCATCCCTTGGGGAAATGTCACCTTGGTGATATTGAGTCCTTCCTAACTGCTACAGCCAGGTTATCGAGTCCTGTTAGCCCGGTGCTACAGCCCGGATTCATACGTTGATGACCGACATGTTCGATGTGATTCATGTATACTGTCCCCATGGGTTAAGCGCCGCTTTGGGTTCACGACTAGCCATGTCGGCCGGGTTCTCTGTCATATGGATGCTAGCGACACTATCATATCGTGAGCCAAAAGGCATAAGCGGTCTGGGCCATGGTAAGGCGACACCCGTGGGAATACCGTGCGTGAGGCCGCAAAGTGATATGAGGTGTTACCGGCTAGATCGATGTGACTTGGAATCGGGGTCCTGACAAACCCTACCACTTCCAGCTTCCTGATCTCCTCTGTGATGAACTCCTGCCTCTCCGAGCACGATTTACGACCTTACGCTTGGCCAGAATTGGCGCGTAGAGGCAGACAGCTTGGTGATGCTCAATCACCTCCCTGGGAACACCGGGGATGTCAGATGCTTGCCATGCAAACACGTCGACATTCGCCCGCAGGAAGGTGACGAGCGCGCCTTCCTATTTGCTGTCGAGGTTGGAGCCTATGGTGAAGGCCCCTCCCGTACCATCCTCCCTGGCGGACACCTTCTTGGTCTGCGGTGGCTCGGCTCTGGATCTCTCACTCTTGCCGGTAGAGCTCTCTGGCACGTCCTTGACGGTAGCACAACACTCCTAAGAGGTGCGCTTGCCGGAGTGGGTGCGAGAGGTCTTGCCGGGTTTCTTCTTCCCTCCCGGGGCTTCAGCGGCAGGAGCAGGCGCCTTGGTGGCAGCTGCTGCAACTGCTTCCTGGTAGAGTTGGTCGGCGCAAATTAGCGCGTCCTTCTTGTCAGAGGGGATGGAGATGATGGTCAACGGCCCGAGCATCTTTAGCATGTTGTAGGCGTAGTGTGACGCCGCCATGAACTTGCATAGCGTCGGGCGGCCGAGGATCCCGTTGTAGGGCAAGGGGATCTCGGCCACGTCGAAGACGATCCTCTTCGTCATGTAGTTCAACTCTCCTCCAAATGTCACGGGCAGTGTGACCTTTCCCTTCGGCTGGCTCCTCCCCGGATTGACCCCTTGAAACGTGCCCGTTTCCTCAAGGTCTCCATTAGGGATTTGCAACCTTTTAATAATGACAGGCGAGATCAGGTTCAGGCCGGCCCCGCCGTCAACCAACATCTTGTTCACCCTAAGGTTGCGTATCGTTGGTGAGACCAACAATGGAAAACACCCGACCGCGGTAGTGCGGTCAGGGTGGTCCTCGGCGTCAAAGATGAGGCGTCTGGACCACTTCAGCGGCCACGAGCATCGAGCAGCGGCTGTGTCTTGCTGTAATCTCACGCGCCTTGCTTGAGCTGGTGGTGAGAGGTATGCAGCGGCGCGCATCATCGGCCTTTATGGCCTCCATAGCCTTTTGGAACCCTTGCTCACCGGACTTCGTGCGTCCTAAATGCGTGATCATCGTCTTCTTGTTTCTTGTCGCGGCCCCGGGCGGGCCTCTCTTGCTGGTTGTCCTTGCCGGGGCGGCTTCCTTGGCCGCCAAGCTTCTTGCCGGATCCCTCAGCACTGTCCTGGTCCTTCTCCTTGTCCCGCCTTTCGTACTCAGCCTTTTGCTTCTCAGCAAGCAGCTAGGCTTGTCGGCAGTTCTGGAGGTCGTGGCCCTTGGTGCGGTGGATCTTGCAGTATTGCTTGTCGGAGCTTCCTCGCTTGTTGGTAGCCGCCAAGGCCCGGCAGGCGGCGCACCCGACAATCTCCTTGTCGGGGGCGTCTGCCTTGACATTTTTGCCGGCACCGGTGTCGTCAGATCCCTCAACGGCAACCACGGCCTTGACTTTGCGTTACCTGCCGCGACGGCGGCCCTTCTTCGTCGGGGTAGCGGCGTCTTCATCGGTAGAGTCGGTTTCCGCGCCGGCGTCTTCGCCGGGGTACTTCCTTCCCTCTTCAGCTCGCGCGCACCTATCGGCCAGAACGTAGAGCTCGGACACATCCTTAACCTTGGTCATCGCCAGCTCCTCACGCATCTTGCGATTGCGCATGTTCTGGTGGAACGTGCTAATCACAGCGGCGGGATGAACGTCGGGGACGTTGTACTGCACCCGGCTGAATCTCTGGATATACTTGCGCAGGGTTTCCCCTTCTCTCTGGGGAATGATGTGCAGATCACTGGCCTGGCCATGAGCTTGGCGGCCTCTTGTGAAGGCGCCAACGAACTCATGGCATAGATCCGACCAAGAAGAAATGGAATCCAACGGCAAGTGCATCAACCAAAACATCACATTGTGCTTGAGTGCCAGCGGGAAATAGTTGGCAAGCACCTTGTCATCGCGAGCCCCAGCAGCCTACATCGCGATGGTGTAGATGCTGAGGAACTCAGACGGATGGGTCTTGCCGGTGTACTTCTCGCCGACGTCGGGCTTGAACATGCGGTGGGACGACCACTGGAACTGCCGCAGCTCACGGATAAAGGCCGGGCAGCCCAGCTCGTAAGGTAAGCCGCCGGAGCCCCCCGGTGTCGGGTGGTCCATAGCGGGGCCCACCCGCTTGTCCGACTGGCGGTGGTTCGAGCGTCTTCGTGAGCTTGTTCCCGAAGGACCTGGTGCTGGTCGCGGAGGGTCCGCGGGTCGGACGACGCTAGGGAGATGTCATCACAAGCGTCGTCACGACGGGCCGACGCCCGCGGCGGCTAGCGAGGAGGAGGAGAGTGCACCGTGGCTGTAACTCCCCCGGTCCTCCCAGCACCAGCATGCGGTGGCTCGGTGGAGCGCCGACCCAAGGGTCCTGCCGGTCGCAGATCGTTTTTGTTGGCCACGGTGACGAGGCTATGGATGGTGGCCCTCCATTCGTCAAGCTTCTCCACAGCAGGAGGGAAGTCGAGGAGCAGCTGCGTGCGCGCCAAAGCTTCTGCTGGCGTGTGCGGCGGCGACAGCTGCGGGGATTGCGGCGTGCTTCGACTTCTAACTACGTTAGAAGGAGCTCCGTTACGACCCAGCTGCCACGTGCCATTTTCGCCAGCGCTTCGGCAGGCGTGCTGAACCCCTTCATCCTGCGGATTACACACGGGGCTCTTCCCACGGTGGTGCTCAGGGTCACCAACGTGGTGACGCTGCTCGGCGCGCACACCATGGGAAGAGCGTGCAATGGTCGCCGGTGTGGGCATTCTGGAGGTCGCTGCGCCGCCCGGAAGTGGCACACCGACACCCCTGCAGGGCCCCGCACCGCCTGCGGGGGCCCCAGCTCCGTCTTTGGATCCGGCGACGTGTGTCCGGTTATGCAGCGGCCTATGACGATGCTGCTCGCCGAGCTCGACTACAGGCGATGCTTTGGTGCTTTCGCGGACGCGGCCGGGTCCCTATCTGCGACGGTCCCTTTGCTGCACCTGCACCGTCCGCAGGGCGTTCGGCTCCCAACGAGACGAACGCCGTGGCCGTCTTCTTCTTAGGAGCCATGGCGACGAAGAACTGCTAGGCTGATCACTAGACCAAGTTCTCACAATTGCGCCCCCTACATGGCGCGCCAAAGATGTCGGTGTGGAACTACACCTATGGGATCACAATAATCCCTACTACGGTTGCCGGGTCGCGGGGTTGCGAGAAGAGGAGGGTTAGTAGCCAGCACAAGGATCGTTTACCCAGGTTCAGGGAGCGAGGATGCGTAAAACCCTAGTCCGGCTTTTGTGGGTGTATTTTAGAGAGTTCTTGAGCTCTCGAACTAGCTGTGGTCAGTGCGTGGTCCCAAAGAGCCGAAACCTTCTCCATTATGCCATGGGCCTCCCTTTATTGTCGAAAGGGCTGCCACAGCGGCACACAGGAGGTGGAAAGGCGCATAGTGCCCTGAGCTTATCGCTCGTATTACAGGACAAGACGCATTGAATGCGTAGCTTAGGTGTCCCTCTGCTTTATTGGGGATGGGGGCGAGGCCCGTCCCATCCGTCGCAGCTCCTCCTCGCTTTGACACGTGCCCTGGCCAGTGAGGCGTGCGGCGCCATGTAGGTAGGAAGGCAGCTGAGGTGGCGCTATGGTGGAGCCTTCACGAAGATCTGCATGCCGCCACGTAGGCGCTCGATGAATTGGCCTGGGAGCCGCATGTTGCCACGCAGGTGCTTGCTCAGCTGGTTGGGCTGGTAGCTGCATGTGAATGGCGGTGGAAGCTTGGTTGGAGTGGGCCTGGCGGTGACCCTGCTGGCGTCCTTGGAGAGGGCCTTGCTGGGTGGCCCGGCAAGGGTCTTGCCGTGGCGCGCTGTTGTCCCCGGTAAGGACCTTGCCGGGGGTCTGGTGGCTTTCCTCGGTGAGGATCCTGCCGAGGGTTGCCATCTTCTAATCCTCATCTGATCTTGAATATGTCTTCACAAAGACCTTCTTGCCACCATAGAGGTGCCTTCCCGAGCCCTGGCCTCACGTGGATGATGGCGTTGGGGACTGTGGGCTCAAGGGTGGCTCGCTCTGTTGGTGTGGGGCGAGCTGTCCCAGCAAGGATCTTGCCGGGGCTGCTGAGGCTGCCCCGGCAAGGGTCTTGCCGGGGGAACCTACTTCGTCCCTCTACTCTTTGTGGTCTTGGCCTTGGCTGTGCCCTGATTATATTGAGCTTCAGTCTTACCTTGGCTCACCTCCCCTGCCCTGCTTGGCATGACCGTAGGCGCGGCTCCGACTGCCCGTGCACACGTATAGGGGTACAAAAACACACCCTTCTTTTTGTAAACCGACAGTATACAAAATAGGAACATATATATTACATCATTTGACCGATAACATACGGTTCCTCAGTGTTGACGTTTTCGTTTTTGAGTCAGCTTCTTTCCCTTCTTGTTTGTTGAAGAATAATTGAGCCCCTCATTGTGACTTTGCCTTTTCCATGGAGTACGATTTTTCTTACTTCATGTAGTATTGATTCTTCTTTTGACGTATACTTCATCGTCATCGTCATCGTCCCTCATTGGGTTGTCATACTGATCGTAGTCTTCCTCGTTGGCGACTCCATCCATTCCAATGATGTTCCTTTTGCCTCTCCTCACGACAACACGGTTGGGATTGCACGGGTCGGTTATCAAGAAGCGTTGTGTCACATGCTTAGCGTGTACCCATGGCTCGTTTTTTGCGATAGCGTTCACGGTAGCGCTCTTGGCGTCGGGTATAGTCATGGTAGTGAAATTCCGGTGTTCTCTTTCGACATTCTCAGCCCATATGACACGGAACATGGTCGTGTTGTGTAGTCCAGAGTAGTCAAGCTCCCAGATCTCCTCGACCCTTTCGTAAAATCTTTCAGTTGCACCGTTGTCGCTGCCGGTCATGCATTCCATCGTCACCCCTGAGTTCTGATCATCACAGTCCATATCTTTGTCCTCCGTGTAGAACGTGTATCCGTTGATATCATATGCCTGATAGGTTACGAGGTTGGGCGAGGGGCCATGTGCTAAGGCGTATATGAGCAATCCATCCTTAGAGCCCTCCTCAAGGATTAGCAATAATATGCTTTGTTTGAACCAATGCGAGGAAAGTGGAGTTGTGCTCTCTAGTAACCGGCGTTAATCCTGCATACCCCCTGGTCACGATACTTCTTTGTGATAATTTCTTTGTGCAGTGCCACGAAAGGATCTACCTCATCTAGGTGTTGTAGCACTACCAAGTTTGCTCTGTCAAAGTCGCTGCGTCGATCTGAGTATCCACGTGTAGTTCCATGCGACAGCTGGAGTGACCTTCTCCTTCGAGCATCCCATCGTGCTTGTTAACGAGAAAACCAACACTAACACCAGGCGGCTGGTCTGCGCCATATAGAAAATTCTTGCAGAAAGAGTTGCACTCTTGTGTGAGATAGCCCTGCGCGATGCTTCCATCTGGATGGGACATGTTATGAACGAATCCTATGATGATCCCATTCATCCTCTCAAACGACATCATGTTGTGCTGAAATGACGGCCCCGGGTCTATTATGTCGTCCACAATATGGACACACAGATGCACCATCACGTCAAAGAACACGGGCGGGTAGTACATCTCAAGCTCATTCAGTATCACAACGATGTCTTCCTGTAGCCTTCGGAGCTGCTTCACACTGATCGACTTTCGAGAGATGACGTCGAAAAAGTTGCAGAGCCAATAAGCATGTCACAGACGTTCTTGTCCATTATCCCTCTAAGGGCAGCAGGTAGTATCTGCATCATCATCACATGACAGTCATGGGACTTCATCCCGCTGAACCTTTTCTTGTCCGTGTCTAGATATCTACTTATCTTGCCATAGTAACCGGAACTAACTTTGACTCCCGTAAGGCACTTAAAGAATTGATCGATCTCAGCCTGACTTAAGAACCTTGCCGGGGCAACTTGCCCGATGCTAGCAGAGCAAGCCACCCTTGGGCCTACGGGTTCCAACACCACCAACCAAATACATTGGAACCAAGGCTCGGGAGGCACCTCTGTGGTGGCATGCAGATCTTCGTCAAGATCATGAACACACAAGATTAGATGAGGACCAGAAGACGACGACCCTCGACGAGATCCTTGCCGAGGAGATCCACGAGACCCCCTGTAACGCCCCGGATTCGATGCGCCAGGTGTCTGCCAGTTATTCGCCGTCGTTGCCTTGTCATATGTTTGCGTGTTGCAATTTGCCATGTCATCATCTGCATTTCATATCATGTCATCATGTGCATTTCATTTTGCATACGTGTTCGTCTCATGCATCCGAGCATTTTCCCCGTTGTCCGTTTTGCAATCCGGCACTCCTATGTCTCCGGCGCCCCCCTTTACCTCTTTTAGGTGTGCGGGTGGTAAATGGTCTCGGAATGGCCGAGGTTTGCCAAGCGGCCTTGGTATACCATCGGTGAACCGCTGTCAAGTTCGGATCATTTGGAGGTCGTTTGATACTCCAGCAGTTAGCAAGGGTAACCGTAAAAGCCTCCTTCTCTTTGCAGCCCAACACCCCTTTAAAGTGGCCCAAAACCCACCAAACTCCCCTCCATGCTCTCGGTCGTTCGATCATGATCGCGTGGCCGAAAACCGCTCCTCATTTGGACTCTCCTAGCTCCCTGTACCTATAAATATGTCCTCCCCGTCCAAATTCGCGGTCAAAATCCCCCCTAACCCTAAAAACCTCCCTCCGCGCCGCCGGACATGTCCGCCGACGGCCGGACACGTCCAGCTGCCACGTCGCCCGGGCCAATCGGCGCTTGCCACGTCACCCCGCCGCCCTTCTCCTCCACTCCGCCGCCGCCACGTGGCGCCCACAACGTCCCGCCGCGCGGCCGCACTTTGGGCAGGGCAAACCCGCCGAACCCAGCCAGGACCCGCCCGCCGCCCGCCCGCCAAGCCCGCTGCTCCCCGCCACCCGGCAGCGCGCCGCCCAGCTGCCTCGCCCGGCACGCCCGCGCCGCCCGCCTCGCCGTGTCTGCGCGGCCTCGGCACAAACCTCCCGCGGTGGCGGCGCCCTCGCCCGCCTCCGCCTTCCCGGCGCCCACGGCGCCGCCCGCCATCATCGTCGGCCGCCGCCCAGCAACGCCTCCTACGCCGCCCGGCGCCCGCCGGCGCCGGACCCGCCGCCGCCCGGCCCAGCGCCCGTCGCCGCCGCGTCGCCTCCGCCGTCCCTCGCCCCCGCCGGCGTCCTCCTCGACCCCTCGCTGGCACCGTGCCCGTTCGCCGCCGGCCCCGGTCAGATCCGGGCAGGAGCGCCCGGATCCGTCTCGCCCCGACCCCGCCGGCCGCCTCTCCGGTCTCCTTCCTCCTCTCCGGCGAAGATTCCGGCCCCATCTCCGACGTGCCTCGTAAACCGTGCAGTTCGAGAGGTTGACCCCGAAATTCCTCCAAGTCCCGAGTGTTTTGATATTTTCATGCATTTTCATCATGCCATAACTCTGCATATTGCTCCGTTTCGTGCGTGTAATATGTCAAATTGTTCGCCTCGACGAGTGCATCATTTCATCTCATTGCATCATTTTCATTTGAGCTCATCTTGATGCCGAAATTCTGTTGCAAGAGTGCTATGTGATGTTAGTTTCAGATTCTTATCAGAACATGCACTTTTGTCATTTTTGCCATGATTGATGTGTGCATCCTATGAACTTGAGTCCTACATGTGTTTTGTAATATGCCATGCCATCTTTCCAGGGGTGCTTGCCATGTATTTTTGTGAGTTGTGTAGAGAGTGCATCAAGCTTGTTAAGTAGGGTACTTGCTGTTGCTGTTTTCCTGACATATTCTGTTATATTTTGTTGCTATGTAAACTTGATGCTACCGAGAGATACATGCATATTTTGAGTTACTTCATTAAGGATGTTTTGAATATATGGTTATGCTCTATCCATCCATGCCCTTGTTTGCAATTGTGGAGTGCCATAGCTTGAGTCAGTCGAGCTCTACTTTTGCTATAAAATGTTTCCTGGCAGGTTGTTCACATGTTATTCAATTTTGCCAATGTTGTTGTAGTTGATCCGTGTATGCTATGATGTTGTTCTTGCCATGTATAGCTTCTATGCCATGTCTTATTACTGTGAGTTGCCCTGCCATGCCATGTATTGCTCTGTGGTGAGTGGTTCAAGCTCACCAACATGCCTACTTATTGTTGTTCCTGCCATGTATGAATCTGTAATATAACTTGCCATGTTTACATGTGTGCCATCATATCTTCTGATCCTTTCTGGCTCATGGTCAGTAAGGGACTTTTGTTCTATGCAATTAGTAGATTCATGCCATTCCTTTGTTTGCCATGTTAAGTTCCTTTAGCATGTTTTTTGATAGCTCTAAACATTGCAACCTGATGTTATTTCTGCTAAAGTCTGAAACTGTTATTATTTGCAATCTTGCCATGTGTGTTTGAGCATGTTCTTGTGGTTTATGGAGTTAGCTCAGTGTTCATGTTTTGTAATTCTTTACCTTTAAATCATGCCCATGCCTTTTGTTATTACGTTGAGGTCCTGTAGCATATTGTTTTGATGCTTGCAATATGTCTTGTTGCTGTTTTGGACAGATTGTTGTCATGACTTGTTTCATGTGTATGTGTTGAACCGTTGCTCCGTTTTTAGTGTGCTCTATATGAAACTTGCTTGATTTTGCATGTAGTTTCATATTATCATGTTGCCTCCTTGATTTGAGGTGTTTTCTTGATGTTTGTATGCATTTTGCATCAATGCCATGTTTATCTTGTTTTGCTCATATCTTCTAGGCCGTAGCTCCGAATCTAATGAACTTTATATGAAACTTGACTAGAATTTCGTGTAGATCATCGTGGTGCATCTTAACTTGCTGTTTAACAACTTGAACATAAGGTTTATTCAGATCTGGACCAATTTCGAAATTTGCATATGAGGACTTACCGGAATTGTTATATGTTGTTTCCGGCCTCATTTAAACTTGCTTTGATGTGTTGCTCTTGTTTGCATCATCTCTTGCCATGAGTAGCTTCATCTAGATTTGTCATGCATCATGCTTGTTGTGCATCATGTCTTGTTCATGTGTGGTGTGTTTACTTTGTTGTGTGCTTCTTCTTGTTAGTTCCTTTTTCGTTGTGATCGTGAGGATTAGTTCGTCTACGCTTGGTTCGTCTTCGTGGCTTCATCTTCTTCATGGACTCGTTTCTTCTTCCTTGCGGGATTTCAGGCAAGATGACCGCTACCCTGGATCTCACTACTATCATTGCTATGCTAGTTGCTTCGTTCTATCGCTATGCTGCGCTACCTATCACTTGTTCCTCAAGCCTCCCAAATTGCCATGTCAGCCTCTAACCTTTTGCACCCTTCCTAGCAAACCGTTATTTGGCTATGTTACCGCTTTGCTCAGCCCCTCTTATAGCGTTGTTAGTTGCAGGTGAAGATGAAGTTTGTTCCTTGTTGAAACATGAAGATGTTGTTCCTTGTTGGAACATGTTTACTTGTTGGGATATCACAATATATCTTATATTACTAATGCATCTATATACTTGGCAAAGGGTGGAAGGCTCGACCTTATGCCTGGTGTTTTGTTCCACTCTTGCCGCCCTAGTTTCCGTCATATCGGTATTATGTTCCCGGATTTTGCGTCCCTAATGCGGTCGGGTGATTTATGGGACCCCCTTGACAGTTCGCTTTGAATAAGACTTTTCGGCAAGGCCCAACATTGGTTTTACCATTTGCCTCACCTAGCCCTTTTTCCCTTGGGTTTAGGAGCCCAAGGGTCATCTTATTTACCCCGGGCGGTGCTCATCGTGAGTGCTGGTCCAAACCGTCGACCGCCGGTGTACCGGGGGCAACTCTGGGTTCGCCTATCGGAAGTTTGGACAATCCGGTGTGCCACGAGAGCGAGATATGTGCAGCTCCTATCAGGATTTGTCGGCACATTCAGCGGTTTTCTTGGTCTTGTTTTATTCTTTGTCGAAATGTCTCGTGGCAGGATTAGAGAATGATCGGGTCTTCCGGGGAGAAGGAATATCCTTAGTTGATCGCGAGAGCTTTTCATGGGCTAAGTTAGGACACCCTGCAGGTATAAACTTTTCGAGAGCCGTGCCAGCGGTTATGTGGCGAGATAGAATTTGTTAATATCCGGTTGTAGTAAACTTGAAGCAAAACTCTTCTAAAATACACCAACCGTGTGCGTAACCGTGAGTGTCTCTTTTGGGGTGGATCGAGAGGAGAACACGGTTTACGGGTTATGTCTGGCGTAAGTAGGAGTTCAGGATCACTTCTTGATCATTACTAGTTGACAACCCGTTCCTTTGTTTCTCTTCTCGCTCTCATTTGCGTATGTTAGCCACCATATATGCTTAGTCGCTGCTTTGCAACCTCACCACTTTACCTTCTTTTCCTTTAAGCTTTGCTAGTCTTGATACCCATGGTAATGGGATTCTTTGAGTCCTCGTGGCTCACAGATTACTACAACACCGATTCTTGAGTACAGGTTGTGCGATGATCTTGGCCTTGAGAGGCGATGTTTGCTTGTGTTGGAGATCTTCTTCTGCTTCTTCTTCGATCAGGGGATAGGTTCCAGGTCGGCAGCCTGGGCTAGCAGGGTGGATGTCGTTGAGTCTCTGTTTATGTTTCATCCGTAGTCGGATGTTGATCTCTTGTATGGTGTATTGTTGTATTTATGTGACATTGTATGTCTTGGATGTATTCCCATCTATTATGTAATGTTGATGTAATCATATCCACCTTGCAAAAGCGTTTCAATATGCGGTTCTATCCTTGGTGGGACCTTCAAGTCACTTTAGGATAGTATCGCATATTAAACGTATTTACCAACCAAGACCCTTGCGGGGGCGATCTGATGCAGCGGCAAGACCCTTCCCGGGGCCCCGGCAAGGCCCTTGCCAAAGACAATTACGGGGCCGCGGCCAGGCCCGCGTCTGCCAAGGCTCCACCACCGTCCCCATGTAGCTACCAGCTCAACCAGCTGAGCAGGCACCTGCGTGGCAACGAGCGGCCTCCATGATTAACGCAGCAAGCACCTGCGTGGTGGCATGCAGGTCTTCGTGAAGACTCCACCACCGCGCCAGCCCAGCAGCCAGCCAACGTGGCTCCACGACGCCTCGTCAGCTCGGACGCGTGTCGAAGCCAGGCGACGCGGCGACAGCTGGGACGTGCTTCCTTGCCGTCCCCGATAAAGCAAGGGGGCACGTCGGCAGCGCATTAAATGCGTTTGTCCGACGGTCTCAGAGGATAGGCTTATCGACTGTAGACCTTTCCACCTCCTGAGTTCCACTGTGGCAACCCATTTTGCCTATAAAAGGAGGCCCGAGGCGACCAGGAGAAGGATTCGGATCTTTTTGGTGAATTGCACCCCGTAGCTAGCTCAAGAACACAAGAACACTCAAATACATCCACCAAAGCAGGACTAGGGTATTACGCATCTTTGCAGCCCGAACCTGGGTAAACGATCCATGTGCTTCCTGTCAGACCCGCTCTTTGCACAACCTCGCGCCCGCCAACCGTAGAAGGGACCCCAGTGATTCCATAGTGTCGTTCCCACCGACATCTTTAGCGCGCCAGGTAGGGAGCGCAGTTTTGAGAATCTGGTCTAGCAGTTAGCCTAGCAGTTCTTCATCGCAACGGCTCCCAATAAGAAGATGATCACGGCGATCGGCTCGTGGGGAGCTGAACAGCCGTGCCAGTGCGGGCAAGCAAGCGGCCGGGCGATCGCGGACAAAACCGAGCAGCGGCGCGAAAGCACCAACATCGCTCGGCAGCGAGCACAGTGACGGTGTCGTTAAATGCGCCCAGACGGCGGGCGCTGCTTGCCAAATCCAAAGACGGGGCTTGGCCCCCCGCAGGTAACGTGGGGCCCTCCAGGGGAGCCGCAATGCCACATACGGGCGGCACGGCAACCTCCAAGACACCTACACCGGCGCCCACGACGCGCTCTTCCCAGCGTGTGCGCGTCGAGCAGCGTCACCATGCTGGTGACCCCAACGCCGCCGTGGGAAGAGTCCTGTGCATCACTCGCGGGACGGAGGAGGCCAGCATGCCCATCGAAGTGCTGGCGAAAATGGCACGCAGCCGCCGGGCCGTGATAGAGCTCCTTCTAACGTGGTTAGAAGTCGGAGTGCGTCATGGTCCACGCAATTTTTGCTGCCACCCACGCCAGCAAAACCTTTGGCGCGGAGAAGCTCGACTTCCCTCCTACCGCGGAGAAGCTCGACGAATGGAGAGCCACCACCCGGAGCCTCGTCGCTATCGCCAACAAAGATGAACCGCGGCCGGCGGGGCCCTCGGGCCGGCGCTCTGTCAAGCCACCACATGCCAGCGGTAGAAGGACCGAAAGAGCTGCGGCCACGGTGCACTCTCCTCCCCCGCGCTAGTTACCGTGTGTGCCAGTCCGTCCTGATGACGCTTGTGATAACATTTCCATAGCGGTGTCCAATCCACGGACCCACAGCGATCAACGCCAAGTTCTTCGGGAGCGAGTCCATGAAGACGCTCGAACCACCATCGAGCGCTGGCGCGACACACGCCACTAGTCAGATAAGCGGGCGGGGTCCGCTATGGACCACCCAGCACCGAGAGGCTCTAGCGGCCTACCTTACGAGGTGGGTTGCCGAGCCTTTACCCGTGAGCTACGGCGGTTCCATTGTCCATCGAACCGCACGTTCAAGCCCAACGTCGGCGAGAAGTACAACGGCAAGACCCACCCTTCAGAGTTCCTCAGCATCTACACCATCATGATGCAAGCTGCTGGAGCTCACGACGACAAGGTGCTTGCCAATTACTTCCCGCTGGCACTGAAACCCAACGTGATGTCTTGGTTGATGCACTTGCCGACTGATTCCATTTCTTCTTGGTCGTATATGTGCCATGAGTTCGTTGGTGCCTTCACTAGAGGCCACCAAGCTCATGGCCAGGCCAGTGATTTGCATATCATTCCCCAGAAGGAAGGGGAAGCCCTGCGCAAATACATACAGAGGTTCAGCCGGGTGCAGTACAACATCCCAGATGTTCATCCCACCGCCGTGATTAGCGAGTTCCATCAGAATGTGTGCATTCGCAAGATGCGTGAAGAGCTGGAGATGAACAAGGTTAAAGATGTGGCCGAGCTTTATGTGCTGGCCGACAGGTGCGCCCGAGCTGAAGACGGGAGGAAGTACCCCGGCGAGGACGCCGGTGCGGAAACCGACTCTAGGGATGAAGACACCATTGTCCCGACAAAGAAGGTTCGGTGTTGCAACAGGAAACGCAAGGGTAAGGCCGTGCTTGCCGTCGAAGGATCCGACGACACCGGCGCTGCAAAGAAGGCCAAGGCAGACGACCCTAGCAAGGAGATTGCCGGGTGCGCCGCTTGCCGGGCCTTGGCGGCTGCTGACAAGCCAGGGGGCTCCGACAAGCAGTACTGCAAGATCCACCGTACCAAGGGCCATGACCTCCAGAACTGCCAACAAGTCGAGCTGCTTGCTGAGAAGCAAAAAGCCGAGTATGAGAGGCGGGACAAGGAGAAGGGTCAGGATGGTGCCGAAGGATCCGGCAAGAAGCATGGCGGCC
This sequence comes from Aegilops bicornis, assembly GCA_021605145.1. Classification (NCBI taxonomy): domain Eukaryota; kingdom Viridiplantae; phylum Streptophyta; class Magnoliopsida; order Poales; family Poaceae; genus Aegilops; species Aegilops bicornis. Next base: position 239,851,782 of record CM038673.1, on the reverse strand, counting down.
AAGGAGGTCGCGGCGGCAAGGATAACCAGCAAGAGAGGCCCGCTCGGGGCCGCGACAAGAAGCAGGAAGACGATGATCATGATGAGGACGACGAGTCTGGTGAGCAAGAGTTTCAGAAGGCTATGGAGGCCATGTGCATCGATGGTGGCGCCTCACTGCACACTTCTCACCGCCAGCTCAAGTAGTGGGCGCGTGAGATCACAGCAGCGGAGCCATCGTTCGACACTCAGAAGCTGCTGAAGTGGTCCAGCACGCCCATCATCTTTGACGCCGAGGATCACCCTGATCGCACAACTGCAGTCAGGTGTTTGCCGTTGTTGGTTTCACCAGCGATACGCAACCTCAAGGTGAACAAGATGCTAGTTGATGGCGGGGCCGGTCTGAACCTGCCCGTCGTGATCAAAAAGCTACATATTCCAGACGGAGACCTCGAGGAGACGGGGACGTTTCAAGGGGTCAACCCGGTAAGGAGCCAGCAGAAGGGGAAGGTCACGTTCCCTGTGACGTTTGGAAGCGAGTTGAACTACAGGACGGAGAGGATTGTCTTCGATGTAGCCGAGATCCCCTTCCCCTACAATGGGATCCTCGGCCGCCCGGCACTAGCCAAGTTCATGGCGGCGGCGCACTACGCCTACAACACGCTGAAGATGCCTGGGCCGATGACCGTCATCACTGTCCCCTGCGACAAGAAGGACGCACTGATCTGCGCCGACCTAATCTACCGGGAAGCAGTTGCCGCAGCTGCCGTCAAGGCACTTGCTCCTGCCGCTGAAGCCCCAGGAGGGAAGAAAAAGACCGGCAGGACCTCCCGCACCCACTCCGGCAAGCACACCTCTTCGGAGTGCTGTGCTACCGTCGAGGACGTGCCAGAGAGCTCCACCGGCAAGAGCAAGAAATCCAGGGCTGCACCGCCAGAGACCAAGAAGGTGTCCGTCAAGGAGGATGGCACGGGAGAGGCTTTCACCATAAGCTCCACCCTCGACAGCAAATAGGAAGGCGTGCTCGTTACTTTCCCGTGGGCGAATGTTGATGTGTTTCCAAGGCAAGCATCCGACATCCCCGGCGTTCCCAGGGAGGTGATTGAGCACCACCTTGCTGTCTGTCCTCATGTGCGGCCCGTCAAGCAGAAGGCCGGGAAGCAGGCTTTGGAAAGGCAAGAGTTCATCACAGAGGAGATCAGGAAGTTGGAAGCGGCAGGCTTGGTGAGAGGAGTACTACATCCGACGTGGTTGGCCAATCCGGTGGTGGTGCGCAAGGCAAATGGGAAGTGGAGGCTGTGTATTGACTACACAGATATCAATAAGGCTTGTCCCAAGGACCCTTTCCCCTTGACGCGCATTGACCAGATTCTTGACTCCACGGCCGGGTGTGATCTGTTATCGTTCCTTGATGCCTACTCAGGATACCACCAGATCTTCATGTCCAGAGAGGACGAAGAGAAGACAGCATTCATCACCCCATGTGGTACATATTGCTTTTTACGGATGCCTTTCGGGTTGAAGAGTGTTGGCTCAACGTTTGCAAGAGCAGTCCAAATTGGTTTTGATCCCCAGCTACATAGAAATATGGAAGCATATATGGATGACATAGTGGTCAAAACCAAGGACAGGGCGACACTTGTGCAAGATCTGGAGTAGACGTTTGCAAATTTGCGCGAGATCAACCTCAAATTGAACCCTAAGAAGTGTGTCTTCGGAGTTCCGTCCGGCAAACTTCTCGGGTTCTTTGTGTCACAGCGTGGGATCAAGGCGAACCCAGACAAGATCAAGGCTATCGAGCTGATTGAGGTGCCCAAGCGGATCAAGGATGTGCGTCGGCTCACTGGCTGCATTGCTGCCATGAGTCGATTCATCTCCAAGTCTGCTGAGCGCGCCCTTCCCTTATTCAAGATTTTGAAAAAGGCGGACCCAATGGAGTGGACCCCGGAGGCCGAAGCAGCGCTGCAGGATCTGAAGAAATACATCTCCTCTACACCAGTACTGGTAGCGTCTAAACCACAAGCGTCGTTGCTGCTGTATCTGGCGGCGACAAATCAAGTGGTCGCTGCCTTTGGTGGCGTGAAGAGGTCGACGAAGAGGCGTGTAGCGGCAGGACCGGCGGATGGCGAGTCAGAGATTCCCCCGGCAGGGCCTGGTGCTGGCCAGGCAAGGCCCCCGGCAGTCTGTCGCCATCGGGACAGGGCCCGCGCAGCCAAATGAACTGGTGCAGAAGAAGAAGATGATGCAGCACCCGGTTTACTTTGTCAGCTCCCTCTTGCAGGGGGCTAGGTCAAGGTACTCCGGTGTGCAGAAATTGCTCTTCGGCCTCCTTATAGCCTCAAGGAAGTTGTGTCATTACTTCCAAGCCCACGAGAGCACTGTCGTCACCCGCCTCCCGTGGCAATGGATATTGCATAACCCAGACGCAACCGGGAGGATTGTGGAGTGGGCCTTGGAGCTCTCAAGCTTTGGTTTGAAGTTTGAAAGTACTTCGACAATCTAGAGCAGAGTCCTGGCGGGGTTCGTTGCGGAATGGACTTCAACGCCCGACGAAGAGATCCAGGAGACCACTCTTCCCAGCAAGGAAGCAAGTCGCGACTGGATCATGTACTTTGACGGGGCTTTCTCGCTGCAAGGCGCCGATGCTGGTGTGCTGCTCGTCGCACCCACCGGAGAGCACCTCAAGTATGTGATCCAGATGCACTTTCCTAGGGAGGTGTCCAAAAACAACACTGCCGAATAAGAGCGATTGCTTGCCGGTCTCAGGATCGCAGCAGACCTCAGGGTTAAGAAGCTCATCGTCAGGGGTTATTCACAGCTTGTTGTCAGGCAAGTCAACAAGGATTATCAGGGCCCGTTGATGGAGGCCTACGTAGATGAGGTGAGGAAGCTGGAAGAGCGTGTTGATGGTATACAAGCAGAGCACGTTCCCCGAGTGGAGAACAACATCGCTGATTACCTATCAAAGTGCGCTGCCTTCAAACTACCTGTGGAACCAGGTACTTTTGTGCTTCGGCTAACTCAACCATCTGTTGAACCATCAACAGAGAGGACCAAGTGGAGGAAATCAGGCCCCGACAAGTACTTTCCCGCCGAGCCCCCTGGGGCCACCGGCAAAGATAATGCCATGGGTACTGAGCCTACCGAGGGGCAGCTGACTCCCATGGCAGAAGAAATGCCTTTGGTCCTTGCCGTCGAGCCCCAGGCTCCGGCATGGGCACAGCATACCATCTGTTTCCTCCAGACAGGGGAACTTCCTGAGGAGCAGGAAGAAGCGAAAAAAGTAGCCCGTCAGTCTGCTTTGTACGAGTACATCGACGACGTCCTGTACAGAAAAAGACCGAACGGTGTGAAATTGAAGTGCATCCCCCGGGAGGAAGGACTGGAGTTGTTGGCAGAGATACATGGAGGCATATGTGGCTCCCACATAGGGTCGAGGGCCCTTGCTGGCAAGGCATTCCGGCAAGGCTTCTTCTGGCTCACTGCCCTCCAGGATGCGACGGCACTAGTAACCAGGTGTGAAGCGTGCCAGTTCCATTCGAAGATGCTTCATCAACCAGCTCAAGCCCTTCAAACAAATCCCTCTCTCCTGGCCATTTTCGGTCTGGGGGCTCGACATACTGGGCCCTTTCCCTCGCGCTATCGGGGGCTTTGAGTGCTTGTACGTTGCGATCGACAAGTTCACAAAGTTGCCGGAGGTGGAGGCAGTGAGGAAGGTTACTGCACAGTCAGCCGTCAAGTTCTTTAAAGGGCTAGTTTGCCGTTTCGGTGTGCCAAACAGGGTCATCAATGACAACAGCACACAATTCACAAGCCACATCTTCATGCAATACATCCAAGACCTCGACGCCAAGGTATGTGTCGCTTCCGTGGCGCACCCATGGAGCAATGGCTAGGCGGAGAGGGAAAATGTTGAAGTACTGCGGCCTGAGAACAAAGACTTTTGACAAGCTGCGCAAGAGTGGAAGGCGCTGGATTGATGAGTTGCCGGCGGTTATTTGATGAGTCACCGGCGAGACACCCTTTGCCCTGGTATACGGGGCAGAAGCAGTTCTCCCCATGGAACTCACATATGGGTCACCTCGAGTGCTCGCTTATGACGAGCTTGAGCAAGAGCAATTGGGGCAAGATGACGCAACGCTCCTTGAGGAAGATCATCTTCGGGCTGCTGTGAGAGCAGCGCGCTACCAGCAACCCTTGCGCCCCTACCATAGCCGCAAGGTTCATGCCTGAAGCTTTAAGGAAGGCGACCTTGTTCTTTGGCGCGTTCAGTCGGCCAAGAATTCTAACAAGTTGACGCCGAAGTGGGAAGGCCCTTATCGGGTAATACGAGTCACCAGGCCCGGCGCAGCCCGCCTAGAGACCGAAGATGCTATTCAAGTGAGCAACTCCTGGAACATTGAACATCTTCGCAAGTTTTATCCATATGGCGTGGTTGCCGGGCCCCCCGGCAAACCACCTTTTGTACAAGCCTTGCCGACAAGGCATGTAACCCCTCATGCAAAGCCAGTGCGGACCACGAGCATAAATAAATGAAGCGCTGGCGCCCTAAGTTATAGCATGCATGCTAGGTTGAGTCTCTGCCTCAGTTAGGGTTGGTAGTGCTTATCGGCGACTAACCCCCAGCATAGAGGTCAAGTGTGCGTTTCTCTGTTCCTTTCCATCCTCTTTGGTTCGCAGGGTACATGGATGTTTCTGCTGAGCTATTTGGAAGAAACAGAACGGGCCGGTGCTCCGGCCTCGGCAACCCAAGGTTGTCGGGGGCTGCAGATACAAGAATCCAACCACGGCAAGCCAAAGCTGCTGGGGGCTGCAGATTTAGATAAGTCTTTCATCCTCTGTTGTGCATTTCCATATGAAGTTGGGGCGTATTAAACCTCGTTTTGCTCCTGGACCACCGTGCCCCCCCTTTTTTCTGTACCCAAGCCCCTGGGTCGGAACCGGGTTGTAGTAGCGATGGCGAGGAAATAAACGAGGGACCTAACTCTACTTCACCCCTGCCTCCGCCAAGAGCGTGAGAATGGTCAGCCGAAGAAAGGGGACGGCAAGGCCTGTTGCCGGGCGTCAATGTTTATCTTAAAAGTAACAAGGATTCACTCCATGGCATGGGCCTCGCTCACGCACAAAGAACCCGACAGGCACCCTTTTTCATTAAAAACATCCCATACAGGTACAATTCATACGGGATGAAAAACATGAGCAAGGGGATTAAAAATTTTTAATCTAACAAGTGCCTGCACGCTTTCAAACTAAAAAGAGATAAGGTGCCCATAATCCCTTTCTTGTCCCTCTCCTCAGAAGGTGGAACAAGATAGCAGGAGGGCAACAAGAGCGCCTAGGCGAGGTACGACGAGAAGAAGGCACCAAGAGAACATCCCGGTGTCGGGAGGGGAGCTGGAAGATAAGGCAGCGGGCCGACAATATGCGACGAAGGCGTCGGTGCCCGCGTACTCTGACTTGACGGCCGCCACCCGCCTTGTTCGCCTTCTCCGGCCCTCCTATGCTAGCCGCCCAAGGAGACGACAGGGAGCGCCCCGATGGAGAGCTTGACGAGGAAGGCCCTCGGTAGGGCGCCTGGCCGAGGGAGGGGCGACGCAGCCAGTCGGGGTCAGCATCCCGCCGCTCGACTCCCTCGTCGTTGATGTCGCTGTCCTCCTCATCACTCTCGCTCGAGGAGGAGTCTTCATCGTCGGAGGAGCTCTCCACGCAGCACTTTAGGAGAGTTCCAAGATCTCCAAAGATCTTGACGGAGAGCCGCCCTCCATTAACTTGAAGTAGAGGACGAGCCCTGTCGTCAGGCTATGAACGCGAGCAAATGTCTTCCATCCGCGCGGAGGTACATGATGTGAGGAGTGGGGAAGTCAACGTCGACCCGCGTGCCGTCATTCCCGCAGCCCCTCATGTGCAGCCTGAGGGTCTGGGGCGGATCGAGCTCCATCTCTTGAGCAAATGGGGTAGGGAGACGGAGACAACGACGCGGTGGCCTGCGCAGCCTGATGAAGAACTCACGGGGCTGGTCCCCGACGTGGCCCTCCATCACGGGAGGCATCGCTGACGGGGGCAAGGCCGGTGCGCCGCCCCGTCCCCCTCTTCCTCGAGCGCCACGGCGACCTCGGCCTCGCCCCCACCCCCTTCCTCTCGTTTCCGGCTCCGCCGCCGCAGGCTCTTGGGAAGGAGGGACGTGCTGTTGAGCAGCGACCCTCGCCGCCACCATTGAAGGGCCTGCGCCCCCTCTCGCCATGGCAGATGGAAGAAAGGAGCGGAAGTGGAAGGTGATGGATGCTTGTAGAATGTGGGATGACATCCCCTCCCCCTTCTTATAAAGGAGTGGGGTCGGGACTCAGCCGCCCCACTCAACCAATCCAACCATCGGGGGCGCAGGGAATCGGGACCGACCCGCTGCCCGAATCAGCTACGGCCAGATTTCCCACCTCTGCCACCTGCCACCTGCATGGGGGACACGTGGCGAGAGAGCAGGATCTAGGGGACGGGTGAGGCGACCGTTCCCCACCCTGTGATCGTGGGGCACGGGTGCCTTGAAGACCGCGACCCGAGTCGACTCAGTAAATGAGCCGCGCCTCCATGCCTCCCCCTTTCTTACAGGGAAGGCGCGAGCCGCCTCTTTACCATGATGTGACGCATGCATGCGGAAACCGTCCCACGCATGCCCCCCACGTCATGCACGACCCTCCACGACGTGCATTCAATGCGGGTCATGGGAAGCGCAAGCAAGCGAAAAGTTACCACGGTAAAATCCCGCCCTGCTTGCCCACGCACCGTTCCGGGCCTGGCCCAACAACGTGTCGCGCTTATGTGTGGCCCAGGACCGGGGGCTCCTGTCGGTTTACAAAAGTAGGGGCACTCCTTTTTTACCCCTTTACTTGTACACGGGCAGTCGGAGCCGCGCCCACGGCAACACTAGGCAGGGCAGAGGAAGGAAGCCAAAGCGCGAGGCAACCAAAGGCAATGCCAAGACCAAGAAACACAAAAGAGCAAGAGGGTGTCGTGGGCTCCCCCAGCAAGACCCTTGCCGGGGCAGCCTCAGCAACCCCGGCAAGAGCCTTGCCGGGGCAACTTGCCCGATGCCAGCAGAGCAAGCCACCCTTGGGCCCACGGGTTCCAACACCACCAACCAACTACATTGTAACCAAGGCTCGGGAGGCACCTCTGTGGTGGCATGCAGATCTTCGTCAAGACCATGAACACACAGGATCAGATGAGGACCAGAAGACGATGACCCTCGATGAGATCCTTGCCGAGAAGATCCACGAGACCCCCGGCAAGACCCTTGCCGGGGACGACCACGGTTCCGCGGCAAGTCCCTTGTCGGGGCCCCGGAAAGGCCCTTGCCAAAGACACTTACGGGGCCGTGGCCTGGCCCGCATCTGCCAAGGCTCCACCACCGTCCCCATGCAGCTGCCAGTTTAACCAGCTCAGCAGGCACCTGCATGGCAACGAGCGGCCTCCACGACCGACAGCAAGCACCTGCATGGTGGCATGCAGGTCTTCGTGAAGGCTCCATCACCGTGCCAGCCCAGCAGCCAGCCAACGTGGCGCCACGACGCCTTGTCAGCTCGGATGCGTGTCGAAGCCAGGCGAGGCGGCGACAGCTGGGACGTGCTTCCTTGCTGTCCGTGATAAAGCAAGGGGGGCACATCGGCAGTGCATTAAATGCATTTGTCTGACAGTCCTAGAGGATAGGCTTATCGACTGTAGACCTTTCCACCTCCTGTGTGCCACTTTGGCAACCCCTTTTGCCTATAAAAGGAGGCCTGAGGCGACCAGGAGAAGGATTCGGATCATTTGGGTGAATTGCACCCCGTAGCTAGCTCAAGAACATAAGAACACTCAAATACATCCACCAAAGCAGGACTAGGGTATTACGCATCTTTGCGGCCCCAACCTGGGTAAACGATCCGTGTGCTTCCTGTCAGACCTGCTCTTTGCACAACCTCGCGCCCGCCAACCGTAGAAGCGATCCCAGTGATTCCATTGGTGTCGTTCCCACCGGCATTCTTATAGATATGCATTTGATCAAGGAAATCAGGTGTATTGAGTTTGTGCCAGTACTCCAAGTCCTAGACCACAGACCTCGTCTTCCATACCTTCAGCAGCGGCTCCGGCGCCTTTTCATCGTCTTTCCCGGCGCGGGGCACTCCTTCCAGTTTTTCAACAGCTCATCGATTTCGGCTCCGCTCCGCTTACGTGGAGGTCCTCAATGCTCAGCATGACCATTGAATAGATCTCCACGGTTTCTCCACTGGTCGTCCTGTTCGAGCCATCTTCGATGCCCCATGTACATGATTTTCCCAGACCCGCCATCTTTCCTTGACATTAGCTGCTGAGACGTCGTATCATCCATGCACCACGTGCATCCGCAATATCCATGGCACACCTGGCCTGCGACATATCTGTAACCGAGATAGTCGTGCACCGTCGTGATCAGCGCGGCTCTCATGTAGATATACTACGCCTTTCTTTGGCGTCCCATGTCTTGGCGGTGTTTTCCATAACGTGTCTAACTCCTCTTGAAGTAGCCCCGGATACAAATTAATATTATTTCCTGGTTGTTTCAGCCCTTGAATAAGCATGCTCATGTGAATGTACTTCGACTTCATGCACAACCAGGGGGGAGGTTGTACATCCATACAAACACGAGCCATGTGCTATGGTTTGTGTTCTGGTTGCCAAATGGATTCATGCCATCGGCACACGCGCCGAGCATGATGTTCCTTGCATCACATTCGACATACCGATAGAAGCTGTTCAACGCTCTCCACTGGCTTCCATCCTTGACGTGTCTCAGCTTCGGATCATCTCCATCGTCGGGGTTCTTCCTCTCCGCATGCCAGCACATTAGCTTTGCTTCCTTGGGATCTATGAAATACCGTTGGAGACGGGGAGTCATTGGTAAGTACCATTCAACTTTCTGGGGATATTTCTTCCCGGCCTTCTTGTATCGAGAAGCATTGCACACCGGACAACTTGTTTTTTCCGCGTGCTCCTTCCGATAAATTATGCAATCGTTGATGCATGCATGGTATCTAATGTGCGGAAGATCAAGAGGGCACACGATCATCTTGGCCTCATCAACACTAGTAGGATATAGATTCCCCGCGGGAAGAACATCCTTTAGGTACTTGAGATGCTCATCGAGGCTAGTGCGGTCCATTTGTTTTTAGCCTTCATCTTCAGGAGTTGGAGCGTGAAACTCAAGCGGGTCACCTCAGGATTGCAACCATCATACAATGGAGTGTTCAAGTCTACCACCAGTTGCTCCAGCTTAGCCTCCTCTCTAGAAGCAGCTCTCTCAGTACTCGTCTCCTTGCGAAGCAGTGCTTGGACATGAGGGTCCCGCATGATTGAACTTAGTACCAATGAACTCTGCTGCGTGGAGTCCATGTTCTCTCTGCCTCCATGTCCGACCCCTTCTCCTCCGACATGTCCAGCCCTTCTCCGCCGCCATGTCCGGCCTCTTCCCCGCCGCCATTATCGATCATCTCTTCGTCTTGCCCCGTGTCATCATTGTCTGCCCCGTCGGCGTCCTCAACATCGTCATCCTCATCTTCAATTATCCACCAGGTATAGCCATCCATGAAACCAGTCATGAGTTGGTGCGCTTCGACACGACCATCGTTATAGGGGTCGAGCCAAACTATTCCTTTGCATTTTCGACACGGACATAAAACCTCTGTCCGGTTATTTTCTTTCATGTCGTGCACCGCCGACCGCAACCATCTGTTCACCAACGTTCCACTTACCATCATGAACGTCTGCACGGTAATAATAAACAAATTGATTATAAAAATGCGTGCATGCATCAAAGTCATACAAAAATTCGGCATGACCTTCCCTAAAAATAGGACATATAGATCTAGAGTTTGCCCGGAATTCACCGAAACGGAAATAAATCGACATTTTGGCAAAACATAGGCAACTCAAAAGCACAATTTGGCGTCAACTCATGCGACACACAAAATTTCCATCATATTTCCCAATTATCATATCACACACACATACACTTATTTCCATTTTGCAAAAGCATGAAATTTTAATCACCCCTATCTCAAGATCGAGCACACGGTGGAGGTGATGATGTAGGGACATCGAAAGTGCACAAAGCTCTTCTTGGCAAAGATAGATCTAGTTAGGGGGAAAATAGGTCACTTAACTAAATGCTACATCTACCTAGCTAGATAATTTGGGAGGAGACAACTTCAACTAGTGGAGGGGGGAGGAAAAAGAGAAAGGAGATGCATTAATGGAGGTGGTGTAGTTTTTTTTTACCATGAAGACTACAGGGCTTAAGCCCCACATCATTTTATTAATAAACGACAGAAACCATACAAGATATCCTCAAGGTGAGGAAAAAGAACAAAAAGAAAGAAGACTCTAAAGAAATCTAAACAAAAAAAGGGGGGGTGTACTATACCTAATATGTACAAAAATAAAAAGTAGCATCTCTCCTCAAGGAGGAAGAAAATCAATCCACTTAAGCAGAGGTGGTGTAGTTAGCTAGGAGTAATGATGAGAGAGAAAGATAGGTAGAAGAGGGAGAGTAATGGAGGGACAAGTATTGAGGAAGAAGAAGAGTGAGAGAGGGAGGATGTGGGAGGTAGGGGAAAGGGAGGAGAGGAGATGGGGGAGGGGAGGACGGGTGGAAAAAGGTGGTGGGTGCTGCGTCTTAGCAGTAGCGCGGGCGGAAAAACACGCTACTGATAAAAGCATAGCAGCAGCAAGCTTTTATCACACGCGCTACTGCTAAACGGTGCCAACCGTGTGGACAAATTCAAAATTAGCAGCTATAACGTGAGTAAAAAGTGCGCTACTCCTATTGCATTAGCAGTAGCGCGCATCATGACACCGCGTTGCTGCTAAACTTAGGTTGTTGGTTACTGTCAGTCGATTTTTGTAGCAGCGTGGTTTAGCCCTCACGCGCTACTGCTAAATTTGCATCAGTAGCGTGTTTTTCTTAACCGCGCTAAATTTTGTGCCACGCTGATGCTAAGATTCTCTGTTAAGGTTTTCGCTAGTAGTGGAGGAGGAGGAGGCGGCCACAGCCTTCTTCGCGCCACAGCCCTCATCTGGCGCGCGGGCTGCACCTGGGCCCGTTCCCGTTGGGTGGTCTTGCCGGGCCGAACCGGCTCGCCGGAACTAGCCCGCCGCAGGACGCGTTTCCTCCCTGGGGCCGAGGAGTCATCTGCATCGGTCTCCTCTTCGGCCGACTCATCGACCGCTTCTTCAACAAGGGGGACCCCAGCGTTGGTGATGCTGGGTTCCTTGGTAGATCCCATCCACTCGGCAAACTCCCTCTCTTTTGCGGCCACGTCGGCTTCGTCCTCCACAGTGCCAAGGTTGTCGGCCTCCTCAGCAAGTGCTGCCTCCTCCGCACTGGTGGCAATGTATGCCAGCTCTTCCTTAGTGGTGTCACGAATGAGCTGTGGCTCGTCATGAACATACCTCTCCGACAAGTTGTCAAAGAATGCCTACACTAGCTCTGCCTTTGGCTCAGCCCAGGTCGAATCGAGGCCGTGCGCGTTGAAAACCGGTATCATGGCGATGATGGCAGTCAGGCAATAGTTGTTGCTCAACTGGACTACCCTCGCTGGCAACCCGAACAGGATGTCAGACTTGCCAGCCTTAGCGGCTTTGCCGGTCTTCTAGGCCTTTCCAGTCCTCTCGACCCTGCCGACCTCGTGAACCTTGAGCTGGAAAAGCCTCTGACAAAGATGGCCATGCTACAACACCGTGAAGTTGTGGTTCAGGCCGGGGCGGAGCCTCATGATATCGGCCGCATTCCTGAAGTCCCAGGCCGCCTCCCCTTATTATGAAGTGGGTGTCATGGTTCTAAGTCTGACAGTAGAATGGGGGGTAGGTATGAGGAGGCAAGATCCTAGCTACGGTGAAGTTGTGCACGCAAGATTTACAAGTTCAGGCCCTTCTCAGAGGAAGTAACAACCCTACGTCTCGGTGCCCGGAGGCTGGTCGATTGGATTATGTGTGAAGATACAGGGGGTGCAAACCCTTGTCCCAGAGGAGGGTGGTGGCTTATATAGAGTCCGCTAGGACCCCAGCCATCCCCCGTTACATAAGGTTCAATGTACATAAAGAGGGGACGTTACTGGTAATGTCAGCATTAAAGTCATATAAATGATCATTAAGACTACCGAGTGAATGCATGACCGTTGCCATCCAGAGTGTCCTTAGATCTTCTATACTCTGAGTGGTTTCTGAAATGGTCGAATGATTATATCCTGGTCGAATGGAATTGGGTTATCTGAGTGGAACCGTTGGTCGAGTGGGTTGCATCCTGAGGTGATTTCAGTCGGTAGAATTTGATGTCCTTTGAATGTCTTTGACTCTAGGTCAGTGTCCTTGGGATGGGTGTCTAGATCAGGTCTATTACCCTACCCGAGGTACATGTCATCATCATTAGCCCTCGAATGGTTCAGGGTCCGAGTGGAGATGTAGTTGAAGATGGTTCCGATCCAATTTTCATGCTTCGGAAGCATTTTACTTCGATTGCTGAACCATGCAAAAACTTCGACCTCATTTTCAGTCGCCTTGAGCCATTCCGAGGTTGTCGAGTGAACTTTGCTGATAGGCTTTGAATGCTGATATGGTATAAATTCTTCGGCACGATCGACCGCACTGCCATTCCCGGATCTCACGGGATTCGAAATTTGGGTAAGCGCATGGGGCGGAGAGGATCGTAGTAAGCGAAGTGGATTAGGCAGGGGCGCCTCGATTCTTGCGCCACCTTTTTCGCCACGTACCAAGCGCGCGACTTATGCAGGATTTGACAGGATTGCTTGGGCCCACAAGTCAGTCACTCGGGGAATAGGCCCATATAAGGCGTCTGGGACGGTGTTTTTTGCATACTGTGTTCCATTTTCTTTCTTCCTCCTCTGCTTCTCCACTGCGTCCTCCTCTACCCTCGGCGTCACCGCCCAGCCCGAGCGCAACCCACTGTGATGGCGAAGGACAAGACTGTCGGATTATGGGTTTCGGCAAAACCCTTGAGGTTCAAACACTGGGGTGCGCATGAAGATCTCTCCTCCCTCTAGCTCTCACCCTCACTGCGATCTCAAGGACTAGCTCGACGAGCCCACAGAGCAAGAAACATAAGATTTATACTAGTTCGGGCCACCGATGTGGTGTAATACCCTACTCCAGTGTGGTGTGGTGGATTGTCTCTTGGGCTGAGGATGAACAGTTACAAGGGGAAGAACAACATCCTGAGGAGAGGTGCTCTGGTGCTTGGTGAGCTTGTGTGTGTGTCGAATCCCTCCCCTTCTTTGGTGGTGGCTAGTCCTATTTATAGAGGCCATGGTCCTCTCCCCAAATGTTAGGTGGGAAGAGATCCCACAACGGCCAAATTCGAAGGGAGACAACTAGTACAAGTTATCCTGACTAAAGGTGGTCTTCGCCTGCCAAAGGCTCCGGTGGTGATGCCATCTTGGGCTCCACGGTGACCTACGTCCTGACGTCCTGCTGGTCTTGGCTCGTTGCACCGATATGACAACCTTTTCCTGATGCCTCGGGACTCCTCGCCTGCGCTTGCCTCTTTAGCACCAAAGAGGAAACGAGGACACTGCGCGCTGGCGCCCTCCTGGCCTCGGTCGTCATGGTTGCGTCACAGGAACCTCACGAGGTGCCCCTTGCCTTGATCTCTCCGCCCCTCGCGAGCCAGCCTGGTGAGGCTACCCCCGAGGAGGTCTTGTGTCATCCGCCTCACGAGGCTTGGCCCCTCGCGAGGGTCTTTAGTGTTTGCTGGTGAAGATGGGTCGTACGGGGCCGCTGGTGGAGCCACGCCATGGGCGGCAGACAGGCAAGTCTGGGGACCCCCGTTCCTAGGACGCCGACAGTAGCCCCTGGGCCCAAGGCACGCTCGGACTTTGCTTCGAGGCGAAGCCAAGGTGTCATAGCCTCATTTTTGGCCCTTTCTTTTTCTTTTGATTTTCTGAGGTTTTTGCTTGAGTTTCTTTTTCCGTGGCTATGTGGTCTGGAAATTGAAGAAGATGACCTCTTCTTTCTTTCCAGAGTGGCTTCTCATCCTCAAAACCTTCCCAAGACCTTGTCAATTCCATCCTTGACCTAACCCAATATTCTTTTTATTGGGTATATTCCTTTTTCTATTAAAGGAATAACCCTTTAAGCCCTAGGTTGTGAAGCAACCTATATTTCCATAACTCTCAAAATTCCCAAATAATTCTCATAAAATTGTTTGGGTCATATCTTCCTCAAATATGGCAAAATATTTCATTGGCCATGTTTCCCATCATGCTCAATTAATTATTTTCCTATTCTGTCCTGAGTGGCAGATTGTGAAGCAAGTGCCATTTATATTTGCCCAATTGATCCCCAACTTCTTGGACACCTTTTACTGTCCATATAATTACCCCCTGCCAAAATTCAACTTAATTTGCCTAGTAAATATTCCTGAGCAATTTTTCAAACTTCCTGCCTGAGGGAAATGATTGTGAAGGAAGTACAAGCTAGGCATATCCAAATGAGTTGAATTTTTCCAAGATCCTCCATATGATCAAATCATGACTCTCCACCAAATATGAGCTCATGTAACTCATCTAGGTGAGCCCAGCTCCAAATCTTAGTTTCTGGTCAGATTGTAAGTTTGTGAAGCAACTATATTTTATATTGCTTCACTTAAGCTGAAAATTTCCAGGGCATTATCCTATCCATATAAACACTCTCCACAAACATTTGGCTCAATCTATTACATCATTTGCCCTGTGCAATTTTTTCAAGTTTCTGTCCAGAGCAAAGCTATATGAAGCAAGTGCTATTTTGGTTCATCCAAATGGCATGAAACTTTTTGGGCATCCTCATATCTTCAAATCATTAGGCCATGCCCAATTTCAGCTCAATCCCAATTGATATGTGGGTGCAACTTCATGTTTTGTATTTCTGTCCAGTCTGGTGGCTCGGCTGCTACGGTCCCCAAAGCTTAGGAGCTCTCAGCCTCCCAGGCCATCGTGACGATGCTGCCTCCTCCTCCTCCTGCCGCACTGCTGACACTGGATCCTTTTGCCTCCTCTGACGTCCTGGAGCGCACTCTTTCTGTGATGACCCTGCTGCGACAAGATTTTCAGGGCGCCGACCCAAGCCTAGTAGCCGGGCGCCTGGAGCTGGTCTTTGGCTGGCTTCACTCAGAGTGTCCGTACGGGCGCCACTAAGCCAGCATCCTCCGAGAAGGACAAGCAGGCCGCCGCTCAGGCCGCGGCCGCTTGCGAGGTGGCGCTAAAAGATGTCGGGGCCGCCCAGGATCGCTCCCGGTTGCTGGAGGCCGAACTGAAGACTATGCGCAGGGAGCGTGCGGAACAAGCTCGTGGTCGCCAGGCGTAGGAGGAGAAGATGAAAGCCCGAGAGGACTTCGTTAGAGGTCGCGACACCGAACTGAAGCAGTTGGCAAAGGCGCAGGCCGCAGAGCGCAACCGGCAGGAGAAGATGGAGCAGAAGGTGGAGGCAGAGAAGGCCGAGCTGGAAGCCAAGGCACAGGTCCTGGCTGAGGACCGCGCGGCCTTCAAGCTCCTCGAGGAGAGGTCCCGCAAGGCGCTACGGTCACTATACAAGAAGGGCTTGGAGGAGCCATTGGCTACCAATGACGAGGGCCCCACCCAGCTGCTTCCTTATCTGGTCGCGGCGCTTGAGGAAGTCATGAGCGGCATCGACCCTTTGGCAGAGGGAGAAGCCCGCATCCTTTCCTCAGCCGCATTGACGCGGATCTTCAGCCACCTCCATCTTTGCAATCCTGCCGCCCGCCTTCACGAGCTGCTGGAGCATGTGGAAGTCGAGCACTCTTGGTTCTTTGCTGGCCGTGAGGGTCGGTGGAGGCCTATTTGAAGAGGTTCCACGCTTTTGATCCCGCGCCCTCGACTGGCGGTGCTGCTGATCCTTCAACTCCGGCGAGTGGTGTAGGTGAGGCCAACACTGCTAGAGAAGAAGCATCTCTTGCAGGCGACGACGGCAGCGTCCGAGGATGACGAGATGACTTGCTAGCGGCTCCTTTCCTGTTTAGTTTCTGCAAAATGCACCATGCCTCATGGAGGCGTTTAGACTTGCGTTTGGTATCGGGAGAACAATATGTCTTGTAATATTTGCTTAAGATTTTGCGATTTCCTTCCCATTTCCTTTACGTTCTATGTCGGCAGGGCCCAACCCCGCGCATACCTCAGCCGCCATTGGGTCGTCCGGATCACTAGGACGAGACCAAGGGGTGAGGGGCTACGTGGCAAGTTAGGCTCCTAAGTTGCGATGCTCGGGAGTCCCCCTTGACGTGCAAACAACTTACAGAAAGGAGACACGGGAATAGGTCTAGTGTTCTACGTCGGCAGGGCCCGACCCCGCGCATACCTCATCCCCTGTTGGGTCGTCCGGATCACCAGGACGAGACCAAGGGGTGAGGGGCTACGTGGCCAGTTAGGCTCCTGAGTCGCGATGCTCAGGAATCCCTCTTGACACTCAAACGACCTTCATACCTTTTCCCTCGCCGAGTCTCGGCTCGGGAGGGGCGCGTGACGACTAGGTCCAGGGGACCTGGCAGGGTGGCGTACGCTTGGGCGTGACCCAAGTGCAGCCCCTGTGCCCAGCACCCTCGCGCGACTCTCCCGAGGGGAGGTGTTGCGATGAGGCCAGACACTAAGCTCAAGGGCTCCCTGAGGTCGATACGGCCATGGGGCCGCCCTCAGTTGTTTATTGGCAGCGCGGAGCATAGCGCTTCCGCACTTGCACGGGCATAACCGCTCCTCGGCCGTGTCGACTACCAGCGCGAATCTTGGTGCTTCCACTGGTGCGTGGGTGAGGGCTCCCTCTGAGTGGAGCCCCCGGGGCATGTACAGCCCCGCCCTGACATGTGGCTTGCACGGCAGGGCTAGACGAGGTGTGTCTGGGCACTCGTGAGCCAGCGCGGGACTCACGGGCCCTACCTCAAGGCGGGTTGCGCCTGGTCTTGGTTCTTGTTAGCTACGACGGTCTTGAGAGATGGTTAGAAAATCCTACGCCGAATGAATCTCCTGAGGTTATCGCATGAGAAGGCCAAGCACCAACAACCCCAGGAGGTGACGTGAACGGGACCGGCCCGCCAGACAAAGCTCAGCCGTTGGATTTATCGACGCTGCAGGGACGGACCCGAGCATAGACACTGTGCCTATCCTTCTTATGCGAAGGATCCTGAAGAAAGACAATCGGTGCACGGCTCCCATGGTGGGTGACAATCAAGCAGGTGATAACCATAGATAGATTATGCATGGAAAGCAAACTAGCTTAGGTAAATGCAAGAACGATACATGCCACTTTGGGTCGGACCCGGCGGCACAGGGGATGATGCAGCCAGGCGCCCTAGAAGAGTAAGCTAAAGGCGTAAAAGGATACATGCCATAGGGATAGTCCCAGCGGCTCAGGAATGATGCAGCCGAAGCGCTCGGCTGAATAAACTTGGAAAATGTCACCTGGTTCCGTTGTCGAAGGGATGTTGGGGTAGCTGAGGATGCGTGGCGAAGGGGTTGCTCCTCATGAGCCACCAGGGCCATGATCCTCGGGAGGCTCTCGGGGTGAAGGCGGTTCCTCGAGGACTGTCTCCATCTCCGCCAAGACTGCGTGATGCCTGGCCTCCTGAGCCGCCGGGGCGCTCCATGAGTTCTTGTTGGAAAGGCGGCTGCCATGCTCGGCAGGCCGAATGGCATGCGGACATAGCTGTGAGCTGGGCCCTTGCAACGTCCCACGCGCGAAGGCGAGAAGAGCTCCTGAGATGCAGCCCTATTGAGCCCTAGGATGTTGATGCAGACACGCAGCCCGCCATCCTCGCTTGGATGGGGAGCCGCGCCAGGTGGGCGGCGATCGCCGTGCATGGCCCTTGCATCCTGCAGCTCCTGAGTGGTCTTGGTGATGAACCCCTGAGCGCCAGGCGCTCCTCGCCTGGTGTCCTCCTGAGGGAAACATGCCACAAAGCATGCTTCCACATGGTGCCCGAGCGCCTCCCTCGTGACGTGGGCCAGGTCTGAGGCCCTCTAGAAGAGAGCACTCGAGCCTTGCCCGAGGAGTGCGCTAGGCGCGCCTTCCTATGCAAGGGAGGGAGGCATCCCACGCGCGGGCGCCGATCCTGATGTGGCACCGCTAGAGGCGCCGCTCCCCTGAGGCCCTGTGTGGAGTAGTTGCTTCTTCTTCTTGGGGATGGCCTCAGGAGGGTACTGCACGCCATTGTTGTCGGGGTCTTCGATCGCTGCGGCTTGGAAGGCACGCTCGAGAGAGCACACCACATCTCTTTCTTCGCAGGGGACTGTGATGATCCCGCCGCTTCCTGGCATCTTGGGGATGTTGTAGCCGTGGTGAGTCACTGCCATGAACTTGGCTAAGGCCAACTACCCGAGGATGGCATTGTACGGCAAATGGATGTGAGCGACATTGAAGTCGATGAGCTCGGTGCGGTAGTTTTCGCGCTGGACGAAGGTGACAGGGAGGCGGACCTGCCCTATTAGGGTGGTGGAGCCATCGGTCACCCCTGAGAAGGGCTTGGTGGGCTGAAGCTGATCATATGGCACTTGGAGGCTGTCAGACGTCTCGAAGGACAGGATGTTAAGCCTTGCGCCGCCATCAATGAGGGTCCTGGTGACTTGTACGTTGCTAATGACGGGTGAGCAGAGCATCGGGAGGGCACCAGCAGTGGCCGCACACTTGAGCTGGTCCGTCGAGTTGAACGTGATGGCGCACTTGGACCACCTGAGCGGGCGTCTGGCCTCAAGCCTGGGAAGGGCTGCGTTCACCTCGCGAGCAAACTGCTTGAACATACGCTGAGAGGCTGGGGCCTGAGCTCCGCCCAAGATGCAGGCAATAGCACACGGTTCCTGGAAGCCCCCAGCCCCCTCATCCTGGTGGTGGTCGTCGTTCCTTCTTGGCCGTGGCGGCAGTGGAGGAAGACCAGCGCTGCCCTAAGGGCGGTCCTCGCGAGGCTGATCCCTCCAGGCGCCCTCACGAGTCTAGTCTTGCCAGCGGTCCTCGTGAGGCCGGTCGCGCCACTCCTGGCGGTCGTCCCAGCGTCCTCCGCCTCGTCGTCCTCCTCGTCGGCCGTAGCCCCAGTCGTTGCGCTCGGGGCGTCCACCGAAGCGTCCATCTCAAATGGCCCTGAGCTCTTGACAGTCGTTGGTGTTGTGGTTGTGTACATTGTGGAAGGCACAGAACGGTCGGCTGCTTTTGGACGACTCAGGATGTTCCCGGCCGCGCTTCGTATCCGGCTCTACCGTGAGCATGGATACTCCCTTGCGCTTCACATCCTTGGCCTTGGCTTTCTTCTCCTCCGGGTCTATAGCTCGGAGCTCGAGGAGGGAAAGGCGCCCCTCCTCAGCTCTTGCGCACTTGGTTGCCAGGTTGAACAGCTCCAAAGCCGTGCATAGATCGTCGTGGATGGTGAGCTCCTCCTTCATCTTGACGTCACGGACACCATCAGAAAATGCCGAAATGATGGCTTCGTCCGTCACCTTGGGGATCTTGAGACGAACGTTGTTGAAGTGCTGGATGTTCTTTTGCAGAGTCTCCCCCGGCTGCTGCTTGATGTGGCGCAGGTCACCCGCGGCCGGCGGGCGGTCGTGAGTGCCCTGGAAGTTGGCGACGAAGCGGTCGCACATCTCATCCCAGGAGGAGATCGAGCTGGGGGCAGGTTCAGGAGCCACAAGCTAGCGCCGTCCTTGAGAGCCATGGGGAACCTGTTCGCCATGACTTTTTTGTCGCCGTTGGCCACCTCGATGCTCAGCTCGTAGAGCTGCAAGAACTCCGTGGGGTCGGGGGTGCCATCGTAGCGAGGAGGCAGGTCCGGCATGAACTTGCCTGGCTAGGCGACGCTACACAGCTCAGGAGTGAAGGCGTGGCAGCCTGCCGTGGCCACCGGGGCCCTTTGCTGATGCGGAGCCTGCCCTTGATGCCCGAGCACCGCCACTGCAGGTGGCACGCAGTCTTTGTCGCGGTGGCGCTGGGACCGCGGGAGCATTCTCTTGCGGCCGGGGAACTTCTTGGCAGCTTCCTTCTTCTCGCGTGGGCGCCCGACGCGGTGGGTCGCACCGGGGGGGCGCGCGCCTTGGCGCCAGAGCGCCGTCTTGGTGCAGAGGTGGTGGAGGCGCTCCGTGAGCCACGTCGCCCGCAGCTGGCGGAGGGCGAGGCAGCAAGAGGGATGGCGCGGGGCAGGTACCGCTCGAGCCATGAAACGAGCATATGCAGTTCTACCAAGGATAGCATGACAGGCACTGTGAAAATCCACAACTTCAAATGTCAACTTTTCCTTACGGTAATTCTTTGAATAACCAAAAACCACGTCAGGAGTGATCTGGCCGAGTGAATCAGCTTTCTTTCCAGGGATGACTCCGTGGAACCGCATGTTGCTCTTGCTGCTCTTGGACATCGGAATGCCCATCCCTCGGAGGGTCTGAGCGTACGAGATGTTCAAGCCATTGCCGCCATCCATCAAGACTTTGGTCAGTCGGGTACCCCCAACGACTGGGTTGACCACCAATGCTTGCCTCCCGAGAGTGGCAACGCGCAGAGGGTTGTCGGACTGGTCAAGTGTGATGGGAGTCTTTGACCACTTCAAATATGTCGCTGTTGCCGAAGCAACGATGTTTACTTCCCTATTGATGACCTTCAGTCGAATTTTGCTTTCAATGTCAGCAAAAATCACCAAATTCGAATTAACATTGGGGAATCCATCATCATCCTCTTCCTTGCCCTCATCCTTATCAGATTCATTCTCTTTCTCACTGGGTTGTTTTTCTCGGTACTGCTGGATAAGGAGTCGACACCGTCGAGTGGTTTGTTTGGGATAAATCAGATTACCCTCTTCGTCCTTCTTGGTGTGAATGTGGCATGGCAAATCCAACACATCGCTTCCTACTTGATCTTTCACCTTCTTGGGGATATAGGGCCCTTTAGGCTTTCCCTTAAATTTTCCTTGGGTCGCAACTGCAACCTCTCCAGGACCCGCAGGATCGGCTTTGCGCTTCTGCTTTCGATTGGAATTACCTCCTCAAGTGTCCTGGCCGACTGGTTTGCTCTTACCGCTGCGGAGTCGGTCTTCTTCTTGACCATTAGCGTACTGAGTGGCTATTTCCATCATTCGGGTCAGGGTCATGTCTCCTGTCAGCCCGAATTTCAGGTTAAGCTCTCGATACCGAATGCCTTCCTTGAAGGCACAAACTGCTTGGTGCTGAGATACATTCTCCACTGTGTGATGCAAACTGGTCCACCTATGTATGTAATCTCTCAATGTTTCATTCGGTTTTTGTACACAATGCTGCAATTCTGCCAACCCTGCAGGTCATTTGCATGTGCCCTCAAACATTCTAACAAACACTCGGGCTAACTCTTCCCAGCTAAATATACTTCCCGGAGCCAACTGATTCAACCAAGCTCTAGCTGACCCTTCAAGCATGAGGGGAAGGTGCTTCATGGCCACATCATCATTTCCACCACTGATCTGTACAGCCACTCAGTAATTCTCATGCCAAGTGTCAGGATTCGATTCACCAGTGAACTTACTAACTCCAGTTGCCAACCTGAAGTTGGGAGGGATTTCAGCAGCTCTGATGGCTCTGCTAAAACACTCGGAACTTGAAACATCTACTCTGCTTCCAGTCGGGCGATCTCTGTCCTGCCCTTCTCTGTGTGCTCGGTTCTTGTCGACCAGACCTTGCACCAAAATTGACCTCGCATCAAATCCTGACTCTCTTGGGTCAACTGGCATCCTCCGCTCCTTGTTGTACGGGTGCCTGTCATCATAATGTCGGGGCACATTTGATCCGCCCCTCGGAGGGGGCGTAGGCACTCGACGGAGGTCTTCACGACCGAGCCGATGATCATATTGTTCGTGGTTCTGACCCAAGTGTTGCTCTTGGCGATGCCCATGTCCTTCACGCCGCGGAGGCGATCTTGGGCTGTGTCAGCCACTACAGATCTGCTATGGATCCGGTTACAAGACTGAGATACTGCTGTGTTTTGCTCTCCTGCTGCCCGGAGCAGCGCTCTGATCTGCATCAAACCTCTTCTGGCCTTTGGCTGGGACGGCTGAATTGATTCTGCTATATGGGCTGCAGCTGTAAGATTCACAATCAGAGTGCAGTATACCTATGGTTCAGGCGGGAACAGTTGTCGCTGCCGTCGACTGGACTCAGGGATCTGCCGCCGACCATGTTCGTCGAGTGCATGTTGAAGGTTCTCCAGTCGAGTGCGCTCAGCCAAAGTGGCCAGGCGTGCCTTCTCGAAGGCCTGAGCCTCAGAGGTCTCTACGATGATGGGCGTGTGGAGCTCCTCCATGTTGCGGCGATGAAGTTCCTCCCTCTGTTGTGAAGAGAGGGTTTCAGTGTGGTACTCCTCATGAACATGCGACGGATCGCCACCGCCATCACAGCCACCGTTGCGATGCATGCCAGGTGGGCTGCACGGTGTGTCGACCATCAGGACCTCTGCCGCAGGGTCGATGTTGTCGCACTCGGACAGGGTCTCGACGAAGCCAGTCGACAGATCAAACAGGCCATAGAGAGATTCATCGGGCTCGATTGCCGTGACTTGAGGGGTGGCAGACTGACGTGCCACCGCATGCTTCACCCACCGCTGAAGCCGCGACCGACCGGATCGCTTGCGACAGCGAATAGCGGGGAGCGAAGACACCACGGGAGCCGACCGATACTGGGTCGACGGCTGCCGCAGAAGGACGCTGTGAACGCACGCGCAAAAGTGCATCGCCCCATGGATGGGGAGTGTCTCATCGTCGAGGGGGGCCTCCTGGAGCCAGGCGAAGTCGTCGGCGACGAAGACGAGCACGCCGAGACGGATCTCGCGGCCCTCGGACAATCCACCGCCGGAAACCATGATGACGGGAATCGGAAAAATCGCAACCTCAGCGGAAAGTCGCTAAGACACCTTCCCCATGGTGGGCGTCAACTGTCGTGGTTCTAAGTCTGACAGTAGAATGGGGGGTAGCTTTGAGGAGGCAAGATCCTAGCTACGGTGAAGTTGTGCATGCAAGATTTATGAGTTCAGGCCCTTCTCAGAGGAAGTAACATCCCTACGTCTTGATGCCCAAAGGCTGGTCGATTGGATTATGCATGAAGTTACAGGGGGTGTGAACCCTTGTCCCAGAGGAGGGGGTGGCTTATATAGAGTGCGCCAGGACCCCAGCCATCCCCGTTACATAAGGTTCAATCTACATAAAGGGACGTTACTGGTAACGTCAGCATTAAAGTCATATAAATGATCATTAAGACTACAGAGTGAACGCCTCACCGTTGCCATCGAGAGTGACCTTAGATCTTCTTTACTCCGAGTGGTTTCTGATATGGTCAAATGATTATATCCTTGTCGAATGGAATTGAGTTATCTGGGTGGAACCGTTGGTCGAGTGGGTTGCTTCCTGAGGTGATTTCAGTCGGAAGAATTTCTGTCATTTGAATGTCTTTGACTGTAGGGCAGTGCCCTTGGGATGGGTGTCTAGATCAGGTCTATTACCCTACCCTAGGTACATGTCATCGTCAGTGGGGCAATTCGGCGGCGGATGAAGTCGGCCCCGATCATCTCGAGAGTGAGCCTGACCGAGGTGAGGCGATGGATCCTGGTGGTGGCAACCGTGTGCTTCTTGTCGTTGGTGTCGAGATCGCCCTAGTCCTTGCTGCGGACCGGCGGCCTACGACGGACCCGGCAGAACTCCTGCGGATCTGTCTCCTTGATCCAGTACCACTGTCCACGCCACTCGTCCCACCTCTCCTTCTGGGCACCCTCCGGGTACGTGCCCCTGCTCTGGGTGCTCGGGATCCAAGTAATGCAGCAAGAGATGGTGCCCCTTGCTGGATGCGAGGGGTGAAGTAATGGCGAAAGAGCGCCATGCTGGGGTACACACCGGCGAAGCCCTTGCAAAGATGGGCAAAGAAGGCCATGCACGCCATGGCGTTCGGCATAAGGTCCAGAAGGTGGAAGCCGTAGGTGTGCATGATGTCGTTGAAGAAATCTGAGAAAGGGGGGCAGAGCCCGCAGGAGAAATAGTTGACAAAGAAAGGATATTGATTTGGACTGGCCTTGGCGAAGGAGGCCGGGACGATGTGCGTGGCGGGATGCCCCGATGTCTCCCTTCCCCACAGGAGCCTAAACTTCTCCTTGAGGGTGAGTGCGTCGACCGTCAAGGCGAAGAGGCCGTACTGCATCCGCAGCTCCACCAACTCTCTCTCCGGTGCCTCCTTCCCCCTGGCGTCCTTGGCCGCTCCCTTGCCCTTGCTAGCCTTGGGTGCCATGGCGGCTGAGAGGGGGTGAGGGATCAAGGGCAGTGGAGGCGCGGTGGCGGTGAGCAGAAGCGAAAGCTCCGATTTGCACTTGAAGAAGAAGAGGGGAATGACGGTTCTAAGATTGGAATAGGCACGGAGGGTAAATGAGCAGCGCCCCTGCGGTTTCCTCTTTTTTATGGGGAAGACGCGGGCCGCCGCTTTACTATTCACCGCAGGGTGACGCAAGCGTGTTCCAACCGTTCCACGCATGACCCCCATGTCATGCACTCAATGCGAATCGTGGGGAAGCGCAAGTGGCGAAGAAGTTGTTGTGGATAAAGCTCTGCCACGCGTACCCGTGCACTGTTCTGGGCCTGGCCAAACAACGCTTCGCGCTTATGTGTGGCTCAGGCCCGGGGGCTCCTGTCGGTGTACAAAAGTAGGGGCCTTCTGTACCCCTTTTTCTTGTGCATGGGCAGTCGTAGCCACACCTGCGGCCATGCTTGGCGAGGCAGAAGAAGCAAAGGTACGAGACTGCCAAGGCAACACTCAAGCCAGAGGCGCAAAGAGCGAAGGGGCAAGATGGGCTTCCCCCGGCAACACCCTTGCCGGGGCGGACTACATAGCCCTAGCAAGAGCCTTGCCAGGGCGACTTGCCCCACACTAGCGAGGCCTCCACCCTTGTGCCTGGGAGCTCTGACACCATCGATAACGTCGAGACCAAGACTCAGGGGTGCCCGCGTGGTGGCATGTAGATCATTGTGAAGAACAAAGGCATGCGAGCCTAGATAGGAACCAGAAGACGAACACCCCGGTAGGATCCTTGCTGGGGATGCCCGCGAAACCCCGGCAAGACCCTTGCCGGGGGCATCTGCGGGGCCACGACTAGGCCCGCCCCACCAACATTTCGCTGTCCCGCGGCCATTCTGACGCAGCAACTGATACGTGTCCAACGTATCTATAATTTATGAAGTATTCATGCTATTATATTATCCATCTTAGATGTTTAAGGGGCTTTACTATGCAATTTTATATTATTTTTGGAACTAACTTTTTAACGCAGAGCCCTGTGCCAGTTTCTCTTTTTTCCCCTTGTTTCAGTGTTTCACAGAACAGGTATATCAAACGGAGTCCAAACGGAATGAAAACTTCGGGAGAGTTAATTTTGGAACGGAAGAAATCCATGGGACTTGGAGTGCACGTAAGGGAAGCAACGAGGAAGGCACGAGGCAGGGGGGGCGCGCCCTCCACCCTTGTGGGCCCCTCATGGCTCCCCTGACAGACTTCTTTCGCCTATATATGTCCATATACCCAAAAAACATCGGGGAACAGAATAGATCAGGAGTTCCGTCGCCGCAAGCCTCTGTAACCACGAGAAACCAATCGAGACCCTGTTTCGGCACCCTGCCGGAGGGGGGATCCCTCACCGGTGGCCATCTTCATCATCCCAGCGCTCTCCAGGACGAGGAGGGAGTAGTTCACCCTCGGGGCTGAGGGTATGAACCAGTAGCTATGTGTTTGATCTCTCTCTCTCTCTCTCTCTCGTGTTCTTGAGGTGATACGATCTTGATGTATCGCGAGCTTTGCTATTATAGTTGGATCTTATGATGTTTCTGTTGGAGATATGCCCTAGAGGCAATCATGTATGATGATATTTCCTATGTGTTTATGAATAAAGATAGTCCTTGGACATTATCAATGATGTGTGTCAGCAAGTACATGACTTGTTTGTGGGACTATGCATTGTATGATGACTGTCCTAAAAGGTCCCTAGTCGAAAGGGCTGTGTGGACGCCTTGGCCGACTAGACTAGCATATGACACGGTCGATGGCTTTGTCTCACTAGCCATAAAGCATTGGATGCTAACCGGATAATATGGACTTGGAAAGGTCTCGGTCGGATTCGGCGTGGTCGGATCCGAGTCGAGATAAGGTCCGAGTCGGACAGACCCAACTATGAGGCAGCGGCGATATGTCATCTGTGAGTCTCTAGTACAACATACGTTCTATGTCCTAAAACCTGAGCTGACGCATGTACTCGGGATGGTGACAGACTTGCTTTGGGCCGACCAAACGCTACTCCATGACTGGGTAGTTACAAAGGTAGGTTTCGGGTTTGTCCAGTCCCATGCTGCGAGACATGGTCGAGCAAGATGGGATTTGCCCCTCCGATCAGGAGAGATATACTCTGGGCCCCTCGTGTGATCCGACCAGGATAAGCATGGCCATGCGACAAGGATTATGAGATAATCCGGATTGTGGTCGGCATCACTGGAACGAGAAAGAGGTCGGGCTAGCACAAGGATGACAGTCTCTCCTTGAGCCCGACAACATATATCGTGTGGCCAAGGGAGCAGAAGTGTGACACGTTGTACAGGTTCGCCTAACTAGCTTCATAGTCTGCTTGGTGGTCGACACGCCTTGCTAGAGGCCGCTACCAACCGTGTTGGTCAGAGGTGATCCGAACTGTGACCAAGCCGACTTGAACCTAAGGGGTCGCACGCTTAAGGGAAGGAACCTACGAGGTCGGTTCGTAGGACACTGGTCGGATGTGATCCAAACTGGACAAGGAACGTGACCGAGTAGACTTTGGGCTTTAGGGTCCATGCGAGGCCCAAGTGTTGAGCCTGCGACGGATGCCTATATAAAGTGGAGGTGCAGCACACTCATGCGGTTGATCGCTTCGGCGCTGCGACTAGGGTTTGCATGTGTTGTGAATAGCCACCTCCACTCGCCGCCGACTATGTGATCGGACCTAGCAGTCCGCCGCACGGTGTTCCTCCTGCCAACGCGGATACCATTAGAGGCGGTGCACTTGCGCCGCTCCGGCGAACTCGTACGTGGGATCGGACAACCGGCTGTTCGAGGGAGATCGAACGTGGAAGAGACGATCCACGCGGACGCGTTGCCCCAACTCTTCTTCCACTGCACGGCACTACGCGTCTAGTGGTAACGAACTATGATCCATCACCCGTAGCATGTTCCTGGAAGTTCTGCGCGTAGGAAAATTAGAATTTGCAGCCGACGCACCCTACCGTGGAACCCAACAGTTTCTCCCCCTCTACTCTCTTGTAATGGATTGAGTTTTCCCTTTGAAGTTATCTTGTCGGATTGAGTCTTCAAGGATTTGAGAACACTTGATGTATATCTTGCTGTGCTTATCTGTGGTGACAATGGGTTATCCCGTGATCCACTTGATGTATGTTTTGGTTATCAACTTGCGGCTTCCGCCCATGAACCTATGCATAGGGGTTGGCACACGTTTTCGTCTTGACTCTCTGGTAGAAACTTTGGGGCACTCTTTGAAGTACTTTGTGATGGTTGAATAGATGAATCTGAGATTGTGTGATGCATATCGTATAATCATGCCCACGGATACTTGAGGTGACATTGGAGTATCTAGGTGACATTAGGGTTTTGGTTGATTTGTGTCTTAAGGTGTTATTCTAGTACGGACTCTATGATAGATTGAACGGAAAGAATAGCTTCATGTTATTTTATTACGGACTCTTGAATAGATCGAGCAGAAAGAATAACTTTGAGGTGGTTTCGTACCCTACCATAATATCTTTGTTTGTTCACCACTATTAGTGACTTTGGAGTGACTCTTTGTTGCATGTTGAGGTATATTTATATGATCCGGTTATGTTATTATTGTTGAGAGATCTTGCACTAGTGAAAGTATGAACCTTAGGCCTTGTTTCCTAACATTGCAATACCGTTTACGTTCACTTTTACCACTTGCTACCTTGCTGTTTTATAATTTCAGATTACAAAAACCTATATCTACCATCCATATTGCACTTGTATCACCATCTCTTCGCCGAACTAGTGCACCTATACAATTTACCATTGTATTGGGTGTGTTAGGGACACAAGAGACTCTTTGTTATTTGGTTGCAGGGTTGTTTGAGAGAGACCATCTTCATCCTACGCCTCCCACGGATTGATAAATCTTAGGTCATCCACTTGAGGGAAATTTGCTACTGTCCTACAAACCTCTGCACTTGGAGGCCCAACAACGTCGACAAGGAGAAGGTTGCATAGTAGACATCAAGCTCTTTTCTGGCGCCGTTGCCGGGGAGGCTAGGTAAGCGACACTCGCACCCCGTCAACTAAGCTCTTTTCTGCCGCCGTTGCCGGGGAGGTTAGTGCTTGAAGGTATATCTTTAGATCTTGCAACTGAATCTTTTAGTTTCTTGTTTTATCACAAGTTTACTTTATAAAAGAAAACTTTTAAGAAATGGAATTGAGTTTGCCTCATACGCTTCATCTTTTTAATATCTTTCGTGAGTATGATGGAAAGGAAAATTGTGCTCAAGTGCTAGAAGAAGAAATCTATAGAATGTTTGGCACTAAATCTTTGTATGATGAGCAATATTGCAATGTTGTTAGTATGAATTCTATGAATATCCATAACGCTAAGGAGATGCAAAGCCACAAGCTTGGGTAAGCTATGTTTGATGAAGATGATATTTTTTGTCCCCCAAGTTTTGATGAGCAAATTTATTATGATTAAAGCATGCCTCCTATTTATGATGATTATTGTGATGACATGTATGCTATAAAAAAATAAAGATAACCATGAAACTTGTCATCATGATTTTAATTTTCAATTGGATTATGCTTCACATGATAGTTATTTTGTTGAGTTTGCTCCCACTACTATTGATGAGAATAAGTTTGCTTATGTGGAGAGTAGTAAAATTTCTATGCAAGTAGATCATGAAAAGAATGCTTTATGTGTTGGTTATATGGTTTAATTCATTCATGATGCTACTGAAAATTATTATGAGGGAGGAATACATGCTTGTAGGAATTGCAATAATTTCAAGTTTCCTCTCTATGTTCTTAAAATCTTGAAGTTATGCTTGTTTTGCCTTCCTATGTTAGTTGATTATTGTTTCCATAATTTGTTTGCTCACAAAATCCCTATGCATAGGAAGTGGGTTAGACTTAAATGTTCTAGTCATATTCTTCTTGATGCTCTCTTTATGTTTCAATTCTTAACTTTTATGTGAGCATCATTGAAATCATCATGCCTAGCTAGGGGCGTTAAACGATAGCGCTTGTTAGGAGGCAACCCAATTTTATTTTAGTTTCTTGCTTTTTGGTTCTTTTTAGTAATAAAAAAATCATCTAGCTTTTGTTTAGATGTGCTTTATGTTTTAATTAGTGTTTGCGCCAAGTTAAACCTATAGGATCTTCTTGGATGATAGTCATTTGATCTTGCTGAAAAATTCCAGAAACTTTCTGTTCACGAAAACAATTGTTGAGAATCACCAGAACGTGATAACATACTGATTCCAATTGCAGTAGATCAATAAACAAATTATCTAGGTCTTCCTATTTTGGTATAATTTTTGGAGTTCTAGAAGTTTGCGTTAGTTACAGATTACTACAGACTGTTCTGTTTTTGACAGATTCTGTTTTTTATGTGTTGTTTGCTTATTTTGATGAATCTATGGCTAGTAAAATAGTTTATAAACCATAGGGAAGTTGGAATACAGTAAGTTTAACACCAATATAAATAAAGAATGAGTTCATTACATGACCTTGAAGTGGTGTTTTGTTTTCTTTCGCTAACGGAGCTTCCGAGTTTACTGTTGAGTTTTGTGTTGTGAAGTTTTCAAGTTTTGGGTAAAGATTCAATGGACTATGAAATAAGGAGTGGCAAGAGCCTAATCTTGGGGATGCCCAAGGCACCCCAAGGTAATATTCAAGGACAACCAAGAGCCTAAGCTTGGGGATGCCCCAGATGGCATCCCCTCTTTTGTCTTCGTTCATCGGTAACTTTACTTGGAGCTATATTTTTATTCACCACATGATATGTGTTTTGCTTGGAGCGTCATGTCATTTTATTTTGTTTTGCTTGCTGTTTGTATAAAATACCAAGGTCTGAAATTCTTAAATGGGAGAGAGTATTCACATAGCTACATAATTATTTAACTACTCATTAATCTTCACTTATATCTTTTTGGAGTAGTTTGTCATTTACTCGTGTGCTTCACTTATATCCTATGAGTAAGTGGTTGAATGAATTGAATATCATAAATCTGAAATTATATATGTTTCATATGCTTATTCCATGGGGAGTAATGACTTCACATATAACAAGTAGAGGTGGTAAATTTATTGAAGGTTAGCAAACATTGTATTGGTCACTTGAACAATTCATGAAAGAATATCGAGGGAAGAGAGATTTCACATATAATATACTATCTTGGACATCTTTTGCGATTGTGAGCACTCATTAAAATATGACATGCTAAAAGGTTGATGTTGGACAAGGAAGACAAAGTAATGGGTTATGTTTTCTTATATCCGAAATAAAGTATATTGGCATGGATCGCCCAACACGTTGAGCTTGCCTTTCCCCCTCATGCTAGCCAAATTCTTCGCACCAAGTAGATATACTACTTGTTCTTTCAAACATCCTTAAACCAGTATTGCCATGAGAGTCCACCACACCTACCTATGGATTGAGTAAGATCCTTCAAGTAAGTTGTCATCGGTGCATGCAATAAAAATTGCTCTCTAAATATGTATGATCTTTTAGTGTGGAGAAAATAAGCTTTATACGATCTTGTGATATGGAAGAAATAAAAGCGACGGGCTGCATAATAAAGGTCCCTATCACAAGTGGCAATATAAAGTGACGTTCCCTCGCATTAAGATTTTGTGCATCCAACTATAAAAGCGCATGGAAACCTCTGCTTCCCTCTACGAAGGGCCTATCTTTTACTTTTATGCAAGAGTCATGGTGATCTTCACCTTTCTTTTTTTCATTTTATCCTTTGGCAAGCACCTCGTGTTGGAAAGATTTTGATATATATATCCAATTGGATGTAAGGCATCATGAACTATTATTGCTGACATTACCCTTGAGGTAAAAGGTTGGGAGGCGAATCTACTAGCCCCTATCTTTCTCTGTGTCTGATTAAAACTTTGAACCCATAAATATCGCGTGAGTGTTAGCAATTGTGAAAGACTAAATGATAGTTGAGTATGTGGAGTTTGCTAAATCAAAGCTCTGACATAGACTCTTCCTGAAAATAAGATGAATTGTAATTGTTTGATGACTAATAACACAGTTTGTTAGTTTTCAAGAAAGTTTATGATCTATACTTTAATATGTGAATAGTTTGTTACTTGATCATGCAAGGTTCTATGAGTTGAGCTACTGTTATGACATATAATGATGCTAGAAAAGGTGATTGAAATTATCATTGATCAAACTTATGCACCTGCTAGCATTCACAATTCATAAATTCTTTCTTTTATCATTTACCTACTCGAGGACGAGAAGGAATTAAGCTTGGGGATGCTGGTACGTATCCAACATATCTATAATTTATGAAGTATTCATGCTATTATATTATCCATCTTGGATGTTTAATGGGCTTTACTATGCACCTTTATATTATTTTTGGGACTAACTTATTAACCCAGAGCCCAGAGCCCAGTGTCAGTTTCTGTTTTTTCCCTTGTTTCAGTGTTTCGCACAAAAGGAATATCAAACGGAGTCCAAACGGAATGAAACCTCCGGGAGAGTTATTTTTGGAACGGAAGCAATCCAGGGGACTTGGAGTGCACGTAAGGGAAGAAACGAGGAAGGCACGAGGCAGGGGGGCGCGCCCTCCACCCTCGTGGCTCCCCTGACCGACTTCTTGCGCCTATATATGTCCATATACCCTAAAACATCGGGGAACACAATAGATCGGGAGTTCCGCCGCCGCAAACCTCCAGAGACACGGGAAACCACCCGGGACCCTATTCCGGCACCCTGCCAGAGGGTGGATCCCTCATCGGTGGCCATCTTCATCATCCGGGTGCTCTCCATGACGAGGAGGGAGTAGTTCACCCTCGGGGTTGAGGGTATGTACCAGTAGCTATGTGTTTGATCTCTCTCTCTCTCTCTCTCTCTCTCGTGTTCTTGAGGTGATACGATCTTGATGTATCGTGAGCTTTGCTATTATAGTTGGAACTTATGATGTTTCTCCCCCTCTACTCTCTTGTAATGGATTGAGTTTTCCCTTTGAAGTTATCTTGTCGGATTGAGTCTTTAAGGATTTTAGAACACTTGATGTATGTCTTGCCGTGCTTAACTGTGGTGACAATGGGATATCACGTGATCCACTTGATGTATGTTTTGGTGATCAACTTCCGGGTTCTGCCCATGAACCTATGCATAGGGGTTGGCACACGTTTTCGTCTGGACTCTCCAGTAGAAACCTTGGGGCACTCTTTGAAGTACTTTGTGTTGGTTGAATGGATGAATCTGAGATTGTGTGATGCATATCGTATAATCATGCCCACGGATACTTGAGGTGACATTGGTGTATCTAGGTGACATTAGGGTTTTGGTTTATTTGTGTCTTAAGGTGTTATTCTAGTACGAACTCTATGATAGATTGAACGGAAAGAATAGCTTCATGTTATTTTACTACGGACTCTTGAATAGATCGAGCAGAAAGAATAACTTTGAGGTGGTTTCATACCCTACCATAATCTCTTCGTTTGTTCTCTGCTATTAGTAACTTTGAAGTGACTCTTTGTTTCATGTTGAGGGATAGTTATATGATCCGATTATGTTATTATTGTTGAGAGATCCTGCACTAGTGAAAGTATGAACCTTAGGCCTTGTTTCCTAGCATTGCAATACCGTTTACGCTCACTTTTACCACTTGCTACCTTGCTGTTTTTATTTTTTCAGATTACAAAAACCTATATCTACCATCCATATTGCACTTGTATCACCATCTCTTCGCCGAACTAGTGCACCTATACAATTTACCATTGTATTGGGTGTGTTGGGGACACAAGAGACTCTTTGTTATTTGGTTGCAGGGTTGTTTGAGAGAGACCATCTTCATACTACGCATCCCACGGGTTGATAAACCTTAGGTCATCCACTT
This sequence comes from Aegilops bicornis, assembly GCA_021605145.1. Taxonomy (NCBI): domain Eukaryota; kingdom Viridiplantae; phylum Streptophyta; class Magnoliopsida; order Poales; family Poaceae; genus Aegilops; species Aegilops bicornis. The sequence goes on along the minus strand of CM038673.1, from coordinate 239,818,638 downwards.
GAGGGAAATTTGCTACTGTCCTACAAACCTATCCACTTGGAGGCCCAACAACGTCTACATGGAGAAGGTTGTGTAGTAAACATCAGCAACCAGCCCGCCAACTAGGCAAGCGCCTGCGTGGGAGCATGCAGCTTCTAGGCCAACTAGTCGAGCACCTGCGTGGTAGCATGCAGATCTTCGTGAAGACCATATCGCCGCACCAGCACAACAACTAGCCAGCCAGCATGGCGCTGCATGCCTCGTCAACTTGGATGCGCGTCGAAGCAAGGCGAGGCAGCGACGGACATGACGAGCTCTGTTGCCGCCCCCGATAAAGCAAGAGGGCATGTAGGCCGCGCATTAAATGCGTTTGTCCTACAATACCAGGTGATAAACTTGTACACTGTAGATACTTTACACCTCCTGTGTGCCACTGTGGCGACCCCTTTGACATATAAAAGGAGGCCCGATGCGTACTGTGCAAGGATTCAGACTCTTTGGACTGGGCACGCATATTAGCTAGTCCAAGAACGGAAGAGCACCAAATAAACACAGACAAGCAGGACTAGGGTTTTACGCATCGTTTGTGGCCCGAACCTGGGGAAAAATCCCCTCACGCTGATTGGTAGCCTGCTCTTTGTGCAGCTCCACACCCCGCCAACCGTAGAAGGGATTCCCCGGGATCCCATAGGTGTCGTTTCCTCGACAACTCTTAGGACGGGCTCGGGAGCTCTCGTCTGGAGGTTCTTTGACCTGACCAGCGTCATGAGGGAGGCGTTCGAGCACCATGTGGAGGCATGCTTCAATGTGTGTTTCCATGAGCAGGGCGCGAAGCTCCAGGCGCTCAGGAGTTCATCATCCCAGGCAATCGAAGAGCTTCAGGAGACGCGAGCCATGCGCGGCGAGCGCCGCCCCGCACCACTCAGCACAACTGCCGCCCCTGACATGGGTGGCAAGCTACGCATTTGCATCAACATCCCAGGACACGACAGGGCTACTTCTCAGGAGCTCTTCCGGCCATCCCGCATTGGCCGAAGTGGGGGCTACCCCTACAGCTATGTCTGCATGTCGTTCGGCCTACTTAGCATAGCTGCCACGCACCAGCGCTACATGCAGGGCGTCCTCGCGGCTCACGAGGCCAGGCGCCAGGCAATCCTGACGGAGGAGGTGTCGAAACCTCCGGAGCCCCCCCGAGGCTCAGGAGTCGGCCGACTCATGAGGAACGATCTCTGCAGCGCGCATCTTCAGCTACCCCAACACTTCTACAACGACGGTGCCAGGTGACTTTTTGGTTTATTCAGTTGAGGGCGCCCCTCGGGCTACATCATCCACAAGCTGTTAGGGCTAGCCCCTGCAGCCTGTATCATTTTTACGCATGTATCAGAATTGGTTTCGCCTCACATGAATTTCCTAAGATATTGCAACCTGCATGTCCGGTGCTTCGTCACCATCAGCGTTGTGTGCCCTCGCAAGCCCGCCCACGACCGCCTCATGATTAAGGACTGGCACAGTTTCTGTACTCGGGTTCGTCCCTACAGCGTCGCTAAATCCAATTGGCCGAGCTCTGTCTCACGGGCTAGCTCCCATGCACATCACCTCCCATGGTCCCTTGTGTCTTGTTCATGCATGAGCTAATCGCGTGTGGATAAGTCAGGGCCCGCAACCTGGTGCCTCGCCACCGCGGGAGCCGCGCGCTAGTTGTCTTTCATTAGGATTGTTGCATGAGAAGACTGGGCACAGCGTCTGTGCTCGGGTCCGTCCCTGAAGCGTCGATAAACCCAACGGATGAACTCTATCTGGCGGGCTGGCCCTATTCACGTCACCTCCTGGGGTCCTTGGTGTTTGGCCTTCTCATGCGATGTCCTCCGGAGATTCACTCGGCGCAGGCCACCTAAAAATCTCGCAGGGTCCTTACAAATGTTCGGAACCAAAAATCCAGGCGCAACCCACCTTGAGGTAGGGCCTCGTCAGTCCCGTGCTGGCTCACGGGTGCCCATATACACCTCCTCTAGTCCTGTCGTGCTAGACACGTGTACGGATGGGGCTGTACATGCCCCGGAGTCTCCCCCCGAGGGAACTCCCACCCACGCACCAGTGGAAGCCCCATGCTCCACGCTGGCGGACGACACTATCGAGGAGCGACTATGCCCATGCACCAGTGGAAGCCCCATGCTCCGCGCTGGTGGACAACACGGTCGAGGAGCGGGTATGCCCATGCTACGTGGAAGCACCATGCTTTGTGGTGGTGAATAAACAACTGAGGGCGCCCTAATGGCTGCAATAACCTCAGGAGGGCCATCATGCTCGCTGCCCGGCCTCGCCGCACCGCTTTCCCCACGGGAGGGCCGCGCGAGGGGGCTGGGCACGGGGGCTATGCTCAGGCCATGCCTGACACACGCCAGCTCACCAGGTCTCTCACACCTAGCCTTCTCGCATCCCTCCCAAGCAAAAGCTGGCGAGGAAAGGTATGGAGGGCTCCGGATTGACGATGCTCACATTTCCCTCATCAGGGTTGTTCGTACGTCAAGGGGAACCCCTGAGCATCACAACTCAGAGGTCTCACTGGTCACGTAGCCCCTCACCCCTTGGCCTCGTCCTGGTGATCTTGACGCGCGCCCCAACGACGGCTGAGGTATGCGCGTGGCCGGGCCCTGCCGACACAGAACACCAAGGCAAACAAGCAGGAAATCGAGCACAGAAAGGAAATTGCGGAATCACCTCCATACCTTTCCACCATGGAGTCCACTCTAGAGGTTATGCCTTCAAGCGCCTCGACAAGCTTGGGCAGAAGCCCAGCGAGGCCATCCTCCGGAGTCACCAGCGGCTTCTCATACTCTCCCCCATACAGGGAGCACAGCGCTGTCGGATTCCGGGCTCCGCAGACCCTAGATAGATTTGAACTCTATGCTGTGTGCAAAGAAATCAACCTCCCCACTCTGCCAACTCGTCGATCCCACAGCCTAGCTCGATGAACTGGAAGGAAACGAGACACAACAGTTTACCCAGGTTTGGGCCACCTTGCGGTGTAAAACCCTACTCCTGCTTTGTGCTGGATTGGCCTCGAGGTGGGCTGAGGATGAACTATTACAGTGGAAGAACAACCTCAGGAGGTGTGTTCTTGTGCTCGAGTGTGATGGTGAGGGTGTGGATGGATTGGATCCGGATCCCCTCCAATGGTGGTGGCTAGGCTCTATTTAAAGTGGCCTTGGTCCTCTTCCCAAATGAAGGCGGGAAGGGATCCCACAATGGCCAAATTCGAAGGGAGACAACTAGTACAACTTATCCTGAAAAAGGTGGTCTTCGGATGCAAAGCTTCTGGTCGTGACGCCGTGGTGGGCTCGGTGATGACATCCGTCCTGCCGTCCTGGCGGTCTCGGTCTTGTAGCATGGAAATGGAAACCTTTGGTTGAGTCCTCGGGACTCCGCATCTGTGCTTTCCTCCTTAGGACCAAAGAGGAAACCTGCAGTACTACGCCCGCTGGCGCCCGCACGACCTTGGTCGTCATTGGTTGCGTCATCCGAACCTCACGAGGTGAGGGCTTGCATAGAAATCTCAGCTCCTCGGGAGCCAGCCTGAGGAGGCCGCTCCTCCTAGAGGTCTTGATGTCGTCTGCCTCGCGAGGGTCGTGTGTTGTTGGTGCTAAAGATAGGCCGTACTAGGCCATTGATGGTGCCATGCCATGGGCCGGAGGCAGGCAAGTCTGGGTACCCCGGTTCCCAGAACGCTGAGAGTAGATCCCGGGCCCAAGGCGCGCTCAGACTTGGCTTCGAGGTGAAGCCAAAGGGCAAGTGCGGAGCGCCGCGGGCCCCAACCACTCGCGGCCTCGGTCGACGCGTGGCGCTTGACGGGACGTGGGCGTCTCCGCTTCCCCATGCAGCCTCGGCAACCGTCCTGGGTTGACAAAAAGGCCGGCGTCTGCCGCTGAGCCTTCATTGCCTCTTCGTCGTCTTGCTCCGGATCCCCTTCTCTCCCTGCTCAGAGCGCCTCCAGATCTGCCGCACCTTTCCTCGATCTCGTCGCCGATGGCCTCCAAGAAGGCGAAGACTGCCGCCCCTTCTACTCGCTCGGCCTCCTGGTTCGAGCCGGCCCTGAGCACGTCCACCGTTGCTAAGGAGAAGCACCTTGCCGCCGTGCTCCCACTGACGGAGAGCAGCGGCAGTGAGGGAGGAGAGACGGTGCTCCGGGTTGGCTACGCCAAGCCGGAGACCTTGGGGGAAACCTTTTACCCCTTGTTTCTCTACAGCGTCTTCACGGGGCTCGTCCCCCCTTCTCTAATTTCTTCTTCGCCATACCCAACCATTACCAGATCCACGTCCTTCATCTTCATCCCAACTCCATCCTCCTCCTGTCGATCTTCTCCTTCTACTGTGGGGCGTTTGTGGGAGTGATGCCCTCTGTTGCACTTTTCCGCCACTTCTTCTACCTCCGGATGGGCGCTCGCAGTGTTCCGGGTGCGTCTGCTTCGTTTCATCTCATGGCAGCAACACGATCTCGAGAGCCAGGAAGAAGGTGGAGGACTTCCGACACAAGTGGATCTTCAAGGACGCCAAGCGCTCCCACGCTCGGCTGGAGCTACCGACCGCCTTCCCGGCAAAGCTGGACCGGTGGGCTCATGAGAAGCTCACTTACCCTCGGGCGGAGCCGCTGCCGGAGAAGATGACGGCTGACCTGAAGGCGGAGAAGCTGATAGGGGCCATGCTCGTCAGGGAGTTCCTGACGTAGAGCATGGCCCCGCTCGAAGTGCACTCACGCCCTTTGTGGAGCTTCAAGGGCGCGGAAAACGACCTCTGGCTACGCCCGAACGACCTGTCCCACGAGGAGCTGAGCAAGGCCGTGCGCACCTTGCTCGAGAAGGATCTGACTGTCATCCCGGAATCCTATCTCCTGCTGTACCGCCATGTCGACGGGGTAAAGGTATCCATCGATATTCCCACCTTCAACGAGTAGGGGCTCGTGCCGCTGAAGCCCTCCCATCCCCCTAGCTCCCGGTGATGGTGTCCTCCGGTGAGCACTCCGGGGAGGAGGAGGAGAGGGACTCAGACGCGACCTTGGAGGGGGTGGGGGAGACCTCTCCCCCCAGCAGAACGATCTCCTCGGCACCCTCTCCGACGATGACGACGCCAGTGAGTACCTGATCGAGGGGTCGCCGCGCTCCACCGGGGTTGCCAATAGGTCCAGGGGCACCCCTCTGAAGAGGCTGAAGCAGGGGACCCCAAAGAAGGGCGGGACGGCATCGCTTCCCCAGGGCAGCGCCTCCGCCTTACCGACGGCCGCTACCGCCGCAGAGCCGGCTGCCGCACGCTCATTCGCTCCTGAGAGCGTGGCGAAGCTTGTGCCCCCGAAGCTCGGGGCTGCCGCGCTCCTAGCCAAGAGGAGGGAATACGTCGCTGATGAACAGTAAATGTTTTTACCTTGTTTCTGCTTCTCGTCTTTAGTGATGTGCTCACAACACCCCCATCCTGATGGCCAGGCTGCAGCCGGTGCCGAAGAGGAATAAGAAGGAGGCCAGGACCATCGAGGCCAAGTGGCCCGGCGCGCCATGGCGACCCTGGTGCGGGAGGGAGAGGTCGCCTCGCATCCTCCTACAACGGAGCTGGCCTCTCGAGGCTCGGGGGCCCAGCCTAAGGAGAAGTCCGCCTCCGTGGCTGAGCTGACTCCGGAGGTGTCTGTCCCCTCGCACCCACTGGGGATCTGAGGGCTCCGCAGCCTCCTGTCGTCCTTGCTGCAGCTACTTCGCGGACCCAGGCGCCGGTGCCGTCTCCTCCCCAAGCCATCACGCCAGCAGGCCATGGCTCTTCTGCCATGCCCGACGCTCTGGAGAGAGTCTTCTCCGTGCTGGACCGGCTCTGGGCCGATCTTCGGGGCACCGACCGGCGCAGGGCGACTGGGCGTCTGGAGCTGTTCTTGGTGTGGCTCCAGGCCGACACGTCCGTTAGGGCGGCCTGGGGCTAGGCCGAGGCTGCCGCCGAGGAGGGCAGGAAGGTGGCTGGCGTGGCGCAGCCTCTCGCGACGCAGCGTTGGCTGACGCAGCGGCCGCCAAGATGCGCTACTATGCAGCGGAAGCAGAGCTGAAGGCCTTCAGCGATGAGCAGGCCGCCCACACCCGCCAGCTTGATGAGCAGGAGGAGAAGCTGAAAGCCCGAGAGGCTGCGCTCACCGACCGCGACGCCGAGCTGGAGCAGGCATTCCAAGAACGGGCCATGGAGCGAGGTCTCCTGGATAAGCTGAAGGAGGAGGTGGAGGTGGCCCAGGCGCCCACGCCAAGCTCGTCTCTGATGACGAAGCTCAGCTGGATGACAGGGAGAAGGTCCTCGCCATAGCTGAGAATGCCACCGCCATGGGGCGTGATGCCTTTGGCTCCCTCGAGCTGAGGTCCCGCAAGGCACTACAGGACCTCTATGGGGAGGGGTACGAAAAGTTGATGGCGACTCCGGAGCAGGGCCCCACCGGGCTGCTCCCCAAGCTTGCCGCAGCGCTCGAGGGCATCGTCATCGGAGTGGGCCCCATGGTGGAGGGAGAGGCCCACGCGCTTTTTACCTCGGCCGCGACGCGTATCTTCAGCCACCTCCATCTTTGGGACCCCAGCTTTGACCTTGGTGCGCTGCTCGAACCTGTGGATCGTGAGCTCCACGGCGCTGTTGCCAAGGCCGTGGAGGAACAAGTGCAGGCCCTGCTGCAGAAGTTCCTCTGCGTCGACCCCGCGACCATGACTTATGGCAAGGACAGTGGCGACATCGTCGATGGCCGCCCCCCCAGGTGGACGACGGTGGTGCCCAAGGCTGAGGAAGAAGCTCGAAGGCGGTGCCTCCCCTTGTTTTAGTCATGCAACATTTATCGTGCCTCGTGGAGGCGTAAGAACTTTATGCTTTGAGCTTTAAGAGACAATATGTTTTGTAATAATTTGCCAGGGTTCTGTGATTTCTTTTCCGTTTTATTTAGTGTTCTGCGTCGGCAGGGCCCAGCCCCGCGCATACCTCAACCGCCATTGGGTCGTCCGGATCAACAGGACGAGACCAAGGGGTGAGAGGCTACGTGACCAGTGAGGCTCCTGAATCGCGATGCTTAGAATTCCCCCTTGACATATGAACAACCCTCGGGAAGGAGATGCGGGAGTAGGTTTTAGCGTTCTACATCGGTAGGGCCCGACCCCGCGCATACCTCAGCCACTGTTGGGGCGTCTAGATCACCAGGATGAGACCAAGGGGTGAGGGGCTACGTGACCAGTTAGGGTCCTGAGTCACGATGCTCAGGGTCCCCCTTGACGTACGAACAAACCTACATACCTTTCCTCTGAGCTATCACTCGGGAGGGGCGCGCGAAGACCAGGTGCGAGGGCCCTGGCAAGGTGGCGTACGCCAGGTGTGACCTGAGCGTAGCCCCCGTGCCCAGCCCCCTCGCGCAACCCTCCCTAGGGAAAAGCAGCGCAGTGAGGCTGAGTAGCGAGCCTGGTGGCTCATATGAGGTTAGTGCAACTGTGAGGCTGCCCTCAGTTGTTTATTCAGCAGCGCAGAGCATGGTGCTTCCACTCTGGCACGGGCATAGCCGCTCCTCGACCGTGTCGTCCGCCAGCGCGGAGCATGGGGCTTCCACTGGTACGTGGGTGGGAGCTCCCTCTGAGAGCAGACTACGGGGCGTGTACAACCCCGCCTTGACACGTGGCTTGCACGGCAGGGCAGGAGGAGGTGTGTATGGGCACTCGTGAGCAAGCGCGGGACTCACGAGGACCTACCTCAAGGCGGGTTGTGCTACCTCTTGAGCACTGCGTTGGTTTTCCCTTGAAGAGGAAAAGGTGATGCAGCAAAGTAGCATAAGTATTTCCCTCAGTTTTTGAGAACCAAGGTATCAATCCAGTAGGAGGCTACGCGCGAGTCCCTCGCACCTACACAAAACAAATAAATCCTCGCAACCAACACGATAAGGGGTTGTCAATCCCTACACGGTCACTTACGAGAGTGAGATCTGATAGATATGAAAGGATAGTTTTGGTATTTTTATGATAAAGATGCAAAGTAAAATAAAAGCAAAGGAAATAACTAAGTGTTGGAAGATTAATATGATGAAGATAGACCCGGGGGCCATAGGTTTCACTAGTGGCTTCTCTCAAGAGCATAAGTATTTTAAGGTGGGTGAACAAATTACTGTTGAGCAATTGAAAGAATTGAGCATAGTTATGACAATATCTAGGTATGATCATGTATATAGGCATCACGTCCGACACAAGTAGACTGACTCCTGCCTGCATCTACTACTATTACTTCACACATCGACCGCTATCCAACATGCATCTAGAGTATTAAGTTCATAAGAATAGTGTAATGCCTTAAGCAAGATGACATGATGTAGAGGGATAAATTCATGCAATATGATAAAAACCCCATCTTGTTATCCTCGATGGCAACAATACTATACGTGCCTTGCTGCCCCTCATCACATCGGGAAAGGACACCGCAAGATTGAACCCAAAGCTAAGCACTTCCCCCATTGCAAGAAAGATCAATCTAGTAGGCCAAACCAAACTGATAATTGAAGAGACTTGCAAAGATAACCAATCATACATAAAAAGAATTCAGAAGATTCAAATATTGTTCATAGATAAACTTGATCATAAACCCACAATTCATCGGTCTCAACAAACACACTGCAAAAGAAGATTACATCGAATAGATCTCCACGAGAGAGGGGGAGAACACTGTATTGAGATCCAAAAAGAGAGAGAAAGCCATCTAGCTAATAACTATGGACCCAAAGGTCTGAGGTAAACTACTCACACTTCATCGAAGGCCTATGGTGTTGATGTACAAGCCCTCCGTGATCGATGCCCCCTCTGGCGGAGCTCCGGAACAGGGCCCAAGATGGGATCTCGTGGGTACAGAAGGTTGCGGCGGTGGAATTAGGTTTTTGGCTCCGTATCTGATCGTTTGGGGGGCAATGAGGTATATATAGGAGGAAGAAGTACGTCGGTGGAGCAACAGGGGCCCACGAGGGTGGAGGGCGCCCTAGGGGGTAGGCACGCCCCCTACCTCGTGGCTTCCCCCTGGTTGCTTGACGAGGGTCCAAGTCTCCTGGATCATGTTCGTTCCAAAAATCACGTTCCCGAAGGTTTCATTCCGTTTGGACTCTGTTTGATATTCTTTTTCTACAAAACTCTGAAATAGGCAAAAAACAGCAATTCTGGACTAGGCCTCCGGTTAATAGGTTAGTCCCAAAAATAATATAAAAGCGAATAATAAAGCCCAATAATGTCCAAAAGAGAAGATAATATAGCATGGAGCAATAAAAAATTATAGATACGTTGGAGACGTATCAGGTTGCGCCTCAATTTGATTCGGAGCACTTGTGATGGTCCTGCAAGATGGTTAGGAAGCCTGCGTTGAGTGAATCTCCTGAGGTTATCTCATGAGAAGGACAGACACCAACGATCCCAGGACGTGACGTGAACGGGGCCGGCCCGCTAGACAGTGCTCCGCAGTTGGGTTTGTCGACGCTGCAGGGACGGACTTGATCACAGATGCCGTGCCTAGTCTTCTCATGCAAAGATCTTGAAGAAAGACAACCGGCGCGGCTCCGATGGTGGTGAGGCACTGGGTCGCGCGCCCTAACTTATCCGCGCCCGATTAGCTCATGCGAGAACAAGGCACCAAGGACCATGGGAGGTGACGTGCACGGGAGCTGGCCCACGAGCCAGAGCTCAGCCACTTGAGTTTAGTGAAGCTGCAGGGACGGACCTGAGCACAGACGTCGTGCCAGTCCTTAATCATGAGGCGGTCATGGGCGGGTTTGCAAGGGTGCACGATGTTGATGGTGATGAAGCGCCGGACAGGCAGGTGATAAACATAAAGCAACTGATGGAAGTGATAAAGCCAGTTTTGATAGATGCAAAGAATGAAACATGCCACATGGATGGACCCACACGGCTTGGGGATAATGCAGCCCGAGGGGCGCCCCCAACTAAAGAAACCAAAAAATGTCACCTAGCACTGTTGCTGAAGAAGTGTTGAAGCAGCTGAAGATGCATGCTGCTGAAGTCGCTCCTCATGATTCGTCCGGGTCCTGAACCTCATGAGGCTCTGGAGGCCCAGGGGGCTCGCGAGAGTCCAGCGCCACCTCCATCTGGATCGCCCTACGCCTGGTGTTGTGAGCCTCCTGGACGGCCCGCATGTGGCGACGGAATGTAGCAGTCGCGTTTGACAGGCCAAAGGGCATGTGACCGTACCTTTGAGGGGGGACCTTGCACCGGCCAACGTGGGACGGCCAGAAGAGCTCCTCAGACGTGGCTCTGTTGAGCCCTGGGATGTTGACACAGACGCACAGCTCACTGCGCTCGTCAGGGGCAACAGCTGCACTAGGAGTGGGCGACGGTGCTCGCCACACATGGCTTGCACCTCCTGCAACTCCTTGATCGCCTTGGTGATGAACTCCTGAGCACCTGGCGCCTTGTGCCCTCCTCGCGGAAGCGCGCGTTGAAGCACACCTCCACATGGTGCTCGAGCGCCTCCCTCGGGATGTTGGCCAGGTCAGAGGCCCTCCAGAGGAGAGCCCCCAAGCCCAGCTGAGAGGGGCGCCAGGCGTGCCTTAATATGCGAGAGGGGAAGGCGCCCGTCGGTGGGCGCAGGTCTTGAGGCAGGGCCACCGGCCGCCCCATCCTCTTGACGTCCGAGCCGGAGCTGCTGCTTCTTCTTCTTGGGGATGGCCTCAGGAGGATGGACAGCGCCCTCATCATTTGGGTTCTTGACCGCCGCAGCCTGGTAGGCGTGCTCAAGGGAGCACACTGCGTCCTTCTCGTCGCAGTCGACCGTGATGATGCTGCCGCTTCCTGGCATCTTGACGACATTGTAGCCATGGTGAGTCGTAGCCATGAACTTGGCCAGGGCTGGATACCCGAGGATGGCATTGTACGGGAGGCGAATGTGGGCAATGTCGAAGTCGATGAGCTCTGTGCAGTAGTTGTCATTCTTGCCGAAGGTGACAGGGAGGCAGATCTCCCCTATCGGGGTGGTGGAGCCATCGGTTACTCCTGAGAAGGGCTTGGTAGGCTGAAGCTGGTCGTACGGCAACTAGATCCTATTGAACGTCCAGACAGAGAGAACATTGAGCCCCGCGCCACCATTTATGAGTGTCTTGGTGACAAGTACGTTGCTGCTGGTAGGCGAGCAGACCATCGGGAGGGCGCCGGCAGTAGCCGCTCACTTGAGCTAGTCAAAAGAGTCAAAAGTGATGGCGTACTTCGACCACCTGAGCGGACGCGTTGCCTCGAGCTTGGGGAGGGCCGCATTCAACTCGCGAGCGAACTGCTTGAAGATGCGATGGGAGGCAGGGGCCCGACCTACGCCTAGGATGCAAGCGATGGCACAAGGCTCTTGGAAGCACCCAGCCCCATCATCTTGGTGGTGGTCATCATTCCTTCTTGGTGGTGGTGGCAGCAGAGGAAGGCCAGGGTTGCCCTAAGGGCAGTCCTCACGAGGCTAATCCCTCCAGGGACCCTCGCAAGGCTGGCCCTGTAAGCGGTCCTTGCGAGGCTAATTGCCAGTCCTGGTGGGTATCGCGGTTGTCCCACCATCCTTCGCCTCGGCCTCCTCCATGGCCTTAGCCTCGATCGTTGCGCACGGGGCAATGACCAAGCCGCCTGTCACAGATGGCCCTGAGCTCCTGGCAGTCATTGGTGTTGTGTATGTGTACGTTGTGGAAGACGCAGAATGGGCGGCTGCCCTTGGATGACTCTGGGTGGTCGCAGTCGCGCTTCGTCTTAGGCTTGGCTGCGAGCATAGCTGGCCCCTTGCGCTTCACGTCCTTGGCCTTTGTTTTCGTGTCTTTTGGGTCAGCCTCCGGGAGCTCCAGGAGGAAGAGGCAACCTTCTTCAGCTCTTGCACACTTGGTCGCCATGTTGAACTTCTCTAGAGCCATGCACATGTCCTCGTGTATGGTGAGCTCTTCCTTCATATTGACGTCCCAGACGCCATCAGTGAACACCGAGTCAACGACGGGGTGGCGGTGCACCCATCACGCTGCACAGAGGGCTGCATCAATGAAGCCTGCTACTCGTGGGCCGCGGGGCCGATGGTGGCATTGGCCGCGGGCGGCTGGGAGCACCGTCGCCTGCCGGCACTGTCTGGGCGACGCGGGCGGCGTGGGCAGCCCGACGCTTAGCACGAACTCAACGAGCATCCGCCATGGGGATGGCGAAACGGTCGTGAATCAACCGGAGGAAGAGAAGCTCCGACGCACCACTACCTAGCACGCCAAATGTTGCATTCCGGGCTCCGCAGACCATGGATAGATTTGAACTCTAGGGTGCGTGCGAAGAACTCAACCTCCCCAGTCTGCCAACTTGTTGATCCCACGGCCTCGCTCAATGAACTGGAAAGAAACGAGACACAACAGTTTACCCAGGTTCGGGCCACCTTGCGGTGTAAAACCCTACTCCTGCTTTGTGGTGGATTGGCCTTGAGGTGGGCTGAGAACGAACTAGTATAGTAGAAGAACAACCTTAGGAGGTGCGTTCTTGTTCTTGAGTGAGCTGGTGAGGGAGCGGATGGGTTGCATCTGGATCCCCTCCTACGATGGTGGCTAGGCTCTATTTATAGTGGCCTTGGTCCTCTTCCCAAATGAAGGTGGGAAGGGATCCTACAACAGCCAAATTCGAATGGAGACAACTAGTACAGCTTATCCTGACATAAAGGTGGTCTTCGCCTGCAAAGCTTCTAGTCGTGACGCCATGGTGGGCTCGGCGATGACATCCGTCCTGGCGGTCTTGGTCTTGTAGCATGGAAATGGAAACCTTCGATTGATTCCTCAGGACTCCGTGTTGCCGCTTGCCTCCTTAGCACCAAAGAGGAAACCTGCAGTACCACGCCCGCTAGCGCCCGCCCGCCCTTGGTTGTCATGGCTTGCGTCATCCACACCTTAAGAGGTGAGGGCTTGTATACAAATATCCGCTCCTGGGGAGCCAGCCTGAGGAGGCCGCTCCTCCTGGCCTTGGTTTGCGCTTCACCCCCTTGGCCTTGGTTTTCTTGTCTTCTGGGTCAGCCTCCAGGAGCTCCAGGAGGGATAGGCGACCTTCCTCAGCTCTTGTGCACTTGGTCGCCATGTTGAAAATTTCGACAGCCATGCACAGGTCCTCGTGTATGGCGAGCTCTTCCTTCATCTTGACGTCCCGGACACCATCAATGAACGCCGAAATGATGGCCTCGTCTGACACCTTTGGAATCTTGAGGCAGACGTTGTTGAAGCGTTGGATGTATTTTTGCAAGGTCTCCCCTGGCTGCTGCTCGTTGCGCCGCAGGTCACCTGCAACCGGAGGGCGGCCGCGAGTGCCCTGGAAGTTGGTGATGAAACGTTCCCGCATCTCATCCCAAGAGGAGATCAATCCCGCGGGGAGGTTCACGAGCCACGAGCGCAGGCCATTATTCAAGGCCATGAGAAACTAGTTCGCCAAGACCTTCTCATCGCCGTTGGCCGCCTCAATGCTCAACTCGTAGAGTTGCAGAAACTCAGCTTGGTCGGGGGTGCTGTCATAGCACGGAAGCAGGTCAGGCTTGAACTTCCCTGGCCAGACGACGTGGCTTAGCTCCGGGGTGAACGCACAACATCATGACGTGGTCATAGGAGCACGCCGTGGAGGTGGATCCTGATCTTGGCGTTCGCGCGCCACCACCTCGGGCGGCACGCGGTCTCGGCGTAGCTGGGAGCGCACGCGCCTCTCCTTAGGGCCGCTGCACCACTTGTAAGCTTTCTTCATCACGTGTCGGCGCCCTGCGCGGTGAGTCGCCTCGTGGAGCCTCGCACCTTGGCTCAGGGACGACGGCTTGCCTGGGGGGTGGAGGATGTGCACCGTGAGCCACGTCGCCCGCAAGAGGCGGAGGTGGCAGTGAGCGGGATGGTGCAGGGGCCTCTCCTGCAATGCTGACAAGCTCGGTGATGCGGTCTAGCCAGGCCTCATAGAGGTCGTCGGTCGGGAGATAGCGCAGGAGCTCGTGTGCCATGAGCAATGCAGCCTGTGCGTTCGCCGACCCGCGACAAGCATGACAAGACGAAGCGGCCGCCGGAGTCAGTGACGGGGTGGCGGTGCGCCCATCACGCCGCACAGAAGGCTGCATCGATGAAGCCTGCTGCTCGTGGGCCGCTGGGCCGATGGTGGCGTTGGCCGCGGGTGGTGGGGAGTGTCGTTGCTTGCCGGTTCTGTCTGGGCAAAGCGGGTGGCGAGGGCGGCCCGACACTCGGCACGAACTCGACGAGCATCTGCCGTGGGGACGACAAAATGGTCGCGAATCAACCGGAGGAAGAGAGGCTCCGACGCACCCCTACCTGGCGCGCCAAATGTTGGATTTCGGGCTCCGCACACCCTGGATAGATTCAAACTCTATGGTGCGTGCAAAGAACTCAACCTCCCCAGTCTGCCAACTTGTTGATCCCACGACCTAGCTCGAATAACTGGAAGGAAATGAGACACAACAGTTTACCCAGGTTCAAGCGACCTTGCGGTGTAAAACCCTACTCCTGCTTTGTGGTGGATTGGCCTTGAGGTGGGCTGAGGATGAACTAGTATAGTGGAAGAACAACCTCAAGAGGTGTGTTCTTGTGCTCGAGTAAGCTGGTGAGGGTGTGGATGGATTGGATCCGGATCCCCTCCTATGATGGTGGCTAGGCTCTATTGATAGTGGCCTCGGTCCTCTTCCCGAATGAAGGCGGGAAGGGATCCCACAATGGCCAAATTCGAAGGGAGACAACCAGTACAACTTATCCTGACAAAAGGTGGTCTTCACCTGCAAAGCTTCTGGTCATGACGCCGTGGTGGGCTCGGCGATGACATCCGTCCTGCCGTCCTAGCGGTCTTGGTCTTGTAGCATGGAAATGGAACCCTTCGGTTGATTCCTCGGGACTGCGCGTCTGCGCTTGCCTCCTTAGCACCAAAGAGGAAACCTGCAGTATGATACGTCCATTTTGCATCATGTTTTCTTACTGCTATTTATAATGTTTTTTGGAGTAGTTCTAGTGCCTTTTCTCTCATAATTTGCAAGGTATACACCAAGAGGGAGAATTCCGGCAGCTGGAAATCTTGACCTGAAAAAGCTACGTAAGGCCACCTATTCTGCACAACTCCAAACAAGCTGAAACTTCAAGAGATTTTTTATGGAATATTTAAGAAATATTGGAGCCAATAACTACTAGAGGGGGGCCACCTGGTGGGCACAACCCACCTGGGCGCGCCCTGGTGGGTTGTAGCCCCCTTGGCCCACCTCTGGTGCCTATCTTCTGGTATATAAGTCATCTTTACCTAGAAAAAATGAGGAGAAGACTTTCGGGGCGGAGCGCCGCCGTCTCGAGGCGGAACTTGGGCAGGATCACTTTTGCCCTCCGGCGGAGTGATTCTGCTGGGGGAACTTCCCTCCTGGAGTGGGAAATCATCATCATCATCACCACCAACAAATCTCCCATCTTGTGGAGGGCAATCTCCATCAACATCTTCAGCCGCACCATCTCATCTCAAACCCTAGTTCATCTCTTGTATTCAATCTTTTTACCGGAACTATAAATTGGTGCTAGGGGTGACTAGTAGTGTTGATTACATCTTGTAGTCGATTACTATATGGTTTATTTGGTGGAAGATTATATGTTCAGATCCATGATGCTATTTAATACTCCTATGATCATGAGCATGTTTATTATTTGTGAGTAGTTACTTTCATTCATGAGGTCACGGGATAAATCATGTTGCAAGTAATCATGTGAATTTGATACGTGTTCGATATTTTGATGGTATGTATGTTGTGATTCCCTTAGTGGTGTCATGTGAACGTCGACTACATGACACTTCACCATATTTGGGCCTAAGGGAACGCATTGTGGAGTATTCAATAGATGGTGGGTTGCGAGAGTGACAGAAGCTTAAACCCCAGTTTATGTGTTATTCCGTAAGGGACCAATTGGACCCAAAAGTTTAAGGCTATGGTTAGAATTTATTCTTAATACTTTTCTCGTAGTTGCGGATGCTTGCGGGAGGGTTAATCATAAGTAGGAGGTTTTTTCAGGTAATAACAACACCTAAGGACCGGTCCACCCACATATCAAATTATCAAAGTAGCGAACACAAATCAAACCAACATGATGAAAGTGACTAGATGAAATTCCCGTGTACCCTCAAGAACACTTTGCCTCAAAAGGATTAGGATACCTTGTTGCATATTTATCATAAGAGATCGTTTTGGCCTGTCCTTTGCCTCAAAAGGATTAGGATACCTTGTTGCATATTTATTTCTACTATCATTACTTGCTCGTTACAAATTATCTTGCTATCAAAATACTCCGCTACTTACAATTTCAGCACTTGCAGACATTACCTTACTGAAAACTACTTGTCATTTCCTTCTGCTCCTCGTTGGGTTCGACACTCTTACCTATCGGAAAGAGCCACAATTGATCCCCTATACTCGTGGGTCATCAAGGCTATTTTCTGGCGCCGTTGCCGGGGAGTGAAGCGCCTTGGGTAAGTGGAATTTGGTAAGGAAACATTTATATAGTGTGGTGAAATTTATTGTCACTTGCTACTATGGTAAACAATCCTTTGAGGGGTTTGTTCGAGGTATCTTCACCTCGTCCGGAACCACAATTAATTGCCCCTCAACCTACTGCACCTACTGAAAATTTTGAATATGAAATTCCTTCTGGTATGATAGAACAACTGCTAGCTAATCCTCCTACTTATGGAACCAAACATCCTGATATGCACTTGATACATGTAGAACAAATTTGTGGATTGTTCAAGCTTCCAGGTTTACCCGGAGATGAGGTGATAAAGGTTTTCCCTTTATCTTTCAAGGGAAAAGCATTGTCATGGTATAGGCTATGCGATGATATTGGATCGTGGAATTGGAATCGTTTAAAATTGGAGTTCCACCAAAAAATTTATCATATGCATCTAGTTCACCGTGATCGGAATTATATATATAATTTTTGGCCTAGTGAAGGAGAAAGTATCGCTCTAGCTTGGGGGAGGCTTAAGTCAATTTTATATTCATGCCCCCATCATGAGCTCTCAATAGAAATTATTATTTAGAACTTTCATGCTCGGCTTTCTCGTAATGATCAAACCATGGTGGACACTTCTTGTGTTGGTTCTTTTATGAAGAAAACTATTGAATTCCGATGGGAGCTTTTGGAAAGAAATTAACACAACTCTAAAGATGGGGAACTCGACGAAGGTAAAGACTCAGGTATAAAGCTTAAGTATGATTGTCTTAAATCTTTTATGGATACCGATGCTTTTCAAAAGTTTAGCACTAAATATGGACTTGACTCTGAGATAGTAGCCTCCTTTTGTGAATCATTTGCTACTCATGTTGAACTCCCTAAAGAGAAGTGGTTTAAATATCACCCACCTATTAAAGATGAAATTAAAAAACCAGTACCAGTTAAAGAAGAAACTATACTCTATAATGTTGATCCAGTTGTTCCTACTGCTTATATTGAGAAACCACCTTTTCCTGTAAGGATAAAGGTACATGCTAAAGTTTCAACCGTGGTTAACAAAATCTATGTTAGAACACCTAGACCAGATGAACAAATTCGGTTGGAACCTAATGTTGCTATGGTTAAAGACCTCTTAGAAGAAGATATAGATGGGCATGTTATTTACTTCTATGCAAAAGCTGCTAGAATTGCTAAACCCGATAAAAGGGATAAACATAGACAAGTTGTTGGCATGCCTGTCATTTCAGTTAAAATAGGAGATCACTGTTATCATGGTTTATGTGACATGGGTGCTAGTGTGGGTGCTATTCCTTACACTTTATATCAAGAAATTAAGAAAGACATAGCACCTGCAGTGATAGAAGACATAGATGTTACTATTAAACTTGCTAATAGAGACACCATACCACCTTTTGGGATTATTAGAGATGCTGAAGTCTTGTGTGGGAAAATTAAATACCCTAATGATTTTCTTGTTCTTGGTTCCCCACAAGATGACTTCTGTCCCATTATTTTTGGTAGACCTTTCTTGAACACAGTTAATGCTAAGATAGATTGTAAGAAACAAACTTTCGGTGTTAATTTTGGTGATGAGTCTCATGAGTTTAATTTTTCCAAGTTTGGTAGAAATCATCATGAAAAAGAATTGCCTACTAAGGATGAATTAATTGGTCTTTCTTCTATTTTTGTGCCACCTACTGATCATTTAGAACAATACTTGCTAGACCATGAAAATGATTTACATATGCATGAAAGAAATGAAATAGATAAGATCTTTGAACAACGCCCTCTACTTAAACACAATTTGCCTATGTAAACTCTAGGAGGTCCTCCTCCACCTAAAGGTGATCCTGTGTTTGAATTAAAACAATTTCCAGACACTTTGAAATATGCTTATCTTGATGAAAAGAAAATATATCCTGCTATTACCAGTGCTAACATTTCAGAACAGGAAGAATAAAGATTATTGAAAGTTCTAAGTAAGCACCGAGCTGCTATTGGATATACTCTTGATGATTTAAAGGGCATTATTCCCACTCTATGTCAGCACAAAATTAATATGGAACCTAATGCTAAACCAGTTGTTGATCACCAACGTTGGTTATATCCGAAGATGAAAGAGGTGGTAAGAACGTAAATATTAAAACTTCTGGAAGCTGGTATAATCTATCCCATAGCTCATAGTAGATGGATAAGTCATGTTCATTGTGTCCCTAAGAAAGGAGGTATAACTGTTGTTCCTAATGATAAGAATGAACTTATTCCACAAAGAATTGTTACAGGCAATAGAATGGAAATTGATTTCAGAAAATTAAACAAAGCTACTAGAAAAGATCATTACCCTTTGCCTTTTATTGATCAAATGCTTGAAGGATTATCTAAGCACACACACTTTTGCTTCCTTGATGGATATGCTGGCTTTTCACAAATACCTGTTTCTCAACCTGATCAAGAAAAGACCACTTTTACTTGTCCTTTTGGAACCTATGCTTATACACGTATGCCTTTTGGTTTATGTAATGCACCTGCTACCTTTCAAAGCTGTATGACTGCTATATTCTCTGACTTTTGTGAAAAGATTGTTGAGGATTTTATGGATGACTTTTCTGTTTATGGGAAGTCCATTGATGATTGTTTAAGCAATCTTGATCGAGTTTTGCAAAGATGTGAACAAACAAATCTTGTCTTGAATTGGGAGAAGTGCCACTTTATTGTTAATGAAGGCATTGTCTTGGGTCATAAAATTTCTGAAAGAGGTATTGAAGTGGACCAAGCTAAGGTTGATGCAATTGAGAAAATGCCATGTCCTAATGACAAAAAAGGTATTCCTAGTTTCCTAGGTCATGCTGGTTTTTATAGGAGGTTTATTAAAGACTTCTCTAAAATTTCTAGGCCTCTCACTAATATTTTGCATAAGGATATTCCTTTTGTTTTTGATGATGATTGTTTAGAAGCATTTGAAACACTCAAGAAAGCTTTAATCTCTACACCTATTGTTCAACCTCCTGATTGGAACTTGCCTTTTGAAATTATGTGTGATGCTAGTGATTATGTTGTGTGTGCTGTTCTAGGACAAAGAGTTGATAAGAAATTGAATGTTATTCATTATGCTAGCAAAACTCTAGACAATGCTCAAAGAAATTTTGCTACTACTGAAAAAGAATTCTTAGCAGTTGTGTTTGCTTGTGATGAATTTAGACCTTATATTGTTGATTCCAAAGTAACTGTTCACACAGACCATGCTGCTATTAAATATCTTATAGAAAAGAAAGATGCTAAACCTAGACTTATTCGTTGGGTTCTCTTGTTGCAAGAATTTGATTAGCACATTATTGATAGTAAAGGAGCTGAGAACCCTGTAGCTCATAACTTGTGTAGGCTTGAAAATGTGCTTGATGACCCACTTCCTATTGATGATAGTTTTCCTGATGAGTAGTTAGCTGCAATAGATGTTGGTGATAGTACTCCTTGGTATGCTGACTATGCTAATTACATTGTTGCTAAGTATTACTTTACTTACCAACAAAACAAAAAATTCTTCTATGATCTAAGACATTACTTTTGGGATGACCCATATCATTATAAAGAAGGAGTTGATGGTATTATTAGACGTTGCGTACCTGAGCATGAACAGGGACAAATCCTACGAAAATGTCACTCCGAACCGTATGGAGGGCATCATGCTGGAGATAGAACTACTCATAAGGTATTGCAATCTGGATTTTATTGGCCTACTCTCTTCAAGGATGCTCGTAAGTATGTCTCATCTTGTGATGAATGTCAAAGAATAGGTAATATCGGTAAGCGTCAAGAAATGCCTATGAATTATTCACTTGCTGTTGAACCATTTGACGTTTGGGGATTTGATTACATGGGACCTTTTCCGTCCTCTAATGGGTATACACATTGTCGGGGAGGCTGATCGTACCCACGGACACCTATGGGGCCGGCGGAGCAGGCCCCTTGTGGTTCGAAGGGGGGCGGAGGTCGCACGAAGAGCGGATCGAGGCGACGCACACGAGCGGTTTACCCAGCTTCGGAGCACTCCGGAGAGATAAAACTCCTACTGCTGCCTGTTTGATCTATTGTGTTCTTGCTAGGGAGCAATGCGAGCTACAAAACCTAGCGTGAGTGTATCTAGTCTATGGCGGTCAGAATGAACTGAACCTTGCGAAAAGACGCGAACCGAGCGATCCAAGCGAACCCCCTCGTTGCACCGGGCCTCCTTTTATATGCTCAAGGGTCTCCGGCAGGTGGCAACATAGGCGGGGTACGAATGTAAAAACAGGAGTTGGTACACCTACTTGAACAGTGTACGGTGCAAAAATACCTAACTCGGCGGCAAGGGACAAAAGAAATAAATGCCTGTCGTTGTCGCCCAAACAAAGTGTAACGAGAGACCGTCAGTGCGCCTCCGCCGCCACGATGGCGAGCCTCGCTGCCGCTCATCGCTGCTCTCCGCTGGCTGCACAGCTGCTCGACACGCGCCCACGGAACGGTCCCATGGCGACACGTCGCTGGGTGAGCTGGAGCGGAGACGGAGAGGAGCTGCATGCCGCGGAAAGCGCCTTGCCGCGGCCGAATCCTTGTCGCGCCCGAAGACTTGTCGCGCTCCGAGCCTTCCCGGCAAGCTCCTCTTGCCGGGGCCTTGTCTTCTGTGTGCCTGGAGTGGCCTTCCCGACAAGCTCCTCTTGTCGGGGCTTGTCTGCCTAGAGAGGCCTTCCCGACAAGCTCCTCTTGTCGGGGTCTTGCCTTCAGAATGGCCACGGAGGGTCTTGGCGGGCCTTGGCGAGGCTTGCAGCTGACGCCGCGACTGCCCGTGCACAAGTTCGGGGTACTAAGGTACCCCTACTTTACTACACCGACAGAGCCCCCGGGTCTGGGCCATACACGGTGCCGAGCGCTGTTGGGCCAGGCCCACAACAGGCTGCACGGCACGCTGCCCTGGGTCCAAACCAAACCCACTCCGTATCGGCGTCCCCGTGAACGGCACGCGTCGAGTGCGGCATCGTGGGGGAAGTGGGCGGCGTGCGGGGTCGCTCCACCCGTCGCCCCTGTCCTGCATCCCTGCCACGTGGTTCCCATGCTCTTGGGGTCACGGACGGTGGAAGTGGGAAACTGGGCCGTCATGAGCAGAGGCAGCAGGTCGGCCCCGATTCCCTGCTCTTCCTATGCCCTGATTTGTCGAGCGGGGCGGTTGAGCCCCCACCTTGCTTCCTTAAAAAGAGCGGAAGGGGAGCGCAGAAGGCCGCACTCTCCCACCTCCTCCTTTCCTAACTTTTGCTCCCCTTTCTCTCGTTCGCCATGGAGAAAAGGAGCCTTGGTTCTTCATCGGTGGCGGCGAGGGTCGCCGCTAGGCAGCGCTCCCCTCCCTACCCTACGCCCGGGGCGGCAGAGCCAACCCCAAGAGGAAGAGGGAGGGGGCGAGGTCATGGACAAGGTCGAGGCGCTCGCGGAAGAGGCGGACGGGGCGGCGCGCCGTCTCCGCTTCCGCCGGCGGTTCCCCTCCCTGCGGCGGTCCATACCGGGGATGACCCTTGCGAGTTCTTTGTCAGGCTGCGCCGGGCGCCTCGTCGCCGCCTCCGGCTTCCAGCTCCGTTTGCGGCGATGGAGTCGGATCCGCCGAGACACCGAGATTGCACATGAGGGGCCGGAATCAGCGGCATGCGAGTCCGTGTTGTATTCCCAGCCCTAATGTGATGTATCTCGATCGTGGGTGGAAGACGTTCACCGCATCCACAGCCTGAGGCGGGGTTTACCCTCCATTTTAAGTTAATGGAGGGTGATCTCCTCTCCGTCAAGGTCTTGAGGATCTTGGCACTTTCAGGGCGAAGTGCTGCGTGGACAGCTCCTCCGACAACGAAGATTCCCCTCGGCGAGTGACGAGGAGGGAGCGGCAGCGGCAGCGAGGTTGGTGGGCCCAATTAGTTGTCGGGCGCCGCTTCGCGTCACCGGCGACCCCATCATCCGTGTGGCGGCTCCTCGAACTCCCGGTGCGTCTCCTTGGGCGACTGGCGTAGGGAGGCTGCGGAAGGGGAAGAGGGATGGCGACAAGGCCGTCAAGTCGGAGTACGAGGGCGTAGTGCCCTTGACAGCGTGCTGACGCCCTGCCGCCCCGTCTTCGAACCCCGCTTCCGGCGCCGCCATCTCCGTCAAGCCCTCGCGGAGCTCCCGGGATGTTCTCTTGGTGTCTTCTGGCACCCGTAGCTCGTCTAGGCGTTTCTTTTGCCCTTCCCGCCTCCTTGACCTACCTCCTGGAAAGAGGGACAGGAAAAGGATTACGGGCATCTTATCTTTTTGATTTGTAAGCCTTTGGGCCTTATCCGCATTTAAAGCTTGTAATCCTCTCTTTCATGTTTTTCATTCCCCACGGATTGTATCCGAGTAGAATGTTTTTAATGAAAAAGGGATGCTTGAAAAAGGACGAAGGGCTTATCTGATTTCTCAGCCCCCGGCAACTCTGGCTTGCCGCAGCTCCCGGAAACTCTGGCTTGCCGCAGCCCCCGGCAACTCTGGCTTGCCGCAGCCCCCGGCAACTCTGGCTTGCCGGGGCTTGGGTACCAGCGCGCCCTTCTTCTCCTCTTCGCTGTTATTTCAGTTCTGAGAACGATTTAGCCAGTGCCGCGATAAGTTATTTTTGTAGCATAACTTTATTCTGGGCAACATCTGCTACGTTACTTCCTTTACTCGACCCTTGGCTTTGTATGTTATTGTCCTACGCTTTTCAGGGAAACTTGCCGGTGCACGCACCCTTGCCGCGAGCGCCGAGTGCGGAACTTCAGCAACTCTTTGGCGGGTCGCTACCGACAAGCAACCTTGTCGTGGACTAGCCGCAACTTCGCTTAAGTTGTTGAGCGGACTCGAAACAAAGTAAGCGCGACCGATCCACGATTTGGTTCCTCCGCCGCACGCGGGTTTTATACACAGTGCGGTCGTTCAAGGAAGATAACTTTACAAATTTATTACTGATCTGAGTCGATCGATGCAATGTTATTTCCTCTGCTTGATTTCTTCCTTTGTACGTTATTGCCCTACGCTTTTCGGGGAAACTTGCCGGTGCAGGCACCCTTGCCGCAAGCGCCGAGTGCGGAACTTCAGCAGCTTTGGCCGGGGTCGCCACCGACAAAGCAACCTTGTCGCGGACTAGCCGCAGCTCACTTAAGTTGTTGAGCGGACTCGAAACAAAGTAAGGCGCAACCAGTCACGATTCGGTTCCTCTGCGCACAGGTTTTCCATACAAAGTACTATCGTTCGAGGAAGATAACGAAAATTTAAAAATTGATTGCTCAAACTTTGGCAACTTAGCTTTTCTGTTTCTTGCTTCCCGATGATGTGAAACTTCCTCGAGCGGTGCCTGGTCCATAGTATTATCTCCTCCTCCCACCTAGTTAACTTGTGCGCGAGGGAGCCTTCCTTTCTTTGCGACAAGAGAAAGAGGAGGAAATAACGTTATGGAGCCCAGTGGCTCGATTCTGCTTACCGGGTGTGGTTGCTGCACAAAGTGTTAGCCAAAACATGCAATAAATTGATGAAAGCATGAACTTGACGAGCTGTGCGCAACACATGGGCTTTCTTGATGCATCGTCTGCGCCCGGCTTTGTACAAAGCATCACATGCAACAACGGCAAGACTTGTACAAAAGGTGGTTGCCGGAACGGGTTCCGACAACCGCGCCTTTATGGGTAAAACTTACGAAGATGCTCAATGTTCCAGGAGTTGCTCACGGAATGCCATCTTCGGTCTCAAAGCGGACAGCGCCGGGCCTAGTGACTCTTTTCACCCGATAAGGGCCTTCCCACTTCAAGGCGTCAACTTGTTTGAATTCTTGGCGGACTGAGCAGCGCCAAGAACAAGGTCGCCTTCCTCGAGACTTCTGGCATTAACCCTGTGGCCATGGTAGCGACGCAGGGCTCTGGTGTAGCGAGCGGCTCGCCGCAATGACACGAAGACGATCCTCCTCGAGGAGCAAGCGCGTCATCTTGTCGTAGCTGCTCTTGCTCAAGCTCATCATAAGTGAGTACTCGAGGCGATCCGTATCACGAGTTCCGTGGGGAGAACTGCCTCTGCTCCATAGACTAGAGCAAAGGGTGCACGGCGGTGGCTCGATTTGGCGTCGTCTGATCGACCAAAGAACCACCGGCAGCTCCTCGATCCAGTTTCTTCCGCACTTGTGCAGCACAGCCGAAAGTTCTGGTCTTGAGCCCGCAGCACTTCAGCATTGCCCTCTTCGCTTGACCGTTGCTTCTCGGGTGAGCAGCGAGCCAGCAGACCTTGGCGCCAAGGTCTTGGACGTCTTTGCATGAAGGTGCGGTGGTAAATTGTGTGATGTTGTCGGTGATGATCCTGTTAGGGATTCGAAGCGGCAAACAATCGACCAAGAACTTGATCGCTGACCGTCTTGTCACCTTCCTCATCGCTTCCACTTCTGGCCACTTTGTGAACTTGTCGATGGCGGCGTACAAGTACTCAAAGCCCCGACAACTTCGGGGAAGGGGCCGAGGATGTCGAGCCCCTGCATCAAAATGGCGAGGATAAAGGGATCGTCTGGAGAGCTTGAGCAGGCGGTGGTGTATCTGTTTGGAATGGAACTAGCACGCTTCACACTTGGTTACTTGTGCGATTGCATCCTGGAGGGCTGTCGGCGGAAGAAACCTTGCGGAAAGCTTTGCGGCAAGTGCTCTTGCACCAATGTGGTGACCACATATGCCTCCATGTATCTCTCGCCAACTTACATCCATCTTCCCGTGCAATACACTTCAATTTCACACCGTTGAGTCTTCTTCTATACAAGATGTGTCGACAAACTGGTACATACTTGGTATCGGGCTACTCTTTCCGCTTCTCCTTGCTCTTGAAGTTCTCACGTCTCAAGGAAATGGACAATCTGCTGCGCCCATGTTGGAGCTTGTGGCTCGACAACAAGGACTAAAGGCACATCTGCTACTGCGGGAACATCAGCTTCTACGGCAAGAGCACTGTGGCTCTGCGAAGTTAGATGCTCCCCGACAAGCTGCTTGGAGCAAGACTTGTCGGGAGCGCGTTCTTCAACGAAACAAACCACAGGGTGCAGCCGGCAGACTGCTCCTCTGCACTGTTGGTGTTGATCTTGGGGACCTTTGCAACGACGGCTTCGGGAAGCTCCGTCAGAAAGTAGTCTCCAGAGGCCAACTTCCTCTTCTTGCTCTGTCCAGTTGACGGTGTTACGGTTGGTTGAGTCAGCTTGAGCACAAAGATCCCTGGTTCCACAGGTAGCTTGAGTGCGGCGCACTTTGACAGACCATCAGCAATAACATTCTGAGCTCTTGGAACATGTTCCGTTTGCAGGCCGTCAAAGTGTTCTTCTAGCTTCCTCACTTCATCAACGTAGGCTTCCATCAACGGACTCTGGTAATCTTTGTTCACTTGTCGGACGACGAGTTGCGAGTCACCCCTGACAATAAGCTTCTTGATCCCAAGGTCCACGACGATCCTGAGACCGGCAAGCAAACCTTCATACTCTGCAGTATTGTTTGTCGCTTGCTCCTTGGGAAAGTGCATCTGGACGACGTACTTGAGGTGCTCTCCGGTGGGTGCGATAAGCAGCACGCCGGCACCGGCGCCATGCAGCGAGAAGGCACCATCAAAGTACATCAACCACTCTTTGCTTGCTTCTTCGACGGGGATGCTCGTCTCCGGCATCTCTTCATCTGGCGTTGGCGTCCATTCTGCTATGAACTCTGCCAAGGCTCTGCTTTGGATAGTTGATGTGCTTTCAAACATAAGACCAAAGCTTGACAGCTCCGAAGGCCCACTCGACAATCCTGCCTGTAAACCACGGATTCTGCAGTATCCTCTTGAGGGAAAGCGGTGACAACTGTGATCTCATGTGCTTGGAAGTAATGGCGCAGCTTTCTCGAGGCCATGAGGAGGCCGAAAAGCAATTTTTGCACACTAGAGTACCTTGACATAGCCCCCTGCAGAAGGGAACTGACGAAGTAGACTGGGCGCTGCACCATCCTTTTCTGCATCTGCTCATGCGTCTTCGCGGACTCGTCCTTGTCGGGACCAGAGCTTGTCGGCAAAGCCCCCTGCTTGTCGCTGGATGTGTTCGCCGTGGTTGCTCGCTCATAGTCCGCCTCCCTCTCCGCCACTAACGCAGCACTAACCACTTCTCTTGTGGCCTAGGCGCGACAAGTGTTGGAGTGGAGGACAGGTATCTCTTGAAGTCCTGCAGCGCAGCCTCCGCTTCGGGAGTCCATTTTACTGGACCTGCCTTTTTCAAAATCTTGAAAAATGGCGAAGCGCTCAGCAGAACCTAGAAATAAACCTCTTTGAGAGCAGCCACGCAACCGCAAGTCTTCGTACATCCTTGACGCGCTTTGGTGCTTCAATCTGCTCAATGGCCTTGATCTTGTCGGGATTAGCTTCAATCCCTCGCTGAGACACGAAGAACCCGAGAAGCTTGCCGGAAGGGACTCCAAACACGCACTTCTCGGGGTTGAGCTTGAGGTTGATCTTGCGCAGATTTGCAAAGGTCTCGTCCAAATCTTGAACCAGAGTTGCTTTGTCCTTGCTCTTGACCACTATGTCATCCATGTAGGCTTCTACATTTCTGTGCATTTGCGGCTCAAAAGCGTCCTGGACTACCCTTGCAAATGTCGAACCAGCATTCTTCAAACCGAAAGGCATTTCGTGTAAAGCGATATGTGCCACATGGTGTGATGAATGCGGTCTTCTCTGAGTCTCCTCCCTTCTTCAAATACAAGACACTTGTCGGCCAAGGCGTACAGCTCACTGACGTCCTTGACTTTGCACATCGCCATCTCCTCCCTCATCCTGCGGTTCTGCACATTCTGATGAAATGCGCTGGTCACCGCGGCGGTGGACGTCACGGGATGTTGTAGTGCACATGGCTGAACCTCTGAATGAACTTGCGCAGGGACTCTCCTTCCTTCTGGGCGAGCAAGTGAAGGTCGCTCTCTTCGCCATGAGTTTTGTGGCCACCTGTGAAGGCGCCAACAAACTGATGGCACAGAT
This sequence comes from Aegilops bicornis, assembly GCA_021605145.1. Taxonomy (NCBI): domain Eukaryota; kingdom Viridiplantae; phylum Streptophyta; class Magnoliopsida; order Poales; family Poaceae; genus Aegilops; species Aegilops bicornis. Next base: position 239,791,178 of record CM038673.1, on the reverse strand, counting down.
CCGCCCAAGAGGATATGGAGCTGTCCGGCAAGTGCATGAGCCAAGATCTGACATTGGGCTTGAGCACGAGCGGGAAGTAGTTGGCGAGGATCTTGTCATCCCGTCCCCCCGCAGCCTGCACCGCGATGGTGTAGATGCTTTGAGGAACTCCGGCCAGGTGCGTCCGGCCATCATACTTCTCCGGCACGTCTGGTTTGAAGTTTTTCTGGCTGGGCCACTGGACTTGCCGCAGCTCATGAGTGAACGCAGGGCAACCTACCGCGTACGTCAAGTTGCCTGGCCCCTCCGGCACGTGCATGTCAACAGAAGGCCCAGCGCGCTTGTCAGATTGACGTCGCGCTTCTCTTCGGCGCTCGATGCGAGTTCGAGCGTCCTCTTGTTGTCGCTCATGGAGAACTTGGCGCTGATCGCGGCGAGCTCGCGGGTCCGACGATGCAGTGGAGTCGCTGTCGAGGTGGATCCGGTGAGTCGGCGATCTTGGCCTTCTTGGAGGAGAGTGCACGGTGGTTGCACCTCCGATAGTCTCGTCGCCACCGGCTCGTGCCTTGTTGTCTCGCCGCGGCAACGATGGCGTTGGTTGCCGCGGAGCGTCGCCGTTGGCAAAGCCGATGAGGCTCTGGATAGTGGCCCTCCACTCGTCGACCTTGTCGGCCGTTGGAGGGTAGTCGAGGAGCAGTTGAGCTCTTGCCAGAGCTTCTGCTGGAGTAGTAGGCGGCATTGGAGAATGGTGCGAGGAGCAGGACACGCTCGACTTCTAACTACGTTAGAAGGAGCACCGCCCCGTCCGGGCGACCGTATCTCACTAGCGCCAGCCTGTTGGCGCGCATGCTGGTCTTGAGGGTCTCGATCCAACGAACGTGTGGCGTTGTGAACGCCATGACGTTGTTGGTCTCGCGTCTCCTGAGATGGACGCGGGGGATGCGCGGACGCCGAGGTCTGCTGTGCCTTGTCCTTGGACTTGGCAACGTCGCGAGCACCTTCGTCGGCGCCCGTTCCTCCGCCGACGTCTGCACCACCACCCGTTTGCTGCGGTGAGGGTGGGTACGACGCGGACGGCTCTGCTGCCGCTGAAGCCTTCTTCTTCGGTGGCATGTTGAGGAAGATGTTGATGACGCCGCTCGCGTGAATGCCGGATCGGATTCACACGGCCTCGACGCCCCCTACCTGGCGCACCAGAGATGTCGGGGAGGCTGATCGTACCCACGGACACCTATGGGGCCGGCGGAGCAGGCCCATTGTGGTTCGGAGGGGGGCGGAGGTCGCACGAAGAGCGGATCGAGGCGATGCACACGGCGGTTTACCCAGCCGGAGCTCTCCGGAGAGATAAAACTCCTCTTGCTGTTTGATCTATTGTGTTCTTGCTAGGGAGCAATGCGAGCTACAAAACCTAGCGTGAGTGTATCTAGTCTATGGCCAGTCGAATGAACTGAACCTTGTGAAAGACGTGAACCAAACGAACCAAGCCGAACCCCCTCTACGTTGCACCCGGGCCTCCTTTTATATGCTCAAGGGGTCTCCGACAGGTGGCAACATAGGCGGGGGTACGAATGTAAAAACAGGAGTTGGTACACCTACTTGAACAGTGTACAGTGCACAAATACCTAACTCTGACGGCAAGGGACAAAAGCAATAAATGCCTGTCATTGTCGCCCAAACAGTGTAACAGATACCGTCAGTGCGCCTCCGCCGCCACGATGGCGAGCCTGTCACATCGCCGCTCATCGCTGCTCTCCGCTGGCTGCACACCTGCTCGACACGCCACCAAGCGGTCCCATGGCGACACGTCACTGGGTGAGCTGGAGCGAGACGGAGAGGAGTTGCATGCGGCAAGCACCTTGCCGCGGCGAATCGTTGTCGCGCCCGGAGACTTGTCGCGCTCCGAGCCTTCCCGGCAACCTCCTCTTGCCGGGGCCTTGTCTTCTGTGTGCCTGGAGTGGCCTTCCGACAAGCTCCTCTTGTCGGGGCCTTGTCTGCCTAGAGAGGCCTTCCCGACAAGCTCCTCTTGTCGGGGTCTTGCCTTCAGAATGGCTGCGGAGGGTCTTGGCGGACGCCTTGGCGAGCCTTGCAGCTGGGGCCAGGATCGCCGATGCACAAGTTCGGGGTACTTAGGTACCCCTACTTTAGTACACCGACACACATATTTTGGTTGCTGTTGATTATGTTACTAAATGGGTAGAAGCTATTCCAACTAGTAGTGTTGATCACAATACCTCTATTAAAATGCTTAAGGAAGTTATTTTCCCAAGGTTTGGAGTCCCTAGATATTTAATGACTGATGGTGGTTCACACTTTATTCATGGTGATTTCCATAAAATGCTTGCCAAGTATGATGTTAACCATAGAATGGCATCACCCTATCATCCTCAGTCTAGTGGTCAAGTTGAGCCTAGCAACAGAGAAATAAAATTAGTTTTGCAAAAGACTGTTAATAGGTCCAGGAAGAATTGGTCTAAAAAATTAGATGATGCACTTTGGGCTTATAGAACAACATATAAAATCCTATGGGTATGTCTCCTTCTAAAATGGTTTATGGAAAAGCTTGTCATTTGCCTCTTGAGTTAGAACATAAAGCATATTGGGTAGATAAAGAGCTTAACTATGATTTCAAACTTGCTGGTGAAGAGAGGTTATTTGATATAAGCTCATTAGATAAATGGAGAACCCAAGCTTATGAAAATGCAAAATTATTCAAAAAAGAAAAGGTTAAAAGATGGCATGACAATAGAATCCAAAAGTGTGAGTTCAAAGTCGGAGAATATGTTCTTTTGTACAACTCTCATTTTAGATTCTTTGCAGGAAAGCTCCTCTTGAAATGGGAAGGCCCATATGTCACCGAGGAGGTTTACCGGTCTGGAGCCATCAAAATAAATAATTCTGAAGGTACTAACCCAAAGGATGTCAATGGGCAACGAATAAAGCATTATATTTCAGGTACGCCTATTAATGTTGAAAGCAATATTATCCAAACTTTGACACCGGAAGAACACATAAAAGAGTCCTTCCGAAACACTCCAGAATCGTCAAAATAAGGAGGTACATGATACAGTAAGTAAATACTCTGAAAAATCTGCAAAAATTATTTTTGTAAGTTTTGGAATTGTGGGGACCCCGACTCATAAGTCGCGATCACCAAATGCACGTGTACAGTAATCCCAGAGATCAATGCTCACTGAACACACAGAAGCTGAATAACAAGAGGCTTACATCCATACATACCGCATTACACAAGTAGGACCATTATGGTCAAGTCTTGAGTATAACATTGCAGCGGAAATCTTCGTCGATAACTTGGACCCATGCCATCTGCCTTAACCCTACAGGCATTCTGACTGGGAAAGCGTCCTAGCTCGCATGTTCGTCACCAACGTGTCCTTCATCACATCCTGTTCTTTCATGCACAGCCAATTAAATAACCAGTGGCAAGCCAATGAGTACTTTGAATGTACTACTTAAGCAACCCATGTTTTGGTTCAAGATTCAACAATGCATGATATAGGTAAATTTTTGCGTAAAGCTAGTTTTGAGTGCAATGACATGTTCAACAACTTGCATAGCATGCATCAAGAGGATTCATGTAATCCCTGAGGACAAGTTATAGATATCAACATAAATGGAGTGGGCACCAACCCAACTCAATCATGTCAAGTCCTTGGACTTGACGCATGTAGTTCTCTCCACTCGTCCATACATACTCACCAGGTTTCGTGAACATATGGACGTAGCCCAAGAGCGGTTACCCAACTGTCCTTGACCGTGGACACGGCTATTCGAATAGTTTTACACTCTGCGGAGGTTGCACACTTTACCCACAAGATCCGGGGAACTTCCGTGTCATCCACGACCCGCGGTACCTCAAGTACCAGGGGTAAGCACCCTATCACGATCTGTCCCTAGACGACCCTAACATGGAGTCCACTCGGTTGGTAGTAACCCCGTGCCCAACATTTCACAACTTAAAATTGAGGAGCCTTGCTCCCATATTCATCACATACCAGCAGCACGGGTACCAACGGTGTGTCAGTGCCCCATAAAAATGTTCTTGGCGCCCTACAGCACGACCCGTCCCCGAGAGAGAGCACCAACTCTCCCCCGTCACTAGTAATGCGGGCTCCAAGCTACTATCGGCCTAGGTAATTAATAATGCCCTTTCCCATACAAGGGTAGAGTGGTTGCGCATGTAAGGTTGGATTAACGGTCGCAACTTAAACCAACCAATCCGTTTTGAAACCACGCTCACATATCCTTCTCCGGTACACCACTTCTTTGTCAAGTGGTTACCTAGCTCAACATCTCCCTCGGGCATTAGTGGCACCCGACGGGGTTTTCAAAAAGTCTTTGGGAACATACTTGCCTCCATCACCATGCATATTCCCGTCCCTTTCTGCGTAGCAACTACTTTAGCATCCTATCTACTCCCACCGGCATAACCCTCATAAGGAGGTAGGGTCATGCTCAATGCAAGTATCAATGGGGAAGTAATGGCAGGCAGCCAACCAACGTGGTTTACCATCTCATCATGATTCCGATGCAACAATAATAAGTGATATATGACATGCATAAAAAGGGTTTCATGGACATGGTCAAAGGGCTGCTTGCCTGGTTCATCTGAGTCTTGAAATCTTCTGGTCCTAATCCATGTACTCCGTCTACTTCGTCAACTAACGTCGGAAACAATCACAATAAGCAACACAACAAGGTAGGAAATATAAGTGCTCCAAAAATATTGATTTGACTTTTCTAGGACATCTCTGGTTATATGAAAAATAACCAGAGTGGTTTCATTGGAATTGGATCAATGGATATCTCTGAACATTTCAATATGATGGAATCAAGGGGTTTATGGATTTGCAAGAAGTGTACAGAAACATGTTTTTGAAAAATGAGCAAAGGTACCCATTTAACAAACCATGATTTTAGAAGCATCTAGGAGTTGGTTTCACTGGATTTGGAGTTCAAATGAATATTCTATGGATTTGCAAAGTTGACAAATATGAAGAAATGGCTCATTATTTTGTGGGGTACCGAAAGTATTAATAAAAATGTTCATAAACTAAGTTATGACCTTAGAAGCATCTAGGAATTTGAATCATGGCATTTGGATCAAGTTTGAGATCTCTGTCATTTTATAAAGTTCATCACAGGAATAGGAGGAATAGGATTTGATAAATATTTGTGAAGAAAAGGTCTCTGGAAAAATGTGCCTGTTGCACTAACAGGTAGATCATGATTTATAGAGTCACTAGAAATTTGAATCATCAAATTTGGAGTCCATTTGAATTGTTTATGGATTTTAGAAATTTACAGAAAAAGAAAAAGGGAAGGGAAAGGGCTTTACCCTTATCCAACACACTGGGCGTTAGCTTAGCAAGGCCGGCCCAGTGGCTCGGCTGGACGGGCAGAGGAGGCGACGTCGGAGGCGGGTTCGCGGAGTACGCCAACGCGCGAGGAAAACAGATCTTGGCCGAAGCCGTCTCCACTTAAACGGGCGGGGCCCAGCCGCTGGGTCGCTGACGCGCGGGCCCCAGCGCTCAGGCCGTCGCCTTCAACCTCCCGCGCGTGCTCCGGCCGCGGGGAGGAGAGGCTCCCGACGGCGATTGCCTGGGCTACAGAGCTGCCTCCGCGACGCTCCGCCCATCGGGCGTGCTCGAGGAGGCAGTGGCGCACCCATCCATGTGCTACACGCACGCCGTGGAGGGCTGCAGCAGCGATGGCCTGGGTGGCCGCGGAGGAGGCTGTCGGGCATCTTGACCACGAGCGCGTGGCGTTCGTGGATGAGCAGCGGTGACGGAGGGCCTCGAGGTGGTGGTATGAGGGTACTGGAGTGGCTAGGGAGAGAGGAGAGGCTCGGGATAGCCTGGATTTAGGCGGAGCCCGACGGCGGCGCTCCGGCCGTTGTGATGGACGGAGGGCACGAGGAGTGGAGTGAGTTGGTCCAGGGGTCTCTGGGAGGGAGAGAGAGGCAAAGGAGTCGAGAGGGGGCTCGGGGGTGGCCTTAAATAGCCGACCCGTAGCTCACCGTGGACGCGGCGCATGGGTGGCAGCGGCAACAGCTCGGGAGGCCAGGAGGGAGGAGAGGAGCTGTCTCTGGCGTTCGTGGGAGTCGCGTGGGGTGCCGGGAAGAGAGAGAGGGAGCGGGCGAGGCCCACAGTGCTCAAGGCGTCTGAGGCCGGGCATTGGCCGAGCCGGGCTCTGAGCACGCGCCGCAGGGGGTGAGAGAGGGAAAGAGGAGGGGCCAGGATGGTGGCGTGTTGCGGACGTTGAGACACCTCGACCGGGCGCGAGGGGAGGCTCAAGGTGGGCCAGGGGCGCCGTGTCAGCAGTCGGGAGCACGGTGGCGTGCTCGGCGCGTCTTTGGCCCGGCATCTTGCGGCTTTTCCACAGCACTTTTCAGCGTATCCACTTTTGTCTGGCAGCAGCAGGGGGTATGGGCAAAAGCCGGGGAGAGCCTTGGATGCTCTGGAATGCCAAGGAGGGAGAGAGAGGCTGAGAGAGAGAGAGAGAGAATGCTGCTGCCCAGAGAAGAAAAATGGGGTTCTAACCCCCTTAATCATGGCTCCTCGGGCAGGGAAAGATGCAGGTGGTAGAGGGGGACTAGGAGGGGCTGTGGTAAAAAGGAGGGCTCAAGGAGATTTGTGGAAGTGGACAAAACATACATTTTTAATTTCTGCCAGAAGGTGTTTGATGGTGGTTTGGGCAGGAAGATGAACTCCACTTGGGCTTGACAGGGTCAAATGGTACACATAATTAGGGCCTTCCACCAATCTGGGCAAAGTTGCCAATGCAACTTTTGTGAACCCTAGAATTTGGCAGAAATGAACTTGTGTAGATCTAGTTGATCAAATCACTTCTCCTTGATGCACCACTAGGTGTGGTGGCCTCATTTGGTCATGTGATCCTGCTCACAAAAGTTGGAATCAAGGAGAGAAAGTTGGTAATGTAGATTTGTTCAAATTTGATTCTGGTCAGAGAGATTTTGGGGCTCTTTGATAAAGTTAACTTGTTCTCCAACTTGTGCCATTTGGTCTAGATGAATGATTAGACCAGTTGAGCATGTACACAAGATTTGAGAGAATTTGGACATGTTTGGCAATGTAAAGTTGCTCAAACTTCAAAATGGACAGAAATGGTTTTGAGGGGATTTCATGGGGTTATACTATTCTCCATGACATGATACTTGTCCAGATCATCAAACATGTCATATGTGACATGCTAGAATTTTCTTGGAATTTTTGGAGAATATTTCCTTTGTAAATATTTCAAAAGCTTGAAATATCCGGAAAAGGGTATTTGAGGATTTGACCAATATTTTGAACATGACCATGTGTTGAAACTCCTATATATGGGAAATATATGTCCACTGAGTTTCTCTAAATTTTCACAAATTTTTTAAAGCATAAAAATAATTTTAACCTATTAAAGACCATTTCTGGCCTTAAGAAAAAGTTTTAAATAAAATAGTAAAATAACTTTTAAAATCATTTTTTTTTGTTTTCTGGGTACCCTATATCTAATATGAGTCAAATATATTTTTGGAAAGATTTTTTCTGCCTTTAATTAAGTACTTGCAGTGCAAACCTCAAGTCAGGGATTTTTGGAAAACTAAATTTAGAAAATACTTTTTGGCCAAAATATTTTTACAAGGAATTATTTTTATGACCTACACACATGGCATGATCATTGGGCAGAAGTTTTGGATCAAGGAGAAGGAGTATAAGAGTTGGAGGATTTATTTTATTTTTAGAGCACTTGCAAGCAACAGACAAAAACCAATCAAGGCAAGGTCCAAAACACTCAAAAGTTTTTGGTCAGACCATATTTTATCATGATTGTTAGCTTAAGTGTAGTGGCATGAAAATCAGGGTGTGACAGACCTACCCCCCTTACAAGAATCTCGTCCCCGAGATTCCCAAACTAGGCGCGGAAAGGGATACAAAAACTTTGATGTGGGGTGGTCTTCACGTCCTCATACTGTTCACCTTCGGCGGTGCTCCTTTGATCCTTGAAGTACTTGATGGTGTGGCTTCATATATAATGTTCTATTTGGTCCAGGTTGCTAATGGGTAGCTCGCGGTATGTTAGATTGCGCTAGGGGTCGACGGCTTGGTGGTCATTGCCCCCTTAGAGGTCGGGCAAGTTAGGAAGTTGGAAACACTTCCGGGGTTGTGATGCATGGAAAGCGTTGTGCACACCAGGTAACTCAGGTGGCAATTCCAGCTGGTAACTGTCTTCTCTTCGTCTCGTAGTGATCTTAGAGGGGGGTTGTTATTTCTTGGAGTGATCTCGAAGAGGGCCGATGAATCTTGGTGTGGGTTCCCTTGTCATGGTAATGCTTGGTTCCTTAGAGAGGAGTGGCTTGCAGATACACATGGTCTTTAACGCGGAAGTATACTTCTTGAAGAAGGTGGTTGGTGTAGTTCTTCCTGTTAGACATGACGGTCTTCGATGTTCCTTGACCAGCTCAACGATTCTTCTTCCGTCTTCGGTGAGACGAGTATGTCATCAAAGAAAGATGACAACTAACTTGTCCAAGCACTCCATGAAGTCTATGGGGTGCGTAAAGTGGGCTGAGGCATTGGTGATGGTCACGGTTGAGTATTGGCCGAGGTCTTATTGATCTAGAGCCAAAGCCCAAGGTCGAGGATCCGCCATGTTGTGGTTTGGTAGAGGCGTAAGGGTTTCAAGGATTCTAGTGTGCGAGTGAATGTTCATCATCCCATCCTTGAGCAAAGTTCCTGAGATGCCAATTGTTCTATCTAGTCCTCCAAACAGATCACCTTATACCTCCGAAAGTATCATCTCGCATAAGTCAACTCCAAAAGCCCATTAGCTACATAATTCATTAATCCTTCAAATCCAATGTCTATGGTGTCCCACATGATCTTCTAATCTCCTATAATCACCAAATACTTGAAAGGGCTACCTTGCTATAGTCAGTCCACCAATTTCCATTATCATGGTCATGTAAACTCCAAGGTCAAGCATATATAGATCCCTAAATAAATTCTGACAATTATTCCAATCTCTTAGTTATGGTCCACCGAGAAACATGGTATCATGATCAAGATCATCAGTCTAAATCCAATTTACTCCAAACCATGTAAAATCACTCTACATCCATACTCCACTAGGGTAACCTATTTAATCCAAATTTCATGTCCAACGAGGAATCCAACATGTCTCCCTCAAGTTATTTACGTAATATCAACTATCTCCTATCAATATCATCTGATCAAGTCAAATCCTTGCACTTCCAGGATTTTCAGCTTGCGATCATAATTGTCCTATAAATCCAATTTACTTAGGGATAATGGAAGCTATGCTAATCTATAATCATGATCCCACCAAGTTCATCTACCAACATGAAAGCCCCGTGATATACCAAAGTCTCAGTCAATTCCTCAGGGTCTCTGATATAAACTCATCAAGTCATTTGTCCTCCATTCCTATATCCTCAAATTGGTCTCTCCTATGGCATCATCAGTTTTGGTGCTATCTTAAGATGATAATGTGCTTGCTCATTACATCCACTAGTTCCGTAATGAACCCAGTCTTGATTGCAAGGTTCTTGAGGCTTATCGGGTTCTCTTGCAATTACGTGGGTTAAGCACATGGTTAAGGATTCGAGCTGGGGTGTCTTGTGAAGTCTTGAAGGGTCTAGGAGTGGATCTCTAATCTTCAAGGTTAAACCTAATTCTCTGAGGTTGCACTTGGTCGTGGAGATTGTAGCGTAAGTCTTTTTGCTAGTTGGTTGTCAGTAGAATCCTTGGTGTACCTTGTCTTGCGGTCTTGATTGAGGAGAGAGAGATGAGAGGGAAAAGTAGCATAGAGGAGGGGATGCCTAAAAGGGGTTCTATAGTGCAGGTGCAAACAACAAGTGCCGAAAGGGCCAAACACGAGCATTAAGATAAGTAAGGTGATATAGTCACGTACTTTTTGCCTAGGGCAAAAAGGGCGTGATATCAAAACACAAACAAATAAAACAAGCAACACACAATCATGGTTCTATTCGAACCATCATACGGACTTCATTGCGCATAGGGGGTACACGACTCATCCTACCCTAGGGGTTCTCGAACTCAGTAGTCGTGCCTTGTGCCTCATGCAGTCTTCTGAGTTTCCTCAGGTGTTGCTACGTCTCTTGTAGTTATCGATGAAACGATCCGGGTTGGCCAGAAGAATCTTCAACACTTCTCGCCTATTGGAGTGATGGGGTGAAGGTGGCTCCTTGTAGCTGACATCGACATGGTCTCCTCTTGTCTTCTTAATCATGACGATCCCTTTTGCCTTCTAAGGCGTCGAGTGTACCAGGTAGGCAATCCTTTATGTAATGATACTAACAAGGCGTAGTAGAGGTCCAATCTACCGGATATACTGTTGCCAGTATCGTCACCGAGAGCGGGGGATGAAGAGAACCGTTTTCCTTCTCACTATAGTGAGGCGGACCAAATGGCTAGGTTCTCATCCACCGGTGGTTGCCGATGCAACAATGATAAGGACAGGGTTGCTCTACTAGCGATGTATATCATGATCTTGCATATCCCATGCCCTGGTCATCATAGGCCAAGGTTGCATCATCCTGGGGCAGCGTCAAGGGTGTCTCCATCTCCTGGGTCTTCAGGTCCTCATTCCTCGAGGGTGTATCTTCTGTTAGTATCGTCTTGTTGTGATGTCGCCAATCTTGTGTTCAGGAGATGTGGGTGAATGTCTGGCAAGGCAACTTCCTTCTAGATTATCCACGAGGAGTACAAGGAATCCGATTGGTCGAGGGCATAAGGGTTCTAGCGACCAAAGGTTTTGAAGGGAAGAGATCAATAAGGAAAGTATACCTTATTTTTGAAATCTGAGAAGGAAAGAGAAGTATAGATAGTTTTGAAAACTAGTAATAGTTTTGGAAATAGTTTTATCCTAACTAACGACCATGCTAACTAAGGCTTCCCTACGGTCGGGATGGCTCGATACCAGCTCTGTGGGGACCCCGACTCATAAGTCGTGATCACCGAATGCTGCGTGTCTGATGATCCCAGAGATCAATGCTCACTGAACACACAGAAGCTGAATAACAAGAGGCTTACATCCATACATACCGCATTACACAAGTAGGACCATTATGGTCAAGTCTTGAGTATAACATTGCAGCGGAAATCTTCGTCGATAACTTGGACCCATGCCATACGCCTTAACCCTACGGGCATTACATTTGGGAAAGCGTCCTAGCTCGCATGTTCGTCACCAATGTGTCCTTCATCACATCCTGTTCTTTCATGCACAGCCAATTAAATAACCAGTGGCAAGCCAATGAGTACTTTGAATGTACTCTTAAGCAACCCATGTTTTGGTTCAAGATTCAACAATGCATGATATAGGTAAATTTTTGCAGAAAGCTAGTTTTGAGTGCAATGACATATTCAACAACTTGCATAGCATGCATCAAGAGGATTCATGTAATCCATGAGGACAAGTTATAGATATCAACATAAATGGAGTGGGCACCAACCCAACTCAATCATGTCAAGTCCTTGGACTTGACCCATGTAGTTCTCTCCACTCGTCCATACATACTCACCAGGTTTCGTGAACATATGGACGTAGCCCAAGAGCGGTTACCCAACTGTCCTTGACCGTGGACACGGCTATTCGAATAGTTTTACACTCTGCATTGGTTGCACACTTTACCCACAAGATCCGGGGAACTTCCGTGTCATCCACGACCCACGGTACTTCAAGTACCCGGGGTAAGCACCCGATCACTATCTTTCCCTAGACGACACTAACATGGTGTCCACTCGATTGGTAGTAACCCCCGTGCCCAACATTTCACGACTTAAAATTGTGGAGCCTTGCTCCCATATTCATCACATACCAGCAGCACGGGTACCAACGGTGTGTCCGGTGCCCCATAAAAATGTTCTTGGCTGCCCTACCTGGCACGACCCCGTCCCGAGAGAGAGCACCAACTCTCCCCCGTCACTAGTAATGCAGGCTCCAAGCTAGTATCGGGCTAGGTAATTAATAATGCCCTTTCCCATACAAGGGTAGAGTGGTTGCGCATGTAAGGTTGGATTAACGGTCGCAACTTAAACCAATCCGTTTTTGAAACCACACTCACATATCCTTCTCCGGTACACCACTTCTTTGTCAAGTGGTTACCTAGCTCAACATCTCCTCGAATTAGTGGCACCCGACGGGGTTTTCAAAAAGTATTTGGGAACATACTTGCCTCCATCACCATGCATATTCCCGTCCCTTTCTGCGTAGCAACTACTTTAGCATCCTATCTACTCCCACCGACATAACCCTCATAAGGAGGTAGGGTCATGCTCAATGCAAGTATCAATGAGGAAGTAACTGAGGCAGCCAACCAACATGGTTTACCATCTCATCATGATTCCGATGCAACAATAATAAGTGATATATGACATGCATAAAAAGGGTTTCATGGACATGGTCAAAGGGCTGCTTGCACAGTTCATCTGAGTCTTGAAATCTTCTGGTCCTTCTCCACGTACTCCGTCTACTTCGTCAACTAACGTTGGAAACAATCACAATAAGCAACACAACAAGGCAGGAAATATAAGTGCTCCAAAAATATTGATTTGACTTTTCTAGGACATCTCTGGTTATATGAAAAATAACCAGAGTGGTTTCATTGGAATTGGATCAATGGATATCTCTGAACATTTCAATATGATGGAATCAAGGGGTTTATGGATTTTCAAGAAGTGTACAGAAACATGTTTTTGAAAAATGAGCAAAGGTACCCATTTAACAAACCATGATTTTAGAAGCATCTAGGAGTTGGTTTCACTTTCGGATTTGGAGTTCAAATGAATATTCTATGGATTTGCAAAGTTGACAAATATGAAGAAATGGCTCATTATTTTGTGGAATGCAGAAAGTATTAATAAAAATGTTCATAAACTAAGTTATGACCTTAGAAGCATCTAGGAATTTGAATCATGGCATTTGGATCAAGTTTGAGCTCTCTGTGATTTTCTAAAGTTCATCACAGGAATAGGAGGAATAGGATTTGAAAAATGTGCATGTTGCACTAACAGGTAGATCATGATTTATAGAGTCACTAGAAATTTGAATCGTCAAATTTGGAGTCCATTTGAATTGTTTATGGATTTTAGAAATTTACAGAAAAAGAAAAAGGGAAGGGAAAGGGCTTTACCCTTATCCAAAGACCGGGCGCAGCTTTAGCAAAGCCGCCCAGTGGCTCTCGGCCGGACGGGCAGAGGAGGCTGACGTCGAGGCGGGTTCATGGAGTACGCCAACGCTGTGAGGAAAACAGATCTTAGCCGCAGCCGTCTCCACTTAAAGCAGGCGGGGCCCAGCAGCTGGAGTCGCTGACAGGGCCCCAGTGCTCGAGCCGTCGCCTTCAACCTCCTCACAAGGCCTCCGGCCCTGGGAGGAGCCGCCTCACGGGCGATTGCCGGGCTCTGAGCGTCTCCGGCGACGCTCCGCCCATCGGCGTGCTCAGGAGGCCAGGACGCACCCATCCATGTGCTACACGCACGCCGTGGAGGGCTGCAGCAGCGATGGCCTGGGTGGCCGCGGAGGAGGCTGTCGGGCATCTTCGGCCACGAGCGCGTGGCGTTCCCGGGGATGAACGACGGTGATGGAGGGCCTCGAGGTGGTGTTATGAGGGTACTGGAGTGGCTAGGGAGAGAGGAGAGGCTCGGGATAGCCTGGATTTAGGCGGAGCCCGACGGCGGCGCTCCGGCCGTTGTGATGGATGGAGGGCACGGGGAGAGGTGAGTTGGTCCAGGGTCTCTGGGAGGGAGAGAGAGGCAAAGGAGTCGAGAGGGGCTTGGGGGTGGCCTTAAATAGCCGACCCGTAGCTCACCCGTGGGCCTTGGCCTTGCAGGTGGCGCAGCAACAGCAGCTCGGGAGGCCAGGAGGGAGGAGAGGAGCTGTCTGGCGTTCGTGGGAGTCGCGTAGGGTGCCGGGAAGAGAGAGAGAGGAGCGGGCGAGGCCACGGTGCTCGCAGCGTCGCGATGCCGGGCATTGGCCGAGCCAGGCGGCTGGGCACGCAGCGCCTTGAGGGTGAGAGAGAGGGAAAGAGGAGGGGCCAGGATGGTGGCGTGTTGCGGACGTCGAGACACCTCGGTAGGCGCGAGGGGAGGCTCGAGGTGGGCCAGGGCGTTGTGTCAACGGTCGGGGCGATGGCGTGCTCCAGCGTCTTTAACCCGGCATGCTTGGCTTTTTCCACAAGCCTCAGCGTGTCCACTTTTGTCTGGTAGCAGCAGGGGGTATGGGCAAAAGCCGGGGAGAGCCTTGTATGCTCTGGAATGCCAAGGAGGGAGAGAGAGGCTGAGATAGAGAGAGAGAGAGAATGCTGCTGCCCAGAGAAGAAAAATGGGGTTCTAACCCCCTTAATCATGGCTCCTCGGGCAGGGAAAGATACAGGTGGTAGAGGGGGACTAGGAGGGGCTGTGGTAAAAAGGAGGGCTCAAGGAGATTAGTGGAAGTGGACAAAACATACATTTTTAATTTCTGCCAGAAGGTGTTTGATGGTGGTTTGGGCAGGAAGATGAACTCCACTTGACATGAGGCTTGACAGGGTCAAATGGTACACATAATTAGGGCCTTCCACCAATCTTGAGTTCATTTGGGCAAAGTTGCCAATGCAACTTTTGTGAACCCTAGAATTTGGCAGAAATGAACTTGTGTAGATCTAGTTGATCAAATCACTTCTCCTTGATGCACCACTAGGTGTGGTGGCCTCATTTGGTCATGTAATCCTGCTCACAAAAGTTGGAATCAAGGAGAGAAAGTTGGTAATGTAGATTTGTTCAAATTTGATTCTGGTCAGAGAGGGTTTTGGGGCTCTTTGATAAAGCTAACTTGTTCTCCAACTTGTGCCATTTGGTCTAGATGAATGATTAGACCAGTTGAGCATGTACACAAGATTTGAGAGAATTTGGACATGTTTGGCAATGTAAAGTTGCTCAAACTTCAAAATGGACAGAAATGGTTTTGAGGGGATTTCATGGGGTTATACTATTCTCCATGACATGATACTTGTCTAGATCATCAAACATGTCATATGTGACATGCTAGAATTTTCTTGGAATTTTTGGAGAATATTTCCTTTGTAAATATTTCAAAAGCTTGAAATATCCGTAAAGGGTATTTGAGGGATTTGACCAATATTTTGAACATGACCATGTGTTTAAACTCCTATATATGGGAAATATATGTCCACTGAGTTTCTCTAAATGTTTACAAATATTTTTAAAGCATAAAATAATTTTAACCTATTAAAGACCATTTCTGGCCTTAAGAAAAAGCTTTTAAATAAAATAGTAAAATAACTTTTAAAATCATATTTTTATGGTTTCTGGGTACCCTATATCTAATAGGAGTCAAATATATTTTTGGAAAGATTTTTACTGCCTTTAATTAAGTACTTGCAGTGCAAACCTCAATTCAGGGATTTTTGGAAAACTAAATTTAGAAAATACTTTTTGGCCAAAATATTTTTACAAGGAATTATTTTTATGACCTACACACATGGCATGATCATTGGGCAGAAGTTTTGGATCAAGGAGAAGGAGTATAAGAGTTGGAGGATTTATTTTATTTTTAGAGCACTTGCAAGCAACAGACAAAAACCAATCAAGGCAAGGTCCAAAACACTCAAAAGTTTTTGGTCAGACCATATTTTATCATGATTGTTAGCTTAAGTGTAGTGGCATGAAAATCAGGGTGTGACAGGAATATTTTAGAATTTTGGAAATAAAGAAACTTCCAGGAAGCGTCCCCTGGTGGGCACAAGACACTAGGGCGTGCCAGGCGCCTGGCGCTCCCAGGTGGGTTGTGCCCACCTGGGGCACATTCCGTACTCCATTTTTCTTCCATGTACTTGTCCCCCAAGATAAAAAAAATCTATATATACTTCCCTAACTTGTTAATCACCATATCACGGAGAAATCCTCTGTTCTCTTTTCTTGTTGTTTTCTGACAGATTCAGCTAGGCCAACACCATGTCTTCCTCCCCCTTTAACAATGGAGAAGGAGACGCAAGGTTGGTTCAGGATAATCTAAGGAGGGATGAAGCTGAAGAGGTTGCCATGGAGGAAGAAGAGGAGAATCCTATTGGAGTTCACTCTCCGGCCTACGAGAGGGGCAAATTAGCTGGCATCTCTACTCACCCTAATCCTCATCAAGCCATGGGATCATCGAACAATCAAGCAAGCCAGGAGGTGCAAGAAGATCTCCCACCAAGGAGGCCCTTACACAGGTTACATCGTAACAATTTTCATAATTTGATTCATAATTATGGGATCGAGAACACTCCTCGTAGGCACATACACTCCAATTGGGACATATCTCGGCCAAGAGAAAACAGTGCAGGATCCAAACCATGGGGCCCTTAGAATAAACACATAATGGCTGAGGTGAAGAAAAACAGTGAATTAATTCATCAAGCTCTTCGGGAGATTCAAGGTTTGAAGGACTTACTCATGGTTATATTGGAGAATACTTCTTCACCACCAACATCACCTTCTTCACCACCAAAAGAGAACTGAGTATCGGGTATGGGCACTCCCCTTGGCTTCCGCCAAGCTTGGGGGAGGGCCGCAGTATCGTATCATCCCACTATCTTTTTGCTTTTACTTATCTTAGTTCAATCCTTTTGCTTTAAAAGAAATAAAGTTTAGTTTGATCGTTTCTTCTTTGAGAGTTTGCTTTGTGATCTATCATTGTAATCGTGTGCAAGTTATATAATAAAGTTTAGTTTGAGTTTTTGCTTTCTTCACTTTCATGTTGCAAATAAAGAAAAGAAATAATAAAGAAAGAAAAAGAGAAACGAAATAAAAAAAGAAAGGAAATAAATCAATAAGATCATATACTAATCCTATGGTAGGTGATAGCACCACATAAGGAAAAGTATAAGTAAGAAAATTTGATTAGAGATTAACAAACATAGCATTAGTCAATGATGCAACTCATGCAAGAATTAATAAGGGAAGGGAATTCACATATAAATATACTATCCTAGAAATCTTTTGTGATTGTGAGCCCTCATCAAAATATTATATGCCAAAATTGTTGACGTTGGACAAGGAAGACAACGTAATGGTTTATGTTTGTTTATATTCACATAGAAGTCATATTGTCATAGATCATTTAACATGTGGTGCTTGCCCCCTATCTTTGCTAGCCAAAAATTCCGCACTAAGTATAGATACTACTTGTGCATCCAAAAACCCTTAAAACCAAATCTTTTTCAAGTGTCCACCGTACCTACCTAGGGATTGAGCAAGGTCCCTCAAGTAAGTTGTCATCGGTGCAAAAAGGCACTAAAAATTGCTTCTAGAAGTGTGAGATCGTTTAGTGTAAGAGAAAATCGAGCATTGCACGAACTTGGATGACAAAGAATAGAAGTGACAGACTACATAATAAAGGTTGTCATCTTAAGGGGCAATGTAACGTGACGTTCTTTTGCACTAAGGGATTAAGCATACAAACAAATAAGCGCATGGCAACCTCTTCTTCCCTCTGCGAAGGGCCTATCTTTTACTTTTATGTATTTACTTTTATGCAAAGGGTCAAAGTTTTCCTTCTATTCCTTTTTATTTTTTTCTCCTTTGGCAAGCATCATGTGGTGAGGAAAGATCTAGGAACATATGTCCAGTTGAATATAGATAGCATGAGTTATTATTGTTGACACCATCCTTGAGGTGGGTATGTTGGGAGGCGAAACTATAAGCCCCTATCTTTCTATGTGTCTGGTTGAATCGTTTTGCTCATGTGTACGCGGTGAGTGTTAGCAATCGTAGAAGACTATATGATGGTTGAGTATTTGGACTTGCCTAAAGGCTCCAACACGTGACCCTTCCTGAAAAGATGATGAATTGTAGTTGCAAAGTTGACTGAGAACATAGTTTTTTGGTTTCTAATAGAGTTTTTGCTTTATACTTCCATTGTGTGATGAACTATTACTTATTCATGGCAAGTGTATGATGAAAGTTCTATGATAAAAGTCTTATGTTTAAATTTGTTGTTGTTATAATAATCAACATGATGCTTCTATGTCCGTATTTTGTTTTTATCGAGACCTCTCTCTCAAAGCATGTGGACATGTTTTTCGATTTTGGTTTTCGCTTAAGGACAAGCGAGATCTAAGCTTGGGGGAGTTGATACGTCCATTTTGCATTATGTTTTCTTACTGTTATTTATAATGCTTTTATCCATAATAATGCTTTTTGGAATGATTCTAATGCCTTTTCTTTCATAATTTGCAAGGTATACACCAAGAGGGAGAATTCCGGCAGTTGGAAATTTGGACCTGAAAAAGCTACGTCAGGCCACCTATTCTGCACAACTCCAAACAAGCTGAAACCTCATGGAGATCTTTTATGGAATATTTAAGAAATATTGGAGCCAATAACTATCAGAGGGGGACCACCAGGTGGGCATAACCCACCTAGGCGCGCCAGGAAGACCAGGCGCGCCCTGGTGGTTTGTAGCCTCCTCGGCCCACCTCCGGTGCCCATCTTCTGGTATATAAGTCATCTTTACCTAGAAAAAATGAGGAGCAGACTTTCAGGGCGGACCACCGCCGTCTCGAGGCGGAACTAGGGCAGGAGTACATTTGCCCTCCGGCGGAGCGATTCTGCCGGGAGAACTTCCCTCCCGGAGGGGGAATTCATCGTCATCATCATCACCAACAACTCTCCCATCTTGAGGAGGGAAATCTGCATCAACATCTTCACCAGCACCATATCGTCTCAAACCCTAGTTCATCTCTTGTTACCAGAACTATAGATTGGTGCTAGGGGTGACGAGTAGTGTTAATTACATCTTGCAGTTGATTACTATATGGTTTATTTGGCGGAAGATCGTATGTTCAGATTCATAATGCTATTTAATACTCCTCTGATCATGAGCATTTTTATTATTTGTGAGTAGTTACTTTCGCACTTGAGGTCACAGGATAAATCTTGTTGCAAGTAATCATGCGAATTTGATATGTGTTCGATATTTTGATGGTATGTATGTTGTGATTCCCTTAGTGGTGTCATGTGAATGTCGACTACATGACACTTCACCATATTTGGGCCTAAGGGAATGCATTGTGGAGTATTAAATAGATGGTGGGTTGCGAGAGTGACAGAAGCTTAAACCCTAGTTTATGCGCTATTCCGTAAGGGACCGATTGGACCCAAAAGTTTAAGGCTATGGTTAGAATTTATTCGTAAAACTTTTCTCGTAGTTGCGGATGCTTGCGGGAGGGTTAATCATAAGTAGGAGGTTTGTCAAAGTAAGCACACCACCTAAGCACGGTCCGACCACATATCAAATTATCAAAGTAGCAAACACAAATCAAACCAACATGATGAAAGTGACTAGATGAAATTCCCGTGTACCCTCAAGAACACTTTGCTTGTCATAAGGGACCATTTTGGCCTGTCCTTTGCCTCAAAAGGATTGGGCTACCTTGCTGCATACTTATTGCTACTATCGTTACTTGCTCGTTACAAACTATCTTGCTATAAAACTACTCCGCAACTTACAATTTCAGCACTTGCAGACATTACCTTATTGAAAACTACTTGTCACTACTGCAGGATGCTGCTAACGAGACACTACGATCAGAGACCCTTCAAGAAACTGTGTGCGATGCCATAATCGCAAACGGTGCTGTATGAAAACCGTCAAAAAAGGTGAAAACGTTTGTGTTGGAGGATGCATCAAACACGGTTCAGATTTTAGTTGCGTGTGCGATCCAGGGCATACGATTTTGTTCAATGAACTGTTCGGGATGAGGCGGATCAAAAGAACGGGCAGCCTGATGAAGGCGTGTGCGATATAGAGCATACTGTTCACTCGGATGAACTGTTTGTGATTAGGCAAGACAAAAGAAACGGGCAACCAGATGAAGGTGTGTGCGATATACAGCATACGGTTCACTCGGATGAACTATTTGTGATTAGGCAACACAAAAGAAACGGTCAGCCAGATCAAGGTGTGTGTGATTGAGGGCATACGCTTCAGAAGGATTAACTGTTTGCGATTAGGAAACAGAACAGAAATGGTTAAGCCATATCAAAGTGTCTGCGATTGATGGCATACACTTCACATGGATGAACTGTTTGCGATTAGCCACAACAAACTGAAACAGTTAGATAGATCAATGTGTGTGCGCTAGACGGGCACACCCATTCTAATTAAAAGACATGTCCCGACAGTGCCTATTGCGGTGCACCCTATGGTGCAAATGCCACGTACCCGTCCGAGAAGGCGTACGTGCCCACGTTACGCCTTCCGGGAATAGTGCCGCACTTATAACCATCCGTAAATTTTGAGCATGTGTCCCGTCACATTCCAAATTGCAAGCTTGTTCACACCGATCAAAACCTAAATGGTTTCCCACTTAGGAGCGTATTACTACGTGGTTATAAATACTACTACTCCAAGATGACTGCACATTCCTCCTCAACTCCTCATCCACAAAAAGTCAAAAACAAACAAGTCATTCATCATCGTTCCCTTGCGTCCGCAATGGCCAGCGTGAGTTCTGGGTCGAGAGATTGCCACCAGGGAGAGGCGAGCCTGGAAGCGGGAGCACGAGAGATGTCCCGCCTTGCCGCAATGGCAGCCAACATGTCCCGCCGCACAGCCGTAGCAGCAGAGAGGTCCCGCCGCGCCGCCGAAGCAGCACGAAGGACCCGCCGGGCCGTTGATGCAGCAGATTGGTCCGGCCGCGCCGCGGAAGCAGAATAGATGTCCCGCCGCGCCGTGATTGCAGCAGAGATGTCCTCCCTTGCCGCGGAAGCCTGGGAAAATGCCTCACGGGCAGGCGAGGACTCTTACAGGCGCATGCGTGCCCTCCTCCATAGGCAGATGGATCAGATCTCCAGGTGGGCGAGGTTGCAGGATGGCCTGCAAGCATGGTTTGAACGGTCTACCAACGTCATATGGCACCTAAATGAGTCAATGCAAAGCTCCGGGCTGAGCGCGACCTACTGAGGGCGAAGATCGTCAGAAGTGCGGAGCAGCAGGAGCAGACCACTGCCTTGTTGAAGAGGACCGGCATCATCGTCGAGAAACTTATGGACGGGAATACCAAGATGTGCATCGAGCGTAGAAGGCTGGTGGAGGAATCTGTGGATGCTCTCAAGCAGCATCTTGAGGACAAGAAAGAGCTCGTCGCCGCTCGCCGCGGAGACTAGTTCCCGCGGACTGCAGCAACGCATCAAGAAAGTAGAGATCAGCGAGCCAGATCGTTGTCTTCCTTCTTCTTTTGCCCTTGTGTATTTCGGGCGTTGCCGCTTGTGGCTTTTTTAATTATGTTTCTAAATATGTAAGGCAATTATTATCCACTGTCATTTCCCTTATATTCATCATGCTTGCTATAAGTCGCGATCGATGCTATATAGGTCCGTCGGATCTTACATCAAGATCCGTGCAAAACTTTCTTTTCAAATTTTCATTTTCTCTCTTAAATCTCAATCCAGTGAGACATGTAGCCACGCCGTAGAACAGGTGCTCGGGCGCCATTAATGGAGACATTGGGAGGGAGGTGCACGGCTGGTAGCGGTCAAAGGGCTCTCCTCCCGATGAGCACGCGCAGGGGTCTGATCGCACGCCTCCTGAATTCAAATAGCTACCACGCACGGGACCTCCTAGCCAATAAAAAAAGGGGACCCTTGGCCGCATGTAATTGGTAAGTCGAACGCCCACGGTTTCAATAATACTTGTGTTTCTGATTTGTAACATGACAACACTTGTTCCAAAATGACTATGTTGATTGTTAATGTGTTGGCCTTCGCAAATCAGAGAGAAAATTACCACAGGATGTTGGTGCCATGTCATGAGACCATGCCAAGTTTCATGATTTTCAGGCGTGTTTTGGAATTACATGAATTAAAAAACCAAGTTTCTCAATCTTTCCGGCCGAGCCACGATGCCCAGATGTTTCAACTTCACTCCCATCTCTTTTATGGGACCTAGAAATTCACCCAAGGACACACATATGATTTTTCAAACAACTTTGGTGCACTGGAGCATGTGCTTGTAGTTCAAATTATAATTATGCACATTAAATGCCCGGAAACTCAATTAATGTATAAAAAAGGCCAAACGAACCTGGAATAATTCCCAAATTTAGCATGGTACTTCTATTTGGTCTAATCTGGTTGTGTAAAAAAATAAGGCGGGAGAAGGCAGTTTACGTATGTCATTTCACACACGGAGGTGACACGTTCCCTCTCCAAACCACGAGCCTTCTTGAGGGAGTCTCCGTTTTGCAATAAGCTTACACCAAAGCTTGTCCCAATTCGGCCAAAAATATTACCGCAGCATGTTGGTACCATGTCATGACACCACGCCAAGTTTCATGATTTTTAGGCGTGTTTTGGAATTACAGGAATTAAAAAACCAAGTTTCTAAATCTTTCCGGCCGATCCACGACGCCCAGATGTTTGAATTTCACTCCATCTCTTGCATGGGACAAAGAAATTCACCCCAGGACACACATGTGATTTTTCAAACAACTTTGGTGCACTTGAGCATGTGCTTGTAGTTCAAATTTCAATTATGCACATTAAATACCCAGAATCTCAATTAATGTATAAAAATGGCGAAACGAGCCCGAAATAATTCCAAAATTCAGCACGGTACTTCTATTTGGTCTAATCTGGCTGTGTAAAATATAAGGCGGGAGAAGGCAGTGTATGTATGTCGTTTCGCACACGGAGATGCCACGTTCCCTCTCGGAACCACGAGCCTTCTAGAGGGAAGCTCCGGTTTGCAAGAAGCTTACACCAAAGCTTGTCCCAATTCGGCCAAAAATATCACCGCAGCATGTCGGTGCCATGTCATGACACCATGCCAAGTTTCATGATTTTAAGGCGTGTTTTGGAATTACAGGAATTAAAAGACCAAGTTTCTCAATCTTTCCGGCCGAGCCACGACGCCCAGATGTTTGAATTTCACTCCCATCTCTTGCATGGGACCTAGAAATTCACCCAAGAACACACATGTAATTTTTGAAACAACTTTGGTGCACTGGAGGATGTGCTTGTAGTTCTAATTTGAATTTTGCACATTAAATGCCCGGAAACTCAATTAATGTATAAAAAAGGAGAAACGAGCCTGAAATAATTCCTAAATTTAGCACGGTACTTATATTTGGTCTTATGTGGCTGTGTAAAAAAATTAAGTCGGGAGAAGTCAGTGTACATATGTCGTTTCGCACATGGAGGTGACACATTCCCTCTCGGAACCACGAGCCTTCTTGAGGGAAGCTCCGGCTTGCAAGAAGCTTACACCAAAGCTTGTCCCAATTCGGCCAAAAATAATTACCGTGGCATGTTCGTGCCATGTCATGACACCATGCCAAGTTTCATGATTTTCAGGCGTGTTTTGTAATTACATCAATTAAAAAACCAAGTTCCTCAATCTTTCCGGCCGAGCCACGACGCCGAGATGTTTGAATTTCACTCCAATCTCTTGCATGGGACCTATAAATTCATCCAAGGACACACATGTGATTTTTCAAACAACTTTGGTACACTGGAGCCTGTGCTTGTAGTTCAAATTTGAATTATGCACATTAAATGCCTAGAAACTCAATTAATATATAAAAAGGCCAAACGAACACGGAATAATTCTAAAATTTAGCACGGTACTTCTATTTGGTCTAATCTGGACGTGCAAAAAATTAAGGCGGGAGAAGGCAGTGTACGTATGTCATTTTCACACACGGAGGTGACATGTTTCGTCTTGGAACCACGAGCCTTCTTGAGGGAAGCTCCGGTTTGCAAGAAACTTACACCAAATATTGCCCCAATTCGGCCAAAAAATTTACCGCAACATGTTCGTGCCATGTCATGACACCATCCCATGTTTCATGGTTTTCAGACTTGTTTTGGAGTTACAGGAATTAAAAAACCAAGTTTCTCAATCTTTCCGGCCGAGCCAGGACGCCCAGATGTTAGAATTTCACTCCCATCTCTTGCATGGGACCTAGAAATTCACTCAAGGACACACATGTGATTTTTCAAACAACTTTGGTGCACTTGAGCATGTGCTTGTAGTTCGAATTTGAATTATACACATTAAATGCCTAGAAACTCAATTAATGTATAACAAGGCGAAACGAGCCCAGAATAATTCCAAAATTTACCACAATACTTCTATTTGGTCAAATCTGGCTGTGTAAAAAAAATAAGGCGGGAGAAGGCAGTGTACGTATGTCGTTTCGCACACGGAGGTGACACGTTCCCTCTCGGAACCACGAGCCTTCTTGATGGAAGCTCCGGTTTGCAAGAAGCTTACACCAAAGCTTGTCCCAATTCGGCCAAAAATATTACCGCAGCATGTTGGTGCCATGTCATCGCACCATGCCAAGTTTCATGATTTTCAGGCCTGTTTTGGAATTATAGGAATTAAAAGAACAAGTTTCTCAATCTTTCCGGCCGAGCCACGATGCCGAGATGTTTCAACTTCACTCCCATCTCTTTTATGGGACCTAGTAATTCACCCAAGGACAGACATATGATTTTTCAAACAACTTTGGTGCACTTGAGCATGTGCTTGTAGTTCAAATTATAATTATGCACATTAAATGCCCAGAAACTCAATTAATGTATAAAAAAGGCCAAACGAACCTGGAATAATTCCAAAATTTAGCATGGTACTTCTATTTGGTCTAATCTGGTTGTGTAAAAAAATAAGGCGGGAGAAGGCAGTTTACGTATGTCATTTCACACACGGAGGTGACACGTTCCCTCTCCAAACCACGAGCCTTCTTAAGGGAGTCTCCGGTTTGCAATAAGCTTACACCAAAGCTTGTCCCAATTCGGCCAAAAATATTACCGCAGCATGTTGGTACCATGTCATGACACCACGCCAAGTTTCATGATTTTTAGGCGTGTTTTGGAATTACAGGAATTAAAAAACCAAGTTTCTAAATCTTTCCGGCCGATCCACGATGCCCAGATGTTTGAATTTCACTCCATCTCTTGCATGGGACCTAGAAATTCACCCCAGGACACACATGTGATTTTTCAAACAACTTTGGTGCACTTGAGCATGTGCTTGTAGTTCAAATTTCAATTATGCACATTAAATACCCAAAATCTCAATTAATGTATAAAAAGGCGAAACGAGCCCGAAATAATTCCAAAATTCAGCACGGTACTTCTATTTGGTCTAATCTGGCTATGTAAAATATAAGGCGGGAGAAGGCAGTGTATGTATGTCGTTTCGCACACGGAGATGACACGTTCCCTCTCGGAACCACGAGCCTTCTAGAGGGAAGCTCCGGTTTGCAAGAAGCTTACACCAAAGCTTGTCCCAATTCGGCCAAAATATCACATGACATGTCGGTGCCATGTCATGACACCATGCCAAGTTTCATGATTTTAAGGCGTGTTTTGGAATTACAGGAATTAAAAGACCAAGTTTCTCAATCTTTCTGGCCGAGCCACGACGCCCAGATGTTTGAATTTCACTCCCATCTCTTGCATGGGACCTAGAAATTCACCCAAGAACACACATGTAATTTTTGAAACAACTTTGGTGCACTGGAGGATGTGCTTGTAGTTCTAATTTGAATTTTGCACATTAAATGCCCAGAAACTCAATTAATGTATAAAAAAGGAGAAACGAGCCTGAAATAATTCCAAAATTTAGCACGGTACTTATATTTGGTCTTATGTGGCTGTGTAAAAAAATTAAGTCGGGAGAAGTCAGTGTACATATGTCGTTTCGCACATGGAGGTGACACATTCCCTCTCGGAACCACGAGCCTTCTTGAGGGAAGCTCCGGCTTGCAAGAAGCTTACACCAAAGCTTGTCCCAATTCGGCCAAAATAATTACCGTGGCATGTTAGGTGCCATGTCATGACACCATGCCAAGTTTCATGATTTTCAGGCGTGTTTTGTAATTACATCAATTAAAAAACCAAGTTCCTCAATCTTTCCGGCCGAGCCACGACGCCCAGATGTTTGAATTTCACTCCAATCTCTTGCATGGGACCTATAAATTCATCCAAGGACACACATGTGATTTTTCAAACAACTTTGGTGCACTGGAGCCTGTGCTTGTAGTTCAAATTTGAATTATGCACATTAAATGCCTAGAAACTCAATTAATATATAAAAAGGCCAAACGAACACGGAATAATTCTAAAATTTAGCACGGTACTTCTATTTGGTCTAATCTGGACGTGCAAAAAATTAAGGCGGGAGAAGGCAGTGTACGTATGTCGTTTTCACACACGGAGGTGACATGTTTCGTTTTGGAACAACGAGCCTTCTTGAGGGAAGCTCCGGTTTGCAAGAAACTTACACCAAAGATTGCCCCAATTCGCCCAAAAAATTTACCGCAACATGTTCGTGCCATGTCATGACACCATCCCAAGTTTCATGGTTTTCAGACTTGTTTTGGAGTTACAGGAATTAAAAAACCAAGTTTCTCAATCTTTCCGGCCGAGCCAGGACGCCCAGATGTTAGAATTTCACTCCCATCTCTTGCATGGGACCTAGAAATTCACTCAAGGACACAGATGTGATTTTTCAAACAACTTTGGTGCACTTGAGCATGTGCTTGTAGTTCGAATTTGAATTATACACATTAAATGCCTAGAAACTCAATTAATGTATAAAAAGGCGAAACGAGCCCAGAATAATTCCAAAATTTAGCACAATACTTCTATTTGGTCAAATCTGGCTGTGTAAAAAAAATAAGGCGGGAGAAGGCGATTGTCGTGTAATATGTCGCACCACGGAGGTGACACGTTCCCTCTCGGAACCACGAGCCTTCTTGATGGAAGCTCCGGTTTGCAAGAAGCTTACACCAAAGCTTGTCCCAATTCGCCAAAAATATTACATGAGCATGTTGGTGCCATGTCATCGCACCATGCCAAGTTTCATGATTTTCAGGCCTGTTTGGAATTATAGGAATTAAAAGAACAAGTTTCTCAATCTTTCCGGCCGAGCCACGACGCCCAGATGTTTCAACTTCACTCCCATCTCTTGCATGGGACCTAGAAATTCACCCAAGGACACACATGTGATTTTTCAAACAACTTTGGTGCACTGGAGCATGTGCTTGTAGTTCAAATTTGAATTATGCACATTAAATGCCTAGAAAATCAATTAATTTATAAAAAGGCTAAATGAGCCCGGAATAATTCCAAAATTTAGCACGGTACTTATATTTGGTCTAATCTGGCTGTGTAAAAAAATTAAGGCGGGAGAGGCCAGTGTACGTATGTCGTTTCGCACACGGAGGTGACACGTTTCCTCTTGGAACCACGAGCCTTCTTGAGGTAAGCTCTGATTTGCAAGAAGCTTACACCAAAGCTTGTCCCAACTCGGCCAAAAAAATTACAGCAGCATGTTCGTGCCATGTCATGACACCATGCCAAGTTTCATGATTTTCAGGCGTGTTTTGGAATTACAGGAATTAGACAACCAAGTTTCTCAATCTTTCCGACCGAGCCACGACGCCCAGATATTTGTATTTCACTCCAATCTCTTGCATGGGACCTAGAAATTCACCCAAGGACACACATGTGATTTTTCAAACAACTATGGTGCACTGGAGCACGTGCTTGTAGTTCAAATTTGAATTATGCACATTAAATGCCCAGAAACTCAATTAATGTATAAAAAAGGCCCAACGAACACGGAATAATTACAAAATTTAGGACGATACTTCTATTTGGTCTAATCCGCCTATGTAAAAAAATTAAGTCGGGAGAAGGCAATGTACGTATGTCGTTTCGCACACGAAGGTGACATGTTCCATCTCGTAACCAGGAGTCTTCTTGAGGGAAGCTCAGGTTTGCAAGAAGCTTACACCAAATCTTGTACCAATTCGGCCAAAAAAATTACTGCAGCATGTTGGTGCCATGTCATGACACCATGCCAAGTTTCATGATTTTCAGCCGTGTTTTGGATTTACAGGAATTCAAAAACCAAGTTTCTCAATCATTCCGGCTGAGCCATGACACCCAGATGTTTGAATTCTATTCCCATTTCTTGCATCGGACCTATAAATTCACCAAAAGACACACATGTGATTTTTCAGCAAACTTTGGTGCATTGGAGCATGTGCTTGTAGTTCAAATTTGAATTATGCACATTAAATGCCCAAAAACTCAATTAATGCGCAAAATGCCAAACGAACCCGGAATAATTCCAAATTTAAACACGACACTCATGTACTAGTTGCATGTTCACTGTACGTAAATGTTCTAGCAATTCAAACACCATCCTTTCCCTCCGTAACACCATTTTGTCTTTCAAAACATAATGAAAAAATCAGGTATACCATAAACAGTTTACTAGAAAGAATCATGTGGGATGCGATATAAAATATCTTGGCGCACCGTCTTGTCTGGCTTACGCAGGAAGCTTCGTTGTCTATAGTCCACCGCTCCCGCTTGAACTACACTTGTGCGCCAGTTTCTCGCGGCACCAAGCAAATTTTTTTCCCACCGCGGAAATATCTATCTCCCCGCCCCCTCCCTCCTACCAAAAGCCACATTTCCACCCTCCTTGCTTTTCAAGTTCCAACCTTCACTGCTGCTTACTCGCAGCTCAGCCTCCTCGCCGGCGACCCTTCTTCTTGCAGCGCTGCCTCCTCGCCGCCTACCCTTCTTCTTGCAGCGCCGCCTCCTTGCCGGCGACCCTTCTTCTTGTAGTGCCGCCTCCTTGCCGGCGACCCTTCTTCTTGCTGCGCGTCCTCCTCGCCATTGACCGTTCTTCTTGCTGCACGGCCTCGTCGATATGGTCAGGTAATCAACACCCCACCCACACCATCCTCCTCCTTTCCTGTCCCACATGCCCCGACTGACGGAGCGACACTTTCCACCGAAATCACTGCCCCCCTCCTCCAATTAAGCGCCGCCCAAAGCAATTTTACACGCAGTATAACATGGATCTGAGTAGCATGCGACCGCACGCACGAACGAGGTCGCTATGGCTGACATGCATGTCGACCGCTAGATCATGGAGGAGCACGTCGTCTTCGAGGCCACCGTCGACACCGTCGCACGGTTGTCTACTTTAAAATACAGTTCGTGATGTTTTCTCAAGGCCACCGCCAGGGCCTTCTAGTGATTTGTCCTCTGTAATGTTAATATGCAATCTAATGTTCAGCTAACAGTTTGGTCCTCTAAAATGTAATGTTCAGTTAACACTTTGGTCCAACAATTGCTACATTTCATAGTAATGTTCTCAAGCATTATTTGTTTTGTTAACTGTCTTATCTTCTAGTACATGTTTCTATTCTGCAATGTCATGCTCAATTAACTATTTTGGTTCATTTGGTCTGCTGTCCATTTAACTGTTTTGTTCAGTTCTGCAATTTGATTTTCATTTGCTGTGGGTACAATTTTGTATTGTTAT
Organism: Aegilops bicornis; assembly: GCA_021605145.1. NCBI lineage: Eukaryota > Viridiplantae > Streptophyta > Magnoliopsida > Poales > Poaceae > Aegilops > Aegilops bicornis. The sequence continues at coordinate 239,761,796 of CM038673.1, read as the reverse complement.
GCATGTGACACCAATCGAATTTGGCTGCACTCAATACATATTCTACTGATAGTATGGCAACTCTCAATTAACCTGATCAAGATCTTCCTTATGTGTGTTGCAGGGAAACAATGGGAGACACTGCGGTTTACCATCGAGGTTTGTTCAAGCAGGGTCCTTTGGCTAATAGCACATTATTGTGCAGTTGCATGAATCATTCCAATATTTAGGTTTCTTACAATTTTCTCTTGCACATGTAGGTCCTGCTGTCAGAGGCTTAGACCTACTGTTCGGCCCATTTTGCATATGGGCAAACGAGATTTCCATGAATATCAGTCAAGTCAAGAAACTCAGAAAGATTGTTAGGATGAAGAAACTTGCGACGAATAACAGCAAGACCTTTGTTTGCACAATGAAGAAGACATCAGTCAACTATAGGATGGTACCAACTCTTTTACCTTGTTTTTACCCCTTGCGCCATTTCAAAATTTACAACAGCGATTTATGCATAGCTTTGTTTTTAGTACTTTTCAAAGCAGTTCACCGATGATTACCTCTCAAACCACCTGCATGGTAAAGAGGCGAGGAAGGTACTCATTCAACACCTACGGTACAATATTGAAGTCTTTCTGAAGAGGACGAAGGTTGGGCGGGCAATTATCCATAGCCACTGGCCTAAAGTTGCAAGGACATTCAACATCACTGAAGGCTCAATATTTGCCTTCCGTCATAGCTTTCGGATGAGATTCATCTGTCTATTTACCGTGTATGATGCTACTTTCCAAAGGTTTTTGATGCTGCATGTGAAACTTGGTGCTGTTGTGTAATGGCGTAACTGAGTGCCGAAGCTATCTGATGTAATTCGATTATGAAATCCTGGTTGCTTTTATACGGATATGAAATATCTGGCATGTTTTATAATAAATATCAGCTTGATTAGTACATGGATTATCAATAATATGCTAATTACCCTGCTTATTGGGGTTTTCTATTGCAAACGGTTACTCGGACAACACCATGGGCGATGAACTCAAACAACCCGCATGATTTTTAGAAAGTAGGCGTGTTCGATCAACTAACAATCACACACGGCTTCCGGCAGCGAAGTGTTTGCGTTAGGCCACCTTGCACACATGTTTCCACACAAAGAACTATGTGGGATGTACATACCTACGTAAATGATTTTCTGGGATTCAGCGTGTGGGATGTACATACCCTCTGAAATGATTTCAGGATTCACCGTGTGGGATGAACATACCCTCTGAAATGATTTAAGGATTCACCATGTGGGATGTACATACCTACGGAAATGATTTCTGGGATTCACCATGTGGGATGTACATACCTACGGAAATGATTTCTGGGATTCACTAGGTGGGATGTACATACCTACGGAAATGATTGGGTTTCCATGCCTCGCCCGGTCGCACACGGCCCCAGCCTGGCTCCCACAAGGGCCTATCCCCGATGATTTCTGGGTCATGTGGGAAGGACCCCCCTATCACCCACACTCACTTGGCGATGGTTCCAAATGCCGTCACGGAAAGGGGTTTTAAACCATTTGTTTAGGACGTCGCTGTACCAGTGTGCCATTTCCTTCTCCTCCTCGTTGGGTTCGACACTCTTACTTATCAAAAAGAGCTACAATTGATCCCCTATACTTGTGGGTCATCACAGTACTGCACCCACTGGCGCCCGCCCAGCCTTGGTTGTCATGGCTTGCGTCATCCGAACCTCATGAGGTGAGGGCTTGCATAGAAATCTCCGCTCCTCGGGAGCCAGCCTGAGGAGGCCGCTCCTCCTAGAGGTCTTGATGTCGTCCACCTCACGAGGCATGGCCCCTCGCGAGGGTCTTGTGCTGCTGGTGCTGAAGATGAGTCGTACCAGGTCATTGATGGAGCCAGGCCGCATGCAAGCAAGTCTGGGTACCCCGGTTCCCAGAACGCTGACAAGCGCCTTGCGGGATCTCCAGAGTGGTCTGGAGGAAGCTTACACCACACTAGATCAGCTCCAGCTCGAGGGAGACGAAGGCTTCACGTTCCACGGCCGCCGTCTTCTCAGCGGCAGCGAGGATCTTCTCCCTGGCCTCCAGCCGGGTCATCGCCTTAGAGACAAGCTGGGCGTGGGACGCCTGGGCCTTGTCCACCTCCTCCTTCAGCTTGCCCAGGCGGTCCCACTCTGCGGCTTGGTCCTTGGTTGCCTAGGTTAGCTTGGCGTCATGGTCGGCAAGCGTCGCTTCACGAGCCTTGAGCTCCTCCTCTTGCTGCTGGAGTCGTTGGTTGCAGGCGGCCTGCCCCTTGCGGAGAGTCTTCAGCTCCGCCTCTCCCTCGCTGCAGTGCCCCTTGGCGGATGCTGCGTCGGCCAGCGCCACGTCATGAGCCGTCGTGGCTTCGCCGACCTCCTTCCTACTCTACGCGGTGGCAGCCTTGGCCCGGCTCTAGGCTGTCCTAAAAGACGTGTCGGCCTGGAGCCACCCCGAGATCAGCCCCATGTGTCCCATCACCGTGTACCCGTCGGCGCCCGGGAGATCGGTCTAGAGCTGATCCAGTGTGGTGTAAGCTTCCTCCAGAGCCCCGGGTCTGACGAGGGGGCACAGTCAGCAAACACATGGGCCTAGGAAGGAGGCGACACAGGTGCATGGGCTGGCGTCGCCACAGCAGCAAAGGCGGTCGGGGGCTCTAGAGCCTCCGAACCCCCCATGGGTGCGACGGGGACGGGCAGCTCCAGAGCCTCCTGGCCCACGGAGGCAACCTCCTGTGGAGGTTCCACCACCGAACTCGGAGGGGGTCACTCCGTCACGGGACACCACGAGGCGATCTCCTCCATCTGCGCCAGGGTCACCCCGGCCGTGGTAGATGTTGGTGCCTTCGGGGTCCCGGCTCCCTCCTTCCTCTTCTTCACCACGGTCTCCATCCTGGTCGCCAGGAGGGGAGTATTGTGGGCACGGCAGCAAGGACGGCAAACACAAACAAGGTAAGATGCTTACTCGTCAGCGGCGATATTCACCCTTTTTCTAGCCGGGGCCAGGGCGACCCCAATCTTCCTGAGTGCGGGCTTTGTCGTGTCCTGAGGGTCGGCGGGGTGCACGACGGCTGGCCTCGATGTGGCGTGACGGATGGCAAAGCGGAGGCGACACCTTGAGGAAGGGGTGCCTCCCCGCCCTTCTTCGGAGTCGTTAGGCCAGAGAAGTGGCTCCGGATCTCGTCACAACACTACAAAAAAAGACACATCCATGACATATTGGGCCGAACGAAAAAAAAATTTGTCATACTTATGACACTTCTATGATGATAATTGTGACAAAGCCTAGTATCATCATAGATGTGGTGGGGTCCTACTTATATGACAAAAAATCATGACAAAAAATGGGCTTTTCGTCCTGGGCGGGCCAAAGACGCAGCTGCATGACATTCTTTGGGCCGTCCATGACGGAAAAAACCCTGGTAGAAGCGAGGGTGAGGAAAATATCGGGGTGTTCCCGGTTACGGTGGGTTGTCGGGGCCGAGCGATGCGCGTTTCTCTCATACGCGCACGCGCGTGGGTGCGAGGCGTTGGGCTCTAACTAATCCCGAGCGATTGCACTGTAGGCTACGCGTTACTGAACCCGAGAGATTGATCGATGGCTGTTAACTGAACCCGATTGAGCGATTCCTTCACTACTGCTGCTAACTGGAGCCGATCGATGCTGCCTCTGGATGAACATTGAGGGTTGCTAGTGGGGTTTGGATGAACAGTTCCCGGTGGGGGTGGATGAATAGGACCCAGATTGATCGAGCCAGTTGGGGCTGGATGAACATGACCCCGTGGAGGGCAGGATGAATAGGACCACCCCGTGGAGGGCAGGATGAACAGTAGACGGTGGAGGGATGGATGAACAGTAGCTCGTGGAGGGTGGTTGAACAGGAGCCCGTGGAGAGGGCTGGTTGAACAGTAGCCGGTGGAGTAGCGCGCGGTGGAGGCTGGATGAGCAGGAGCCCGTGGATGAGCGATCGCGGTGGAGGCTGGAGGAGGTCGACGGTGGATGAACAGTAGCCCGTGGAGGCTGGAGGGGGTCGGCGGTGGAGATGAACAGTATCCCGTGGAGTCCCGTTTTGCGGTACGCCACACCCCTCTCGATGAACAGGACCCCGATTTCGATCGTAGCGCTCCAACACAAGTTCGTTTCCTCCGTTTTGCGGTACGCCACACCCCTCCCGATCAACAGGACCCCCGTTTCGACCGTAGGAGGTCCCTTTCCTCCGTTTTGCAGTATGCCAGACCCCTCCCGATGAACAGGATCCCATTTCGAACATGGCCGGTCGAACACAAGGCCGTTTCCTCCGTTCTGCGGTACGCCAGGCCTCGTTTCCATCAACTGTTCCGTCCAAGCCCTCCCGATGAACACGACGACGCATTCCGTTCTGACCCAACCGGTTGGCTCCCCATGAACACGACGATGCAGTTTCTCCGTTCCGACCTAGCCATGTACACGAGCCCTGGCCGTGCGTATGCACGAGTAGGCGTTCGAGACCATGCCCGTATGTACGTACGTGGCCCTATTTTCTTTCTTGCACACTTGCCGTTGTATGTACGTGTACATGCTACGTGCGCGCCTCTACTACGACACGTGCACGGCTCTACATCGACCAATATATATTTACACGTTCGCGACCAGAATGACAATGCTACGTACGCTTCGACCAGGTGGGTCCCGACTGTCAGGCACTTCCTTGCGTGCAAAGATGTAGCTGGTGGGTCCCAGCAGTCATGGGGGCGAATCATTTTTTTTGCCTGGACGCACTTCCTTGCATGCGAAGATGTAGCTGGTGGGTCCCAGCAGTTAGGGGAAACGTTTTTTCGCGAAATACGGTGTCCCATCTGGTGGGTCCCCGCTGTCAGGTGGAGGAATAATTATTTTGCACGTAATAAGGAGGCACTTCCTTGCTGCGGCCGTGGACCCGGTATCGGCCTCTCCACGCCTGATCCACGTCCGATGGAAGCCGTTCCTTGACCATGTTGACCACGCCGCACCGAGAGCACCAGGCGGTGGGCGGCCAGCGAGCCTAGGAAGGGGCGACCGCGGGCCGGGAAGACGTGGCATTGGATGCCCCCACGGAGAGGAGTATGAGGGTTCACTGGTTCGGCTGTGGTGTGAGGCTGCCGTCGCCGCAGGGCTTAGCCAGCGGTAGGAATAGTAGGGGGCGGTGAGGCCTCCGTGGCAGCACATCCGGCCATGAGAGGCAGGAGCATGCGGCACGACCGGCGCTGCTTTTGGCGGCTGGAGCAAGAAGACCAGAGGTTGAAGAAGGACTACGGTCGTTGGATGGACATCATACAGTCACTGGAGCTAGAATCGTTCATATTGACTAAGTTGACAAAGCCCTCCGTCCCTGTCCACTTAGTAGGCCCACAAGTCAGCCACCCACCAAGGTGGGTCCCAACTAGCAAGGGGAGTATTCATGTTTTGTGCGTAATAAGGAGGCACTTCCGGTGGGTCCGAGCTGACAGCGGGGGGAACATTTTTTTCGCGAAATACGGTCACCTGTCTGGTGGGTCCCAGCAGTCAGGGGGAAAACGTTTTTTCACAAAATACGGTGGCCCGTCCGGTGGGTCCCTGCTGTTAGGTGGAGGAATCATTATTTTCCGCGTAATTAGGAGGCACTTCCTTGCTGCGGCTGTGGACCTAGCTGTCAGCCTCTCCACGTACAGTACACTTCCAATGGAAGTCATTCCTTGACCACGTTGACCACGCCGCGTTCCGTTGCATGCATGCGTCCATGGTCGTGGTGCATCCCCACTGTCAACCTCTCACGTACAGTCATCTTCCGATGACTCTCAGTTGTTGACCACGTTGACCACATCGTGCCGATCACATCGAAGGCCGGTGGATGACGGCGAGGCCCCAGACTGGAACGACCCAGAGATGGGGAAGACGGGGCAGTGGAGTCGCAGATGGAGAGGAGTGAGAAAATTGACTGGTTCGGGTGCGCGGCAGCACAGCCGCGGTGCCGCCCATGGGAGACAGGAGCAAGAACAGAGGTTGAAGAAGCAGCACGGCTGTTGGATTAACATCCAACTGTCCAGCTGCTAGAATCATTTGTTGATTAAGTTCACAAAGCCCTTCATACACGTCTGCTTAGTAGGCCCACAAGTCAGCCACCAAATCTGACGGGTCCCAGCTTTCAACGGGAGGAATAATTTTTTTCGCATAACAAGGAGGCACTTCCTTCCGTGCGAAGATACAACCGGTGGGTCCCAGCTGTCAGGTTGAGGAAACATTATTTCAGCTTAATAAGGAGGAACTTTCCTTGCATGCGACCATGGACCTCGTGGGTCCCAGCCGTCAGGCTCTCCGCGTACAGCCCTCTTCCGATGACTCTTGTTTCTTGACCACGCCACACCGAGCGCAGCGAGGTGGTGGACGACGGCGAGACCCCGGACGGGAACGAGTCGGAGATGGGAAGATGCGGCAGAGGAGTCACAGATTGAGTGGAGTAGAAGGGTTATAACTAGTTCTGGTGCGGCGTGGGGCTGCAGTCGGTGGAGAATAACAGGAGGTGTGGAGGGGTCGTGGGATAGCCTGGCCGGCTGTGGGGTAGTGCTTCACAGCGATGTGTGCTAAGCAAAGCCGCTAGCCGCCGGAGGCCGGACCAGGCGGTCCCGGCGACGCTGGAGGAAGAAGACGAGAGATTGAAGGTGCATGCCGACCAAGTTGACAACGCCCTGCGTAGGCTTCGACCTATTGGCCCACATGTCAGCCTGCAAAAATGTGGCATATATTTAACCCATGTTTTCTAGAATGTACAGTCCATTTGCTGGTCTGAGTGAACAAATAATTTCACGTCAATGCGTCCCATTTATATCATCTAAGAAATCCCAGCCCATTTGCACTTCCTTCAAATACACGAATTAGCTGGGCTCGTTATATATATAATGTTATGTTAGAAGGAGCAATTAATATAAAAAATAAACCGGAGAGGCACATTTTTTATATATATAATTAACAAATTAGCGAGTTATTGCTCAAAATAAAAATGAGCGCATTATTATTACATTGGTCCTTAAAATCTTCGCAAGCTTTTATGCATAATCACCAGGATTTTCCTTGCCTGTGAGTAAAAAACAACCAGGATTTTCCTTGCCAACTTCTGTTAAACATTTACTTTTATAAGTTAATAACACGTGGGATGGTTTTATAATGTATATATAAGTCTCTATAAAATATATGATAATAGTAATAATATAAATATATATAATGTGGTTAAAAAAATACATTGGGTTGCCGATCTTTAAGAAAAAGCCCATATGCCGGTATGGACCTCAAAAAATAAGTTGAAACCACTGTCACCGTATGTCGTGGGCTACGCATGTTAAAATACAAAACCTAAGCCTAGCTAATACTTGTTCTCCCTCTGGAAAAAAATTATACCAGATCCCCGAGCGAACTGGATTATAGAGGGGGCCAGCGGCACGACTAAAAAAGCACATCAGGAGCGATTTTTTTTCTTCAGTGGATGGCTCTCGATGGCGTTTTTTACTTGCCTCTGCACCATACAACTTGTATTTTTAGCCTCCCAGTCCTTGGTGGACCAGCAGCCCATTTGCTGGGCGGGCCAACCTACAGAAACCAGCACTCGATTTTTCATCAAGCCCCCAAAACAACGCAGTACTATGTTTGTTTTGAGGCCGAAAACATTACGGCAGGGGTTGAGCGGGGGAGGGGGCAAGACAGAGAAAAAAGATTAAAGAGTTGATGCGCCATTGCTACCCTAAAAAACCAGGTGCAATTCTTCTCGGAAGAAGGTGTGCCGTTGACACCCACACATCACATACCCCACAGTAGGCATACTAACAAGTTCACACACAAGCACAACAGAAAAGATAAACATTCATATCAAACTCAGGTTCACATGACAGTTCATATTCATAGCCAACATTCACTATCAACAACTCAAAAGATTCATATATACACAAGTTCAGCATGTCTATGGATCCAAATGATTGATAGATCACGCAACAATATTCATAGATAATTCAGAAAAAGATTCAGATATACACATGTTCAGTATGTTTATGCATCCAAATGATTGAGATCACAGCCAATATGATCCATGGACGAACTTTAATTACCTAGGGTACAGACTGGTAATGGTGTTCAGTCGGAGGTACTTCTTGCTAAAATTAATGCTTGTACGAGTAAACTTTCGAGTACATAAGAGGCAACCTGAGACAATCTGAACTTTGCTTGTAGGTTTATCCTCAAATAGTGGCCTCGTGCGAGGGAGGTTTGAGCAACTTGGCCACTACTTTCATCCAACTAGTTCTTGGCTCATCTTGGTCACTGTATCTCACCAAAATTCTACATTGCGGAGCGAAAGGAGGCGGTTGAGAAAATGAACCACCCAAATTTTTTGTGCAGTTCAACTGAAATGGAGCATCCCTAGCGTGCAGACTGATTAAGTGCCAGATGAATATACGAGTCAACCAACTTGTCTGGAATCTTTAGACTCCATGCCATACAGTTCGCTACCATATGTGCCGATAACCACAAGGCACAAGTTGGGACCAAAGACTGGACTGCGTTTTTCTGGGCTATGCGCTAAGCAATATTTTTGGCGTTCACTCTCCTAATAATTGGAGTTTGACTTGATACTCGAATGAATATAGGCACTTCTTATTGTCAACATCGATGCTTGTCTGAGTGAACTTTGGAGTACATAGCAGCAGCATAAGTACCTGTCCATCTGATCTTTTTGTGCAGTTCTACTGAAATCACGCAGCGTTGTGATGATTTGCTCATGAAGTTCAGGCTCCAAGTTACTCCTTTATGAAATCGGCAAACAATAGCACAATACCAAATTACCAATACATATGACAAGCACAATAATCAGGATAAAGACTAGTACCGACCTGTGTGAGGTAGCATATCAATTACTATTTCCTTTGACTAGAAGCCAAGATAAGCCAAGCGACTGACAACAAAGGAAGAATGCAAGACGAGATTAGCGACTAACAAGAAACATACACTAACAAATAGAAGCACCATCATTATCTTAATGGGTAAATTTAGCATTCCCTCCCTGCTCCACCACATGATTGACCTCCATAGACAAACATACACACGTACATGATTCAACACAGGGTGCTACTAAAGATTTATTTAACTCTGGCAGGAAAATTAGGCAGAAATAAATTAGTGGTACTTAAGTACTCCTAATTAATTAAGTGAGACAGCAGAAGTGGAAGGGCTCCCTGGAGGATCATCTCACATGTAAGGTAGTCATTGCCGGAGCCCTTGAATGGCCTCGAATGAGGCCTCTGGCTTCAGCAAGATCGCTTTGGCACTGTTTACTCTTCTTCTTCTTCCTATTCATGCTATGTTTCTCATTCTCCTCACCAGTTGGTGAAACCAAGTACATGATTGGCCTTCTATTTTAGAATTAGTTTTGTCAGTGAGGGAGTACATGTGTACTAGTAAAAAATATCATTATTTTCTCATGGCAGTCGCAAAATAGAGATGAACACATGCATTAAATATCATTCTTACCTAAAGGAAGGTTATGGTGCCAATATGGATGATGAGGATTGGAACACATATCTCCCTTAAATGCAGTTCCACCGAAATGAACCAACTGTTCGATTCTGACATTCCAGTTAAATAGCACAAAAGTCACTTCTTGTAAGAAGATTTTTGTGTAGTGCACCAAAAGGTCACAACAGCAACCAGGTGAAATGGATATGCCTGTTTGCACAAAAAGCTACAGAGCGAACAATCAGAGTCTCAAACAATTACAGGAAAAAACATTTGGCTAAACTTGTCATGGCTTATAACAGTGGCATGGCTTCATTTTTACCAGGGGCATTAGATTAAGAACAGCTAAATATTTGGTATAAGGGCATGGGACAGTGGGTGCACCAGCAGTCCAACACCATGTACCTAAATAGGTGCATAAAGTGGTGATTCATAGTTTGTTACCCCGAGAAACAAACATCCAAGAAAAAATAGCTGGGTTGGTCCCATTTTTTTTCACTCTAGGCACCTACTCCTATGTGTGGATAGAAAATCTAGTCCTGGTCATACCACTGTGTACAACGTTACCCCTATATTTCCCTTTTCGACCAAGAGACCGGTTGGATGACCAGTCTGTACTACTTTCACCCCCTTTCCTTCCTGTATGTACCAAGTCCGATGTACTACATACTACTAAATTCCCCCACCCCCACTTTATTTCTTGTTTGAACCAAGTATAAGATTCGACTCCATGAAGTAGCTTTACCTCTAACAATAGAAAAAAATAGATCACGTTGGACCATCCGATAGAGAGGGGCTGAGAGGTAGAAAAAGATGCACATGCAGCGATGTAGCGAGCTGGGGAAGTAGAGCTAAGGCGGTTTCGAAGGAAGATATACCTGAAGGTCGTCGGGATGTGGATAGGTGGGCGGCGGGAGGCCGGATCCGCCCACAATAGGGAAATGACTAAGGGATAGGAGGACCTCCCGAGCCGGTGCTCGGCCAGAGATAATGGTGCGGGCGATAGTGGGTCTCGTCCCTTGCTGTCGAAGATGACCTAAACACTGCCCCTCCTCTCCTTCACCGGCGGAGGGGGATACATCTGGATCTGTAAGCAGCGGTGAGGATAGAAAGACAATGTTTTTTGATGGGAGAAAGACAGTGTTACCACCCGTATCTTGTTTAGATCTGGAGAGGATGAGAGTGTGTGAATAGAGCAACCCTAGTAACCAAGCACGGAGGCTCCGACATATATATACGTAGTGGGGAAGTTTTCCTTTTTCACTCCATCAAAACAATCGTTTAAAATTGTTTACTACGTCCCAGGTCTTCGTTTCTTTAGTTGTTGATTGTTTTTTGAGATAGCTATCCGCTTGTTCCAAGTGGTGTTACGGTGTGCCAGGTCGCACTTTGTATCATTCAAGTCTGGTACAAGTCCCTCCATTAAATGAACAACCACCCCCTCGTAAAAATTGTGAACAAGCCCACGGCTAAAATTATCAGAAACATGGGTTTCCCCGACATGCATTATTATTTATATTTTCTACTCCCTCCGTTCCTAAATATAAGTCTTTTTTGTTAGCCACACCTAAGACAAGAATTTTTTTATTAGCAGTGAACCCCACATGTCATAGACACAAAAAGTGTGGCAAGATTTCCTTAGGCAAGCCAAAGTGTGTCTAACAATTTGAGCAACTCAAGTTAGGCAAGTGTGTCAAGTGTGGGAAAAATAATGTGGCAACATAAGACAAACATATTCACAATCCAAACAGCCCCGTAATTTTTTGTGACATGCATGAAAATTTGGCTAGTTAAATTTATAGTCAAAATTTGGCAAGGTGCATCAAATCAACACATGCAAGTATCAAAAGGGAAGTCACGGCATGCATGCATGCGTTGTACTCCCTCCATTGCCAAATATAAGTCTTTTTAGAGATTGCAACAAGTGACTACATATGAAGCAAAATATGTCTACATACATCTGTATGTAGTAGTCCATTTGAAATGTGCAAAAAGACTTATATTGAGTGCAGTGCTTTGATGTGTCGCGTCAACTCGTACAAGACCGAGAAGTTCGATTACTACAACGCCCTCTCCCTCGCGGACTGAGCTCCGGTGCCTTAACTGCACCTGCCTTTGGCTGCATGACAGGTGGGCCAACCACCTGTTGGGCCCACCTGTCATAGACGCAAAGGCAGGAGCAGTAAGTCAATGAAGCTGCATCCCTCCCTCGCGCATGAGCGTGGTGGCTAGCAGGACTAGTAGGAGCTTTCGCTACACGCTTCTTGACGACGGCGAACTTGTGGATGGAGTTGACCATCATGTCGTCCATGCATGAGGTGAAGCCGGCGTCGGCGAGGGCTACGACGCCGGCGGTCGCCAGCACCGTCTGGAAACGCTGCACGGTGCGGGGCCGCAGGCCGGCGCCTTGGATGATTTGGCACAGCCGACTGCCGCTCGCGACCATCGCCTCCATAGGTGCTTCTGGCTTCTGGTCACTTGGTCTTGGATTGGAGTGAGCAGTGTTGCGCAGTGATTGAGAAAGAACATTTATTGTCAATCTAACCCTGCCATCCATACACCTCTTTGGTTTAGAGTTAGTTCAGGGTTATAATCTAACTCTAACCTCTAACTGAGTTAGTAGAGTTCTCCTCGTCTCGGTTCATCACCATCATACTTTCCCCATTTCTGTGTTTTCAGTATCCTGCGAATTAAAGAGGCCCTTAGACTGGTTTAGGTCTGGTAGTTTTTATAAATGTGTTATGTCCAAAATTTAATGAACGTGCTCCGGTTTCTACAAAAATAATCCGGTTTCATGTAGTAATACATTTATTTATTTATTCTTCTGTGGGGGGTTTGCATGTAATTCGTGAGGTCTGAAATGTAAAGTACCCTGGCATATGCTCCGAGTCGTGCATGCACTATGACCCAGATGCTCTGTGTCCCACATGTCGGCGAAAGGGAGCACATGGAAATAGCCTAGGAGTACATATAGGAGGATAAATGCATGAAAAAATATGTACGGTGAAGCGTAGCTGCGGTTCGAAAAGGAGACCTAAAGTGCTGACAGGTATAGGTCGCACGCACCCAACTAGTGGTAGTACTAGACATACGACTGCTTTTTCCCTAAAAAAGAGGTATGAGTGCTCAGTACTCCTATTATATCAACACGAGTCCCATCTGACAACAGCGTCTATGCTACAGCTAGCTCTTCTCCCTCATTTCTCTCTTCTAATTCTAAACTCAGCCGACGCCCGGTGGGTGGAGTGGCGATTTGCCGATGGTCGGTTTTCTCAACTGCAGCCCCACCTCACAGTGAAAAGGTTACTACTGGAATAAAAATGCCATATACTCATATACTAATAAAACATTAAGGCCACGAGGCAATGCAGTGCTTGTTATAGGAGGCAAGAAGAAGAGATGCATCCATCGATGACGTCCACCTTCTCGACTCAGGGCGCCAGCCCACCGAACGGCGGCTAAGTAGCAGTGGCTTTCGTGGCCAGGTCGACGTGATTTTGAACAATGGCGTCCAAAGATTCCAGCCGCTGGAAGAAGGCCAACATCTTCCTGTCCTCGCTGGCCTTGTAATGGCCTATGTAGACGATTTCCTCGTAGACGTGGATGTGCAGGTCGACGGTTTCTTGCATGGCGAGGCGCTGCGCGACGAGCGCGGCCTCGAGGTGCACATTCTTCATCGCGACCTCCGGCAACTGCAGGGCCACCAGGGCTTGAAAGAGTTCGTCACCATGGAGGCCGATGAGGGTGGAAAGCAACGAGGAGCCTGGGTGCGCGGGCTGGAGCTGTACGACAAGGTCGTCCGCGCGCTTCATGACGGCGGCGAACTTGCGGATGGAGTTGCCCATCATGTCGTCCATGCGAGAGGCGAAGCCGGCATCGGCAAGGGCTACGACGCAGGCGGTCGCCAGCACAGTCTGGAAATGCTGCACGGTGCGGGGCCGCAGGCCGGCGCCTTGGATGATTTGGCACAGCCGACTACCGCTCGCTTCCATCGCCTCCATAGGTGCTTCTGGCTTCTGGTCACTTGGTCTTGGATTGGAGTGAGCAGTGTTGCACAGAGACTAAGGAGTAGATGGATTGGAGTGGTGGGGCGCCTTTATATGAGAATCCAAACTCTGTTGCATTCACATCGTGCTGGCTCTATTCTGCTTCTCCAATTAATTCTCTCTACTTGTAGAGTAGTTTGAGGATGCATCATTGACCGTTCAACATATCGGGAACCGCTACCCTCTCCCTCCTTAGCATTCAAGCACCTATGGAGGCGACTGCCGCTCACGTCTATCATGAGTCAGGAGACGTTCCCGTCGACGACGAGGTGCCTATGGCGACTTTGTAAATTAAAAGATGATAGTACTAGTATACTCAATATTGTGCACCGCGACCAAGGCCGAGAGGAAAACAAGAGAACTACGTATTTATTTATGGTGTAGATTCACTCATTTTGCTCCATATGTACTCCGTCTCGGTGTAGTCTAGTCACTTTTTGAAATCTCTAGAAAGGAAAATACTCCTTTCTGTTTTACCGGGCTATACTAGCAAGTAGTACTACAATAGTGGGCTCACATAGCAATTTTGTCTCATGCAAGAGCCTAGCTATATGCGTGCTCCAAGGTTCGCAACAGCCACGTTCGAGTTGCACTTGGCTCTTCGCCTCTTCGAGAATACAAACAATGATGTTACTACTACTATTTCTACAGTATCGAATCCACTGCTGCATGTCCGTCCAACGCGAGCGGGGGAAATAGCTTGTTGTAGTACTATAAGCAAAAGCATGTCCTCGTCTGCGAGCCACCACGCGCATGGGCGAGGGAGAAGGCGTGTAGTAGTAAAATCAAGCTTCTCCTCATTGTACTAGTTGATGCGACACATCATAGCACTGGCCCCACATGGTCGCCTCTAAACTTGGCTGAAAGACCCGCAGTGCACAATACTCAATTTGCTGCAACCTCTAGCATTTACCCCACCACAAATTAAAATATATATTCTGTCTTGACCAGATGAGCGTGCAAACTAGAATCACCAGGATGACAGGTAGGGCTAGAAGATTATTTTAATCAAAAATATATAGCATGGAGCCGACGCCAACGATTTTAAGCTTACAAGCACGGTACATGCTATCCTAGACAACTCTACACATGAAACTGCCACACGACTATCGGTGTACAAAAGTAGGGGCTCCGCTTTTGACCCCTTTACTTGTGCACGAGCAGTCAGAGCCTCCCGCCACGGCCACGCACAGACACGGTAGGAAGGGGAGCCGGAGTGAAGCCGAGGCCACAAGGCAAATGAAGCAAAGACAAGGACCAAGGCCACAAGGATCGGATGGGCGAAGCAGGTTTTCCCAACAAGGACCCTTGTCGGGGCAGCCTGCCCACACCAGCCGAGCAAGCCACCCTTGAGACCACCAATGCTCAGACAAATGCGTTGGGACAGGGCTCGGGAGGCACCTCCGTGGTGGCATGCAGATCTTTGTGAAGACATAGAATGCTCAAGATCAAATGAGGATAAGAGAGCAACCATCCTCACCGAAGAAACCCACAAGACCCCTGGCAAGACCCTTGCCGGGGATGCCAGCGTGCCACGGCAAAACCCTTGCCGGGCCACCCGGCAAGACCCTTGCTGGGGAGGCCAGCGTGCCACAACAAGACCCTTGCCGGGCCACCCGACAAGGCCCTCGCCAAAGCACACCAGCTGGGCCACTGACAGGCCCGCACCAGATAAGTCTTCACCGCCGTTCGCATGCAGCTGCCGACCCAACCACCTGGGCAGGCACCTGCGTGGCGGCATGCAATCCTTCATGGAGGCTCCACTACCACGCCAGCTCAGCCGCCTGCCTGCCTACATGGCACCGCATGCGTCGCTGGCCAGGGCACGTGTCGAAGCAAGGAGGAGCGGCGACGGACGGGACGGGCCTCGCCCCCGTCCCCAATAAAGCGAAGGGACACCTAAGCCTCGCATTAAATGCGTCTTGTCCTGTAATATGAGGTATAACCTCGCAGCGTTGTACCCTTTCCACCTCCTGCTTGCTACTGTGGCGACCCCTTTTCCTATAGAAGGAGGCACGAGGCGACCAGGGAAAGTATTTGGCTCTTTGGAACCTCGCAACACCTAGAGCTAGTTTGAGAGCTCAAGAACACTGAATACATCCACCAAAGCAGGACTAGGGTTTTACGCATCCTCGCGGCCCGAACCTAGGTAAATCCCCCTTGTGCCACCTGTTCGTCCTGCTCTTCTCACGATCCCCGTGCACCGCAACCGTAGAAGGGATTCCAGTGATCCCATAGGTGTCGTTTCCCACCGACATCTTTGGCGCGCCACGTAGTGGGCGCAATTGTGAGAATCTAGTCCAGCAGTTGACTTAGCTGTTCTTCATCGCCATGGCTCCTAAGAAGAAGGCGACCACGGCAATCGGTTCGTCCGGAACCGGGTTGGTACGGGCGCGGACCGGCAGCGGGCCAGTCGCAGAGAGGACCCGTGGCGCGGCCCGCGAACATCCACATCGCCCTGATGGTCCGGACCTAGCAATCAGCGTCGTTCACGTGCCGGGAGGCAGGCCACCAGTCGCGGGCTCCGGAGACGGAGTCAGGCCCCCCGCAGGCGGCGTGGGGCCCTCCAGGGGTGCCGTCGTCCCGCTAGGCGGCGGCACGGTGATCTCCAAGACGCCAACATCGGCACCCACGGTGCGCTCTTCTCAGGTTGTGCGTGATGAGCAGCGTCACCCTGCTGGTGACCCAGCGCGCCGCCCTGTGAAGAGTCCCGTGCGTCTGTCACATGAAGGAGAGGGCCAGCATGCGCGCCGAGGTGCTGCTGGAGGTGGCGAACGGCTACGAAGCCGCGACGCAGCTCCTTCTAACGTTGTTAGAAGTCGAGGCGCATCGCGGTCCACCCAGCTTTCGCCGCCACCCACGCCAGCTGAAGCCCTAGCGCGCGCAGCTACTCCTCGATTTTCCTCCCGCCGCGGAGAGCTCGACGAATGGAGGGCCACTGTCCGGAGCCTCGTGGGCGTCGCCAACGACGACAGGTTGCGGCCGGCGGAACCCGTCGGCCGTCGCTCCGCTGGGCTGCCACCTGCTAGCGGAGGCCACGCCGGAGGCGACGCGGCCACGGTGTACTCCCCACATCCATCCCGACCGCCCTGGGTGTCGGCCCGTCGCGGCGACGCTCGAGATGATATCTCCATCGCGTCGCCCGACCCGCGGACCAACCGCGATCAGCACCAAGTCCTTCGGGAGCGGGCTCACGAGGACGCTCGAACCACGATCGGCGGCCGACGTGACGCCGCCACCGGTCGAACGGTGGCAGGGCCTGCTACGGACCACCCAGCACCAGGAGGCTACGGTGGACTACCTTCCGAGGTGGGTTGTCCGGCCTTCACCCGTGAGCTGCGGCAGTTCCAGTGGCCCTCCCATCGTATGTTCAAACCCGACGTTGGCAAGAAGTACAATGGCAAGACTCACCCATTGGAGTTCCTCAGCATTTACACCATTGCGATGCAAGCTGCCGGGGCCCGCGACGACAAGGTGCTTGCCAACTACTTCCCGTTGGCACTCAAGCCTAATGTTATGTCATGGTTGATGCACTTGGCGGTGGATTCCATCTCTTCTTGGGCGGACCTGTGCCATGAGTTTGTTGGCGCCTTCACCGGAGGTCACCAAGCTCATGGCCAGGCGAGTGATTTACACATCATCCCCCAGAAGGAAGGAGAAAACTTGCGCAAGTACATCCAAAGGTTCAGCCGGGTGCAGTACAACATCCCTGATGTTCATCCCGCCGCTGTGATCAGTGCGTTCCATCAAAACGTATGCAATCGCAAGATGCCTGAAGAGCTGGCGATGGACAAGGTCAACGATGTGGCCGAGCTCTATGTTCTGGACGATCGGTGCGCTCGTGCCGAGGAAGAAAGGAAGTACCCCGGCAAAGATGCCGGTGCAGAACCGACTCCACTGGCGATACCGCCACCCCAGCAAAGAAAGGCCGACGCCATAATCGGAAGCGCAAGGGCAAGGCCGTGCTTGCCGTTGAGGGATCCGACGACACCGGTACCACCAAGAAGACCAAGGCAAGCGACCCCGGCAAAGATTGCCGGATGTAGCGCTTGCCAGGCCTCGGCGGTTGCCGACAAGCCAGGAGGCTCCGACAAGCAGTACTACAAGATCCACCACACCAAGGGCCACGACCTCCAAAACTGCCGGCAGGTAGAGCTGCTCGCCGAGAAGCAAAAAGCCGAGTATGAGCGGCGGGACAAGGAGAAAGGCCCAGATGGTGCCGAAGGATCCGGCAAGAAACGTGGCGGCCAAGAAGGCCACCGCGGCAAGGAGAGACAGCAACAGAGGCCCGTCCGGGGCCGCGACAAGAAGCAGGAAGACGATGATCATGACGAGGACGACGATTCCGGCGACCACAAGTTTCAGAAAGCCACAGAGGCCATGTGCATCGATGGCGGCGCCTCGCTGCACACATCCCATCGCCAACTCAAGCAGTGGGCGCGTGAGATCACAGCGGTGGAGCCATCGTTTGACGCATGGAAGCCGCTGAAATGGTCCAGCACGCCCATCATCTTCGACACCGAGGACCACCCTGACCGCACCACTGCGGTCGGGTGCTTGCCATTGTTGGTTTCACCAACAATCCGCAACCTCAAGGTGACAAAGATGTTGGTTGACGGCGGGGCTGGCCTGAACTTGATCTCGCCCGTTGTGGTTAGAAGGCTGCAGATCCCTGATGGAGACCTCGAGGAGACGGGTACGTTCCAAGGGGTTAACCCGGGGAGGAGCCAGCCAAAGGGAAAGATCACGCTGCCCGTGACATTCGGAGGCGAGCTGAACCACATGACGGAGAGGATTGTTTTTGATGTAGCCGAGATCCCCTTGCCTTACAACGGAATCCTTGGCCGCCCGACACTGGCCAAGTTCATGGCGGCTTCACACTACGCCTACAACATGCTGAAGATGCCCAGGCCGATGAAGATCATCATCGTCCCCTCCGACAAGAAAGATGCGTTGATCTGCGCTGACCAACTCTACCGAGAAGCAGTTGCAACAGCTGCTGCTAAGGTACCTGCTCCTGCCGACGGAGCCCCGGGGGGGAAGAAGACCGACGAGACTCCTAGCACCCACTCCGGCAAGCGCACCTCTTCGGAGTGTTGCGTTCCCGTTGAGGACGTGCCAGAGAGCTCCACCGGCAAGAGCAAGAAGTCCAGAGCCACGCCACCAGAGACCAAGAAGGTGCCCGTCAAGGAGGACGGTACGGGGGGAGTTTTTACCATAAGCTCCACCCTCGACGGCAAATAGGAAAGTGAGCTCTTCGCCTTACTGCGGGCGAATGTCGATGTGTTTGCATGGCAAGCCTCCGACATCCCCGGCGTTCCCTGGGAGGTGATTGAGCACCGCCTTGCTGTCTGTCCTCATGCGCAGCCCATCAAGCAGAAGGTCAGGAAGCAAGCTCTGGAGAGGCAGGAGTTCATCACAGAGGAAACCAGAAAGCTAGAGGCGGCAGGCTTGGTGAGAGGAGTACTCCACCCAACGTGGTTGGCCAATCCGGTAGTGGTGCGCAAGGCAAATGGGAAATGGAGGATGTGTATTGATTACACAGACATCAATAAGGCCTGCCCAAAGGATCCTTTCCGCTGCCGCCAAGATCGACCGTGATTGTTGACTCCACGGCTGGGTTTGATCTCTTATCATTCCTGGACGCCTACTCAGGATACCACCAGATCTTCATGACAAAGGAAGACGAGGAAAAGACAACATTCATCACCCCATGTGGTATGTATTGCTTTTTACGGATGCCTTTCGGGTTGAAGAGTGTTGGCTCGGCCTTTGCAAGAGTAGTCCAAATTGGTTTTGAGCCCCACCTACATAGAAATATGGAAGCTTATACGGATGACATAGTGGTCAAAACCAAGGACAAATCAACGCTCGTGCAAGATCTGGAGGAACCTGCGCAAGATCAACCTTAAATTGAACCCTGAGAAGTGTGTCTTCGGCGTCCCATCCGGCAAGCTTCTCGGGTTGTTTGTGTCCTAGCGCGGGATTGAAGCAAACCCAGATAAGTAAGGCTATCGAGCAGATTGAGGCACCCAAACGGATCAAGGACGTGCATCGGATCACTGGCTGCGTTGCTGCCATGAGCCGGTTCATCTCCAAGTCCGCAGAGCGTGCCCTTCCTTCTTTCAAGATCTTAAAGAAAGCAGGGCCGATGGACTGGACCCAGAGGCCGAGGCAGCGCTGCAAGATTTGAAGAAGTACCTCTCCTCTACTCCAGTGCTGGTTGCGCCCAAACCACAAGAACCGTTGCTGCTTTATCTAGAGGCAACGAATCAGGTGGTTAGCACCGCACTAGTGGCGTAGAGAGAAGCTGATGAGGAGACAGCAGCAGCGGCAGAGTCGACGGTTGGCGGGCTGGAACCCTCCCCGGCAGGGCTCAGCCCCGGCAAGGCTAAACCCCCGGCAAGACTGGCGCCCGTGCGAGAGGACCCACGCGACCAGGTGAAGAAGCGCAGAAGAAGAAAATGGTGCTGCACCCAGTTTACTTTGTTAGCTCCCTTTTGCAGGGGGCTAGGTCAAGGTACTCAGGTGTGCAAAAGCTGCTCTTCGGCCTCCTTATGGCCTCGAGGAAGCTGCGCCATTACTTCCAAGCGCATGAGATCACGGTGGTCAACCGCCTCCCATTGCAACGAATACTGCATAACCCAGATGCAACGGGGAGGATTGTGGAATGGGCCCTGGAGCTGTCAAGTTTCGGTTTGAGGTTCGAGAGTACCTCGACCATTCAGAGCAGAGTCTTGGCGGAGTTTGTTGCAGAATGGACCTCGACGCCCGACGAAGAGGTACAAGAGACCACTCTCCACGGCAAGGAAACGAGTCGCAACTGGATCATTTACTTTGATGGTGCCTTCTCGCTGCATGCGCCGGCGCTGGTGTGCTGCTTGTTGCACCCACCAGAGATGACCTCAAGTATGTCGTCCAGATGCACTTCCCCCGGGACATGTCAACCAACAACACCGCCGAGTACGAGGGCTTGCTTGCCGGTCTCAGGATCGCGGCGGACCTCGGGGTTAAAAAGCTCATCGTCAGGGGCGACTCAGAGCTCGTCGTCAGGAAGATCAGCAAAGACTATCAAAGCTCGTTGATGGAAGCTTACGTAGATGAGGTGAGGAAACTGGAGGAATGCTTTGACGGTATACAAGCAGAGCGTGTCCCTCGGGCGGAGAAAGACATCGCCGATTACCTATCAAAGCGCGCTACCTGTGGAACCATGTACTTTTGTGCTTCAGTTAACCCAGCCGTCCGTTGAACCATCGACCGGGGAGAACAAGCGGAGGAAGCTAGGACCCGACAAGTACTTCCCCACCGAGCTCCCCGGAGCCGATGGCGAAGATGTTGCTACGGATGCCGATCCTGCCACGGGGCAACCGACTCCGGCAGGACCTCAGGTCATGGCCGTGGAGGCGGCCGCTCCCGTGGCAGAAGAGATGCCTTTGGTCCTTGTCGTCGAGCCGGAGGCTCCGGCATGGGCACAGCACACCATCCAATTCCTTCAAAAAGGAGAGCTTCCTGAGGAGCAGGAAGAAGTTGAAAGAGTAGCCCGCCAGTCTACTTTGTACCAATTCGTTGACATCGTATTGTACAGAAGTAAACGGAATGGGGTGAAATTGATGTGCATCTCCCGGGAGGAAGGACTAAAGCTGTTGGCAGAGATACATGGAGGCATATGTGGCTCCCACTTAGGGTCGAGGGCCCTTGCTAGCAAGGCCTTCCGGCAAGGTTTCTTATGGCCCACCACCATCCAGGATGCGACGACACTAGTAACCAAGTGTGAAGCATGCCAGTTCCATTCGAAGAAGCTTCATCAACCAGCTCAAGCCCTCCAAACAATCCCACTCTCCTGGCCCTTCTCGGTCTGGGGGCTCGACATACTGGGCCCTTTCCCCCGTGCCGTTGGGGGCTTTGAGTACTTGTATGTCACAATCGACAAGTTCACAAAGTGGCCAGAAGTGGAAGTAGTAAGGAAGGTAACAGCGCAGTCAGCCATCAAGTTCTTCAAGGGACTAGTGTGCCGTTTTGGGGTGCCCAACAGGATCATCACCGACAATGGCACACAGTTCACAAGCCACGCGTTCATGCAGTACATTAAGGATCTCGGCAGCAAGGTTTGTTTTGCTTCCGTGGCACATCCACGAAGCAACGGCCAGTGGAAAGAGCAAATGCTGAGGTCCTGTGAGGCTTGAGGACAAGAACTTTTGACAGACTGCGCAAAAGCGGGAGGCGCTGGATTTATGAGTTGCCGACGGTTCTTTGGTCGGTCAGAACAACGCCAAATCGAGCCACCGGCCTGACACCCTTTGCCCTAGTTTACGGGGCAGAAGCAGTTCTCCCCACGGAGCTCATATACGGGTCACCTCGAGTGCTCGCTTATGATGAGCTTGAGCAAGAGCGATTGCGGCAAGATGACGCGACGCTCCTTGACGAAGATCCTCTCCGGGCGGCTGTGGGAGCAGCATGCTACCAGCAAGCCTTGCGCCGCTACCATAGCCGCAAGGTTCATGCCCGGAGCTTTGAGGAAGGCGACCTTGTTCTTCGGCATGTTCAGTCGCCCAAGAATTCCAACAAGTTGATGCCGAAGTGGGAAGGCCCTTATCTGGTAACACGAGTCAACAGGCCCGGCGCAGTCCAGCTGGAGACCGAAGATGCCATCCCAGTGAGTAACTCCTGGAACATCGGGCATCTTTGCAAGTTTTACCCATAAGGCGCGGCTGCCGGGCCTCCCGGCAAGCCACCCTTTTGTACAAGCCTTGCCGGCTAGGTATGTAACCCTTGTACAAAGCCAGGCGCAGACCCTGAGCATAAATAAACGAAGTGCTGGCGCCCTAAGTTATTGCGTGCATGCTAGGTTGAGTCTCTTCCTTGGTTAGGCTTGATAGAGCTTAGCGGCGGCTAACCCCTAGCTTAGAGGCCGAGTGCGCGTCTCTCTATTCTTCTCGGTCTCCTTTGGTTCGTAGGGCACGTAAGTATTCTTGCCGAGCTGTTTTGGAAGGAAGGGAACAGACTCGCGCCCGGGCCCCGGCAAGCCAGAGTTGCCGGGGGCTGCACGAACAAGGGTCCCTCCGCGGCAAGCCAAGTCGTCGGGGCTGCAGATCCAGATAAGTCCTTTATCCTCTATCAGGCATTTCGTTATGGACTGGGATACATGAAACCCCGTTCTATCTCTGAGCTACCGTGCTCCCCCTTCTCGGCACCCGAGGATTATCCCTTGGGTCTGGATTTGGTCGTAGCCGCGGCAACAAAGTAGAGGGATGGGGGGCCTAAGCCCACCTCATCCCTGCCTCTACCAAGAGTGTCAGAAAGGTCGAGCGAAGTGGGGAAACGGCAAGGCCTGTTGCCGGGCGAGAAAACATTTGTCTTAAAGATAACAAGGATTCACTCCTTGTCGTGGGTTCCTCCCACGAACGAAAGTCTCAGCAAACATCCCATCCCGTATAGGTACAGTTCATACGAAATGAAAAACATGAGCAAGAGGATTACAAGCTTTAAATTCTACTAAGGACCGAAGGCTTACAAACTAAAAAGAGATAAGGTGCCCGTAATCCCTTTCTCGTCCCTCTCCTCAGGAAATGGAACAAGAAAAGCAGGAGGGGAAAAGGGGCGCCTAGGCGAGCTACGGGTGGCAAAAGACACCAAGAGAACATCTTGGTGGCCATCCAAGGGCTGGATAGTGATGGCGGCGCCGGAGGCAGAGCTCGAAGACGGGGCGGCAGGACGTCAAGATGCGGCGTGGCGTCGGTGCCCGCGTACTCCGACTTGACGGCCTTGCCGCCCGCCCTCTTCCTCTTCCGCAGCCTCCCAACGACAGCCGCCCAAGGAGACGACCCAGAGAAGTTCAAGGATTCGGCAACATGGATGATGGGTCACCGGTGCCGCCCGGAGCGGCGCCCAATGCCTAGTCAGACCCGTCATCCTGCCGCCCGCTAGCCTCACTGTCGCTGCCGTTGTCCTCCTCGTCACTCTCGCTCGAGGAGGAATCTTCATCATCAGAAGAGCTCTCCACTCAGCACCTCACGCGGGTCCCGAAGTGCCCGAAGATCTTCATGGAGAGGAGGCCACCCTCCATTAGTTTGAAACGGAGAGCGAGCCCATCCGTCCAGCTGTGGAGGCGAGCGAAGGTCTTCCACCCTCGATGAAGGTACATGACGTGAGGGGCGGGGAACTCGACGTCGACCCACGTGCCACTGTTCCCGCAACCCCTCATGTACAACCGCAGCGCCTGCGGCGGATCCAGATCCATCTCCCGCGCAAAAGGGGTCGGAAGGCGAAGGCGACGGCGCGGCGGATGGCGCAGCCTGACGAAGAATTCACACGGGTTGTCCCCAGCGTGGCCTCCATCGGAGGAAGGATTGCTGGAGGGGGCGCGGCAGATCTTCCGCCCCGTCCTCCTCTCCCTCGGGCACCACGGCGGCCTCGACCTCGTCCCCTCCCCCTTCCTCTAACGGCCGACTCCGCCGCTACGAGTTCTTGGGGAGGAGTGATGCGCTCCCGGGCCGAGACCCTCACCACCACCGATGAAGCGTCGCGCCTCGCCATGACATGTAAGAAAAAGGAAGCAGGGATGGGGAGAGGCAGATGACGAAAGGTTGAGAGGCGCCGTCCCTCCCGCTCCTCTCCTTATAAAGGGGCGGGCGTGAGGCTCCGCCGCCCCCTCTCGGCCAATCCGGCCTCTTGAAGTGACAGCGAGCGGGGCCATCGACCGCCCTCCCCGCTCCATTGAAGGCACGTGGGAATCAACCCGCACGCGCGCGACTACCCACGACCCCTGCGCCTGTCATTCGCTCTGCATGCAACGAACGTGGCGCAAGGGGCGGGCGCAATAGGACGCGTGGGACGACGGTTCCCGAGCAAGGGCAGTAAATGGGAGGCGGCCCCGCGGTCTCAAAGAGACGCGTAAGCCGCCTCTTTACTATCCACCACGAGGTGACGCCAGCATGCCCATGTCATGCGCGCGCATGATCCCCACGTCGTGCGTTCAACGCGGGTCGTGGGAAGCGCAGCGGATGGAATAGTGGTCGCAGTAAAAATCCGCCCCAACTGCCCGCACACCGTTCTGGGCCTAGCCCAACAACGTGCTACGCTTATGTGTGGCCCAGGCCCAGGGGCTCCTGTCGGTGTACAAAAGTAGGGGATCTGCTTTTGACTCCTTTACTTGTGCACAGGCAGTCAGAGCCTCCCGCCACGGCCACGCATGCACACGGCAGAAGGGGAGCCGAGAGAAGCCGAGGCCACAAGGCAAATGAAGCAACGACAAGGACCAAGGCCACAAGGATCGGATAGGCGAAGCAGGTTTTCCCGGCAAGGACCCTTGCCAGGGCAGCCTCAACGGCCCCGGCAAGACCCTTTCCGAGGCAGCCCGCCCACACCAGCCGAGCGAGCCACCCTTGAGATCACCAATGCTCAGACAAATGCGTTGGGACAAGGCTCGCGAGGCACCTCCGTGGTGGCATGCAGATCTTTTTGAAGACAAAGAATATTCAAGATCAAATGAGGATAAGAGGGCAACCATCCTCACCTAAGAAACACACAAGACCCCCGCCAAGACCCTTGCCGGGGGGGCCAGCGCGCCACAGCAAGACTGAGGGAGTTCCGGACTAGGGAGTGTCCAGATAGCCGAACTATCATCATCGGCCGGACTCCAAGACTATGAAGATACAAGATTGAAGACTTCATCCCATGTCCGGATGGGACTTTCCTTGGCGTGGAAGGAAAGCTTGGCGATACGGATGTGTAGATCTCCTACCATTGTTACCGACTCCGTGTAACCCTAACTAAGGGAGTTCCGGACTAAGGGGTGTCCGGATAGCCGAACTATCATCATCAGCCGGACTCCAAGACCATGAAGATTTTAGACTTCGTCCCGTGTCCGGATGGGACTTTCCTTGGCGTGGAAGGCAAGCTTGGCAATACAGATATGTAGATCTCCTACCATTGTAACCGACTCTGTGTAACCCTAACCCTATCCGCTGTCTATATAAACCGGAGGGTTTTAGTCCTTAGGACGAACAACAATCATACCATAGGCTAGCTTCTAGGGTTTAGCCTCCTTGATCTCGTGGTAGATCCACTCTTGTAACACACATCATCAATATTAATCTAGCAGGACGTAGGGTTTTACCTCCATCAAGAGGGCCCGAACCTGGGTAAAACATCATGTCCCTTGTCTCCTGTTACCATCCGCCTAGATGCACAGTTCGGGACCCCCTACCCGAGATCCGCCGGTTTTGACACCGACATTGGTGCTTTCATTGAGAGTTCCTCTGTCGTCACCGATAGGCCCGATGGCTCCTCCGATCATCAACAACGACGCGGTCCAGGTGAGACTTTTCTCCCGGACAGATCTTTGTGTTCGGGCGGCTTTGCATCATCGGCCAATTCGCAGCCATCCGGAGCAGATCGAAAGCTACGCCCCTGGCCATCAGGTCAGATTTGGAAGTTTAAACTATACGGTCGATATCTGCGGAGACTTGATCTTCGACGGATTCGAGCCGCATCCAAGCGTGTCGCACTGTCTCGATGGGCATGATTTAGCTCTGCGGCGAGCGAAGGCCCTCGGAGGCCGCACCAGTATCCGCTCCGACCCTTAATCCAGAGCCGGATTCCCCGACCGAGGACGAGTGGTTCGACACCGCCTCGGGGGCTGCAATCTCTACGGTGATCGAGCCGAAGTCCATCCCTGTCCTTTGCGAAGACTCCGACTCCAGGGCGCCGGACTCCTATCCGGACTCCAAACCCTCCGCGCCCTTGCCGATCGAATCCGATCGGGCCCCTGTTATGGAGTTCACGGCCGCGGACATCTTTCAGCACTCGCCTTTTGGCGACATCCTGAATTCACTAAAGTCTCTCTCTTTATCCGGAGAGCCCTGGCCGGACTACGGTCAGGAAGGTTGGGATGCCGTCGCGAAGAAATTCAACGCCCACACACCACCCACTTGGTAGCCGCTGCCGACGATCTAACCGACATGCTAGACTACGACTCGAAGACATCGACGGTATGGACGACGATGCGAGACGACCAAGACCCAGCGCCTACAGTGGCACCGGAAGGCCACCTCGCCATACGACATATACATGGTGGACATCCCAAAAGATGGGAACGGCGATGGAACAACGGAGGATGACCCCTCCAAGAAGCAGCCCAAGCGCCGGCGTCAGCGGCGCCGCTCTAAATCCCGCCACAGCAAGAATGAAGATTCCGGCACCGGAGATAACAATACACCGGACAGCGCCGAAGACAATCCACTCCAGCAAGATCCAGCGCAGGAGGATGGAGACGCCAGCCCTCAAGAGAGAGCGGCAGAAGAAGAGGTAGAGGATTATATGCCTCCCTCCAAAGATGAAGCAAGCCTCGACGACAATGAATTCGTCGTGCCTGAGAATCCCGTTGAACAAGAGCGTTTTAGACGCAGGCTTATGGCCACGGCGAACAGCCTAAAGAAAAAGCAGCAACAGCTTAGAGCTGATCAGGATCTGCTAGCCGACAGATGGACCGAAGTCCTCGCGGCTGAAGAGCATGAGCTCGAACGCCCCTCCAAAAGCTACCCTAAACGCAAGCTGCTCCCCCGATTAGAGGAGGAGGCTTACGAACCCGCATCACCAGGAGACAATACGGCTGACCGACCACCCCGTGCTCGCGACTGAGAGGCCTCTAGGCCCTTCACTAGAACCGTACCCCGGCATCGCTCAAAAAGCACACGGCCAAAGGGGAACGCTCCGGACCTGCGAGATATATTGGAGGATAAGGCAAGACAATCAAGATCGGTCTATGGATCGCGTGGGCGCCCGCAGTGCGTGGCGACAACCGTCGCGCCGGACCTGATAAGTCCGCCGGGCCGAACAAAACAGACCAAGCTCTTTTGAGCTCCGTCGTGATATCGCCCGATGCAGGCGCCAAGACACCCACTATGCTTCACGGATGAAGTAATGGATCATCAAATCCCGACGGGTTTAAACCCGTCAATATTGAATCCTATGATGGCACAACAGACCCAGCGGTTTGGATCGAAGACTATCTCCTTCACATCCACATGGCCCAAGGTGACGATCTTCACGCCATCAAATACCTCCCCTCAAGCTTAAAGGACCAGCCCGGCATTGGCTCAACAGCTTGCCGGCAGAGTCAATTGGGAGCTGGGAGGACCCGAAGCCGCATTCCTTGATAACTTCCATGGCACTTATGTGCGACCACCGACGCTGATGACCTAAGCCACATAATTCAGCAGCCAGACGAATCGGCCGGAACAATTCGACACGGTTCTTAACCAAGAAAAACCAAATCGTCGACTGTCCGGATGCGGAGGCCCTCGCGGCCTTCAAGCATAACATCCGCGACGAGTGGCTTGCCCGGCACCTATGACAGGAAAAGCCGAAATCCATGGCAGCCCTCACATCACTCATGACCCGCTTCTGCGTGGGTGAGGACAGCTAGCTAGCACGCAGCAACAACCTCAGCAAACATTCTAGCAGTCCGGACTTCAAGGACCAAAACGGCAGGCCGCGTCGTAACAAAAACAAACGCCGCACTAAAGGCGACAATATTGAGGATACGACAGTCAATGCCGGATTCAAAGGCTCTAAACCCGGTCAGCGGAAAAAGCCATTCAAACGAACTACTCCGGGTCCGTCCAATTTGGACCGAATACTTTACCGCTTGTGCCAGATACACGGCACCCCCGAAAAGCCAGCTAACCACACCAACAGGGACTGTTGGGTATTCAAGCAGGCAGGCAAGTTAATTGCCGAAAACAATGACAAGGGGCTGCATAGCGATGACGAGGACGAGACCCAACCACCAAACAATAGAGGACAGAAGGGTTTCCCCCCACAGGTGCGGACGGTGAACAATATATACGCAACGCACATACCCAAAAGGGAGCGGAAGCGTGCACTCAGGGATGTCTATGCGATGGAGCCAGTTGCCCCGAAGTTTAATCCATGGTCCTCCTGCCCGATCACTTTTGACCGAAGGGACCACCCCATCAGCATCCGCCACGGCGGATTCGCGCCAGGTCTTAGACCCAATCGTCGATGGATTTCACCTAACCGAGTCCTGATGGACGGCGGCAGCAGCTGAACCTGCTTTACCAGATACAAAGGTCGCAAAATGGGCATAGACCCTCAAGGATTAAACCTACCAAAACGACCTTTAAAGGCGCCATACCAGGTGTAGAAGCCAATTGTACAGGCTCAATTACACCGGAAGTGGTCTTCGGATCCCGGATAACTTCAAGCGAGGAGTTAATCTTCGACATAGTCCCGCTCCGCAGCGGCTATCATGCCTTGCTCGGACGCACTGCGCTTGCAAATTTCAACGCGGTGCCGCACCACGATACCTCAAGCTCAAGATGCCGTGCACTCGAGGAGTCATTACGGTCAATGAAACACCGAACGCTCTCTCCGCACGGAGGAACATACACGCTCTCGCGGCGAAGTGCAATGCAGCCTCTTAAGGCAATTATCGAATCCGGCCGTTAAGCGGCCGGACACAGCCAAGCGCCGCCCGAGTAACTTACAACAAGACCACCTGGCACGCCCGAAAGCACGCCAGAGCAGTGCGGCCCCAACCCCAGCCCCGCGAACGCCAAAGCAGGTCCTTCACGTACACCATTATGCTCAAGATACCATGGGAATGGGGAGGGGGCACGACCACAATACACCCAGATCGCGGCTCAACCACACAAGGGGCTCTCAAGTGTGTCGTTCCTTTTCTTTTCTTTTTACCTTTTACTTTTTAACCACAGGACTCCGCTTGTCGAAGCCCTGTCCGCAGCAGACCTGCCGAACTCACGATGCAACAGCCAGGGAAGGATAAAGGCTACAACGAATGTACAGGTGGTCTCCATTACGAGCATTTTCATACACCAATCTGCAGCCTACCCCTAGAGGGGGACATGTTTAACAGTTTCCTTCCTTTCTTATCACACTATTTGTATCGTTCTGCATTCGTAGCAGCACTTATTGAATAAAACAATGCAGCACCTTTTTGCTTATAATTGCATTTCTTTTTCATACATATGTTCATTCATGACATGTTGCATCCGTACACTTTGGTACGGCTAATATACACAAGGGGCTTATGTTTCCCGCGTTATGGTGTGAGGAGTCCGAACACTTTCACAAGTGCGGCACCCCGAACTTATAGCACTATATGCATCGGCTCCGATGTCAGGACCCCGATTCCAAGTCAAATCGATCTAGCCGGTAACACCTCATATCACATTGCGGCCTCACGCACGGTATTCCCACGGGTGTCGCCTTACCATGGCCCGGGACCGTTTGCGCCTTTTGGCTCACGTATATGATAGCGTCGCTAGCATCCATATGATGAGAACCCGAGCCGACATGGCTAGTCGTGAACCCAAAGCGGCACTAACCCATGGGGACAGGCATACATGAATCACATCGAGCATGTCTGCAGCTGCGTATGAATCCGGGCTGTAGCACCGGGCTAACAGGACTCCGGTAACCCGGGCTGTAGCAGGCTAGGCAGGACTCTGGATGTCACCGCGTGACATTTCCCCGAAGGGACAGACACAGGAACGAAGTGAAACACATGCCGGCCAGTCAAGTGTTCATAGCAGTAGTGCTGGGCTAGCAGGACTCCGGTGGACCGGGCGGTAGCGGACTACTATCGCTCAGGAAGCACTAGACTACATTTCCCCATAAGAGAGGCTGCCAAGGATAAACAACTTGATTGTCGGATCCCACACATACCAAACATTTCAAACATACACACAATATGCTCAATATGTGTAAATACAACATGGCATCACAACATAACTCTACGACTCAAAGTATTTATTCATTAGGCTCCGAGGAGCGAGATATTACAAACATGGGTCTCATGACCCAACACTCTGAGCATACAAGTCAAAACACAAACGGAAGCTAAACATGTCTGAGTACAGACAACTATAAATGAAAAAGGCTGAGAAGCCTGACTATCTACCAGATCCTGCCGAGGGCACAAGATCGTAGCTGAGGTAACAAGCTAAACGTCGAAGGCCACGCGGAACTACTAGCGAGACTGACGTCTCTCTGCAAAACATAAAATAAGCAAACGTGAGTACAAATGTACTCAGCAAGACTTACATCAGAACTAGCTACACATGCATCATTATCAAAAGGGGGTGGTGGAGTTTGACTGCAGCAAGCCAGCTTTGACTCGGTGGCTATCCTGAACTACGACTGCAAGTAACTCTTTTGAGGTGGCGCACACGAGTCCACATATTCACCATATCAATACACCGCTATGGATCTGCTCCCGTCTACCCCCGAGAATGCCATCCATAGCACTCACGCTTATCTTGCGAGTTTTAGAGTATCCACTTTCACTTGTCTATGAACTATGCAAGGGGTCCAAGTTTCCATATCCGAGGAATCCGGCTATTCGAATAGATAATGATAACCCTGCAGGGTTGTACTTCTTCACACACGCTCTCGCCACTTATCTCCCTGTACACGTAATGTACCTCGGCAACCTTCAAGCGTAAGTCGGGCGAGGGAGTCGGCCACGACCTGACTAACCACACAAGTCTCTCGTCTGTGTTTATCGCCTATTCGGGTTCCATCCGCAAGGAGATCCGGCCGGGTGTCGCTCACGGCCCCAAACGATGTGAGCAGGGTTCCCAAGCCCACCAACCGGTGCCACTTGGTACACCGAGCAACTATGCCTAGTCTGTCCCAGGCCCACCTATACCGGGTGCCACTTGGTAGACTACTAACACTACCTACAAACACCAGAAACTAGTTGCAACTCCTGGACAGAGATCAAGTTGATTAATAAGACGAGAGGGGTCGAGTTACCGGAACCCAATGTGTGGTAGTAATTGTTCATGGATCACAAACACAGAACTCAGTTCCTGAGGACGGCTACAATGAGACAACCCACCATGTACTCCTACATGGCCTCTCACCGCTACCTTTACCAAATCGTGTTCACACACTTAGTTCACACACAGTAGGACATGTTCACCACTTTCCAATTCATTCCCAATGAATCAGACCTAACACAACTCTAAGCAATAGCAGGCATGACAACCAAGCATGAATGAGTAGGCACATCAGGGCTCAAACAACTCCTACTCATGCTAGTGGGTTTCATCTAATTACTGTGGAATGACAGGTCATGCAGAGGATAAAGGGGTTCAACTACCGCATCAAGTAACATATGAGTCATTGTTGTCCTAATGCAGTAAAAGAGAGCAGGAGCGAGAGAGTGGGATTGTATCAGAATGAACAAGGGGGTTTTGCTTGCCTGGCACTTCCGAATATAATATAGTTCTTCATCAGTGTCATCGAACTCATCATCGTCGATGCGTGCGTCTCTTGAGAGGGACAAATACCGCAAACAAGGAAGAACACAATCAATGCAATGCAACAATATGATGCATGATCATGACATGGAAATATGCTGTGTTTTGAGCTAATGTAACTAGCAACATGTTAAATGGAGTTGGTTTGAACCCTAGGTTCAGATTCAAACTTCATATGTGAAGGTTTAAATGCCATTATATGATTTGTCCCAAACAGCAGCTATAAGTTGTTCTAACATGCATGCAAACAGTACAGATGGATAGATTAGATTTTTCTGATCATTTTTCATATATAAATTATTTCATTTGGAGCTACGGTTGATTTTCTATGAATTTTTGAAGTTTGCAACATTTTCTGGAATTTCCTATATAAAAATAATTCCAGAGAATAAGTTACTGCGTCAGCATGACATAGGTATGACGTTAGCAGGTCAACTGGGTCGGCCAGGTGAAACCTGACCTGTGGGACGCATACGTCAGTGTCTCAGGCTGGTTTGGGTGTATGACAGGTGGGACCGGTCAACGTTGACTTGACTAAGTCAAAAACTGACACGTGGGGTCCACAGGTTAGTACTAATCTAAACAGAAATATTAAACTAACCTAATTAGGCTCGGGGCCCACATGGCAGTGGCACAAGGGAGTGTTAGTTAGGCGCTAATGATGGTGCCACGACACCGGCCACCGGAGTTGGACGCCGGCGACCAAACCCAACGGCGGAGGATCGCCGGAGTTGCTCGGAACGGCGCTAACGGGTACCATTTAAATGCGTGGTTTTGCGGCTACGGCCCGGGCGGTGTGGCGCATCTAAAGAGGCAGTGGGAGGTGCCGGGGTGCAGTGTAGCGGCGGCGGTGACGGGCGGAGCGGTGGCCGGAGTTCGGACCTCGGCGAAAACGGCGTTGCGGAGCACGGGCGAGCGAAGTAAAGCGCTGCGCAACCTCCTGGAGTCACCATGAGCTCGGTGAGATGCACGGGCGCGAACCGTTCGAGCTCAGGCCACGGTGGTGACAAGGCCGGCCTCGGTGAGCTTCTGGCACGGCGGGGATCGATGGTTGCGACATTAATTCGACGAGGGGAGCAGGGGTAAGTGGTTAGGGGCTCACAGCGATGACGACGGGACGCTCGGCGAGGTCGGGGACGGTCCGGAGCCGACGAATTTGACGGTGATGGCCGGCGGTCCCGAGGTTGAAGAAGGCATCGATGGCGGTGTTGCGGTGAAACCCAGCTTGCGTGGCTCGTCGAGGAGATGCTTCAGGTCCTTGCGGAGCTATTGGTCACTGTGGTTGGGCTAGGGGATGGTCGTGGCTGCGGCGGTGCTTTCCGGCGTGCGGCAGGGTACTCGGGCGCGCTGCAGAGAGAGATCCAGGAAGGGGGTGAGAGCGCGGGAGAGTGAGAGAGAGAGGCAGGGAGGTGCGTGGCGTCGCCAGACGCGAGGGGGAAGCAGAAGGCGGCAAGCAGGAGCTGGCGCAGCTCGGCTGTGCGCTCTCCACGCAGCTGCCTCGCCTTCTGGCAGAAGGTTGAAGAAAGGCGCTGCGCTGGCTGGGCTGCACAGTGTTGGGCCGGCTGAGGCGCCGGATGGGCTGTAGGTAAGCGCCAGTCAGTTTTTCTCACTCTCTTTTAATTCCATTTTCTATTTTCTGTAGTTGTGTTTGGCTTTAATGAAAATGCCAGGGCATTTCCAAAAATCATGAAACTGGTCAATGTCACTGTTTGGAATATTTCCAACAACAAACATCTCAGTTTGTGATTATTTGAGCACTTAAAATATTATTTAGCAATTAAATGCCCAATGCAAATACCATATGATTTAATTCAAAAATCCAGAATGGGCTAGAAAAATGTGCACCATTTTTGGGAGAGCTTCTAGACTAATCCAATAATGATGAACTTTTCTAAAGGGCATTTTGGGTTCATTGAGAATATTTTTATTTGAACCTAGTTGATTTGATCTGGTGCTAGGGTTTGAGCAATACCCATTTCAACTTTCAAATAAATTAGACATGATGCAAGCAAAGTCAAGCAAGGGCTGATCTGGGGCTGTGACAGCTCACCCTCACTAAACAAGAATCTCGTCCCGAGATTCAAGACGTGAGGTAAGAAGGCAGAGGGGACACTAGCTATCACGATCTTGTCGATCCAATTTCCCTTCCCGAAGATGTTGGTTCAATGTTCCAATTGATCTTGACCTCCTTGCTTTCGAGATCTTCATCCAACACGATGGCGACAGAAAGAGACTCTATAGGAGACGATCTCCTCGAAGATCGAACACTCAAGATCAACTCGTGGAATGAGATGTTGAAACATCTCGAGTTTAGGCACAAAACACATCGAGAGGGATGGAAGAACAAACAACGAGGTTTGATTAGTGGGCAACAATTCCACGCTTAGAGAGATGGTGGATGGTGTCAAGGTGGCGAGGAAATCATTGCCATGATTCAATAACGGGGCACCTTGGAAAAAGTGACGCAAAGAACTATTCCCTTAAGTGGCATAAAGAATTACTTTTGATCCATAGATCGTTGGAACTCTTTATACCAGCCTAAGGCAATCACAATCGATCATTTAAAGGAGTTCGAAAGAATGACATACTCGGACTAGAATGGATGATGTGAACTACCTTGTTGAGGACATCGCAATGGATGATTTTGCTTATCATCGGAAATGGATGGGACCCATGGTAGGACCACTGTTGAGGGCGATCCTGACCAGATATTACCGAGAAGGGTAGCCCATGGTTGGATGGCACAATGGCGGTGCAAGCTAGGGACAAGGTGCTAATGCTGGGAATGTTCCAACCATCATATCTGCCTGAGATTCAGATCCGATTGGTAGTAGGATACTTCAGACTGAGCATGTCTGAAAAGAAAGTTTGCAACACAATTCGACGAGATGGCATTGCGAGATTCTCGAGGAATGAATCAAGGTAGCAAGCTCCAAAACATGAGCTGGTTCTGCTAAACACATGTGAACACGTTGTCCTGCATAAGCATGACCACATGGTAGTCTTACAACAAAACACTACCGAGTTCAGGTGGGGAACCATCATCGAGGATATCGAAGTCCTAACATAAGTCATGACTAGTTGTTATGAAGGAACTCCTTCTCCTTGAACAAATCAATCAGTGGCTTGGTGTGCTAGGTACACATATGGAGTGGAGGTAATTAATCTACCAAACCATAGAATACTTCGCATGTATGCATGACTGACTTGGGATGATTCCAAGGGAAACAAAACAAACCTTGCTCAAATTTATGGCGGCAACTTACACCTAAAGCACATGAATTCGAGGAAGTCACTACTTTCATCCAAACATATGCTTCATGAACGGAACACGAAGGCATTGCTTACAAAGTTTCCAACACTAGGTTGATGTTCAACATGAATCATGGGGGAGACAAAATGCTGCTGATGGGCTCAACAACAACTCATCAGAATTTCCATATCACTGGACTTCCACCATCATGTGAACACGGTGATAGTATTGGTCAGACCAAAAGATGTAATGGTGTATGCTCGAGGGATCAACCACGAGTAAGACAACATTACAAACATCGTTGGTTCTGAATTGACTTAATAATAGCCCATACTCAAGTCAAAGTTTGATAAGACAATAGGTTCAATATCTGATCACGGCGATCATCGACGGAGATATCATCTTTCTTCAACACACACACACAAGGATATCCCTTAGATGAACTAAGTCGGACAAGCTTTCATCTTCCAACTCTCCAAGTTGTTGTTTAGCTTAACCAACTAGCTCAAGGGTTTCCAACACGTAATCTTTGAGAAGGGTTGGTTTACGAGAAACAAACTTGATCACGAACTCAACATAATAGTCAGGGGGCAACCTGGTGATACTCCCGAGAAGATATTCGGAAAACCACGAACCACCGATATGTTACTAAGCTCGAGAACAATCTTGCTTTTGAGGGCAAGACGATATGATCAAATGAGTGAGGACTTGACAAGATCCTAACTCATCAATCGAAGTGTGCACCAGAAATAAGGACTAGGTAGCACGATCAATCTTAGGATGACGATTTAATAATCAACACGCTAAGAATGAGGATATTGTCCATTTACTACTAAGCAACATGGTTGCTAGAAGTGTTGATTTCACACCTCATAATTCACTTGTCGGCATTCCGTTGCGACAACACGGAACCGATGAATGAATAATGATGGCGAGAAGTATCATCAAGGCCAAAAATTCCTAAGAGGTTGTGCAATTCCCATGACATTCTTGACATAAAGATGGTAACACTCCAAGGTACAGCAGGGCAAAAGCTGGTTGGGCATTTTGGTCCACGGAATACAATTGCTTTGACCCAATCCTGGATATGGATGAGGTACTAGAGTTTGTTTGTCCTAGTCATTCCAGAATAGAATGGCTTGACGGACCACATGAGTATTAGGTATCGATGAACGAGTGCACACGTACTCTTGACTATCAATTGATAGATGAAGGTCAGAATATAACTAAGGAGGGACAACTCAAGGAACATGTAACTTTCTGAGTTATGGATGCATAGATTAGTATGTCGAACCAAGTTCAACAGGTTTCTTCCAGATAACCCATGCAGAAAGGTAGAAGTGGCAGAATAACAACATAGAATCGAGAACTCGTCAAGAGCACTCTGGTTGTGATCTTTCGGTTTAGCGAGGAACTTCTGCCATAAACAGCTCATGGTACTTGGAAGAAGGTAATACCACGAACCTCGAGGACTATCGCAACGGTTACTAATATCCTAAAGGAACTAGCAAACACTATCAACATGAAGTAGGTAGGGTGAATCTCGGGTTCAGAAACCCAGGAGTAGAATGCCTACTACTAAGTGGCATCACGGAATGCTTTCGAGAATGACGGTCAGAATCATCACACTGAGAACACAAAACATGGCTAGATTACTAGATGACTCCCTGAAACACCTAGGGTCATAGTAATAACTCCAACATATATGTCGAGGCAATAGGGTACCTCAACTCGCCGATTAGTGTGCTTAACCTGGCCCAAAAGGATATCGGAAACGGGAGGAAGGGATTTGCAAATGCATCAGATAGTTTAGAAACCTGGGATGACTTGGACAGCATAACGGCTGTAAATGCTCAAAAAGATTTGAGCCATCATGCAAAATGGTGGCATAGCCACTTAACAACATCATATCAAGGTTCCGAGATCCACAGTTAACATATAGAAATAGTAGGAACTGAACTGAGGCTTGAAAACAACAATCTTAAAAGTCTATGGATTAGTAACACGTCATCCTGATAGAAAGATGAGAAGCCTAGTTCTTAATCCCCGTAGAAGAGAAGAGGATGACTCAGATCAGAAGGCCATGAGGTATAAGGAGTAAAAAGAGTCTTACGTTCCTTCCATAATCAATTCCCTTACATAACTAAAGCATTTCTAGACACAACTTCGACCAGTTTGGCTTGGTAATCCTATAGGCAGTCAGGCTCTGATACCAAAGCTGTCAGGACCCCGATTCCAAGTCACATCGATCTAGCCGGTAACACCTCATATCACTTTGCGGCCTCACGCACGGTATTCCCATGGGTGTCGCCTTACCATGGCCCGGGACCGTTTGTGCCTTTTGGCTCACGTATATGATAGCGTCGCTAGCATCCATATGACAGAGAACCCGGGCCGACATGGCTAGTCGTGAACCCAAAGCGGCACTAACCAATGGGGACAGGCATACATGAATCACATCGAGCATGTCGGTCAGCAGCGTGAATCCGGCTGTAGCACTGGCTAACAGGACTCCGGTAACCCGGCTGTAGTGAGCTAGGCAGGACTCTGGATGTCACCGCGTGACATTTCCCGAAGGGCAGAACCACAGGAACGAAGTGAAACACATGCCGCCAGTCAAGTGTTCATAGCAGTAGTCTTTGGGCTAGCAGGACTCGGTGGACCGGGCTGTAGCGGACTACTATCGCATGTGAAGCACTAGACTACATTTCCCCATAAGAGAGGCTGCCAAGGATAAACAACTAGATTGTCGGATCCCACACATACCAAGCATTTCAAACATACACACAATATGCTCAATATGTGTAAATACAACATGGCATCACAACATAACTCTACGACTCAAAGTATTTATTCATTAGGCTCCGAGGAGCGAGATATTACAAACATGGGTCTCATGACCCAACACTCACAGCATACAAGTCAAAACACAAACGGAAGCTAAACATGTCTCGAAAGTACGCATAACTATAAATGAAAAAGGCTGAGAAGCCTGACTATCTACCAGATCCTGCCGAGGGCACAAGATCGCAGCTGAGGTAACAAGCTAAACGTCGAAGGCCACGCGGAACTACTAGCGAGACTGACGTCTCTCTGCAAAACATAAAATAAGCAAACGTGAGTACAAATGTACTCAGCAAGACTTACATCAGAACTAGCTACATATGCATCATTATCAAAAGGGGGTGGTGGATTTTGACTGCAGCAAGCCAGCTTTGACTCGGTGGCTATCCTGAACTACGACTGCAAGTAACTCTTTTGAGGTGGCGCACACGAGTCCACATATTCACCATATCAATACACCACTATGGATCCGCTCCCGTCAACCTCCGAGAACGCCATCCATAGCACTCAGGCTTATCTTGCGAGTTTTAGAGTATCCACTTTCACTTTTCTATGAACTATGCAAGGGGTCCAAGTTTCCATATCCGAGGAATCCGGCTATTCGAATAGATAATGATAACCCTGCAGGGGTGTACTTCTTCACACACGCTCTCGCCACTTATCGCCATGTACACGTCATGTACCTCGGCAACCTTCAAGCGGAAGCCGGGCGAGGGAGTCGGCCATGACCTGACTAACCACACAAGTCTCTCGTCCAGGTTTATCGCCTATTCGGGTTCCATCCGCAAGGAGATCCGGCCGGGGTGTCGCTCACGGCCCCAAACGATGTGAGCAGGGTTCCCAAGCCCACCAACCGGGTGCCACTTGGTAAACAGTGCATCAGTGCCTAGTCATCCCAAGCCCACCTGCACTGGTGCCACTTGGTAGACTACTAACACTACCTACAAACACCGTAAACTAGTTGCAACTCCCGGACAGAGATCAAGTTGATTAATAAGTCGAGAGTGGTTGAGTTACCGGAACCCAATGTGTGGTAGTAAGTGTTCATGGATCACAAACACAGAACTCAGTTCCTGAGGACGGCTACAATGAGACAACCCACCATGTACTCCTACATGGCCTCTCACCGCTACCTTTACCAAATCGTGTTCACACACTTAGCTCACACACGAGGGACATGTTCACCACTTTCCAATTCATTCCGATGAATCGACACGACAAAACTCTAAGCAATAGAAGGCATGACAACCAAGCATGAATGAGTAGGCATATCAGGGCTCAAACAACTCCTACTCATGCTAGTGGGTTTCATCTAATTACTGTGGAATGACAGGTCATGCAGAGGATAAAGGGGTTCAGCTACCGCAGCAAGTAACATATGAGTCGTTGTTGTCCTAATGCAGTAAAAGAGAGCAGGAGCGAGAGAGTGGGATTGTATCGGAATGAACAAGGGGGTTTTGCTTGCCTGGCACTTCCAAAGATAATATAGTTCTTCATCGGTGTCATCGAACTCATCGCCGCAGACGCCGCTCATCGAGAGGGGACAAATACCGGCAAACAAGGAAGAACACAATCAATGCAATGCAACAATATGATGCATGATCATGACATGGAAATATGCTGTGTTTTGAGCTAATGTAACTAGCAACATGTTAAATGGAGTTGGTTTGAACCCTAGGTTCAGATTCAAACTTCATATGTGAAGGTTTAAATGCCATTATATGATTTGTCCCAAAAAGCAGCTATAAGTTGTTCTAACATGCATGAAAACAGTACAGATGGATAGATTAGATTTTTCTGATCATTTTTCATATATAAATTATTTCATTTGGAGCTACGGTTGATTTTCTATGAATTTTTGAAGTTTGCAACATTTTCTGGAATTTCCTATATAAAAATAATTCCAGAGAATAAGTCATCACACAAGATGACATAGGTGTGACGTCAGCAGGTCAACTGGGTCGGCCAGGTGAAACCTGACCTATGGGACGCATACGTCAGTGTCTCGGGCTGGTTTGGGTGTATGACAGGTGGGACCGGTCAACGTTGACTTCACTAAGTCAAAAACTGCCACGTGGGGTCCACAGGTTAGTACTAATCTAAACAGAAAAATTAAACTAACCTAATTAGGCTCGGGGCCCACATGGCAGTGGCACAAGGGAGTGTTAGTTAGGCGCTAATGATGGTGCCACGACACCGGCCACCGGAGTTGGACGCCGGCGACCAAACCCAACGGCGGAGGATCGCCGGAGTTGCTCGGAACGGCGCTAACGAGTACCGTTTCGCGCGTGGTTTGCGGCTACGGCGAGCTGGCGGTGCGGCGCATCTAAAGGAGGCAGTGGGAGGTGCCGGGGTGCAGTGTAGCGGCGGCGGTGACGGGCGGAGCGGTGGCCGGAGTTCGGACCTCGGCGAAAACGGCGTTGCGGAGCACGGGCGAGCGAAGTAAAGCGCTGCGCAACCTCCTGGAGTCACCATGAGCTCGGTTGTGCGCTCTCCACGCAGCTGCCTCGCCGCGCGAAGGTTGAAGAAAGCAGCCGCTGGCTGGGCTACAGTTGTTGGGCCTACCGAGGCGCCGGATGGGCTGTAGGTAGCGCCACCAGTTTTTTCTCACTCTCTTTTAATTCCATTTTCTATTTTCTCAGAAGTTGTGTTTGGCTTTAATAAAATGCCAGGGCATTTCCAAAAATCATGAAACTGGTCAATGTCACTGTTTGGAATATTTCCAACAACAAACATTTCAGTTTGTGATTATTTGAGCACTTAAAATATTATTTAGCAATTAAATGCCCAATGCAAATACCATATGATTTAATTCAAAAATCCGTAATGGCCTAGAAAAATGTGCACCATTTTTGGGAGAGGTTCTAGACTAATCCAATAATGATGAACTTTTACAAGGGCATTTTGGGTTCATTGAGAATATTTTTATTTGAACCTAGTTGATTTGATCTGGTGCTAGGGTTTGAGCAATCCCCATTTCAACTTTCAAATAAATTAGACATGATGCAAGCAAAGTCAAGCAAGGGCTGATCTGGGGCTGTGACATCCGAATCATGTCTTGGGTCAATAGTTGGGTTTGCCCGGCTCCCGTGTTTTGGTACCTTACATTCCGTTATATCGGCTAAGGTAGCACCGGGAGAACCACTGCGATTCCGCCCTGGGCCGGTGGGTTAACGCCTCGATGGAGAAAGCTAAACTGACCGTCATGATGAGGCGAGAGACCGTCGCTGTTCGAGAGGTTTTCATGAGTCCTTAAAGACTTATGCCGCTTAGAGCGAGGAGCCTGATATCGTCCGGTCAAGGCGTGGATAGCGCCCCAAATTCGCCTTCCGAAGACTAGGGCTTCACGAAATTTAAAATTATAGAATTCTATGGCTAAGTGAGAGTGTTCAAGCATTATAAGTCCGGTTGCCTTGTTCGCTGTGTTGAGCGCCTCCCTAGATGGACCCAAAATGGGAACAAGAGCGCTCAAGTTTATCCCGAACACCCCAAAGACTCGTGGCATGGGGCTGAAGCCGACGACTTGCCATCTCTCGATTTGATAAACAGCCGCATGTAGGTAATATTTTAAATTAACAAGCGTTGCTTAGCGCATATGAACTAAGTCTTTAGCGCACAGATAAAAAATGCGAGTCTACTCAAATATTACATCTTTGGAGCACTCACTGCAATAGTGCGGGCGCCTTCAAAGACACTCTTATAATACATCTCGGGCGTGCGATGCTCCTTGCCCTCCGTGGCGGGTCCGTCCACGAGCTTACGGGCATCCATCTTGCCCCAAAGGCACCTTTGCGTGGGCAAGGGCCCGACGGGCACCCTCGACATAAGCGAATGCTTGATAACTTCAACCCATGGGCACGCATCCACCAGCCGCCAGACCAGTCGAAGTAGCTCCTGTGCATGGCCTCCTTGGGCCACACCGAACTATGAGGCCCTTCATGGCCTGTTCGGCCGCCTTTAGGAGCTCGACCAGCTGCTTCACTGGTCGCTATAAGCACTGGATGTCCGGCCTCAGCATACTGAGACCAGAAGACCTTCTCCGTTGAGCTCCCCTCCTCGGCCCGGTAGAATGCGGCAGCATCGGACACGCTTCGAGGAAGATCTGCGAACGCCCCTGGAGATCTCCGAATTCGGATAAGCAACGGGTAATTAACACTCACATGCTTACTCTGCATGAAAAATGCCTTACCTGCTGCTATTTTCTTCACCGCCTCAATCTCCTTGAGGGCCTTCTAGGCTTCGGCCTTAGCAGTTTTGGCACTCTCAAGAGCCGTTACAAGCTCAGACTCTCGAGTCTTCGAGTCACGCTCCAAGTTCTCATGTTTTTTCATGAGATCCTGGAGCTCTTGTTGTACCTCCGCCACCCGCCTCCCTGCTTCTCTCGCTGGTGCGTTCGGCGGCCGCATTACGCCGGGCCGCTGCCACCGCCTCCTTCAGGGTCACCACCTCGTTAGCGGCCCCTACAATACCCACGTTATCCTTGTCATTTTTGTTGCAACCAAATCCTTTTCTGTAAGGTACAATTTTCATAAGGTATTACTCACCTTCTTTTTCCTCGAGCTGCTTCTTGGCATGGCCGAGCTCGTTCTCGGACCGTTCGAGGTTTTCCTTCAAAGTATTGACCTCCGCAGTCAGTACGGCGGAGGTCAGCAGCACAACCTGCAATCCCATATTGACATATTTTATGACTCCTGCGTTTATCTTTCTAAAGATCCTCATCCGCTTTTCTTTCCGAACACCGAACCGAGC
This sequence comes from Aegilops bicornis, assembly GCA_021605145.1. Classification (NCBI taxonomy): domain Eukaryota; kingdom Viridiplantae; phylum Streptophyta; class Magnoliopsida; order Poales; family Poaceae; genus Aegilops; species Aegilops bicornis. The sequence goes on along the minus strand of CM038673.1, from coordinate 239,719,103 downwards.
ATCGTGGGCTACCGTCTATGCGGTACCATTTTACATATATTGAAATTTCTTACCTCAAATCTCGATAGAAGATCGTACAGGCTTGGTCAGCCCGCTCTTGGCGGATCGAATCGTCGGATCACCGTGACTCATAATAAAGGCGGTGCTCCTTCCTCGATGGAGGCGCCGTTGAGCGCCTCAAGAAGCTATCCGATGCCTCCGGTTGGACGAAGGACACCGGCATCTTACCCTTCTTATGGCGATCGCTATCGACTCCGGAACCACTGAAGGTTCCGGCATGAAGTCCGGACAAGGGTCGGGCTTAGAGCCCCTGGGGGTCTTGCCCCCCACGCGCCTGGAGTCCGGGAGGTTGCCTTGTGGCACCTCCTCCGCCACCTCCTCGTGACCAAGCCCCCTTTGGAGACCACCGCGGCGTTGTCCGCAGCATGAGGCGAGGAGGCGGTCGGAAGCGAAGTACTCTCCATTTCCGACGAGCCCAGGTACTGGCTCGATGAATCGACGAACTCGCCTTTGGGCGGGCTGCACGATTGTTCGACATTAGAGAACACTCTGCGATAATAAAAAGCCACAGGTATCCGGACACTTATGATCCCGCCAGGGGCTTGGCCCTCGTAGGCCGATCCCCCTCGCCGCTGCCGACGTTGGCGGAGAAGTCCGGAGGAAGGGTTCTTCCCTTCTTGGACCCTCCGGCCTCCCCAGTTGGGGCGGCCTTCCTTTTCCTCTCCTCCCCCACGGGGGAGAAGCTTCTTCTTCTTCCTCCTCGTCTTCAGGAGAAGATTCTGCCGTAATCCGACAACACTGGCGCCGGGAGCTCCTTCGAGTTCCCGTGGCCTCCTTCTTGGTTTTTCTTCTCCGGCACCACATGGGGTGCCGGAGCCAGCAGCCCCGTCAATCGGGCGTCTGTTGGGTCTTCTGGCAAAGGAACCGGACAGTTAATCTGTCCGGACGTCTTCAGCCAGACCTGTCGAAGAATAGGGAGTTTTCAGTTCCCACATAGAGTCAATCTATGAAAAAAGAGTCCCATAAAGGGTAAAATAACTTACCTCGCTGGCTTGACGCCGCGAGCTGTATCCGTGATCTTTGTTAGCGGATGCGGGGGCTTCGGCGCCCTTGAACAGCACCTTCCAGGCATCTTCATACGTGGTATCGAAGAGCCGGCTCAAGGTTCGGTGCTGTGCCGGATCGAACTCCCACAAATTGAAGTCCCGTTGTTGGCATGGGAGAATCCGGCGGATGAGCATCACCTGGATTACGTCGACAAGCCTGCGATTCTTGTCCACCAGGTTCCGGACGCGTGTTTGGAGTCCGGATAGCTCGTCCGAATCCACCACTTCAGGCCTGTCTCTTTCCATGACGAGAGCCGTGTGGGGAATCCAGATCTGAATTCGGGGGCCGCCACCCATTCAGGGTCACGTGGCTCGGTAATGTAGAACCACCCCGATTGCCACCCCTTTATTGTCTCCACAAAGGAGCCCTCGAGCCATTGGACTTTGGCCATCTTGCCAACCATGGCGCCTCCGCACTCCGCTTGGCTGCCCTTCACAACCTTCGGCTTGACACTGAAGGTCTTGAGCCACAAGCCGAAGTGGGGCCGGATGCAGAGGAAGGCCTCGCACCCGACGATAAACGCCAAGACATTGAGGACGAAATTCGGGGCCAGGTCGTGGAAGTCCAGGCCGTAGTAGAACATGAGCCCCCGGACAAATGGGTGAAGTGGAAAACCTAGTCCGCGGAGTAAGTCGGGGAGAAATACCACCCTCTCATGGGGACTGGGGGTTGGAATAAGCTGCCCTGTCCGGGCAGCTCAGGCGCGATATCGCCGGACAAATATCCGGCCTCCCGCAGTCTTGTGATGTGCCCCTCCGTGACGGAGGAGGCCATCCATTTGCCTCCCGCTCCTGACATGGTTGGAGAAGGTTGTGGACGAAAGTGCAGACTTGGGCGCTACAGCTCGAGTGCACGGGAATGGATGAGCAAAGGAGGAAGAAGGCGTAGGTGAAAGGGTGGATCCTTATCCCCTTATATGGGCGGACAAAAACATGTTTCCCCACCGGCCTGGTAAAACTCGCTTATCTCCCAAGCGTCACAATCAATGGCGTGGTTGGGTTACCCACGTCCGTATTGATGAGAATCCCGGAATAAGGGGAACACGATCTCTGCCTCGACAAGACGTGCCAAGGAAACCGCTTCCCTAAACGCGCTGAGGTGGAATAGTAAAAACAATTGGAATAAAGGCTTGGTAGTGGTGCGACGTCACGCCACAAAATACGTCAGCAGATTGATCTTGTGTAATATTATTCTCTCTACGATGGTATGTGGAATTTTTTTTGCAGAGCCGGACACTATCCTGGTGTTCACAATCTTCTATGAATTATTCGGAGGAAGAACCCGCCTTGCAATGCCGAAGACAACATGCGCGCCGGACTCATCGTCATTGAAGCCTGGTTCAGGCTACTGAGGGAGTTCCGGACTAGGGGGTGTCCGGATAGCCGAACTATCATCATCGGCCGGACTCCAAGACTATGAAGATACAAGATTGAAGACTTCGTCCCGTGTTCGGATGGGACTTTCCTTGGCGTGGAAGGCAAACTTGGCGATACGGATGTGTAGATCTCCTACCATTGTAACCGACTCTGTGTAACCCTAACTGAGGGAGTTCCGGACTAAGGGGTGTCCGGATAGCCGAACTATCATCATCGGCCGGACTCCAAGACTATGAAGATACAAGATTGAAGACTTCGTCCCGTGTCCGGATGGGACATTCCTTGGCATGGAAGGCAAGCTTGGCGATACGGATATGTAGATCTCCTACCATTGTAACCGACTGTAACCCTAACCGTATCCCAGGTGTCTATATAAACCGGAGGGTTTTAGTCCATAGGACGAACAACAATCATACCATAGGCTAGCTTCTAGGGTTTAGCCTCCTTGATCTCGTGGTAGATCCACTCTTGTAACACACATCATCAATATTAATCTAGCAGGACGTAGGGTTTTACCTCCATCAAGAGGGCCCGAACCTGGGTAAAACATCGTGTCCCTTGTCTCCTGTTACCATCCGCCTAGATGCACAGTTCGGGACCCCCTACCCGAGATCCGCCGGTTTTGACACCGACAAAGACCCTTGCCGGGCCACCCAGCAAGACCCTTGCCGGGGAGGCCAGCGTGCCACAGCAAGACCCTTGCCGGGCCACCCGACAAGACCCTCGCCAAAGCACACCAGCTGGGCCACTGCCATGCCCGCACCAGATAAGTCTTCACCGCCATTCGCATGCAGCTGCCGACCCAACCACCTGGGCAGGCACCTACGTGGCGGCATGCAATCCTTCGTGGAGGCTCCACCACCGCGCCACCTCAGCTGCCTGCCTGCCTACATGGCACCGCATGCATCGCTGGCAAGGGCACGTGTCGAAGCAAGGAGGAGCGGCGACGGACGGGACGGGCCTCGCCCCCGTCCCCAATATAGCGAAGGGACACCTATGCCTCGCATTAAATGCGTCTTGTCCTGTAATACGAGGGATAACCTCGTAGCGTTGTACCCTTTCCACCTCCTGCTTGCCACTGTGGCGACCCCTTTTCCTATAAAAGGAGGCCCGAGGCGACCAGGGAAAGGATTCGGCTCTTTGGAACCTCGCAGCACCTAGAGCTAGTTCGAGAGCTCAAGAACACTGGATACACCCACCAAAGCAGGACTAGGGTTTTACGCATCCTCGCGGCCCGAACCTGGGTAAATCCCCCTTGTGCCACCTGTTGGTCCCGCTCTTCTCACGATCCTCACGCCATGCAACCGTAGAAGGGATTCCAGTGATCCCATAGGTGTCATTTCCAACCGACAACGAGCGTCCGGGCTACGCTTGGCTCTTCACCTCTTTGGGAAGTCGAACAAAATGATGGAGTACTAGTGCAGTGGAGGAGTACTACAGTATGCTTCTTGCCATCTAACTCCAATTGAACTGCTGCATGTCCATCGCGTACGGGAGGGAGAGCGTGTAGCAAAGGAAAGCTTCTCCTAGTCCTTCTAGCCACCACGCTCATGGGCGAGGGAGGGATGCAGCTTCATTGACTTACTGCTCCTGCCTTTGCGTCCATGACAGGTGGGCCCAACAGGTCAATGTACCTCCTATCATGCAGCCAAAGGCAGGTGCGGTTAAGGCAAGAGGGCGTTGTAGTAATCAAACTTCTCGGTCTTGTACAAGTTGACGCGACACATCAAAGCACTGCACTCAATATATTTCAATAATTTGTGTTTACCGATGCATTAATTACAACGCATGCATGCATGCTGTGACTCTCCTTTTGATACTTGCATGTGTTGATTTAATGCACCTTGAAGTAGTATGAATATGTGACGGTAAAGCTTTGTAATGCCCCGGCCCTAATAAAGCGAGAGATGGTTGTGCACGAGGGGGGCGAGAACATGCAGACGGAACAGGATCCGACGATGGAGCTCTCTATGGTCTCGATGGACCTCACCTTGCTCCACTGCCCCTTGTGCCTCCGCCCCTTGAAGCCTCCAGTGTATGAGCTTCGAATACACCTCGTCCGTTCGGCTGATCAAGCAAGGTGCAGGTTTCTTGATTGATGTGTTGTTCAATTGATTTGTGCAGTGCAAGGGAGGGCACCTGGCTTGCGCGGACTGCCGCATCGAGCGCCCCGGGAACCAGCGGCAGTGCCAGAAGTGCGAGCGCAGCGGTGGCTTCGACGTGCGGAACACGACGGTGGATGCCGTCCTCTCCTCGGTGATGGTGGAGTGCCCGCACGAAGGCTGTGGGCTCTACGTCACTTACCACAAGCTCGCCGATCACCAGAGCATGTGTCCGCTCGCGCCCTGCAAATGCCCCATGCCCGTCTGCGGCTACGAAGGCCCGCCGCCAGTGCTCTTCCACCACATCAGCACCGTGCATCCCATGCCCGTCCACAGGATCCAGTACGGCAAGGCGCTCCAGCTGGAAGTGCCACTGTCGGAGCCATGACTCTTGCTGTTCACGGAGGAGGACGGACGCACGTTTTTCTTGGTCGGTGGCGTGCTCGACATCGGCGCGCCTATCGCCGTGTCGGTCGTCTGCATCAGAGCGGGGGCATCCCCACTGCCGCACTACGTGGCCAAGCTGTGGGCAAACGGCCCAACGGGGAAGCTCAAAGGAAGGACCGACGCCGTCAAGGTGAAAATGGAGGTGAAAAGCAGCAGGGATCCCAGCGACGTCGCCGTGCAGGAGATGACCTTCTTCACAGTTCCGCCGAAGCTGCTGGCTGGGGCTAAGTTGGTGTCCCTCCACATTCAGATTAACAAGCTCACGTCCTAAATGATTCTACAGTGCCTTCTGCTTATCTTAGTAATATGCTAATATAGGGGTTAGCTCGGTCCACTTTAGCTTAAGAGATGGTGGGTTTTGGTGGCGATGCGGCAATGACCTCGACATCAGATCAGCAGTGAAAGTAAGTTCGAATAGTCGAATGGATATTTTGTGTCTGTTGGATATAAAGATACTTTGGGTAAGAAGTAACAGCTTATATGCTTTTTTCGAAACAGAACAACGATACTAGTATAATTTTTGTTGACATGCACTAATATTTTCGAAACGGACGTTGGGTTGTAGCAAGAAGGGCGGTTGGGACGCGACATTGGCCCATACCACGGTGACCCCCGATTGGGACACACCGACTGTGGATTTTCTCCCTCGCCGATGTCGACCGCGTCTACGTAGAACATTGTTCCTTTCCCCCAGCTGCGGGATCAAGGCGGATATGTGACCAGCGGTGTGGCCACCGTTGTTCTATGCTTGTGAAGAGAGCAACCCAATCAAGCAGGCTTGTAGCTTAGCCACCTGCTAGTGTATATATATAGTGGTTTTCTTTTTCTCTCCATATCAACCATTTTATATTGCGTACGTGTCATTGAAGAGTGAAATGATAGTTGCTTCTTTCGACTAACTTACTGTGTGATTTAACTGCTCCTTTAGTGGCCCCTACACGTACTCCCCCTACGTGTATGCAACAGTCACACGTACACATGGACGCAAAAACACGCGCGATGCCTTAATGCATGCATGTCCGAGCACACGAAGGAACACACACGGTCACGCTCAAGTGCTCAACCTACACGTGCATGCACACACATACTCAGCCAGGGCGAGCTAGTGACCGTATAAACACCGGAAAATGTGTATATTGAGCGCAATGAGCATATTATGAAGTCCACTAACCATATTTTTACAAATATACAGTGACAGACAGTGTATTTATCTCGTTTGAAATTAAGCCATACTAACCGGAGAGGAGGGAGTATGGACTAACATTACTTTGATATGTCCCGTCAACTTGCCGAATGAGGAGAAGCTTGCAGGACGGGAGAACCTTGCGCGCGGTGGCTCGCAGGACAAGGAGAAACTTTTGACTAATGCAAGTTGTCCTTCGCTCAGGCGGTGGACGTGCAATGCTTAATTCGTGTCAGATTGCCAGAAGCATACACTGTACTAGTACTATTATTGTTGCACTTCCCAAAGAGGCGAACAGCCAAGCGCAAAGTTTACTAGTACTAGTACTACTACTATAGTTTATAGAGGTAGTACTAGGAACCGGATGGAGGAGCGTCTGCACTCTTATTATATTTATAAAATGTGATAAAGCAATCGTCAACATATTCGGTTCTCTTCGAGGGTTCTCGCATGTGATAATGGAAGTTGATTGCATGGAACACCCGCCACAATTCTCGCTTAATTCTGGCTCATATCCTGTTACAAATAGGAGCGCTCGGTAATATTTCCTCTTTTTTTGTTATTCAGCATGTAAACAGGTCAGCAAACCTTGCGGCATATCTTTGTGCGAACCGTGCTTGCTGCACTTTGAATGTTGCCGAGAGCTGGCTTGATGAAACACCTCGCTTCCTACTTCTTTTTTTGCGGGGTACCTCACTTCATAGTGACCAGTGTCTTGGCTGATCGTCCTAAGAATGCTTATATATGAATAAAGCTCTCTCATTTACCCGCAAAAAAGATTAAGCCATATTAACCGGAAAGGAGGGAGTATGGACTAGCGCTACTTGTTGGTGTGTCCCATCAACTCGCAGAATGAGGAGAAGCTTGCAGGACAAGGTGAAGCTCGCTTACGCCTTTTGACTAATGCAACGCACTTCGCCTGTGTGGTGGACATGCATCAGTTCATTCGTGTCGACCGCCAGAGGCATACACTGTAGTACCGAACATGCGGAGTACCATCATTGTTCGACTTCACGAAGAGGCGAAGAGCCAAGCGCAAGGTTTAGTAGTATGAGTAGTACTACTACTAGAACCACAAGGTGGAGCCTCTGTACTCTTATTTTTTTTAATCTCTGATAAAGTACACATTTATTCAGGAGAAGGGCGGAAAACGACAGCCCAACATGTAATGATGATATCGATCAACCATGCTCGAATATATATTTGCCTCCGTGCGAGCCCGTCTGTGTGTTCTCGCTCCTTGCCTCTCTCAAGGAATGGAGGGTTGGCCATTTTGCCGTCAATTGAGATCGGTTTGCTCACACTTCAGTCCCACATGTCAGTGATATGCCAAGAGGAGGCGCGTTTCCGACTGGCCATACACGTACTTTGTTTTGCACCTTCATACTACTCCTCCCTCCGTCATAGTTTACAGGGCACGCTTCATTATGATGCATTTCTCTCAATGCATTTCCACCACCAGAGAGACTTTAGACGCTTTTGGTTTAATGCTCCATTAATTAGGGTGTGGTAACCGCAAGTTTCTCTCGATGTAGTACTACGGAGTGGATTAAGTGCATGCATGTGTGTACCCGGGGTGGAAGCACTGCATGCATGTGTGTACGCATTATTTCCTGTAGTAATAGACGCCGTGCTATAACTAGCAATGCTATTTTTCGGGCCGATTGCTAGTCGCCTTGGTCCCAGAGATTTTCTCTTTTTTTGAAGCGCGCTCTATAAACAGTGACGGGTGGAGTAATATGAGCGGATTCAAAAAAGAGCATAGTGATGGTTGCTTCTTCTGAGCAACTTACAGTGGGAAAGGTGGGGCTTATGATTTGACTACTCATTACTCACTAGTAATGCGGCGCAACTACCGGTCTGAGTCTCCTTTGCGGCTGTGCACTACCCCCTCGGTTCTTAAATATACTCCGGAGTATTTGTCTTTCTAGAGATTTCAACAAGTGACTACTCAAATATTTGTCTTTTTAGAGATTCAAATGGACTACTACATACGGATGTATATAGACATATTTTAGAGTGTAGATTCACTCATTTTGCTCAGTATGTAGTCACTCGTTGAAATCTCTAGAAATAAAAATATTTAGGAATGGAGGGAGTACACATACGAAGCAAGATGAGTGAATCTACACTCTAAAATATGCCCATTTGAAATGTGTAAAAAGACAAATATTGTTGATGACAGTTGCGACGACAAAAAAGAAGCATAATCCTTGTCCTAAGGGAAGATAACAACACGGTTGTGTTTGTCTAAAACGGTGTGAGGACGAGATTGCAATATGGAAAGTACGCCGGACGAGCTACATTTTGTGCAAAGAACTATGGAAGATCCACATGCAGCGACGTGGGAAGACGGGCAGTGGAGCAAGGCCGGAGGGGATACCTGGAGGTCGTCGGGATGTAACTAGGTGAGCGGCGGCGGGCGGAATCTGCCCATACTGCGACAACGAGCAGGCGGCGTAGGCCCTACCTCGCCGGAGCTTGGTCAGAGAGAACGGCGTGTACCGCAGATCGGGACGTGCTGCCTCGGCACCGTCGAATGGAGAAACGATGCACGTCCTCCCTTTCCGTCGGCGGACGGGATGCGGCCGGATCAGTGACCAACGGTGAGAGAGAGAGAGAGAGGCCATCGCAGCCTTGTGTGAGATACTCTGAAGAGAGATAAACTACGCAGGTAGGCTCCATTGTATATAGTGGAACGGACTACCTTTTTCTCCCTAAATATCGTTTTATATTCTGTGTACGTGCCATTGAGCGTTATAACTTTATTTGAAAATAACGCGCAAATGCATCAAGTCGAACTTTGTTTCGTGCACGCGTGGCACACGACCTCTGTAGGTAAACAACCGCTACACGCGTTCAAATTAGCACGTGGGCTGCCATTTCGTACAGAAATGCTCTCCATCGTGTACCCGCGCAGGTGTGGCTGGGCACGAAGCATTAGTATGTGCATGGTGCACCTATTCTCTTCTTGTGTACATACACCACCTACGTGGGGTTTTGTGAGAGAGATACAAACATAGAGAGATATAGTGTGTGGGTTTGTGAGAGTTTTTTTTGGGGAGGGGGGTCAATCAAAAAATGTAACATATGCAATGTGTGTGAAATAGAGTCCTGGATATATCATATATATAGAGGGGGTGATCGACGAGAAGAGAGTGGATGTATCATCGACTTGAGGTGTCCATAGAATCGAAGAGACGGATGATGTGTGTGTGTGTGCGCGCGCGGTCGATAAAGAGTGCCATCGAATTTGTGTGTGCCCATGTCAAAGATATAGAGTGGCTGGCCTACTAGAACGAGAGAGGGGACATGTGCAGCTTGTCTCTATGGCATGGATACCTACCTACAACGCTCGACTATCTGTGTGTGGTGGGGGGGGGGGAGGCCTAATTAACTATAGAGGTACAATGGCTGGCATATGTGTGGAGGAGGAGAGAGGCCTACCTTGTGTATTAAGGGAGATCGATCTACCTCATGTATTAAGGGAGATCGATCGGCAACCATGCATATGTGTAGGAGAGGAATAAGGTTGGGAGAGAGATAGAGCTAGACTGTTGGAGGGTGTGGTAGTGGAGTTGCTTCTAACAAATGGTGGGATAGGCTTGCTAGACAACCGGAGAGCATGCCTGCAATATCGAGGGGATGGCTGCCTGTCTGTGCACGTGCGTGTGAGAGATGGGTCAGGAGGCATGCACGAATGATGAGGGGGGACGATATGGTAAGCAGACATAACTACATAGGAAGATCAATCGTCCCTTGCCAGAGAAAGGAGAGACATAACTTGTGAGGTACGTCGATCGATGGGGGGGGAATAGTTAAATTCGACCTAGGTATATGTTGGGAGATCAATTGGTATACATGCATGTGTGTGTTAGAAGAAAATGAGGCACATGGAGAAGGATAGAGAGAGAGGGATGCATCTAGGAGGTGGTGCGAGAGTCAAACTATATTGAAGGGGAAGGAGTGTGCGAGTACGAGATTGATGAAAAGAGTGGTGGGAGTGAGGCATGGACGGTGATAAGAGAAGAGGGGAAGCTTGTGTTTGTGCTAGGCACACCTGGCTAGAGAGGCATATCAATCGATGTGTGCCGTAAAGAAGGAGCTGGGGGGCCTACACACACCGTGGGTGAACGACCTAAAGTGAAAAGATGAATTTGTGCGATGGAGCTAGAGAATGCTGAGGGAGGGTGAGAGGGATGCGGGCGTCTGCATGCGGGCTGACCATGTTTCGGGCCGACTAGGAGAGGGCGAGCCGCCTTCGGGCATCTCTCTGACCGGAGGGGCCCGCCGCCTGCGGGTCGTACTGACAGCCTGTCGTGGGTGATATCACGGTCAACAAGGTGATAGTGCCGCGCCGGACGGGTGATGGCTGCCCCGTACGGTGACTGTAGCCACGCGCGCTCCGTGATGCGGGGGTGGCAGGCTTCACTGTAGCCACGCCCCGTCTCATCACCGTTATGTGGGTGCAGATTCCGAGGGTGCGTCCTTGGTCGCCTGCGGGGTGGCCGGCTTCTCGGAGTCGGCCTTCTCGTGGCCGGCTAGGTGGAGTCGGCCCTCTGGTAGCCGGATCATTGGAAGCCGGCCCTCTTGAGGCCTTCTTCCTGTAGGTCTTGGGGCCAGGCCGCCTCCTGACAGTCGGCCTGAGCGACAGCCGGCCGGGGGAAGGCGGCCCAGCGTCTTGGATGTTGGATGGCTTGATTGGCTTGTAATTTTTTCAGAAGCCCCAGGGGAGCCGGCTAGGCTACCCGTGGTCATTTACTCCGACACTTCTATATGGGTCATAGGATACATGGGCCTTCTACGGGCCGTACGATTCATGGGCCTTTTACAGGCCGTAGGATCCATGGGCCTTCTATGGGGCGTATCATCATTTCACCAATTATGGGTCGTACTATTCATGGACAATAACGGGCCGTTAATAGGCCGTATTTGATAACTCTATGAAAACAGCCCAACGGGTTTTTTTACATGAAAACGGCCCAACGTATTATCGGGCCACAAACGGGCCGACTGTAACCACGGGCTGAATTTGGCCCACAAGCAGAAAATGACAGTAACGGGCCGTAAGTAAACGAATGTGGAAATGAGCCCAAGAATAAATGGGCCCCGAGAAGGCCGAAAGATAACATGGGCTGGAAACGGCCCAACGGAATAATGAGCCGTTAATGAGTATAAAGTGATACACTGTTCATTACGGCCCAATTTCACCACGTGTCGTTAATGGGTATAAAGTGATACACTGTTCATTACGGGCCAGTTTTACCACGGGCCGTTAATGGGCTGAGAGTAATAAGGGCCTCATAGGGGTCGAAAGACGTCATGGGCCATACATGGGCCGGAAGTTAGAACGGGCCGGAATTATATGGGACGGCCCAGATGACCTACTCGGCCTGATTCGGATAGGCCGTAAATGTGCCCTGGGTTAGCGGGCTGTAAATGGGCTATATGCGAACAGGTCATTCACGGGCTTGCCTTGGGCCGGCCCGCCACCTTTTGACCAAGTCAAACGGGCCGGCCTTTTCACAGGAATGGGCCTCTGTTGTGCCGTGCCACATGTCGACGTTTCAAGGCGCTTTGGGTCCAATAAGTGGATGACATCTGTCCCAACAGTGAGCCGACACATGTTTCCTCCAGCCAATGATGATTTTACATGTGGAAAATCCCCGTTGGTCAGGGCTCTTAACGGGTTATCGGATCCAAAACTGTACCCGATAGCTTAACGGCGTTCCGTTACGGTGGATGCCACGTGTCGGTCACCCTTGACGAAAGCACTTCGCGGACGCGATTTATCGTCATGGAAGTGGACACTCCGGTGATGATAATTTTGGTAATGTCATGGAACACTTCTACGACAACACAAGTATGACTATCTTGATTCTGTCATAAATTTGTCATGGATGTACATGCATGACAGAAAACATGACCTACTGTGACAAACACGTATCATCAGGGAAGTGTATATTTTTGTAGTGCAACCTCGGTGGGGCGTGGGGGCTCCACGACCGGGGTTCGATGGCGTCGTCATCGTCGGAGAGGCCATGGAGAAGCTCGCCTTGAGACGGGGGATAGATATTTGCCACGTCGTCCACGGTCGCCTCCAAGTCGCCCTCGTCCTCTTCCCTAGAGTCATCGCTGGAAGACACCAGCACCAGAGGGATGGGGAGCTCGGGCGGCATGAGCCCCAGCTCATTGAAGGTGGGGATGGCGGCAACCAGCGTCTCCTTGTCGGCGTGATGCTACAGCGGGATGTAGGCCGCTGGGAGGTTACTTGGATCCCCCTCAAGCAGGGTGTTCCCAGCCTTGGCCAGCTCTTCACCCGTCGGGCTCCCCGAGCATAGCCGGATGTCGCCCTCGGCGCCCTTGAACTCCCACATGGGGTGCGTGTGTGCCTGGAGCGGGGTCAGTCGCTGTGTCAGGAACTCCTTGACGAGCATGGCCCCGTCGGCGCCCTCATGCGGCTTCAGCTATGTCGGTATTTCCCCAAAGAGGAAGGGATGATGCAGCACAACTAAGATAGGTATTTCCCTCAGTGGTGAGACTAAGGTTATCGAACCAGTAGGAGAACCACGCAATAATACATGAACGGTACCTGCACACAAAGAACAAATACTTGCAACCAAACGTAAGAGAGGGGTTGTCAATCCTCACGGGTAAGAAGATAGGTAAAATTGTAGTAGATTGGATAAATAGATCTCGCGGGAACGCGAGATAAAATAAATAACAATAAATTGCTGCAAGGTATTTTTGTGTTTTTTGATTATTAGATCTGAAAATAAAAGCAAATAAAAATAGATCTCGAAGGCAAATATGACAAAGAAGAGACTCGGGGCCATAGATTTCACTAGTGGCTTCTCTCGAGAAAATTAGCATACGGCGGGTGAACAAATTACTGTTGGGCAATTTATAGAACTTCAAATAATCATGACAATATCTTGGAAATGATCATTATATAGGCATCACGTCCAAGAATAGTAGACCGACTCCTGCCTACATCTACTACTATAACTCCACACATCGACCGCTATACAACATGCATCTAGTGTACTAAGTTCATGGACAAACGGAGTAATGCAATAAGAACGATGACATGATGTAGACACGATCTATTTATGTGGAAATAGACCCCATCTTGTTATCCTTAATAGCAACGATACATATGTGTCGTTTCCCCGTTTTTCACTGGGATCAAGCACCGTACGATCGAACCCATCACAAAGCACCTCTTCCCATGGCAAGAAAAATCGATCTAATTGGCCTACCTAAACCAAAGATTATAATAAGAAATATGAGGCTATAAGTAATCATGCATATAAGAGATCAAAAGACTCAAGTAACTTTCATGGATAAAAACATAGATCTGATCATAAACTCAAAGTTCATCGGTTCCCAACAAACACACCGCAAAAAGAGTTACATCAAATAGATCTCCAAGAGACCATTGTATTGTGAATCAAAAGAGAGAGGGGAAGCCATCTTGCTACTAACTACGGACCCGTAGGTCTACAATGAACTACTCACGCATCACCGGAGAGGTACCAATGAGGGTGATGAACCCCTCCGTGATGGTGTCTAGATTGGATCTTGTGGTTCTAGAACTTGCGGCGGCTGGAATTGATTTTCGTCGACTCCCCTAGGGTTTTTGGAACATTGGGGTATTTATAGAGAAACGAGGCAGTGCGGGAGACCACCGAGGTGGGCACAACTCACCAAGGCGTGCTTGGGGACCCAAGCGCGCCCTGGTACGGGGCACCCCTCTGGTACTTCTTTGGCCCATCCTGTGTCTTCTGGCCTAAAAAAATTCTTGATGTCTACTACATAACCTTCTCCTTGTAGACATTGTTGGGCCTGCAAGTGCACAGGTTTGTAGGACAGTAGCAAATTTCCCTCAAGTGGATGACCTAAGGTTTATCAAGCCGTGGGAGGCGTAGGATGAAGATTGTCTCTCTCAAACAACCCTGCAACCAAATAACAAAGAGTCTCTTGTGTCCCCAACACACCCAATACAATGGCAAATTGTATAGGTGCACTAGTTCATGAAGAGATGGTGATACAAGTGCAATATGGATGGTAGATATAGGTTTTTGCAATCTTAAAATATAAAAACAGCAAGGTAACAAGTGATAAAAGTGAGCACAAACGGTATTGCAATGATAGGAAACAAGGCCTAGGGTTCATGCTTTCACTAGTGCAAGTTCTCTCAACAATAATAACATAATTGGATCACATAACTATCCCTCAACATGCAACAAAGAGTCACTCCAAAGTCACTAATAGCGGAGAACAAACGAAGAGATTATGGTAGAGTACGAAACCGCCTCAAAGCTATTCTTTCGGACCGATCTATAAAAGAGTTCATACTAGAATAACACCTTAAGACACAAATCAACCAAAACCCTAATGTCACCTAGATACTCCATTGTCACCTCAAGTATCCATGGGCATGATTATACGATATGCATCACACAATCTCAGATTCATCCAACCAACACAAAGTACTTCAAAGAGTGCCCCAAAGTTTCTACCGGAGAGTCAAGAACGTGTGCCAACCCCTATGCATAGGTTCATGGGCGGAACCCGCAAGTTGGTCACCAAAAAATACATCGAGTGGCACATGATATCCCATTGTCACCAAGATAAACACGGCAAGACATACATCAAGTGTTCTCATAAAAGACTCAATCCGATAAGATAACTTCAAAGGGGAAACTCAATTCATCACAAGAGAGTAGAGGGGGAGAAACATCATAAGATCCAACTACAATAGCAAAGCTCGGGATACATTAAGATTGTGCCATAGAGGGAACACGAGAGAGATCAAACACATAGCTACTGGTACATACCCTCAGCCCCGAGGGTGAACTACTCCTCCTCGTCATGGATAGCGCCGGATGATGAAGATGGCCACGGTGATGGGTT
Organism: Aegilops bicornis; assembly: GCA_021605145.1. Classification (NCBI taxonomy): domain Eukaryota; kingdom Viridiplantae; phylum Streptophyta; class Magnoliopsida; order Poales; family Poaceae; genus Aegilops; species Aegilops bicornis. The sequence goes on along the minus strand of CM038673.1, from coordinate 239,703,969 downwards.
CCTCCCGTGGTGCCGAACGAGCTCCCGAGAGGTTTTTGGTGGCTACAGAGGCCTGCGGCGGCGAACTCCTGATCTATCTTCTGTTCTGGAAGTTTTAGGATACGTGGGTATATATGGGTGAAAGGAGTACGCCGGTGGACCGAAGGGGGGCCACGAGGCAGGGGGCGCACCCTAGGGGGGGTGGGCGCGCCCCCACCCTCGTGAGCACCTCCCTTCTTTCTTGACGTGCACTCCAAGTCCATCGGGTGGCTTTCCTTCCAAAAAAACTTCTCCAGTTGATTTCGTTCCGTTTTGACTCCGTTTGATATTCCTTTTCTTCAAAACACTGAAATAGGCATAAAACAGCAAATCTGGGCAAGGCCTCCGGTTAATAGGTTAGTCCAAAAAATAATATAAAAGTGGATAATAAAGTCGAATATTGCCTAAAACAGTAGATAAAGTAGCATGGAGCAATCAAAAATTATAGATACGTTGGAGACGTATCAATTCTCCAAAAAAATCGCTGTGTTTGGACTCTGTTTGGTATTGCTTTTATGCAAAGTAAAAAAAACAAGCAAAAAACTGCAACTGGCACTGGGCACTATGTCAATAGGTTAGTTGCAAAAAATGATATAAAGTTGCTATAAAATGACTGTAAAACATGCAAGAATGATAAAATAACAGCATGGAACAATAAAAAATTATAGATATGTTGGAGACGTATCAGCATCCCCAAGCTTAAGTCCTGCTCGTCCTTGAGTAGGTAAATGATAAAAACATAATTTTTGATGTGGAATGCTGCCTAACATGTTCATCACATATTCTTTTCTTTGTAGCATGGACATTTGGACTTTTATATGATTCAAAGCAATAGTCTAGTTTTGACATGAAGATTTCAATACTCAAGCATATCAACAAGCAACCATGTCTTTCAAAATATCAACACTAAAGCAAGTTATACCTAGCCAATTATGCTCAATCATTGATCCATTCATGAAACAAACTCGCATATTACCTATAGACCCAATGCTCTAGTACAATCATAGTGCCCCTTAGATGGTGCTTTATAAGAGAAGATGGAGACTCAAAATAAAAATTGCATAAAGTAAATAGAAAGGCCCTTTGCAGAGGAGAGTAGGGATTTGTAGAGGTGCTAGAGCTTAAAGCAAAAAAGATAGAGATAAAAACATTTTGGGTGGCATGCTTTTCCTATCAACGAAAATGATCGAGCAGTTCCTAATACTTCCCATCCTAGATATATCATAGGTGGTTCCCAAGCAGAAAATAAAGTTTATTCCTTTTTCCACCATACTTTCACATTCCACAGCTAACCGAATCCACGGGTGCCGTCCATACCAACACTTTCCAAGGAATTTATTATTTGACAACATAAAGTAAATTAATTTTTCATTTCGGGACTGTGCATCCCTAATACCTTTGTCGTAATCTCGTGCAATGACAAGTGAATAAACACACATCTTGAGAATAACACATCTAGCATGGAAATATATCAGCCACCACCAACCGTTCCATGAGCGGTACGAGCACACAAAAGAGAAATTTATTTTGAAAATTAGAGATGGCACATACAAATTTGCTTAGAACGGTAAAAGAATACCGCATATAGGTAGGTATAGTGGACTCATATGGAAAAACTGGTTTAAGGATTTTGGATGCACAAGTAGTGATCATACTTAGTGCAAATGAAGGCTAGCAAAAGATTGAGAAGCATCTAACCAAGAAACGAAAAATCTCATAAGCGAGCATTAAGCATAACTAACACCGAATAATGCACAGTAAGTAGGATGTAATTTCTATGCATAACTATTGACTTTCATTCTTAAATAGGGAATCACAAACCTTAACCCCAATATTCTTACTAAACAATAATTACTCGTCAACATGACTGACATATTATATCATCATATCGCAAAACCATTACAATGAATCAAGTTTATTTTGTCCAATGATCTTCATGAAAGTTTTTATTATATCCCTCTTGAATATCTATCACTTTGGGACTAGTTTCATAGCTTTTGATAGCTCAAATAAATCTAAATGAAGAACTTGAGCATAAAAATTTTCTTCTCTCAAAATAATTTAAGTGAAATATCAGAGAATTTCTTGAAAATTTTACTAACTATCAAATAAATCTAAGTGAAGCATGAGATACTAAGTCACACTATGCTCAAAAAGATATAAGTGAAGCACTAGAGCAATTCCATAGCTCAAAAAGATGTAAGTGAAGCATAGAGAGCAATTCTAACAAGTCATAGAATAATTTTGGCTCTCTCAAATAGGTGTGTCCTGCAAGGATTCAAGACTAAAAATAAAAAGAAAAACAAGCAAAGACTCATATCACACAAGACGCTCCAAGCAAAACTCATGATATGTGACGAATAAAAATATAGCTCCAAGTAAAATACTGATGGTCGTTAAAAGAAAGAGGGGATGCCACTCGGGCATCCCCAAGCTTAGTTGCTTGCTTATCTTTTAGATAATGGCGTGTGATGTAATGGGTATCCCCAAGCTTAGGCTCTTCTTACTCCTTATTCCTTCATCCATCATGATCACACCCAAAACTTGAAAACTTCAATAACACAAAACTTCGTGAGATCTGCTAGTATAACAAAGCAAATCACTACTATAAGTACTGTTGCAAACCCATTCATATTTTATTTTTGCATTATATCTACTATGTTCCAACACTGCTATGCCTCAAACCCCCCAAAAGAGTCCATAGATTCATCAAAATAAGCACACAAAGCAAAGAAAATAGAATCTGTCAAAAACAGAACAATCTGTAGCAATCTAAAAACTTTTAATACTTCTGTAACTCCAAATATTCTGAAAAAAATAGGACAACATGGGAAATTTGTATATCAATCTTTTGTAAAACAAACCAGAATTTTTCGGCACTTTTGTGATTTTAAAAAATTATATTACTGGACACAAAACTTTCTGTTTCCCAGCAAGATCAAAGCAACTAACGCCCAACATGAACCCAAAGGCTTTTCTTGGCACAAACACTAAATAAAACATAAAAAACACAATCATAGCAGTAGCATAATTCTGCAAACACTCAAGAACAGAAATAAAAAGACAAAAATAAATTTTATTCATTGGGTTGCCTCCCAAAAAGCGCTATTATTTTATGCCCCTAGCTAGGCATAATATTTGAATGATGTTGACATGAAAGATAATATTTGGAACACGAAGAGAGCATAATGAAGCATGTGAAAATCACTTTTAAGTCTAACATAATTCCTATGCATATGAATTTCATAAGCAAACAAATTATCAAAACAAGAAAAAACTAGCATATGCAAGGAAAAGGAATAAAACATTGACAATATCAACATGAAGAGACATAATTTAGTAACATGAAAATTTCTATGACCATATTTTCCTCTCTCATAATAATTACATGTAAGATCATACTCAAATTCAACAATGTAGCTATCACATAAAATTTTGTCTTCATGATCCACATGCATCCAAAGTTGACACTCTTCCAAAATAGTGGGGTTGTCATCAAATAAAGTCATGACCTCTCCAAACCCACTTTTATTAAAAAAATTCATAAGATTGAACACTCTCCAAATATGTGGGATTATTTTTAGCTAAAGTTGACACTCTTCCAAACCCACTTTTAGTAGTATCACAAGCATATTCATCATGAGGTTTAAATAAATTTTCAAGATCACAAGAATCATTATCACCCCAATCATGATCATTGCAATAAGTAGTGGACATAACAAAACAAGCATCCCCAAGCTTGGGGTTTTGCATATCACTAGCACAATTGATGTTAATATAATTTATAATAACATCATTGCAGTTATGTTTTTCATTCAAGGAGCTATCATGAATCACTTTATAAATTTCTTCGTTTAACACTTCATCACAATTTTCATATTCATAAATCTCAAGCAAAACCTCATAAAGATAATCTAGTGAACTCAATTCACTATGTATTGGTTCATCATAAATTGATATTTTGAAAAGATTAGCAAGTGGGTGAGGATCCATATCAAGAGATTTTTAGCAAGATAAGATGCAAGAAAATAGAAGACACATGGCACACAAGCAAGGAAGAGATCTGACGAGAAAACGGCGAATGAAAAAGAGGGCGAATAAAACGGCAGATTTTTGTGAAGTGGGAGAGATTAAAATGAGAGGCAAATGGAAAATAATGTAAATTGCAAGGAGATGAAATTTGTGATTAGGAACCTGGTAGATGTTGATGTTGTCTCCCCGGCAACGGCGCCAGAAATTCCATTTGATGCGGCTTCAACTATGTAGGTATATCCCCAAAGAGGAAGGGATGATGCAGCACAACTACGGTAGGTACTTCCCTCGGTGATGAGACCAAGGGTATCGAACCAATAGGAGAACCACGGAACACTACATGAACAATACCTGCACACAAAGAACAAATACTTGCAACACGACGTAAGAGAGGGGTTGTCAATCCCTCACGGGTAAAAGGATAGGTAAAATTGTAGTAGATTGGATAAATAGATCTCACGGGAACGTGAGATAAAATAAATAACATAAATTGCGGCAAGGTATTTTTTGTGTTTTTGGATTAATAGATCTGAAAATAAAAGCAAATAAAAAAATCTCAAAGGCAAATGTGATAAAGAAGACACTGGTACACGTCGGTGCTATACAAACTGTTTTTAACCCCTTTCCGCGACTGCATTTGGAACAGTCGCCTACTGAGTGACATTGATAGGGGAGTCCTTCCCGCACGACCCAGAAATCGTCGGGGATAGGGAGCCTTGATGCATACAGTTGTCCCTATATAACCTTTTCTGATATTTCGAATATCCCAAACGCTTCATCCTTGCTACTCGTTTGTGCTCGCATTGCCATCGCAGTCGGAGTTTTGTGGTTTTACCTAAAACCAGGCAGATTCCAGGCACGGGAGTTTTACGATGCCTGGCACATCACAAACAGTTCATGATTATAATCCGTGTATGATAGGTAGACAATCACACACATTTAGTTTTCCCGCACCGTATGTGATAGTGTCTGACATCACACACGCTTGTAAACGGCAATTGTGTGCATTGTTACACACGTTTCCTCTCCGTCAACTGTGTCGGATTATGATGTATATCGCACACGATGTGCTTTATTAATCGTGTGCGCTGTAATGACCTGCACACTATAATTTCGCCCTAATTTAATTGCTGCTATTTAAAATTGTACTAATTTAAAATTGAAAGTAGGCTATATCTTTATTAATATCCATCAGGTTCAAACAACCAACGCATTATTCTATTCATAGGTATATACGTTTAAGAATTACATAAGCACTAAATAAAGGATGATGAACCAGTGTTCTATACTTGCACTATTACATATGGTAAAGTAAGAGGCGATAGACATTCCGGTTGCTGAACAAGGTGAAGCGGAATGGCCCTATTGTGCTCTCCTGGATGCAGAAGGCATGCAGGACTCTAGTCCAACCACTTGTGATGGCCGTCCACCAATCATGTAGTTTGAGAGGTAATCTTGAGTAAACTGCTTCAGGATCCACTGCAAAAGAAAAAAAATTCAGACATTGTCATCTAACACAACTCATTATGGGCAGTAAAAGGAAGGCTACAGGGTTCTTACCTACCATCCTGCAGTTCACTGTTATCTTGCATAAACTGTAAACAAATAGTTCGATTGGCATCTTATTACCCATTTTAATAACAATCTTTATCAGTTTCCTCACTTGATGTTGGTTCATGAATATCTCATTGCCCCATACGCAGAAAGGGTCGAAGTGTGGATCTTTGGCAATGATATATGTACCTAAAAGCACCAAGTTAATATTAGAAGCTAAACAACAATTGAGAAATGATGTAGTACAATACTCCCTCCATCCCATTATATAAGATTTTATTACATGTATATCTAGACATCATCAGAACATTAAGGTAACACTCTTCCTTGTTGCTATGTAGCATGGGATTGCATATATAGTAATTCAGTACAATGCATGTTCCTATGTGGCCTCGGATATATTAAATATGGCCCTAGTTAACCTACTGATAAATGGTTTACAGATATATTCAGTCAAATGTCCGATTCGATGATTAATCCCTTATCAGCCCCAGGCTATATGGTACCAGCTACCGATATCCTTAACAGTGAGTACATATAAGCAATGCGCTAAAACTAACCTTGATGGAAACAACAGTATTCTCAATATTTTCCTGTATGAGTACATAAAGGCATGTTAGGCACAACAGGCTAAACATCAACCATATATATCCATGGTAGACAACATAGCTACAAATGATAGCTTTAGTGTCCAGGCTTAAGCACGCTAGTTAAGAAAAACAAGAAGTGGAAAGGTGTGTTAACTACATCAGGTAAAACATTTAAAAACAAGCAAATAGTCATTCAAACCGGTATTGTGCAGGTCTAAAGTACACTAGTTATTATTGTTAAAAAACAAAAAGGCATGTTAACTACAATATCCTTAACATCAACCAAATATCGTAATTCATAGTGGTATTGTTGAAACTGTTATTGATGAAATTGAACTGCACGGAAAATAGTTGCACATATAGAGCATCACATTGTGAAGAATTGAAATAAACAAATCATAAGGCCATCTCTAGCCGATCCTTAAAAAGTTAAAGGACTAAAAACTTAGTGGATATATATATATATATATATATATATATATATATATATATATATATATATATATATATACTCTAGCAATTTTTGACCTTTTCTAGTCGATCCCCTAAACTTAACGTTGTAAACTTCAATTTGATCAAGTTCAAGGTAGGTTCAATCGAAAGTAGCATGCATTCAAACATAAACAGATAGTTTTGCATAACTAAACGTAAAACATAAATTTAAACTAAGCTGAACTATTTTCGGTCGAAGTAGAGGTGGGGCCAATTCTTCCTCGTCATCAACGGTGTGCCGTGATCCGGGTCCGGGCAGGTGCCGTCGTTGGGGAAGGCACTTCTCCACTCGTCGATGTTAATCTCCTCGTCCTCGGGACCCACCTCGATGCCCTCCGCGCCGCTATCGCCACCGCCTTCGACCTCGTCATCAGAGGAGAGCGTCATAACCTCGCCGCCCTCCACGCCGGCAAAGATCGCCCGCTCCGCCCCCCCCGAGCTCAGGGTGCTGCCGGCAGAGATCTTGCATGTATCCCTCGTTGGCGGCCTCGGCCTCGAGGCGCTCTCACGCCTCGCGGTCCTCCCGCGCCATAACCGAGCTCGCCACCCCTGGCTCCGGCGGAACGAGGTCGACCGGACATGTGCCGAAGCGGAAATTGAGCCTAGACGTCGTGCCGTGGTAGCGGACCTGCCAGCGGTCGTACTCCATGGCTGCGAGCTCGGCCGTGTGGAAGTTACCGAGCCACCGGCAGGTGTGGGTCTCCCGATCTGTAATCTCGGCGACCCATGTCCCCCACCGCCGCTGCCGAACCTCGAGGTAGGACCTCGTCGGCTGCCGGGTCCGATGGAGGACAGGGAAGTTCTCGAACCGGCGTAGGGGCGTGATGGCGGGCGGATCGCGGGACCGGCGACGGAGGATCGAGCCCGCGGAGGAGGACGGGGACACCTCCGTGGCCACCTCGCCGGCGTCGGGCGAAAAGGCCGTGATAAACCTCTTTTTGTCCATTGGCTCCTCGAGCTCCCCGGGACACAGGCAGAGGTTGACGATGGAGGCGCCGGCGATGGCGGCGGCCTACCAATGCTTTCGGGGATGGTGTGTGTCTATGTGAGCAGAGGTTTTGGGGAGAGTGTGGTGTGTGTGGAGGAGGGCAAGGTGGCATTTGAGGAAATACTGCGGCAACAGAAAATTTTAATAGGCGGGAGTAACAAGGCGGGGCTAATGAAAATTTGGATCAAAGGCGAGCAGATATTTTTGAGATATGCGAGGGATGCAGAGGCGGGAGTAAAATGCCGGGGCTACTAAAAATTTGAATCAAGGGACTGAAGTAGAGTGGGAGTATCTGACATCGCACACAGTCCGCGCATACTAATCGTGTGCTATCAAACAATAAAACCTTCCAGGCGGTCGATATTTTGAAGATTACGAGGCAGTAATATTGTGGATTATAGCCGACGCACCTTCTCGCGTAAGCCATAGGCATACCATACACCGACGGTGCTCCAGGATATTTTGTACTGCATCTCACACGGTTGGTGATAATAAACTGTGGGGGATCTACTTGATTTTCCATCTTGATTTGAATTATATAATGGGGTCACAGTGGCAACGGACGGTGATTGAATTGCTAGACCTTTTATCTGCTTATGTCCATGGGTTTATGCTTATGTCCCATGCAAGAAATGGGGATGAATTTCGAACACCACGACACCTTTGGGGACGAAAAGATATTCGTTGCCTGTCGACGTTCTGGGAACGGGGGTCCCCAGACTTGCCTGCTTGCGGCCTGCGGCGTGGCTCAAGGGGTGGCCCAGCATGGCCCATCTTCATCAGCACAAGCTCAAGACCCTCGCGAGGGGCCAAGCCTCGCGGGGCGGATGACAGGGAGCTTCCTCAGGCACGGCCTCGTCAGGCTGGCTCACGAGGAGGCGGAGAGATCAAGGCGGGGTACCTCACGAGGTGCCCATGACGCAAGGCATGATGACCAAGGGCGACAGGCGGGCGCCAGCCTGTGCAGTGTCCTCCTTTCCTCTTTGGTGCAAAGGGAGCAAGCGCAGGCAAGGGTATCAAGCAAAGGAATCCGTTTCGGTGCAACAAGACCAAGACCGTCGCAACGGCAGGAAGGAAGTCATTGTGGAGCCCAAGCCGGCGTCACCACCAGAGACTTTGACAGGCGAGGACCAACTTTAGTCAGGATAAGTGTACTTGATGTTCCCCTTCAAAATGGCCAATTGTTGGCACCCTTCCCGCTCAATATTTGGGAAGAGGCCCAGGGCCCTAGCCTATAAATAGGACTAGCCACCCGCAAGGTAGATGCATCTAGAGAGCTTGATCCAACGTCAAGAAATCAATCAGCAGATAGAGAGCGACTGAACTCCCCCTAGCAGTTCATCGCACCAGCCAAGAACAGACCCTCGCGAGGCTGTTCTTCCTTGTATTGTTCATCATCAGCCCAAGAGGCAATCCACCACACCACAAACTAGAGTAGGGTATTACACCACAATGGTGGCCCGAACTAGTATAAACCATGTGTCTCTTGTGTTGTTCCTTTCATAGCTTAGATCTTAGCGAGGCGGCGAGGTGCGTGTAGGTAAAGGGTGAAATCTCCGCCACGCACCTAGTGTTCGAACCTAGAGGGTCTGCTGTAACCCGAAATCCGACATTTGGCGCCCGCTGTAGGGTGCGCCGGAATTCGCCTTCCGCCGCCCTGTTCTTCTCCGACCATCGCATCCATGTCGACGCTGCCGGGCCCGCCCGGCGCCGAACCGCCCTCGCTTCGCTGCCGCCAGACGGCCCGCCGACGGCCGCTTCGCCGTTCCCGTCGCCGCCGTCAACAACGCCATCGCCCGGCGGGAACGAGCAGCAAGCATCGCCCCAAAGATCCGTCTGCGGCGGCGAGATGGCCGCACTGCTACTCCCTCACTCACCCCAGCTGGTTCTTCGTCTCGCGCGCTCCGCGCGCCCATGGAGGCTCGAGCTGCACTCATCGCGGCAAACGAGCTCCTGCGCTACCGCCCTGTCGACGACGTCTACGAAGAGTGGCTCGACCGCGTCGCCGAGCTCGTCCGCGCCGCAGGGGGCTCCCCCGTGCCGTCCTTCTCGCTGCACCGCGCCCCGCCCTGTGCGGGCGATGAAGCTCCAGGGGCGCCTCAGCCGCCTCCCCCTCAAGAAGGCGCCCTGGCCCCAAGTTGCGTGGCCCCTGGGCAGAACCCACTCCGTCCGGCGCCAGTGCAGCAAGAGCAGAGCTGCCAAGAGGTCCCTCATCCCCAAGAAGCTGCCCAAGTGTTCCCTGCACCGGCTCGTCACGACCACGCTCTTGCTCCAGCACGCCAAGACCCCGCGCTGCTCCCAGCTGCAGCGCATGGGGACCCGCAAGACCAGGCTCTTCGTCACCAGAGGCCTCCCGTAGCCAAAGAGCTGCCGCGCCTTCACCACCGAAGCTGCGCAGGTCGCGTGGCCCGGCAAGTTCAAGCTAGACCTGCCTCCTCGCTACTGACGGCACGGCCGCCCCTGGAGTTCCTCCAGCTCTGAGCTGGGCATCAAGCCGCCAACGGGACGAGAAGGTCATGGCGAACTGGTTTCCCATGGCACTCAAGGACGGAGCCCGCACTGCTCCTGAACACAGCTCTGCACGATCTCTTCATGGGACGAGATGCGCACCGGTTCATCGCCAACTTCCAAGGTACTCACGACCGCCTCCCGCCAGGAGTTTACATGCGCCGCATCAAGCAGCAACCAGGGGAGACCCTGCAGAAGTACATCCAGCGCTTCAACAATGCACGCCTCAAGATTCCCAAGGTGACCGAGGAGGCCATCATCTCAACCTTCTCCGACGGTGTGCGTGACGTCAAGATGAAGGAGGAGCTGGCGATGCATGAAGATCTGTGCACTTCCTTGGAGCTGTTCAACTTGGCGACCAAGCGCGCCAGGCTGAGGAAGGGCGCCTTTTCCTCCTCGAGCTGCCAGCCGCAGACCTTAAAAGAAGAAAACCTAGGCCAAGGACGTGAAGCGCAAGGGGCTGCCGTGCTCATGCGTAACTCGACACCAAGCGGGGCAAAGATCAGCCCGAGTCTTCCAAGGGCAGCCGGTACTGTCTGTACCACGACCTCCACACCCACAACACCAATGAATGTCAAGAGCTCTGGGCCGTGCAAGAAGGGAGGATCGGATGGTGCCCCGACCGCAACGATCGAGGCTACGGCCGAGGAGGAGGAAGGAATGCAGGACGCTGGGAAGACCGAGGCCCTCGCCAAGGGTGGTGCGACCGACCTCGCGAGGATCGCTGGCAGGATCAGCCTCGCGAGGGAGACTGGAGGGATCAGCCTCGCGAGGATCGCCCGCAAGGAAACGCAGGCCTCCCTCCTTTGCCGCCGCATCCAAGGAGAAACGAGGACCATCATCAGGACGAGGGGGCTGGGGGCTTCCAGGAGCCGCGCGTGATCGCTTCCATCCTGGGCGGAGCTCAAGCCCCAGCCTCCCAGCGCATCTTCAAGTAGTTCGCCTGCGAAGTGAATGCAGTCCTCCCCAAGCTCGAAGCCACGCGCCCTCTCAGGTGGTCAGCGTGCGCCATCATGTTCAGCTCAGCGGATCAGCTCAAGTGCGCGGCCACAGCGGGAGTCCTCCCAATGCTTTGTTCCCCAATCATCAGCAACATGCAAGTCAACAGGACCCTCATCGACGGCGGAGCAGGGCTCAATGTCCTGTCCGTAGAGACATTCAACAATCTCCAAGTGCCTTACAATCAGCTTCAGCCAACCAAGCCTTTCTCTGGAGTCACCGATGGCTCCACGGTTCCGATTGGGCAGGTCCGCCTCCCTGTCACCTTCGGGGCGCGCGAGAACTACCGCACCGAGCTCATCGACTTCGATGTCGCCCACATTCGCCTACCATACAATGCCATCCTCGGGTACCCAGCTCTGTCCAAGCTCATGGCCGTGACTCATCACGGCTACAACATCCTCAAGATGCCAGGAAGCGGCGGAGTCATCATGGTGCCTTGTGAAGAGAGAGACGCAGTGTGCTCCCTGGAGCGAGATTTTTAAGCCGCATCACTTGAAGACCCAGATCGCAGGAGCGTGAGGCTCCCTGAGACCGCTCCCAAGAATAAGAAGACATCGCCAGACCCGACCCCTCGGGAGGCAGGCCCCTCAGGGTCCGCGCCTGCTCAGGGGGCACCTCCTTCTGTCGCATAGGAAGGCGCGCCCGGCACCCTCCTCAAGCAAGGCTCGGGGGCTCTCTCCTGGAGGGCCGCCGACCTTGCCAAGGTCACGAGGGAGGCGCTTGGGCACCACTTGGAGGCGTGCTTCAAGGCACATTTCCCTCAGGAAGGAGCAAGGAAAGGAGGGCCAAACCCTCACGAGTTCGTCAGTCAGATCACGCAGGAGTTGCAGGAGTCAAGAGTCATGAGTGGCAGCCGCCGCTTACCCGCCGTAGCTCCCCATCCAGCGAGGATGGTGGGCTGCGCGTCACATCGACATCCTGTGGCTCAACCGAGCCGCCTCTCAGAGCGCGCCGCCCTCACGCGTGGGGGCATCAAGGCCCACCCCACAGCTACGTTCGCATGCCCCACGGCTCAGGAACGTGGGCTGGCCACTGCATCGCCTCATGGGGAGCATCCTGGAGGCTCAAGAGGCCAGGCGCTCCGCAGTCCTGGCGGAGATGGAGATGGAGATGGTCCGCGAGGAGCCACCAGCGCCTCCGGAGCCTCCCGAGGCTCCTGGGCCTGGGGGCTTGTGAAGATCGGCTTCCGCAGCCCACGACGTCCACTACTTCAACATCCTTTCGTCTTCAACGTTATCAGGTGACATCCTTCAAGTTTCATTTCCAGTTGGGAGCGCCCCCCATGGCTGCATTATTCCTGTGCCGCGTGGGTCCGCCCTCTCGCGTGTATCCCTTTGCTTCATGTTCCTAGCTTACTTTGTTGGGGCGCCTCGGGCTGCATCATCCCCAAGTCGCCGGGCTGCACTCCAGCGATGTCTGCTTTCCCTGCATCTATCTAAATGAACTTGCTTCTTCGTGACTAACGTGCCTGACCAAGTTGCCCGCTCAACTAACACCAACTGATGGAGCTGCTCCCCCAACGGCATGGCGCTTGCGCATGGGTCCGTCCCTGCAACGCCGACCAACCTGAATGGCTGAGCTCTGGCCTCGGCAACCCCGCACAGCGCCACCTCGTCAGGCCTTCAGTGCCTCGTCACCTCTCCAAAGCAACCAACAGCTGACCGTCGCTTGTCATAGCGGACTCTTGTTCTTCTTGTGGTGGGCCTGCAGGATCCCTTCAAGGAGCAGCGCCGGGCGAGGCCCTCACGGCGTCTTCTTCACTCTCGCCCGCGCGAACCGCTTGCACGTTAAAGGGGGTACCTGAGCATCGCGACTCATGGGATCCTACTGGCTCTCCAGCCCTCACCCTCTGGCCTTGTCCACGGCATCATGACCTGGCATACCAGCGACGGCTGAGACCCGCTCGAGGGCCGGGACACGAGGACGAGAGCGTAAAGGGAGCAAAGGCGAGAGGGAAGAGGCACGCGGGGACCTCGCTAGGAAACCCCTCGCCTGCCGATGCACGGACCTAGAGTCGCACCAGGAAGCGGTTCCTGACTCTCGAGATAAGTCACCCTCCGGAACACTAGCTATCGCATCACTGTCCCCGCACCCCAATGCAATCCTGTGTTAGCAACGTCACGCTCCTTTCTCACCGAACGATGGCTGCTTGAGCGCTAAAGGGGACCTCCTGAGCATCGCGACTCAGGGGCTCTTACTGGACCGCGGGCCGCTCACCTCCTGGCCTTGACCACGGCATCGCGACCTGGCATACCAGCGACGGCTTAAGCCTGCCTTGGGACCGGGACTTATCAGCGCAGAGCACCAAGCCCTCATGAGGTTCGAAAGGAAGAACTAAGCTAAGACGGAATGAGCATCTCGCACTACATGGCAAGGACTATATTAACAAAAAGAACCACATGCACCTTACAAGCCGCCATGGGGCGCGCCTTTCCGATTCCTCGCAGGGAACAGATCCTAAAGAACGCTAACTACACGTGCCTCCGCAAGAGACTCCATCATCAACAGTGGGCCGCCGGGCACCGGCGCCAACCTCATCCAGATCAGAGGCGGCGACGGCCTGACGAGCCCGTCTTGCTCCGAGAGCGGCGCAGGCTCAGGGGCTCGTAGCTATCGTCGCTCGTCTCCGGAGTCGCGAAGAGCTCGCGGAGTCGCTGGACCCTCCGACGCCTCCGCTGCCTGAGGAGCCGCTGAGGGAGCGATCGGCGAGCCTAGTCCTCGCCGCGGCAGGGCCCCGACCGCCTCTCTCAGAGCAGCACTCCAGCCGGCGTCCGTCCGCGTCAAAGGCCTTGAAGAGCATCATGGAAGCGCTGTCGTACTCCAGGTGGATCGCGAGGGCGCCCCTCGTCCTGCAGACCCGGGCGATCTCGGCCCAGCCTCGAGTCATGAAGACCTTGCCCGAGGCGACGACCGCGACCTCCGCTTCGGTCGCGAGGGTGTTGTAGCCAGCGTGCTGCAACCAGAGCTCCAAGTATCCCCCCTGCGGCATCACGAAGGCGAAGTAGGGAGGAAGGCGAATCCAAGACTGAGGAGGCATGGCAGCGTGGAGCACAAACTCTCTAGAGGAGCCCTCGGCATGTACTCCAGGAGGGACAATGCGCACCGCCGTGACCCGTCGACGCCGACGGCGGCGTCGTCCATGGCGCTCGGCATCCAGTCCTGCAGGGCCCTCAAGGTGGGCGTACAAGGGCAGTGGGAACCCTGGCAGCGGCCACTCACACCAAGGCCTTGACACCTCCTGCCGGGCGCCCTCATCTCGACAGCATAGGGCAAGCCGTTTCTTCGGCGGAAGCGGGTCGGGACCCTCTCGGGGAGCCTTTCCCTTCTCTTCCGCGGAGAACCGGCGGATCGGAGCCATTGCGGCAAGGTGGAGCAAGGACGGAGCAGAAGGAGAAGCAGAGAGAGATGGACTGGAAGGGCACGCGCCGTTCCGTACTTATAGCCAGGGAAGGCCAACCGCCGACTTCCACGATCACAGGTAATCATGACCCGCTTTGCATGCAGGGACTTGTCAATTCGTGCAGTTGTCGAGGCGTTGTGGGTAAGCAGGGCCGCCCACGTCCAAACAACCGCCACGTGGCGCCCAAGGGCACAGGCTGTTAGGTCCCGCGGCGCTTCGCACTTGCCCCTTCGCTTCTCTGCTCAGCCAAGTCCGGGCGCGCCTTGGGCCCGGGGACTACTGTCGGCGTTCTGGGAACGGGGGTCCCCAGACTTTCCTGCTTGCGGCCTGCGGCGTGGCTCAAGGGGTGGTGTTCGCATACGAACACGTCACCGTGTACCCTCGACGCCGGGGGTGATGCACCGCAGCTCACGTCGAAGGAGACCCGCCGGAAGCGCGGTACGCAAGACAATCCGGCGGGCGCTTTTGTAGACCCGAAACCCCACACGCCCGGGAGGGACCCCGTCAGGGCGCGTGGTGGCTATGGGCTGCCCTAGGTCGACCTGACTGCCCCTAGTGCCTCGAGGTTCACCGTCCTCCAACAAGAAGAACGAATGAATAACGAGGAAGAAGAAGAACAAAGGGAGAAGGTAAAAAGATCAAAGGTGGTAGATGATTTGTTCGATTGTGTGTTGTTCAATCGGCCGTCACCCCTTAGGTATATAAGAGGCGGCTGGACTTCCCGTGCAAGAAAAAGGTTTGGATTCACGTCCAAAACCCTAGTCAAATTTGGATTGGTTTTTTCGAACTTTCCAAAACTGTTCGGTCTAAAATTGGCTGCATCTTGCGGGTATTTTTTGTGGTGCCAAACGACCTCGGATGGAAACGAGTCCAAAAGAAATCTTGACCGTTTCAACGAGAAGAACAACTTTCATGTTGAATGTTTTTTCATCAGATGTAATCTCGAGGGTACAATCGCTCACGCAAAACAGCTAATTATTCACGCAGTTTATCAGACATACCCACATATGTGTCTGGTTCCGGGCGTCATATTTTGCCCACTGGAGGGTCGGGCTGTACGAGCTCTAACTTTTACATACGACCTTGGATTGGGACGACCTTTATATCAAAATCGGTCGTTTCGACGAGGCGCACAACTTTCTTGTTGAAACTTTCTCCATTTGAAGCGATCTTAATTGAGTTTCTAGCCATTCTTTAATCTGGTGTCGACATGATTATCTCTGAACTTGTCATAGCTTTTACATCCGAGCTCCGTTTTAGACGATCTTCATATTCATCTTCATCTTCTCAAAGAGATCCATCTCACGGTGACTTTCAATAGTAAGTTTGAATTAATTTTGACATAGCTTCAAGCTACTCTTTATAAACGTGCCACTTTTGAGCGTCAACACATGCCCCCCTGTTTTTCGGCAAAGCTAGTGTGCCGAAAAATAACTTGTACCAAGTTTGTTCTAAGGACGATGTCAACACTCCGTCGGCCATTTATATGTTCTTAGGACGATAAGTATATCGGCCATGTCCTATGTGAACTTTCTGATGCAAACTTGGGTGAAACCCTCTCAGCTTCATTAACAATCCGGTGATAAAGTTCCATAGATATGTATCTCAAGGTCATCCTCTGAACCATATTGTTCACCCTTTTTCTAGGATTTTATAGATAATCAACAATAAACTTTCTCCAATCCTTACTTTCGCCTGCATAAAAATTTCATTAGTGGCCGAAGTTGCTGGCTCAGGTCCGGCCTTACTTAGATTGGCGAGACAAAAACATCGGCTCATGAGAAATATGTGATACACCATGATCAACACACGGGCTGGTGTTTGTGCACCAACTCATCTACTCTTGAATTTTTATGTCTAGATATATGAGCAGTAGTAAAGTATTCCAAGTTGAAAATCATACCTAGACATGTATCAATCATAAACAATAGGTGATTCGTCGAAACATGAGTAAACCCGAGACAATTGTTCCATTCACAATGAATCACCAGAAGTCTCAATATGCACAGCACATATAGCAAATGGAGTTTCTAGCACGAATGGAAAATTCATATTCGGCCTGATTATTTGTGCAAGATATTCTAGGCGGCATGAGACTTTAAAAATAGCACCTTAAGGGGATATATAAACAATACAATATACTATCCATTGGTTTAAAACCAGACCAACCAAATACAATCTCCATGGTACTAGAGAGACAAAAGCAATATAAAAAATGCTCATAATCAGTTTGATGCCCAACAGTAGCTAGCATTTGGCTTGTTCCTTTCCAATATGACTAAGGATGATGTTACCATACCGCACCGGCCATGTCCAGATAATGTCTTTGGGCGATAAAATATTATCAGCCACATATCTTTGCCTCCAGGGCATGCATAAACCATCCACCAAAGTTTGTAAAGCCGAAATAAAATGGAACTAATCTAATCATGAACTCCAGGAATTTCGGCTCTTAGATTAGTAATAATATTGCAATTAATCAAAAGTATAGTGACTTGGTGATATCCTTCCATGATGTAAATAATTATAATGCATCAATGGATCAAAATAAACCCATGGGGGTAACCAATCATACCTGGTGGAGAACTGCACGACAAAGGCATTGATGGCATGGTTGAAGAATACGAACAATGTGCCAGCCGAAGATTTTTATTATGTGATATGAACCTTCGGCTTACCTGCTTGTTGGTTTCATTCTTCCCTTTCTTTATTTCCGTCGATTTCTTTGCAACAGAATCTTGCATATCATTCTTGTCCTTGCAGCTCTCCTTTGGAACCCATGCCATGTTCTTCTTTTTTAGCTCTTCTGCACTAAGCCTTTGCAACTTTCTCTCTTGCCATCTTGATAAGCCGAGTGGGCATCCCGGCTGTAACTTCTGTTCTTGCTTTGGCAACTCTTTATTGACCTTGGGCACTTTCAAGTTTGCACATTCAGATTTGGCACTTTTATCTTCAACAATTAGTTGTTTTATATCTTCGCCTTTTGTAGCCAAGATCAATTTGACCGGCTCTTTGTTACTTGAAACTGAATCTGAAGTAGTACACTTGCGACCATCTTTTTTCACCCGATAAACTTGCTTGATCACCTCTTTCTTATCCCTTGAGCTCCGGACCGATTCATTTTTATTGAAGCGGTCTTTGGCATGTGATTGTTGATCAAATGATGATCCTCTTGGAGCTGCATAATTTTGGTGAGATGATCTATAATAAGATGGATAATGTGTCCATGAATCATACCTGTCCCATGATGAATCAACATAGGGAGGTGTCCATGACATTGGCATTGGCGTCCCAAAAGTGGAATATGTATCTTCTGCATTAAACTTCTCTTTTCGCCAATCCCGATTATTAAACTTACGCCTTGGGGATGATCTTGATGCTTTTGCATTACTTGGCCGATAAGCACATTTTTCTTCGCTCTCCTTTTGATATTTTTCCAATAACTGAGCGAAGGTAACTTTTGATTTCCTCCACTTGTGCTTACCGCTGCCTTTGTCATTTTTTGCATTGCCCGAATCGATCTTTGGATTTTCTTGTTGCCCCCAGTGCTAGGCATACTCGTCATAATTGAGATGGACTGTCTGTCTTCAAGATTGTTGACTTGAGTAATTTTCTCGCTCGACTACTCGGTCTCATCAATTTCAGTGTGTACCTGTCTATCATTGGGTGAGCCGCTTGATGCAGCCGAGTCATAACTTTGTCATCAGAGATAATCATAGCCATCTTATCATCTACGTGCGTCTCGTCAAACTCGAATCGTCCTTGGATGGCTGATTGTGTTAATTGCTGAAACATATCGCAGCTTCCAACGTTTTGCTCAAATGAGTTCTGCTCTGGCTCCTGCCCCGACGGTTCGACATGATGTTCTTCTATAATAATTGGATTAGACGGTGATGCACCAACAATGTGATCATCTTTGTTCGGACTAATGGTACATCGTATATATTTCAGCCGATATTTTTATACCGGCTTTGGAATTAAGTAACCAAGTGACGGTGAGTTAACGTCATCCGACTCGGCTATGCCTTGTTTTCCATCCTCCTTTTCCGATGCTTTTGAATCAGCTATCTTGAAGGACTTTGGACCTGGCTTTATGTTTCTGCAACCAAAACAATTATAGAATATACGTCTCATTTGAGACCAAATGTTAGCCAGGCATGAAACAAGCAAAGCTACCCATATGAACATAATTTTAAGTCGGCATAATGGGAAAAGCTTTGGTTGCGATGAGTTATCACTACCAGTCTCTATGAATGATACCATGTGTTGACTATCATGATTAGTGACAAGATCATTCCTAACAAACAGATTACTCATTTCGATTGGTCTTTCAAAATTAATTAGAATCTTACTAACATGTGCATCAACAATATGATTTTGACCAAATCGAAAATTGAATAAACTATCTGCTAGGTGTACCTTTGTGAAGACGTTGGAAGGAAGAGATGGTTGTACCACTGGAACAATACCTTGCTCCGCTTCTGAATAATTCTCCAATGCCTCGTCCTCTTTTTCTAGATCTCGTGCTTCATCATTCGGATTGTCTGATTAGATTTCACTCGGATTGCCCGAGTATATTTTAGTCGGATTGCCCGAGTGGATTTCACTCGGATGCTCTTTGTCAGTTGAACTTTGCTCGGCTGCATTTTCTTGTTCTTGATGTTCATCATTAATGGAAATGTGTTCGGCCATATTACTTTGTTCTTGATGCTCATCAATATTTTTGGCACGACACTCATTGGGTAGCATGGAAGCTCCGTCACATCTAGAAAAATCGAGGACAACCAATTTGCTGCGTTTGGTGTTCCTTAGCTCGGTGAATCTTGCATCATCTATTTTGGTACACCTGTCAATAATTGGCTTGATGCAATTGGTATTAGCCAGCGATGCACTTGGCTGGCATGGTGTACTTGGCTGGCACGATGCACTCGGCTGGCTCGATGCAACGCACTCGACCCTAAACGTCTCAGTGCTCAACCCGGTTTCAATTGAATCCACCATTGTCTTGTCACTAAAGGAACCGTTCAACTCAGCTATAGATGACTTAGTCATATTTGGCTCGGTTTTAATCGAATCAACCGTATTAGCCGAGTGAGAAATTTCTTGCTGATTTGCCTGCAAAGCTTCTTTCTTCGCTTGCCTCAACACATAGAGGAGCCATCATGATTGCTGAATGGAAGAAGGAACTTGACATATTCTTGCAAATATTCCTCTCCACGCCTCTTCTTGAGTGCTTCATAAGCTTGTCGATATTCTGCTGGTAAGTCCTCAAGAGTTGGTGTAGTAAAGCCATTGACGCTATTCCCTGTGAGAGTTGGCTTGACCCCGTCCATTCGGGCAACATATTTTTCTTTAAACTCAGCGCTGCTTGGATCGGCTTGCCCCCCAATACTTTTACGATCTTTCAGCAATGAATTGATGTTGCCGAAATTTTGCGATTGTATAGGGGGTGTATAACATGCTGCAATGATAGGTGAAGACATGTGTACTGTTGTTGAATATTTTCTCACGCCAATTTGATCAATCGGCAACACTTCGTCTTCTTTCAAAACCCTAGCTCTTATTGCGTCATAATCAGGAACCAATCCCTTTTCGTGCTGCTCAAGGCAAATAGCACTAATCTTCTTATTTTTGGCTAAACTTTTTAATGCAGCCAGAGCCACCTCATCTCCTGCAATATTAGGCACATATGCTCCTGCAGAATCTGCATTCACTCGGCCAAGGTCATCCGAGTCATGAATATTTTTAGTTTCATATGCCACTGAACAATTAATATCACGAGGTGTAGTATATGATGCTTGAGGATAACCGGCCAAATAGCTAATGGAAGCATGGCCGATTCCCCATCCATCGGCATGTTTGGGGATGAATCCGCATATTGCGAGTTGGCTGCCGATGGATAAAACTGTGAGACGCCCTCCTGTACATGAGGTTTCATATATCTATCACTCGAACAAATCGTGTTGTTCACCGGCATATTGAAAGATGTTGCCGATGCACGAAAATTCTGATTCATAAGTTGCATGTCGCGATTCTGTAAATTCCAAGTTTCTCCAATAGAATTACTAGTCGGCCTTTGCTCGTTAGGGCTAGCCGACATGACATGTCTATTTAAAGATCTAGCAACATCAACATAATGGCTATTTGCATCTACGTAAGGAGATTGATGATACATGTTACCGTTGTAGATAGCAGCCGCTTGATGACGCTCTCCTCGTAGCAAGAACAGGCCGGAGACTATTCAAAGCTTCGTCCCCAGCGGAGTCGCCAAAAAGTGTGTTCGCACACGAACACGTCACCGTGTACCCTCGACGCCGGGGGTGATGCACCGCAGCTCACGTCGAAGGAGACCCACCGGAAGCGCGGTACGCAAGACAATCCGGGCGCTTTTAGAGACCGAAACCCCACACGCCCGGGAGGGACCCCGTCAGGGCGCGCGGTGGCTATGGGCTGCCCTAGGTCGACCTGACCGCCCCTAGGGCCTCGAGGTTCGCCGTCCTGCAACAAGAAGAACGAACGAAGAACGAGGAAGAAGAAGAACAAAGGGAGAAGGTAAAAAGATAAAAGGTGGTAGATGATTTGTTCGATTGTGTGTTGTTCAATCGGCCGTCACCCCTTAGGTATATAAGAGGTGGTTGGACTTCCCGTGCAAGAAAAAGGTTTGGATTCACGTCCAAAACCTTAGTCAAATTTGGATTGGTTTTATCCGAACTTTCCAAAACTGTTCGGTCTAAAACTGGCTGCATCTCGCGGGTCTTTTTTGTGGTGCCAAACGACCTCGGATGGAAACGAGTCCAAAAGCAATCTTGACCGTTTCAACGAGACGAACAACTTTCATGTTGAACGTTTTTTCATCAGAGGTAATCTCGAGGGTCAAACCGCTCACGCAAAACAGCTAATTATTCACGCAGTTTATCAGACATACCCACATATGTGTCTGGTTCCGGGCGTCATATTTTGCTCAGTGAAGGGTCGGGTTGTACGAGCTCTAACTTTTACATACGACCTTGGATTGGGACGATATTTATATCAAAATCGATCAGTTCGATGAGGCGCACAACTTTCTTGTTGAAACTTTCTCCATTTGAAGCGATCTTAATTGAGTTTCTAGCCATTCTTTAATCTGGTGTCGACATGATTATCTCTGAACTTGTCATAGCTTTTACATCCGAGCTCCGTTTTAGACGATCTTCATATTCATCTTCATCTTCTCAAAGAGAGCCATCTCATGGTGACTTTCAATAGTAAGTTTGAATTAATCTTGACATAGCTTCAAGCCACTCTTTATAAACGTGCCACTTTTGAGCGTCAACAGGTGGCCTAGCACGACCCATCTTCATCAGCACAAGCTCAAGACCCTCGCGAGGGGCCAAGATTGCTGAGGCGGATTTACGTGGAGCTTCCTCGAGCACGGCAACCTCGTCAGGCTGACTCGCGAGGAGGCGGAGAGATCAAGGCGGGTACCTCACGAGGTGCCCATGACGCAAGCCATGACGAC
Organism: Aegilops bicornis; assembly: GCA_021605145.1. Taxonomy (NCBI): domain Eukaryota; kingdom Viridiplantae; phylum Streptophyta; class Magnoliopsida; order Poales; family Poaceae; genus Aegilops; species Aegilops bicornis. The sequence continues at coordinate 239,681,887 of CM038673.1, read as the reverse complement.
CAAGGGCGCCAGCCCGCGCAGTGTCCTCCTTTCCTCTTTGGTGAAAAGGGAGCAAGCGCAAGCAAGGGTATCAAGCAAAGGCATCCGTTTCGGTGCAACAAGACCAAGACCGTCGCAACGGCAGGAAGGAAGTCATTATGGAGCCCAAGCCGGCGTCACCACCAGAGCCTTTGACAGGCGAGGACCAACTTTAGTCAGGATAAGTGTACTAGATGTTCCCCTTCAAAATGGCCAATTGTTGGCGCCCTTCCCGCTCAATATTTGGGAAGAGGCCCAGGGCCCTTGCCTATAAATAGGACTAGCCACCCGCAAGGTAGAGGCATCTAGAGAGTTTGATCCAGCTCAAGAAATCAAACAACAGATAGAGAGCGACTGAACTCCCCCTAGAAGTTCATCGCACCAGCCAAGAACAGACCCTCGCGAGGCTGTTCTTCCTTGTATTGTTCATCATCAGCCCAAGAGGCAATCCACCACACCACAAACTAGAGTAGGGTATTACACCACAATGGTGGCCCGAACTAGTTTAAACCCTGTGTCTCTTGTGTTGTTCCTTTCATAGCTTAGATCTTAGCGAGGCGGCGAGGTGCATGTAGGTAGAGGGTGAAATCTCCACGCACACCCCAGTGTTCGAACCTAGAGGGTCTGCCGGAACCCAAAATCTGACATTGCCTCTTATTGCTTTAAAAAATTTCTAGTGTCAACATAGAACAACAGGAGTGTTGTGTTAAGTTTAGTAATTTTTCGGGGTTCATTTGGATATTTTTATACATTAACTGGGTTGTCTAGGCATTTTATGTGCATAATTCAAATTTGAAGTACATGCACATGCTCCACACTACTACAAAAAGGGCTATAGATGGAATGGCTACTAATGGCGCACCTGTGATGTGGTGCGCCGTTACTATATTCTAATGGCGCACCATGTCTCGGTGCGCCATTAGTAATATATTACTAATGGCGCACCTGGTGTGTGGTGCGCCATTAGTAGTTTGGAAAAAAAAACATAAAAAAAATTGTTACTAATGGCGCACCGGTGCATAGTGCGTCATTACTAATTGACATAGTAATGGCGCACCACATCCGTCGTGCGCCATTAGTAGTTTTGAAAAAAATGTAAAAAATAAATAAAAAAATTTTTGCTACTAATGGCGCACCTTGACCTGTGCGCCATTACTAGTTTTAACTAGTAATGGCGCACTTTCCACCGGTGCGCCATTATAAGATTTAAAAAAATAAAAAAAATATATCATTTTTTTATTTTTTTCAAAACTACTAATGGCGCACCGTGGGAGTGGTGCGCCATTACTAGTTGAACTAGTAATGGCGCACCACCCCACGCAGTGCGCCATTAGTAACTGGCCACCTTCCACCGACGACGTGCCGTGGAAGGTGGAAGGTGGCAAGTTACTAATGGCGCACCGTGGGAGTGGTGCGCCATTAGTAACTACTAATGGCGCACCACTCCCACGGTGCGCCATTAGTAACTTGGCCACCTTCCACCGAATGCGCCCCCCCCCTGTGGATCGCCGTTTCAGTTTTAAAAAAATAAAAGAAAATGATAAAAATGTCAAAAAATAAAAGAAAATAAGTTTCCCATGTGATATGTGGTCTAGTTGTTGGGAAAATTTGCAAATATGAATTTCGACTTCATTTGCAAAATCTCTCGAGAATTTGTAAAATGGGCATAACTTTTGCATACTAACTCGGATGAAAAAGTTTTTATATGAAAAATCATCTACTCGAAAAGTTACATCCGAATTTAACTGGGGAACCCGTTAAACATTTTCAAAATCCCCAAAAACCTAACAGAAAAAAAGTTACGGGCTTTCAAGATCTAGCGGCAAAAAAATTCAAAAAATTTCAAACTTACTAGTGGCGCACCGTGGATGTGGTGCGCCACTAGTAACAGAAAAAATTACTAATTTCAAAATTACTAATTTCAAATTTTTTTTTGAATTTTTTTTCAAAATGATACGTAATATGATCGAGAAGTTTGAAATATTTTTCAAAATTTCATCATAGTCATTAACATGAACAAAGTCCTAGACATCAATAAGGTATAACAGGATTGATATGCTAGATATATCAACAAGTGCCTCGTGAAGTGAGCTGTCTTTGGGGTTGGATAGAACTCGAGTTAAGCGTCCTTGGGCTGGAGTAGTGTGAGGATGGGTGACCTTTCGGGAAGTTTGACCACGAAGTGCGATTTGACCTGAGATTAAGCATATTGACCCGAGATTAAGCCATAGTGAACTGAGATTAAGAAAAAATTGAAAAAAAAATTAAAAAATTTGAAAAAAATTAAAAAAAAATTTGGTGCACTTCTATGTGGTGCGCCATTAGTATACCAGATACTAATGGCGCACCTCTATGTGGTGCGCCATTAGTATACCAGATACTAATGGCGCACCTCTATGTAGTGCGCCATTAGTATATTAGATACTAATGGGGCACCATGGGCTATACTAATGGCGCACTACATGGTGCGCCATTAGTATACCAGATACTAATGGCGCACCAGGTGGTGCGCCATTAGTTAAAATTACTAATGGCGTGCTATTAATGGCGCACCACAGATGCGCCATTAATAGCCATAGTAGGTGCGCCATTAGTAGGGGTTTTTCTAGTAGTGTCCAGTGCATATAAATTGGTTGAAAAATCAAATATGTGTCCTTGGGTGCATGCTTAGGTCCCATGCAAGAAATGGGAATGAATTTCAAACACCAGGGCACTGTTGATTGCAGCAAAATGTTGAGATACCTGGTTTTTAAATTCTAGTAAATCCAAATCTCGTCTGAAATTGATGAAACTTGGCATGGTATCATGCAGCGGAATCAACATGCCGTGGTAAAAAATTTGTCCCATTTGGGGCAGGTTTGGGTATAAGCTTCTCACAAACCAGAGCTACTCACAACAAGCCTGTTTCGGTAGGGAACGTGCCACCTTTGGGGACAAAACAATATCCGCTGCCTCTTATTGCTTTCGAAAATTTTCTGGTGTCAACATAGAACAACAGGAGTGCTGTGTTAACTTTTGGAAATTTTCGGGGCTCGTTTGGACATTTTTATACATTAACTGGGTTTTCTAGGCATTTATGTGCATAATTCAAATTTGTAATACATGCACATGCTCCAGTGAATATAAATTGGTTGAAAAGCCAAATATGTGTCATTGGGTGCATGCTTAGGTCCGATGCAAGAAATAGGAATGAATTTCAAACGCCATGGCAGTGTTGATTGCCGGCAAAACGTTGAGATACCTAGTTTTTAAATTCTAGTAAATCCAAAACTCGTCTGGAATTCATGAAACTTGGCATGCACTACTACATGATGCTGCTAACGCGACACTACGATCAGAGACCCTTCGAGAAACTGTGTGCGATGCCATAATCGCAAACGATGTTGTATGAAAACCGTCAGAAATGTGTAAAACATTTGCGATGATGGATGCATCAAACACGGTTCAGGTTTTAGTTGCGTGTGCGATGGAGGGCATACGTTCAGTTCAATGAACTCTTTGTGACGGGGAGGAACAAAAGAAATGGGCAGCCAGATGGAGGCGTGTGCGATACACATCATACAGTTCACTCGGATGAACTATTTGTGATTAGCCAACACAAAAGAAACGGTCAGCCAGATCAAAGGTGTGTGCGATATACGGCATGCGGTTCACTTTGATGAACTGTTTGCGTTGAGACATGAGAACAAAAACTGTTCAACTTAACAAGATGTGTGTGATACGCGGCAAACAGGTCTGTAATCAGAAATGTGTCTGAAGACCGATAAGAACATAGACGGTTGCTGCTAATAAGACGTGTGTGTTGTGTGATGGGATTGCATACAGAACAACAACACACACACACACATATTTATATATATACACACACACTTACAAGGACATGCTTGCATAACCAAATTAAACATCCACTTACATAGGTGGCTACTACAACCATGGCATTTGCACACACCAATGTAAACTATTACATGCATAATTACATAGGTGGCTACTACACACATGACATTTCCACACACACCAATAAAGTAAACTATATATTACATGCATGATTAACTAGCATAAACGATCATGTGATCATCATCTACTTCTCGTGATGCTTGCTCTTCTTGTGGCTTGATCCGGGCTCGTCGATTTGGGTAACGAGGCACTTCCTCATGTCAACGATCCTCCTGTGCATCTCATAGCATGTGTACATGCTCTTGGCCGCGTAACTGAGGTGAGGTTCATCCAGTTGCCGCATCCAGGGCTTGTGCCAAGACAAGGGACTTGTTCTCTGGGCACCCTACTTCATCTTTTTGTAGTAGGGGTCGATGATGGCCAAGGCGAGTTCGACCAGGGAGTCCTGCTTAGTGCTGCCACAGAGCCTGTAGTGGTCACGGATTTCGACAAGGTTCTTGCAGGCCAAGACCGTAACACTGAGAGCTTTTACATCGTCTTTGGTATCCACTATGGTGAACTTGTAGTCGGTGCTGTTGACAAACCTGTTGAAACGGTCGCAAGGCTCTGTGGCCATGAAGTAGTGGTAGATGAGGACATGATGGCGCACACACAACTGGGTGACGGCAACCTTCTGATCTATGTCGAGACGACCGATGGTGTACAGGAGGTCGATGCCGACCACCTTGTACTTGTCTCCAGCAAGCAACTGCTTAATGCTGTTGATGTAGTCGTCCACCACGGCCGGGTCGATGGTGTACACCACCAAGAGATCCGTCTCCCTCGCGTGGGTCCCCACTCTATGCTCGCCGAACTCCATTGGAGCACCGCCGGACGTCCCCTCTCTATGTGTCATCGTGGGTGTGCTTGTTATGTTGTGGGGCATGATCGAAAAGTTGAAGAGACTAAGGTTATAATGGCCGCGGGAATTAAAGGGGAAGCCGGACGGCCAGGAATATCGACAAGCCCTGATGGCAGTTCTAATTTGCAGCACATAACTCCATTGTGTCGCATGTAATTGCATCGTGTGGCAACGCGCACGGTGCAACCACATGCATATGGGGCCCCTGACATGATCGTACGCACGCCCAACCGCTGGCAGAGTGCGCGCGAAGGGACGTGAGCAGAGCGCTGCGCGGTCGCCTCAAGGAAAAGTTGTCCACAAGCCGAGCGCGCCGATGGAGGCGAGTAGAGCACGCCAACGGATGCGACGGAGTGCGTCGCGGCGCCTAACGGTGAGCACAGCGCGCTGCGGCGCCTAACGGTGAGCAGAGCTTGCCGAGGGACACGAGCAGAGGACGGCAATGTGATATGTGGCAAATAAGACGAACTGTGCAAGCGATGTCGGAGAAATCAAGCATGAATCATATTAGAGTTGCGTGTGCGATACGTGGCAGACAGTTGATCCATCAGAGCTGTTTGTGATGGAATAAGCCGTGTGTGTTGCGGGAAAACGCCTGCTGGTGTATAACCTTAAATTAAACCAAAAAAGTGTTAATGCATGTTACAAAAATTGTATAGCTGGAAACTATGTCCAAATACGACTCCAACGATATAATCTATGGCGACATGCATTCGTATTTTATTAGTTAAATCCTACATATAAACCAGGACGGGTATAGTAGGTAATTAAATTGCAAATGGCTTTTTGTTAACTGTATGTGTATGTGTCCTCTCGTCCTCCTCTCGCACGTCTTGCCACCCCGCTGCCACAGATGGCTTACAGCGCAAGCTTGTGCAATGCGCGGGGGCGTTCTTTTGGCGAAACGGTGGCGCCAATGAATCGTCGGTGAGCCCGTTCCCGCGCAAGCTTCCCGCCCGACTCGGTGAAATCCCTCAAAATCCCAATGCTTACCGGCATGCTATAAAAACCCTCACGACCGGCGAGTCCTGCGTCGCATTTTCCCCTCCCTCCCTGTAGCTTATCTCGTCTTCTTCTCCCACAATTGCCAATGGCACCGGCCCGTCGTCGTCGCTCATCCACTCTGCCGTCATTAGAGGACAGCTCCAGCTGGGAGGCTACACCACGGCGGGGGCGCAGTCCCCGGCGTAGTGTAGTGCGCGTGGCATCCCTGTTGGGTGTGCGCGGAACACCCACCAAACGCTCCGCCGCCGCTGCCCATCTGATGCTGTTGTCGGCCGATGTTGCCGCCACACCACCATCGAAAGCCAGGGCCATCTCCCGCCCCGCCGCCGCGGCCCGAAGGCGAGAGGTGGCCGTCGTGGCCGCCACCACACTGCCGGCCACCGTGGCCATCACCCGCTCCGCCACCGCGGCCCGAAGGCGGGAGGTGGTGGTCGTGGTCGCCACCCCATCGTCGGCCACCGTGGCCGCCAACCCACCGTTGACCGCCGAGATCATCACCCGCTCCGCCATCGTCGCCCGAAGGAGGGAGGCAGAGGTGGAGGGCTTCACGTGCGTCAGCGACCTTGTGCACTACATCGAGTTCCTACGGGAGGAGGAGGAGCGCCTGGTCGAGCATGCAAAGAGCCTTACCGCAGCCATGGCCGTAGCACACGCCGACGCAGAGGCGAGGAATCAGGAGATCTACGAGCAGTCCTGCCACTTCGAGACAGATCGTCTGCATCGCCAGTGGGCGTTTGAGCTGGCGAGCTTCGCTGAACATGCAAAAGCGGCAGGCACCGTATTGCATTTCTCCGGCTTGTCGGTATGCTCCTCCTCCTCCTCTGCCTCTCACTGAGCACGCCCAGCAGAGGAGAGGCTGCCGGAAGTAGCATAAAGCCCCTCCGTTGTAGTAGTGGTATTTAGGGGTTATTTTGTTCAGTTCATCTGACTATACATGTGTGGTCGAACTGTACAACGTACTTAAAATTATCTAGTATATATAGTTGAACTAGCTATTTCAGTACGAGGTTGGCAACAATTGGCGAGAAGTTTGGTCGGTTCAGCTGTCAAGTTGAGCTATTTGTATAAATTAAGAATGACTGCTTAATCTATGAATGAAATATATGCTTAATTACTAAATTTTAGTTGCAAAAATTACATAGTGCTAATGATTTCTAGCTGCATATTTTGACAAATAGCAGTGTTACAAGGATTGACAAATGGCAACGTTACTAGATCAACAAATGTAAATCTTTCCAGTTTGACAAATGGCAACATACCCAATATGACAAATGCAAATCTTACCAAATTGTTTGTATATGGTTGCACACGGGTCATCCAGAACAATCGTTTGTGTTGAAGGGATGCACAAATCCTGCGCTGCTCTCACTTTGCATACGGGTGTTCTATCTAAATCGTTTACGATCAAGAGCTGCAGAAATCCCGTTCAGTCAAGGTCAAGCAACTGTCCGCACGGCACCTCCTACAGCCATTGAAACCAAGACACGTGGCATCACGTGAATGGTTAACAGAATTTTGGATTTACTAGAATTTCAAAACCAGGCATCTCAATGTTTCGTCGGCAATCAACGGCGCCCTGGTGTTTGAAATTCATACCCATTTCTTGCATGGGACCTAAGCATGCACCCAAGGTCACAGATTTGATTTTTCAACCAATTTATATGGACTAGAGCATGTGCATGTAGTTCAAATTTGAATTACACACATAAATGCATTGAAAACTCAGTTAATGCATAAAACTGTCCAAACGAACCCCGAAAAATCACAAAAATTCACACAACACTCCAGTTGTTCTATGTTGACATGAGAAAAAAATTTAAAGCAATAAGAGGCAATGGATATTGTTTCGTCCACAGAGGTGGGTCGTTCCCTACCGAAAACCATCATGCTTGTTGTGAGAAGCTCCGGTTTGTGAGAAGCATATACCCAAACATGCCCCAAATGGGACAATATTTGTACCATGGCATGTTGATGCCGCTCCATGATAGCATGCCAAGTTTCATGAATTTCAGACGAGTTTTGGATTTACTACAATTTAAAAACCAGGCATCTCAATGTTTTGCCGGCAATCAACGGTGCCCTGGTGTTTGAAATTCTTGCCCGTTTCCTGCATGGGACCTAAGCATGCACCCCAAGGACACACATTTTATTTTTCAACCATTTTATATGCACTGGAGCACGTGCATGTAGTTCAAATTTGAATTATGCACATAAATGCATTGAAACTCAGTTAATGCATAAAAATGTCCAAACGAATCCCAAAAAATCACAAAAATTCACACAACACTCCACTTGTTCTATGTTGACACGAGAAAAAAATTTGAAAGCAGTAAGAGGCAATGGATATCGTTTAGTCCCCAAAGGTGGGAGGTTCCCTACCGAAAACCATCATGCTTGTTGTGAGAAGCTCCGGTTTGTGAGAAGCATATACCCAAACATGCCCCCAATGGGACAAAATTTGTACCATGGCATGTTGATGCTGCTCCATGATAGCATGCCAAGTTTCATGAATTTCAGACGAGTTTTGGATTTAATAGAATTTAAAAACCAGGCATTTCAATGTTTTGCCGGCAATCAACGGTGCCCTGGTGTTTGAAATTCATGCCCATTTCTTGCATGGGACCTAAACATGCACCCCAAGGACACATATTTGATTTTTCAACCAATGTATATGGACTGAAGTATGTGCATGTAGTTCAAATTTGAATTATGCACATAAATGCATTGAAAACTCAGTTAATGCATAAAAATGTCTGAACGAACCCCGAAAAATCACAAAAAATCACAGAACACTCATGTTGTTCTATGTTGACACGAGAAAAAAAAATTGGAAGCAATAAGAGGCAATGGATATCGTTTCGTCCCCAAAGATGGGATGTTCCCTACCGAAAACCATCATGCTTGCTTTGAGAAGCTCCTGTTTTTGAGAAGCATATACCCAAACCTGCCCCAAATGGGACAAAAATTTTACCACGGCATGTTGATCCCGCTCCATGAGAGCATGCCAATTTTCATGAATTTTAGACGAGTTTTGGATTTACTAGAATTTAAAAACCAGGCATCTCAATGTTTTGCCGGCAATCAATGGTGCCCTGGTGTTCGAAATTCATTCCCATTTCTTGTATGGGACCTAAGCATGCACCCAAGGACACATATTTGATTTTTCAACCAATATATATGGACTGGAGCATGTGCATGTAGTTCAAATTTGAATTATGCAAATAAATGCATTGAAAACTTAGTTAATGCATAAAAATGTCCGAACGAACCCCGAAAAATCACAAAAATTCACACAACACTTCCCTTGTTCTATGTTGACACGAGAAAAAAATAGAAAGCAATAAGAGGCAATGGATATCGTTTCGTCCCCAAAGGTTGGACGTTCCCTACCGAAAACATCATGATTGTTGTGAGAAACTCCGGTTTGTGATAAGCATATACCCAAACCTGCCCCAAATGGGACAAAAAATTTGCCACGACATGTTGATGCCGCTCCATGATAGCATGCCAAGTTTCATGAATTTCAGACGAGTTTTGGATTTACTAGAATTTAAAAACCAGGCATCTCAATGTTTTGCCGGCAATCAACGGTGCCTTGGTGGTCGAAATACATTCCCATTTCTTGCACGGGGCCTAAGCATGCACCCTAGGACAGAGATTTGATTTTTCAAACAATATATATGCACCGGAGCATGTGCATGTAGTTGTAATTTTAATTATGCACCTAAATGCATTGAAAACTCAGTTAATGCATGAAAATGTCCAAACGAACCCCGAAAAATCACAAAAATTCACACAACACTCCTGTAACTATGTTGACACAAGAAAAAAATTGAAAGCAATAAGAGGCAATGGATATTGTTTCGTCCCCAGATGTGGGACGTTCCCTACCAAAAACCATCATGCTTATTGTGAGAAGCTCCGGTTTGTGAGAAGCGTATACCCAAACATGCCCCAAATGGGACAAAATTTGTACCACGGCATGTTGATGCCGCTCCATGATAGCATGCCATGTTTCATGAATATCAGAGGAGCTTTGGATTTACTAGAATTTAAAAACCATGTATCTCAATGTTTTGCCGGCAATCAACGGTGCCCTTGTGTTTGAAATTCATTCCCATTTGTTGCATGGGACCTAAGCATACACCCAAGGACACAGATTTGATTTTTCAACCATTTTATATGCACTGGAGCACGTGCATGTAGTTCAAATTTGAATTATGCAAATAAATGCATTGAAAACTCAGTTAATGCATAAAAATGTCCAAACGAACCCCGAAAAATCACAAAAATTCACACAACACTTCCCTTGTTCTATGTTGACACGAGAAAAAATTGAAAGCAACAAGAGGCAATGGATATCGCTTCGTCCCCAAACGTGGGACGTTCCCTACCGAAAACCATCATGCTTGTTGTGAGAAGCTCCGGTTTGTGAGAAGCATATACCCAAACCTGCCCCAAATGGGACAAAAAATTTACCACGACATGTTGATGCCGCTCCATGATAGCATGCCAAGTTTCATGAATTTCAGATGAGTTTTGGATTTACTAGAATTTAAAAACCAGGCATCTCAATGTTTTGCCGGCAATCAACGGTGCCCTGGTGGTCGAAATTCATTCCCATTTCTTAGACGGGACCTAAGCATGCACCCTAGGACACATATTTGATTTTTCAAACAATTTATATGCACTTGAGCATGTGCATGTAGTTGTAATTTTAATTATGCACCTAAATGCATTGAAAACTCAGTTAATGCATAAAAATGTCCAAACGAACCCCGAAAAATGACAAAAATCCACACAACACTCCTGTATCTATGTTGACACGAGAAAAAAATTTGAAAGCAATAGGAGGCAATGGATATCGTTTCGTCCCCAAAGGTGGGACGTTCCCTACCGAGAACCATCATGCATGTTGTGAGAAGCTCCTGTTTATGAGAAGCATATACCCAAACCTGCCCCTAATGGGACAAACATTTTACCACGTCATGTTGATGCGCTACATGATATCATGCCATGTTTCATGATTTTTAGACGATTTTTTTATTTACTAGAATTGAAAAACCATGTATCTCAATGTTTACGGCAGAGTGACGGTGGCAGGGTGTTTGAAATTCATTCCCATTTCTTGCATGGGACATAAGCGTGCAACCAAGGACACATAATTGATTTTTCAAATCTGCACTAGCGCATGTGCATGTAGTTCAAATTTGAATTATGCGTATAAAATGCCTGGAAAACCCAGTTAATGTATAAGAATGTACAAACGAGCTGTGAATAATTCCAATTTTTTTGACGACACGCCTATAGTTGTATGTCAACTGCAGATAAAAGTTCTAACAATTCAAACACCATCCTTTGTAGCTGTGACCCCATTACGTAATTCAAATGATCAAGACAATAAATCAAGTAGATCGCACACAGTTTATTATCACCAACCTTGTGAGATGCAGCACAAAATATCTTGGAGCACCGTCGGTGTATAGTACACCCATGCATTACGACAGAAGGTGCGTCGGCTACAGTCCACAGCTGGTGTGTCAAGCACACTAGCTAGCTTACTCCCCAAATATCATTTCGCTGTTCATTCGTCGCCGGTGAAAGATGGGGACGTGGACCCACGTCATGAGGGCTACTTCGGCGGCCCACTCCAGCGAGAGCGCGGCCGCAGCCGCCAAGCGCGTGCTAACAAGCTTCGTGAGGGCGACCATAGTCTGCGTCCAGGCGGCCAAGGCAGCCCAAACGGCCGTTGTTGCTTCTCAGGTGGCGGCGACAGCATCTGCCTCGGGGATAGCAACTGGCGAGAGCAGCCCAGTAGCTGTCCGTTTTGCAGCGGCGGCCTTAGCCCTGCTGGAGGCCGCCCACTACCATGTCGAGGCCGTCCACACCTAGGTCATGGTGGTCACTGCACAAATCAAACAAAACTTCTCCGACAACGGTCGGCAACCCACGGCCGAAGAGCTGGCAATCATCAAGAGAGTTCGAGCAACCGCCCGTTCCTGCGTGGCAGACCTTGCCACGACGGAGCCCGCCAGAGCCCACATGGCGTCCGCCCATGCTCAGCTTGTGGCGGCCTTTTCCAAAGATATGGCGGACGCGGATGGCGAGATGATTGCCGAGTATGGTGGAATTGATGCCATGTGAGAAATAAATCGAATTTATCTTTACAAACTGTGGGTGCATTCTGTTATTGTATACCATGTGAGGAATAAATTGAATTTGGCTGTAGTAAATACATGAGAAACAAATACAATTGCTACAATTGGTTGTGGTTAACTGTTTGGTTAACTGTCTGATCTTCTATTAGTAGTATGTTATATTGTGCAATGTGGTGCTCAGTTAATGTTTGGTTCATTTGTTGTGGTGTTTAGTTAACTGCTTGGTTCAATGTTATATTGTGCAATGTGGTGCCTCGATTAATGTTTGGTTCATTTGTTGTGGTGTTTAGTTAACTGCTTGGTTCAATTCTACAATGCGATGTCCAATTGTCGTGGGTAGAATTTTGTATTGTTGTGCATGTGAGGAATAAATCTAATTTGGCTGCACTTAATACATGAGAAACATATATAAGTGCTATATTTCCTAGTTCTTAATCATGCTTGGTTTGGGTAAATGGGTTTTCCCTTTGGCTTGAATTAATCTGATGAATCTACAATGTGATTATTTTTCATCAACATATTTTACTGATAGCATGCGAACCCTTACTTAACCTGATGACTAACTACCTTATATGTGTTGCAGGGAAACAATGGGAAGCACTGAGGTTTACAATCGAGGTTAGCACATGCATGGTACGTTGTCTAATAGCACATTATTGTGCAATTGCAGGAACCATTCTAATATTTAAGTTTTTAACAATTTGGTCTTGCACATGTAGGTCCTGCTGTCAGAGGTTTTGACCCACTGTTCGAACCTTTTTGCATATGGGGAAATGAGTTGTCCATGAATATCAGTCAAGTCAAGAAACTCAGAAAGATTGTTAGGATAAAGAAATTAGCGACCAAAAACAACAAGATCTTTGTCTGCACAATGAAGAAAACATCAGTTCACTACAGGATGGTACTAACTATTACACCTTGCCTTTTTAATTCCTTTGCCCCATTTCCAATATAGAGAAGATATTTATGCACATCCTTGTTTTCAGTCCTTTCCAAAGCAGTTCAGTGACGATTACCTCTCAAACCACCTGTATGGACAGGAGGCGAGGAAGGTATTCTTATAACACCCACGGTTCAATATTGAAGTGTTCCTGAAGAGGACGAAGGATGGACGGTCAATCATTCACATGCACTGGCCTAAAGTTACAAAGACCTTCAACATCTCAATATTCGCCTTCTACTTCAGCAGTTTTCCAGATGAGATACATTTGTCTATGTACCATCTATGATGCTAATTTCAAAAGGTTATAGATGTTGCATGTGAAACTTGGTCCTGGTGTAGTTGTGTAATGGGGTAGCTGAGTGCTGAAGCTATATGATGTTGTACTCTGATGTATTTCAATTATAAAAATGAAATATATCGTGTGCTTAATATGAACTGTCAATTAGATTAATAAATGGATTATGAATAATCGGATAATTATCCTACTAGTGGCGAATTAGCCTGCTAACTGGGTTTTGCTATTGCAAACGGTTGTTGAAAAAATACCGTGGGCGATGACCGCAGGCAACGCACACAGTTTCTAGGAATAAACCCTGTTGGATCAATGAACAATCACACACGACTTTCTCTTGAAAACTGTTTGCGTTAGGCCACCTTGCACAAACGTTTACCACATGAAAACTGTGTGTGATGGATAGCCGTTGCCACACAGTTTCTTCCATGGACCGTGTGTGATATATTCAATAACGCAAGTGATTTAATGGGAAAATTTGTGTGTGATGTACCTGTGAACGGAAACGTTTTCCTTCGAGCGACTGTGTGGGATGTACATATGAACAGAAGCGTTTAGCGGGGACTGACTGTGTGGGATGTACTTGCGACTGGAAACAATTTGGCCATATAATTGTATTTTTTAACTCTACTGTACGTATTTCTGTAATTGAACGCTCGCCGGTCGCACACGACCTCATTTTGCCAAACGTGTGTGCCAGGAGGACATATCCCCGACGGTTTCTAGGTCGTGTGGGAAGGACTCCCCTATCGCCCACACTCACTTGGAGACGGTTCCAAATGCCGGCGCGGAAAGGGGTTTTAAACCGTTTGTTTGGGAGCTCGTTGTACTAGTGATGATATCATGGAGCGGCATCAACATGCTGTGGTAAATTTTTTGTCCCACTTGGGGCAGGTTTGGGTATAAGCTTCTCACAAACCAGAGCTTCTCACAACAAGCCTGGTGGTTTCGATAGGGAACGTGCCACCTTTGGGGACGAAATGGTATCCGTTGCCTCTTATTGCTTTCAAAAAAATTCTAGTGTCAACATAGAACAACATGAGTGTTGTGTTAAGTTTTTGAATTTTCCGGGGCTTGTTTGGGCATTTTTATATATTAACTGGGTTTTCTAGGCATTTTATGTGCATAATTCAAATTTGAAATACATGCACATGCTCCAGTGCATATAAATTGGTTGAAAAATCAAATATGTGTCCTTGGGTGCATGCTTAGGTCCCATGCAAGAAATGGGAATGAATTTCAAACACCGGGGCACTGTTGATTGCCGGCAAAATTTTGAGATACCTGGTTTTTATATTCTAGTAAATCCAAAACTCGTCCGGTGCGTAGGTTCACAGGGAAGCGTGCGAGCTGTTCAATGCAGGATTTGTGCATCTCTTCAATGCAAACAGTTCAGTTAAGCAGTAAAGCGGCAGAAAATAAACCTAAAATATATGTGCTGCCACACGCCCCATGTGTCGTGCGAGCAGGCGTGAGTTGACGGGACGCATGCGAGTAGTCTGCTGCGCAGGCATACCGGGAGGCGTGCATGCAGGTGTGCATATTGACGGGGAGGCGTGCGAGTAGCTGTGTGAAATGATGGTACGAATGGCAGAAGTCCGCCGCGCAGGCTCACCGAGAGGCGAGACGGCTTTTGACCGTAGCCTGCACTACAAAAAAAAAGACACGTCCGTGACATTTTGGGTCGAACGAATTTTTTTCTATCATACTTATGACACTTCTATGACTAACTGTGATGAAATCCGGTATCATCATAGTTGTGGTGGGCTCCTACTTCTATGCCAAAAAATCATGACAGAAAATGGGCTTTTCGTCCTGGCCGGGCCGGAGACGCAGTTGCATGACATTCTTTGGGCCGTCCATGACGGAAAAAACCGTGGTAGAAGCCAGGGCGAGGAAAATATCGGGGTGTTCCCGCTTACGGTGGGTGGTCGGGGCTGAGCGATGCGCGTTTCTCTCGTACATGCACGCGCGTGGGTGCAAGTTGTTGGGCTCTAACTGAAGCCGAGCGAGGCGTTGGCCTCTAACTGAATCCGAGTGATTGCACTACAGGCTACACGTTACTGAACCTGAGCGATCAATCGTTGGCTGTTAACTGAACCCGATCGAACGATTCCATCGCTACTGCTGCTAATTGAAGCCGATCGATGCTACCTCTGGATGAACAGTGAGCGTTGCTGGGGGGTTTGGATGATCAGTTCTCAGTGGGGGTGGATGAATAGGACCCCGTGGTGTTGCCTCTGGATGAACAGGACCCCGATTGATCCAACCGGTTGGGGCTGGATGAACAGGTCCCCGTGGAGGGCTGGATGAACAGGACCACACCATGGAGGGCTGGATGAACAATAGACGGTGGAGGGCTGGATGAACAGCAGCCCGTGGAGGGCTAGTTGAATAGAAGCCCGTGGAGAGGGCTGGTTGAACAGTAGCCGATGGAGTAGCGCACGGTGGAGGCTGGATGAACACGAGCCCGTGGATGAACAGTCGCAGGTGGAGGCTAGAGGAGGTCGACGGTGGATGAACAGTAGCCCGTGGAGGCTGGAGGGGGTCGACGGTGGTGATGAACAGTATCCCGTGGAGTCCCGTTTTGCGGTACACCACGCCCCTCCTGATGAACAGGACCCCCATTTCGACCGTAGCGCTCCAACACAAGTCCGTTTCCTCCGTTTTGCGGTACGCCACTGTCGGCGTTCTGGGAACGAGGGTCCCCAGACTTGTTTGCCTGCGGCCTGCGGCGTGGCTCAAAGGGGGGCCCATCACGGCCCAGCTTCATCAACACAAGCTCAAGACCCTCGCGAGGGGTCAAGCCTTGCGGGGCGGACGACAGGGAGCTTCCTTAGGCACGACCTCATCAGGCTGGCTCGCGAGGAGGCGGAGAGATCAAGGCGGGTACCTCACGAGGCGCCCATGACGCAAGCCATGATTTACCAAGGGCGCCAGCAGGCGCCAATCCGCTGCAGTGTCCTCCTTTCCTCTTTGGTGCAAAGGGAGCAAGCACAGGCAAGAGCATCGAGCAAAGGCGTCCGTTTCGGTGCAACAAGACCAAGACCAGCCCAACGGCAGGAAGGAAGTCATTGTGGAGCCCAAGCCGGCGTCACCACCAGAGCCTTTGACAGCCGAGGACGAACTTTAGTCGGGATAAGCGTACCAGATGTTCCCCTTCAAAATGGCCAATTGTTGGCGCCCTTCTCGCTCAATATTTGGGAAGAGGCCCAGGGCCACTGTCTATACATAGGACTAGCCACACACAGAGCTGGGGGCATCTCATCGAGAGAGAGAGAGAAAGAGAGAGAGAGAGAAAGAGAGGGAGTGACTGAACTCCTCCAAGCAGTTCATCGCTCGGCTAAGAACACACCCTCGCGAGGCTGTTATTCCTTGTATTGTTCATCACCATCGGCCCAAGAGGCAATCCACCACACCACAAACTAGAGTAGGGTATTACACCACAATGGTGGCCCGAACTAGTATAAACCCTGTGTCCCTTGTGTTGTTCCTTTCGTAGTTTAGATCCTAGCGAGGCGGCGGGGTGCAGGTAGGTAGAGAGCAAGATCTCTGCGTGCACCCCAGTGTTCGAACCTCAATGGTCTGCCGGAACCCGAAATCCGACAGCTACAACCCTCCCGATCAACAGGACCCCCGTTTCGACCGTAGGAGGTCCCATTCCTCCGTTTTGCAGTACGCCAGACCCCTCCCGATGAACATGATCCCGTTTCGAACATGGACGGTCGAACACAAGGCCGTTTCCTCCGTTCTGCGGTACGCCAGGCCTCGTTTCTATCGGCTGTTCCGTCCAAGCCCTCCCGATGAACACGACAACGCATTCCGTTCCGACCCAGCTGGTTGGCTCCCATGAACACGACGACGACGCAGTTTCTCCGTTCTGACCCAGCCATGTACACGAGCCATGGCCGTACATATGCGCGAGTAGGCGTTTGAGACCCCTCCCGTAGGTACATACGTGGCCTATTTACTTTCTTGCACCCTGGCCGCTGTACGTACGTGTACATGCTACGTGCGCGCCTCTACTACGACACGTGCGCGCCTCTACATCGACCAGTATGTACGTACACGTTCGTGACCAGAATGACAACGCTACGTATGCTTTGACCAGGTAGGTCCCGACTGCCAAGAACTTCATTGCGTGCAAAGATGTAGCTGGCGGGTCCCAGCACTCAGGGGGGGTGAATCATTTTTTTTGCTCGGATGCACTTCCTTGCGTGCGAAGATGTAGCTAGTAGGTCCCAACAGTCACGGGGGAAATGTTTTTTCACGAAATACAGTTGCCCGTCCGGTGGGTCCCTACTGTCGGGTGGAGGAATAATTATTTTGCGTGTAATAAGGAGGCACTTCCTTGCGGCCGCCATGGACCCAGCTGTCAGCCTCTCCATGTACAGTACTCTTCCGATGGAAGTCGTTCCTTGACCACGTTGACCATGCCGCGCCGAGAGCACCAGGGCGGTGGACGACTGCGAAGCCTAGGAAGGGGATGAAGCAGAGCAGGGGAAGACGCGGTAGTGGAAGCCCACTTGGAGAGGAGTACGAGGGTTCACTGGTTCGGCTGCGGTGTGAGGCTGCCGTCACCACAGGGCATGGCCAGCGGTGGGAATAGTAGGGGCGGTGAGGCCTCTGCGGCAGCACAGCCGGCCACGAGAGGCAGGACCATGCGGCACGACCTACGCTGCTTTGGGCGGCTGGAGCAAGAAGACCAGAGGTTGAAGAAGCACTACGGCCGTTGGATGGATATCGTACGATCACTGGAGCTAGAATCGTGCATATTGACTAAGTTGACAAAGCACTCCCACTATAGTAGGCCGACAAGTCAGCCTCCCACTATACTGGGTCCCAGCTAGCAGGGGAGTATTCATTTTTTTTGTGCGTAATAAGGAGGCACTTCCTTGTGTACGAAGATATAGCTGGTGGGTCCGAGCTGTCAGCGGCGGTAACGTTTTCTTCATGAAATACAGAGGCCCTTTTGGTGGGTCCCAGATGTCAGGTGGAGGAATCATTATTTTGCGCGTAATAAGGAGGCATTTCCTTGCGTGCGGTCATGGACCCAGCTGTCAGCCTCTCCATGTACAGTCCACTTCAGATGCATGTCGATCGTTGACCACGTTGACCAGGCCGCGCCAAGAGCACCAGGGCGGTGGACGACGGTGAGGCCTAGGAAGGGAACGACAAGGAGCCAGGGAAGACTCGGCAGTTGTTTCCCAAGCGGAGGGGAGTATGACTGTACGAGGGTTTACTTGTTCGTCTGCCGTCGCCGGAGAATAACAGCAGGTGTGGGTGAGTAGAGGGATGGCTAAGCCAGCGATGGGTGTAAGGCGGGGCGGTGAGGCTCACAAGGCAAAGACAAATGGCCGCAGGAGGAGGGAGCAGCAGTCCTGGCCAAGCGGTTGTTTGAGCGACTGGAGCAGGAAGAGCAGAGATTGAAGAAGGACGACGGCTGTTGGATGGACATCCAATAGTCACTGCTTGTGCGTCAACCTATTTTTTAGGAAAGTCTCAAACCTGTGGAAAACAGCATATAGTCCGTCTGCCATTATTTCTAATAATTGACAGCCCATTTGCTAATTCTGAAGGTGTTTTTTGGAGCCCATATTCTTTTTGTTAGTATTACATCCCATATTGTGGCCATGGTTAAAAAATTATACGAAATTTTGCATATTTCGGTGCGGACTGAACTGATTTTAATCCTGAAATTTCAAGTCACATTCAAACTGATTTTAAAAATAAATGTATATCAATATAAAATCCAACAAATTGTCCATGCATAAAAATTAATGCAATTTAAAATCTCAAAATGAAAAAAAAGAAATTTGAACTAGTTTCCGGTTTGATGTGTTTTAAAAATGTACAACCCATTTCTCATTACTGATAGACCATTTTCTCTGCCAGCCGAATGAAGCTCTCCTCGTCTTGAAAGATTTGAAGCCCAACAAGCCTGACAAAGCGACTTACTTGGCAAATCAGAAAAAAAACTGGGCTAGCCATTTTCAAAAAGAAAAAAAAACTATTGGGCTGGTCTGTGGTAAACATAAAAGAGAAGACTCTCTAGACAGGCCAGAGTGCCCCGCACAGCCTAGTTGACACCCTACTTCCGTCTCAAAAACAAATTAGATAAATGCCACTCCAATTATGGCGATTCATAAAAATGCCACTGCAATTTCCAAACTTTGAAAAATGCCACTGCAATTTTTGCAAACTTTGGAAAATGCCACTGCAATTTGCAAACTTTGAAAAACACCACTCCAGACTTCGAAAAATGCCACTGGAAATGACATTTTTCAAAGTTTGGAAATTGCAATGGTATTTCTCAGAAACACCAGATTTGGAGTGGCATTTATCAAATTAGCCCAAAATAAAAATAATTGGGCGAGCTGCTGGGTCCCTGGTGTCAGCCGCTCATTGTGCAATTCTCTCGTTTATTGACTACGTTGACAATGGCATGGGACCCAGATGTCAGAAATCCATTAGGAGGAGCCATTTTTTATTGGCTTGAAATAAGGAGGCACTTGCTTGCGTACTGCCATGACCTTGTTGGGTCCCTGCTGTCATCCTCTCCACGTACAATCATCTCCTGATTGTGTACGCGTCAACTTGGTAGGCCCACACGTACAATCATCTCCTGATGCCACGACCGTGGAGGACAAATACAACCCATTAAAAAATAACAGCCCATTCCATATGTTCAAACGGAATGTTCAACATTCAGAGCAAAGTAACAGGTCTAATCCACATATAGAGTACTGAACTTCCATGTTGACAACCATCATAGCCAAGTTAACTATCTACTCCCACTAATACTCTAGTAGCATACAAGTACTAACTTACTCTTAGCTAATTAGACGATGCCGGCCGCCATCTGCGGTACACGCTAAACACCGGCACCGGCGTCCTCCGCCTCGCCTCCGACTTGCCAGAGGTGCGATAGGGCGCGTTGCTCGCGCGCGTTGGCCCTTTCCATGTCGGTGTGGTCCACCGAAGCTTCGGCTTCTAAGCAGGAAACCCACTTGACGAGCTGGTAGTAAAAATTGGCGTCGCGAACGCGTGCGTGCCCGACAGCCTCCAGGGCTATTTGCCGTGCGCCGACCTCCACGTAGTCGGCCCAGTTGCGGGTGCTCTCTCGCGACTCAGAGCATCGGTGCGTTGCTGCTCCATGTCTCACTGGCGGCGCAAATCGGTGATACGCTGCTCCTCCGCCAAGCGGTCACGCTCCAACAACTCCTGCTCCTCCGCTAGGCGGTCGCGCTCCAACAAGTCCTCGATCTCCGCATTGCCATATAAAGACCGATAGAATGCCTCCCCCACCGTCTGCCTTCCGTGAAAAATCGAACAGTAGTTCCGGCGATGACCGCCTCCGGCATCGCCTATCACGGATGGGCGGGGGCATGGCGGACGTGGTGAGAGCGAGGATAAGTGGCGAGCGACGTCGGGCCAGTGGGGGCTTATGAGGATAGGGCAAGTTGGGTCACAGTGCCACCGGAGAAGGCCGGGAAACAATACTTATAGGCGGAAGGTAGCGCGACGGTCATCGAAATTCAATGCATAATTAAGCAGGCATGGCTTAGCGCGCCAGCTTGCCATGGAAAACTAGAGAAACTGAGATTATGACTGTGCCATCCCGTCCCATCCGTGCTGGGTCGCACACCAACATGACGGTCAAACGAGTGCACTCGAATCATCTCCCTCCTTGTCAATAATGATTCCACGAATTTAAAAGGCCTGCAACAGTTAAAGTGCATCTTTTTTCACATCAGTAAGCTGCCCTAATTATGGCCGGCTGCATGTAGGCACTCAAAATCGCTCGCAGCTAGTACATGGAGCAGCATGCAATGAGTCGTAGCCGAGGGCATTAGTTGATGAACTTTAGCTGGGTGATAAGGCATTTGCGAATGTTTCGTTGGTAGTTTCTTCAGATTTGCATGGCATTTTCTTCACAACAGCTTGTCAGTTTCTTCAGAGGTAGGCATTTTTATTCAAAAAACTGCCACTTCGGATCTTGCGTCGCAACTAAAACTGCCAGGAGCGCATTATTAGGCTAGCTAGTGATCGATCAGTAACTTGTAAACACTGAGCGAACAGAAATAAGGAACTGTTAATGCATCTCAATGGTTCACAGATCATATACAAATATGTAGCTCCAAAAGCAAAGATCAGCCACTTCGGATCTTGCATCGCAACTAAAACCAACTAGTATGATTCCCATACATAAGATCAACATGTTAATGCATCTCAATGATTCCCAGATCATATACAAATAAGTAGCTCCAAAAGCAAAGGTCTAGAAAAAACATCTGTTCTGCCTACTAACATGGATGCTTCTCTTGGCCGACATTCAATACACACTGAAAGAGAAATTTGTTTGTGAAGTCTACAATTCCTCTTGCAAACGCAAGTGGCTTCACCAACAGCTGGAACCATGAGAATGAACCACACATGATGGAGGAACATCCACTGCAATATGATTTGGTCTTCTCTCGATCACACCGCGAGACTATTTTCGGAATACAAACTTGAACTTAGGAAAAATGATGCCCATTGTATAATTAGACCAAAGCAATGAGGCACCTAGTGTTGGACAACAAATAGTACAGTACTACTTTTCTGCAGTCCATGAAGTGACTATCCAATCTTTCTGTGTCTATTTTCAAACGGCACTGCATGCAGTGACTATACTATTCTCTTGTGCAGTTTAACCAAAATTGCGGTCACTATGTGTGTTTACCAAATAGCAACGGGCAGACATCTCTGTCTGCACAAATATCAAGCATCTAGTAAACATATACCCCACATTGTATTTTCGGTTTAAACATGTCTCGTCCGCTTAGCATCTGTCATGTTTTGCACTGGACATTGATACAGTCATGTTTTGCCATGGACAATTTCATATTGAATTGATTTGCTGCTTCAGAGCAGAAATATAGCGCCTATTCTTCACCAGACCAAGGATATCCATGTTTGCACAAATGGAAGAGGTGAAATCGATACAACCGAAATTGAGCATCCAATCATTGAATCATGTCCTGCACCTCCAATGTAGGTCCACCCTGCCAATAAATTCACATGCAAACCACTAGTATTACTATCTAATGACAGTACAAAAAGAGTAGCAAGATAGTAGCAAACCATGTACCTTCGTAATGAACAACTCATAGTGCCACCAATTGGATATAAAGGTTTGTAAGAAAACATGCTCTTAATGTTGAACCAGTTGGACTTTTTGTGCAGTTCCACTCAAATCGAGCATCCCTGTTTGCATAGATATTGAAAGTGTGATTACTATAAAAGTGGCACTAGTTGAAGCATGGACTCACAAATATAAGCATTCCAATTTCTTAATGGGAAAAGGTAGCAAGACTGTTTCTAACCACCTGTTTGAAGGAATAAATACGGCAAGAGTGGCTGATATCTGAAAGGCATCTATAGTTCCTTCTGAAAGAATGATCAATTCCTGACACTTCCTCATTTTTTAAGCATATTTTGTGCAGTTCAACTAAAATAAAATGCCATCACCGCCTTGACAATTCAGTGACACTGTACAAAAGGAAATGACTTATCATTACATCATGATGTCAGGTATGTAGTCCACAGGCATTAGAGACAAACTTACAGACCTCCTCCGATAACATAATGAACATTCATTTTAACAAAGGTGTGACTAGCTTTACCGAGATAATTTGAGTGAACTCTACACCCTTTGTTCCTTAATATAAGACGTTTTTGCGGTTCAATTTAAAGTACCCAAACGTCTAGTATTTAGAAAAATAGGTAGTAGTTTTCTTGAGCACATATCTAGGGAAGCTTGCCACACTTTATTTATGTCCATACGCTAATGCAACACCATTCAAAATTTCGAATACTACAAATATACACTAATACAGTGGCTAGTGCAACAGTAGAGTAGTCATTTTATTACAGGGTACAATACAATGGTTTTATTGAACTGATTTCAATAAACTCTAGCACTGGAAGATTTCTATAAGAATTAACAATACAAAATGTAAAGGAAACAGGTTTCAGCATTGGTATACTAGCTGTGCATGAGCATTAAACCAAATACAAAAGTCTGAAGGTAACTCGCATTATTAACTAATGACAGTATAAAAAGATTGCAAACCATGTACCTCCAAGGTAAATATCATTTCGAACTTGGGGGACCTTAAAATTGCTATCCCAATCTTGATAATCGATCAAACATAAAAACTTGATCGAACGAATCAAGAGAACAGCCGGAGGAGGAGGTGCCCACTCTTGACCTTTCCTCTTGTCTTCATATTTTTTTGTGCAGTTTAACCAAAATAAAATGACATCAGCGCCTTGGCATTTTTGTGACACCCTACAAAAAAATTAACTTATCTCATGAAAGTGAGGTATGTAATCTATAAGCATTAACAATGCAAAATTCTGAAGGTAGTGACAAGTTTCATCGTTGGTATACTGGCTGTGCAACAGCATTAGATGCCTTAGCTGAAAAATCTTTAATACATCCACAATCAACAGGTAACCCTGAGATAATCCAGTGACATTAAATGGCATTGCTTAAATTTATCGGTGGCATTAGACTGAGTGCGGCATTAGTTAAATGTGGAATCACTTCAGCAGTAGCATTGCTTGACTTGACTGTTGGCATTATACTAACAGCAAAAAAGTGACAATAAGAGCATGGGAGGCCCATTCGGATAGTGGGCGCACCAGTACGATGTACCTCCACGGATGCATAGAGTGGTGAGGGAGGTATGGTTGCCCAGAGCAACAAATATCCAGGAAGCATATGTGGATTATGTCCCATTTTTGTTCTGTTTAGCCACCTTTTTCCTATGTGAGGACAACAAACCGATCGACCTGGTCATTATCTATTGCATTGTCATGCCTTTCTACCCTCCTTCAACCAAGAGACACGAGACTCGTTCCTTAGCTACTGATTTTCTCCTTTTCAACCTAGATGCAGGTTCGATGCCTACTCTCTTGGACAAGATAGCTTCCCTTCCTTCCCTTATTCAACCTGCATATGGATTAGTCTGCATGAAGTAGGGTTTCCATTAATAGTGCAAATTAAGGTTTTCGTCTGCGTGACCAACAGAGCAGAGGATAGCAAATTGGGAAGATGGTGGAGTGGAAAAAGATCCACATGCAGCGACATGGAAGATGGGGCAATAGAACAAGGGTATGGTTCAAAAAGAGGTACCATACCTGAGGGTCAGCGGGAAGTGGCTTCGCTCGTGGTCGTCGTCCTCCGCATGCACTATGGCAGCGAAGCCAGGACGGAGGCCATCCTGCTGGGCGCTTAGGTCCGAGAGGACGGCCTTGTCATCGGGCAGGTGACCTCGCCACGACAACGAAAAGGCCAACCTGCATCGTCCTTTTTCTTCCCCGGCGGATCGGTGACCACCAGTGAGGAGGGAGAGAGAGGTCGTCTTTTTAGATCTGGAGAGAGGGTGATAGTGTGAGAAGCAAGTAGGCAGCCCTTAGCAGGAAAGCTCTAAAACTCCAACCTATAAATCTTTTTTATACTACTAGTACTAGAGGTGCAGTAGTGGTAGAGTAGTTTATATTTTCTCTGCAAATAGTACAAGTTAGTCGTTCTTGAAAACTGAACGCCACGCCATTAAAAAAAGGTTGATAACTAATGCCACACCTCGGGCCAACGCGGCCAGATCGCATTTTGCACGAGAAATTACACACCATGTTTCAGTGACACGTGTTCCCATTCCAACATGTCAGTGAGACGATGGCGAGTCCTTTTGTACAATTTCTGAAAGGACGTGTAGGCCGGGGTGCCTCTTCGTGTACCGTGGCAAACTGGCAACCGTCCACCAACTCTTCGCCTTTCCCTCTCGATTTGGAACTGTTGTGGCATGCTCTTCCTCCCTCCTCCATTTGCCTTCACCCTTCCTTCTGCCATTGTTCGATAGTCTTCTCCATGGAGGGAACAAGCCGGAAACGACCCCGTTATTCTTGCCCCAATCTGAAAGATGACGTGGTGGGGGAACGCATTTATCGGTGCGACGTCATCACCTCGGCTAGCATGGCAGGTTCATTCAAGACCATTCTTGACTCAACTAATAACATCATTACAAGGAACCCAAGGGTCCAGGCGTGGTTTGATCTCCCTTATCTTCTTTGCTATAAGCCTGTTCGCATGGGTGCGGATGACGGAGGCCTCACCTTGTGCAAGTTGATGCCGCTTGATAACGATACGTGTGATGTCAAGATGCCATCGCTTCAGGGTATGGCCTGGGCTGGCGCAAATGGAGATTGGGTTGTTTATATTGGGTACAATTGCGAGTGGTAACTTTTGAATGTGTACACTCGTCAGCGAATTCCACTTCCAAAAATCTCAGAGTGCCCTGAGGTTGAGCACACAGATGATTTACGTACGTTCAAATACGATCATGGTGACTGTCGGCTACGGAAGATAGCAATTTGTCGAGTTCCAAACCGCTCTTTGAATTACAAGAACTATCAAGTTGTTGCTATCTTCGACAAGCTTGTTGTCGTCGTTACTGATTCCATGGTTCGTCCATGGATATTGCTCAAAAATCAGTTTCTGTACACGGATGAGTACTGCGATGCTATTGAATACGAGGATCTTGTATTTGCTGCCACCACTCGTGGACTGTTTTTGCATGGGATCCTCGTAGTTTCGGTACATTTGTCTTCCACCATAATTATAATTGTTTCAGCCACATGCATGCGGGTTAGCAAGTTTCCCTTTACTTATTAACCTTCTTGTGTTTCCAAGGTCCTGTGAACATTCCACCACCTATACTTGAAAATTTTTATAACCAAGGGGGAGATGATGATGGTGATGGTCACGAGCATGAGGACGAGCATAACTTATATATTCAGTGGCGCCTGGCAACTTAATCCGATGGATCACCTCTTCTTGTATGTATACAATGCACTGATATTGTTACTACTGAGGGAGCACGTGTTGTCTCCCATGGTCTCCCTCTCCGGACCTATTCCAACACCCGTTGCAGGGTATTCGGGATGGATACTAGTGTGCTAGCGCCAACACCTTCTCCCTGGTACAGTATTGATAGTCTTTGAGCAAACTCGCTCTTCCTTGGACCAAACTATCCAATGATGGTTAAAGGCGATCCAGCTGCTGTTGACACAACATTACTACCATTTATGAGAAGCAACTGTATCTGTACCTCGGACATTGCGGTGGTTCCCTACCTTGCTCCTGATATATGCCGCTTCAGCCTGGATGATCAGTCCTGCGTTGCTCTCGATATTGACAATAGCTGGCCCTTCCCAGAGCACCTATGGTTCAAAGCAAGCGTTTCCAACACCAAGGATTGGTTGAGTTTAAGTTCATTTCATTGCTTGTTATTTGTTGTGTGATGAAAACTTCAGTATTTACTAGTATGTTTTGTTGGAAATAATCTATAATCCAACATGTATCATCGTTGTCGTTGTGTGTTGATGACTTGTACCATGTAATGAATGGTACATTTGCAAATGCTTGTCATAGACTCAATTTATGAATGGTTTTCAAGTCACTTCTTGGAGTGTGAGTACCGTAGTAGTATAGCCAGCATCCGGTTAGTATATGAAGTTGCCACATCACATAGAGCCAACCTAATATTGGAGTACCAGATCTGAGATGTACCAGATGAATGACTCCAAGTTCGACCACCGTGATGCTAGGTGTGAGTCGAGGAACACTGTTGGAGAGTCCCCCCTCATAATTTTCCTACATTGGTCGTTTGATTCATAGGATAGAATGCTACAGGATTTTTTCCCTATGTAATCATGTTTTAATTAGCAATCTAGCATCCACTCCAACTTTTGTTTCACTTCCATTGATCCTACGAAGAGAGTACTTGCTCTAAATGATGTGCCGCTGCAAGAGCCGCCTTTATTAATTAACCATGCTCTAAAAAGGTGGACCAGCTTTGGCTATAGTAGTACTGTACTAGGTTAGTAGGTGAACTTGCGCTCGGCTCTTCTCCTCTTCCGGAAGTCGAACAATAATGATGGTACTACTTCTGGCAATCTGATACCAAATGAACTGATGCACGTCCACCGTCTGTAACAAAAAGTTTCTCCTCGTGCCACGAGCCACTGCGCACGCGTTGGCGAGGGAGAAGGCGTAATAAGAAAGCTTCTCATCATTCTGCGAGTTGACGGGACACATCAAAGCTACGTATTTATTAGTGCTCTCTTCGAAAAGGGCCGACCATGTCCATGGCTACCATCCCGTGCTCTGTCATTGAGTACATGCGCTATTCACGTGCCATCGAGGAGAAAAAATATTGCATAGTACTAGGTGCCATCGAAGTGCATGAATCACTTACGCACTGCATATCTCCATTTTCTTGCAGGAGACGCCACCTTGATGCTAGATGTCACGCATGTCATGGAGGCATATAGTATGATTTTATAAAATGGAGGCATATAGATGTCCCGCGTGTCGGCAACAGGATGAACAAAGCTCATGTCTTAAGCGAAAGAGTGGAACAACATAGATTCCCGACGACCGAGAAGGAGCTACAAACCTCGGGGTGGAGCGTCTGCACTAATAATATTTTATATTATTCAGCGATATAAAATCAACCAAATCTCTCCACGTTCCTATACTATTCTATAGTATGAGAATAACTTTTAACGTAAGCCATTGATTCACTCTATCCAATGATCATAGATGGAAAATCCAAACAAAACCAAGCATTGGATCAACTCTTTTTTTGAGATCAACTCTTTTAGCACTGAGATTTTTGCTGCCTGCCCACCTAGCCCACCTATATATCCGCCCACGTGTGATGACCACGGGAGCTATCCACTCAGATTGTATGTTAAAAAAATAAAGGTCGATAACTAATGCGGCACCTCGGGCCAACGCGGCCAGATCGCATTTTGCACGAGAAATTACACACCATGTTTCATTGACATGTGGTCCCGTTCCAACATGTCAATGAGACGACGGCGAGTCCTTTTGTACAATTTCTGAAAGGATGTGTAGGCCGGGGCGCCTCTTCATGTACCGTGGCAAACAGGCAACCGTCCACCGACTCTTCGCCTTTCCATCTCGATTTGGAACTGTTGTCACACGCTCTTCCTCCCTCCTCCATTTGCCTTCACCCTTCCTTCTACCATTGTTCGATCATCTTCTCCATGGAGGGAACAAGCCGGAAACGACCCCGTGATTCTTGCCCCAATCTGAAAAATGATGTGGTGGGGGAACTCATTGATCGGTGCGACATCATCACCTCTGTTAGCATGGCAGGTTCGTTCAAGACCATTCTCGACTCAACTAATAACATCATTACAAGGACCCAAGGGTCGAGGAGTGGTTTTATATCCCTTATCTTCTTTGCTATAAGCCTGTTCGCATGGGCGCGGATGACGGAGGCCTCGCCTTGTGCAAGTAGATGCCGCTTGATAACGATACGTGTGATGTCAAGATGCCATCGCTTTAGGTTAAGGCCTGGGCTGGCGCAAATGGAGATTGGGTTGTTTATATTGGGTACAGTTGCGAGTGGGAACTTGTGAATGTGTACACTCGTCAGCGGATTCCACTTCCAAAAATCTCCGAGTGTCTTGAGGTTGAGCACAAAGATGATCTACGTATGTTCAAATACGATCATGGTGACTGTCGTCTACGGAAGATAGCAATTTGTCCAGTTCCCAACCGCAATTGGAATTACAAGAACTATCAAGTTCTTGCTATCTTCGACAAGCTTGTTGTCGTCCTTCGTGGTTCGACTGGATGGATATTGCTCAAAAATCAGTTTCTATACACGGATGTGTACTGTGATGCAATTCAATACGAGGGTCTTGTGTTTGTTGCCACCACTCGTGGCACTGTTTTTGCATGGGATCCTCGTAGTTTCAGTATGTTTGTCTTCACCGTAATTATAATTGTTTCATCCACATGCATGCGAGTTAGCAAGCTTCCCTTCTCTAGTAATTAACCTACTTCTTGTGTTTCCAAGGTACAGTGAACATTCCACCACCTATACTAGAAAATTTTTATAACCAAGGGGGAGATGATGATTGTCGGCGTCAAAACCGGCGGATCTCGGGTAGGGGGTCCCAAACTGTGCGTCTAAGGCGGATGGTAACAGGAGGCGGGGGACACAATGTTTACCCAGGTTCGGGCCCTCTCGATGGAGGTAATACCCTACTTTCTGCTTGATTGATCTTGATGATATGAGTAGTACAAGAGTTGATCTACCACGAGATCGTAGAGGCTAAACCCTAGAAGCTAGCCTATGGTATGATTGTTGTTGTCCTACAGACTAAACCCTCCGGTTTATATAGACACCGGAGGGGGCTAGGGTTACACAGAGTCGGTTACAAGGGAGGAGATCTACATATCCGTATTTTCCAAGCTTTCCTTCCACGCCAAGGAGAGTCCCATTCGGACACGTGACGAAGTCTTCAATCTTGTATCTTCATAGTCCAACAGTCCGGCCAAAGGATATAGTCCGGCTGTCCGGATACCCACTAATCCAGGACTCCCTCAATAGCCCCTGAACCAGGCTTCAATGACGATGAGTCCGGCGCGCAGTTTGTCTTCGGCATTGCAAGGAGGGTTCCTCCTCCGAATACTCCATGGAGGATTTTGAACACAACGATAGTGTCCGGCTCTGCAAAACAAGTTCCACATACTACCGTAGAGAGAATAATATTACACAAATCTAATCTACTGACGCATTCGGTAGCATGACATCACACCATGGCCCGGTCGTTATTCGAACCGTTTTTCTCAACCAGCCTTGGCACATATTGCGAGGTGGTTTCCTTGGCACGTCTTGTTGAAGCAGAGATCGTGTCCCCTTATCACGGGATTCTCATCAATACAGACGTGGGTAACTCAACCGCGCCATCAATTACGGCGCTTGGGAATAAGTGAGTTTACTAGGCAGGTGGGGGCGTAGAGTTTCGTCCGCCCTTATAAAGGGATAAGGGTTCACCCTTTTCACCCACGCCTTCTTCCTCCTTGCTCATCCATTCTCGCGCACTCGAGCTCCAACAACCAAGCTTGCGTCTTTCTCCTCAAACCGTTCCCAGCATGTCCAGAGCGGGAGGCAAGTGGATGAAATCCTCCGTCACGGAGGAGGACATCAAAAAGCTGCGGGGAGCCGGATACTTGGCCGCGGATATCACGCATCGGCTGACCAACGCGGGGCAGATCATCCCTACCCCGGAATCTCACGAGCGGGTAGTTTTTCTCACCCACTTCATCCGCGGACTAGGATTTCCTCTCCACCCATTCGTCCGCGGCCTCATGTTCTACTAAGGGCTGGACTTCCATGATCTGGCCCCAAACTTCATCCTCAACATCTCGGCGTTTATCGTCGTGTGCGAGGCCTTCCTCCGCATCCGGCCCCACTTCGACCTGTGGATGAAGACCTTCAATGTTAAACCGAAGGTGGTGGACAAAATGGTGCCATGGTGGACAAAATGCCTAACGTCACATGGCTCGAGGGCTCCTATGTGGAGACCATAAAGGGGTGGCAATCGGGGTGGTTCTACATCACCGAGCCGCGCGACACGAAATGGGTGGCGGCCCCCGAGTTCCGATCCGGAATCACCATGCGGCTCACCTCCTGGAAAGAAAAGGGCTTGTCCTGGGGTAACCCGATGAAGCTGATCGGACTCCAGACCTGCATCAAGAACATGATGAACAAGAAAATCAAGCTCGTCAACGTGGTCCAGGTCATGCTCTTCCGCCGGATCCTCCCGTGTCAACAACGGGCATTCAATTTATGGGAGTTCAACCCGACCCAGCACCAGAATCTGCGTGAGCTCTTTGACACGACGCACAAGGACGTCTGGAGGGTGCTGTTCAAGGGCGCCGAGGTGCCCCCTTCCCTTACCGAGGACCACGGACTCAGCACACAGCGCCACGCCAGTTCGGTAAGTTCTTTTATTCCTTATAGGGTATTTATTATCCCCAGTTTAATAACATGCGGGATCTAAGCCTCCATGCCTTTAACAGGACTGGGTGGAGATAACGGAGCAGATTAACTGTCCAGGCCCCCTGCCCGAAGATCCAGCGGATGCTCTCCTAACGGAGATGCTGACCCCGGCACCTTATGAGGTGCCGGAGAAGAAGGCCAAGAAGAAGGCCACGGGGACCCGAAAGGGTCCCCGACGTCAGGTGATATTGGACTCATCGTCTGATAAATCCAAGGCGCTGTCCTCCCATGAAGACGAGGAGGAGGAAGAGGAAAGTTCTCCCCCCCAGCCGGGGGAGACAAGAAGAGGAAGGTCGCCCCAACCGGGGAGGCCGATGGGTCCAAGAAGGGAAGGACTCTCCTTCCGGACTGTTCCACGACAGCCACCCATAGCAACGACGAGTGGTTGCTCAGGGACAAGCCCCTGGCGAAGTCGTAAGTATCCGGATGCCATTGTAATTCATGATATGTTTTATTGCACTGCTTCTCATCGCACCGAACATGATCGTGCAGTCCGCCCCGAGCCCGCATCCACGTATCTTCGTCGGATGGTTCTTTGGACTCGTCGGATATGAATAGCGATTCACTTCCGACCGCCTCTTCCCCTCGCACTACGGACAACGCCGAGGTGTTGTCTCAGAAGGCACCAAGCCGAGGGGAGGTAGTTCTGGAGGCGCCTCGAGGCGACCTTCCGGACCCTGGGCCCAAAGGAGGCAAGACTCCTGTGGGCTCCAAGTTCGGCCCCCAGCCGGACACTATGCCGGAACCTCGAGTGGTTCCGGACTCGCAAAGCGACTTCGCTAAGAGGGGCAAGCCGCCCGTGCCGGTGGCCCCTGTCCGTCCAGAGGCACCGGACAACTTGCTGGAAGCGCTTCGGGGCGCTTCCATCGGCGAAGAGCACCACACTATTATGAGTGCAGTGATCGAGAAGGTTCAGTCCGCCAAGGACAGACTGACCGAAGCTTGCGCCAGCCTTCTAACAGGCTTTCAGGTAAGTAATCGAAATATAGGAAAATATTACCGCATAGACAGTAGACCCTGATGCTCTATTTGGCATTCGCAAAGAAAATCCGAATAGAGGATCGAATAATAACCACAGGAGTCTAATCCGGATGTGTCTATATGCATATGCAGGCGTCGCTGCTGGCTGCCACCACACGTACTGCAGAGGTCAATGCCCTGAAGCAGGACCTTGAGCGGTCCGAGGAAGAGCTGGGCCTTACCAAGAGGCAGCTCGAGGAGAGCAAAGGTAAGCAATACCTTGTCGATATATTAGAAAGAAAGTTGGTTGCAAAATAATAGGATCATCATGAATGTGCCAGGGCCACGACGGAGGTGGCGACCGAGAAAAAGGCGCTGTCCGAGGCCGAAAGCAAAGTGGCCAAGGAGCGCAGTGACCGAGAAAAGCAAGAGGCCCGAGTAGGCGAGGTGCTGTAAGAGCTCCAGGCTCTCGTGAAGAAGCACGAGTCCTTGGAGCTTGACTCTAAGACGCGAGAGTCCGAGCTGAAGCCCAGAAGGCCCTCCAGGAAATTGAGGCGGTTAAGAAGATTGCGGCGGGTAAGGCATTCATTATGCAACGCAAGTGCGTGAAACAAAATTTCCTTTTACTTACCCGAGTTCGTAGATCTTCCCCGCAGTGTGTCTGATGCCGCAGAGTTCTACTGGGCCGAGGAGGGAAGCTCGACGGAGAAGTTGTTCTGGTCTCAGTATACTGGGACCGAACACCCAATGCCCTTGAGCGACCAGCTGAAGAAATTGGTCGAACTCCACAAGGCGGCGATCCCCTTCCCAACAGCTACTTTGGCCTGGTGAGGCGGCTTGTGGATGCCTGCCCCCAGTTTGAGGTCATCAAGCGGTCCATATTCATCGAAGGTGCATGTAGGGCTTTTGCCCAGGCGAAAGTGCACTGGGCGAAGATGGACGCTGAGAAGCTGGTGAAGGAGGGGCCGCCGCAAGGCAAGGAGCATCGCCACCCCGAAATGTATTATGATGGTCTCCTGAAGGGTGCCCGCCTTGTGCGGAGGAGTGTACCAAAGATGTAATTTTTGAATGAACGTGCTCATGTGATCCTTTAATGTGAAAACTAGTTCACTTGCGCTATGCAACGCTTTTTGAATTTAAAATATTACCTTCTGTGCGGCCGTTTATCAAATCAGAGAGTTGGCCAGTCATCGGCTTCTGCCCCCATGCAGCTAGTACTGGGGTGCGGGATAAATCTGAGCACTCTTTTCCCCATCTTTCGGTCCTCTGAGGGAGGTGCTCAGTGCAACGAACCAGGCAATCGGACTATAATGCTTTATCACTCTCACTTAGCCATAGAAGTCTACAATTTTAAATTTTTGCGAAGCCCCTAGTATTCGGAGGGCCGAATTTGGGGCGCTATATACGCCTAAGTCGGACAAGGCCGACTCCTCACCCGAAGCGGAAAAAGTCTTTAAGGACTTGAGACCTCTCGAACAGCGACCAGCTCTCGCCTCATCATGACAACAGTTTTGGCTTTCTTATCGAGGTGCTCGTCCGAAGAACCGGGACACAATCGCAGATAGTTCTCCCAGTGCTACCTTAGCCGATATAGCGGAACGTAAGGTACCAAAACATGGGAGCCGGGCAAACCCAACTATTGACCCAAGAAATGATTCGGAGCTGATGCATATAATGATATAAGTTCGGGGTGCCGCACTGTCGAAAGTGTTCAGACTTCTCACGCGGTATTATGGGGTATACGGAAGCCCCTGGTGTATTGGCCATACAAGGATGTACGGGTGCTAATTGTTATAAATAAACATATATAAAAAAGAACAAAGAATGCAATAATAGACTAGTTCTATGCATTGTTTATTCCAAGAATACGTCGAAGTGTACTGATACAAGTAGTGCGATAAGCAAAAAATAGGACTATTTGACATGTCCTATCCAAGGGCAAGCTGCGGACTGGTATTTAAAGCAGGTATTTCGCTCGTTATCAGAGACCACCTGGGGATTCCATTGTACGATGTAGCTTCATGTCTCCTTGGTTGTTGTATTACATGTCCGGCAATCGCACTGCCTGACAGGGCTTCTAGAGGGTAAGGCCCTGAAAGAGAGAAAATGATAAAGGTATTCAGCCCCTAGGGCGGTTGAGCCGCACTGTGGGACGTGCCATGGTCGTGCCCCCGCCTATGCCCATGGTATTTTCAATGCGTAATTATGTACGCGCGGCACGGATTTTTCCGTTCGACTGGGACTAGGGTGGGGGCCGAATTGCTAGGCGAAGCTCAACGCGCGTGCGCGATCCTGCTAGGTGTTACTCCGGACTCGCTTGACGGTGTCCGGGGGCTTTATTGCCGAATTGGTGGATTGCCTTAAGAGGCTGCTTTGTGCTTCTGCTGCGAGGGCCGCAGTGTGCTCCTCCGTGTGGAGCGAGCGCTCTGTATTTCCATTGACTGGTATGACCCCCCTAGGTCCTGGCATCTTGAGCTTAAGGTATGTGTAGTGCGGCACCGCATTGAATCTTGCAAATGCGGTTCGCCCGAGCAGTGCGTGATAGCCGCTACGAAACGGGACGATATCGAAGATTAACTCCTCGCTTCGGAAATTGTTTGGAGATCCGAAGACCACTTCCAGTGTGATTGAACCCGTGCAATGGGCCTCTACACCTGGGATGACGCCTTTAAAGGTCATTTTTGTGGGTTTGATCCTCAAGGGGTCTATTACCATTTTGCGCACTGTATCCTGATAGAGCAGGATCAGGCTGCTGCCGCCGTCCATAAGGACTCGAGTGAGGTGAAATCCGTCAATGATGGGGTCTAAGACCAATGCGGCAGATCCGCCATGTCGGATACTACCGGGGTGATCCCTGCGATCGAAGGTGATCGGACAAGAGGACCATGGGTTGAACTTTGGGGCAACGGGCTCCATCGCATAGACGTCCCTTAATGCACGCTTCCGTTCCCTCTTGGGTATGTGGGTTGCGTATATCATGTTCACTGTCCTCACTTGTGGGGGGAACCTCTTCTGTCCTCCCGTGTTCGGCGGCCAGGGCTCCTCCTCCTCGTCACTATGCAGCCCCTTGTCCTTGTTTTCGGCATTTAACTTGCTGGCCTGCTTGAACAACCAGCATTCTCTGTTGGTGTGATTGGCTGGCTTATCGAGGGTGTCGTGTATTTGACACGAGCGATCGAGTATGCGGTCCAAACTGGACGGGCCCGGATTATTTCTTTTGAATGCCTTTTTCCGCTGACCGGATTTAGAGCCACTGAATCCGGCATTGACTGTCGTATCCTCGGTGTTATTGTCGTTGTTGCGGCGCTTGTGTCTGCTGCGACGTGGTCTGCCGTTGCTATCCTTGGTGTCTGAAGTGCCAAGGTTCCTTCATATGTTGTTGCTGCGATCCAGCCAGCTATCCTCTCCCGCGCAGAAGCGGGTCATGAGTGTCGTGAGGTCTGCCATAGACTTCGGCTTCTCCTGGCCGAGGTGTCGGGCGAGCCACTCATCACGGATGTTATGCTTAAATGTTGCTAAGGCCTCTGCATCCCGATAGTCGACAATTTGATTTTTCTTGGTTAGGAACCGTGTCCAGAATGGCCTGGCCGATTCCCCCGGCTGTTGAGTGATATGGCTCAAGTCATCGGCATCTAGTGTTCGCACATAAGTGCCTTGGAAGTTGTCGAGGAATGCATCTTCCAGATCCTCCCAACAGCCAACGGAGTCTGCTGGCAAGCTATTCAGCCAATGCCGAGCTTGTCCTTTGAGTTTTAGTGGGAGGTACTTGATGGCATGTAGATCATCACCGCGGGCCATGTGGATGTGGAGGAGGAAATCCTTGATCCATACTGCGGGATCTGTTGTACCATCGTATGATTCAATATTTACGGGTTTAAAACCCTCTGGGAATTCATGATCCATTACTTCATCAGTGAATCATAGGGGGTGTGCGGCACCTCTCTGTTGGGCTATATCACGACGAAGTTCATATGAGTCTTGTCTGCTTTGTTTGGCCCGGTCAAATTTACTTTTACTGTATCCGGCATGACGGTCATCATCCCGCGTATGTGCGCGCTCCCGTGATCCATACATCGATCTTGTGTGTTTTGCCCTGTTTTCCAATACGTCTCGCAGGTCCCGCATGTTGCCCCGTGCCTTGGTATTTTTGTTTGAGTGGCGGCGGGGTGTAGGCTGAGCTTCAAGCTGAAATGCCTCTCTATCTCGGCCACGAGGTGGCCGATCAGCCGCGTCATACTCTGATGATGTAGGCTTCAATGCTTCCTCCTCAAGTCGGGGGCAACCTGCGCTTTGGGTAACCCTTGGAGGGGCGTTCGAGTTCATATTCCTCGGCCGCAAGGACTTCAAATTCATCCTGCTGCTAGCAAATCTTGATCAGCTGGAAGCTGTTGTTGCTTTTTCTTCAGGCTATTTTTTGTGGCTATAAGTCGGCACTTAAACCACTCCTGTTCGACGGGAAACTTAGGCACGATAAATTCTTCATCGCCGAGGCTCACCTCGTCTTCGGAGAGAGGCATGTAATTGTCATCCTCCGCTTCTCCATCTGCTCCTTGCTCAATAGGGCTGGCTTATTCGTCCTCCCGCTCTAAATCCTGCTGGAGGGGATTGTGGTCTTCTTCGGCACTGTCTCTTGTGCCGGTATCACTGCTTTTGCTATGACGAGACTTAAAGCGGCGCCGCTGATGTCGGTGCTTGGGTTGCTTCTTGGTGGGGTCATCCTTCGTTGTCTTGTCACCATTGCCTTCTTTGGGTGTATCCACCATGTATATATCATATGATGAGGTGGCGGTCGAGTGCCCTGTGGGCAGTGGTTCCTGTTCGTCTCCTGCATCGTCTTCCATACCATCAATGTCTTCGGAGTCGAAGTGGAGCATGTCGGTTAAATCGTCGACAGTGGCTACTAAGTGGGTGGTGGGTGGGGAGCGAATTTCTTCGTCGTCTGCATCCCATTCTAGCCGGACATAGTTCGGCCAAGGTTCTCCTGACAAGGAGAGAGACCTTAATGAAATTAGCACGTCGCCGAAGGGCGAGTGCTAAAAGATATCCGCGGAGGTAAACTCCATAATCGGCGCCCAATCGGATTCGACGGGAACGAGCGTCGGCGGCTCGGAGTCTGTGGCCGGGGACGAATCCAGTAGTTCGGCATCAGAGTTCTCATGAGGAGTAAAGTCAGTGTTCGGCTCTATCGCCGCTGAGAGTACGGCCTCCATGGCGGGGTCTATCCACCCGCTCCTGGATGGCGCAATTTGCTCAGGATTGAGGGCCGGAGTAGTTGCCGGTGTGATCTCCCAAACACCGTCCGACGGCAGAGCTATGCCATGCTCTTCGTGATTGTGCGGCGCACTTGGCAAGGGCTCGAATCCGTCGAATATCAAGTCTCCGCGGATGTCGGCGGTGTAGTTCATGTTTCCAAACCTGACCTGGTGGCCATGGGCGTAGCTCTCGATCTGCCTCAGATGGCCAAGCGAGTTAGCCCGCAGAGCGAAGCCACCGAATACGAAGATCTGTCCGGGGAGGAATGCCTCACCCTGGACCGCATCGATACTGATGATCGAAGGAGCCATCAAGCCTTATGGTGATGGCACAGTGGAACTCTCAATGAAAGCACCAATGTCGGTGTCAAAACCGGCGGATCTCGGGTAGGGGGCCCCGAACTGTGCGTCTAAGGCGGATGGTAACAGGAGGCGGGGGACACAATGTTTACCCAGGTTCGGGCCCTCTCGATGGAGGTAATACCCTACTTCTTGCTTGAATTATCTTGATGATATGAGTATTACAAGAGTTGATCTACCACGAGATCGTAGAGGCTAAACCCTAGAAGCTAGCCTATGGTATGATTGTTGTTGTCCTACGGACTAAACCCTCCGGTTTATATAGACATCGGAGGGGGCTAGGGTTACACAGAGTCAGTTACAAGGGAGGAGATCTACATATCCGAATTTGCCAAGCTTGCCTTCCACGCCAAGGAGAGTCCCATCCGGACACGGGACGAAGTCTTCAATCTTGTATCTTCATAGTCCAACAGTCCGACCAAAGGATATAGTCCGGCTGTCCGGATACCCTCTAATACAGGACTCTCTCAACGATGGTGATGATCACGAGCATGAAGACGAGCAGGGCCCATATGCTCACTGCCGGCTGCCAACTAATTCCGATGGATCGTCCCTTCTTATCTGTATACAGCCCACTGCTGATGTCACTACTGAGGGAGCAGGTGTTGTCTCCCATGGTCTCTCCGGACCTATTCCAACACCCGTTGCATGGTATTCGGGATGGATACTAGTATGCTAGCACCACCACCTTCTCCCTGGTACAGTATTGATAGTATTGGAGCAAACTCGCTCTTCCTTGGACAAAACTATCCAATGATGGTGAAAGACGATCCAACTGCTATTGACACAACGTTACTACCATTTATGAGAAGCAACTATATCTATACGTCGGACATTGCGGTGGTTCCCTACCCTGATCGTGATATAGTAGGCCGCTTCAGCCTGGATGATCAGTCCTGCGTTAGTCTCGAGATTGACAAGAGTCGGCTCTTCCCAGATAATCGCCAGGTTCAAGCAAGCGTTTCCAACACCGAGGATTGGTTGAGTTGAAGTTCATTTCATTGCTTGTTATTTCTTGTGTGATGAAAACTTTAGTATTTATAATGTATACTCATTGTCGTTGTGGGTTGATGATCTATTGTATGTAATAAAATGATATGCCCGTGATAAACTTACTAAATTTATGAATGGCTTTTGAGTCGCTTCTCTGAGTGGGTGTTGCGACGAGGCAAAAAAATATTTTCCGAATACATAATTGTACATGCATTGCAACACATTATCAGATGAGGCCAATCAACAATAGTACACTATTTGTACTAGCTTCACATGCTGCACTATCTCTACGTCTATGTACGTAATACAACAAGTTTTAAATTTGAGACCAGCCACCCATCCTCACAAAGAACAGTTTTTATCCTAGCATAGACTCCAGGAAATTTGGCTACAGTGTGAGGTGGGCCATATGTTAATGTGTTCACTGTAATTAACCAGCACCTCGAATCCTCGATACTACTACTATAAGTAGTAGGATTAGTAGGGTGGCATGGGCCACCAGCATGACTTCCATCTAACACCATATTTCTTGGAGTTTGTGCTACAACAATCTCTTCAGCCTCGTTGTTTCTCTAACTCAGCCATCGTGTGGCGGGCGAGGTGGGGATTTGTCGATAGTCGGTTTCCTCAACTGCGGTCCCACTTGTAAGGCCAACTCCAACGCACAACCCCAAACGGACCTCCGTTTTGCCCGGATTCTGTCCGTTTCGGTAGGGCAATGGAGCCGTGTCCGGGCCATTTCTCGGATGCGGTGGCCGTGCACCGAACGCGCGGACGCATCCTGACCGCGTACATTTTTCTTTGCAAACATATCTTTTTTTCATCATTGATTTTTTGATACATGGAAATACATCACCAAAATTTTGACTAGAAAAGCAAGACCAAAGAAAACAAGAACCACAAGAATACATTTTAGAAGATATCCAACTTCCATAACTGCTCCTGTAAGTTCGATTAGTGCCTTCTCAATGCATTCATTGTTGATCTGCGAAGGCTCGATCTTGCGTGCTTCTTTCTTCTTCGAGTGTAGAGAAGTAGACGTGTATAGCCTCTATTCTATCAACAAGTGCACTAGTCTCATCTCTAGCCTCTATGCTAGCTAAAAGTGCTAGAACATATACTAAATTGTGCTCTATCAATATATCATTGTACTCTTCTTCCCAATACCAAAACTTGCATCCATTCTACACAATAAAATTTTAAGTTAGCACAACTAGTCTAATCCAAGAGCACAACCAAAGATTTGGTCGAGTTCTTCCTCCTTTTGCCGACACGTGGGACATCCAAAGATCCGTGTCGTGTCATGCAAGAAAATAGAGAGGTAGTTGAATCCACGT
The DNA here is from genome assembly GCA_021605145.1 of Aegilops bicornis. Lineage (NCBI taxonomy): Eukaryota > Viridiplantae > Streptophyta > Magnoliopsida > Poales > Poaceae > Aegilops > Aegilops bicornis. The sequence goes on along the minus strand of CM038673.1, from coordinate 239,641,835 downwards.
GATGTGCATCTTGGTTTAAACTGTAAATAGAATCTTACTACTCTTGAGTTACTCCAAAAGCGGCCACTGAAGATCTTTATTGGATTTGTTTTTCATCACCAGCACGTCGAGGTGAAAGAAGTGCAGGTTCAGTGGGTCCTCTTGCGTTTTCATTGACATGTGGGACCGCATATGAGCAAACAGACGATGGGCTCCGCGCGTCTGCTGGCTGGCTGAGAAGAGAGATAGAGGAGGGCTGAGCACGGAATCCAGGAAATTTGTTCTATGTAACCAGCACCTCGATATAGTTGGGTGGCATGGGCCAAAACTAGCATTCATGTCTAGCAGTACGACACATGCCACCCACACGAGTCCCATCCGACACCAATTTTCTTAGAGTCTGTGCTACAACCATCTCTTCTCCCTCCTATTTTCTCAGCCATGGCGCAGTGGACTGGGTGGGGGTTTACCGATAGTCGGTTTGCTCAACTACGGCCCCACTTGTACGTGAAAATGCAACACAACACGCATTCCGCCTTGAGCGGCGTGCTGGACCAACCGTGTGGGGGTGCGACGCGAACATGGCAGGCTTTTCCTTTTGAAATTGTAACTTGTAAAATTTGGTTCTGCTCCATGGCGCGACCGATTGATAGAAATAACAATTTTCCCTAGAGTAATGAGAAGTTTGGTTCTTGCGCGGTTCATGCATGGAGTACGGACGAAAATTATGAAGTTGATGCGAAAGGTAAGATAATTACTAGTAGTACCATATACTACTACATGGATTTGACAGAAAGATAAAGATACATACAGATCCATCAACGACATCCTCACACCCTAGTTCACCGGGTCACCAACCGACATGTGAGGAGCAGCGGCGTTGGCGGCAAGCTCAACGTGCTTCTGAACAATGCCGTCCAAGGTTGCCTTGCGGTCCAAGAAGGCCAGCGTCCTATCGTCCTCCTCTTGCATGTAGTATTCCTTGTGGACGGTTTGCGCGTAGACGTGGGTGATTATGTCGATGGTGTCTTGCTGCGCCAGGCGCTGCGCGGCGAGCGTGACCTCGAGGTGGACATTCTCCCGCGCGACGGCGGGCAGTCGCAGGGCCACCAGTGCGTCGAATAGGTTGTCACCATAGAGGCCGTTGATGGTGGCAGACATCACAGAGCCTGGGCGCATGGGCTGGAGGCATACGCCAAGGTCGTCCGCGAGCTTCTTAACGACAGTGAACTTGTCGAGGAAGCCGACGAGGACCTCGTAGAACAAGGAGACGAAGCTGTCGTCCAAGCGGTCCCTCGCCCTGGCGGCATCAAGCACTACCTGGAGACGTTCCTCGGTGCCGGGCCGCAGGCCGGCATTTTGGACCATCTGGCATAGTCGGCTGATGCTCGCGCTCATCGCCTCCATGGGTCTAGCTTCTCGTCAACTGATCTTGCGATTGGAGTGATCACTCTTGCCCTTGGGTGCGTAGGTGCATAGGATTTCGTAGATTGGACTGGCGGGAGCCAATATGTGAGAAGTGCGGACTGCACTGAATTCAAGTGCGTGTTGGCCATCTACTCCTCGCCCATCTACTGCACCTGCCTTTGGTTGTATGACAGGTTGGCCAGACACCCATTGGGCCCACGTGTCATACACCCAAAGGTAGGTGTAGTAAGTCAATGAAGCTGCGTCCCCCTCCGTGCCGGTGCAGTATAGTCATCTCATCGGACCTCTAGTTTGGACCAAACAAGAGAACTTTGATGTTTACTGGTTTATTGGTCCCCTTTGCATTTTGCGCCAAGTTTTGACCTTTGATTTAACTAATAAAATGTTAATGCATGTAACCAAAAATTTTGTGTAAGTCACCTTACGAAAACCAAATAATCCCAAAACACTTATGTCGGGGAGGCTGATCGTACCCACGGACACCTATGGGGTTCATGAGCGGTCCCTTTGTGGTTTGAGGGGGCGGAGGTCGCACGAAGAGCGGATCGAGGCGATGCACACGGGCGGTTTACCCAGCTCCGGAGCTCTCCGGTGAGATAAAACTCCTACTGCTGCTTGTTTGATCTATTGTGTTCTTGCTAGGGAGCAATGCGGGCTACTAAACCTAGCGTGGGTGTATCTAGTCTATGGCCAGTCGAATGAACTGAACCCTGCGAAAGACGCGAACCCCCAACGAACCTACCAACGCGGAACCGTTTCTACATTGCACTCGGGCCTCCTTTTATATGCTCAAGGGGTCACCGACAGGTGGCAACATAGTCGGGGGTACAAATGTAAAAACAGGGGTTGGTACACCTACTTGAACAGTGTATAGTGCAAAAATACCTAACTCTGACGGCAAGGGACAAAAGCAATAAATGCCTGTCGTTGTCGCCCAAACAAAGTGTAACAGACCGTCAGTGCGCCCGCCGCCACGATGGCGAAGCCTGCTGCTGCCGCCATCGCTGCTCTCCGCTGGCTGCACAGCTGCTCGACACGCCGCCCATGGAACGGTCCCATGGCGACACGCCGCTGGGTGAGCTGGAGTGGAGACGGAGAGGAGTTGCATGCCGCGGCAAGCGCCTTTGCTGCGGCGAATCCTTGTCGCGCCGGAGACTTGTCGCGCCTGAGCCTTCCCGGCAAGCTCCTCTTGCCGGGCCTTGTCTTCTGTGGTGCTCGAGTGGCCTTCCGACAAGTTCTTCTTGTCGGGCCTTGTCTGCTTAGAGGCCTTCCGACAAGTTCCTCTTGTCGGGTCTTGCCTTCAGAATGGCCGCGAGGGTCTTGGCGGACGCCTTGGCGAGGCTTGCCGCGGGACGCCGCGACCGCTTGCGTGCACAAGTTCGGGGTACTAAGGTTCCCCTACTTTAGTACACCGACAGGAGCCCCCGGGTCTGGGCCATACACGGTGCCGAGCGCTGTTCGGCCAGGCCCAAAACAGGGCACGGGCACGCGCGGCCTGGGTCCAAACCAAACCCACTCCGTATCCGCCGCGTCCCCCCCGTAACAGCACGGGTCGATTGCGGCGTCGTGGGGAAAGTGGGCGGCGTGCGGGGTCGCTCCACCCGTCGCCTCCGTTCTGCATCCCCGCCACGTGGTTCCCATGCTCTTGGGGTCACGGACGATGGAAGTGGGAAACTGGGCCATCACGAGCAGAGGCAGCAGGTCGGCCCCGATTCCCTGCTCTTCCTACGCCCTGATTTGTCGAGCGGGGCGGTTGAGCCCCACCGCTTCCTTAAAAAGAGCGGAAGGGGAGCGCAGGCCGCACTCTCCCACCTCCTCCTTTCCTCGGTTTCTGCTCCCTTTCTCTCATTTGCCATGGAGAAAAGGAGCCTTGGTTCTTCATCGGTGGCGGCGAGGGTCGCCGCTAGGCAGCGCTCCCCTCCCAACCCTACGCCCGGGGCGGCAGAGCCAGCCCCAAGAGGAAGAGGGAGGGGGCGAGGTCGTGGACGAGGTCGAGGCGCTCGGGGAAGAGGCGGACGGGGCGGCGCGCCGCCTCCGCTTCGGCCGGCGGTTCCTCCTGCGGGCCGGTCCACACCGGGACGACCTTGCGAGTTCTTCGTCAGGCTGCGCCGGGCGCCTCGTCGCCACCTCCGGCTTCCAGCTCCGCTTATGAAGCGATGGAGTCGGATCCGCCCGAGACACTGAGATTGCACATGAGGGGCTGTGGAATCAGCGGCATGCGAGTCCGTGTTGTATTCCCAGCCCCTAATGTGATGTATCTCGATCGTGGGTGGAAGACGTTCACCCGCATCCACAGCTTGAGGGCGGGGTTTACCCTCCATTTTAAGTTAATGGAGGGTGATCTCCTCTCCGTCAAGGTCTTCGGGGATCTTGGCACTCGGGCGAAGTGCTGCGTGGACAGCTCCTCCGACAGCGAAGATTCCCCCTCGAGCGAGAGTGACGAGGAGGAGAGCGACAGCGACGACGAGGTTGGGGGGCCCGACTAGTTGCCGGGCGCCGCCAGGCGCCACCGGGCGACCCATCATCCGTGTCGCCGGCTCCCTGAACTCCCCGGGGTCGTCTCCTTGGGCGACTGGCGTAGGGAGGCTGCGGAAGGGGAAGAGGGGTGGCGACAAGGCCGTCAAGTCGGAGTACGAGGGCGTAGTGCCCTCGACAGCGTGCTGACGTCTTGCCGCCCCGTCTTCAAACCCCGCTTCCGGCGCTGCCATCTCCGTCAAGCCCTCGGGGAGCTCCCGGGATGTTCTCTTGGTGTCTTCTGGCACCCGTAGCTCGTCTAGGTGTTTCTTTTGCCCTTCCCGCTTCCTTGACTTACCTCCTGAAGAGAGGGACAGAAAAAGGATTACGGGCATCTTATCTTTTTAATTTGTAAGCCTTCGGGCCTTATCTGCATTTAAAGCTTGTAATCCTCTCTTTCATGTTTTTCATTCCCCATGGATTGTATCCGAGTAGAATGTTTTTAATGAAAAAGGGATGCTTGAAAAAGGACGAAGGGCTTATCTGATATCTCAGCCCCCGGCAACTCGGCTTGTCGCAGCTCCGCAACTCAAGCTTTCCATGGCCCGGCAACTCTGGCTTGCCGGGCTTGGGTACCAGCCTCTTCTTCTCCTCTTCGCTGTTATTTCAGTTCAAAACGATTCAGCCAGTGCCGTGATAAGTTATTTTGTAACATAACTTTATTCGGCAACATCTGCTCACGTTACTTCCTTTACTCGACCCTTGGCTTTGTATGTTATTACCCTCGCTTTTCAGTGGAAGCTTGTTTGCAGCACCCTTGCCGCGAGCGCCGAGTGCGGAACTTCAGCAGCCTGCTGGTGGGGTCGCTACCGACAAGCAACCTTGTCGTGGACTAGCCGCAGCTCACTTAAGTTGTTTGAGCGGACTCGAAACAAAGTAAGGGCGCGACCAGCCACGATTTGGTTCCTTCGCGCACGGGTTTTTCTACAAAGCGCGGTCGTTCAAGGAAGATAACTTTACAAATTCATTACTGATCTGAATCGATCGATGCAACGTTATTTCCTCTATTTGATTCCTTCCTTTGTACGTTATTGCCCTACGCTTTTCAGGGAAACTTGCCGGTGCAGGCACCCTTGCCGCGATCCGAAAAGTGCGGAACTTCAAAGCAGTTGGCAAGGGTCGCTACCGACAAGCAACCTTGTCGCGGACTAGCCACAGCTCACTTAAGTTGTTGAGCGGACTCGAAACAAAGTAAGGGCGCGACCAGTCACGATTCGGTTCCTCTGCGCATAGGATTTCCATACAAAGTACTATCGTTCGAGGAAGATAACGAAAATTTAAAAATTGATTGCTCAAACTTTGGCAACTTAGCTTTTCTGTTTCTTGCTTCCCGATGAGGTGAAACTTCCTCGAGCGGCGCCTGGTCCATAGTATTATCTCCTCCTCCCCCCTGGTTAACTTGTGCGCGAGGGAGCCTTCCTTTCTTTGAGAGAAGAGAAAGAAGAGGAAATAACGTTATGGAGCCTAGCGGCTCGATTCTGCTTACCGGGTGTGGTTGCTGCACAAACTGTTAGCCAAAACATGCAATAAATTGATGAAAGCATGAACTTGACAAGCTGTGCGCAACACATGGGCTTTTATCGATGCACGGGTCTGCGCTCGCTTTGTAATGAAGGATTACATGCAACAGCGGCAAGACTTGTACAAAAGGTGGTTGCCGAACGGATTCTCGACAACCGCGCCTCTATGGGTAAAACTTACCAAGATGCTCTATGTTCCAGGAGTTGCACACCGTGATGACATCTTCGAACTCAAGGCGGACAGAGCCAGGCCTATTGACTCGTTACACCCGATAAGGGCCTTCCCACTTCAAGGCCAACTTGTTTGAATTCTTGGCGGACTAAACGCGCCAAGAACAAGGTCGCCTTTCCTCGAGACTTCGGCATTAATCTCTGCGGCCATGGTAGCGACGCAGAGCTTGTCAGTAGCGAAGCAGCAGCTCGCAATGACTCGAAGATTTATCCTCCTCAAGGAGCAGCGCGTCATCTTGTCGCAGCTGCTCTTGCTCAAGCTCATCATAAGCGAGCACTCGAGGCGATCCGTGATACGAAGTTCCGTGGGGAGAACTGCCTCTGCTCCATAGACTAGAGCAAAGGGTGCCCGCCGCTGGCTCGATTTGGCGTCGCTCGATCGACCAAAGAACCACCGGCAGCTCCTCGACAGCTTTCTTCCGCACTTGTGCAGCCTGTCGAAGTTCTCGTCTTGAGCCCGCCAGCAGCACTTCAGCATTTTCCTTTCGCTTGACCGCTGCTTCTCGGGTGAGCAACGGAAGCGGCGGACCTTGGCGCCAAGGTCTTGGACGCATCGCATGAAGGTGCGACTCAGAATTGTGTGCCGTTGTCGGTGATGATCCTGTTAGGGATTCCAAACGGCAAACAATCGACCAAGAACTTGATCGCCGATCGGCTGTCACCTTCTTCATCGCTTCCACTTCCGCCACTTTGTGAACTTGTCGATGGCGACGCATAAGTACTCAAAGCCCCGACAGCTCGGGGAAGGGGCCGAGATGTCGAGCCCCGCATCAAAATGGCCAGGATAAAGGGATCGCCCGGAGAGCTTGAGCAGGCTGGTGTATCTATTTGGAATGGAACCGCACGCTTCACACTTGGTTACTTGTGCAGTTGCATCCCGGAGGGCTGTCGGCCGAAGAAACCTTGCCGGAAAGCTTTGCCGGCAAGTGCTCTTGGCGCCAATGTGGTGACCACATATGCCTCCATGTATCTCCGCCAACAGTTTTCATTCCATCTTCCCGGCAATACACTGAAATTTCACACCGTTGAGTCTTCTTCTGCATGCGATGCTATCGACTAAACCGGTACATACTTGACCGCCGGGCTACTCTTTCCGCTTCTTCTTGCTCTTCGGAAGTTCACCTGTCAAGGAAATGGACAATCTGCTGCGCCCATGTTGGAGCTTGCTGCTCGACAACAAGGACTAAAGGCACATTCTGCTGTGGGAACATCAGCTTCTACGGCAAGAGCTCGTGGCTCGCCGAGTTAGATGCTCCCGGCTGCTTGCCGGAGCAAGAATTGTCGGGAGCGCTTGTTTTCAACGGAACAAACCTCAGGGTCTGTCGGAGCATCGCTTCCTCAAGACTGTTGGTGTTGATCTTGGGGACCTTTGCAACGACGGCTTCGGGAAGCTCTGGCGGAAAGTAGTCACCAGAGGCCAACTTCCTCTTCTTGCTCTGTCCAGTCGATGGTGTTACGGTTGGCCGAGTCAGCTTGAGCACGAAAATCCCTGGTTCCATTGTGTAACTTAGCCGTGAAGCGCACTTTGACAGTCGCCGCAATATCATGTCGAGCTCTTGGAACATGTTCCATTTGCAGCCGTCAAAGTGCTCTTCTAGCTTCCTCACTTCATCAACATAGGCTTCCATCAACGGACTCGTAATCTTTGTTGACTTGGCGTCTGACGAGTTGCGTAGTCACCCCGACAATAAGCTTCTTGATCCCAAGGTCCATCATGCGATCCTCGAGACCGGCAAGCAAACCTTCATACTCAGGTGCAAGATTGTTTGTCGCTTGCTCCTTGGGAAAGTGCATCTGGACGACGTACTTGAGGTGCTCTCCGGTGGGTGCGATAAGAAGCACGCCAGCACCGGCGCCTTGCAGCGAGAAGGCACCATCAAAGTACATCAGCCACTCTTTGCTTGCTTCTTTGACGGGGATGCTCGCCTCCGGAATCTCTTCATCCGCGTTACGCCCATTCTGCTATGAATTCTGCCAAGGCTCGCTTTGGATAGTTGATGTGCTTTCAAACTTGAGACCAAAGCTTGACAGCTCCAAAGGCCCACTCGACAATCCTTCCCGCCGCTTCCGGATTATGCAGATCCTCTTCAGCCGGAAAGCGAGTGACAACTGTGATCTCATGCGCTAAAGTAATGGTGCAGCTTTCTCGAGGCCATGAGGAGGCCGAAACAATTTTTGCACACCGTAGTACCTTGACCTAGCCCTCGCAGAAGGGAACCGACAAAGTAGACCGGGCGCCGCACCATCCTTTTCGCATCCGCTCATGCGTCTTCGCTGACTCGTCCTTGTCGGGGCTGTAGCTTGTCGTGAAGCCCGCCGCTTGTCGTTGGATGTGTTTGCCGTGGTTGCTGGGTTTCGTCATCCGCCTCCCTCTCCGCCACTAACGCAGCACTAACCACTTGATTGGTCGCCGCTATATACAGCAGCAACTTCTCTTGTGGCTTAGGCGCGACAAGTGTTGGAGTGGAGGACAGTATCTCTTTAAATCCTGCAGCAGCAGCCTCCGCTTCGAGTCCATTTTATCGACCTGCCTTTTTCAAAATCTTGAAAAATGGCAGGGCGCGCCAGCAGACCTAGAAATAAACCTCGCTGAGAGCAGCCACGCAACCGCAAGTCTTCGTGACATCCTTGACGCGCTTTGGTGCTTCAATCTGCTCAATGGCCTTGATCTTGTCGGGATTAGCTTCAATCCCCCACTGAGACACGAAGAACCCGAGAAGCTTGCCGGAAGGGACTCCAAACACGCACTTCTCGGGGTTGAGCTTGAGGTTGATCTTGCGCAGATTTGCGAAGGTCTCGTCCAAATCTTGAACCAAAGTTGCTTTGTCTTTGCTCGTGACCACTATGTCATCCATGTAGGCTTCTACATTTCTGTGCATTTGCGGCCCAAAAGCGTCATGGACTACCCTTGCAAATGTTGAACCAGCATTCTTGAAACCGAAAGGCATCCGTATGAAACAGTATGTGCCACATGGTGTGATGAATGCGGTCTTCTCTTCATCTTCTTCAGCCATGAAGATCTCGATGGTATCTCGAGTATGCATCAAGAAACGAAAGCAAATCACATCCGCCGTGGAGTCAACAATCTGGTCAATGCGCCGCAAGGGAAATGGATCTTTGGGACAAGCTTTATTAACATCCGTGAAGTCAATACAAAGTCTCCATTTCCCATTTGCCTTGCGCGCACGACTACGTGGATTGGCCAGCCACGCTCGATGGAGCACTCCTCCGACAAGGCCTGCTGCTTCAGCTTTCTTGATCTCTTCGGCTATGAATTCTTGGCACTCCACCGCTTGCTTCCGACCTTTTGCTTGACGGGTCAAGATGAGGACAAACGGCCAGCGGTGCTCAATCACTTTCCGGGAACACCGGGATATCGACGGTTGCCATAAAAACAGTCGACATTCGCCCGCAGAAAGCAACGAAGCGCCGCCTTCCTATTTGGGGTCGAGAGAGGCAATCGATGGTGAAGGTACCACCAGCGCCGTCCTCCTTGGCGGGCACCTTCTTGGTCTTCGGCGGAGCCACCATCTTCTTGCACTTGCCGGTGGAGCTTGATGGTGCGTCCTCGACGGTAGCACAGCACTCCAAAGAGGTGCGCTTGCCGGAGTGAGCATCAGAGCCCTTGCCGGACTTGGACTTAGTCTTCTTCCCCCCGGGAGCTTCAGCGGCAAGTGTTGGGCAGTCTGTCGCGGCTGCTGCATCCTGGAAGATCTTGTCGGCACAGATGAGGGCATCCTTCTTGTCGCTATGGACAGAGATGACGCTTATCAGGCCTGGCATCTTGAGAAGGTTGTAGGCATAGTGAGAGGCCGCCATGAACTTGGCGAGTGCTGGACGGCCAAGTATCCCATTGTAAGGCAATGGGAAATCGGCAACGTCAAATGTAACCCTCTCAGTCCTGAAGTTCAGCTCGCTGCCGAATGTGACCGGCAACGTAATCTTCCCCTTCGGCTTGCTCCTTCCCGGATTGATTCCTTGGAAGGTTCTGGTCTCATCGAGCTCGCTGTCAGGGATCTGAAGCTTCTGGAGCACCGCGTAGGAGATCATATTCAAGCCGGCCCCGCCGTCGACTAACATTTTTGTGACCTTGAGGTTGCGGATGGTTGGAGAGACCAACATTGGCAAGCACCCGACCGCAGTTATGCGGTCAGGGTGGTCCTCAATATCAAAAATGATAGGTGTGCTGGACCACTTCAGAGGCTTGCGTGACTCTACGGATGGTTCTGCCGCATTGACCTCCCGCATCCATTGCTTGAGTTGGCGGTGGGAGGTATGCAGGGAAGCACCTCCGTCAATGCAGAGAACCTCTGTGGCTTTCTGAAACTCCTGCTCGTCGGCGTCGTCGTCCTCCATATCTTCATCGTCGTCATCATCTTCATCCTTGTCACGGCCGCGGGGTGGTCTATCTCCTTGTCGCTGCTTGACTTTGCCGCGGCGTCCTCCCCGGCCGGGACGTTTCTTGCTTGCTCCCCCAGCACCTTCCTGGGCCTTCTCCTTGTCTCGCTGCTCGTACTCAGCTCTCTGCTGTTCGACGAGCTGCTCGACCTTCTTGCAGCTCTGGAGATCGTGGCCCTTGGTGCGGTGGATCTTGCAGTACTGCTTGCCGGAGTTGTCCTGCTTGTCGGCGGCCGCCACCGACTGGTGGTTGGCGTCAGCGGCAACCTCCTTGCCGGAGCCACCAGCCTTGGCTTTCTTGTCGCCGCCTCCGTTGCCGGACTGCTCGACAGGTAGCACTTCTCTGCTTTTCTTCTTCCTGTTGCCCCGCCGCCGGCCCTTCTTTGCCGGGACGGTGTCATCACTATCAGATCCTGCAGATTCTCTCCCGAGTCTCCTCCTTCCTCGGTAGCGTGCACACTTGTCGGCCAAGGCGCATAGCTCACCGACATCCTTGACTTTGCACATCACCATCTCCTCCCTCATCCTGCGGTTCCACACATTCTCGATGAAATGCGCCGATCACCGCGGGCAGGGTGGACGCCCGGGATGTTGTAGTGCACACGGCTGAATCTCTGGATGAACTTGGCGCAGGACTCTCATTCCTTCCGGCGAGCAAGTGAAGGTCGCTCTCTTGGCCATGAGGTTTGTGGCCACCGTGAAGGCGCCAACAAACCGATGGCACAGATCCGCCCAAGAGGATATGGAGCTGTCCGGCAAGTGCATGAGCCAAGATCTCGACGTTGGGCTTGAGCACGGCGGGAAGTAGTTGGCGAGGATCTTGTCGTCCCGTCCCCCCGCAGCCTGCACCGCGATGGTGTAGATGCTGAGGAACTCCAACGGGTGCGTCCTGCCATCATACTTCTCCGGCATGTCTGGTTTGAAGTTTTTCTGGCTGGGCCACTGGACTTGCCGCAGCTCACGAGTGAACGCAGGGCAACCTACCGCGTACGGCAAGTCGCCTGGTCCCTCCGGCGTGTACATGTCAATAGAAGGCCCAGCGCGCTTGTTTCGGATGACGTCGCGCTTTCTTCGGGCGCCGATGCGAGTTCGAAAGCGCCCTCTTGTTGTCGCTCATGAAGAACTTGGCGCTGATCGCGGCGAACTCGCGGATCCGACGACGCAGTGGAGTCGCTGTCGAGGTGGATCCGGTGAGTCGGTGATCTTGGCCTTCTTGGCGGAGAGTGCACGGTGGTTGCACCTCCGGCAGTCTCGTCGCCACCGGCTCGAGCCTTGTCGTCGCGCCGCGACAACGATGGCGTTGGTTGCCGCGGAGCGTCACCGTTGGCAAAGCCGATGAGGCTCTGGATAGTGGCCCTCCACTCGTCGACCTTGTCGGCCGTCGGAGGGTAGTCGAGGAGCAGTTGAGCTCTCGCCAGAGCTTCTGCTGGAGTAGTAGGCGGCATTGGAGAACGGTGCGAGGAGCGGGACACGCTCGGACTTCTAACCACGTTAGAAGGAGCAGCCCCCCGTCCGGGCGCCCGTATCTCACTAGCGCCAGCATGTTGGCGCACATGCTGGTCTTGAGGGTCTCGATCCAACGAACGTATGGCGTTGTGAACGCCGTGACGTTGATGGTCCCGCGTCTCCAGAGATGGGCGCGGGGGATGCGCGGACGCCGAGGTTTGCGGTGCCTTGTCCTTGGACTTGGCAACGTCGCGAGCACCTTCGTCGGCGCCCGTCCCTCCGCCAGCGTCTGCACCACCACCCGTTTGCTGCGGCGAGGGTGGGTACGACGCGGACGGCTCTGCTGCCGCCGAAGCCTTCTTCTTCGGTGGCATGTCGAGGAAGATGTTGATGATGCTGCTCGCGTGAACGACGGATCGGATTCACACGGCCTCGACGCCCCCTACCTGGCGCGCCAGAGATGTCGGGGAGGCTGATCGTACCCACGGACACCTATGGGGCCCGGCGGAGCGGGTCCCTTTGTGGTTCGGAGGGGGGCGGAGGTCGCATTTAAGAGCGGATCGAGGCGATGCACACGGGCGGTTTACCCAGCTTCGGAGCTCTCCGGAGAGATAAAACTCCTACTGCTGCTTGTTTGATCTATTGCGTTCTTGCTAGGGAGCAATGCGGGCTACAAAACCTAGCGTGGGTGTATCTAGTCTATGGCCAGTCGAATGAACTGAACCCTGCGAAAGACGCGAACCCCCAACGAACCTACCAACGCGGAACCCTTTCTACGTTGCACTCGGGCCTCCTTTTATATGCTCAAGGGGTCACCGACAGGTGGCAACATAGTCGGGGGTACGAATGTAAAAACAGGGGTTGGTACACCTACTTGAACATTAAGGTACAAAGGTGCAAAAATACCTAACTCGACGGCAAGGGACAAAAGCAATAAATGCCCGTCGTTGTCGCCCAAACAAAGGTAACAGAGACCGTCAGTGCGCCTCCGCCGCCACGATGGCGAGCCTGTCAGCCGCTCGCCATCGCTGCTCTCCGCTGGCTGCACAGCTGCTCGACACGCGCCCATGGAACGGTCCCATGGCGACACGTCACTGGGTGAGCCGGAGCGGAGACGGAGAGGAGTTGCATGCCGCAGCAAGCGCCTTTGCCGCGTCGAATCCTTGTCGCGCCGGAGACTTGTCGCGCTCGAGCCTTCCCAAAGAAGCTCCTCTTGCCGGGCCTTGTCTTCTGTGTGCCTGGAGTGGCCTTCCCGACAAGTTCTTCTTGTCGGGGCCTTGTCTGCCTAGAGAGGCCTTCCCGACAAGTTCCTCTTGTCGGGGTCTTGCCTTCAGAATGGCCGCGGAGGGTCTTGGCGGACGCCCGGCGAGGCTTGCCGCGGGGACGCTGCGACTTCCCGTGCACAAGTTCGGGGTACTAAGGTACCCCTACTTTAGTACACCGACAACTTAGGCATGGTACATTAACTCCCTCCTCGTTTCTTATTTCGTGACATATCAACCAATGAGAGATGTGGGTCGTGCATGCTCTCAATGACTTGAGACAACCAAACATCACATGCAGTGGTTAGTTCATTACATGTAACCCTATTAAGTAGCAAAAATACATTAAGTTATCTCGCCGATAGGAATAAAACAATACACCATGTATTTATTTACAGAGGGAGTAATAGATTATTTGTGACATGCATTACTAGATATTGCTAGTCAAATACTAAATCCAGATGGATGTGGTAGTACTACTAAATTCATACGGTGGTGGTAGTACTAGTAGTAGTACTACCAATGTAGTAGCACTGTACTACCCGTTGGTCAAATTATTGTGTGCTGCTCCTCACAGTGAAGTGACAAGACCCTACGCCGGAGATGACACCTGAGTATAGGCGTCGTGTTCGGCATACCATAGTCAGCCTCACCGTCTGCAGTCACTATCACCATGGCTGTAGACCTAGCCTGCTTACAACTAGCCGTGTTCGACATAATTTCCCGTGCGTAGATGCCCGTGCATTGCACAGAACACCAAGATTGGGGGGTGGACGGCGCATCGCGCCAGATTTTTCCATGGCCTTCTAGATGTGGTGGGGAGGAGATAAGGCTGATTGTGAGAGACAAGGAGTTGTTTGTAAATAGGGAACAAGTGCGGGCATGTTTTTGCAAAACTGGAGAAGTTTAGTTTGTATGCGTCAGATCTAGATCCGACGGCTATTGGTGAAAGATGGCAGGCGCAACATCATCACCAACTTAGGACCTGTTTGATTTGCAGGATTTTGAAAACGCAGGAATAGGACACAACAATATTACAAGTTTCAAACTGATATTACAAATGTTAGGAGTAATGTTGCACCTACTAAGAGGGAATTACTAGGAAGTTTACGAAAGAACTTTCGTTACTTTAGGTGGATGCAACATTATTATACAAACCAAAATCCACCGCCCTGACAAGTCACTAATGGGCAAAGAAGTTTTTGAGTCTCTGGCCACTTGATGTTTCAAAAACATATTCAGCTTTGCAGAGACTTTGTCATTTAGGCTTAGACGCTTGCGGTGATCAGCACGCCATTCATTGTTGCGCCAGAGAATGCCAAACCTCATTACCTTGAGCACACTTGCCTCCAGAACAAAGAACCTGGCCAAGTTATTCTCAGATGTGCTGCCTCGGTAGTCGATCAAATCAATTTCTGTAAGATGGAGATCAAGGCATTCGATGAGATTGTTATAGTGCAGCACATTTTTCACTTTCGGGTGTTTTTTTATCTGCAAAAGAAGAGAACATATTAGAGCAGCTGGTTGTATAAGATTGCCGTGTCATCAAGAGGTACAAATATCATTCGCTCATACGATAGGGTTGGCTGGCTAGTGATATTTTTTCACTCTCTCTCTCTCTCTCTCTCTCTCTCTCTCTCTCTCTCTCTCTCTTTCACTTTCCTCTCATTTACCTAGGAGTACGTGAAGAGCTTGGGAATTTGTTGCCTTCCACTATGTGGCCGATGCCATATTTCACAAAAGTATGCCACATAATATGCATCAATGTCAAATCAAAAGATTTTGGCACCGCTCTCGCGATGTGAGAGAGTTGGCACCGCTGTGCACACAGACCCACATGTATAAACAAAACAATCAAACCAGCTATACCAGCCTCTCACTCTCCCAAACAAGTGTTTTTTTATTGCCTCAGTACTCTCTCTCTCTCTCCAACGCAAGTGTTTTTTCATTGCGTGAATTAATTTGGCACCGGAGCAAAGTAGGTGATCCAGATTGGGGCACCAGGTGAGCAATGGAGGGGCATCGATGCCAAATGCATCACAAGTGAATTTGGCACGTGTTTTGGCCTACATAGTGGAGGCCCTTTATAGCCCACTTTTGTATTACCTCTTATTCAGTATAAAATTTTGACGATATATTTATGTAAGAAAATGCCAATGCATGTCACTAAAAATTACACCATTTGAAATTATGTTCAAATACAAATCCAACGATATAGTTCTTAGTAACATGCATTAACATTTTGTCAGTTAAATCTATGGTCAAATTTTGATACTACAAAATAGGAAGAGTAAACCAGGACGGAGGTAGTACTTGCTCTTAGGGTAACCATAGAGTTACTGGAGTAGTCTAAGTTACTTTCCACTATGAGTAGCCTAGGATACTATAGTACTACAATAAAAAATGATGCAGGTGATCACGTGAGAAAAAATACTAAAAATTTTCTTTTGGTGCAGTGCGTAGATGCAGTTTTGAACACTACACTTGTCATCGTAATTTGGGAAAATTACGAAAAAAATGAGCTACGTTGTGATTACTGTTTACTAATAGGAAACAAGTTTCACCTTGATGAGTAGCTTCTCCGTGCACGCAAAGCATGTAAGGAATCCAACAACTTGATCCAGATTGGGGCCGATAGATTTTATTGCCAAGATCTTCACTGTGCGGATAGACTGGGTCAAGCTTGTGGGAATCATTTTCTGGAAGACAGTTGTAAATACATCAAGAAGAAATTAAAAAATGTGAATTTCAAGAAGACGAAGAAGAAGATGAGTGTTGTACCTGAACGATTATGGATCCAATAAAGAGTTCAAAGAATTTGGTAGACGAGTGCACCAACGCTGTCAATTTCGGCGCGTCAATGACCCTGATTTTTGTTGGACCTTCTAGATCCGATACAAGCAATCTCTCAAGGAAAGGCGCATTCTCAGTGACCATAACGTGGAATAGCTAAAGTGATCTCTTCCCAATTGATGTCCTGTTCCGGGGCCAGCAAGACACCTAAATCCATCGGAGATTCGTCGAGGCGATGTGGAGGCTAATGAACCCGTGGATCTGCTCAAGACGAAGGTACTCGAGTGCAGTACAGCTGCGGAGCAGGTGCTTCATAGCCTTCTTCGAGATGACAACGTCGAAGAGGTCGAGCTGCTTGAGTTGAGGAAGAAGAAGGGCGGGCGCGGCATTAATCTGGGGAAGATAGCAAGATCTAAAGCTGGTGCGGCGCAGCGTTGGCGCGAGGGAGAGCGCGGACGGCGGCAGAGAGCGACATCGTCCAGCTTCAAAGCTAAGCTCCTCGAGCTGATCTAGGGCGGGGGATAAGAACCACTCGTCGAACTTGGGTTGGACCTTGTAGTTGGTACTGAACATGTGGATGTCAAGGTGTCCGGCTGGCCCAGGGTGCGATGGAAGGATCTTGGAGACTGTGGCCATGCATTTGCAATCCCTGTCGTAGAGGCAGCTGTCGACAGTGAGGTTGAGGCGGACGCGGCGCCAGAGGGGGCGCCACCGCCGGGAGAGCAGGGCGGTTCACACTGCAGATTTGGTGGGGAGGAGGCCGATGATGACGAGCAGCATGTCGTCGGGGAGGCTGCTGATGAAGTCCAGGCTCGCCGGATGCGGTTTTAGCTCGAGCCGCCTCCGCTTGTTGGCTGCCTTGCCATCCATCTCAACCGGTGGCGACGTCGGTGTACACGTGTGCTGGTGTTTGTTGTGTGCTTGGTGTGCACGAAAAGGCCCTTCGTGCATGCCGCCGCAGCAGTGGTGAATTGTGCGCGAAAAGGCCCTCCACGTGGAAGAAGTGTGTCCTCAATGCGCCCTCAATTTACTAGCGTGCGGGGTGCTACCCCGAGTGGTTTGAACTTTGTTTACTTCACCGCATGTCAGATGGACCTCTAGTTTACTTATTTTTCACCTACTGCCACATGGGCCAGCACACGAAGATACAGAACACGAGCTGACAAGGCAGCATGTGGATTGGTTGACCGGTCAACTAAAAATTATACGGAGCTATACGCTGACGTAGTGAGCGTATAATCTGTTGGTATAGAGTGTTCGTGTGAGAGGGGAGGCCCGTGAGAGATAGCAGAGAGAGAGAGAAAGAGCTACTCCCTCCGTTTGATAATGTAGTTCCAACATTTTTTTAAAGTCAAACTTTTGAAACTTTGGCCAAGTTTATAAAGAAATTACTTATATCTACAATACCAAAGATAAATGATAGTATGAAGTAAGTACATGGTGTGATGAATCTAATGATCGTTCCATATGTAAATGTTTTTCTCCACATACACCTGGTCAAACTTTTCTGAGGTTCGACTTTTGAAAACATCCATATGCTTATGGACGTGAGAGAGCCCCTACCTAGAGAGAGAGAGAGACTGTCTGTGTGAAATATAAAGAGTGAGTGAAAAAAGTGTGTGTGCGTGTGTGAAAGAGACATGGACAACACTCGATAAAAGTCAAGAAAAAACATGTGTGTCTTATGCAAACATATCACACATGCATCTTTGACAACGGAAGCAAGGTGAGGAGATAGTGTGTGGTTGCTTGCAACTGAGAGAGCAAGACTCTTAGCACGTGTCCAAGAGGGGTCTGACAAACAAGGGAGAGAGGTCGAGAGACACGTACGGAGAAAATGCAGACATGGGGAGGAGAGAGTGTATGTTTGTCATAGAAACATCCCCTAGAGATCGTGATGGGACTACATGGGTGGGAGATTGAGTGACAAGGTGTGTGCGCGATAGAAGATGCCCCGAGAGATATCGAGATAGACATATGGATGGAAGGAGACAATACGTGTGTTCCTGATGGCTAGTGAGAGATAATCATACTTAGGGGGGGGGGTGCTTGCGCCTATGATGGAGTGAGGGATTATGGTACTTATTAGGGGGGTGCGTGTCACATAGAGAGAGAACAAGGGCGGAGAGTGTTGGATGGGTATATATGTATAGTGCGAGCGAGACATGTGTATGTGTGAACCAGGGAGATATAAAGATTGAGAGAGATTGAGGAGCCCCGATAAGGCTGAGTGGTGCGTCAGATAGCTGAGAGGGGGAAAGAGATATTCCATCTTCTCGATAATGCAGTGCATGTAATTTTTTTAGAAGTCAAACTTTGGAAACTTTGATCAGGTTTAGAGAAATGTTATTTATATCTTCAATACCAAAGATACATCATACGAAACTACATCTCATGGTGAATCTAATGGTATATGTTTGCCGTTCTAGATGTAATTATTTTTCTCCACTTACATGGTCAAACTTTGTGATGTTTGACTTTTCAATAAATCAATATGCGATGGACCGAGGAGAGTGCCTAAGTCAAGAGAGATCAAGTGCGTGTTAAGGAGAATGAGTAAGTGAGCAAAAAGAGTATGTGTGTGAAAGAGAAGGTGACAACAAATGATAAATTAGAGAGAGTGTGTGTTTTTTCGTTTCTTAGGCGAACGTATCACGCATGCATCTCCGAGATAGAAAAGCGAGGCGAGGAGATACATGAAGATAGCTAGTGTATGATTGTTTGCAACGGAGAGAGACACACCTATAGCACATGTCCAATAGAGGTCTGGCCAACAAGGAACAAAGGTCGAGAGGGACACATGGAGAACATGGACGCATGGGGAGGGCGAGAGGGTGTGTTTGTGATAGAGAGACCGTCTCAAGATTATGAGGGGACTATATGGGTGGGAGATCGAGGGAGGAGCGTGCGTGATAGAAAGATGCCCCGAGAGAAATTAAGATAAACCATGCACATGTTTGTCCTACAATTGAGTGAGAGACCATCATACTTGGCTAGCTAGGCATGAGATTGTGTGTGTGTGTGCGTGTGAGATGGAGAGAGAACGAGGGAGAGAGATAGAGTTTTAGATGGGCCTATCGAGTGCGAGTGAGATATGCATGTGTATGTGTGACCCAGATAGATGGAGAGTTTGAGACAGGGGGGAAGAGCTCCGAGGCGACAGCGTGGTGTGTGAGAGAGTTACGGGCAATGAGCTAACGAATTTGTGTGCGTACGATGATTGCACCCAAGATATCTAGCTTGGACTAGAGAATCATACATAGTGTGCGAGAGAGACCTATAGATGGAGTATATATGCATGCGAACTAGAAAGACCCCCCCCCCCCCACACACACACAAAGAGAAAGAGAGAGATGGAGAGAAAGCGAGACGGACCAACAAGGTTTGTGTGTTGGATGCGTGAGACAGAATTGAAGATTGTCGGCCAAGGCACAAGGCTGCCATGAGAGAAAGAGAGAGAGAGAGAGAGAGAGAGAGAGAGAGAGAGAGAGAGCAGGAGTCCGGGAGAGGGGGAGGTCACGTTTTATGCATCAAAGACTGATATAAACCATGTTTTGATATAAACTTGCATTCAAATATTTAAATTGGAGAACATGCTGTCTGCAATCCACACATGAACGGATATATGCGTATATCAAACAAATTCATTCAACATGTTCATCAAGTACTATAATACTGTACAACATGCTACTCGATTGAGGTGTTCAATTTTCGATTCAGTTCACTATTTTGACCTGGTGAACGAGCTATTTCATTGAATCGAGATATTTCGTTTTGGGTTTGATGTCCGTTTTTGAGTTGATCAACTATTTGTCATATAGTAAATCGCTAGCAACGAGCATGTAAAAACACATTACTCCCGAGCATCATCTCTCCATCTAAAGAAGAAGTGGCAAGCTAATATTTCAAAATTTGATTCAAATCGACTTGGTAAGGTAGACGTGGATGCTCGTTCTCCCAAATTTTGAACGAACCGTTAATCATCCTCTGCTCGGTGGAATTCGCCCGAGCAAATAAATGGGAGATGCGAAATTACCGTCCTATGTGGGACACACATTAATTGGCCCATTGTACATCGAGGGTAGGTTCGTCACTTCATCCAAGCGCGCCTTCTCCTCGGCTGAAATGACATGTGCCGAATAATTCATAAACCATGGTCGGCAAAACACGCTCTTCTCGGTCGAAATAGCTCACACCCACTATTTCAAAACACTCTCTCCTCGCCCGAAATCGCTCGCGCCCACTATATTTCAAAACGCGCCCTCCTCGCCCGAAATTGCTCCCGCCCACTATTTGGGGAGAAGCAAAGTTACTCTACTATCCCCGACCCTCAAGACACGCATCTAAGCCGAGAAGCCTAAAGGCAGGGTTAGAACTATAACTCCCCTCACATTTCGCATAAATGCGTCCAGAAACATGGTTCCACTCCCCTCCCAATCCCCCCCCCCCCATTAATACCTCGTGGGCGCCAAATCACCTTCTCCTCGGAAGCTCCCTTCTCCCGAGCCGCGAAACCTCAGCCCCTCCTCCATGGCGCCCCCCCACCACACCAATTTCACAGCCGCCCTCCTCCCTAATGCCGGAGAGGCTGTGCATTAGGTCGTGTGCCTCTTACTCCGTGCTGCTAGAGCTGCCTCGACGACGGCCGCGTGAACCATACCAGAGCTGATTCACCCCCGCCGTTGTTCACGGCGCCGGAGCGGCTCCAACTTCGGATCCGTCCAGAGTCCCGGTGCTGCTTCCCCGTAGAATTCGACCGTCGTGACATCGATGTTTCCCTGCTGCCGGTCGCCACCGCAACCACGCCGGCCTCACCGACTCGACAGCTGGACTTGCCTACTTCACCATGCCACCAGATAGGTCGCACCCTCAACTCAAATCACTTTATTTAGGCGTCAGTTGTTTGAATTTTTATTCTGGGCCAATCGATTCCCAATGGGAAGCACAACCCCTCGAGGCGGCGGAGCTCCGAGGCTGCCAGTTGGCTGGTGTCTAACGTAAGGGTGTGGGGCTGCAAGTTCGCCACGGAAGCAGCGCTTAGATGGCTATCTTAGAGTTGCATGGGTTGAAGGTACTGCCGCCGCCGGACCTGGATGACAGGGAGTCTTTGTGGATTGGCCCGGGGGTGGCGCAACCACGGCAGTGCGGTGGGGCAGGGAGCGGGGTTTTGGCCAGGGCCACAGACGGCAGAGATAGGTCACTCTGTTGTTGGTCGCTGGCTCTTCGGGGAAGATTCCTAACAGTGTCAGCCGAGAGGCAAAAGACGGCCATCAAGCCATCCGGCGTAGATCGGACAGTACCAAAATAAAATAAAATCGTGTGACCCCAATTTAGTCTTCATTCAACAGACGTGTGACCACTCTCGTACCTTGCTATTGATCTCTTAGATTATTTCTTCAGATCAAAGAGATGTGTCGTTCTTAACATTGTGCGTTATCTGCATCTTCAGCCACACCGTCTTCCGACTCACTGCAGCTGCTCCAACAAGGGAAGCAATCACCAGAAGGGAGCTATAGTCCCCACTCAACAGTTCCCTGCATAAAATGCACGTGCCCGACATGGACAGCCACAACAATTGGAGGGCCATCGACAAGTCAGCACATGATGCTCACTCCTATGGATGGCGGCCAGATAGGTTTTACCCTCATCTTACTTGTGTGCAACATTTAAGGCTTTGTTATTAATCTAAGCATGGGAAATAGATTATCACATTTCACTGTATATTCATGCTGATCTCTTATGGGTCTTGTTCAGGAGTTAATGATGTTCCATAGTTCAGCTAAGATACTTGTTCTTTAGGTAACGCTATTCCATAGTTATCATACATCAACCAATGCTATCCCACTTGCTGGTGATTATATTATTATACCACTTCTTGTATTACCTATGTTGTTCTTTAATACTTTTGTGTGCCATCTAGTTAATCTCGAGTACAAACGATACATATTCTGTAGCTTTCATCTGTGTTCTCCCTTTAGTTTTTGAGACCTGTTGCTGCTAGTTAACCCGGTTCCAACTATTTATGTCGTCTCCTACAGGCACTCATTACATAAATCTAACTACTAGTTGTCTTCCATGCATGTCATATATAATTGCACACACTGATATATCCATGAGAACCTCGCGGAGCAATGTAAAGGCCAATAAATTTGATGTCAATGATACCCAATATGATGGAACATGCAAAGATAGTTCTTCAGAAGACTTGTAGAAAGATGTTGAATCCTCTTCACCCCACAAGGTCCTTGCTCTAACTTGGTGTCGGGTGGTAGGTGCGACATATGCCAACGGCTGGCTAATCATAGTGGGAGCCAATAAGACGTTGCCGGTGCCTGGAAACGGGATGAGGCGAAGACATGCACGCCGGCGAATCTTACCCAGCTTCGCGGCTCTCCGTGGAGATAACACCCCTACTGCTGCTCTGCGGGTTCTCCGCATGATCACTAGATGAACAAGTGCTACAAGAGGCTCCTTGAGCTGTTCGGGGTGAGGAAGTAGAAGGGCACGGCTAGCTCTCCTCTTCCCTCTACGTGGTGGCTAAAACTATCAGAGTCCAACCCTTTGCATGGGTGCCCTGGGGGGTTATATAGCCCTACCCCCAGGGGTACAATGGTAATCCGGCTAGGTGTGGGCCCTAGCCATCAGTGTCTTCATCCGCAGGCTTCTCCGCCGGCTGCTAGGGCCCGCCGACTAGTGGGCCGCGCCGACTGCCGGCTTCCTGGTCGACAGGCTGGCCCCATCGCTGAGGGCTTTGTTGGGGGCGGGTTACTGTTGCCTCAATCCTGAGGACGAGGGCTTTGTCGGGGTAAGCATAGCTACGGTGCCGCCGCCTTGGCGGCGATCACTGTAGCCTCACTTCGTCTTGTCTCCTTAATGAGGCGCTTCCTTCGAGGGAGGGAACAAGCCGGCTATGGGGAGCCGGCCATATCTCAGGCCGGCTGGGGGAGGCCGAGCCGCCTTCGGGCATCTCTCTGACTGGAGGGACCCGCCGCCTGTGGGTAGTACAGACAGCCTGTAGTGGGTGATGGTTGTCCGTACGGCATACTATAGCCACGCGCGCTCCGGGATGCGGGGGTGGCAGGCTTTTACTGTAGCCACGCCCCGTCTCATCACCGTTATGTGGGTGCAGATTCTGAGGGTGTGGCCTTGGCCGCCTGCTGGGTGGCCAGCTCCTTGGAGTCGGCCTTCTCGTGGCCGGTTCCTTGGAGTCGGCCCTCTGGTAGCCGGCTCCTTGGAAGCCGGCCATCTTGTGGCTTTCTCCTATGGGTCTTGGGGCCAGGCCGCCTCCTGACAGCCGGCCTGAATGACAGCCGGCCGGGGGAAGGCGGCCCAACGTCTTGGATGTTGGATGGATTGATTGGCTTGTAATTTTTTCAGAAGCCCCAGGGGGAGCCGGCCAGGCTACCCGAGGTCATTTACTCCGACAGTAGTCCCCGAAGCTGATTGTGCTTCGAGGTTGAAGGGAGGACGAGATGCTCGATCAGCTTCCTATCCTGGGAAGCCGACAGCCAGGAGCCGGCCTCGAATGGGTGCGCCGTCTTCGGGAGGGACAGCGAGCCGACTTGCGCGTCGACCACGCGTCACCCTGCGCGCCACATGGCAAGAAAAGACTGCCAGCCCACGCACGCGACGGGACGTCGCCGCAGGCCAGGGCCCACAAAGCCTACGCCTCGGCCCACGCGCGGATTCTCTGCGGCCCAAGTGGACCGCTCGTCTTTTCGCGGCGGTTTCCGCACGCCTTTAGGGCGCCATAATCGCGGGACGTGGGGGGAGTGGGCGTAGTTAATCCCACATTCCCCCACGCCTCGCCTCCTCGGCTCCGCCGCCCGAGCCTATAAGTAGGGGGAGGAGGAGGAGCGGCAGGGGCTCGCACACTCGCCCTCGCTCCTCTCCTTCCTCTGCTTTCTTCCTCACGCTTCCCGCCCGCAGCCTTCGCCGCCCAGCGCCATTCCGCCCTTGAAGTTTTCTTGGCTCGCCGCGGTTCCTTCGTCAAGTGGTCGTGCTCTCCGCCGCCGCGGCTCTTCCATTCCACTTGTTCTCATGGCATTGTCGAGCTCGTGGGACGGCTCCAACGCCCACGAAGATCACATCATTTGGCTCCGCCGGACGCGGCGGTTGCCGAGCGAGGACCTCGTGAAGATCCGCCTCACGCCGGAGGCGGAGATTTCGCCGGCGCCGGAGGAGGGCGAGCGGGTCATCTTCCGCTCGCACTGCCTGCGTGGCCTCGGCCTGCCGGCAAGCGGGTTCTTCCGCTCCTTCCTCGACTTCTACCATCTCCAGCCGCATAACATCACCCCCAACACGGTGATGCTGCTGTTGGTCTTCGTCACTCTGTGCGAAGGATTTCTTGGCGTCCTCCCCACCCTCGAGCTCTGGGGGGAGTTCTTTCAAGCTCGCATCGCCTTTGTCTCGTGGCGTGCCTGCCCCCTGCGGCGCCTTCATCGCCAAGCGGAGGACGACCGACAACAACCCTTTTCCGCCTATCCCGCTGATCCAGTCGGTGAAGCTTTGGCAGCAGTCGTACTTCTATGTGAAGAATGTCGTTGCGCAAGGCGACTACCTCAACCTGCCGGCTTACGTAGCTAGCCCACCGCCTGCAAGGCCGGCGTCTTGGTCCTTCCGAGCCCGGTCACTCACCTTGGCCGGGAACGCCGCCGTCACCCGGCTCCGGGTGATGGTCCAGTCGGAGGGCTTGGTGGGGGCCGACTTGGTGGCCGCCTTCGTGGAGCGCCGGGTGCTTCCACTCCAAAGCCAGCCGCACATGATCTGCCAAATGAGCGGCCGCTTCGACCCGTGTCGGCTGAGCACTAGAGAGATGCCTCGCGACGAGGTATCTTACATGGTGAACTATATATCCAACTGCAAACTCTCTGTGGAGTGGCAGTATCACAAGGCGCCATATTCTCGGGCCAACCCGCCGCCTGTGGTGAGTTTTTCCTTATTCTCTTTTTCTTTTGTTGCCGTGTTTGATAGCCGACTCTTGACTAACCAACTTTGTCTTTGGGCAGAGCCCTCTTCTTCGACCGGCGCCCGGGGCCGCAGGGCCGGAGCGCCCGATTCTGACGGCCGATCAGCGCCGTGGACGACCCCGACGACCCGGATCTGGTGGCGGCCGCCATGGACGACGCCGTAGTCGCAATCGGCGGAGAGGCAGGCGGCCCTAACCTTACGGCCGGCTTCGAGGACTGGCCGGAGAAGGACGAAGCCGAAGCCGTCCTGCGCCGCCAGCCGGTGGCCGATCGCCATGGCGTGGGGCCTTCCGCCACGCCAACTGCTCGGGGCGGCGTGCAGAAGCGTCGGGCCGCGCCGGGTCTCTTCGGCAGCCCGCCGAAGAAACCCAAGAGCTCCGCGGCGGCGACCAAGCGAGACGAGGCGGCTGCGAAAGCGGCCCTCTTCCGCAAGGTGGTGAAGCAGCCCCAAGCGGTCTTGGCGTAAGTGTCGTGTGTCTTGTATTTTTGTTGTCTTACTTGGTTGAGGCTCATCTGAGCCGTCTTCTTGGCTTATTGAACAGGGCGCCGCTTTCCCTTGAGCGGGTTGACGCCGCCTTCATAGTCGCACCGACGGGAGGGTCTTCGAGCTCCCGCCGAGTGGACCCCCGCGCCGACCTCATGGAGGCAACGGAGCGGAACGCGCGAGAGCCTCGGGAGGTGCGGGAAGCGGCGGAGCGGAGGGCCGCCCAGGAGGCGGCGGAGAAGTCGGCCGAGGCGCAAGCCGATGCGGCGGCCAAGGCCCACGCGGAGGTCACGGCCGCGGAGAGGGAGGCGGAGGCTTTGTGCAATCAGCCTCCGCAGCTCGTCGTTCCCCTTCGCGCCGTGGCTCCTGACGTCCACGTACCTTCGTCGGAGGAACCCGACCGCGACCAGCCGGTGATGGAGAGGATGGAGTACGACGTGACGATGCTGGGGGAGGCGCCACAGTCGGCGCCGGCGGAAGCGAACCAAAGGCGGCCGACCTGCTGCGGCGCTGGGCAGCCCGGCGAAGCGGCGGCGAAGCGGATCTCGTGGTGCGATCGATGTCCCGCCCAGCGTGGGAGAGTGCGTCCTCGACACCGAGCCGCAAAAGGGCTGCAGCGCCAGCTCGGACAAAGACAGACACAGGCGGCCAGCGTCAACACGTCCGAGTGGACGCCCAACGGTGGGACGACTGAGCTGAACGGGGCGGCGCAGGAGGTCCGTCGCTGGCTTCAGGCTTAAGCCGGCTTGCTGCAATGATACACCCAGGAGTTCCTTGCTACGCGCGCGATCGTCCGGGTGAGTCTTCTGGCTTTGATCAATTTCTTTTTTGATTTCTTCCGTAGGGGCGCATCAGCGCACCCACTGGGTGTAGTCCCCAAGTTTCGAGTCGGCTGCTGAGCAGGCGGCTTGAAACTTCTTTGCAGGATTTGATAGCAATCTTGTTCTTATGCACGCTCCATCTGACTTTCAGGAGTACGACAATCTTCGCTCGGCCGCCTTCAACTCCCAAGGCCAGGAGCTGAGCCAGAAGGCCGCCGATTTGACGAATAGCCGGAGTAAGAACTTGGTTTCTTCTATCTCAAGTGGGGGCGCGTCAGCGCACCCACTGGGTGTAGTCCCAGAGATTCGGGCCGGCTGCTGACCAGCCGGGTCGGATCTTCCCTGACGACTTTTCCCTTACTGCTTTTTTCCTTTCTCTTCATGCTTGCGGGAGCTAACGCCGACTTGAGGGGGTAGCCAGGCGAGGCCCAGACCGCTCTTCACGCCAAGGAAGCCGAGATCGCTGCCTTGGCCTAGGAACGCAACCGCCTGGCCAAGAGGCTGGTCGACCAGGAGGAGAGCCGCCAGGCGGCCCTGAAGAAGGCGCAGGACAACGACGCCGAGTTCGAGACCGAGGCTGCTGGCTGGGATGAAGAAAGGAAAGCGCTGAGTGAAGGTTGTGGGCGGGTGGACGATCTGATCGACGGTAGGCCGCCTTCCTCTTCTCACTCCTTTGCTTGCTCCCTGCCCTCTTGTTCATCTTCTGATTTTCGTGTTTTTTTCTTGTTCTTCACGCAGACTACTTCCCCGGCTACTCCGTTGCCGCCAGCCAAGCCATCGAGGCCCACAGCGAGACGCGCCGGCAGGCAGGGGTTGCAATCGCGCCAGACGCCAGCCGGACGCTCGAGGAGCAGCTCTTGGCGATCCAGGCCCGGCTGCAGCCGGCTCACCGCAAGCTCTGCCGGCTCCAACGTGCCAGTGCGCAAGTGTTGGCCGCTCTCTGGCCGGGCGAGGTGATCCTCGCACCCCGGTCGGATCACGACCGGGCTGGAGGTTGCGGTTGGCCGCTTCGAGGCCTAGAAGGCCTCCGCTGCTCGGTCCGGCGTCGGGCGGGCGCTGGAGTTCGTTCGGGCCTGGTATCCTGGGTTGAACCTGCGCCAGCTGAGCAGTTGGAGGCAGGAGGCTGACGAGGAGCTGGTGGCGGTGCGGCCGGCTATCATCCAGCGCGCCTCGGCCATCGCCGAGTACACCGACACCAGCGTCTTCGCTACTGAAGTGAATGACAGCGGAGTCGCCCAGCCGGAGGAATGGTTCGGGCTCAACCCGGCTGAAGGCGAGGATTTGGCAGAGGAGATTGCCTCCAGCGATGAGGCCGAAGACGAGGAGGAGGAGGGCGGTGGAGACGTCGCGCCAGACGGCGAAGTGACCAGCCAACTTCAGCCTGATCGTGCCTCTAGCAATGAGGCGCGTGTGAGCGCGCCGCCTGCAGGGGTGAAGATCACGCCGAGACTCGCCAGCCGGCTACTCCTTCGGCCCGCACTACGGCCTCCGCCGACCTGCCCGACTCGCCTGTTGCTCGGCTGGCTTGATCTTCCTGCCGCTCTTGCTTTTCTGCTTTTGCTCTTTGAACAAATTTTGTTAACTTTGCGCAATTCCACCCACTAGGGGTGTATTCAGACTATGTTGAATGCCGGCCTTTCGAAGGCTTTTGTGTAAATATAATTATGCATGTGTTTGGCTTCCATTCGAGTTTGCTTTTTATCCTTAGGCCATTTCCTTTGCTGCCTTCCCCTGATTGCCGCCTTCCTAGCCGAACAGCTGCTCTGCAGTCTGTGGCTGGGGAGGAACTTGGCTGTCTGTGGGAAGGCAAGTACTTGAGCTTTGTTGGATTATGGCAGGGTTGAATGGAAGCCGGTCGGCCGGCTATTCTGGTAGCCGGTCAGCAATGGGAGGAAGCCGGCTTTTGTTATATAAGTTCGTTAGTCCTTAGCCATTTTTCGTGTGGGCATCCTTTCCTGCCTTTGACTCTTGCCAGCCGGACAGTCGGTTCTTCGAACTGCGGCTTTTGACAAGAGAGGGATTGGGTGCTGGCACACTACTTGTCTGACTGCAGGTGGAAATTTAAATATAACTCAAGGCGGCTATTCCCCGGGTCGACTAGTCGAACCCGGTGCCGGACGAAAAAAGGTAAAATGACAAAATCATAGGCATGATACTCGTCATTCATAGATAAAAGGTGGCAGTCCCCGAGTGCTCCTCGGGGAGCCCATTGTCTCATACTTAGTACAAAAGGTAGCGTGGTACATACTGCATTTTAACTGTAAAATCTTCGGAGGAGGTACGCGTTCCATGGTTGTTCCGACTCCTTGCCGGAATCATCTCTCTTTCGTGCCTTCGGCCTCTGTGCGTCGATTAAGTAGTAGGAGTCATTTCCCAGTGCTCTGCTGACGATGAAGGGACCTTCCCAAGGGGCCGAGAGCTTGTGCTGGCCGGCTGTTCGCTGGATCAGCCGGAGCACAAGGTCGCCCTCTTGAAAGGATCTTGGCTTGACCTTCCGGCTACGATGGCGGCGCAAACCCTCTGGTAGATGGCAGATGGCTAAGGGCTAACAGCCGGCTTTCTTCCAGGAGGTCGACGCCGTCTTCTCGTGCTTCTTTGGCCTCTGCTTCCGTGTACATGGTCACCCGAGGCGAATCGAACTCGATGTCGGTTGGGATGATAGCCTCAGCGCCATATACAAGGAAGAGCGGGGTGAAGCCGGTTGATTTGTTTGGGGTAGTGCGCAGACTCCAGAGGACGGTTGGCAGCTCGTCAAGCCAACAGCCGGCCGAGCGCTCTAGCGGCACGACCAGCCGGGGCTTGATGCCGGAAAGGATGAGGCCGTTGGCTCGCTCAACTTGGCCGTTTGACTGCGGGTGGGCAACGGACGCTAGGTCCAGTCGGATGCCCTGCGTCGCGCAGAAACGTGCCAATGCTCCCTTGGCAAAATTCATGCCGTTGTCGGTAATGATGCTGTGTTGCACGCCGTACCGAGTTGTGATGTCTGCGATCAATGTCACGACAACATGCCCATTCAGCTTCTTGATCGGCTTCGCTTCGATCCATTTGGTGAATTTATCCACAGCAACAAGTAAGTGTGTCATGCCGCCGCGCGCCGTCTTGAATGGGCCCACCATGTCCAATCCCCAGACGGTAAAGGGCCAGGTGAGGGGGATGGTCTTGAGTTCTGAAGCCGGCAGGTGTTGCTTGGAGCTGAAGACTTGGCAGCCTTTGCAGTGTTTGACCAACTCCTTGGCATCGTCCAAGGCGGTCGGCCAAAAGAAACCATGGCGGAAAGCTTTGGCAACGAGGGATCTTGAGGCTGCGTGGTGGCCGCATTCGCCTTGGTGAATGTCTTTGAGGATTTCTATGCCCTTTTCTGGCTCGACACAGCGCTGGAAGACTCCAGTGACACTGCGCCTGACGAGCTCTTTGTTGGCAATTGTATATGCGCCGGCTCGGCGTTGGACTTGTCTTGTCGCGATCTCGTCAGCCGGTAGTTCTCTGTTTATCAGGAAGTTGAGGATGGGCTGAGCCCATGATGGAGCTGTGACTTCTTCTGTAGTCAACACGGCTACTGCAACCAGGGCGGGTGGGCTGGGTGGTGAAGAGCTGGAGCTGGCCGCCACCTGAGGTGTTGAAGCAGTCCCCGGGCCGACTACCGTAGTCCCCGGGCCGGGTTCTGAAGTCCCCGGACCGGGTGCGACTTTGGCAGTCCCCGGGCAGCCTATTGAAGTCCCCGGGCCGCCTGCTTGGCTCCCCAAGCCGGATCCGGCTGCGTCGGGGTTAGGCGGCACGAAGATGGAGTCGGATTCTGGAGACGGCTTGATAGACGGCTTGAGGAGGCGTTGTAGAGAGACGCCGGTTGGTATAGCTTGCCGGGTTGAGCCTATCCATGCAAGGGCATCTGCTTGCTCGTTGTCGGCCCGTGGCACGTGGAGGAACTCGCATCCTTCAAAGTAGCCGCTGATTTGCTGAACAAGGAAACGATAGCTCGCCATGTTTGCGTCCTTGGCATCGCAGTCGCCGGATGACTGCTGGACCACCAAATCCGAGTCGCCATAGCACAGGATCCGGCAGATGCCGAGCTCTTTGGCTAGCCGGAGTCTGTGTATGAGCGCCTCGTACTCGGCCACGTTGTTGGAGGCGGCAAAGTGAATTTGCAACGTGTATCTGAGTTTGTCGCCCTTGGGAGAGGTGAGGACGATGCCGGCTCCCAAGCCGGTGCGCATCTTGGACCCGTCGAAGTGCATCCGCCAATGAGTGGAGTCGGGAGCCGGCGGCAGGTACTGGGTCTCGGCACAATCGACGAGGAAGTCGGCCAATGCTTGCGACTTGATGGCGGTGCGGGGCTGGTAGAAGATCGTGTAGGGGGCCAGCTCAATGGCCCATTTTGCCACCCGACCGGATGCGTCTCGGCTGCCTATGATCTCGGCGAGCGGGGCGGTGCATACGACCGTGATGGAGTGCTCTTGAAAGTAGGGCTTCAGCTTCTTGGCGGTGAAGTACACGCCGTAGCACATCTTCTGGTAATGCGGGTAATTCTGTTTTGAGACGGATAGTACTTCGCTTAAGTAGTAGACCGGCCTCTCGACCGGCTGAGCTCGGCCCTCTTCTGGGCGTTGGACCACGATGACGGTGCTGACCACCCGGCTGGTGGCGGCGATATAAAGGAGCATGGGCTCTTTCTCAGTCGGCGCCGCCAAGACAGGCGGCGTGGCAAGCATCTTCTTCAGCTTGTGGAACGCTTGGTTGGCTTGGTCATTCCACTCAAAGTGAGTGCTTTTCTTCATGAGTCGGTAGAGGGGGAGTGCCTTTTCTCCCAGCCGGCTGATGAAGCGGTTCAGGGAGGCCAGGCACCCGGTAAACTTTTCGATGTCACGCAGCTTGGTGGGAATCTCCATTCTCTCAATGGCCTTGATCTTCACAGGGTTGCATTCAATGCCGCGTTCAGAGACCAGGAAGCCTAGGAGCTGTCCGGCTGGCACTCCGAACACGCATTTCTCGGGGTTGAGCTTGATCTGAAACCGGCGCAGGTTCTCAAAGGTTTCCTTGAGGTCTTCCAGCAAGGTGTTGCGCCTCTCCGTCTTCACCATGATATCGTCTACATAGACGTGGGCATTTCTGCCGAGTTGCTTGAGGAGGCATTTCTGCATGCAACGCTGAAAGGTGGCACCGGCATTTCTCAAGCCGAATGTCATCGTCAGGTAGCAGAAAGCTCTGAATGGTGTGACGAAGGCGGTCTTCAGGCGGTCGGCCGGGTCCACCTTTATCTGGTGGTAGCCAGAGTAGGCATCCAAGAAACTCAACAGCTCGCATCCGGCTGTGGGGTCTATTACTTGATCAATCCTGGGTAAGGCAAAGGGATCTTTGGGGCAGACTTTGTTGAGGCTCGTGTAATCTATACACAGGCGCCACTTGTTATTCTTCTTCAGCACGAGGACCGGGTTGGCGAGCCACTCCGGGAAGAAAACCTCCATGATGAAGCCGGCTGCCAAGAGCCGGGCTATCTCTTCTCCCACGATCCTTCTCTTCTCCTCTGACAGTCGGCGGAGGGGCTGTTTGACTGGCTTGGCGTCTGATCAGACGTGTAGCTTGTGCTCGGCGAAATCCTTCGAACACTCGGCATGTCCTTGGGGGACCATGCGAAGATGTCCCGATTCTCACGGAGGAAATCGACGAGCTCGCCTTCCTATTTACTGTCCAGGTTTGCCCCGATGACGGCAAACCTTTCCGGGTGCTCTGGGTCCAGGGGTATCTTCTTTGTTTCCTTAGCCGGCTGGAAGGAACCTTGGGCATCACACTCTTTGGGGTCGGGGGGGCAGGCTGCTTGCCGGCCATGGCCACGACACGGTCCAACATCTTCTTCTCTTCGGCGACTACGAGGGACTCGGCCAGCCGGCTGCTGGCTGCAACGCACTCGGAGGACTTCTTGTAGTCGCCGGCTATGGTGATGATGCCCTTGGTACTCGGCATCTTCATCTTGAGGTAGGCGTAGTGGGGTACAACCATGAACTTGGCCAGAGCAGGCCGACCAAATAGCGCATGGTAAGGGCTCTCGAGGTCCACCACTTCAAACCAGATTGCTTCTCGACGGAAGTGATCCTTGTCTCCGAAGAGAACATCTATCTTGATCTTGCCAATGGGTGAACAGGACAGGCCAGGTACAATGCCATGGAACACGGTCCGGCTTGGAATGAGGTGCTTGGCCTTGATGTTCAACTTCTCCATGGTATCCCGATACAGGATGTTGATGCTGCTCCCGCCGTCTATCAGTATGCGGGAGAATTGGGCAGCAAGCCTGTCCGTTGCTAGGGTTGCTTCCAAAACCAATGCATAGGAGCCCGGGGACGGCATCACCTCTGGGTGGTTGGCCCGGCTCCAGCTAATAGGCCTCTCTAACCAGTGCATGTATTCGGGGTTGTTGGAAGCAACTGCATTGACTTCTTGGTGTTGTCGGCGCCGGCTGATCTTGAACTGGCTCGTGAATATGACGTAGGCGGCGTGCTTGTTGGGGAACTCGTCTTGGACGGTTCCGACTGCTGGTCGAGCGGCCGACTGTTGGGGAGCTGGAGGCGGCACCAGCCGTTCGCCTTGGTGATTCGGGTAAGCCAGTGGCACTTCCGGGTTGTATGGTTGGACGGCTTCGCGCCGCTGTGGAACTTGCATGGGGCATCAAGGGCTTGCTCGTAGGAGAAAGCCGGCTGCCAAGCCAGCCTGCCGCCCTTCAGCTTCTTGGGCGCGGGCCGCTCTTTAGGTTGCTTGTATTTGACGGTGGCCACCTGCCGACTGGCGGGAGGCGGCATTGGGCCTTTGCGCTTGTTGTCGTGCTGGTACGGGCGTCGGCTAGAGTTGCCAGCCGGCGTTTTGGGAGCCGGGTTGATTACCTTCCCGGTGGCGTCTACCCGGAGCTCGGTCTTCATTGAGGAGTCGGTGGTGGCGTACTTGTCGGCGATGACGAGTAGCTCGTCGAGGGTAGCCGGCTTGTCGCAGAGGAGCTTGTGCTTGAGGAGGGTGCCTTCTCGGCACCCAGCGGTGAAGTATTCTATGGCTTGAACCTCGTGCACCCCCTCGCAGGAGTTGCGGAGCTCGGCCCAACGCGTGAGGTAGTCGCGAGTCGACTCGGTGGGTCCTTGTACGCACAAGGAGAGTTGCCTGGACTTGGGAGCCCGCGTGTAGGTGCTGGTGAAGTTGCGGATGAAGGCTTCGGTGAAGTCCAGCCAGCTGTTGATGATGTACGGCTTGAGGCTGTTGAGCCAGGTTCGCGCCGTGCCTTGAGCATGAGGGGCACATATTTCACGGCAACGCGCCTGTTGCCGTTCGCTATGCTGACGGCGGTTGAGTAGTCGATCAGCCAATCCTCCGGCTTCACGGAGCTGTTATACTTGGGCGTATCTCTCGGGAGTGAGAACCCTTTGGGGAAGGGCTCTTCGCGGATGCGGGGGCCGAAGCAAGGCGGCCCGACATCGTATTCTTCTTCCAACGCCAGGGATCGCGCCAGGCAGTCGATCCGGTGGCGGGCGTCGTTTTCACCGACTTCTTCGTGGCGGGCCCTAGCCCGTTTAGCTCTTCTACGGCCGCCTTGATGGCGCGCATGTTCTCGAGGGGCGTGGCGTAGACGGGGCGGTCCACGCCCAGCATGTCGGCGATGGCTGCGCCGCGTTTCTTGACAATGCCGAGTCGGCTCGGCCCTTCGGGAGGCGGCGTGCCGAAGTGTGACACTCCAAAAATATTCGTTTGGCTTTCTTCAAATTTTTTGTTGGATTTGAAGAAGGTCTTCTAAACCCTTCCAAAAATCTCTCTCAAAAGTGTTTGGTTTTTAAATTTTTCTTCTGATTGCCCTCTTCTCAAAATTTCAAGAAAAATCTTTGGACTTTATTTTCTTTCAAAAAGGAAACTCTAGGAGTTTTGCATCTTCTCCAATATTGAAACCACTCATGATTTTTGCCATGCACCACATCGTAAAATCTTCCCTAAAATCTCTCCTTCCACTTTGGGCAATCCAAACATTCTGTCTCAACAAGTTCAACCCTTTTCTGAATTTTATTTCATTTATTTCTCCTCCCAAATCTTGTCTGTCAATTATTTTGACCCTAGGTGATTTACAAAGCAAGTACCTAAATGCATTTGAGTTTTGACCTCAAACCAACTCCCCTGGATAGTCCTTGGTACCCACAACCTAGAACAATCAAGATCCACTCCTCTTCTTTTCAAAAATTTCAAATTTCAGTCTCTGCAAGTTTGGACCAGATTTGTCAAATTTGGTGAAATTCATATCTTCTCTGCTCCAAAAATTCCACAAAAATTCAAGCAGCCTCTAGATGCAATGAGAGGCCCCTCCACCAAAAATCAGCTCAAGCAGAGTCTCCCACATACCAAAATCATTCTATCGAACGCCTGACCTACACTATTTCATTGCACTTTCAGAGATTTAGAGAAGTTCGGAGTTCAGTGTCGCTTCTCTTCATCAGATTTCGGTCACGCTGCCACAGTGCGCTCTGGCACGATGCACACGGCCTCTTCCCCCTGGCCAGCACCCCGCACGCACGCTTGGCCGATTCCTGGCGTCGGTGGCGACGAGCCTCGCCGGCGTTGGAAGTTTCTGCGGTGGTCGCGCCACCCGTGGCGGCCAGAGTGGGCCCAAGCCCGCTTGCCACGCCACCCTGCGCCGCCCATCGCCCCCTGGCTCTCCGCGTGTCCCTGCCATGCCAGCGCACGCCCGTGCTGCCGCCCGTGCTTGGCAAGCACAGAGCGTGCTCCCTGCCAGCGGGCTGCGCCGCCCGTTGCGTCGAAAGCACGCCCAGCACCCAATCCTGGCTCGTTTAGCACCTAAACGGAACCAGTGAACCCCCACGACGGCGCTCAACCCCTGAACCTCCCCGACCAATGCCCTGCGCCGCCGTAATCTTCGCCGGAGAACCCCGTTCTCGGCAACCGCCTCGGGCCGGCTATATATAGCACCCCGAGCGCGCCCTCGCCCCCGCACACCTCCACCACCTCACTAGTCCTCGCCAAGCCCGTGGAAGGGCCTCGACGGGCTCTTCTTCCTCGACTCCGGCCGCCCCGTTCTGCCTCGGCCTCCACCTCGATTCACTTCGGTGAGGTCGTCCCCGGCGCCAAAATCCCGTCAGCTACCCTCTCATACTACCACAAGTCTAACCCCCTCCTCAATTTCTCCTCCGTAGCACTCTCCGACGAGACCCACGACCACCCGAACCGCCGTCCGCCGGAGCAGGAGCCGCCGTCGACGTGGTGCTCGCCGGCGACCACCACCACCACCAACTGGCGCGGAATGACGCCCTGAACACGGAGGTACCCTCCGATCTTCCTACCTCGCCGTGGATCGCCGCCGGCGATCACCGCGGCTCTCGGGCGCCGACGAGCCTCGTCTCTCTCGTTTGAAAATTCAAACCTGACGGGTGGGACCCGCCTGTCAACCTCTCTGCTGTTCTTTTTGAGTCGTTTTCTGAAAGCGTACTTTGGCAAATACGCTATCTACTCTGAACCGTTTTTCTACGCTTTTCTGTTTTAGCCCCTGAGAGTTTTCTGTTTCAATACAGATGGGTCCTTGGACCAAAGCTCTTATAACTTTTTAACAGAAAGGAATTTTTGAATGATTCTTTTTCTGCCCTCTTCAAAATTTTGTCTAGTTTTTTATCATGTTTATTTGAAAAATATTTGGATCACTTTTATGTACCCCATGGTATTTACATTAGCGCGTGTGTTTTGTGTACCGTAGATACCGAAGGAGGTGACGGAACCGCGAACTTCGCCGAGATAGACCCCGACTACTCCGAACCAGGCAAGCAATGTTTGAACTTTTGATATGATGAGTGTTTGGGCATGTTTGCATTATTTTTGTATCATGACACGTTCATGAGCATTTCGATGATAGTTTATCTCGTAAGAGTTGGGGCAAGTGAGTTCGGAAAATCCATGAGTTGTTGGAAACATGTTGCATGGCCATGAGTTGGCATGAGTATGGGTAAGATGGCAGTGTTGTAGCATGCAAGGCTTATGCCAGATCATTGACCCTGTGTCAACATAAATCAGTCAGATTCCCGTCCATCTCCCCTTTTGTATTACCACCTGTTTCCCGCAAGGGATACGGCTTAGTAAGTTCCAAACCACTTCCTGGTACACACCAAATCGAGAGGCCGGGATGAGGGTTCCATGGCCCTGGATTAAAGCCTTTCATCCGGTCAGGGGGCATGGGTGTTTCCGCTTGGGACCGAGAGGGGGGCACCCCTTAGGTGCACGTAAATAAATTTCATCCCATGCTATTCGAGAATGTGATCTCCCCGTCTCAAAGTTTTTCTTAAACGCTGTCTAGGGTGATCCCTGGCAACGTGAGGTATGATGGGTGTGTACTAGTTAGCTGTGTTTCCTCCGAAATACCGTAAACAGAACTAGGCCTTTGTGACTACGGAAATCCGTTGGCTGTGGAAAATTTTGGTACAAACTCTGCAGAGTCAAAATTCTTGAATTCATCTTATTCATGTCCGAGTACCGTGTTCACCTTATCTTGTCAAATGTCAGTCTCGGTGATAGAAACTCCTGTTAACCATATGAGTGTTAAATGTTTATTTCCCTGTGATTGGACTAACCCGCTTATTGTCCTGTGAGGAATGTTTTCCGTGAGCACCATTTCTTGACAGTTATGAATAATGAATTATAAGCCCTTTCTGCGATGTCGCTCAGACGTCCGACTGCGGCATTGCTATTATTTATTTTTATTATAAGCCCTTTCCGCGATGTCGCTCAGACGTCCGACTACGGCATTGTTATTATTTATTTTTAATATAAGCCCTTTCTGTGATGTTGCTCAGACGTCCGACTGCGGCATTGTTATTATTCATTTTGTTATAAGCCCTTTCTGCGATGTCGCTCAGACGTCCGACTGCGGCATTGTCATTATTTACTTTTGTTATAAGCCCTTTCTGTGATGTCGCTCCGACGTCCGACTGTGGCACGCATGTCTTTTCTTTCAATATAAGCCCTTTATGAGGTGTCGCCTAGACGCCCGACTGTGGCATGTTTTACTTATTTGTTCACCCTTCGAGGCGTCGCTTCAGACACCCGATCGGTTTTGAGTTTATCTTCTTTGGGTTTTCGAGCGGACTACCGCCGATTCCCTTTTTACTTACTTGTGTTACTGATTTGATAGCACATTGTTATAAATTAATCATGTCGCATTCATGCATTCATTTGTTATATCTTTTGTGCGAATCGTCTTATGAAGTACTTTCAAAGTACTCACCTGGCTTGTTGATTTGGCCAGATGCTGACGAAGGCGATCTCATGGATGAAGAGTTTGATAGCAAGTCCGACACCTAGAGGAATCCTAGTCAGTCTCGTGCGACCCCTGGATTAGTCATTGTGATATATCCGCTTCCGCTACCCAAATAAATTCATCGAGCCTCACCTCGACGCTCGATGAGCCGCCAGTGTAGTAGTCTTATTAACCACCCCACTGTGTTATTCCACCAACCACTCATATCTCGAGTCAGTAGTATTTTCCACCCCACACCATTGTGTCATATCCGCCATCATATATAATTATTGGCGTGTTTGTAATAATTGGTTGGGCATCTTCAGCCCGACCCTGTAATATTTCAATGCTACTGGCTTATTGTATCAAAGTTTTGTCTACCGGTATGGAGGATTTTCCTCATATTGGACTTCATAGGTCGGTTTTTCAATAAAAATACGGATGTTCAATAAATATTTTTATTGAAAAACCGGTCGTGACAAGCTTGGTACCAGAGCCAGGCTGACAGTAGGAAGCCACTAGGTGCGATCGCTAATCGGTTATTAGCAGAATAGAGTTGTTTATTATTTTTACAAATGTAGTCAATTTCGGCGATCGGCGTAAATTTATGATTTGACTACTCAGGATTTTTGCCTACTTTTGTAGATGGTCGCAACGATCGCGAAGTCGCAGATGTTCGCCAACATGCCCGATGGGTTCGTCAAGCTTCTCTCCTTCATCGTCCAAGTCACGATGGGGCCAGCTATGCGCCTTGATCTTCTCACTCTCTCAAAGACAAGGTCAATGACCGTCTAACCATGCACCAAGCCATGGTGCAATTCAAGGGAGGTCGTATTGAGTTACGCCGCTTCCGGTTCTTGGGGAGAGCCATGCCCAAGGAGAAGCATGCACTGCAGATGGCAGCCCGTGAGGCGATAGCTCGTCTCAGGGACGTCCTTCCTTCGATGAAGACTCGTCGCTACCGCTACCTGCCATGTCACGTGCCATATACCTACCACTACGCGTTCTCTTGCCCCAGAGGAGAACGGGACGAACCTTTTAGATGCTCATCGAGTATCTCTGGGCTTTGGAGGCAGCCTTCGACAACCTGGTGGACGACTTTGTAGCTGCCCGCATGGACTCAGTCCATGGTACATGCCGCCAACAGGAGGGAGCTCTCAAGGCTGCACCGCCACTGACTTTCGTCTCGTCATCAGCCTTCTGCTTGCTCCTACTGCTCTCACCGCTACTCGTCACCTGCCTACCATGGAGGAGTTCAACCATGTCATTGCGCCTACTCCGGTTCGTTCTGCACCACCTCACATGCCCGCTCATGTTCGAGTTGTCCCGCACAGGGCACCTGCTCCACCAACTCAGCGCAGCACCTCACGTCTGGAGCCTATCACCGAAGAGGAGGTTGAGTCCCCAGCCTCACTACGCCTCACCCTTGGCAGGCCAAGGGAAATCCTTACCATCTCCGACTAAGTACGCTTAGCCGCCATGCGATGTACCGACTTGTACGATATGTTTATATGTACATCGGCTGTGAGAAGTAGCTTGTTTGCGCATCATGTAGGATCTGGAGGAGTACACTAGCCTAAATAACATGTCAGGATTATGTACGCATATCCTGAGTGATGTATTGTATAATTACTACTTGCGTGTAAGATATGTAATGAACAGTCCTTCTCCGCGCATAAGCGTTTATTCTCTTGAAAAATCTTGGAGCATTTGCGACTTTTTCCATCTTCTTGAATTTATTGATTTTTGTGGCTCAATTTCTTTTTTTATGAGT
This sequence comes from Aegilops bicornis, assembly GCA_021605145.1. Lineage (NCBI taxonomy): Eukaryota > Viridiplantae > Streptophyta > Magnoliopsida > Poales > Poaceae > Aegilops > Aegilops bicornis. The sequence continues at coordinate 239,602,965 of CM038673.1, read as the reverse complement.
GTTTCAAAATATATCCCCAGAGTGAACCATGTCTAGTCCTTGGACGCGCTCCATGCCAACTCCGACAGAGGAAAATTATGGCACATCCCCACACAACAATTTCACACAGGGGCAGACAAGTCAACGGGACAGTGAAACGACACTCTCCCAAATGTGCCGTCTTTATGAACAAAGTCAGCAGCAACATCAGGAAATAATGAACCAAGTCATCAATATGGGGAATCACCGTCGACGATGTCAAAGCAATCAAAGTTATCTGAGCTACAGAAGACACGTCCCCAAACTTTTTCTCACACTGACAAACCTCTGGAAGACGAAGACTGGCTTCGAGACATGGAGAAAGTTAATTATTGCCCAGTGTTCAGATCTTGAGAAAGTTCTTTATGCTCCGCACTATCTCACTGGAGCAGCCGCATCGTGGTGGGAAAATTTCCTACACATGAACCCCAACGAAAATAATATAACATGGGAGGAATTTAAAGAAGGTTTTCGTGGGGTGCATATTCCTAAGAGTATTATGAGGATCAAAAAGAGAGAATTTGATGACCTCAGGCAAAGGACAATGACGGTGTCAGAATACAACAGTCAATTTACTCTGTTGTCTCGCTACGCCAACGAGGAGCGTATGTCAGAAAACAAAAGATGGAGAAATTTCTAGACGGTCTCGACACCGGCTTAAATGCCAATTGGTCGTACACACCTTTCCAGATTTTAAGACGCTGGTGGATAAGGCCATTACCTTGGAAAATGAGAGACGGCTTAGAATATTTCGCATAGCGGAAGAGGGACCAGACTAATCACGCCCGCAACCACCGCAGCAAGAAAGATGTTCGTAAAAACTGGACACCCAAACCCACGACAAGCGCCTCACGCCCAATCAAGAATTTCCATGCAAGGGACAAGGAGTTCACATACCGCCCAGGCGTTACCTGTTACGCTTGTGGAGAAGAAGGGCACTATGCCAAGCAGTGCCCCAAGCCAAGGAACTCGACCCCAAAGCCGAACAACGGAGGAAGTAATTCGGTGCCAAAGCGCAACAATTTCAACCCAAATAACAACCACAGGAAGGGTCATCTGAACCACGTGACCAAAGAGGAAGCACAAAATGCCCCAGATATCGTACTCGGTATGTTTCCTGTCGACACAATACCTGGCATGGTTTTGTTTGATTCTGGAGCTTCTCACTCATTCGTTTCGAAAAGTTTTTCTTTGCAAAATAATTTTTCGATGCTTCCCTTGGAAAAATCTATGATCGTCAAGTCCCCTGGAATTAAGCAAGTTACCCAGAATTATTGCCAGGGTGTGGTTATCGAGTTTGAAGGGTTGAAGTTTCACGCAAATTTTATCGTGTTGGAAAATAAAGGACTGGATGTCATCTTAGGGATGGATTGGTTAACCACCAACAAAGGTTTTATTGACTGCTTCAACAGGACCGTAATTCTCACCCACCACCATGGGAAGACCATAAAGGTTTCAGCCAAGGAAAGAAAAGTATCCCAGCAACCGATATTGAACAAGGTGGATATTTCTGAATTGAGCAAGGTTCCAGTAGTGTGTGAATTTCCAGATGTATTTCCCGAAGAGCTACCGGGCATGCCACTGCATCGAGAGATAGAATTCAGCATTGAGCTAGCACCCGGAACCACTCCCATATACAAGAAGCCATACAGAATGGCACCATCTGAATTGGTAGAACTGAAGAAGCAAATAAAGGAATTATTGGAAAAATGGTATATACGAGCCAGTTCCTCACCTTGGGGTTCACCAATTTTGTTTGCCAAAAAGAAGGATGGAACACTGAGATTGTGCATAGACTATCGAGCGCTAAACATGGTCACAATCAAGAACAAATATCCGATGCCACGAATAAATGATTTATTCGATCAACTCGCTCAGGCCAAGGTGTTCTCAAAGATTGACTTCAGGTCGGGATACCATCAACTGAAGGTACGAACCGAAGATATTCCCAAGACAACTTTCACCTCCAGATACGGATTGTTTGAGTTCACCGTAATAACATTCGGACTAACAAACGCCCCCTCATATTTTGTTCACCTCATGAACAAAGTATTCATGAAGTTTATGGACAAGTTTGTTGTGGTATTTAGCGATGATATTCTGGTATACTCCAAAACACCAGAAGAGCATGCTGTACATCTCCGAATTGTACTAGGAGAACTCACGAAACATCAATTGTATGCCAAATTCAGCAAGTGTGAATTTTGGCTAAGGCGAGTAGGTTTTCTGGGCCACGTACTAACCCAAGAAGGTATCGCCGTAGACCCGGAAAAAGTCAAGGCCGTACTTGGCTGGAAGCCACCAGCCAGCGTGACGGATGTACGAAGTTTCTTGGGAATGGCAGGATACTACCAAAGATTTATTGAAGGATTCTCCACCATAGCAAAGCCAATGACGCAACTACTCAAGAAAGACAGGAAGTTTGAATGGACGGAAGCTTGCGATAAAAGTTTCCAAGAACCGAAGAGGAAGCGGCGGCACACCGATATTAATTGTGCACGATATACACAAAAATTTTGAGGTATTTTGTGGCGCATCTCGAAAGGGCCTCGGGTGCGTATTAATGCAAGAAGGCAAGGTTGTCGCATATGTTTCCGCACAACCCAAGCATGAGGAAAATTATCCTACTCATGACCTAGAATTAGCAGCAGTTATTCATGCACTCAAGGAATGGAGACACTTCTTACTTGGAAATCGTTGTGAGATATACACGGACCACAAAAAGCCTCAAGTATATTTTCACACAACCAGAACTCAATTTACGGCAGTGACGCTGGTTGGAATTAGTAAAGGATTATGATGTTGGAATCCACTACCACCCAGGCAAAGCAAATGTTGTAGCAGATGCTCTGAGTCGGAACCCCAGTCCGGACAACGACATCATGCCAAACTTTAGACCTGAATTCCAGCAGGAATTCGCAAAGCTCAATCTGATGGTGGTCACCGAAGGCAGTGTGTCGAGCTTAGAGTTACAGCCTACCCTAATAGAGAAGGTTAAAGAGGCTCAACGTGGACACCCCAGCATTGAAGGCATAAAACGGAAGATGAATTTGGGCAAGGCCTCGAATTAGATTATCGATGAACAAGGAATATTGTGAATGCGGGAATAGGCTTTATGCGTACCAAATATCCATGACCTTAAACAGCAAATCCTGGATAAAGGCCACACCGCTCCGTATTCAATCCATCCTGGAGGAACAAAAATGTACAAAGATCTCCAGGAAACATTTTGGTGGCATGGTATAATAAGAGACATAGCCACGTTTATTGCATGTTGTGACTCTTGTCAACGCATCAAGGCCGAGCACAAGAAACCGGCCGGGCTATTGCAACCAAATAAGATACCCGAGTGGAAATGGGGCGAGATTGGAATGGATTTTATTGTTGGGCTACCTCGGTCACGACACGGACATGATGCCATATGGGTCATCACTGATAGACTGACTAAAGTAGCACACTTCATCCCCGTGAAGACAACCCACACCACTCAGAAGCTTGCTAGGCTCTACCTTTCCCGTATCGTTTGCTTACATGGAGTCCCAAAGAAAATAATCTCGGACAGAGGCACTCAATTCGTCTCCCGATTTTGGGATCACTCACAACAAGCTCTGGGAACTCAGCTGGCATTCAAGATGCATACCATCCCAGACGGATGGGCGGTGAGCGAGTAAACCAGATTCTAGAAGATATGCTGAGAGCATGTGTCCTCACCTATCGGACCAGTGGGAAGAAAGCTTACCATACGCAGAATTCACATATAACAACAGTTATCAGTCCAGCCTGCAAATGACACCATTTGAAGCTCTGTACGGGCGACGATGTCGTACCCCGCTAAATTGGTCGGAAACCGGAGACAGCCATATCTTTGGCCCAGACCTACTCAAAGAGGCTGAAGATAAGGTCAAGGTGATTAAGGACCGACTCAAGACAGCCCAAAGTCGACAGAAGAGTTATTACGATCAGAAGCATCGTGGAGTCAATTTTGAACCCGGTGAATTTGTGTACCTCTGAGTATCCCCTATGAGAGGCCTGCATCGATTCAAGATTAAAGGAAGCTAGCACCAAGATTTATCGGACCATTACGCATAGTGGCACGAAGAGGCACGGTAGCCTACCAGTTAGACTTACCCGAAGAATTATCCGACATCCACGACGTATTCCACGTCTCCCAATTGAGGAAGTGCGTAAGCAACCTAGAGAAACAAGTACCCCATAAAAACATTGACGTGCAGCCAGACCTTACATATCGGGAGCATCCAATAAAAATCTTGGAAGAGTCTGAAAGGAGAACCCGACAGAAAACCATCAAGTTCTTCAAAGTTTAGTGTAGCAACCACACCGAAAGTGAAGCCACTTGGGAAAGAGAGGATTTCCTTCGAATAGAGCACCCACATTTATTTGAGGATCAGTTGGAATCTCGGGGACGAGATTTTTCCTAAGGGGGTAGGTGTTGTGACACTCCAAAAATATTCTTTTGGCTTTCTTCAAAAAATTTGTTGCCTTTGAAGAAGGTCTTCTAAACCCTTCCAAAAATCTCTCTCAAAAGTTTTTTTCCCTTTAGCAAATATTGTAATTTTGCACCTCCTTCAACTCTGGTGTTTGGTTTTTAAATTTTTCTTCTGTTGCCCTCTTCTCAAAATTTCAAGAAAAATCTTTGGAGTTTATTTTATTTCAAAAAGGAAACTCTAGGAGTTTTGCATCTTCTCCAAAATTGAAACCACTCATGATTTTTACCATGCACATAATGGTAAAATCTTCCCTAAAATATCTCCTTCCACTTTGGGCAATCCAAACATTCTGTCTCAACAAGTTCAACCCTTTTCTGAATTCTATTTCATTTATTTCTCCTCCCTAATCTTGTCTGTCCATTATTTTGAGCCTAGGTGATTTGCAAAGCAAGTACCTAAATGCATTTGAGTTTTGACCTCAAACCAACTCCCCTGGATAGTCCTTGGTACCCACAACCTAGAACAATCAAGATCCACTCCTCTTCTTTTCAACAATTTCAAATTTCAGTCTCTGCAAGTTTGGACCAGATTTGTAAAATTTGGTGAAATTCATATCTTCTCTGCTCCAAAAATTCCACAAAAATTCAGGCAGCCTCTAGATGCAATGAGAGGCCCCTCCACCAAAAATCAGCTCAAGCAAAGTCTCCCACATACCAAAATCATTCTGTCGAACGCCTGACCTACACTATTTCATTGCACTTTCAGAGATTCAGAGAAGTTCAGAGTTCAGTGTCGCTTCTCTTCGTCAGATTTCGGTCACGCGGCCACAGTGCGCTCTAGCATGATGCACACGGCCTCTTCCCCCCTGGCCAGCACCCCTTGCCGCACGCTTGGCCGATTCACGGCATCGGTGGCGACGAGCCTCGCCGGCGTTGGAAGTTTCTGCGGTGGCCGCGCCACCCGTGGCGGCCAGAGAGGGCCCGAGCCCGCTCGCCACGCCACCCGGCGCCGCCCATCGCCCCCTGGCTCTCCGCGTGTCCCTGCCATGCCAGCGCACGCCCGTGGCACCGTCGCCGTGGCCCGGCAAGCACAGAGCGTGCTCCCTGCCGCCGACGGGCCCGCGCCGCCCCGTTCCGTCGAGCACGCCCAAAGCACCCAATCCTGGCTCGTTTAGCACCTAAACAGAACCAGTGAACCCCCACGACGGTGCTCAACCCCTGAACCTCCCCGACCAATGCCCTCCGCCGCCATAATCTTTGCCGGAGAACCCCGTTCTCGGCAACCGCCTCGGGCCGGCTATATATAGCACCCCGAGCGCGCCCTCGCCCCCGCACACCTCCACCACCTCACTAGTCCTTGCCAAGCCCCTGGAAGGGCCTCGAGGACCTCTTCTTCCTCGACTCCGGCCACCCCGTTCCGCCTCGGCCTCCACCTCGATTCACTCCGGTGAGGTCGTCCCCGGCGCCCAAATCCCGTCAGCTACCCTCTCATGCTACCACAAGTCTAACCCCCTCCTCAATTTCTCCTCCGCAGCACTCTCCGACGAGACCCACGACCACCCGAACCGCCGTCCGCCGGAGCAGGAGCCGCCGTCGACGTGGTGCTCGCCGGCGACCACCACCACCACCAACCTGCGATGTCGCTCAGACGTCCGACTGCGGCATTGTCATTATTTACTTTTGTTATAATCCCTTTCTATGATGTCGCTCTGACGTCCGACTGTGGCACGCATGTCTTTTCTTTCAATATAAGCCCTTTATGAGGTGTCGCCTAGACGCCTCGATCGTGGCATGTTTTACTTATTTGTTCACCCTTCGAGGCGCCGCTTGCATAATCCGATCGGTTTTGAGTTTATCTTCTTTTGGTTTTCCAGCGGACTACCGCCCATTCCCTTTTCACTTACTTGTGTTACTGATTTGATAGCACATTGTTATAAATTAATCATGTCGCATTCAAGCATTCATTTGTAATATCTTTTATCCGAACTGTCTTGCGAGTACTTTCAAAGTACTCACCTGGCTTGTTGATTTGGCCGGAATCTTGTGAAAGCGATCTCATGGATGAAGAGTTCGATAGCGAGTCCGACGCCTAGAGGAATCCCCAGTCTCGTGCAACCCTGGGTTAGTCATTGTGATATATCCGCTTCCGCTACCCAAATAAATTAATCGAGCCTCACCTCGGCTCGATGAGCCGCCAAAGGTAGTAGTCTTATTAACCACCCCACTGTGTTATTCCACCAACCACTCATATCTTGAGTCAGTAGTATTTTCCACCCCACACCATTGTGTCATATCCGCCATCATATATAATTATTGGCGTGTTTGTAATAATTGGTTGGGCATCTTCAGCCCAACCCTATAATATTTCAATGCTACTGGCTTATTGTATCAAAGTTTTGTCTATCGGTATGGAGGATTTTCCTCATATTGGACTTCATAGGTCGGTTGTTCAATAAATATTTTTATTGAAAAACCGGTCGTGACACGAAGGCGGCGCGGTCGACTTCGCGCTGGTGGGCCTCGGTGAGGCATCTCAGGGAAGCTATCCTCCGGCCCTCCGCGGGGAGGGCGAGGCGGCGTGCCTCCAGCGCCTTGGCGTCGGCGTCAGCCGGGAGAGGGGTGGACAGGTCGTGCGGTGCCGCTTGCGGGGCGTCGTGGGCGTTCTCACCCGATGGGCCGCCGTGACTGATGACCAGCACCTCGGTGATGGCGCTGCCACAGCTGTCGGCTTGGGGGAGCGGGTCGTCGAAGATGACGACGTTGGTGGGGAAGGCGTCGAGCGTTGCCGTGTCGGAGTCGACAAGCATCGGGTCGGCGGAGCCAACCGACTCGAAGTGCACAGTGGGCTCGCTGGAGACGTGGAGCTGGTCGAGGTGGCTGACGAGGTGGCTCTCGAGGCAGCCGGTGCCCGCGTCGGATGCGGGCTCGTCGGAGACGCGAGTCTCGCCAAGAAGGTCGGCGAGGCAGTTCGCGCCAAGAAGCGTCAATGACGCCTTGCAGCAGCGTCGGGCAAGCGCCATCGGCGTGCCGGGCTAGCTACGCCATGGGAGGAAGAGGGTTCCCGTCGAGCAGGTCTCCGGACGACGGTGCACCTGGCCCCACGGTGGGCACCAAATGTCGGGTGGTAGGTGCGACCTATGCCAATGGGTGGCTAATCATAGTGGGAGCCAATAAGACGTCGCCGGTGCCTGGAAACGGGATTAGGCGAGGACATGCACGCCGGCGAATCTTACCCAGCTTCGGGGTTCTCCGTGGAGATAACACCCCTACTGCTGCTCTGCGGGGTCTCCGCATGATCACTAGATGAACAAGTGCTACAAGAGGCTCCTTGAGCTGTTCGGGGTGAGGAAGGAGAAGGGCACGGCTAGCTCTCCTCTTCCCTCTACGTGGTGGCTAAAACTATCAGAGTCCAACCCTTTGCATGGGTGCCTTGGGGGTTTATAGGCCTACCCCAGGGGTGCAGTGGTAATCCGGCTAGGTGTGGGCCCCTAGCCGTCGGTGTCTTCATCCGCTTTGCTTCTCCGGCCGGCTGGGGCCCGCCGGCTAGTGGGCCCGCCGATTGCCCGGCTTCTGGTCATCAGTGGCCCCCACCGTCGAGGGCTTTGTCGGGGGCTGGTTATTGTTGCCTCAATCCTGAGGACGAGGGCTTTGTCAGGGTAAGCATGGCTACAGTGCCGCCGCCTTGGCGGCGATCACTGTAGCCTCACTTTGTCTTGTCTCCTTAATGAGACGCTTCCTTCGAGGGAGGGAACAAGCTGGCTATGGGGAGCCGGCCATATCTCAGGCCGGCTGGGGGAGGCCGAGCCGCCTTCGGGCATCTTTCTGACTGGAGGGACCCGCCGCCTGCGGGTAGTACAAACAGCCTGTCGTGGGTGACGTCACAGTCAACATGGATACAATGCCGCGCCGGACGGGTGATGGCTATCCGTACGGCATACTGTAGCCACGCACGCGCCGGGATGCGGGGGTGGCAGGCTTTTACTGCAACCACGCCTCGTCTCATCGCCGTTATGTGGGTGCAGATTCTGAGGGTGCGGCCTTGGCCGCCTGCGGGGTGGCCGGCTCCTTGGAGTTGGCCTTCTCGTGGTCGGTTCCTTGGAGTCGGCCCTCTGGTAGCCGGCTCCTTGGAAGCCGGCCATCTTGTGGCTTTCTCCTATGGGTCTTGGGGCCAGGCCGCCTCCTGACAGCCGGCCTGAATGACAGCCGGCCGGGGAAGGCGGCCCAACGTCTTGGATGTTGGATGGCTTGATTGGCTTGTAATTTTTTCAGAAGCCCCGGGGGGAGCCGGCTAGGCTACCCGTGGTCATTTACTCCGACACTTGGCCTGTAATATGGGTACAACATGCATATAATGTCCTGGAGTGTATCTACTCTGTTGCAATGCCATGTGCTTAGCATGCTGATCATGCATGTAAATATGTCATGCCTTCCTGTTTTAAGTACCTATTCCATTCATGATAACATGTTTTCAAATTCAAGTACTGTCATTCTTCTACTCTATCGCAATGCCATCTTCTTAATTTGGACATCATGCTTCTGAATATCTTATGCCTTGTTATTCATCAGTATGTACTTCATCTGTCTACCATACCATGTTTTTTTACATTGAAGTGTTGTTCTAGTGCTCTGTTACAATGCCATCTTAGTTTCCCAATCATACACGTGTATGTTGCCTTATATTTTTCTGTACGCATTCCGCTAGCATACAATTTTAAATTCAACTAGTGTTTTTTTACTGTGTTGTCCTGTCGTATCCCTAGCTCTTACACCATACTCCCTCCGTATGGGTTACATGTTGCCGAAATGGATAAAAAAGGATGTATCTAGAACTGAAATACGCCTAGACCCATCCATTTTTTTCCAGATGGAGGGAATACATGTCAATATGTCATGCCTTTCTATTCTTCAGTACCAATTCCATCTCTCTGCAGTAGCATTTTTTATAATTGAAGCACCATTCTTCTATACAAGGCATGCAAGGGGAAGACGACTATGCTAGAATATGTGGGGTTACAAACCAGGTCTTTGCAAAAGATCCAAACGCCAGGAGATAATAAACCAACTCTAGTTTTTATAGATACAGCTCCAGCATAGAGAAACCCAACTCCTACAGATAATAAGAAGATTCCAGTGGCCAAAGAACTAGTCCGCTCCAGTCCAGCAAAAATATGTCAACTCCATTCTAAGAAGCGTGTGTGTCTCCTTGCATCATGAAATTTTATAGCATGCTGATCATATTTTCTACATGTTTCTTACCCATATCTCTTTTTGAAAATAAGTTTAACAGATAGAAGAATTTCTGCATTGGTATCGTCTGTGAGGAAAGATTCTTGCAGGAATTCTCTATGCTCCAATGCAGATGTAAGTACCTGTTGTATATCACTATATTTTTACATCAGCATGTATTTTGTTACTCGGCGTGAATCCTACCTTTATCTGATCTAAATTTAGTTGTAGCAAAATGTATGATTAAAGGCCACAATGTTGATTTTTGTAAGGAAACTGCCTGGTAATTTTGCATCCTGAGCTGCATGAGTGTACTATCTCATATCAGTGGGTTTGATTACTTTGGATATGCAGTGGGTTTTCAATGTTTTTTACTGTGTTGTCTTGTCGTATCCCTAGCTCTTACATCATACTCCCTCCATCCGGATTACATGTTGCAGAAATGGATAAAACTGGATGTATCTAATACTGAAATACGCCTAGACCCATCCATTTATTTCCGGATGGAGGGAATACATGTCAATATGTCATGGCTTTCTATTCTTTAGTACCTATTCCATCTCTGTTGTAACATGTTTTATAGTTGAAGCACCATTCTTCTATATAAGGCATGCAAGGGGAAGACGGCTATGTTAGAATCTGAAGGGTTAGAAACCAGGTCTTTGCAAAAGATCCAAACGCCAAGAGATAATAAACCAACTCCATTTTTCATACTGCTCCAGCACAAAGAAACCCAACTCCCACTGATAATAAGCAGATTCCAGTGGCCAAAGAACTAGTTCGCTCCAGTCCAGCAAAAGAATGTCAACTCCATTCTAAGAAGCGTGTGCGTATCCTCGCATCATGAAATTTTATAGCATTCTGATCATATTTTCTACATGTTTCTTACCCATCTCTCTTTTAGAAAATAAGGTTAAATGATAGAAGACTTCCTTCATTGGGATTGTATTCGAGGAAAATATCTTGCGGGAATTCTCTGTGCTCGAATGCTGATGTAAGTACCTGTTGTATATCACTATATTTTTACATCAGCGTGTATTTTGTTAATCGGCGTGAATCCGACCTCTATCTGATCTAAAATTAGTTGTAGCAAAATGTTAAAGGAGACCATGTTGATTTTTGTAAATAAAATTGCCTGGTAGTTTTGCATACTGAGCTGCATGAGTGTACTATCTCATATCATGCACATTACTGAATTGTAGTGCTGCTCTGGTTGCCCATTCATTCATTGTGTCAATGTTGCTTTCGTATTACCTTACCTGGCTGATGATAGTTGTGCCATATTGTGTTAATTTATTGTTGGCTAGTTGCCCAAACGTTCGTTGTTCCAATGTTGCTTTCCTATTATCTGACTTGGCCAATGATAGCAATGCTAGTGTCTTAATTTGGTGCAATCAAGATAAGAATACAAACTCTGAAAACAGCAAGGCAACCCCATTGTTTCTTTCCAATAAATCTAGGCCAGGTAATATGCCAATAACTCATGATTAATCTGTTTGGTTCCTCTCCTAATTTATGTTATGATGCAGTGGTCGAGACACTCTCCACTATCAATAACACAAGCCTGCCAAAATCGCCATCTGAATCTATTCAGTATCCTCTGTCTCGAATGCAATGGAAAAAATGTATGTTTGTGAACCAATTAATGGCTGAAGGAATGGTGGAAATGGTGGAGGAATCAGAGGTGCAAAGTCGTGCGACACAACAACTGATCAATGTTTTTAGAGACAGTGTAGCAAAGCAGCAAGAAGTTGCCCACATGTTTATGGGCGTCATCCGTGCTGAGGTTGCAGATTGTGACATTGTAGAGCATTAGGTTCTGTTCATTTATTTGCACTGGCATCAATCTTCGATTGCCCAGTGGATGTAATTTCCTATAATATATGCTGGATGTGCAACGTTTTTCCCTGTATGCCATACCTTTGCTTGATTGGTTTTGGTCCTGTCCATAATTGCTCGTCGTAATGGGCTCAAATTATCTATTTTGTCCTAAAGGCATGTACAAACTTTAGTGGGCCCATTAAGTTAATGGGCTGTTACCAGGCCGAAAGTTAATGGTCGGCCCTCTTAACTCCCCGGTCGTTAACAGGCCGACATCGAAGCGGGCAACAGGTGGGCCCAATTGATTTCACGGGCCGTTAACAGGCCGTTACTAAGTTCGGGCTACATATGGCCCAAATATACTGTGGGCCTTTAGCAGGCCGAAAGAGACAGCGGGCTTGTACTGGGCCATGAAGAGCATGGGCCGCTAAGAGGCCGAAAGTCAGGTCGTATTGTAAATGGCCCAATCAGGTTGTGGGCCTTTAGCAGGCCGAAAGAGAAACCGGGATGGTATTGGAACATGAAGGGCATGGGCCATTAAAAGGCCAAAACTCAGGTCCGACTACAAATGGCCCAACTCATTTATGGTCCGTTAACAGGCTGAAAGGCACACAGGGCCGGGAATTGGCCCAACACTTAAATGGGTCGCTAAAAGGCCAAAACTCAGGCCCGACTACAAATGGCCCAGTAGATTTATGGGCCGTCAACAGGCTGAAAGACACACCGGGCCGGAAATTAGCCCAACATTAAAATGGGTCGCTAAAAGGCCGAAAGATGTACATCGTGAAAATTGGCCCATCCACTGAATGGGCCGTTAACAGGCCGAAATATCATCGGGCCGATATTGAGCCCAAATATATACCAGGTTGTTAACGGGCTCGAACTGACGATGGGCTGCAATGGTGTCAAATCTTTAACGGGCCGTTGACTGGCCGAATTGGCACATCTCGTATGGGCCATGGACTTAAATGGACCTAACACAAGTAGGCCTTATATGGGCCGGCCTGCTATTTTTTATTGGGCCGGGCTTTTTCACCGGAATGTGTCGACCTACCATAGGCGCCTCCTGTCCAATGAGTGGATGACATCTGTCCCAACGGTGAGGCAACACGTGTTTCCTCCGGCCAATGATGATTTTACACGTGGAAATCCCCCATTGGTCCGGGTTGTTAACGGGTTATCGGATCCAAAACCGGACCCGATAGCTTAACGGCGTTCCGTTATAGTGGATGCCATGTGTCGGTCACCATTAGCGAAAGCACTTCTGTGACGCGCGATTTATTGTCATGGAAGTGGATACTTCCGTGATGATAATTTTGGTAATGTCATGGAACACTTCTACGACAGCACAGGTATGACTATCTTAACTCTGTAATAAAATCCATGGATGTACATCCATGACAAAAAACGCGACCTACTTTGACAAACACGTATTATCACGGAAGTGTTTTTTTGTAGTGCTGCCTCACTCCCACTGGTCCATATTAATTGCGCACTTTAGCCGTCGGCCATAATAGGCGGCTGCACCCCCGGTCCACAGTGGTCACCAACGTCTGAACTCTGGAGTGTATGACGATGCCGCTGAAGCACACCATCGGAGGGAGTGGTGCCGCTGGGGCTGGTGAAGCACTTGCGCAACGCGTGAAGCTGGGCACAAAGATTTCCGTTGCCGCCGACGAGGTCTCGCGAGGCAAAAGCATGACCTTGACTTCATCGGCGCCGTCGTGCCCCCCCCCCCAGCCGGAGCCGAAGGTCAATAGCAACTCCGGCAACGACTGCGACTCCGATGGAAAACCGGTTAGTCATCTATATACCCATTTGTGCGGCAAACATATCGTGTGTTTTCTGGAATACAAATCATATGGTTATGTACTCTCAGTCCATGAAATCAGACACTAGCTTTGTCACATTCTTCGTGTTGAATGCGAGGGGCACTATTTTCCGTGAGGATTAAGTTTTTCGACAAGAAATTTCTTACGGCTGCAAGTGTTGAACAACATAAAAAGAAGTTTCAGGTGGACCTAAGGGCTTCTAATCGTGCTCGGCTTCTATTTACAACAGCGTACCAGTAGAATTTCTAGCCGGGGATCTTGATTTTATGGATCAGACCGATCCATTTGATTGTGATTGCCGAAAACTTTGGTTGAGTTAGATGTCATTGTCCTGTTCAATCTGGATTTTTTGTCTAAACCTGATGAGCAATTAATTCTCGTGCTTTTGTACTGTTTGTAAGCTGGAGTTAGATATTATTTCCCTTTTCAACTCGGTTTTGACCCATATTTTCTTTCATACTGGGCCAATGGCTTGCCATTTCTTTAATTAGGACATAAATATTATAAGCATTCACAACATAGGGAAAGAACATCACTCTTGCAGGATCCTCGAGATGTTTGTTCATTACAGAACCCGCATGTTCTTAGCGCCCACCAGCACCCACAAACTTATTTTCAACTAGCACACCAAATGGGCTGTAATTATTAATAAGAAAATTTGCATGGTAGTGACAGATTTGGATTTGTCATTTGGGACCCACGAGGAAAAAGTCTACCTAGGGCGGTGCCAACTCGAGAGTAAACATTGAGAAACTTGGTTTTAAAATTACTGTAAATCCAAAACTTGCCTCAAAATCATGAAACATGGCATGGTGTTATGACATAGCACCAACATGTTGTGGTAAAAAATTAGTCCAATTTGGGACCAGTTTAGGTACAAACTTCTTACAAACCGGAGCTTCTCTCAAAAAGGATCATGGTTCCTAGAGGGACCTTGTCACCTATGTGTGCGAAATGACATACGCTGTCTCTTCCCGCCTTGATTTATTTTATAGAGGCAACATGCAACTATATATAGTAGTGTCGTCCTAAAAATATGAAATTATTCACGGTTTGTATTGCCTTTTTATACATTATTTGAGTTGCCTAGGCATTTTGGAACGTACTTTCATGTGTGCAAAGGTCATGTGGGTACTAGCCACATATGTAATTCGATGCTCAATCTGTTTATGGGATCGCACATGGACCATACTGGGGAACCCGTCGGTGATGATTTGATCAATCGCTGACAATTGTATACCACCAAGCATTTTCCCACAACACACACGGCTTATTAGCAGCAATCGTCTGTGTTATTATCGGTCTTCACACACAGAACAACAGACTCAAATAACTTTCATGGAGGCCTAACTAAACCAAAGATTCCAATAAGAAATACGAGGCTATAAGTAATCATGCACATAAGAGATCAAAAGATTCAAATAACATTCATGGATAAAAACATAGATCTGATCATAAACTCAAAGTTCATTGGTTCCCAGCAAACACACCACAAAAAGAGTTACATCAAATAGATCTCCAAGAGATCATTGTATTGAGAATCAAAAGAGAGAGAGGAAGCCATCTAGCTACTAGCTACGGACCCGTAGGTCTACAATGAACTACTCACACATCATCGGAGAGGCACCAATGAGGATGATGAACCCCTCCGTGATGGTTTCTAGATTGGATCTGGTGGTTCTGGAACTTGCGGCTGCTGGAATTGATTTTCATCGAATCCCCTAGGGTTTTTGAAATATTGGAGTATTTATGGAGCAAAGAGGTGGCGCGGGAGGCCACCGAGGTGGGCACAACCCACGAGGGCTCGCTTGGGCCCCCGGGTGCACGCAGGTGGGTTGTGCCCTCCTCGGGGCACCCCTCTGGTACTTCTTTGGCCCATCCTATGTCTTCTGGCCCAGAAAATGCCTCCGTAAAGTTTCGCTGCGTTTGGACTCCGTTTGGTATTGATTTTCTGCGAAGTAGTAAAACAAGCAAATAACAGCAACTGGCATGGGGCACTATGTTAATAGGTTAGTCCCAAAATATGATATAAAGTTGCTATAAAATGATTGTAAAACATCCAATAATGATAATATAACAGTATGGAACAATAAAAAATTATAGATACGTTGGAGAGTATCATGCCCCGACCTCCATGACCATCGTAATCTTCCTCAAGACTAGCGCCTCCGGCGGTAGAAGAGCTTCTCATTACCCCAACAGTCAAGCTTCTCCGGCAGCCCAGTCGGCAACTCCTACCGAGCGTGAAGGCCCCTGGAGTCCATGAAGACCCACTTGCGCTGGAAGCTCTCCACCTTCTTCTCGGCCCTTGTGAGCGCGTTGCCCTTGTGGACCGCGGCAAAGTAGACACAGTCAAAACGCTGGTTGGGGTCCTGCATCTAGAGAAAGAAGAAGTGGAGGAGGAGCGCAATGGAGGGCCTCACACCCACAAACGCCTCACAGTAGAAGGCGAAGATGGACATGAGAATGATGGAGTTGGGCTAGAGATGCAGAGCCTGAACCTGGTAGTGGTCGAGGACGGCGATGAAGAACCCGGAGAAAGGAGAGATGAGCCCCGCAAAGATGCTATGGAGGAAGAAGGGATAGAATGTCTCCGCCAAGGTACTTGGTGGATGGAGCCGGCCACGGGCACCGTCTCATTCCGCTCGCTATGGTTGCTCGCCGTCAGCAGTAGCGCAGCGGCGAGGTGTCTCCCCTCGGTGATGGAGGACATGCCGAGGGCCGATGCTGGAGAGGAGGAAGAGCCCGTGGCCTACGCGGCCGGCTTCGCCCTCCCGGACGCCATCTGCGTGATCTTGGAGGAAGTGACGCACAAAGGGGGAGAAATTCCACCAGATCTGGAGACGCTCTCGGCAGGAGGAAAGGGGATCTAGAGCAAGGGGAAGAGAAGGTAACGAAAACTTGGTAGCGGGCGCCAGTCTTTAGTCAACCTGGGCAGTTCCCGAGGCGGCGTGGGGAAGCAGAGACGACCATGTGCCATCAACCGCCTTGCGTCGATTCGGTCCGCAAGCGATTGGGGCCCACGGCGCTCCGCCCTTGCCCTTTGACTTCGCCTTGAAGCCAAGTCCGAGTGTGCCTTGGGCCCGAGGGCGACTGTCGGCGTTCTGGGAACCAGGGTACCCACACTTGCCTGCCTCCGGCCCATGGCGTGGCTTCATCGGTGGCCTGGTATGGCCCATATACAACACCTTCAAGACAAGACCCTCGCAAGGGGCCAAGCCTCATGAGGCGGGCGACATCAAGACCTCCGGTGGGAGCGGTTTCCCCAGGCTGGCTCCTCAGGAGCAGAGATTCCTATGCAAGTGCCTACCTCATGAGGTTGAGGTGACGCAAGCCATGACGACCAAGGCCAGGCGGGTGCCAGCGGGCGCAGAGTAGCAGGCTTCCTCTTTGGTGCTAAGGAGGCAAGCGAAGGTGCGGGGTCGTGAGGAATCAACCAAAGGTTTCCATTCCCGTGCAACGAGACCAAGACCACCAGGATGGCAGGACAGATGTCATCACCGAGCCCACCGCAGCGTCATGACCAGAGGCTTTGCAGGCGAATACCACCTTTTGTCAGGATAAGATGTACTACTTGTCCCCTTTCATATTGGCTACTGTGGGAACCCTTCTCGCCTTCATTTTGGGGGAAGAGGACCAAGGCCACGATAAATATAGGTTAGCCACCACCGTAGGAAGAGAGCTCTCGCTGGATCAGATCCACACCTCACCAACTCACACCCACACAAGGGCACACCTCATGAGGTTGTTCTTCCCTTGTACTAGTTCATCCTTAGCCCCTCGTGAGGCTAATCCACCCCAAAGCAGGAGTAGGGTCTTACACCGCAAGGTGGCCCAAACCTGGGTAAACCAGTGTATCAATCTTCTTCCTTGTCCATCGAGCTAGGCCGTGGGGGTGATGAGCTGGTTGCCTGGAGAGGTTGAGTTCTTCGCGCACACCCCAGAGTTTGAACCTTTCTTGGGTCTACGGAGCCTTGAATCCGACAGATAAGTTGCTTCTTTTCGTTAGAAATGCAACTTTCCGAATACGCCTACTCTCCTGTGCCCAAATACCAACTCTTTAGCAGCTGTTATGTAATGTTGCTGGTAAAATGAAGCAATGGCACCATTAAAGTAATGTCATATTTAACGGTTGTCATAGTTAATCCTAATGCCCACACTAATATCTAGCAATGTTGTTGCTTTAGAAATTGCTACTGTCCTTGTAGGATCGGCATTCAGATAAGGAACATGCTTCTTTTCATTTGATGTATGTTTCATCACTTGTTAGTCACCCTCCTTTCCACCTTTTTGTTTAAATAGAGATGTAAATTTCACTCTTGATCTTAGTTGAACTGCACAAATGATATCCAAATTACAGTTCAACATTCCGCGAGCTTCACAACCAACCTTGATGTTGATCAATTTTATTGCAACTAATGAAGAAGAAGCTGCTAGCTCATGGGACAATGCTTCATTTTAGGTGAACTTGAAAGGATCGAGAAGAGGTGTCTAGAGGGGGGGGGTGATTAGACCCTCAACAAAGAAAAGTAGCAGTATTTAAGTTCTTCAAGTTAAGGTGGAGTTTTAGCACAAGTTTAAACATTCACAATACATTTCAAGCAAGCATGGCAAGAGTATATGAGCAACGGAAATTAAAGCATGCAATTTGCAAGAAAGTAAAGGGATGGGATTGGAGTGTGCAAACATAATTAGAGACATGAAGATTTTTCTCGTGGTTCTGATAGGTGGTGCTATCGTACATCCACGTTGATGGAGACTGTTAGAATAAATCCGAGACCACCGTCGATCATCTGAGGAACAAGCAATCACACCGAGATTTGTTAACGAGCTTCACCGATATGGCTACATCCTCGGGGCATGACTATGGGCGCTCCTCCCCATGACACCGCTACAATACCGCACCGGTTGCCCTGGACACCGGCACACGCCGCCGGCTCCCCCTTGCGCGCTTGTGCTATTATGTTGGCATAGGTTACATAATGTGTCTATCCCCGCTATATAAGAGAGGCCTAGGATACAAGTGTCCTACTAGGACACGACCCCGTATTCTATCTAAACACAGTACAACTACAAGTCCAACTGTAACCTACCTTGTACACAATATTCGACACAACTCTAACAAACTCCACCTTGGCGAATATTCTCCACCACCTTGAATTCGTCAATGCGTCAAACTTCCATGTACATTGGACTTGAGTTTATCCCATGAGTACCGCTGCTACTCCAAAGACTCCATATGACTCCACCTGCAACTTGTAGTCCCTTCTTTTCTTGACCATAGTCAACACTCGAGCAAAATTAAGTTCCTTGTTACTCTAGTTTGTGCTCCCAACTTCCAGAGTATCCATTCAATGCCATCACACACTGATTACTGACCTGCATGAAAGTAAACAACTCACAATATTGGGTGTCACACATAAGAGTTACCTGAACTCAACATCACCGCTCCTTTCATGACCGCCTGTCTGAAACATGAAGGAATTTCACCGTTGCTTGTAGTCATCCCGAGTCAAAATTCGCCGTCGTGTCACCACATGTATGACCACCAGAGCCTTGGCCCGTCTCCATGTCCCGTGCGTACCGCACGCCTCGCCACTATTACCGCGTCGAGCCTCCGCTGTCCTGGTCGAGTCTCAAGGGTCGTGAAACCACACCACTCAACCCCCACTGCAGAGTACCACCGATCATCACCGACCGATGACGAGTTTCACGCTTCCATCAGACCATTGGGCTCCAGTCCGAACTGCATGTCACTCGCTTTTCCCATCCTTGCTGAATAGGCTTCGATTCTGGATCCTTACACCGTAGCCCCTCAATCCAGCTCCACCTTCAACATGACTCCATGGTAGATGATCAGTCCACCCTTGCGTCCCGTCGACTTCAAGCTCACATGTGTACACCATCTTGAATCAACCCCACGCCAAAGTCTTGTCGAAGCCACACAAGCCCTCGGGGCCTGCGCCATGTGTTTCCATGCCCCAGAAGTCGGTCACCATCAGCATCACGCTCTATGTCATCGTCGCCGATCCCACCACCGTCTTCTGTACCAACCGACATCCAAGTCGATCCGTCAGACTAGCTTGTCCGACCAAGCCGATCGTATTCAGCTGCACGACACGCTTGAGGCTTCCAAATCATTTTCCGCGAATTTTTCATCACATGATACTTCAATCATTAGCCGACATGACCTCCCGCAATGTTTCAAGCATCCTTGTTGCATCAACCAAGTTACAGTAACTCCCGTGGTGTGCCGAAGTGCACTTGAGCAAAAAAACCAAAAGAATCCCTTTGATCAACAATGCTCCACGTACTGGTCTACTTCAAGTACAACTCGCGATGTTTACTTTTCAATTGCTGCCAAAGCCTTGCTACCTCCGATGGGTTCTGCCCTTGATGATTTTTCTCGCTGAGATTTACTATGCATGAGCGTGCCGCCATGCATTGGCCCCAACTTGTCGCACACAGCCGTACACACATGTACGTACGAGTGAGCTGCTGCTCACAGCCTCACCCCACACGCTGTAGCCCCACTTGGGTCACTGGCCCGTCTGGGCCTCTCCCACGTGCGCAGCGCTTCGGCCTGCTCACGCCCGCGCCTGGGCTTTGCCAGCTCCGCTTGCTGTTGTACGCGCGTCACAACCAATCGAACCGATCGATCCGTCTCGCCGAAGAACTCCAGCCGCCGCATATCCGATCTCGCCAAGAACGTTTTGTTCCAAACATATCTTGATGGCTGTCACCCGATTGCTCTATTATAACTCGACCACATCTGCTTAACCGCAACTCGCCGACGCACGATCCGTCCCGTATTACGGCCGCTTATTGCAGATTTTCGTCCGTGTTCTTTCTCCTCTAGATCTCAACAATCCATAATCTCCGGACCTCACAACCTTGCTCATGATACCACTTGTTAGAATAAATCCGAGACCACCGTCGATCATCCGAGGAACAAGCAATCACACGAGCACGACACCGAGATTTGTTAACGAGGTTCACCGATATGGCTACATCCTCGGGGCATGACTATGGGCGCTCCTCCCCATGACACCGCTACAATACCGCACCGGTCGCCCTGGACACCGGCACACGCCGCCAGCTCCCCCTTGCGCGCCAGTGCTATTATGTTGGCATAGGTTACATAATGTGTCTACCCCCACTATATAAGAGAGGCCTAGCATACAAGTGTCCTACTAAGACACGACTCCGTATTCTATCTAAACATGGTACAACTACAAGTCCAACTGTAACCTACCTTGTACACAATATTCGACACAACTCTAACAGAGACTTCAACCCACGAAGGGCAATGGTTGCGCGAGTCCACGGAGGGCTCCACCTACGAAGGGTCCACGGAGAAGCAACCTTGTCTATCCCACCATGGCCGTCACCCACGAAGGACTTGCCTCACTTGGGTAGATCTTCACGAAGTAGGCGATCTCCTTGCCCTTACAAACTCCTTGGTTCAACTCCATAATATTGATAGAGGCTCCTAAGTGATACCTAACCAATCTATGAGACACCACTCTCCAAAAGGTAATAGATGGTGATGAACTCCTTGCTCTTGGGCTTCAAATGATAGTCTCCCCAACACTCAACTCTCTCTCACAGATTTGGATTTGGTGGAAAGAAGATTTGAGTGGAAAGCAAGTTGGGGAAGGCTAGAGATCAAGATTCTTGTGGTTGGATTGGAATATCTTGGTCTCAACACATGAGTAGGTGGTTCTCTCTCAAAAAATGAATGCTTGAAGTGTAGGCACGTTATGATGGCTCTCTCCACGAATGAAGAGTGGGTGGAAGGGTATATATAGCCTCCACACAAAATCTAAACGTTACACACAATTTACCTAACTCGGTGGGACCGAATACTCAAACTCCGTCAGAGCAATTCAGTTCAAAATGTGATCGTTAGCTTTTCGGTGGGACCGATATGATCAACTTGGTGGGACCGATGTGCTAGGGTTAGGGTAAAACCTCAACTCGATTTGACCGATTACACAAACTCGGTGAGACTAATTTTGGTAATAAGCAAAACAGAGAGTTGGTCAGGCAAACTTGATGGGACCGATTGCATATCTCCGTGAGACCGAAATAATTGCAATAGGCAACAAAGAGTTTGCAAGCCCATCTCGGTGAGACCGAGATCCCATCAGGGAGACCGAACTTATTAGGGTTTACGCACTGCTATGTCAAATGAACTCGGTGGTATTTGGATAGATCAAATCGGTGGGGCCGAGTTTGACTTTTGGTTTGGGATATATGTGGATATGAGAGAGTGGTTGAGGACTTTTTAGCATATCACTAAGCACTTTGAGCAAGCAAGCCATTAAGCAATACCACATCCCCTTTTAATAGTATTGGCTTTCCTATGGACTCGATGTGATCTTGGATCACTAAAATGAAAATGAAGAGTCTTGAGCTTCTGAGCTTTTGCCAATCTTATGTCCTTTAGCATCTAGAAGGGGTTCCACATCCTCTTGTCCACGCCACTCCACTGTTGAACTCATCTGAAATATACTAGATAAAAGTATTAGTCCAACAAGAGATATGTTGACATCAATTACCAAAATCGCCCAGGGAGCACTTGTGCTTTCAATCTCCCCATTTTTGGTAATTGATGACAACATACATCAAAGCTTTATATAAGGATATAGATAATAGCAAGTAATGCTTTGGAAGTACATGTAACATCCATAGACTCCCCCTACATGTATGCAATCATGTAAATATGGAACATGAGAGCATGTGAATGCATAAGCATGACAGAGCAAGCAATGAGTTACATGTATCTTGGCTATATGCATCATAGCAAATGATGTGAATATAGGAAATGTACCTTCATGTTCACGAGTCCTTCTTGCAAAGAATATGTACATCAACAAGAGATCTTCATGCACATGAGTGTGATGCATATACTTACCTTGTGGTCTTGAGCTGGCTTTGGAAGAGATGAACCTAAGTAAACAAGGTTAGGTAACACAGAAACATCTACTAAATAGAGCTAGAATAGCAAACCACAAGAGTACCAAGATTGGGATGACATGTATAGAGCGAGTACTAGGTACTATATTGGATATAGACATGTCCCCAAAGGAGTAAAGATATGCAATGAAATCGAAGATTTCCTTCCCTTAGATGTCTTTCTCCCCCTGAATCTTATATGGGATACTAGGAGAAGGTAGGGAAAATAAAATCATAGCAAAACATGAGAAATCAGAACAAAACAGTCATAACATATACATGTCTTTTCTCCTCTTAAAGACATGTGACTTCTCTCCTCTTGAATACCAAGCATCTGGGATCTCTCTCCCTTTGATGTGATTAAGCTTTGATGTGATCTCTCTCTCCCCCTTTGACATCAATTTCCAAGAAGCGTTCTTCTGGAATGTGAGTCGAATAGGTTTGGTACTTGAGTCACATAACAAAGCAGCATATAGAATGTGATGCAGGTAGACAAGAATCATCGGGTGGAGCTGGGACAAATATGCAGGATGCAAATGGCAAATTGTCTTTTCAGCATTGAAATCGATAACACCAAATTGTTTTCTTCGGTGGCACCGAAATGGTTCGGTTTGACTGAAAGAGACAAATTGGTGTGTCCGAGTTCAACACAGAGAGAGAACAATTGTCATCCTAGCTCACTAGGCAAATAAGGTCTCACAAAGATTTGCAAGGAATTAACTGAAAGATTTGCAACGAATTGGATGCAGGGAATGCAGAACATAACAGAGAAAATAAAGAGTTCTAGATGAAGGTTTTTTTAATTAGGAAGGAAAAAAATATGCAAGGAACAAATGCAAGAACACAGATAAACACTAGATAACTTCATATAGAATTGGTCGGCGACAAAGTCACCTATGTTAGAGTATATTGACTGAGGAGTCAATTGAGAACACTTGATCATAGGTCATACTCGTCTTTAAGCTCAGAATGGGGTTACCATTTTTCGTTTAAGCACTTTCATGTATTCACATCTTGTTGAGCTACTTTTTCCCATGACTTGGGTTAAAGCTTCTCTAAGACGGAATATCATACCTTGGGTGGTGGTGTTGAACTTGATCATGTAGTTGAACTTGTGTGGGATGCTCAAGGTTGATGTAGCTCATCAATGAGTTGGGATCACCACTTGTAGTTTGAGTTCATCTACCTACATGGTTAGTTTTGCAAGAAGGGGCACTTGTGCATCCAAAAAGACAATCATGAAGTTTGATACCAAATGAAATTTGATATAGAAGAATTGTCAAAGGATATGTTGAAAGGTTTCATGCTTCCTTGACTTCAACCATCATTTGTACCGACTTGGTGATGTAGAGATTGCTCAAGATGTGAGTGATTTGCAATCTCTTAGATTTCGATTCATCCAAGTACCTACAAGGGTAGATAGCATGCAAGGGTGCAAATATATATCCAAGACATATGATCATCATCATAAGAGAAATATCAAGGATTAGTCGAAGGCTCATATCCAAATGGAGTATCTACTCCAAGTTTGAAGCATCAATGATGTTAAATTCTCCTCTCAAACGGCAAAATACTTTCTCATCAAGCAGTTTGGTGAATATATCCGCCAATTGCTTATCGGTACGAACATGCTTAAGATCAATGTCTCCTTTAGCAACATGATCTTGAATGAAATGATGATGAACTTCAATATGCTTAGTTCGAGAATGTTGCACGGGATTATGAGCAATCTTAATAGCAATTTCATTGTCACATAGCAATGGAACATGTTTCACATAGATCCCATAATCTTTAAGAGTTTGGGTCATCCAAAGTAATTGAGCACAACACGAACTGGCAGCAATGTATTCCGCTTCGGCGGTGGATAAGGATACCGAGTTTTGTTTCTTGGAGGACCAAGACACAACAGATCTACCAAGAAATTGACAAGTACTCGAAGTGGACTTTCTATCAACCTTGTCACTGGCATACTATGAATCGGAGTAGCCAAAAAGATCAAAAGAGGACCTCTTAGGATACCAAATGCCAAAATTTGTCGTATGAATTAAGTATCTCACTATCCTTTTCACAGCCTTAAGATGACATTCTTTAGGGGCCACTTGATATCGTGCACACATGCACACACTTATCTTAATATCGGGACAGGAGGCACATAGATATAACAATGAACCAATCATAGAGTGGTAAACCTTTTAGTCAACCGATTTGCCATCCTTAGTCAAGTCAAGATGTCTACTATAGGCATGGCGTTTTCATACCTTTGCTTTCTTGCATGTTGAACTTATTGAATAAGTCCTTGGTATACTTTGTTTGAGAAACAAAGGTGCCCTCCTTAGTTTGCTTGATTTGCAAACCAAGAAAGAACTTGAGTTCACAAATCATAGACATCTCGAACTTCTTCGACATTAGCTTTCCAAACTTTTGACTAAAATTAGGGTTAGTCGAACCAAATATGATAACATCAACATGAACTTGGCACACAAATAATTCACCATTAACCCTTTTAGTAAAAAGAGTAGAATCTATCTTTCCAATCTCCAAGCCTTTTTCAATAAGGAACTTGGTCAAGCATTTATACCACGCTCTAGGAGCTTGTTTAAGACCATAAAAAGCTTTGTGAAGTTTGTTAACATGGTTGGGTTTCTTAGGATTGACAAAGCCGGGAGGTTGTTTAACATAAACTTCCTCCTCAATTTCACCATTTAGAATAGCACTTTTAATGTCCATTTGGGATAAGGTAATATCACGGTGATTAGCATAGGAAAGTAAGATGCGAATGGACTCAAGTCTAGCAACAAGGGCATATGTCTCACCATAGTCCATACCTTCGACTTGAGTGTAGCCTTGGGCGACGAGACGTGCTTTGTCGCGAATGACTGGTCCATTGATACGTCTCCAACGTATCTATAATTTTTTATTGTTCCATGCTATTATATTATCCATCTAGGATGTTTTATATGCATTTATATGCTATTTTATATGATTTTTGGGACTAACCTATTAACCCAAAACCTAGTGCCAGTTTCTGTTTTTTCCTTGTTTTTGAGTATCACAGAGAAGGAAAACCAAACGGAGTCCAATTGACCTAAAAATTGACGGAGATTATTTTTTGACCAGAAGAAGCCCACGGAGCACCGAAAATGGGTCAGAAGAGTCCCGAGGCCACCACGAGGGTGGGGGTGCACCCTACCCCCTGGGCGCGCCCCCTACCTCGTGGTCACCTCGGAGACCCCCCTGACTTGTTCCCGATGCCAAAACCTCTTATATATACAGAAACCCCCAGAACATAACCTAGATGGGGAGTTCCGCCGCCGCAAGCCTCTGTAGCCACCAAAAACCAATCAGGACCCTGTTTTGGCACCCTGCTGGAGGGGAGAACCCTCACCGGCGGCCATCTTCATCATCCCGGCGCTCTCCATGACGAGGAGGGAGTAGATCACCCTCGGGGCTGAGGGTATGTACCAGTAGCTATGTGTTTGATCTCTCTCTTTCGTGTTCTTGATTTGGCACGATCTTGATGTATCGCAAGCTTTGCTATTATAGTTGGATCTTATGATGTTTCTCCTCCTCTATCTCCTTGTAATTGATTGAGTTTTCCCTTTGAAGTTATCTTATTGGATTGGGTCTTTAAGGATTTGAGAACACTTGATGTATGTCTTGCATGTGCTTATCTGTGGTGACAATGAAATATTCAGGTGATCCACTTCATGTATGTTTTGGTGATCAACTTGCAAGTTCCGTGACCTCGTAAACTTATGCATAGGGGTTGGCACACGTTTTCGTCTTGACTCTCCGGTAGAAACTGTGGGGCACTCTTTGAAGTACTTTGTGTTGGTTGAATAGATGAATCTGAGATTGTGTGATGCATATCGTATAATCATACCCATGGATACTTGAGGTGACATTAGGGTTTTGGTTGATTTGTGTCTTAACGTGTTATTCTAGTACGAACTCTAGGATAGATCAAACGAAAAGAATAGCTTTATGTTATTTTACTACGGACTCTTGAATAGATCGATCAGAAAGGATAACTTTGAGGTGGTTTCATACCCTACAATAATCTCTCCGTTTGTTCTCCGCTATTAGTGACTTTGGAGTGACTCTTTGTTGCATGTTGAGGGATAGTTATATGATCCAATTATGTTATTATTGTTGAGAGATCTTGCACTAGTGAAAGTATGAACCCTATGCCTTGTTTCCTAGCATTGCAATACCATTTGTGCTCACTTTTATCATTAGTTACCTTGCTGTTTTTATAATTTCAGATTACAAAAACCTATATCTACCATCCATATTGCACTTGTATCACCATCTCTTCGCCAAACTAGTGCACCTATACAATTTACCATTGTATTGGGTGTGTTGGGGACACAAGAGACTCTTTTTTATTTGGTTGCAGGGTTGTTTGAGAGAGACCATCTTCATCCTACGCCTCCCATGGATTGATAAACCTTAGGTCATCCACTTGAGGGAAATTTGCTACTGTCCTACAAACCTCTGCCCTTGGAGGCCCAACAATGTCTACAAGAAGAAGGGTTGTGTAGTAGACATCATCCATCTTCATATTTCTTGTTGGGAAACACCCATTTGGTACCAATGATGTTGTGGTTGTTGTCGGGCTTCTTGGCCAATTTCCACACATGGTTTCTCTGAAAGTTGTGTAGCACTTTATGCATGACATTTATCCAATCCGGATCTTCCAATGCTTCTTCAACCTTCATAGGTTCAATGCTAGAGATGAATGAATAATGTTCACAAAAATTAGCCAAACGAGTTTTAGAGCCAGTGATTCTCCCGGTTTGTATATCATTGAAGATTTGTTCAACGGGATGGCCTCTTGAGACTCTTGCTCGAAATCGTGAGAGCTTTTGCTTGGGTAGGGGTCTAACATCTTCTTCGTCATCTTGTCCTTCTTTTTGGCCTTCTTCATTGTTGACATTGTCATTCTCTTATCGAGGCAGAGAAGAAGGTTGATGAGGTTCATCTTGGTGTACTTCCTCGTTTTCTTCATCTTGATGTGTCCCACTTGTGGATGCCTCCATGTCAATTCTTGGTTCACCTTGTCGTGAGGTAGAAGCTTCCACTTGGACGGACGAGGTACTCTCCTTCAACTCCGTTGGACGAATCTTGCCAATAGACAAGTCTTGTATTGCTTCTGAAGGGTCTTTGTCTCCTACATAAATTGGCAATTGATCTACTTGCGAGCCGTTAGATTCATCAAACTTCACATCTACCATCTCTTCAACCTTTCGGGTGAAACTGTTGCAGACACGATAAGTGTGAGAGTTAGAGCCATAACCAAGTAGGAAACCCTCGTGAGATTTAGGAGCAAATTAGAACGACGATGCTTATCAAGAATATATCACTTTGAGCCGAATACCCAAAAGTGACCAACTTGGGGTTTGTAACCGGTGAGAAGCCCGTATGCCATCTTGCTGAGTAGCTTGTGAAGATACAGGCGATTTGTTGCATGACAAGTTGTCTCAACCGCTTCCGCCCAGAAGTGTTTTGGCGTCTTGTACTCATCAACATCGTTCTCGACATCTCAATAAGAGTCCGGTTCTTCCTCTCAACAACTCCATTTTGTTTAGGCGTGTACGTAGCCGAGAACTCGTGTGAAATCCGTTCTTCATCAAGAAAGGTATCCACATTTGCGTTCTTGAACTCTGTTCCGTTGTTGCTGCGAACCTTCTTGATCTTCACTTCAAATTGATTTTGGGCCTCCCTAGCGAAGTTCTTGAAGATATTTTGGACCTGCGATTTATCATCAACAAAGAACACCCATGTAAATCTTGAAAAATCATCGACAATGACTAGACCAAATGAGTTTCCACCGAGACTTTTATAGGCATTGGGACCAAAGAGATCCATATGAAGTAGCTCAAGCAGTCTTCTCGTGGTCATGATGTTCTTCATGGGGTGGCTTCCTCCAACCTGTTTTCCTTCTTGACAAGCACTTCACAATCTATCCTTGTCAAATATAACATCTTTTACTCCAAGGATATGATCACCTTTAATAAGCTTATCAAGATTTCGCATGCCCACATGACCTAACCTTCTATGCCACAACCAACCTTTAGAGGATTTAGCAATTAAGCAAGTTCTAGGTTGAGCCTTTTTAGTGAAGTCAACAATGTATAGATCACCTCTACGTATACCGGTAAAGACCATATTGTGATTATCTCTATGAAACACTTCGCAATCTACTTCAGTAAATAGGACATTGAAACCAAAGTCAGCAAGTCTAGATATGGAAAGTACATTATAGCCAAGAGATTCAACGAGCATAACAATTTGTATGGACCTATCATGTGAGATGGCCACCTCAAGGCCAACCACCTTACCATTTGAGTTATCACCAAAGGTGACATACTTTCGAGGGCCGTCGTTTTCAGCTAGCACACGAAAAGTATCCTTGTCTCTGGTCATGTGATCAATACATCCACTAACAAGAACCCATTCCTTTCCTCCAGCCATGTAGCCGCGAAGATTAGCTATAAGACCAAAGTGTCTCGTAGACTCATTTGGATCAAAGTCACTATCATCATCCTCATCATAGTATCCATGTTCAACATCGTCTTGTGATGGATCAATTCCCAGATAGAGTGATTCATTAGATAAATGATCATCACAATGTTCATCTTTATGAATTCTAATGGCTCCGGAGATGATATTGGTAATGATTCCAACATCTCCTTTGGCACGCATGAGGTTAGTAAACTCAAATAGACAATCAGCAAACTTAGGATCATTGGAATTCATCTTACTCAAGGCAATAGACTTATGAAGAATCACATCTAGATTTAGCAAGGAATAGTTCGGAAATCGTTCTTCAAGATATCTCCATATAGTGTAGGGACAATCAAGAGTAGGCAAGCAACCAATCAAGTTTCTAGGCAAACCTCTATTGATAAGATTAACAGTTCTAAGGTTGAGAATCATGTCGATAGACTCATCAAGGGTAGGATGCAAAGAATCAATAAGGGGTGCACAAGGGCTAGTAATGTACTTGTTCAAATGATATTCATTGAAAATCTCAAGTATCTCATTTTTCCATTCATGAAAGAACTCTCCATCAAGTATAGGCACTCTACGTCTACGACACCCCAACATAGACTCATCCATCTTCCTCCAATGGTGATTAAACCAAAGAAATGGAGACCAATGCTCTGATACCAATTGAAAGGATCGAGAAGAGGTGTCTAGTGGGGGGGTGATTAGACCCTCTACAAAGAAAAGTAGCAGTTTTTAAGTTCTTCAAGTTAAGGTGGAGTTTTAGCACACGTTTAAACATTCACAATACATTTCAAGCAAGCATGGCAAGAGTATATGAACAACGGAAAGTAAAGCATGCAATTTGCAATAAAGTAAAGGGATGGGATTGGAGTGTGCAAATGCAATTGGAGACACAAAGTTTTTTTCTATGGTTCCGATAGGTGGTGCTATCGTACATCCACGTTGATGGAGGCTTCAACCCGCGAAGGGTAACGATTGCGTGAGTCCATGGAGGGATCCACCCATGAAGGGTCCACGAAGAAGCAACCTTGTCTATCCCACCATGGTCGTCGCCCCCGAAGGACTTGCGTCACTTGGGTAGATCTTCACGAAGTAGGCGATCTCCTTGCCCTTACTAACTCCTTGGTTCAACTCCACAATATTTACGGAGGCTCCCAAGTGACACCTAACCAATCTACGAGACACCACTCTCCAAAAGGTAATAGATGGTCTGTTGATGATGAAGTCCTTGCTCTTGTGCTTCAAATGATAGTCTCCCCAACACTCAACTCTCTCTCACAGATTTGGATTTGGTGGAAATAAGATTTGAGTGGAAAGCAACTTGGGGAAGGCTAGAGATCAAGATTCTTGTGGTTGGATTGCAATATATTGGTCTCAACACATGAGTAGGTGGTTCTCTCTCAGAAAATGAATGCTGGAAGTGTAGGCGCATTTTGATGGCTCTCTCCATGAATGAAGAGTGGGCGGAAGGGTATATATAGCCTCCACACAAAATCTAACCTTTACACACAATTTACCAAACTCGGTGGGACCGAATACTCAAACTCCGTCAGACCGATTCAGTTCGAAATGTGAACTTTAGGATTTTCGGTGGGACTGATATTCAACTCGGTGAGACCGATGTGCTAGGGTTAGGGTAAAACCTCAACTTGGTTTGACTGATTATACAAACTCGGTGAGACCGATTTTGGTAATAAGAAAAAAAAGAGTTGGTCAGGCAAACTCGGTGGGACCAATTGCATATCTCTGTGAGACCGAAATAATTACAACAGGCAACAGAGAGTTTGCAACCCATCTCGGTGAGACCGAACTGATTATGGTTTCTGGCAGTGGCTATGTCAAATGAACTCGGTGGCGCCGGATAGACAAAATCGGTGGGGCCGAGTTTGACTTTTGGTTTGGGACATATGTGGATATGAGAAAGTGGTTGAGCGCTTTGGAGCATATCACTAAGAACTTTGAGCAAGCAATCCATTAAGCAGCACCTCATCCCCTTTTAATAGTATTGGCTTTCCTATGGACTCAATGTAATCTTGGATCACTAAAATGATAATGAAGAGTCTTGAGCTTCTGAGATTTTGCCAATCTTATGTCCTTAGCATCTAGAAGGGGTTCCACATCCTCTTGTCCACGCCACTCCACTGTTGAACTCATCTGAAATATACTAGATAAAAGTATTAGTCCAACAAGAGATATGTTGAAATTAATTACCAACATCACCCAGGGAGCACTTGTTCTTCCAGAACTGCACAAAAAGGTCCCATGAATTGAGTCACCCATGTTGATGACTGGTGTCATCCCTTCTACGATGGCGTTGATTGCAATTATGGTTCCCATCGCGAGGTATGTTCCTTTTTGGTCCTACCGTTTGCCAAAGATCATGCATGTTGACTCTTATCTTGTGCTATTATTTTGGTACTGCATGATGAAGCAGTAATGTTATTATTTTGCACCTTAATCTAGTGGCACTATTAATTTGAGGCAATGTTTTGGCACCGCTAGTGCCACTGATTTTGTTTATATATCGAAAGAGGGGGTTTCCTCTGATTTCATAAAAGAAATCCAACCATAGAGAACCATTATCCGACAACATCTCAGTGTAAATGGGCAGTTATGCAACTACTACTAGAACGAACTGAGTACTAGCAGGAGACAAGTTCACCACATAAGCTAGGCAGGTAGGGAGACGCAGCACCAGCTCGACCAAGTTTGGATCACAACCCAAATGCTACCACAGAAACATCAGGGGGGAAGATAGGGACTGAAAGAGCCAGCTTTGGCATCCTAGTGTAAGCAACCCCGGCCTTCATCCTTGCGACGAACGGTACACCTCGCTTGCCACCTACTAGACCCTAGTACCACTGATAAAATGAAGTAATAATACAGTTAAAATAGACGGAGTGTCCTCTCTATCATTTCATTTCCAATGTAGATAAAGAAAGTGCTTCTCTTTGTTAGTATACATTTCATCAACTAGTCCCATTGTTAATGTATAAGTGTTTCTGCAAACTAGGGTACTTAATTATAGTTGATCTGCACAAAAATAAAGATCGGAATGTCTCAAGGCCCCTCCTTGTACTACCACTATACACTGATGTTCATCACTGGCAGAAGGTGTATCGAGGAGAATTAGGTTGATTTCCAGTATGAGGCCTACCCGTATGAGGCGTCGCAGGGCCCATCTCGCTCTCGCAACATGGCATACTGTGTGTCACAACCCTAGTCAATGCATGCATTATAGTGTTTGCCTCATGTTTAAATTTCTCAGAAACTTGAAATGGGGATGACAGAAACCCCAACACCACTTAATCCAACTAGAGTAACTGAAATACTTTTTCATTGAACCTAAAATGCCCTTCTAAAATGCTCATCATCTCTACCTTGGTCTAGAACCTCTGGCAAAAATGGTTCAAATTTTTCTAGGACAACATTGGGTCACTGAATTAAATCATACCTTATTTGCATTTAGGCATTTAAATTTTATATATTATTTTAAATGTCCAAATATTCATGAACTGAAATATTGACAGTTGGAAATAATCCAAACAGTGGCCAAAAGCAGTCTCATGATTTTTGAAAGTGCATAGGTACTTTTAATAAAGCCCTAAAGTTTACAGTAAAATAGAAAAGAGAAACAAAATTAACAGAGAGAGAGAACAACACCTGGGCCACTTTACCTGGCAACTTACCCGCAGGCCAGCCAGCCCAGCCCACTCGCCCCCTGTCAGTCATCAGCCACCTCCCGCCAGAGCAGGCAGGCAGCTACCTGTCGGCCGCGCGCGCCGCCCTGGCCACCTCATGCCTGCCATCAAGGCGCTCCTGAGCTCCCTTCGCGCGCCACGGAGACGCCCCGACCCCCTGGACACCTCACTCCTCACCCCCTCACCCTCTCTCTCTCCTTTGATCGCCATGGCCGACGCTGCCGAGCGCCCGCCGCATCCACCGCCGCTCCCTCGTCGATTGGACGTGCCGACGAGCTTCCCCGTCATCCACTACACCAGGCCAGCCGAGCCCCGAGCGATCACATGCCCCGAAGATGCTTCCCCGATCTCACCTCGCCGTTCGTCTGCCGGAGACCCCCCTCGTCGTCCTGCTTGTCTCCGACGTCCCCCGAGTTCGCCGTCTGGCTCACCCGACTCGCCGTGAGCTACTGCCCCTGCTTCCCCTCTCCGCTCTCGATTTTGCACGCCGTAGCCGCCGCGCCACTCACACCCGAATGCCGGCGGCCGCCTCGAGCTCGTTTGGGGCGAGCTCCGGCTGCCCTAGCTGCTGCTGCTTGCTACAACGGGCGTGGGTGAGCCTCAACTCCCCGTAGCCGCTCTTCGCCGTCCGATTGGTCACCGGAGCAGCGAGCCTGCGCCCTCCGCCAAGATCTCTGGTCACGCCGGGCGCTTAGACACCCGGGCGGGTTTGACCTCACGACCTGTGGGTTTGACCTCCCCTGGGTCTCTGACAAGTGGGCCCTAGCCCCAGCTAATCCTAGTTTAGTTTTTAATCAAGTTTAATTAACTCCACTGACATTTTTAGTTAGTAGTAGTTTAACACTAATTAACTTAGATTAGTTAGTTAGTCACTAACGTGTGGACCCCACACGCCGTTTTGACCTGGACTGCCCTCATTGACCACGACATCACAAAGGACGTCATGCTAAAGCAATAATTCTTTTCTAGAATTTAAATAAATCTTAAATGGTTTATTTATTTCAGAAAATGTTATAAACTTCTAAAAATCATATAAAATCAACTGTAACTCCAAATGAAATAAGTTATATTTGAAAAATGATCAGAAAAATCCAATCTATCCATTGGTACTAGTTTCGTCCATGACAAAGCAACTTAACCTTGCTGTTTAGATCAAAACATGATAATGCATTATATGAGCTCATAACTTGAGTTTGAATTTGAACCCTTGGTTCAAATAAGCTCAAACCCTTTTGTTCTACTTGCATTAGCTCAAATCATAGCATGTTGACATGTCATGATCATGCATCATATTGCACATTGCATTGATTGGGTTCCTTCTCTGTTGCCGGTATTTGCCCCCTCTCAGTAGATGTGGTTCCAATGATGAGTTAGATCACACCGATGAAGAGCTATACTATCTCCAGAAGTGTCAAGCAAGCAAAACCCCCTTGTTCATTCCGACACAATCCCACTCTCTCGCTTCTGCTCCCTTTTACTGCATTAGGACAACAACAATTCTACTGTTACATGCCGCGGTAGTTGAACCCCTTTCCTCTGCATGTCCTGTCATTGCCACAATAAATAGATGAAACCCACTAGCATGAGTAGGAGTTGTTTGATCCCTGATGTGCCTACTCATTTATGCTTGTTTGTCATGTCTGCTATTGCTTAGAATTGAGACAGGTCCGATTCATCAGGGATGAATTGGAATGTCGTGAACATGTCCAACTGTTGAGAGCTAAGTGTGTGAACAAGATTTAGTAAAGGTAGCGGTGAGAGGCCATGTAGGAGTACATGGTGGGTTATCTCATTGAAGTCGTCCTCAGGAACTGAGTTCTGTGTTTGTGATCCATGAACAGCTACTACCACACGTTGGGCCCTAAAATATGACCCCGCTCGACTTATTAACCGCCCCTGTCCTCTGTCCAGGAGTTGCAAGTAGTTTCTGGTGTTTGTAGTATGCTGGAGGCCATGCGCAGAGCTGACCCCAGGGGTGGTCTGTGATGCGGTAGGCACGTGGCCCGGTGTACCGAGTCACCCGTTTGGTGCCTCGGGAACCCTGCACACATCGTTCTGTGTCGTAAGTGGAAACCTCGGCCGGACTCCCTTCGGATGGAACCTGAATAGGCGATAAACCTAGCTAGGGACTTGTGTGGTTAGTCAGGTCGTGGTCTACACCCATGTCGGCTTTCACATGAAGTCTGCCGAGCACATGTCGTGTGCAGACGCTAAGTGGTGGAAACATGTGTGAAGAAGTACACCCCTGTAGGGTTATAAACGATCTATTCGAATAGTCGCGTTCGCGGTAAAGGACTTCTGGGTTGCCTATACAGTTCATAGACAAGTGAAAGTGGATACTCTAAAATGCGCAAGATAAGCGTGAGAGCTATGGATGGCGTTCTCGCAGGGAGACGGGAGCGGATCCATAGTGGTGTATTGATTTGGTGAATATGTGGACTCGTGTGCGCACCTCAAAAGTGTTACTTGCATTCATAGTTCAGGATAACCACCGAGTCAAGGCTGGCTTGTTGCAGTCAAACTCCACCACCCCTTTATTGATACTGATGCATACGTAGCTAGTTCTGATGTAAGTCTTGCTGGGTACATTTGTACTCACGTTTGCTTAATTTATGTTTTTGCAGAGAGACTTCAATCTCACTAGTAGTTCCACGTGGACTTCGACGTTGAGCTTGTTACCTCAGCTACGATCTTGTACCTTGGGAGGGTCATGTAGATAGTCAGGCTTCTCAACCTTTTTCATTTGTAGTTGTCTGTACTCAGACATGTTTATGCTTCTGCTTGTTGCTTGTATGCTCTGTTTGTTGGGTCATGAGACCCATGTTTGTAATATTTGGCTCCTCGGAGCCTAATGAATAAATACTTTGAGTCATAGAGTTTTTTTGTGATGCCATGTTGTATTTGCACATATCGAGCATATTGTGTGTATGTTATTGAAATGCTTGGTATGTGTGGGATCCGACAACCTAGTTGTTTATCCTTGGTAGCCTCTCTTACCGGGAAATGTCTCCTAGTTCTTACACTGAGCCATGGTAGCTTGCTACTACTCGGGAACACTTAGGTTGGCCGGCATGTGTCCTTCTTCGTTCCTATGTCTGTCCCTTCAGGGAAATGTCACGCGTTGTTCCCCTAAATCCTTGTAGCTTGCTACGACTTGGGTTCATATGTTGATGACCGACACGTTCGTTGCTGGTTCATGTATGCCTGTCCCTGTAAGTTAGTGCCACTTTGGATTCACAACTGGTCATGTCAGCCCGTGTTCTCTGTCATATGGATGGTAGCGACACTATCGTATACGTGAGCCAAAAGGCGCAAACGGTCCCGGGCCAGGTAAGGTGGCACCCGTGGGAATACCGTGCGTGAGGCCGCAAAGTGATATGATGTGTTACATGCTTGATTGGTGTGACATAGGATCGGGGTCCTGACAGCTTTGGTATCAGAGCCTGTCTGCCTGTAAGATTACCAAGCCAAACTGGTCAAAGTTGAGTCTAGAATTGCTTTAGTTATATACGGGAATTGATTGTTGAAGGGAACGTAAGGCTCTTTTTACTCCTTTACCTTATGCCCTTCTGATCTGAGTCAACCTCTTCTTTTCTACGAGGATTAAGAACTAGGCTTCTCAT
This sequence comes from Aegilops bicornis, assembly GCA_021605145.1. Taxonomy (NCBI): domain Eukaryota; kingdom Viridiplantae; phylum Streptophyta; class Magnoliopsida; order Poales; family Poaceae; genus Aegilops; species Aegilops bicornis. Next base: position 239,566,820 of record CM038673.1, on the reverse strand, counting down.
ATTTCTATCAGGATCACGTGTTACTAATCCGTAGACTTATAGGACTGATGGATTCAAGCCTCGGTTTAGTCTCTACTACTTCCGTGTGTTCATAGCTGGTTTCGGAACCTTGATATTGTGATGTTGAGTTGTTATACCACCTTTTTGCAGGATGTCTCAAATCTTTTTGAGCATTTACAGTCGTTATGTTGTCCGAGTCGTCCCAGGTTTCGAAATAGTCTGATGCATTTGCAACTCCCTTCTTTCCGTTCCCGATGTTTGTTTGGGCCAGTTTAACCACACTAATCGGTGAGTTCAGGTACTCTCTTGCCTCGACATATATGTTGGAGCTATTATTATGACCCTAGGTGTTTTAGGGAGTCGCCTAGTAATCTAGCCATGTTTTGTGTTCCCAGTGTGATGCTTTTGGCCACCATTCTCGAAAGCGTCCCGTGATGCTATTTAGTTAGTAGGCCTTCTATTTCTGGGTTCTTAAGCCCAAGATTCACTCTACTTACCTCATGTTGATAGTGTTGCTCGTACCTTTAGGATATTAGTAACCCATGTGATAGTCCTCGAGGTCCGTGGTATTTCCTTCTTCCAAATACCATAAACTGCTTATGGCAGAAGTTCTTTTGAACCAAAATATCACAACCAGAGTGATCTTGATGAGTTCTCCATTCTACATTGTGAATCTACCAGTTCTACCTTTCTGCATGTGTTATTTGGAAGAAATGTTGAGCTTTGCTCGACATACTAATCTATGCATCCACAACTCAGAAAGATATATGTTCCGTTGAGTTGTCCCTCTCTTTAGTTGTATTCTGACCTCCGTCTGTCAATTGATGGTCAAGAGCATGGCACGCATTGATGCTCATCGATGCCTATTATTTTTATGGTCCGTCGGTTCGCTCTATTCCAAAATTACTAGGAGAAATAAACTCCAGTACCTTATCAATTTCTAGGATTGTATTCCATGGATCAAAATGGCAATCCAGCTTTTTCTCTGTTCTACCTTGGAGTGTTACCATATTTATGTCAAGAATGTCATGAGAATTGCACCACCTCTTATGAATTCTTGACGTAGTGATACTTCTCGCCATCATTATTCATTCCTCAGTTCCGTGTTGTTGTAACCGGAATGTCGACAAGTGAACTATGATGTGTGAAATCAATACTCCTAGCAACCTCGTTGCTTGGTAGTTAATGGAAAATACTCTCACTCTTAGCGTGCTGGTTATTGAATCATCATCCTAAGATTGATCGTGCTACCTAGTCCATATTTCCAGGTGCACTCTTCGATCAAAGAGTTAGGATTACGCAATCCCTTGCTTATTTAATCATATCGTCTTGCTCTGAAAAGCAAGATTGTTCTCGAGCTTAGTAACATATCGGTGGTTCGTGATGTTCCGTTTATCTTCTCGAAAGTATTACCAGGTTGTCACATGACCGCTATGTTGAGTTCGTGATCATGTTGATTTTCCTCCAAACCACCCATTCTCCAAGAATCTGTGTTGGATATCCCTGAGCTAGTTGGTTAAGCTAAACAACAACTTGGAGAGTTGGCAGATAAAGCTCTGCCATACTTAGTTCATTCTAAAGGGATATCTTTTTTAGTGTGTGTGTTAAAGAAAGATGATATCTTCATCGATTGGTCCTCGTGATCAATTATTGGATCTATTGTCTTGTCCAAACTTTGATTTGAGTGTGGGCTATATCCTCAAATCAAATCAGAACCAATGATGTTCGTAATGTTGTCTTACTCGTGGTTGATCCCTCGAGCATACACCATTATATCCTTTGGCCTGACCAATGCTATCACCGTGTTCACTTAACTGTGGAATTCCATCTATATGGAAGCATGGATGGATTGTTGTTGAACCCATTGACAACATTTCCATCTTGTCCATGATTCATTTTGAACATCTAAGTAGTGTTGGAAACTTTTAAAAGCATTATCTTCATGTCTCGTTCATGAAGCATATGTTGGATGAAAGAAGTGACTTTCTCTGATTCACATGCATTTGGTGCAAGTTGCCGCTGTGAGTTCGAGAAAGATTGTTTTTGTTTCCTCTGGTACCATCCCAAGTCAGTCATGCATGTGCGAAGTATGCTATGGTTTGACATGTTCGCTACCTCCATTCCATATGTATCTCCTAGTACACCAAGCCACTGACTGATTTGTTCAAGGAGAAGGAGGTCCTTCATAAGAGCTAATCTGGACTCATGAAAGGACTTCAATATCCTCAGTGATGGTTCCCAACCAGAACTCGGTAGTGTTTTGTTGTAAGACTACTACGTGGTCATGCTTGTCTGGGACAGCGTGTTCACATGTGTGTAGCAGAACTAGCTCATGTTTTGGAGCTTGCTATCGTAGTTCATCTCTTGAGAATCTCGCAACGTCATCTCGTCGGTTTGTGTTGCAAACTTTCTTTTCCAGACATGACGTCTGAAATATCCTCACACCAACCAGATCTGAATCTCAGGCAGATATGATGGTTGGAATGTTTCCCAGGAACTATAATATTGGTCTCTATGTAACTCGGTTAAGTGGATGTCATGGCCAACACACCCAGCCGGAAGACCTACTATTGTAGTATCTTGATTGAGGAAGTTGGCCACCTCCCCATAAGGTTTCCATAGGATTTACTCCAGTAGTTGTTCCTTATGGATTCTTGTGCTCCCGAAGTCCGACCTTTTACTTGATGTTCTAGATACCAAACCATATCTATAATGGGTTACGCTAGCACATCAAGGAGAACATTAGAAGCGGAGTGCTAAATGTCTCTCGGTCGATCATCCAAATTTCGTTTCCTTGGCATCGCTAAGGTGAAATCTGAGAACTTGTTGTCTTACATCGGAGGGAGTGGCGACGCCGGGGTTGCTGAAGCACCGGAGCTCGGCGTGAATATGGACAAAGAGGTTTCTGTTGCCACCGACATGGTGGAGAAAGAGGCTGCCAACAAGCGGAGGCGGGTCGAGAAAGAACCGCAAGAGACTCCATCAGGCCTAGACTTCATCAGCAACCTCCCCGATGATATGTTGACAGTCATCATATCCCTCCTCCCAATCAAATATGGGGCGAGGACAATGTCCCTTTCCCGGCGGTGGCACCAGCTATGGCTCCTCACCCCTGTCGACCTCCTCGACGCCCACGAGCTCTTCCATGGCTATCGCAAAAGCTTGGATGCGTTCTCCTAGATCCTCGGCAGTCACCATGGCCCAATCAGAGGCCTTATCACGGGCAAGTTCCATTCCAATGGCAAGGACCAAGCCAAGCTTGACGAGTGGTTCTGATCCACCGCCATAGATCAGCTCGAGGAGCTCAGTTTTAATGATGGGCATATGCGCTCGCTGCCAACGTCTGTGCTACGCTTCATGCCCACGTTGCGCGTCGCCAAGTTCATGAACTGCCATTCCCCCCCTTAATGATGCGCTCGCTCTTTTTCTACCACGACTGAAGGACCTCGAGCTCGTCTCCGTCTGCATCCCAAAGGACGACATGGAGCGGCTGCTCCGCGGCTGTACTGCACTCGAGTTCCTTCGTTTTCAGGCCATGAATTGGTGGAGTACCTAGCATATCACCTCCAGGACTCTCCGGACTATTTATGTGTGTTGCTGGTGCTGCAACGAGAGATCACAAAAGGTGGACCACAATATGGTCATTGAGGACACACCTTCACTTGAGAGAATACTTGTAGTCGATCAACAATGTCCAACAAGAATCAATGTCATTTCTGTGCCGAAGTTGACAGCGGTGGGCAACTCGTTTGTCAAATACTACTACTTTCAGGTATAAGAGACGCCTTATACCTCTCCTTCTTGATATCAACATTATTTATAGCTTTGAAGATGTATGTCCGTCTGTCATCCAGCAAATCTTCACCTAGATTCAGTGAAGGTCTTGGCACTAGAATCTATGGGCCCCAACCTGGACCAAGTTGTCAGGTGCCTGAGATGCTTTCCGTGCCTGAAGAAGTTGTATATCGAGGTGATGTTCCTTTCCTATTAAATGTTAACCATAAGGGAGTTCAATTTTTTGCACGTTTTCACGAGTTTACAATGACAATGTACTATGATTTCTGAAGGAAATTTGGAGGATTTCAGGACATACACCCCCCACCCCATATTGGTTGCTTGATTCATATGGTTACAATCCATAGGCATTTCTCCTTTGGATTCATCTGTACTAGTTTTCTTAGGTAATTTTTGATCCAATCCAACCTCTTGTGAAGAAGGCTACATGTTTATAGATTGTAATCAAATGCCCATGTTAATCATGTTAGATCGAAGATGGCACGTTGGTGCATTTTACAAATCCTGCAAACCAAATAGGCATGTAGTAGTGTTCAAAACTGCATGTAGGCACTAACACGTTCTCTTCTTTTGCAGATAATAATAGGCCCAGAGGTGGATAATGTTTATAATGACAATCACATCGAATGCCTGGATCTGCATCTCTCAAATATGGTGTTCTTCTATACACAGAGTATAGATGTTCTGCTGACAGCGCATATCCCATCGCACACGGGCCGCACTAGGTAACCCGTCAGCAATGAATTCATCAATCACAAACGGTTATATACCAGAAAGTGTTTGCCCACAGTTTGTCTTATTTGCCATGTATCACTGTGCCGGCCTCTTCTCGCGTCCCTCGGCAAGCACTGCTCGCTGTTAGACGCCGTGGCGCACTCTGCTCGCGTTCGTCGGTGCGCTCAGCTTGTGGACAGCTTTTCCTTGCGTGGACAACCGATATCAAGCATCTTTTAAGTTTTCTCCTTGCCTTTGCTTGAAGTGAAGAACTTCAAACTCGGGAGACATACGAACGGATAAGGAACTAGACATAATGACAAGGCAAACGAGCTAACACACGGCAAACGGAAAAAGGCAAGCAAAAAGAGAGAGGAGATTGGGAAAGAGAGGGCGAATAAAATGGCAAGGGAGAAGTAGGGGAGAGGAAAACGAGAGGCAAATGGCAAATAATGTAAAAGTGAGGGAGATAGGTTTGTGATGGGTCCTTGGTATATCTTGACTTGAGCGAAGACCTCCCCGACAACGGCGCCAGAAATCCTTCTTGCTACGTCTTGAGCTTGCGTTGGTTTTCCTCGAAGAGGAGAGGGTGATGCAGCAAGTGTAGCGTAAGTATTTCACTCAGTTTTGAGAATCAAGGTATCAATCCAGTAGGAGGCTTCTCAAAAGTCCCACGCACCTACACAAACAAACTGAGAACTCGCAACCAACGCAATAAAGGGGTTGTCAATCCCTTCACGGTCACTTGCGAAAGTGAGATCTAATAAAGATAGTATGATAAGATAAATATATTTTTGGTATTTTATAATATAGATGCAAAAAGTAAAGGTGCAAATAAAAGTAGATTGGAAGCAAATATGATAAGGATAGACCCGGGGGCCATAGGTTTTAATAGTGGCTTCTCTCAAGATAGCATAAGTATTACGGTGGGTGAACAAATTACTGTCGAGCAATTGATAGAAAAGCGCATAGTTATGAGATTATCTAGGCATGATCATGTATATAGGCATCACGTCCATAACAAGTAGACCGACTCCTGCCTGCATCTACTACTATTACTCCACACATCGACCGCTATCCAGCATGAATCTAGAGTATTAAGTTCATAAGAACAGAGTAACGCATTAAGCAAGATGACGTGATGTAGAGGGATAAACTCATGCAATATGATATAAACCCCATCTTGTTATCCTCGATGGCAACAATACAATACGTGCCTTGCAACCCTTTACATCCTTTGGTAAGGACACCGCAAGATTGAACCCAAAGCTAAGCACTTCTCCCATGCTAAGAAAGATCAATCTAGTAGGCCAAACAAAACTGATAATTCTAAGAGACTTGCAAAGATAACTTAATCATACATAAAAGAATTCAGAGAAGATTCAAATATTAGTCATAGATAAACTTGATCATAAACCCACAATTCATTGGTTCTCGACAAACACACCGCAAAGAGTTTACATCGAATAGATCTCCACAAGAGAGGGGGAGAACATTGTATTGAGATCCAAAAACAGAGAAGAAGCCATCTAGCTAATAACTATGGACCCTTAGGTCTGTGGTAAACTACTCACAACTCATCGGAGGGGCAAGGATGTTGATGTAGATGCCCTCCATGGATGATTCCCCCTCCGGTAGAGTGCCGACGAAGGCTCCAAGATGAGATCTCGTGGATACAGAAGGTTACGGCGGTGGAAATTGTGTTTTGTGGTGCCCCTGGATGTTTTCGAGTGCGTAGGTATGTATAGGAGGAAGAAATGCGTCGGTGGGCCCGAGGGACCCACGAGACAGGGGGCGCGCCCTCCTATCTCGTGGAGGCCTCGGCTGCTTCTTGACTTGCACTCCAAGTCCTCTGGATCACGTTTGTTCCAAAAATCACGCTCCCGAAGGTTTCATTCTGTTTGGACTCCGTTTGATATTCCTTTTCTTCGAAATACTGAAATAGGCAAAAAAACAGCAATATGGGCTGGGCCTCCGGTTAGTAGGTTAGTCCCAAAAATGATATAAATGTGTAAAATAAAGCCCATAAACATCCAAAGGGGTAATATAATAGCATGGAACAATAAAAAATTATAGATACGTTGGAGACGTATCAAGCATCCCCAAGCTTAATTCCTGCTCGTCCTCGAGTAGGTAAATGATAAAAAGAGAATTTTTGATGTGGAATGCTACCTAGCATAATTCATAATTTAATTTTCTTTATTGTGGCATGAATGTTCAGATCCAAATGAATACAAAATAAAAGTTCATATTGATAAAAGAAATAGTAATACTTCAAGCATACTAATCAAAGTAATCATGTCTTCTCAAAATAGCATGGCAAAAGAAAGTTCATCCCTACACAATCATATAGTTAGGCTATGCTTCATTTTCGTCACACAAAGATGTTCCCAACTTCTATACCTCCAATGAAAAGCCAAGCAATTGTTTCATACTTAAATAATCTCAAACTTTTTCAACCTTCACGCAATACATGAGCGTGAGCCATGGATATAGCACTATGGGTGGAATAGAATATGATGATGGGGATTGTGTGGAGAAGACAAAAGGAGAAAGTCTCACATTGACGAGGATAATCAACGTGCTATGGAGATGCCCATCAATTTATGTCAACATGAGGAGTAGGGATTGCCATGCAACGGATGCACTAGAGCTATAAATGAATGCTCAACAAAAGAAAACTAGTTGGTGTGCATCCAACTTGCTTGCTCACGAAGACCTAGGGCATTTGAGGAAGCCCATCGTAGGAATATACAAGCCAAGTTCTATAATGAAAAATTCCCACTAGTATGAAAAAGACAACTTATGAGACTCACTATATGAAAAACATGGTGCTACTTTGAAGCACAATATATGAGACTCAATATATGAAGAACAAGGTGCTACTTCGAAGCACAAGTGTGGAAAAAGAGATAGTAACATTACCCTTTTTATTTATTTTCTTTTTTTTGGGCCTTTTTTTGGCCTATCTCTTTTTTTTTTATTTTTTTATTGGGCAATGCTCTAATAATGATGATCATCACACTTCTATTGATTACAACATAAGGATTACAACTCGAAACTAGAACAAGATATGACTCTATATGAATGCCTCCGGCAGATGTGCGGGATGGTGCAATGAATCATGAGTGACATGTATGAAAAATAATGCATGGTGGCTTTGCCACAAATACGATGTCAACTACATGATCATGCAATGGCAATATGACAAAATTAAAGTATGTCATGATGATGATGATGAACGGAACAGTGGAAAGTTGCATGGCAATATATCTCGGAATGGCTATGGAAATGCCATAATAGGTAGGTATGGTGGCTGTTTTGAGGAAGATATAGGGAGGTTTATGTGTGATAGATCATATAGTATCACGGGGTTTGGATGCACCGGCAAAGTTTGCACCAACTCTCAAGCTGAGAATGGGCAATGCACGGTACCGAAGAGGCTAGCAAAGGCGGAAAGGTAAAAGTGTGTATAATCCATGGACTCAACATTAGTCAAAAGAACTTATATACTTATTGCAAAAATTAAGAAGTCATCAATATTCAAGTACTACGCGCATGCTCCTAGGGGGATAGATTGGTAGGAAAAGACCATCGCTCGTCCCCGACCGCCACTGATAAGGATGCACACGCCAGGTACACTTCATGTTTCAAATTTGTTACACAACTTTAACCATACGTGCATGCTACAGGACTTGCTAACTTCAACACAAGCATTCTTTAAATTCATAATCACCCAACTAGCATGACTTTAATATCACTACCTCCATATCTCAAAACAATTATCAAGTATCAAGTTGATCATAGCATCCAATTCACTTCCTATGATAGTTTTTATTATACCCAACTTGAATGCCTACCATTCTAGGACCAACTTTATGATCATAGCAAATACCATGCTGTTCTAAAAGACTCTCAAAATAATATAAGTGAAGAATGAGATACTAGTAATTTCTTCAAGATTAAGACACCACCGTTCTCTAAAAAATATAAGTGAAGCATTAGAGCAAAAACTATCAAGCTCAAAAGATATAAGTGAAGCACATAGAGTATTCTAGCAAATTCTAATCAAATAGGCTTCTCCCAAAAGAGTTTACATCGAATAGATCTCCACAAGAGAGGGGGAGAACATTGTATGGAGATCCAAAAAGAGAGAAGAAGCCATCTAGCTAATAACTATGGACCCGTAGGTCTGTGGTAAACTACTCACAACTCATCGGAGGGGCAAGGATGTTGATGTAGATGCCCTCCGTGGTTGATTCCCCCTCCGGCAGAGTGCCGGCGAAGGCTCCAAGATGAGATCTCGCAGATACAGAAGGTTACAGCAGTGGAAATTGTGTTTCGTGGTGCCCCTGGATGTTTTCGGGGTACGTAGGTATATATAGGAGGAAGAAATGCGTCGGTGGCGCTGAGGGCCCACGAGGCAGTAGCGCCCTATATAGGCGCCCTCCTATCTCGTGGAGGCCCCGGCTGCTTCTTGACTTGCACTCCAAGTCCTCTGGATCACGTTTGTTCCAAAAATCACGCTCCCGAAGGTTTCATTCCGTTTGGACTCCGTTTGATATTCCTTTTCTTCGAAATACTGAATTAGGCAAAAAAACAGCAATATGGGCTGGGCCCCCGGTTAGTAGGTTAGTCCCAAAAATGATATAAATGTGTAAAATAAAGCCCATAAACATCCAAAAGGGGTAATATAATAGCATGGAACAATCAAAAATTAAAGATACGTCGGAGACGTATCAATGGCGCACTTGGACCACCTGAGCGGGCGCGTGGCTTTGAGCCTGGGAAGGGCCGCGTTCACCTCTCAAGCAAACTGCTTGAAGATACACTGAGAGGCTGGGGCTTGAGCGCCACCCAAGATACATGCGATGGCGCGCGGCTCCTGGAAGCCCCCAGCCCCCTCGTCCTGATGATAGTCATCGTTGCTTCTTGGTGGTGGTGGCAGCAGAGGGAGGCCTGCGTTGCCCTGAGGTCGGTCCTCATGAGGCATGTCTCTCCAGGCGCCCTCGCGAGGCTGGTACTGCCAACGGTCCTCACAAGGTCGGTCGCAACACTCTTGGCGGGGACCGCGGTCGTCCCAGCGTCCTCCACCTCGTCCTCCTCCTCGGTCGTAGCCTCGGCCGTTGCGCTCGAGGCGTCGACCGAAGCGCCCATCACGGATGGCCCTGAGCTCCTGACAGTCGTTGGTGTTGTGGCTGGGTACGTTGTGGAAGGCGCAGAATGGGCGGTTGGCCTTGGATGATTCGGGGTGGTCGCGGCCGCGCTTCGTCTCTGGCTCCTCCGCGAGCACGGCGGCCCCCTTGCGCTTCATGTCCTTGATCTTGGCCTTCTTGTCTTCCTGATCCGCAGCAGGGAGCTCAAGGAGGGAGAGGCGCCCCTCCTCAGCCCTTGCGCACTTGGTTGCCATGTTGAACATCTCCAGGGCCATGCATATTTCCTCGTGAATGGCGAGCTCCTCCTTCATCTTGAAGTCGTGGACACCATCAGAGAATGCGGAAATGATGACCTCGTCCGTCACCTTGGGGATCTTGAGACGGACGTTGTTGAAGCGCTGGATGTACTTCTGCAGAGTTTCCCCCGGCTGCTGCTTGATGCGCCGCAGGTCGCCTGAGGCCGGCGGGCAGTCACGAGTGCCCTCGAAGTTGGCGACGAAACCCTCGTGCATCTCACCCCAGGAGGAGATCGATCCCGTGGGCAGGTTCAGGAGCCACGAGTGCGCGCCATCCTTCAGGGCCATGGGGAACCAAATCGCCATGACCTTCTCATCGCCGTTGGCGGCCTTGATGCTTAGCTCATAGAGTTGCAAGAACTCCACGGGGTCGGGGGTGCTGTCGTACCGTGGAGGCAGGTCTGGCTTGAACTTGCCGGGCCAGATGAAGCTGTGCAGTTCTGGAGTGAAGGCATGGTAGCCCGCTGTGCTCACCGGAGCCCGTCGCAGGGGCAGAGCCTGATCTTGATTTCCACGCGCCGCCGCAGCAGGCGGCGCGCGGTCTTGTCGTCGTGGTGCTGGGAGGGGCAGGACCATTTCCTTGCATCCGAGGGACTTCTTGGCAGCTTCCTTCTTCGTGCACAGGTGCCCGACATGGCGGGTCACGCCGCGGGACCGCGCGTCTTGGTGCGATGGCAGCGTCTTGATACGGAGGTGGTGGAGGCGCTCCGTGGGCGACATAGCCCGCTGCTGGAGGTGGTCGTGGTAGCGAGAGGGATGGTGCAGGGGAGCCCCCAGCGGCGCTGACGAGCTCGGCGATACGGTCGAGCCTGTCGTTGACCGGGCGGTAACGCAGGAACTCGCGTACCATGAGCAGTGTGGCCTGAGCATCCGTGGGAGCGCGAACAGCGTGGGACGACGAGCCGGCCGGAGTCAGCGACGGGGTGGCAGTGCGTCTGTCTCGCCCCACGGAGGGGTGCATCGACGAAGCTTGCTGCTCGTTCTCGGCCGGGACGGTGGCTGCGTTGGCAGCAGGAATTGGAGAACTGCAGGGAGGTCCGCCAACGGGAGCCGTCCGAGCGACACGGGTGGAGAGGCGCTCAGCACGGGCTCGGCGAGCGTCAGCCATGGATCTGGCGGAGCAACGGAGCACGGATCAATGGAAGAAATGCTTCAGCGCACCCCTACCTGGCACGCCACTGGGCTCCGGCAAACCCCTGAGGTTCGAACACTGGGTGTGCACGAAGATCTCTCTCCCAAGCTCACTCTCGCAACGATCTCAAGGCCTAGCCCGCCGAACCCAAGGAACAAGAGACACAAGAGTTTATACTGGTCCGGGCCACCGTTGTGGTGTAATACCCTACTCCAGTGTGGTGTGGTGGATTGCCTTGTAGGTTGAGGATGAACAGTACAAGGGATGAACAGCCTCCTGATGAGAGGTGTTCTTGAGCTCGGTGAGCTTGTGTGTGTGAGGATGGACTGAATGATCCGTCCAAGATCCGATCCCCCCCACGATGGTGGCTAGTCCTATTTATAGAGGCCCGGGTCCTCTCCCCAAATATTAGGCGGGAAGGGATCCCACAACGGCCAATTTTGAAGGGAGGCAACTAGTACAAGCTATCCTGACAAAAGGTGGTCTTCACCTGCCAAAGGCTCTGGTGGTGACGTTGTCGTGGGCTCCGCGATGACCTCTGCCAGGCCGTCCTGCTGGTCTTGGTCTTGTTGCACCGATATGGAAACCTTTGCCTGATGCCTCGGGACTCCTCGCCTGCGCTTGCCCCTTTAGTACTAAAGAGGCAACAGGTACTCTGCGCCCGCTGGCGCCCGCCTGGCCTTGGTTGTCATGGCTCACGTCACGCGCTCCTCGCGAGGTGCCCCTTGCATAGATATCCCCGCTCCTAGGGAGCTAGCCTAGCGAGGCCGCCCTAGGGGAGGTCTTGGTGTCGCTCGCCTCGCGAGGGTCTCGAGTGGTTGTTGATGAATATGGGCCGTACTCGGCCGCCGGTGGAGCCACAACCTGGGCCGCAGGCAAGCAAGTCTAGGTACCCCCGTTCCCAGGACGCCGACAGTTGGGCCTACGCATGATCACGTCGGGGCCCCCATATGCATGCGGTTGCGCCATCATGTCCTGATATACCACTACTGCATGGCCAGAGAGCCTTCCAACTGTTTCACCAGGTTTGTCAACATCACGGACTACAAGTTCGCTATGGTGGAAACCACCAACGATGTAAAAGCGCTCAGGGTTATGGGCTTGGCCTGCGAGAACCTTTTTCAAAATCCGTGAGCACTACAGGGTCTGGGGCAGCATGAAGAAGGACTCCATGGTTGAACTCGCCTCGGCCATCATCGATCCACACTACGAAAAGATGAAGCAGGATGCCAACAGAACATGTCCCGTATCCTGGCATGGGGCCTGGATGTGGCAACTGGATGAACCTCACCTCAGGTTCGCAGCCAAGAGCGTGTACACATGCTACGAGATGCATAGGAGGATCATTGACATGAGGAGGTGCCTCATTACCGAAATCGACGAGGCCGGATCGAGCCACAAGTAGAGCAAGCGTCCCAAGAAGTAGATGATATCATGTGTGTAGTAGCCACCTATGTAATTCGATGTTTAATTTGGTTATGCAACCATGTCCTTATAAAAGTGTGTGTGTGTGTGTGTGTGTGTGTATGTTCTTGTTTTGTATGCAATCCCAACGCACAACACACACATCTTATTAGCAGCAATCCTCTGTGTTATTATCGGTCTTCGCACACATTACTAATTACAGGCTTGTTTGCCGCGTATGACACATCTCTTGTTAAGTTGAACCTTTTTTTCTCTTGGATCAACCAAACAGTTCATGCGAGTGAACTGTATGCCGTATATCGCACACGTCTTGATCTAGCTGACCGTTTCTTTTGTGTTGCCTAATCACAAATAGTTCATCCAAGTGAACCGTATGTTGTATATCGCACACACCTTCATCTGGTTTCCCGTTTCTGTTCTTTTGACTCATCGTAGACAGTTCATTGAACTGAACCGTATGCACCTCATCCCACACGCAACTCAATTCTGAACCGTGTCTGATCCATCCATCATCGCAAATGTTTTGCATCTTTTTTGACGGTTTTTTTACATCGCCGTTTGCAATTATTGCATCGCACACAGTTTTGTCGAAGGGTCTCTGATACGTCCATTTTGCATCATGTTTTCTTACTATTATTTATGATGTTTTTATGCATAATAATGCTTTTTGGAGTAATTATAATGCCTTTTCTCTCATAATTTGCAAGGTACACGCCAAGAGGGAGAATTTCGGCAGCTGGAAATCTGGACCTGAAAAAACTACATCAGACTACCTATTCTGCACAACTGCAACAAGCTGAAACTTCATGGAAATTTTTTATGGAATATATGATGAATATTGGAGCAAATAACTACCAGAGGAGGACCACCAGGTGGGCACAACCCACCTGGGCGCGCCAGGGAGCCCAGGCGCGCCCTGGTGGGTTGTGCTCACCCAGGCCCACCTCCGGTGTCCATCTTCTGGTATACAAGTCATGTTGACCTAGAAAAAAAATAAGGAGAGGACTTTCAGGACGGAGCACCACCGTCTCGGGGCGGAACTTGGGCAGGAGCACTTTTGCCCTCCGGCAGAGCGATTCCGCCGGGGGAACTTCCCTCCCGGAGGGGGAAATCATCGTCATCATCATCCCCAACAACCGTCCCATCTTGGGGAGGTCTATCTCCATCAACATCTTCAACAGCACCATCTCATATCAAACCCTAGTTCATCTCTTGTGTTCAATCTTGTTACCGGAACTATAGATTGGTGCTTGTGGGTGATTAGTAGTGTTGATTACTTCTTGTAGTTGATTACTATATGGTTTATTTGGTGGAAGATTATATGTTCAGATCCATTATGCTATTTAATACCCCTCTGATCTTGAGAATGATTATCATTTGTGAGTAGTTACTTTTGTTCTTGAGGTCACGGGAGAAATCATGTTACAAGTAATCATGTAAACTCGATGTGTGTTCGATATTTTGATAGTATATATGTTGTGATTCCCTTAGTGGTGTCATGTGAACGTCGATACATCACACTTCACTATATTTGGGCCTAAGGGAAAGCATTTTGGAGTAGTAATTAGATGATGGGTTGCAAGAGTGACAGAAGCTTAAACCCCAGTTTATGCGCTATTCCGTAAGGGACCGATTGGATCCAAAATTTAATGCTATGGTTAGAATTTATTCTTAATACTTTTCCCGTTGTTGCCGATGCTTGCGGGATGGTTAATCATAAGTAGGAGGTTTGTTCAAGTAAGAACAGCACCTAAGCACCGATCCACCCACATATCAAATTATCAAAGTAACAAACACAAATCGAACCAACATGGTGAAAGTGACTAGATGAAATTCCCGTGTACCCTCAAGAATGCTTTGCTCATTATAAGAGACAGTTTTGGCCTGTCCTTTGCCTCAAAAGGATTGGGCTACCTTGCTGCACTTTTGTTACTACTATCATTACTTGCTCGTTACAAAAATATCTTGCTATCAAACTACTCTGTTACTTACAATTTCAGCACTTGTAGACATTACCTTGCTGAAAACCACTTATCATTTCCTTCTGCTCCTCGTTGGGTTCGACACTCTTACTTATCGAAAAGAGCTACAATTGATCCCCTATACTTGTGGGTCATCAAGGCTATTTTCTAGCGCCCTTGCCGGGGAGTGAAGTGCCTTTGGTAAGTGGAATTTGGTAAGGAAACATTCATATAGTGTGCTGAAATTTATTGTCACTTCTTACTATGGAGAACAACACTTTGAGGGTTTGTTCGGGGTATCTTCACCTCGACCGGAACTAGAATTAGCTACCCCTCAACCTACTGCACCTACTGAAAATATTGAATATGAAATTCCTTCGGGTATGATAGAACAACTGCTAGCTAATCCTTATCCAAGAGACGGAACCGAACATCCTGATATGCACTTGATATATTTGAACAAATTTTGGATTGTTTAAGCTTGTAGGTTTACCTGGAGATGAAGTCATGAAAAAGGTTTTCCATTTATATTTGAAGGGAAAAGTATTGGCATGGTATAGGCTATGCGATGATATTGGAGCTTGGAACTAGAATCGATTGAAATTGGAGTTTCACCCAAAAAAATCCTATGCACCTAGTTCATCGTGATCGGAATTACATATATAATTTTTGGCCTCGTGAAGGAGAAAGTATCGCTCTAGCTTGGGGTAGGCTGAAGTCAATGTTATGTTCATGCCCCAATCATGAGTTCTCAAGAGAAATTATTATTCAGAATTTTTATGCTCGACTTTCTCGTAATAATCAATCCATGCTCGATACTTCTTGTACTGGTTCCTTCATGAAGAAGACTATTGAATTCTGGTGGGATCTTTTGGAAAGAATTAAACGCAACTCTAAAGATTGGGAACTCGACAAAGGTAAAGAGTCAGGTATTAAGCTTAAGTATGATTGTGTTGAATCTTTTATGAATACCGATGCTTTTCAAAAGTTTAGCACTAAATATGGACTTGACTCTGAGATAGTAGCCTCCTTTTGTGAATCATTTGCTATTCATGTTGATATCCCTAAAGAGAAGTGGTTTAAAATATCACCCACCTATTAAAGAAGAAATTAAAGAACCGGTACTAGCTAAGGAAGAAATTATACTTTATAATGTTGATCCAGTTGTTCCAACTGCTTATATTGAAGAACCACCTTTCCCTGTTAGGATAAAGGAACATGCTAAAGTTTCAACTATGGTTAACAAAAGTTATATTAGAACACCTAAACCAGATGAACAAATTAAAGTAGAACCTAGTATTGATATGGTTAAGGATCTCTTGGAAGAAAATGTAAGCGGGCGTGTTATTTACTTCTGTGAAGAATGCTGCTAGAATTGCCAAACCTGATAAAAAGGATAAACACAGACTTGTTGTTGGCATGCCCGTTGTCTCAGTTAAAATAGGGGATCACTATTATCATGGTTTATGTGACATAGGTGCTAGCATGAGTGCTATTCCCTACTCCTTATACCAAGAAATTATGAACGACATAGCACTTGCAAAGATAGAAGACATAGATGTTACTATTAAACTTGCTAATAGAGATACTATATAACCAATTGGGATTGTTAGAGATGTTGAAGTCTTGTGTGGGAAAATAAAATACCCTACTGATTTTCTTGTTCTTGGTTCCCCATAAGATGACTTATGTCCCATTATCTTTGGTAGACCTTTCTTGAACACCGTTAATGCTAGAATAGATTGTGAGAAACAAACTGTCGGTGTTAGTGTTGGTGATGAGTCTCATGAATTTAATTTCTCCAAGTTTAGTAGAAAGCGTCATGAAAAAGAATTTCCTAGTATGGATGAAATAATTGGTCTTGCTTCTATTGATGTTCCTCCTACTGATCCTCTAGAACAATATTTGCTAGACTATGAAAATGATTTACATATGCATGAAAGAAATGAAATATATGATATTTTCTTTGAACAACATCCTCTGTTAAACACAATTAGCCTGTTGAAACTCTAGGAGGTCCTCCTCCACCTAAAGGTGATCATGTGTTTGAATTAAAACAATTGCCAGCCACTTTGAAATATGCTTATATTAATGAAAAGAAGATGTGTCATGTTATTATTAGTGCTAACCTTTCATAACATGAAGAAGAAAGATTGTTGAAAGTTCTAAGGAAGCACCGAGATGCTATTGGATATACTCTTGATGATTTAAAGGGCATTAGTCCCACTCTATGTCAGCACAAGATTAATATGGAACCTGATGCTAAACCTATTGTTGATCACCAACGTCGGTTAAATCTGAAGATAAAACAGGTGGTAAGAACGGAAATATTAAAACTTCTGGAAGCAGGTATGATCTATCCTATAGCTGATAGTAGTGGGCAAGTCATGTTCATTGTGTTCCTAAGAAGGGAGGTATTACTGTTGTTCCTAATGATAAGAATGAACTTATTCCATAAAGAATTGTAACAGGCTATAGAATGGTAATTGATTTTATAAAATTAAATAAAGCAACTAGAAAAGATCATTACCCACTGCCTTTTATTGATCAAATGCTAGAAAGATTATCTAAGCACACACACTTTTGCTTCCTCGATGGATACTCTATTTTTTGCAAATACTTGTTTCTCAAACTGATCAAGAAAATACCACTTTTACTTGTCCCTTTGGAACTTATGCTTATAGACGTATGCCTTTTGGTTTATGCAATGCACCTGTTGCCTTTCTGTCGGGGCAGGCTGATCTGACCCACGAACACCTATGGGACTGGTGGACCGAGCCCCATTCGGTTCGGTGGGGAGCGGAGGTCGCACGAAGAGCAGATCGAGGCGAAGCACACGAGCGGTTTACCCAGCTTCGGAGCTCTCCGGAGAGATAACACTCCTACTGCTGCATGTCTGAGTGTATTGAGTTCTTGCTCGGGAGCGCTGAGTGCTACAGTACACACAAGCTGCTAACGAGACCGAGCGTATCTGGCTTTGAACCTTCTGAATCCCCCTCTACGTTGCGCACGGGCCTCCTTTTATATGCTCAAGGGGTCTCCGACAGGTGGCAACGTAGACGAGGGTAAAAGTGGAAAAGGAGTGGTTGGTACAGCTACTTGTACATTGTACAGTGTATCATACCTAACCCTGACGGCAGGGGACAAAGGCATTAAATGCCCGTCTACGTCGCCCTAACAATGCAAACAGGGACCGTCAGGGGCGCCAACGCTTGCCATGATGGCAATCTTGTCAGCGCCGCTTGCCACCTCGCACCGCTGGCTGCACGTTAGTGGATGTGCTGGAGCGCAGGTACAGAGTGGTGGTCTGCCGCGACAAGCGCCTTGCCGCGGTTGTTGTCTTGTCGCGCCCGGAAGCTTGTCGCTCACCGGGCCTTCCCGGCAAGCTCCTCTTGCCGGGGCCTTGTCTCCTAGGTGCCTTGGGTGGCCTTCCCGGCAAGCTCACTACAACAAGAACCCCCTTATAGCAACGTATGTGTAGCAACGATGATGACATGTGTTGCGTTCAACCTCCCACCTCCCCACGAACCTGCCGGTACCCCCACCTCTACCTATGTACCTGCTTCCTCCTTATATCACGCAGCTCAGGATAAATAAACAATTATTTTTCGCTGCCACATCTCTCCCCCGATTCCCCTTTCTCACGCGAGCTCCGTCGCCACAACGTTGCCGCCGCCCCCGAATCCGGGCAGTTCCAGCGCAGTTCTGCGCCGCTGCTCACCGGCCTCCTCCCCCCTCACTGTTCTTCTCGTATTTTCCGCCGCCGGAACGACGTCCCCGCCCCCGCAGCAACCCTAGTCGCCACGGGTCGCTGGCGCGGCTCCCCTGCCTCCGGTTTATATGCCAACTACCCCCGCGTCTCGGCACCCATGGCTGCCAACTCGGGCTCAACGGTGCTGCTCTGCCTCGGTTACCTCGACCCCGACGCCGACGATTCTGTAAGTCACTCCTCGCCTCTGCTGGTTTGTGTGGCATGGCCATTGTGCCATGGCCGATTCCTTGCTGTCCATCACGATGATGATCCTAATAAACCAAATATTACTCAGAGAAGTGTTACTTTTGTTGAGGAGTCTGCCTGAATTTGTTCTTCCAGTCATACACAATTGTGGTATATCTTTCTAGTAGAAGTTATGTCACCGTGGTGTTCTAGCATGTCTTGCTATGAACCCCAGATGGCCGTAAGCAGGCGGATCCATAATTCTGGTGGCACTACGTGCGTTTGCCTGCTGTTGCGTGCGTGCTTGGCTCATCTGCATGCGTCGTCGTGCTTGGCTCATGGAAAGTACAACTCTTGGTGATCTTGATTGTTTGCTACTGCAGCTACATGCTATTGCCACCGCTACTTATTTTGCTGCTCCTTAGTACCTATACATTAGATAGAAGATGATTGTCACGACGCTAATTGTTTGCTACCGCCGCTGGTTGCTATTCTTCTTGCCGCTCACAGATATTACGCTTCTTTGCTGAATTTGCTGCTCCTTATATAGTACCTATATATATACAGTAGATAGAAGATAATATGCATGCCCAAATAAAAATATAGAAGATAATATGCATTCCCAAATAAAAATATAGAACATCCGTATGTTTTACAATGCGCATAATAATAATCATGGAACCTTTTAGCTCCTTACTGATTCCATGGTCCCTTTTCCTTCAATTGTTAGTATTATTTATTCCTCCTGTATCTCATCATGTGTTTATTTCCCTTGCATTTTTTTGTGCAAGCTAACAATCTGTTAGTCTCTAAACATTTGCAGTAACCGTGATGTTGGTATGAAACTTTCCTACAAGTCAGGTTTTGAACTGTTGACAATAGATGCACAAATAGATAAGATTGTGTTAAAATCTTTAACTTGCCTTGGATGATTGCATAAGGGATTAACTTGCTTTAATGGCATGCAGCTTCAGGGGAAAATGGAAATGTAGAGCTTATAACATCATCGCAGAAAGTGGGGAAACCCATTCACTTACTAAGGTGTCCATTTCCTTATCTTCTCCTCATGACATACCATTCTTATTTATTCCATGTCCTTAATTTTTACACCGACTTGTTCAACGATTCTCCGTTAGTTAAGTGTGCCAATATATTGTCTATTTTTCTGGTCTTAACTTTTGTCCAGGCCCATATGTTATTCATATAGGTATTCATATTCAGTTATGTGATGACATGGAAATGGTACATGATGGAGCTGAGTTGTGACAAAGATCAAATTCCCTTGGTTATATGATATGCCACATCATCGGCCAAAGGCAAATGGGTAGCATTTCTTAAAGCTGGGTAAGTCTTGATATACAATTGTTCATCCATTACTTAGGTTTGCTTTGTTTCAGATTGTTTAGCCATTACATAGGTCACCCCCGATGCATTTTCATAAATATGTATTAATCTTCGTGCTAGGTTGGTCTTGAAGAATTAAATAGAGCCACATTAAATGATTTTTATTTCCTGTAAACATCTTGGATCCTACCTTTTCTAGAAATGTAACGCCACTAGTTTTGTGTGATATAGATTAGTTAATGATTTTTTAGCTGTTGCCACTGAGCTTTTTGCTCCTAATACATCATAATGAAGCATGGGCGATGCGTGAGTACTTGGTGACACAAAACCATTTAATGCCAAGACCTTTGGAAAACAGAAATATCCAATTTGTATAGTCGATATTATTGCTTACCTACTCATCATTTAGTTTGTTACTGAATTTATCTCACTCTTGATATAATATAATCTTTAGACAATTGTTAGTAGCGAATACATGCTGATGGTTATTCACAGTGAACAGGCACATCCGATTGGTCAAAGATAATCAGTGTTTTAACATGTACTCCTACTAATTTATTTGCTAGACATACATAAGCTTATGCCCCCCTCCCCAACAACCTTTTCTTGCACATCTGGTAATTTCATGTGGATCCTTTTAGGTATTGTGTATACTATGTATGTTTTTAAACTTCAATTCGAAATTATGCCTAAATAGTATTATAATTTTTTGTAGGTCGAGAATTTCAATAGTGGATGATTACATGGATCTTGGAGAATGTATGATGATTAATGGTACTTGGAAGAGAAACAAGACAGTTCTCTGAATGTTTAGATATTTTGTATTTTGTATTTTATATTTTTTATAAGGAAGTGATGTACTCCTAAATGATGATACTTGCATTGTAATGTAATGTATTGTTCCATTGAATCAATATATCACTTTCATTTCTACTCTATCTAACTTTACTAAAGTTGTGCCTTGTAACGCCATTCGAACTACATGGAGGTTATTCTATTTTGCAAGCACCAATTGCATAGAACAACAGTGTTATAAATGATTATATGGAGGTATTCTATTTTGCAAGCACCAACGCATAGAAGCGTTGCCAGATGAATTCGTTGTTGCCTTGCAACACATTATTTCCCAGTTACCAACGGAACCATATACGTTGTTATAGACCCTTGCAACGCCACCAACGACAACGCATACAAATCCGTTGGTGTAGACCTTAGCAACGCTTATAAGGACCAACGACAACGCATCGATGCGTTGCTGAAGGGGGGTTCCTGTTGTAGTGGCTCCTCTTGCCGGGGCCTTGTCTCCTTGGCTTGAATACTTTGTTCTTGAATGGCTCCAAAGGAACCACGGAGGACCTAGGCGGTCACCCGGTAAGCCTTGCCGCGGAGGGCTGCAAATGCCTGCGCACAAGTTCGGGATACTAGGGTACCCCAACTCTAGTACACCGACAGGAGCCCCTGGGCCTGGGCCACACACGGTGCCGAGCGCTGTTGGGCCAGGCCCAAAACAGGCACGGGCACACGCAGCCCGGGTTACGCCGTAACTTACCTGGACCCACCACGCCCTCCACAGGCACGCAGCGTCGAATGCGGCGTCGTGGGAGAGATCGTGGGGGTTTCTTTATTCGGAAGCGAACGTCCGCCTCCCACTTTATAAGCGGGAAACAGGGCAGGTCGCCCACCTTGCCGATTCTTGTCCAATCTCGAAAAACCACCGCTGCTCCCCCTCCTTCCCAAGGTCAAGAGAGCAGCGCTCACTTCATCGCCACTAGCATCACTAACGCCGTCGATCTCCTCCACCGCCTCCGCCATGGTTCCGAAGTCGACAAGGGAAGGCCGTGAAGTCGGCCGAGGCGCAGCGGCTCATGGCGCCGCGAAGGAGCGGCAATCTTTCCCCAGCTCGCCGCAAGGGAGCCTGAGGGAGAACTACTACCTCTTCGTCGACGGAGACGCGAGCGCATCCGCGTAACGAAGGTACTCCCAGCTTGTCGCTTCGAACTGGCTCTGGATGGGTACCCCTTCTTCGCGCTGTTCTTCTACTGCGGGCTCTGCCCGCCTTTCTCTGAATTTTTCTGTGACATCATGAACACCTACGGGTTCCGCCTCCTTGATTTCACCCCCAATGTTGTTCTGACCATGGCAATTTTCACACACCTCTGCGAAAACTTTGTCGGAGTCCATCCAAACGTAGCCCTTTTCCGCCACTTCTTTATGCCCCGAGTTGAGAGAGGGGAGCCTCTTTCCGGTGGGATCGCCTGGATCTCGAGGACCGGCAAGAAGGAAGCTTATCTGGAGGGAGAGCTCCGCAGCAAATGGGAGGAGTGGAGGGCAGATTGGTGCTGGATTGTCGAGGAGAACCCGCAGCCATTTACCGCCCAGCGCCAAACACCAGTAGTGCGCAACAACGATTGGAGCAATCTGGCGCCGGAAGACGCTAGGCTGAAGATTGCCGTCATCCGGATCCTGCGCGTGAGGCTTGCCAAACTCACTGTAGGCATCGTTGGCGCAGACTTTCTTCGCCACCGCATCGCCCCCTTGCAGGAGAGGAGGAGACCCGCCTGGGAGTTTCAGAACGCGGCAGATATCATGAGGCTGCGCCCGGGCCTAAATTTCAACTTCACTGTCTTGGAACTGGACGCGATGCTCTTGGAGTTGTTCAAGCCCGATCCTGATCATCCCGAAATGTTCAGGTTGCCGAAGGGTGTCGTTCCGCTGTGCAACAATTCCTCGCTCGACCGCATCCGTGCAATGATGCTGTTGTGCGACTCGCATGGAATTGTTCCAACCTGGCAAGAGCCTGCAGATAACTTCGTGCGAGTGTTCTTTGACAGCTTGGTAGAATTGCCGGTCCGCCCCGATGAACAGAGGGGCCTCACCATGGACACCACCGATGATGAGATGCAGCGACGCCACTAGGCCTGGAAGAGGCGGCAGCGAGCGCCATGGCGAAGTTTGGATTCACCGTGGAGGAGGCAGAGGCGATGAGGCGGCAAGCCTTGTCGAGCGAAAGGAGTTTGCCGCGAGGAGGAGCTTGCCGAGCCTGAAGCTGGTCGAGCGAGCCGCCCGAGGGCGCCTCCTCCCCACCTTCAAACAGCTTGCGCGAGCGGAGCCCCAGCTCCACCAAGAAGGCGTCTCCGCAAGGTCAAGAAGTAGCGGGCGGCGGGCGGGTCAACAGCCGCCCGCGCCTGCGGCCGCGCTCCACCGCGGCAAGCACTTTGTTGCAGGGAGCACCTCACGCCGCTGCGGCAATCGAGTGGGGCCTTCGCGGACCATCGCTTCTACTCCAAGCGGCCAAGGAAACTACTCCTCCGCCTCGTCGTCTTTGAGGCGGGCCAGAATTTGACCTCTCCGCGCTTAGCTCCGACGAGGAAGAAGAAGAGTAAGATTCTTTGCAGCATTTGTAGTTCTTCGGCTTGTTGCTTTGTCTTGTATCTGATTTGCTTCATTCTGAACCCATTCCTTTTCAGGACGCTGGCCCAGAGAGCGTTGAAGAGAGCCAAGGCCCCGGTGATTGACATCGAGGACGAACCCACCGCGACAGCAGGAGGCGCGTCCGAGACCACCTTGTCGGACGCGACAACTCTTCCTCAAAGCAGCCCCCAGCGTAAGTATATGGTTTACTTCCTGCTGTTCGGCGTGCATGGATGCTCTTTCTTTGCTGATATCTCGATCGCTGATTTGTGTAGGAGCAGAGCAGCCTCACCAGAGTGCCACAAGCCGCTCGACATGCCATCTGCTTCGACTACACCGCCAAGGGAGGATTCCCAATGAGGAGCGTTCTCCGGCAAGGGAGACTTCTCCGGCAAGGGGCAGTTCTCCGGCAAGGGACAGCTCACCGGCAAGCCGCCGCTCTCCGGCAAGGGAGAGCACCAGCGATCCCTGGCGGCGGAGACCATGATCGCAGACCCTAGCACAGCTAATCCTCTTGCTGAAAACTTCCCTTGTGTTCTTCTTCTTCTGATTTTCTTTTTGAATATTTGCTTGACTTTTCTTCATCCATCCGCCACAGAGCCAATGGAGACCGAGGTCGCCGGCGAGGAGGACGCGGCAATACTGACGACGCCGCTGCCACCGAAGAAGAAGCTGGCGCTGACGAGCCCGCCGGCGAAGAGGCCGCCAAAGCTGCCGCCGCAGAAGCTCGCGAGGGGTCCGGCGATCGCACTGACGACCCTGAGGCCGCATGAGCGCCAGGTGCTATGCCGACCGCCGATCCCTCCGCCACTGCGGCAGCGTCGGGCTCCGAAGAGCCCCAGCCCGGCGCCTATTTGAGGGCCGGCGATGGCGTCTTCATCAAGCTCCCATGGGCGTCGAGCTCGTGGCGCCGGCCAAGGAGAAACTTTGATGAAGAGCTGCTCGCCTCCGCTGGATCGACGCTGGTCGACGCACCAAACAGCAAGAAGAAGCGGCGTCCGAGGAGGAGCGATTCTTGTGGAAGCTTGCCGCTCTACCGCGCCCGACAAGCCAAGCTGGAATCCCGGAAGCGCTTGTCGCGGCGGGAGCAGACATCGAGAAGCGCCGGAGGAGCTCCGGGGCCTCAACCAGAAGCTCTCCGGTCCTTGGCGAGGAGCGGAGCAACTCGCCGAAGAGCGCAAAACCTTCCTCCTCGAGAAGGCTGAAGCAGAAGAGGAACAACGGCTTGCTGTCGAGAAGCTGTCTGCGCAGGAAGGCGAGTTGGCGCAGCGGAAGGTTAATCTTGACAGCCACGAGGAGGATCTTGCCATGCGCGAGCAAACATTTGGCGGGGCTCTCAAGGAAGCAAAGGATGCCGCCGCAGCTGCCGAGGCCGCCAAGAAGGAGCTGGAGACGAAGGTGATGCAGCTGGAGGCCAATCTCAAGGAGAGCGGCGAGGAGCTTGCTGCACTCAAGCACGAGCGCGAGAAGGACGCCTACACTCTTGGCGAGCTGCAGGGCCGTCTCGCCGAGAGGAGCAAGGAGCTCAGCGCCGCCAAGGACTCCAACGCAGATCTTGAGTTGAAGCTGACCACCTTGACTCAGGCGCTGGACGGCGCCAGGGAGCAGGAGGTGACCTTGAAGGAGAAGATCAAGGCCGACGGCCGCTCTTGGCGAGGCTGCTGCCGCCTGTAACACTTTTAGGGAGAATGTGGAGCACCGGACCGAGGGTCTCGTGGATGTTGCTGCAGCCATCGGCGGTGGAGCCGGGCGGAGCTGGGATGGTGGATCTTGGATATTCCTCCGATGAGCACCTCCAACGCAGCGCCTAGCTCAGCTTGTTCTTCGAGGGCGTGGTGACGGCCCTCCAGTGACTCGGGAAGAAGTCCCAAAGCAGCTGGCCGAGGAGTCGCGCCGGATCTGCTGGAGCTCTTCAAAAGGTGCTGATTAAGGTGGCCTTCCGCAACCCGGGCATCACCCTCACCAACGACCTCAAGTCATTGCCGCCGGATGCTGATGTGGAGGCGATCAAGACCCTTGTCGCACCCATCGTGGGACAGGGTGAGCGGGATCAAGAGGGTTGAGGGCGATCGCGTAGATTAGGCCGCCCGCTTTCTCTTTTCTTGCCGCTGCTGGTCATGTTATGAGAACAATCTATTAGAGCTGCGACAAGCTATCTTGTAATATAACTCTATTTTGGGTAGCAATTGCTATGTTATTTCCTTTACTTGATTCCTTCCTTTGTATGTTTTTGCCCTACGCTTTTAGGGAACTTGTCGGTAGCGAGCACACAGGTCATGGCCGAAAAGTCTTGAGGACATCGACAGCTTCTTTGGCGGTGCCCTTCCGACAAGTAACCTTATGTCGCAACTAGTCGCAGCTTACTTAAGTTGTTGAGCGGACTCGAAACAAAGTAAGGGCGCAACTAGCTACGAGTTGGTTCCTCCACGCACAGGTTTTCCATACAAAGTACGGTCGTTCGAGGAAGATAACTTAAAAATTTTAAACTGACTGCTCAAACTTTAGCAACTTAGCTTTTCTGTCGTTTGCTTCCCGGTAAGGCTAGACTTCCTCGAGCGACGCTTGGTCCACACCATTATCTTCTCCTTTCCTCCCGGCAAACTTGTGGGCGAGGGAACCTTCCTTTCTTTGAGAAAGAGAAAGAAGAGAAAATAAAGATATGGAGCCTTATGGCTCGTTATCGCTTACCGGGGGTAGGTGCTGCACAAAGTGTCAGATAATGCATGCAAAATGGAAGTAGAAAGCATGAAATTGACAAGATGTGTGAAGCACGCTAGCTTTACTTATGCACGGGGTCTGTGCCCGGCTTTGTACAAAGGATTACATGCAACAGCGGCAAGACTTGTACAAAAGGTGGTTGCCGGAACAGGTTCCGGCAACCGCGCCCTACGGGTAAAACTTACGAAGATGCTCAATGTTCCAGGAGTTGCTCACCGGAATGCCATCTTCGGTCTCAAAGCGACAGCGCCAGCCTAGTGACTCGTTTCACCCGGTAAGGGCCTTCCCACTTGGCGCCAACTTGTTGGAATTCTTGGCGGACTGAACGCTACCAAGAACAAGGTCGCCTTCCTCGAGACTTATGGCATTAACTTTGCGGCTATGGTAGCGGCGCAAAAGCTTGCTGGTATCGAGCAGCTCGTCTGACAGCTGAAGGCGATCCTCCTCAAGGAGCAGCGCGTCATCTTGTCGCAGCTGCTCTTGCTCAAGCTCATCATAAGCGAGCACTCGAGGTGATCCGTATCACGAGTTCCGTGGGGAGAACTGCCTCTGCTCCATAGACTAGAGCGAAGGTGTCCGCCGTTGACTCGATTTGGCGTCGTCCTGATCGACCAAAGAAGCACCGGCAGCTCCTCAATCCAGTTTCTTCCGCACTTGTGCAGCCTGTCGAAAGTTCTGGTCTTGAGCCCACGCAGCACTTCAACATTCGCCCTCTCCGCTTGACCGTTACTTCTCGGATGAGCAATGAAGCGAAAGCGGAACCTTGGCGCCAAGATCTTGGACGCCCTGCATGAAGGTGTGGCTCGTGAATTGCGTGCCGTTGTCGGTGATGATCCTGTTAGGGATTCCAAACGCAAACAATCGACCTAAAGAACTTGACTGCTGACTGTGCTGTCACCTTCCTCACTGCTTCAACTTCCGGCCACTTTGTGAACTTGTCGATTGCAACATACAAGTACTCAAAGCCCCCGATAGCTCGGGGAAAGGGGCCGAGGATGTTGAGCCCCCAGACTGAAAATGGCCAGGATAAAGGGATCGTTTGGAGAGCTTGAGCTGGCTGGTGTATCTGCTTGGAATGGAACTGGCACGCTTCACACTTGGTTACTTGTGCAGTTGCATCCTGGAGGGCTGTCGGCCAAAAGAAACCTTGCCGGAACGCTTTGCCGGCAAGTGCTCTGGCGCCAATGTGGTGACCACATATGCCTCCATGTATCTGTTGGAAATATGCCCTAGAGGCAATAATAAAAGGATTATTATTATATTTCCTTGTTCATGATAATTGTCTTTTATTCATGCTATAATTGTATTATCCGAAAATCGTAATACACGTGTGAATAAATAGACCACAATATGTCCCTAGTGAGCCTCTAGTTGACTAGCTCGTTTGATCAATAGATAGTCATGGTTTCCTGACTATGGACATTGGATGTCAATGATAACGGGATCACATCATTAGGAGAATGATGTGATGGACAAGACCCAATCCTAAGCATAGCACAAGATCGTGTAGTTCGTTTTGCTAGAGCTTTTCCAATGTCAAGTATCTCTTCCTTAGACCATGAGATCGTGTAACTCCCGGATACCATAGGAGTGCTTTGGGTGTACCAAACGTCACAACGTAATTGGGTGACTATAAAGGTGCACTACAGGTATCTCCGAAAGTGTCATTGGGTTGACACGGATCGACATCGATTTGACACTCCGTGTTACGGAGAGGTATCACCGGGCCCACTCGATAGTGCATCATCATAATGAGCTCAAAGTGACCAAGTGTCCGTCACGGATCATGCATTACGGTACGAGTAAAGTGACTTGCCGGTAACGAGATTGAACGAGGTATCGGGATACCGACGATCGAATCTCGGGCAAGTAACACGATTGACAAAGGGAATTGTATACGGGATTGTTTGAATCCTCGACATCATGGTTCATCCGATGAGATCATCGAGGAGCATGTGGGAGCCAACATGGGTATCCAGATCCCGCTGTTGGTTATTGCCCGAGAGCTGTCTCGGTCATGTCTACATGTCTCCCGAACCCGTAGGGTCTACACACTTAAGGTTCGGTGACGCTAGGGTTGTATGAATATGAGTATGCAGTATACCGAATGTTGTTCGGAGTCCCGGATGAGATCCCGGACGTCACGAGGAATTTCGGAATGGTCCGGAGGTAAAGAATTATATATAGGAAGTGGTATTTCAGCCATCGGGAAAGTTTCGGGGTCACCCGGTATTGTACTGGGACAACCGGAAGGGTCCCGGGGGTCCACCGGGTGGGGCCACCCATCCCGGAGGGCCCCATGGGCTTAAGTGGGGAGGGGAACCAGCCCATAGTGGGCTGGTGCACTTCTTGGCCCACCTCGCGCCTAGGGTTGAAACCCTAGGGTGGGGGAGCCCACTTGCCTTGGGGGCACTCCACCCCTTGGCCGCCGCCCCTTGGGAGATGGGATCCGCAGGGCGGTGCCCCCCTTGGGGGCCTATATATAAAGGGAGGGGGCAGCCAGACCACGAAACTCTGGCGCCTCCTCCCCTGCTACACCTCTTCCTCCTCCGTCACGTGCTTGGCGAAGCCTGCCGAGTCTTTGCTGCTCCACCACCACCACGCCGTTGTGCTGCTGTTGGAGCCATAATCATCAACCTCTCCATCCCCCTTGCTCGATCAAGAAGGAGGAGACGTCTCCCGTCCCGTACGTGTGTTGAACGCGGAGGTGCCGTCCGTTCGGCACTCGGTCATCCGTGATTTGGATCACGACGAGTACGACTCCATCATCCACGTTCTAGTGAACGCTTCGCCGCGATCTACAAGTGGTATGTAGATGCAATCTCTCTCCCATGACTCGTTGCTTAGATGAACTCATAGATGGATCTTGGTGAAACCGTAGGAAAATTTTTAATTTTTTGCAACGTTCCCCAACAGTGGTATCAGAGCTAGGTCTATGCGTAGTTCTCTATTGCACGAGTAGAACACAATTTTGTTGTGGGCGTAGATCTTGTCAACTTGCTTGCCGTTACTAGTCTTATCTTGCTTCAGCGGTATTGTTGGATGAAGCGGCCCGGACCAACCTTACATGTACGCTTACGTGAGACCGGTTCCACCGACTGACATGCACTAGTTGCATAAGGTGGCTGGCGGGTGTCTGTCTCTCCCACTTTAGTTGGAGCGGATTCGATGAAAAGGGTCCTTATGAAGGGTAAATAGAAGTTGACAAAATCACGTTGTGGTTATTCGTAGGTAAGAAAAGCGTTCTTGCTAGAACCCAATTGCAGCCATCGTAAAGTTGCAACAACAATTAGAGGGCGTCTAACTTGTTTTTGCAGCAATTGTCATGTGATGTGATATGGCCAGAAGTTGTGATGAATGATGAATGACATATTGTGATGTATGAGATCATGTTCTTGTAATAGGAATCACGACTTGCATGTCGATGAGTATGACAACCGGCAGGAGCCATAGGAGTTTTCTTTATTTTTGTATGACCTGCGTGTCATTGAAGAACGCCATGTAAATTACTTTACTTTATTGCTAAACGCGTTAGCCATAGAAGTAGAAGTAGTCGTTGGCGTGACAACTTCACGAAGACACGATGATGGAGATCATGATGATGGAGATCATGGTGTCATGCGGTGACAAGATGATCATGGAGCCCGAAGATGGAGATCAATGGAGCTATATGATATTGGCCATATCATGTCACTACTATATAATTGCATGTGATGTTTATTATGTTTATGCATCTTGTTTACTTAGAACGACGGTAGTAAATAAGATGATCCCTTACAACAATTTCAAGAAGTGTTCTCCCTAACTGCACCGTTGCTAAAGTTAAATGCGTTTCAAAGCACCACGTGATGATCGGGTGTGATAGATCCTTACGTTCACATACAACGGGTGTAAGACAGTTTTACACATGCAAAAACACTGAGGGTTAACTTGACGAGCCTAGCATGTACAGACATGGCCTCGGAACACGAAGACCGAAAGGTCGAACACGAGTCGTATGGAAGATACGATCAACATGAGAATGTTCACCGATGATGACTAGTCCGTCTCACGTGATGATCGGACATGGCCTAGTCGACTCGGATCGTGTAACACTTAGATGACTAGAGGGATGTCTAATCTGAGTGGGAGTTCATTAAAATAATTTGATTAGATGAACTTAATTATCATGAACTTAGTATAAAACCTTTGCAAATATGTCTTGTAGATCAAATGGCCAACGCTCATGTCAACATGAACTTCAACACATTCCTAGAGAAAACCAAGCTGAAAGATGATGGCAGCAACTATACGGACTGGGTCCGAACACGAGATCATCCTCATAGCTGCCAGAAACAATATGTCCTAGAAGGACCGCTAGGTGATGCACCCGTCCCGAGAGAACCAAGACATTATGAATGCTTGGCAGTCTCGTCTTGATGATTACTCCCTCGTTCGATGCGGCATGCTTTACGACTTAGAACCGGGGCTTCAAAAGCGTTTTGAGCAACACGGAGCATATGAGATGTTCGAGGAGCTGAAACTAGTTTGCCAAGCTCATGCCGGGTCGAGAGATATGAAGTCTCCGACAAATTCTATAGTTGTAAGATGGAGGAGAACAGTTCTGTCAGTGAGCACATACTCAAAATGTCTGGGTTGCACAACCGCTTTGTCCCTGGACATAAACCTCCCGGACGAGGCGGTCATTGACAGAATCCTTGATCGCTCCAACCAAGCTACAAGAGCTTTGTGATGAACTACAATATGCAGGGGATGGTGAAGACCATTCCGAAGTATTCTCAATGCTAAAGTCGTGAGAGGTTGAAATCAAGAAAGAACATCAAGTGTTGATGGTCAATAAAACCACTAAGTTCAAGAAGGGCAAGGGTAAGAAGAACTTCAAGAAGGACGGCAAGGATGTTGCAGCGCCCGGTAAGCAAGTTCTTTGGGAAGAAGTCAAAGAATGGACCCAAGCACGAGGGCAGTGCTTTTATTGCAAAGGGAAGGGCCTTTGGAAGCGGAACTGCCCCAAATACTTAGCGGACAAGAAGGCCGGCAACACTAAAGGTATATTTGATATACATGTAATAGATGTGTACCTTACCAAGATTACTCGTAGTAACTCCCCGGTATTTGATACCGTGTCGTTGCTCATATTTGTAACTCACAGCAGGAGCTGCGGAATAAGCGGAGGCTGGCGAAGGGCGAGGAGGTGACGATGCGCGTCGGGAGCAGTTCCAAGGTCGATGTGATCGCCCGTCGCACGCTACCTCTACATTTACCTACGGGATTAGTTATAAACCTTAATAATTGTTATTTGGTGCCAAGTTTGAGCATGAACATTGTATCTGCATCTCGTTTGATACGAGATGGCTACTCATTTAAATCCGAGAATAATGGTTGTTCTATTTATATGAGAGATATGTTTTATGGTCATGCGCCTATGGTCAATGGTTTATTCTTAATGAATCTCGAGCGTAATGTTACACATATCCATAGCGTGAATACCAAAAAAATGTAAAGTTGATAACGATAGTCCCACATACTTGTGGCACTGCCACCTTGGTCACATTGGTGTCAAGCGCATGAAGAAGCTCCATGCTGATGGACTTTTAGAGTCTCTCGATTATGAATCATTTGACACATGCGAACCATGCCTTATGGGCAAAATGACCAAGACTCCGTTCTCCGGAACAATGGAGCGAGCAACCAACTTATTGGAAATCATACATACCGATGTGTGCGGTCCAATGAGCGTTGAGGCTCGCGGAGGATATCATTATGTTCTCACTCTCACAGACGACTTAAGTAGATATGGGTATGTCTACTTGATGAAACACAAGTCTGAGACCTTTGAAAAGTTCAAGGAATTTCAGAATGAGGTAGAGAATCAACGTGACCGAAAAATAAAGTTCTTACGATTAAATCGTGGAGGAGAATATTTAAGTCACGAATTTGGTACACACTGGAGGAAATGTGGAATCGTTTCACAACTCACGCCGCCTGGAACACCTCAGCGTAATGGTGTGTCCGAACGTCGTGTCGCACTCTATTGGATATGGTGCGATCTATGATGTCTCTTACCGATTTACCGCTATCATTTTGGGGATACGCTCTAGAGACAGCTACATTCACTTTAAATAGGGCACCGTCTAAATCCGTTGAGACGACACCGTATGAATTATGGTTTGGGAAGAAACCTAAGCTGTCGTTTCTAAAAGTTTGGGGGTGCGATGCTTATGTCAAGAAACTTCAACCTAAAAAGCTCGAACTCAAATCGGAAAAATGCGTCTTCATAGGATACCCTAAGGAAACCATTGGGTATACCTTCTACCTTAGATCCGAAGGCAAGATCTTTGCTGCCAAGAACGGATCCTTTCTAGAAAAAGAGTTTCTCTCGAAACGAGTAAGTGGGAGGAAAGTAGAACTCGATGAAGTACTACCTCTTGAACCGGAAAGTAGTGCAGCTCAGGAAAATGTTCCTGTGGTGCCTACACCAACTGGAGAGGAAATTAATGATGATGATCAAGGTACTTGGATCAAGTTGCTACTGAACTTCGTGGGTCCACTAGGACACGTTCCGCACCAGTGGTACGCAACCCTGTCCTAGAAATCATGTTGTTGAACAACGGTGAACCTTCGAACTATGAAGAAGCGATGGCGGGCCCAGATTCCAACAAATGGCTTGAAGCCATGCAATCCGAGATAGGATCCATGTATGAAAACAAAGTATGGACTTTGGACAGACTTGCCCGATGATCGGCGAGCGATAGAAAATAAATGGATCTTTAAGAAGAAGACGGACGCGGATGGTAATTTCACCATCTATAAAGCTCGACTTGTCACTAAGGGTTATCGGCAAGTTCAAGGGATTGACTACGATGAGACTTTCTCTCCCATAGCGAAGCTTAAGTCTGTCCGAATCATGTTAGCAATTGCCGCATACTATGATTATGAGATATGGCAGATGGACGTCAAAACAGCGTTCATAACGGTTATCTTAAGGAAGAGCTGTATATGATGCAGCCGGAAGGTTTTGTCGACCCTAAGAATGCTAACAAGGTATGCAAGCTCAATGATCCATTTATGGGCTGGTGCAAGCATCTCGGAGTTGGAACATTCGCTTTGATGAGATGATCAAAGCGTTTGGGTTTATCTTGAGACTTATGGAGAAGCCTGCGTTTACAAGTGAGTGGGAGCTCTGTAGCATTTCTCATATTATATGTAGATGACATACTTTTGATGGGAAATGATATAGAACTCTTGGACAGCATTAAGGCCTACTTGAATAAAAGTTTTTCAATGAAGGACCTTGGAGAAGCTGCTTATATATTAGGCATCAAGATCTATAGAGATAGATCGAGACGCCTCATAGGTCTTTCACAAAGCACATACCTTGATAAGATTTTGAAGAAGTTCAAAATGGCAGTCCAAGAAAGGGTTCTTGCCTGTACTGCAAGGTGTGAGATTGAGCTCGGCTCAATGTCCGACCACGGCAAAAGATAAAGAAGAGATGAGCGTCATCCCCTATGCCTCGGCCATAGGATCTATTATGTATGCCATGCTGTGTACCAGACCTGATGTAAACCTTGCCGTAAGTTTGGTAGGAAGGTACCAAAGTAATCCCGGCAAGGAACACTTGACAGCGGTCAAGAATATCCTGAAGTACCTGAAAAGGACAAAGGACATGTTTCTCGTTTATGGAGGTGACGAAGAGCTCGTCAGAAGGGTTACGTCGGCGCTTAGCTTCGACACAGATCTAGATGACTCTAAGTCACAAACCGGATACGTGTATATGTTGAATGGTGGAGCGATGGCTGGTGCAGCTGCAAGCAGAGCGTCGTGGCGGGATCTACATGTGAAGCGAGTACATGGCAGCCTCGGAGGCAACACATGAAGCAATATGGGTGAAGGAGTTCATCACCGACCTAGGAGTCATACCCAATGCGTCGGGGCCGATCAAACTCTTCTGTGACAACACTGGAGCTATTTCACTTGCCAAAGAGCCTAGGTTTCACAAGAAGACCAGGCACATCAAGCGTCGATTCAACTCCATCCGTGAAAATGTTCAAGATGGAGACATAGAAATTTGCAAAGTGCATACGGATCTGAATGTCGCAGATCCGTTGACTAAACCTCTTCCGCGAGCAAAACATGATCATCACCAGAACTCTATGGGTGTTCGATTCATCACAATGTAACTAGATTATTGACTCTAGTGCAAGTGGGAGACTGTTGGAAATATGCCCTAGAGGCAATAATAAAAGGATTATTATTATATTTCCTTGTTCATGATAATTGTCTTTTATTCATGCTATAATTGTATTATCCGGAAATCGTGTCTGATTGTGAATAAATAGACCACAATATGTCCCTAGTGAGCCTCTAGTTGACTAGCTCATTTGATCAATAGATAGTCATGGTTTCCTGACTATGGACATTGGATGTCAATGATAACGGGATCACATCCTTAGGAGAATGATGTGATGGACAAGACCCAATCCTAAGCATAGCACAAGATCGTGTAGTTCGTTTTGCTAGAGATTTTCCAATGTCAAGTATCTCTTCCTTAGACCATGAGATCGTGTAACTCCCGGATACCGTAGGAGTGCTTTGGGTGTACCAAAGCGTCACAACGTAATCTGGGTGACTATAAAGGTGCACTACGGTATCTCCGAAAGTGTCTGTTGGGTTGACACGGATCGAGGCAGGATTTGACACTCCGTGTTACGGAGAGGTATTACTGGGCCCACTTTCGGTAGTGCATCATCATAATGAGCTCAAAGTGACCAAGTGTCCGTCACGGGATCATGCATTACAATCTGAGTAAAGTGACTTGCCGATAGCGAGATTGAGCGACGTGTCGGGATACCGACGATCGAATCTCGGGCAAGTAACATACCGATTGACAAAGGGAATTGTATCACGGGATTGTTTGAATCCTCGACATCGTGGTTCATCTGATGAGATCATCGAGGAGCATGTAGAGCCAACATGGGTATCCAGATCCGGCTGTTGGTTATTGCCGAGAGCCGTCTCGGTCATGTCTCGTGTCTCTGAACCCGTAGGGTCTACACACTTAAGGTTCGGTGGCGCTTAGGGTTGTATGAATATGAGTATGCAGTATGCGAATGTTGTTCGTAGTCCCGGATGAGATCCTGGGCGTCACGAGGAGTTTCGGAATGGTCCGGAGGTAAAGAATTATATATAGGAAGTGGTATTTCGCCATCGGGAAGTTTCGTCACCGGTATTGTACCGGACCACGGAAGGGTCCCGAGGTCCACCGGTGGGGCCACCCATCCCGGAGGGCCCCATGGGCTGAAGTGGGGAGGAACCAGCCCATAGTGGGCTGGTGCGCCCCTGGCCCACCCTGCGCCTAGGGTTGACACCCTAGGGTGGGGCGCCCACTTGCCTTGGGGGCACTCCACCCTTTGGCCGCCGCCCCCTTGGGAGATGGGATCCCCAAGGGCGGCGCCTTGAGGGGCCTATATAAAGGGAGGGCAGCGGACCACTGAAACTCTGGCGCCTCCTCCCCTGCTACACCTCTTCCTCCTCCGTCACGTGCTTGGCGAAGCCCTGCCGAGTGCTTCTTTGCTCCACCACCAACACGCCCGTTGTCTGCTTCTTTGGAGCCATCATCATCAACCTCTCCTTCCCCCTTGCTGGATCAAGAAGGAGGAGACGTCTCCCGTCCGTCGTGTGTTGAACAGCGGAGGTGCCGTCCGTTCGGCACTCGGTCGTCGGTGATTTCGATCACGGCGAGTACGACTCCATCATCCACGTTCTAGTGAACGCTTCCGCACGCGATCTACAAGTGGTATGTAGATGCAATCTCTCTCCCATGACTCGTTGCTTAGATGAACTCATAGATGGATGTTGGTGAAACCGTAGGAAAATTTTTAATTTTCTGCAACGTTCCCCAACAGTATCTCTGCCAACAGTTTTTGTCCGTCTTCCCGGTGAATACACTTCAATTTCACACCGTTGAGTCTTCTTCTGTACAGTGTGTTGTCGACAAACTGGTACATACTTGACTTCCGGGCTAATCTTTCCACTTCTTCTTGCTCTTCGGGAAGTTCTCCTGTCTGAAGGAAATGGACAATCTGCTGTGCCCATGCTGGAGCTTGCGGCTTGACAACAAGGACTAAAGGCACATCTGCTGCTGCAGGAACATCCGCTTCTCTGGCGAGAACCTGCGGCTCAGCGGAGCTTGACGTTCCCGGCAAGCTTGCCGGAGAAAAACTTGTCGGGGCGTCTGCTTCAACGTGAAACAAACCCTAGGGCTTGTCGGAGCAGACTGCGCCTCAAAGATCAATGGTATTGATCTTGAGGACCTTCTTGACGACGACTTCGGGAAGCTCTGCCGGAAAATAGACACCAGAGATCAACTTCCTCTTCTTGCTCTGTCCGGTTGAGGGCGTTACAGACGGTTGAGTCAGCTTGAGCACAAAAATCCCTGGTTCCACGGGTAACTTAAGTGCGGCGCACTTCGACAGGCCATCAGCAATGTCGTTCTGAGCTCTTGGAATATATTCCATCTGTAGGCCGTCAAAGTGTTCTTCTAGCTTTCTCACTTCATCAACATAAGCTTCCATCAACGGACTCTGATAACTCTTGTTCACTTGGCGGATGACAAGCTGTGAGTCACCCCGACAATGAGCTTCTTGATCCCAAGGTCTCTGCGATCTCGAGACCGGCAAGCAAACCTTCATACTCTGCGGTATTGTTTGTTGCTTGCTCCTTGGGAAAGTGCATCTGGACTACGTGCTTGAGGTGCTCTCCGGTGGGTGCAACAAGTAGCTTCGCCCTTGACCGGGCGCCTTGCAGCGAAGGCAACATCAACGTACATCAGCCACTCTTTGCTTGCTTCCTTGACGGGATGCTCGTTTCTGGAATTTCTTCATCTTGTGTTGGCGTACATTCTGCTATGAACTCCGCCAATGCTCGCTTTGGATAGTTGAAGTGCTCTCAAACTTGAGGCCAAAGCTTGACAGTTCCAAAGGCTCCACTCGACAATCCCACTGTTACCTCTGGATTTTGCAAGATCCTCTTCAGCGGAAAACGAGTGACGATCGTGATCTCATGTGCTGGAAGTAATGACGCAGCTTTCTCGAGGCCATGAGCAGGCCGAAAAGCAATTTCTGCACACCGTAGTACCTTGACCTAGCCCCTGCAGAAGAGGAACCGACAAAGTAAACTAGGCGCTGCACCATTCTTTTTTCTGCATCTTCTCATGCGTCTGCAGATCCATCCTTGTCGGGACTAGAGCTTGCCGGTGAAGCCCTGCTTGTCATTTGGATAAATCTGCCATGGTTGCTAGCTCATCATCCGCCTCCCTCTCTGCTACTAACGCATCACTAACCCCTTGATTGGTTGCCGCTATATATAGCAGCAACTTCTCTTGTGGCTTAGGTGCGACAAGTGTTGGAGTGGAGGACATGTATCTCTTCAAGTCCTGCGGCGCAGCCTCCGCTTCCGGAGTCCATTTCATCGGACCTGCCTTTTTCAAGATTTTGAAAAATGGCAGAAGCCTTCAGCAGAACCTAGAGATAAACCTGCTGAGAGCAGCTACATAACCGGCAAGCCTTCGTACATCCTTGACGCGCTTTGGTGCTTCAATCTGCTCAATGGCCTTGATCTTGTCGGGATTGGCTTCAATTCCCCGGCCGAGACACGAAGAACCCGAGAAGCTTGCGGAAGGGACTCCAAACACACACTTCTCGTGGTTGAGCTTGAGGTTGATCTTGCGCAGATTTGCAAAGGTTTCGTCTAAATCTTGAATCGAGTCGCCTTGTCCTTGCTTTTGACCACTATGTCATCCATGTAGGCTTCCACATTTACATGCATTTGCGGCTCAAAAGCGTCATGGACCACTCTTGCAAATGTTGAACCAGCATTCTTTAATCCGAAAGGCATCCGTCAAATGCGAAACAGTATGTGCCACATGGGGTGATGAATGCGGTCTTCTCCTCATCCTCTTCGCCATGAAGATCTGATGATATCCACGAGTATGCATCCGAAATGAAAGCAAATCACACCCGGCCGTGGAGTCAACAATCTGGTCAATGCGCCGGAAAGGGAAATGGGTCTTTGGGACAAGCTTTATTGACATCGGTAAAGTCGATACAAAGCCTCCATTTCCGTTTGCCTTCTTGATACAACTACAGGATTGGCCAAGCACGTGGGATGGAGCACTCCTCGACAAGGCCTGCTGCTTCCAATTTCTTGATTTCTTCTGCGATGAATTCTTGGCGCTCCTTTGCACCTTCACGACTTTACGCTTGACGGGCGCGCGCGAGGACAAAGCGGCAAGATGGTGCTCAATTACTTTCACAGGAACACGGGGATGTCGACGGTTGCCACGCAAACATCGCCGGCGTTAAGCCGCAGGAAAGCAACGAGCGCGCCTTCCTATTTAGGGTCGAGAGTGGCACTGATGGTGAAGGTACCACCAGCGCCGTCCTCCTTGGCGGACACCTTCTTGGTCTCTGGTGGAGCTGCCATCATCCTCTTACACTTTCCGGTGGAGCTCGATGGTGCGTCCTCGACGGTAGCGCAGCACTCCGAAGAGGTGCGCTTGCCGTAGTGGGCATCAGAGCTCTTGCCGGACTTGGTCTTCTTCTTCGCCCCGGGAGCTTCAGCGGCAATTGGCTTGCAATCTGCCGCAGCTGCTGCTTCCCGTAGATCTTGTCGGCGCAGATAAGAGCATCCTTCTTGTCGCTAGGGACAGAGATGACGCTTATCGGGCCTGGCATCTTCAGCATGTTGTATGCATAGTGAGAGGCTGCCATGAATTTGGCGAGTGCTGGACGGCCAAGTATCCCATTGTAAGGCAATGGAAAGTCAAGAACGGTAAAAGTGACCCTCTCGATCCTGAAGTTCAACTTCGCTGCCAAATGTCACCGGCAGCGTGATCTTTCCCTTGACTTGCTCCTTCCCGGATTGATTCCTTGGAAGGTGCCGGTCTCTTCGAGCTCGCCATCAGGGATCTGGAGTTTCTGGAGCACCGCGGAGGAGATCAGGTTCAAGCCGGCCCCACCGTCAACTAGCATCTTAGTGACCTTGAGGTTGCGGATAGTTGGTGAAACCAACATTGGCAAGCACCCGACCGCAGTTATGCGATCAGGGTGGTCCTCAATATCAAAGATGATAGGCGTCTTTGGACCATTTCGAGGCTTGGGTGACTCGACGGATGGTTACGCGCGCATTGACTTCCCGCATCCACTGCTTGAGTTGGCGGTGTGAAGTATCTGAAGAAGCACCGCCGTCAATGCCGCAGGACCTCTGTGGCCTTCGGAACTCCTGCTCATCGGTCTCGTCATCATCCATGTCTTCATCGCCGTCGTCGTCTTCATACTTGTCGCGGCGCGGGAGGTCATCTCCTTGCCGCTGCTTGGCCTTGCCGGCGTCCTCCCCGGCGGGGCGTTTCTTGCTAGCTCCTCCGGCACCTTCTGGGCCTTCTCCTTGCCGGCGCCGTTAAGTATTCAGCCTTACGCTGCTTTCGACAAGCTGCTCGACCTTCTTGCAGCTCTGGAGGTCATGACCCTTGGTGCGGTGGATCTTGTAATCTTGTTTGTTGGAGCCGTCACCTTGTCGGCGACCGCCACAGCTGGCGATTGGTGCCGGCAACCTCCTTGCGGAGCTACCAGCCTTGGCTTTCTTGGCGCCACCACCGTTGCGGACTGCTCAACAACTAGCACATCTCTGCCTTTCTTCTTCCTGTTGTTCCGCCACGGTTTTTCTTTGCAGGCGGTCTCCTCACTATCGAGATCCTCCTGCTTGATATTCTCTCCGGGAGTCTCCTCCTTCCTCGGCACATGCACACTTGTCGGCCGGGGCATATAGCT
Source organism: Aegilops bicornis (assembly GCA_021605145.1). Lineage (NCBI taxonomy): Eukaryota > Viridiplantae > Streptophyta > Magnoliopsida > Poales > Poaceae > Aegilops > Aegilops bicornis. Next base: position 239,527,105 of record CM038673.1, on the reverse strand, counting down.
CGCAGCGTCCCTGATCTTGCACATCGCCATCTCCTCCCGCATCTCTGCGATGTCGCGCGACGCTCGATGGAGCAGCGCTGATTACAGCGGCAGGTGGACATCTGAGATGTTGTCTTTGTCTGTGGCTGAATCTCTGAATGTACTTGCGGGCTCTCCCTCCTTCGGGCGGCGAGATGAAGGTCGCTTTCTTGGCCATGGGGCTTGTGGCCGCCGGAAAGGCGCCGACAAACTGATGGCATAGATCTGCCAAGAGGATATGGAGTTGTCCGGCAAGTGCATGAGCCAGATCGACATTGGGCTTGAGCACCCGGTAGGCGTAGTTGGCCAGGATCTTGTCGTCTCGCCCCCCGGCAGCTTGCACCGCGATGGTGTAGATGCCGAGGAACTCCGACGGATGCGTCTTGCCGTCGTACTTCTCTGGTACGTCTGGCTTGAAATTCTTCTTGCTGGGCCACTGGACTTGCCGCAGCTCACGAGTGAACGCAGGGCAACCTACCGCGTACGACAAGTCGCCTGGTTCCCCTGGCGCATGCATGTCGACAGAGGGCCCAGCGCGCTGGTCGGATTGACGCCGCGCTTCTCTTCGGCGCTCGATGCGATCTGGCGTCTTCTTGCTGTCGTTCGTGAAGAACTTGGCGCTGATCGCGACAAGCTCGAGGATCCGATGATGCGGTGGAGTCGCTGTCGAGGTGGATCTGGCGAGTCGGCGATCTTGGCCTTCGGGGCGGAGAGTGCATGGTGGTTGCACCCCCATCGGTTTAAATCGCCACCGGCTCGTGCTTGGCAGTCCTGCGCGGCAGCGATGCACTTTCGGCTGCCGCGGAGCGTCGCCGTTGGCAAAGCCAATGAGACTCTAAATGGTGGCCCTCCATTCATCGACCTTGTCGGCTGTTGGAGGGTAATCCAGGAGCAGTTGAGCTCTCGCCAAAGCTTCTGCTGGAGTAGTGGGTGGCAGTGGTGAACAGCGCGAGGAGCGGGATATGCTCGGACTTCTAACTATGTTAGAAGGAGCAGTATCCCGTCCCAGCGACCGCCTCGCTTTCGCGCCCGGCAGTTGGCGTGCATGCTGGTCTTGAGCATCTCGAGATCCACCAGCTCGATCTTGGTCCAACGGCGTATGGCATTGTGAATATCATGACGGCTGTCGGTCCGCGCCTCTGAGGCGGGCGCGGTGCATGTACGGACGCCGAGGTCTGCGCAGCCTTGTCCTTGGACTTGGCAGCACCGTGGGCTCCCCCGTCGACGTCCATTCTTCCACCGGCGTCTACCCCACCACCCGTTTGCTCCGGTGGCGGTGGGTTCGACGCGGACGGAGCATCTGCCGCCGAAGCCTTCTTCTTCGATGGCATGTTGATGAAGATGATGAAGAAGATCTAGCTCGTGTGGACGCCGGATCAGGTTCACACAATCTCGATGCCCCCTACCTGGCGCGCCAAAGATGTCGGGGCAGGCTGATCTGACCCACGAACACCTATCGGACCGGCGGACCGAGCCCCTTTCGGTTCGGCGGGGAGCGGAGGTCACACGAAGAGCAGATCGAGGCGGCGGTTAAGCACCGAGCAGTTTACCCAGCTTCGGAGCTCTCCGGAGAGATAACACTCCTCTTTGCTGCATGTCCGAAAGTGTATTGAGTTCTTGCTCGGGGCTGAAGTGCTCTTGTACACACAAGCTGCTAACGAGACCGAGCGTGTCTGGCTTCGAACCTTTCCCGAACCCCCTCTACGTTGCGCATGGGCCTCCTTTTATATGCTCAAGGGGTCTCCGACAGGTGGCAACGTGAAGCGAGGGTAAAAGTGGAAAAGGAGTGGTTGGTACAGCTACTTATACGATGTATGATGTATCATACCTAACCCCGACGGCGGGGACAAAGGCATTAAATGCCCGTCTCGTCGCTCTAACGGTGCAAACAGGGACCGTCGGCGCCACCGCTTGCCACGATGGCAATCTTGTCGGCGCCGCTTGCCACCTCGCACGCTGGCTGCCTGACCTCTCGCCACGCTACGCTGGAAAGGTCGAGGCGACACGTTAGTGGATGTGTTGGAGCGCAGTACAGTGGTGGTCTGCATGACAGCGACTTGCATGATTGTTGTCTTGTCGCCCGGAAGCTTGTCGCTCACTGGCCTTCCCGGCAAGCTCCTCTTGCGGGCCTTGTCTCCTAGGTGCCTTGGGTGGCCTTTCCGGCAAGCTCCTCTTGCGGGCCTTGTCTCCTTGGCTTGAATACTTTGTTCTTGAATGGCTCCAAAGGAACCACGAAGGACCTTGGCGGTCACCCGGTAAGCCTTGCCGCGGAGGGCTGCAACTGCCCGTGCACAAGTTCGGGATACTAGGGTACCCCTACTCTAGTACACCGACACTTTCAAAGATGTATGACTGCTATATTCTCTGACTTTTGTGAAAAGATTGTTGAAGTTTTCATGGATGACTTCTCTATTTATGGGAAGTATTTTGATGATTGTTGAAGCAATCTTGATCGAGCTTTGCAGAGATGTGAACAAACAAATCTTGTCTTGAATTGGGAGAAGTGCCACTTTATGGTTAATGAAGGTATTGTCTTGGGTCATGAGATTTTCGAAAAGGGTATTGAAGTGGACAAATCTAAGGTTGATGCAATTGAGAAAATGCCATGTCCTAAGGATATCAAAGGTGTTCGTAGTTTCCTAGGTCATGCTGGTTTCTATAGGAGATTTGTCAAAGACTTCTCTAAAATTTCTAGCCCTTTTGTTTTTGATGATGATTATTTTGAAGCCTTTGAAACACTCAAGAAAGCCTTAATTTCTGCACCTATTGTTCAACCACCTGCTTGGAACTTGCCTCTTGAAATTATGTGTGATGCTAGTGATTATGTTGTTGGTGTTGTTCTAGGACAAAGGGTTGAAAGAAACTAAATGTTATTCATTATGCTAGTAAAACTCTAGACAGTGCTCAAAAGAATTATGCTACTACTAAAAAACAATTCCTAGCAGTGGTATTTTCTTGTAATAAATTTAGATCTTGCATTGTTGATTCAAAAGTAATTGTTCACACTGACCATGCTGCTATTAACTATCTTATGGAAAAGAAAGATGCTAAACCTAGACTTATTCGATGGTTTCTCTTGCTACAAGAATTTGACTTGCATATCACTGATAGAAAAGGAGATGAGAACCCCGTAGCTGATAACTTGTCTAGGCTTGAAAATGTGCTTGATGCTCCTCTCCTCTCCTCTCCTCTCCTCTCCTCCTAGGCGACTACTAGGCGACTCCTAGGCGGCTCCACCGCCGATGGCCACTCCGGCCCCGGCGTCCACCTCCCTGGCCGTCCAATGGCGCCTCCTCTCCTTGACTTTGCTAGAGGTAAGGCCTTTCAACTTGGCATGCGCCAAAAGTTTGGTCATCCGGTGGTTTTCTCTCCTGGTTTTCGCCAACGTGAGTTCAAGCTTGTGGTCTCTTTTGGTCGGGCGTGCTTTCGCCTGGATTGTCACACTGTGAGCATTGTGCTTCACTCTTGCTTAGGTGGTTACCCTCAAGGTTTTAGGGTTAAGTTTCTCCGGGACCGTTCTTTTCAGTTTTCGGTTGCTTCAAAATCTGTGGGTTTTGAACTCTACAACAGTGGCCGTATTTCTGAGAGGGATTTTGAGTTGGTTTTTAGCCTCTGGGGTGAAGGAGGTCCTAATTGGCGCCGAGAGGAGCGTCTGTTCTACCAAGAGGAGCAAAATTCATGGTCATTAGTTACCCGAGGGCCTTCACGTTCTTCCTCCCAAAGCAGCTCCAGCGATCGCCGGAGGGAGTTGACCCACCGCGGCTCAGTTTTCCAACGGCTAGCGGGGTTACCGGACTCGTCTTCGGATTTACAGGTCACTACTATTGATGAAGGGCGCATTGAGTGCAATATTACACCTCCGATCAATGATCGCGTGGTTCAGGGGGAAGAAGCGCGAATCCAGGATCTTCAAATTCGGCCATTACTTGTTACGGCTGTGGCAATTTGGGCCACATGGCTTGGTCCTGCCCTGAACCCCGTCTGACTGGGCTGTGGCCGTTTTTTAGGGTGGCTTCTTTTCCCTCCCACCCTGCTGAGGCCTGGGCCCCTGGGGTGGTGGATGACTGGTTTCTGGCCGTTGGCCCAGCCCAACCGGCGTTTCGAGCTTCCTCTTTTAGACAGCTCTGTGAAGGCATGTTCCCGAACTTTCAGCCAAGATTCCCACTTGCCTCTTCGTCTCCTCCCCTGCCTTCCACTGTTCAACCTCGGGCTCGTCATTCTTCCTCCTTGCAGTCTTCAGAGCTCTTTGCGGCGTGAGAGCCAACCATGGCCAACATTCCGTTTGATCCTCAGCCTTTTGTTCCCCATGGTTTCAATATTCTCAATGTTGAAGGCCGTAATGGTGTGGCCAGGGTGGTTCTCCCCCACCGTCAGAAGCGCCACGAGGACTGGGCCATCGTCACCATTGAGCCGCTTCCGGATGAGGTACTTTTTCCAAATGTGCAAGAAGTTCTTGATGAGTTCTTTGCGGATGTTCAACAAGTACAAATCAGAGAAATGCAGCGCTATCCGTTGGGGGAAGCTTATGTGCACTTTGTCAATCCAAGAGACAGAGATAGGTTAGTGCTCTAGAGTCCTCACCAGTTTGGAGATGTTTTTATCTCTTTCCACAACCATGATAATGGCCGCAACTGCAGAAGAACCCAGTTTAATAGAACAGTTTGGCTGCTCATCCTTGCGGTCCCGTTTGATTTTCGCAATTCTGAAGATATTGCCAGGGCCATCAGTCATTTTGGGCGCCTTGTTTCTTGGGAGAATGATCCTCTTCATATGGGTAGAGTTATTGCAAAAGCTAAAGTTAGAGATCTTGACTCCATCCCTAAAAGTGTCAGGTGGTCCGAAGGTGAAGTTCTAGATGAAGATGCTTGGTCCTCTTCAGTGGAAATTCTTCTGCAACAGATGATGGGTGGGGCCCCTGCCGATGAGGACCCAATTCCACCTGACAATGTTGATCCTCACCCTCTACCAGGCAACAACAATGCTTTCCCTGGTTTTCATATTAATCCTCAGCCTGTTCAGCAAGATGACATGGATGCAGAAGAGGGTCACTGGGCACTGCAGCCTCCAGTTGGTATTAATGTTGAGGCTCAGGATGATTTTGACTTCCTGCAAGGTGTTCAGCAAGAAGAAATTGCTTGGGCGGATGGGGAGGAGCTCCCACCACCTTTGGAGGGCCACAGCAGCATCACAACAACTGTCTCCTTGTCTGAAGGTTTTTCTTCTCATGCAAGTGAGGAAGTAAATCAACTTCCACCTATGCAGCAGATACAGGGCAATGGTCTTGAGCTTTTGATGCAGGACTACCAAGAGGAGGAGCAAGATGTTCCTGCAATTCCAGTTCCTCAGGCTCCTCTTGCTTTTGCAGTTCCTCAGGAAGTTTTATTACCTGCAGTTCCTGAGGTGGTCACTCAGATTCAGCAAATCTTGGAGGAAGTGATCAACCTTCTGAGCCAGTTATTGGTCTGAGCCCTGTTGTGCCTCAGGACCTGTCACTGGACCCTTGCAGTGACTCTCATGCTGATAAAGAGCCAGTAGGCCATGGCAAGGAACCCTTTCGGTTTAAAACTGTTGATTTGGATGGGGAAGCAGGAGCTAGTTCGCATTCAGTGAACCCTCTGTTTGTGGATCCTGCTGAGGTTGAAATTTCTAGCAAAAAAGGTAACTGGATTGCCCAAATTTTAGGATCATTTTGAGTTTGCACCCTCCTTACTTGGTTTGAAATCTATTCAGTTAAAGGCTCTAGCTAATAAAGATACTATTCTGTCAGAAGAAGGCCTGGTAATTTGGAAGGAGCATTTTGCTCAAAAGCCTTTGGAGGATGTGCCTTCTCTTTCTGTTCAAGTCCCAGTAAGTTGGTTCAATTTTATTGTGCATCTTCTAATGACACCAGACAAGTTTAACTGGACACTCAATATGCTTAAATCTCCTTTGTGGGAATTACTTGCTGAAGTAGAGGGCACTGAACATTCTTATATCTTTCACATACCTGATAAATGCATTGCTACTAAGGCTCCTGCCTGCAAGCAGCTCATGGATCAATCCCATCAGCAGGATACAAACAAGAAAAATGAAGGGGATTCTTCCAACCAGCAGGACTTGGACTCCTTGCCCCTTCTTCAACCTTTTGGGGCTGAAAATTCTAAGAAAAGAAGGGGAGGAAAGACACCTCTTGTAGAAACAGAGGTAAGGAGGAGTGATAGGATAAAAAAAGACAATGCTGGGTTTAAAAGAGGTTCTTGCTCTAATAATAAGTGTCTGCCTTGTAATGCTGCTCCACCAGTTGTTCAGAAATCAGTGGTTAAGAATCTCACATCCTCATTTTGCAAGGTTGCTGATCAGGAGTTGGAAGGGAAGCTCTCCAAGAAACCTAAGAGAAGGATGGGAGAGGACTTGGCTGGGGTGATCCCATCCAATGAGGACAGGCAGGACAACCCCAAAAGTGTTTAGATGACCACATTAAATGCTTTTGTTGAGGAGAGAGAAGGGTTTTATGTTATGAACTGTATGAGTATTCCTTTTGGTTGTAATTGCACCCTATGGGCCCTCTGGACTTGCTGTAATAGTTCATGTTCTTCCGTCAGTGCACTTTGCTTCTTTATCTCCATATGGGTAGTTTCATATGTTGATGTGCTGTGGATGATGTGGTTTCTGTACTTGCCCAATTTGCTTTCACTGCTGCCTGGTTGGACTGGTTTCCTTGGGTTCTGGCCAAGTGATGGTGCTTGGTCCCTGGTTGCTCTCATATATTGTTTCCATGAATAGTCACAACAGAAGCTGGAATATACTAAACTGGAACATCAGAGGAATTAACTCACCTGATAAATGGCTTGCTCTAGGGCAAAAAATTGAGGAAAGTGACTGTGCCATTCTGTGTCTTCAAGAAACCAAGAGGGAGCATTTTGATGCTGCTTACATTAAGAACTTTTGTCCCAACAGGCTCAATAAATTTGCCTTCCTGCCCTCAATTGGAGCTTCTGGAGGCCTTCTAATCACATGGAATGGTTCTCTGTCTGAGGGAGAGGTCATCTTCCAGAATAGATTCTCTCTCTCAATTAGTTTCACTAGTCTTTTGTGCAATCAATCCTGGGTCCTCACCAACATTTATGGGCCATGTGTGCAAGCAGAAAAATGGAGTTTATTAATTGGTTTTTCAACATTCATATGCCACTGGACACAAATTGGATTCTAGTTGGAGATTTCAACTTTATTAGGGATCCTTCTGATAGGAACAGGCCTGGTGGGGATGTTAATGAAATGCTTCTTTTTAATGAAGCTATCAGCAATCTGGGTTTAATTGAGCTCCCTCTTCATGGCAGAAAATACAGCTGGAGTAACATGCAACAGAGTCCTTTGTTGGAAAAGCTGGATTGGTTCTTCACCTCTGCCTCTTGGATGACTACTTATCCTGATACAGTTGCTATGCCTCTTTCCAGACCTATATCAGATCATCTTCCATGTGTAATCAAAATTGGGACTTCCATTCCAAAGGCCAGGGTCTTCAGATTTGAAAATTACTGGTTAAAGCACTCTGACTTTAAAGAGGTTGTTACTGCAGCTTGGAATATTCCTGTGGGTAATCTTGATGCAGCAAAAAGCCTAAATGCAAAGTTCAAAAATCTTAGAAGGGCTCTCAAACTTTGGGCCAAGAACCTATCTTGCCTGAAATCCAAAATTGCTGCCATTAATGAGGTTATTTTCTTGTTTGACTTGTTTGAGGAATTCAGAGATTTGGGTGATTTTGAGTGGAATTGCAGGGTGATCCTAAAAGAACAATTGCTCTTATTACTGAAGAACCAAAAAATCTATTGGAAGCAGAGAGGTAAAATCAAAGGTGTTAAGTTTGGGGATGAAAACACCAAATTTTTTCATACAAAGGCTTCTATAAATCACAGGCATAATTACATTGCTATGCTAAAAAATGAGGATCAAGTGGAAATCACAGACCATGCAGGTAAAGCTGCCCTGCTGTGGAATGCCTTCAAGAGCAGATTAGGAAGGTCAGAGCAAACCACCATGCACTTTCATTTGCCTACTCTCCTGCAACATCAAGCTAGTCCTTCAGACTTCAAACTGCTGGAAATTCCTTTCACTGAGGAAGAAATCAATGATGTTGTTAAACACTTGCCTCCTGACAAGTCTCCTGGTCCAGATGGATTTAACAATGAGTTTTTTAAGAGCTGCTGGGATATTATAAAACCTGATGTCACTAGACTGATACATGAGTTCTATGCTGGGCAAATTTCTCTTGAGAGCATCAACTCTTCTTTCATTACTCTAGTTCCCAAGGGGCCTTCTCCCAGTACTGCTAATGATTTCAGACATATATCTTTGCTCAGTTGCTGCCTCAAGCTCATTACCAAATTGCTTGCAAACAGGTTACAGAAAGTGATCCTCAAAATGGTGCATATAAATCAGTATGGTTTCCTTAAGGAAAGAGCTATTCATGACTGTCTTGGTTGGGCTTATGAGTACCTACATCAATGCCACAAATCTAAGGAGGAAATTGTTGTGCTAAAGCTAGATTTTGAAAATGCTTTGACCTCATTGAGCATTCTACAATCATTGATATCCTCGAGCAAAGGGTTTTGGAGAAAGATGGATTGGATGGATTAAAATGCTATTTACTTACCTTCGTCACAAGTGCTTCTTAATGGCATTCACAGGAAAAAGTTTTATTGCCTCAGAGGAGTGAGACAAGGGGATCCACTCTCTCCCCTCCTTTTTGTGTTGGCTGCAGACCTCCTTCAATCAATCATGAACAGGGCAATGAACTTGGGCCTTCTCATTTCACCTTTGCAAGTTCAGTCATGTCCAGACTTTCCCATAGTTCAGTATGCAGATGATACCCTGATTCTCATGCAAGCTGATGCCCCACAACTCCATTGTCTTAAAGCCCTTCTTCACACATTTGCAGATGCTACTGGGTTAAAGGTGAACTACAGCAAATCAAATATGATACCAATCAATGTGAGTGATGAAAAAATGGAAATTTTGACTGGTACTTTGAACTGTTTGAAAGGATCTTTCCCCTTCAATTATCTGGGCATGCCTTTAGGGCTTCAAAAACCAACAGTGGAGCAGTGTTTGCCTTTAGTGAGAAGAATTGCAAAAAAACTAGTGGGCTTATCTTCTTTTATGACTCTTGCTGGAAGGCTACTGCTGGTCAAGTCAGTGCTAAGTTCTCTTATTATTTACTTCATGGGCTGTCTTGATGTTCCTATAACTATCAAAAGCCAGGTTAACAAATATTTGAGGCACTGTCTTTGGAGGGGACCAGATTTGGAGGATCACAGACCAGCTTTGGTAGCTTGGTCCACTGTTTGTAGGCCAAAAAATCAGGGAGGCCTTGGAGTTATGAACATCTTTGTTCAAAACCAAGCCCTGCTGCTCAAGAACCTCCACAAGTTCTACAATAGAGAAAACATCCCTTGGGTCAATCTCATTTGGGAGGCTTATTATGACAATGGCATTCTACTAGGACACAAATGGGAAGGTTCTTTCTGGTGGAAATGTAACCTCAGGCTCATTGATAGTTACAAATCCATGGCTAGATGCATAATAGGAGATGGTAAATCTGCTCTGTTTTGGTCTGATCTCTGGCACACTTCTTGTCTGAACCAATTATTCCCTCATCTTTACTCCTTTGTCAGAGATCAGAACCTCTCTGTGCAATCTGTGCTTATGTTTGAATACTTGGAAGATTTGTTTCACCTACCTTTGACCCAGGAGGCTTTTCTGGAATTTGAACTCATGGAAGAAATTTGTGACACCCTCAAAAGATCTGCATCCAATGAGCACTTGGATACATGGAGTTATATGTGGGGAAATAACATTTTTTCAGTGGCTAAAGCTTACAAAATTTTGATAGGTGTTAAAATTGTACCAGCACAGTTCAATTGGATTTGGAAATGTTCTGCCCAGCCAAAGCACAAGGTTTTCTTTTGGAGGCTTCTTCATGATAGGCTCAATACCAGGAATCTGCTAAGAAGGAAATCTTTTCATCTTGACAACTATAATTGTGCTACACTCAATTGCGAGCAGGAAGAAACTCTCCAGCACCTCTTCTGGACCTGCCCCTTTGGTTCTGCTTGTTGGGATATTCTCTGCCCTAACAGACAAAGGAACCCCACCATCATGGAAGCCATTCCAGACTTAAGGAGCAACATACATCAACCTTTTTCCATGTAGATCATTATCATTGCATCTTGGGCCATTTGGATAGTCAGGAATGATAAGATTTTCAATAACATTCCAACCACCATTGATAGATGGAAGTTCATTTTCCTCACAGATCTACACCTGCTCAAATTCAGAATTAAGGAGAAGTTTTCAGTTTCTTTCTGTTCCTGGTTGGACACCCTTGTCCTGTAGCTCTTGTAGTTTTAGTTTTTTTAGTTTCTTTGAGTTCTTTTAGATTTTTTAGGTTAGTTTTTCTTTTTTTGAGGGCTTTTCTCAAGCCTTGTTTGTTTGTACTCTGCTTGTTTTGATAATATAAAATTTGCAATGGGGTTTTGCCCTACTGTGTACAGTCAAAAAAAATGTGCTTGATGACCCACTACCTATTGAGATAGTTTTGTTGATGAGCAGTTAGCTGCAATAAATGTTGCTCATAATACTCCTTAGTATGCTGACTATGCTAATTATATTGTTGCTAAATATTTACCACCTAGCTTTACATACCAACAAAAGAAAAAAAAATTCTTCCATGATTTAAGACATTACTTTTGGGATGACCCACATCTTTATAAAGGAGTAGATGGTATTATTAGACCTTGTGTACATGAGCATGAACAGGGACAAATCCTTCGAAAATGTCACTCCGAAGCTTATGCAGGGCATCATGCTAGAGATAGAACTGCTCACAAGGTATTGCAATCTGGATTTTACTGGCCTACTCTTTTCAAGGATGCATGTAAGTTCGTCTTATCTTGTGATGAATGTCAAAAATAGGTAATATCAGTAAGTGTTAAGAAATGCCTATGGATTATTCACTTGCTGTTGAACCATTTGATGTTTGGGGATTTGATTACATGGGACCTTTTCCTTCCTCTAATGGGTATACACATATTTTGGTTGCTGTTGATTATGTTACTAAATGGGTAGAAGCTATTCCAACCAGTAGTGATGATCACAACACCTCTATGAAAATGCATAAGGAAGTTATTTTCCCAAGGTTTGGAGTCCCTAGATATTTAATGACTGATGGTGGTTCACACTTTATTCATGGTGCTTTCCATAAAATGCTTGCCAAGTATGATGTTAATAATAGAATTGCATCACCTTATCATCCTCAGTCTAGTGGTCAAGTTTAGCTTAACCATAGAGAAATAAAATAATTTTTTCAAAAGACTGTCAATAGGTCCAGCAAGAATTGGTCTAAGAAATTAGATGATGCACTTTGGGCTTATAGAACAACATATAAAAATCCTATGGGTATGTCTCCTTATAAAATGGTTTATGGAAAAGCTTGTCATTTGCCTCTTGAATTAGAACATAAAGCATATTGGGTAATCAAGGAACTCATCTATGATTTCAAACTTGCTAGTGAAAAGAGGTTATTTGATATTAGCTCATTAGATGAATGGAGAACCCAAGCTTATGAAAATGCCAAGTTGTTTAAACAAAGAGTTAAAAGATGGCATAATCAAAGAATCGAAAAGCGTGAGTTTAAAGTCGGAGAATATGTTATTTTGTACAACTCTCGTTTCAGGTTCTTTGCAGGAAAACTCCTCTCAAAATGGGAAGGACCCTATGTTATCGAGGATCTTTATCGGTCTGGAGCTATCAAAATAAATAATGCCGAAGGTACTAACCCGAAGGTCGTTAATGGGCAACGAATAATGTTGAAAGCAATATTATCCAAACTTTGACACCATAAGAACACATAAAAGAGTCCTTCCGGAACACTCCAGAATCGTGAAAATAAGGAGGTACATGATACGGTAAGTAAACAGACTCCGGAAAGTCCGCAAAAATATAATTTTGTCAGTTTTGGAATATTTAGAAAATTGGGAAAATAACAAACTCCCATGGAGCATACCCTAGTGGGCACAAGACACCAGGGCGAGCCAGGCACGCCCAGGTGGATTGTTCCCACCTCGCGCACCTTCCGGACTATGTTTTTCTTCCGTTTGCTTATCCCCCAAGATAAAAAAAATCTTTATATACTCCCTGAACCTGTTGACCACCGTATGGCGGAAAAATCTTATGTTCTCTTATCTTGTTATTTTCCTATCAGATCTGAAAATATGTCGTCCCAAGACTCTGAGGGTGAGAGCTATGTTGAAGATTTCATCGCAAACCCCAAGTCCTATGGGGATGTGGAGCATTATAGATGGACCTCCGAAGAGGGTGAAGATGAATCGGTTCCTCCCCGGTTCAAAAATGAAAGCATGGAGGCGTTATGCAAGAGGATAATAAAACTCGAGGTAGATAATGACGAGTTGTGGATAGATAATTTTATTCTTCGACAGAAGTTGGAGGAAAAGAAGGGCAAACCCTCCACTTGTTCATCACCACCACCTTCTTCTTCTTCACCACCAAAGGAAAATTGAGTATCGAGTATGGGCACTCCCCTTGGCTTCCGCCAAGCTTGGGGGAGGTGCCCTTGTATCATATCAACCCGACTATCTTTTTTCCTTTACTTATTTTAGTTTCATCTTTTGCTTTAGAGGAATAAAAGTTTAGTTCGATCCTTTCCTTTTGAGAGCTTGCTTAGTGATCCACCCTTGTAATTGTGTGCAAGATATATAATGAAGTTTAGTTTGAGTTTTTTATTTCTTTACTTTCATGTTGCAATAAAAAGAAAGGAAATAAAGAAAAGGGAAAGGAATAAATCAAGAAGATCATATGCTAATCCTATGGTAGGTGATGATACCACATAAGGAAAAGTATAAGTAGAAAACTTTATTAGAGACAAACATAGCATTGGTCAATGATGCAACTCATGAAAGAATTAATAAGGGAATATAGGATTCACATATAAATATACTATCCGAGAAATCTTTTGTGATTGTGAGGCCCCATCAAACTATTATATGCCAAAATTGTTGACGTTGGACATGGAAGACAACTTAATGATTTATGTTTGTTCATATTCACATAGAATCATATTGTCACATATCCTTTAACATGGCGTGCTTGCCCTATCTTTGCTAGCCAAAAATTCCACACTAAGTAGATATACTACTTGTGCATCCAAAAACCCTTAAACCCAAATCTTATTTTCAAGAGTCCACCATACCTACCTAGGGATTGAGCAAGATCCCTCAAGTAAGTTGTCATCTCGTTCAAAAAGGCAATAAAAATTGCTTCTAAATATGTGAGATCATTTAGTGTAAGAGAAAATTGAGGGTTGCACGAACTTGTGATGGTGAAGAATAAAAGCGAAAGACTGCATAATAAAGGTCGCTATCACAAGGGGCAGTGCAACGTGACGTTCTTTTGCACTAAGGGGTTGAGCATACAGACAAATAAGCGCATGGCAACCTCTGCTTCCCTCTGTGAAGGGCGTATCTTTTATTTTTACGCAAAGAGTCAAAGTTTTATCTCTACTCCTTTTTATTTTTCTCCTTTGGCAAGCATCATGTGGTGAGGAAAGATCTAGACACATATGTCCAGTTGAATATGGGTGACATGAGTTATTATTGTTGACATCACCCTTGAGGTAAATACGTTGGGAGGCGAAACTATAAGCCCCTATCTTCTATGTGCCCGGTTGAAACGTTTTGCTCATATGTATGCGGTGAGTGTTAGCAATCATAGAAGACTATATGATGGTTGTGTATGTGGACTTGCCTAAAGGCTCCGATACGTGACCCTTCCTGAAAAGATGATGAACTGTAGTTGCAAAGTTGACTGAGAACATAGTTTGTTAGTTTCTAATAGAGTTTATGCTTTATACTTCGATTGTGTGATGAACTATTACTTATTCATGAGAAGTCTATGATAAAAGTCTTATGTTTAAATTTGTTGTTGTTATAATAATCTAGCTGATTCTTCTATGTCCAAATATATTTTGTTTTTATCGACACCTCTCTCTCAAAGCATGTTGACATGTTTTCTGATTTCGGTTTTCGCTTGAGGACAAGCCAGGTATAAGCTTGGGGGAGTTGATACGTCCATTTTGCATCATGTTTTCTTACTATTATTTATGATGATTTTATGCATAATAATGCTTTTTTGAGTAATTCTAATGCCTTTTCTCTCATAATTTGCAAGGTACACACCAAGAGGGAGAATTCCGGCAGCTGGAAATCTGGACCTGAAAAAGCTACGCCAGGCTACCTATTCTGCATAACTCCAAACAAGTTGAAACTTCACGGAGAATTTTTACAAAATATATGATGAATATTGGAGCAAATAACTACCAGAGGGGTCCCACCAGGTGGGCACAACCCACATGGGCGCGCCAGGGAGCCCAGGCGCGCCCTGGTGAGTTGTGCTCACCCATGCCCACCTCCGGTGCCCATCTTCTGGTATATAAGTCATTTTAAACTAGAAAAAAGAAGGAGAGGACTTCTAGGATGGAGCGCCTCCGTCTCGAGGCGGAACTTGGGCAGGAGCACTTTTGCCCTCCGGCTGAGGGATTCCGCTGGGGAAGTTCCCTCCCGGAAGGGGAAATCATCGTCATCATCATCACCAACAACTCTCCCATCTTGGGGAGGCTATCTCCATCAACATCTTCAATAGCACCATCTCATCTCAAACCCTAGTTCATCTCTTGTGTTCAATCTTGTTACTAGAACTATAGATTGGTGCTTGTGGGTGACTAGTAGTGTTGATTACATCTTGTAGTTGATTACTATATGGTTTATTTGGTGGAAGATTATATGTTCAGATCCATTATGCTATTTAATACCCCTTTGATCTTGAGCATGATTATCATTTGTGAGTAGTTACTTTTGTTCTCGAGGTCACGGGTGAAATCATGTTGCAAGTAATCATGTGAACTTGATGCGTGTTCGATATTTTGATAGTATGTATGTTGTGATTCCCTTAGTGGTGTCATGTGAATGTCGACTACATGACACTTCACCATATTTGGGCCTAAGGGAATGCATTGTGGAGTAGTAATAAGATGATGGGTCGCGAGAGTGACATAAGCCGTTGAGCATTCCACGCTGAGATATAAAGAACCCGAGATGCTTGCCGGACGGAACGCCAAACACACACTTCTCGGGGTTGAGCTTCAAGTTGATCTTGCACTGATTTGCAAATGTCTCTTCCAAATCTTGTATAAGTGTTAATTTGTCCTTGGTTTTGACCACTATATCATCAATATATGCCTCTACATATCTGTGCAGCTAAGGTTCAAAACCAATCTGAACTACTCTTGCAAATGTTGAACCAGCACTCTTCAATCCAAAAGTCATACATATGAAATAGTATGTGCCACATGGAGTGATGAATGCGGTTTTCTCCTCAAATTCCTTGGCCATAAAGATCTGATGATAACCAGAATAGGTGTCAAGAAAAGAGAGTAAACCGCAGCCGGTAGTGGAGTCCACAATATGATCGATGCCTGGCAAAGGATGTTGCAGGATGCTGCTAACACGACACTATGATCAAAGATCCTTCAATTAAATTGTGTGCGATGCAATAATCGCAAACGGTGCTGTAAAAACAGTCAAAAAAGGTGCAAAACATTTGTGATCACGGATGCATCAAACACGGTTCAGATTTTAGTTGCGTGTGCGATGAAGGGCATACGGTTCAGTTCAATGAACTGTTTGTGATGAGGAGGAACAAAAGAAACGGGCAGCTAGATGAAGGTGTGTGTGATATACAGCATACAGTTCACTCAGATGAACTGTTTGTGATTAGGCAACACAAAAGAAACAGTCAGCCAGATCAAGATGTGTGCGATATACGGCTTACGTTTCACTCGGATGAACTATTTTTTATTAGGCAACACAACAGAAATAGTTCAACCAGATCAAGGTGTGTGCAGTGGAGGGCATACAGTTCATTCCGATAAACTATTTGTGTTGAGCCAAGAGAACAGAAACATTTCACATAAACAAAATGTGTGTAATACGCGGCAAATATCCAATTACATAGGTGGCTAATGCACACATGACATTTCCACACACCAAAGTAAACTATTACATGCATAATTACCTAGGATAAACGATCATCTGATTATCATCTACTTCTTGTGCTAGCTCGATGTTCCTTCTATGCTAAGTTTCCATTAATTGATGACATTTTATGAACACGCCAATGTTTCCCGCCATTTCCTCACCGGTTTCCCGCCACCTAGCGATATTGCGCATAAACCTAGGTGGCGCGCGACGCACGAAGGCAACAAGCTTAGCCTGTAGCAAATCCATCTTTTCCAAGCATGCCAACCCGCCAAAGCGCCGCCTCTGCCATCAACCTCGTCGACGAGGAAAATGAGCAGGCGCAACGGCCCGTCAATGCCGAGGCGCTCCCCGGCAACGCGATGGACGACGCTGTGATGTGCATCATCGCCAGGGTTGAGCAGACCCTTGGCGCATGGCGCTTCACCGCCGCGAATAAACATAGGCATGTCAGCACCGACAGGCTACAGCTCGCCGCACAACATGATCGATGGCACGCCGTAGAGCAAGCTAGGCGCATCCGCGCCGATAGGTTGCGGCTCGCCGCACGGCGAGACCGTTGGAGCGCCGCAGAACAAGAGGCGCGGTGCGCCGCACAGCAAGAGCAGATCCATCGGTGCTTGCCTACTGTCGACACGGCGTCTCAGCTGGGTACATGTCCGTCAGTACCCCCATTCCTCGCCAGAAGTGGGCAGAGGCCGTCTGCGTCGTACTTGCACCAGAGGCTGGCCGCGCCATACTTGCACTGGACGCTCGCCGCACAATTTGCATGGGTCGCGCAATTCTCCTTGTCTGCGGCCCGCTCGATGCCAACACGCTGGTCAGTAGGCTCGACCGCCTCCTTTGCCCAGGTGTCCACCTGGGCGCAATAGAGGAACATGGCTATCGCATCCTCGGGCTTGTGATCTCCATGAAATAGCCAACTTGGAGCTCGAGATCGAGCTCCAGATGTACCGCGAGCGTGTCGACCGCTTGGACGAACGCTTGCACGAGTTCAGGCAGAGCCAAGAGCTACCATAGGCAAGGGCTGCTGGTGATGGTCTCATGGACGTGTTTTATTTGGTTGAGTCGTTTGGACGTGGATAGCTATGTATTCACAACAATCATAGTATTGCTCTGTTTATTGCTCTGTTTCAATGTGTGTACTATGTTTTCTGTTCTTATATGTTCTGTTTCAATGTGTCTATATACGCTTTCCATTTTGTATATGTGGATGATAACCGCTAGATTCAAATTAGTATACAAAAATAGATAGAAAATAGAACTCATAATATATATACATATATATATATATTGTTCATTACTTCATCACAGAATATATATAATATCATCACACATGCGTGATGATACTTAACTACTAGGTACAATGCATAAAATTGAAAATGAACAACACTAAAACTAATAATCCCTCCTGATGCACGGCGTCTTCCCAGCGCGGAGACAATACTCCGCCTCCTCCGCCTCGCATCGCTTAACATACTGATCTGCCTCTTGCTGGCGGACGAGCACAGACGATCTTGCCATTTCGTTGGGTGCCCAACGGAACTCCTCATCGGTGGCATGCTGGAGCTTCTCGGCCCACCTCCACGCAACTATCAGGCGCCTAGCGCCTTTGACCTTCCTCGCGAAGAACCCATCTTCGTACACCTCCTCCGCATGATGACACGCCCGCCCCCAAAGCTCTACCTTCTCCTTTTCCCAGGAAGCATCACGAGCTTCACAGGTCACCTGGTACCTAGCTTCCTCCTCCGCCATCTCTTTCTTGAACGCCACTTGTCTGGCTTTCTCAGCCGGCAGCAGTGACTTCCACAGAGAAAGATTGTACTAGACCCAAAACCAATCCAAAGTTGAGGGGTCTGGCGCAACCTTGTCCAGCGGCGCGTAGGGGTCCTCCTCGTCGCAGCTCTTCTACTGAGCGTCCTTGGGGGGCGGTGACTCCTCATCGGCGCGTGGGCAGATCGGCGGCGCCATGGCAGAGCTTTGAGAGAGAGGGAGAGAGGGAGAGAGAGAGAGAGAGAGAGAGGGCGAGCGAGGGGAGGATGTAGATGAGAATGTAGGTGGGACAACGTGAGCAAGGTAGTATTTATTGGCGGCCGGAATCTAGATAGACGGGAATAGTACACACACTGGTCGCTGAAATTTACGAGTACCGTAGTTTGACTTGCACACGATTCCCGCATTACAATTCGTGTGTGAACATAATAGATGACGGTTTCCAATACAGAACCATGTCTGATTAATAATCCCCGCCATTCACCTTCCAAACCTCGAGGCGCGACATAGAGTGCCAATCATGTGGGGGCTGGTTGTCTTGCCAGATCTTTACATTTACTTTTTTGAACACCATATATTTACATCGTCTGAAGATTTTTTAACTCGCACACAAGTACACAAAAATATGATTTTTCAAACCGTTATGGTTAACCGTTGTATCTAGATGTAGTTCAAAATTTAATTACGATCATTAAATGGCTAGAAAATCACTTAAATGTCTTCAAAAGGTCAAATGACCCCTGAAATTTTCCAAATTTTCACATGACAGTTGTATTAGTGCATGTTAAACGTAGAAAAAATTTGAAGGTCGTAAGGGGAAGCTATCTCTCGTTCATCATCAAACATGCATTGTTCCCTCTCGGAACCACTAGCCTTCTAGTGACTTGCTCCGGTTTGTGAGGGGCGTGTGTCCAAACTTTCGTCAACCAGGCCAATTTTTTACCACATCGTCTTGGTGGCATGACATTACATCAAGCAAGGTTTCATGTTTTTCTGATCATTTTTTAATTTTTTGGAATTTAAATGCCATGGCACTCCATGCATGTACATGTGTCCATCCCGTGAGACCGATATGTTTGAAAATTCCTTCAAATTTACTGCACATGCAATTAACTCGCACACAAGTATGCAAATATGATTTTTTTCAAACCGTTATGGTTAGCCGTTGCATATAGATGCACTTCAAATTTGAATTACAGTCAACAAATGGCTAGAAGATCACTTAAATGTATTTAAAAGGTCAAATGACCCCTGAAATTTTCCAAATTTTCATATGACAGTTGTATTAGTGCATGTTAAACATAGAAAAAATTTAAAGGTCGTATGGGGAAGCTATCTCCCGTTCGTATCAAACATGCATTGTTCCCTCTCAGAACCACTAGCCTTCTAGTGAGTTGCTCCGGTTTGTGAGTGGTGTGTGTCCAAATTTTCGTCAAACATGCCAATTTTTTTACCACATCATCTTGGTGGCATGACATTACATCAAGCAAGGTTTCATGTTTTTCTCATCATTTTTTAATTTTTTGGAAATAAAATGTCATGGCACTCCATGCATACATATGTGTCCATGTTGTGAGACCAATATGTTTGGAAATTCCTTGTAATTTACAACACATCGAATTACTTGCACACAAGTACACAAATATGATTTTTCAAACTGTCATGGTTAGCCGTTGCATCTAGATATAGTTCAAATTTGAATTACGGTCATTAAATGGCTAGAAAATCACTTAAATGTATTCAAAAGAACAAATGACCCCTGAAATTTTCCAAATTTTCACGTGACAATTGTATTAGTGCAAGTTACACGTAGAAAAAAATTTAAAGGCCGTAAGAGGAAGCTATTTCCCATTCGTCATCAAATATTCATTGTTCCCTCTCGGAACCACGAGCCTTCTAGTGAGTTGCTCCGGTTTGTGAGGGGTGTGTGTCCAAACTTTCGTCAATTCTTTTACCACATCATCTTGGTGGCATGACATTGCATCAACCAAGGGTTCATGTGTTTCTGATATTTTTTATTTTTTTGGAATTTAAATGCCATGGCACTCCATGCTTAATTGTGTCATAGCCGTTAGACCAATATGTTTGAAAATTCCTTCCAATTTACTGCACATGGAATTAAATCCCACACAAGTACACAAATATGATTTTTCAAACCGTTATGGTTAGCCGTTGCATGTACATCTAGTTCTAATTTTAATTATGGTCATTAAATGGCTAGAAAATCACTTATATGTCTTCAAAAGGTAAAATGACCCCTGAAATTTTCCAAAATTTGACATGAAAATTGTATTAGTGCATGTTACACGTAGAAAAAATTTGAAGGCTGTAAAAGGAAGCTATCACCCGTTCGTCATCAAACATGCATTGTTCCCTCTCGAAACTATGAGCCTTCTAGTGAGTTGCTCCAGTTTGTGAGGGGTGTGTGTCCACACTTTTGTCAAACATGCCAATTTTTTTACCACATCATCTTGGTGGCATGACATTACATCAACCAAGGTTTCATGTGTTTCGGATATTTTCTTAATTTTTTGGAATTTAAATGCCATGGCACTCCATGCTTAATTGTGTCATAGCATTAGACCAATATGTTTGAAAATTCCTTCCAATTTCCTGCACATGGAATTAAATCACACACAAGTGCACAAATATGATTTTTCAAACCGTCATGGTTAGCCGTTGCATCTAGATATAGTTCAAATTTGAATTACGGTCATTAAATGGCTAGAAAATCACTTAAATGTCTTCAAAAGATCAAATGACCCCTGAAATTTTCCAAATTTTCACATGACAGTTGTATTAGTGCAAGTTACATGTAGAAAAAAATTTAAAGGCCGTAAGAGGAAGCTATCTCCCATTCGTCATCAAATATTCATTGTTCCCTCTCGGAACCACGAGCCTTCTAGTGAGTTGCTCCGGTTTGTGAGGGGTGTGTGTCCAAACTTTCGTCAAACATGCCAATTTTTTTTACCACATCATCTTGGTGGCATGACATAACATCAACCAACACTACAAAAAAAGACACATCCGTGACATTTTGGGTCGAACGAATTTTTCTATGATGCTTATGACACTTATATGACAATAATTGTGACAAAACCCGGTATCATCATAGATGTGGTGGGCTTCTACTTCTATGAGAAAAAATCATGACAGAAAATGGGCTTTTCATCCTAGGCGGGCCGGAGACGCAGCTGCATGACATTCTTTGGGCCGTCCATTACAGAAAAAACCATGGTAGAGGCGAGGGCTAGGAAAATATGGGGGAGTTCCCCAGTTACGGTGGGTGGTCGGGGTCCGAGCGATGCGCGTTTCTCTCATACGTACGCGCGTGTGTGCGAGGCGTTGCACTCTAACTAAACTCGAGCGAGGCGTTGGGCTCTAACTGAACCCGAGTGATTGCATTGCAGGCTACGCGTTACTGAACCCGAGCGATCGATCGATCCCTTGCTGTTAACTGAACCCGAGTGATTCCTTCGCTACTGCTGCTAACTGAAGCTGATCGATGCTGCCTCTGGATGAATAGTGAATGTTGTTGGGGTGGTTTGGATGAACAGTTCCCGATGGGGTGTTGGATGAACAGGACCCCATGGTAGTAGAGGCCGTTGCCGCTGGATGAAGAGGACCCCGATCGAGCCGGTGGAGGGGTGGATGAACAGGACCCCGTGGAGGGTTGGATGAACAGAACAACCCCGTGGTGTGCTGGTTGAACAGTAGCCGGTGGAGGGCTGGATGAACAGTAGCCCGTGGAGGGGTGGTTTAACAGGACCCCGTGGAGAGGGCTGGTTGAACAGTAGCCGGCGGAGGAGCGGTGGATGCTGGATGAAAAGGAGCCCGTCGATGAACAGTGGCTGGTGGAGGCAGGAGGAGAGACGTCGTGGATGAACAGTCACAGGTGGAGGCTGGAGCAGGTCGAAGGTGGATGAATAGTAGCCTATGGAGGCTAGAGGAGGTCGACAGTGGAGATGAACAGTATCCCGTGGAGTCCTGTTTTGCGGTACACCACACCCCTCCCAATGAATAGGACCTCCGTTTCGACTGTAGCGCTCCAACACAAGTCTGTTTCCTCCATTGTACAGTACGCCACACCCCTCCCGATAAATAGGACCCCGTTTCAACCAAGAGAAGTTTGTTTCCTCTGTTTTGCGGTACGCCATACCCCTCCCAATCAGGATTCCGTTTCAACCTTGGCTGGTCGAACACAAGGTTGTTTCCTCCGTTCTGCAGTACGCCAAGCCTCATTTCCATCGGCTGTTCTGTCCAAGTCAGTTGGCACCTGATGAACATGACGATGCATTCCGTTCCGACCCAGCCGGTTGGCTCCCCATGAACATGATGATGACGTAGTTTATCCATTCCAACCCATCCATGTACACAAGCCCTGGCCGTACATATGCGCGAGTAGGCATTCGAGACCCCGCATGTATGTACGTACATGGGCTGATACGTCTCCAACTTATCTATAATTTTTTATTGTTTCATGCTATTTTATTATCAATCTTGGATGTTTTATAATCATTTTATAGTCATTTTATATCATTTTTGTTACTAACCTATTGACATAGTGCCAAGTGCCAGTTGCTGTTTTTTCCATGTTTTTTACATTCCAGGAAATCAATATCAAACGAAGTCCAAATGCCACGAAACTCCAAGATGATTTTTTATGGGCCAGAAGGAAGGCAATGGGCCCTGGTTGCACCTGGGGGTGCCCCGAGGGGGGCACTACCCACCAGGGCACGCCAGGAGGCCCAGGCGCGCCCTGGTGGGTTGTGCCCACTTCGGGTGCCCCCCGGACCGCCTGTTTGCTCTATAAATAGCACAATATTCTAGAAACCCTAGAACAAGCGTCGAAATATTCATCTAGCCGCCGCAAAGTCCAGAACCACCAGATCCAATCTAGACACCATCACGGAGGGGTCCACCACTTCCATTGGTGCCTCTCTGATGATGTGTGAGTAGTTCTTTGTAGACCTTCGGGTCCGTAGTTAGTAGCTAGATGGCTTTCTCTCTCTCGCTGAATTCTCAATACAATGGTCTCTTGGAGATCCATATGATGTAACACTTTTGCAGTGTGTTTGTTCGGATCTGATGAACTTCGAGTTTATGATCTGTCATATCTTTTTATATCCATGAAATTTATTTGAGTTTCTTTGATATCTTATATGCATGGTCTCCTATAGCCTCATATTTCTTCTCCGATATTTGGGTTTTGTTTCACCAAATTGATCTATTTATCTTGCAATGGGAAGAGGTGCCCGGTAGTGGGTTCGATCTTGCTGTGCTCGATCCCAGTGACAGAAGGGGAAACAACATGTATGTATCGTTGCTACAAAGGATAAAAAGACGGGATCTATATTGTCGGTGTACAAAAGTAGGGGCTCTGCTTTTGACCCCTTTACTTGTGCACGGGCAGTCAGAGCCTCCCACCACGACCACACATAGACATGGCAGGAAAGGGGAGCTGGAGAGGACCCAAAGCCATGAAGACAAATGAAGCAGCGACAAGGACCAAGGCCGCAAGGATCGAATGGGCGAAGCAGGTTTTCCTGGCAAGGACCCTTGTCTGACAGCCTCAGCCTTCGGCAAGACCCTTGCCTGTATGGGCTGGCCCACGCCGGCCGAAGCGAAAGCCACCCTTGAGCCCACCATTGCTCACACAAATGCATTGGGACAGGGCTCGGGAGGCACCTCCGTGGTGGCATGCAGATCTTTGTGAAGACATAGAATGCTCAAGATCAAATAAAGATAAGAAGGCAACCATCCTCACCGAAGAAACCCACAAGACCCCCGGCAAGACCCTTGCCGGGGAGGCCAGCGCGCCACAGCAAGACCCTTGCCGGGCCACCCGGCAAGAACCTTGCCGGGGGAGCCTAGTTTGCCACCGCAAGACCCTTGCCGGGCCACCCGACAAGGCCTCGCCAAAGCACACCAGCTGGACCACTGCCAGGCCCGCCTAGATAAGTATTCGCCGCCATTCGCATGCGGCTGCCGACCCAACCAGCTGGGCAGGCACCTACGTGGCGGCATGCAATCCTTCGTGGAGGCTCCACCACCGCACCACCTCAGCTGCCTGCCTGCCTACATGGCGCCGCATGCGTCACTGGCCAGGGCACGTGTCAAGGCAAGGAGGAGCGGCGACGGATGGGACGGGCCTCGCTCCCGTCCCCAATAAAGCGAAGGGACACCTATGCCTCGCATTAAAGGCATCTTGTCCGGTAATAAGAGGGATAACCTCACAGCACTGTACCCTTTCCACCTCCTGCTTGCCACTGTGGCGACCCCTTTCACCATAAAAGGAGGCCCGAGGTGACCAGGGAAAGGATTCGGCTCTTCGGAACCTCGCAGAACCTAGAGCTAGTTCGAGAGCTCAAGAACACTAAATACATCCACCAAAGCAGGACTAGGGTTTTACGCATCCTCGCGGCCCGAACCTGGGTAAAATCCCTTTGTGTTGTCTGCTGGTCCTGCTCTCCTCACGATCCCTGCGCCCCGCAACCGTAGAAGGGATTCCAGTGATCCCATAGGTGTCGTTCCCCACCGACATCTTTGGCGCGCCAGGTAGGGGGCGCGGAATTGTGAGAATCTGGTCCAGCGGTTGACTTAGCTATTCTTCATCGCCATGGCTCCTAAGAAGAAGGCGACCACGGCCATCGGTTCGTCCGAGATCGGGTTGGTACCGGCGCGGACCGGCAGCAGGCCAGTTGCGGAGAGGACCCGTGGCGCGGCCCGCGAACATCCACATCGCCCTGATGGTCCGGACCTGGCGAGCGGCGTCGTTCGCGCGCCGGGCAGCGAGCCACCAGTCGTGGGCTCCGGAGACAAAGTCGGCCCCCCCGCAGGCGGCGCGGGGCCCTCCAGGGGTGCCGCCGTCTCGCCAGGCGGCGGCATGGCGATCTCCAAAACTGCCGGGTGCGGAAACCGACTCCACTGGCGATACCGCCACCCCAGCAAAGAAAGGCCCACGCCGTAATAGGAAGTGCAAGGGCAAGGCCGTGCTTTCCGTTGAGGGATCCGACGGCACCGGTACCACCACGAAGACCAAGGCCAGTGACCCCGGCAAAGAGATTTCCGGGTGTAGCACTTGCCGGGCCTTGGCGGTTGCCGACAAGCCAGGAGGCTCCGACAAGCAGTACTGCAAGATCCACCGCACCAAGGGCCGCGACCTCCAAAACTGCCGGCAGGTAGAGCTGCTCGCCGAGAAGCAGAAAACCGAGTATGAGCGGCGGGACAAGGAGAAAGGCCCAGATGGTGCTGAAGGATCCGACAAGAAACGTGGTGGCCAAGAAGGCTGCCGCGGCAAGGAGAGATAGCAAGAGAGGCCCGCCCGGGGCCGCGACAAGAAGCAGGAAGACGATGATCATGACGAGGACGGCGAGTCCGGCGACCACGAGTTTCAGAAAGCCACAGAGGCCATGTGCGTCGATGGTGGCGCCTCACCGCACACATCCCACCGCCAACTCAAGCAGTGGGCGCGTGGTTAAAAGGCTGCAGATCCCTGATGGAGACCTCGAGGAGACGGGTATGTTCCAAGGGGTTATCCCGGGGAGGAGCCAGCCAAAGGGAAAGATCACACTGCTCGTGACATTCGGAGGCGAGCTGAACTACAGGACGAAGATGATTGTTTTTGATGTAGCCGAGATCCTCTTGCCTTACAATGGGATCCTCGGCCGCCCGGCACTGGCCCAGTTCATGGCGGCTTCGCACTACGCCTACAAAATGCTGAAGATGCCCAGGCCGATGAGCATCATCACCGTCCCCTCCGATAAGAAAGATGCGTTGATCTATGCTGACCAACTCTACCGAGAAGCTGTTGCAGCAGCTGCCACTAAGGTACCTACTCCTGCCGACGGAGCCCAGGGGGAGAAGAAGACCGGCGAGACTCCTAGCACCCACTCCGGCAAGCGCACCTCTTCGGGGTGTTGCGCTCCCGTTGAGGACGTGCCAGAGAGCTCCACCGGCAAGAGCAAGAAGTCCAGAGCCACGCCACCAGAGACCAATAAGGTGCCCGTCAAGGAGGACGGTATGGGGGGAGTTTTTACCATAAGCTCCACCCTCGACGGCAAATAGGAAAGTGAGCTCGTCACCTTCCTGCGGGCGAATGTCGATGTGTTTGCATGGCAAGCCTCCGACATCCCCGGCATTTCCAGGGAGGTGATTGAGCACCACCTTGCTGTCTGTCCTCATGCGCGGCCCGTCAAGAAGAAGGTCAGGAAGCAAGCTCTGGAGAGGCAGGAGTTCATCATGGAGGAAATCAGAAAGCTAGAGGCGGCAGGCTTGGTGAGAGGAGTACTCCACCCAACGTGGTTGGCCAATCCAGTAGTGGTGCGCAAGGCAAATGGGAAATGGAGGTTGTGTATTGATTACACAGACATCAATAAGGCCTGCCCAAAGGATCCTTTCCCGTTGCCGCGCATCAACCAGATTGTTGACTCCACGGCTGGGTTTGACCTCTTATCGTTCCTGGATGCCTACTCATGATACCACCAGATCTTCATGACAAAGGAAGACCAAGAAAAGACAACATTCATCACCCCATGTGGTATGTATTGCTTTTTACGGATGTCTTTCGGATTGAAGAGTGCTGGCTCGACCTTTGCAAGAGTCGTCCAAATTGGTTTTGAGCCCCAGCTAAATAGAAATATGGAAGCTTATATGGATGACATAGTGGTCAAAACCAAGGACAAAGCAACGCTCGTGCAAGATCCGGAGGAAACATTTGGGAACCTGCACAAGATCAACCTCAAATTGAGCCCTGAGAAGTGTGTCTTCAGCGTCCCATCCGGCAAGCTTCTCGGGTTCTTTGTGTCCCAGCGCGGGATTGAAGCAAACCCAGATAAGATCAAGGCTATCAAGCAGATTGAGGCACCCAAACGGATCAAGGACGTGCGTCGGCTCACTGGCTGCGTTGCTGCCATGAGCCGGTTCATCTCCAAGTCCGCGGAGCGTGCCCTTCCTTTTTTCAAGATCTTAAAGAAAGTAGGGCCGATGGAGTGGACCCCAGAGGCCGAGGCAGCACTGCAAGATTTGAAGAAATACCTCTCCTCTACCCCAGTGCTGGGTGCGCCCAGACCACAAGAACCGTTGCTTCTTTATCTAGCGGCAACGAACCAGGTGGTTAGCGCCGCACTAGTGGCGCAGAGAGAGGTTGATGAGGAGACATCAGCAGCGGCAAAGTCGATGGTTGGCGGGCCGGAACCCTTCCCGGCAGGGCTCAGCCCCGGCAAGGCTGAGGCCCCGGCAAGGTTCGGCCCCGTCAAGACTGGCGCCCATGTGACGGGACCTACGCGACCAGGAGAAGAAGCGTAGAAGAAGAAAATGGTGCAACACCCAGTTTACTTCGTCAGCTCCCTTTTGCAGGGGCTAGGTCGAGGTACTTAGGTGTGTAAAAGCTGCTCTTCGGCCTCCTTATGGCTTCGAGGAAGCTGCGCCATTGCTTCCAAGTGCACGAGATCACGGTGGTCACCCGCCTCCCTTTGCAACGGATACTGCATAACCCAGATGCAACAAGGAGGATCGTGGAATGGGCCCTGGAGCTATCAAGTTTCGGTTTGAGGTTCGAGAGTACCTCGACCATTCAGAGCAGAGTCTTGGTGGGGTTCGTTGCAGAATGCACCTCGACGCCTGACGAAGAGGTACAGGAGACTACTCTCCCCGGCAAGGAAACGAGTCGCAACTAGATCATGTACTTTGATGGTGCCTTCTCGCTGCAAGGCGCCGGTGCTGGTGTGCTGCTTGCCGCGCCCACCGGAGAGCACCTCAAGTATGTCTTCCAGATGCACTTCCCACGGGAGATGTCAACCAACAACACCGCTGAGTATGAGGGTTTACTTGCTGGTCTCAGGATCGCGGCAGACCTCTGAGTTAAAAAGCTCATCGTCAGGGGCGACTCACAGCTCGTCGTCAGGCAGATCAACAAAGACTATCAAAGCCCATTGATGGAAGCTTACATAGATGAGGTGAGGAAACTGGAGGAGCGCTTTGACGGTATACAAGCGGAGCATATACCTCGGGCGGAGAACGACATCGCCGACTACCTGTCAAAACGCGCTGCCCTCAAGTTACCTGTGGAACCAGGTACTTTTGTGCTTCTGTTAACCCAGCCATCCATTGAACCATCGACCGGGTAGAACAAGTGGAGGAAGCTAGGCCCCGGCAAGTACTTCCCCACCGAGCTCCCCGGAGCCGCCGGCGAAGATGTTGCTACGGATGCCGATCCTGCCACGGGGCAACCGACTCCGGCAGGACCTCAGGTCATGGCCGTGGAGGCGGCCGCTCCCGTGGCAGAAGAGATGCCTTTGGTCCTTGTCGTCGAGCCGCAAGCTCCGGCATGGGCACAACACACCGTCCAATTCCTTCAAAAAGGAGAGCTTTCTGAGGAGCAGGAAGAAGCAGAAAGAGTAGCCCGCCGGTCTGCTCTGTACCAATTCATTGACAACATATTGTATAGAAGAAGACCGAATGGGGTGAAATTGATGTGCATCTCCAGGGAGGAAGGACTAAAGCTATTGGCGGAGATACATGGAGGCGTATGTGGCTCCCACAAAGGGTCGAGGGCCCTTGCCGGCAAGGTTTCTTCTGGCCCACCACCCTCCAGGATGCGACATCACTAGTAACCAAGTGTGAAGCATGCCAGTTCCATTTGAAGAAGCTTCATCAACCAGCTCAAGCCCTCCAAACCATCCCTCTCTCCTGGCCCTTCTCGGTCTGAGGGCTCGACATACTGGGCCCTTTCCCCCGTGCCGTCGGGGGCTTTGAGTACTTGTACGTCGCAATCGACAAGTTCACAAAGTGGCCAGAAGTGGATGCAGTAAGGAAGGTGACAGCACAGTCGGCCATCAAGTTCTTCAAGGGACTAGTGTGCCGTTTTGGGGTGCCCAACAGGATCATCATCGACAACGACACACAGTTCACAAGCCACGCCTTCATGCAGTACATTGAGGATCTCGGCAGCAGGGTTTGTTTTGCTTCCGTGGCACATCCACGGAGCAACGACCAAGCGGAAAGAGCGAATGTTGAGGTCCTGCGAGGCTTGAGGATAAGGACTTTTGACAGACTGCGCAAAAGCGGGAGGCGCGGGGTTGATGAGTTGTCGGCGGTTCTTTGGTCGATCAGAATGACGCCAAATCGAGCCACCGGCCAGACACCCTTTGCCCTGGTTTACGGGGCAGAAGCAGTTCTCCCCACGGAACTCATATACGGGTCACCTCGAATGCTCGCTTATGATGAACTTGAGCAAGAGCGACTGCGGCTAGATGACGCGACGCTCCTTGAGGAAGATCGTCTCCGGGCGGCCGTGAGAGCAGCACGCTACCAGCAAGCCTTGCGCCGCTACCATAGCTGCAAGGTTCATGCTCGGAGTTTTGAGGAAGGCGACCTTGTTCTTCGGCACGTTCAGTCGGCCAAGAATTCCAACAAGTTGACGCCAAAGTGGGAAGGCCCTTATCGGGTAACACGAGTCACCAGGCCTGGCGCAGTCATTGGAGACCAAGATGCCATCCCAGTGAGTAACTCCTGGAACATCGAGCATCTTCGCAAGTTTTACCCATATAAGGCGCTGTTGGCCTCCCTAAGCCACCCTTTTGTACAAGCCTTGTCGGCAAGGCATGTAACCCTTTGTACAAAGCCGGTATGCAGACCACGAGCATAAATAAACGGTTACCGGGCGCCCTAAGTTATTGCATGCATGCTAGGTTGAGTCTTTTCCTTGGTTAGGGTTGATAGTGCTTAGCGGCGTCTAACCCCTAGCTTAGAGGTCGAGTGTGTGTCTCTATGTTCTTCTCTGTCTCCTTTGGTTCACAGGGCACGTAAGTATTCTTGCCGAGCTGTTTTGGAAGGAAGGGAACAGACCGGCGCCCGGGCCCCGGCAAGCCAGAGTTGCCGGGGGCTACAAGAACAAGGGTCCCTCCGCGGCAAGCCAAGATCGCGGGGGGCTGCAGATCTGGATAAGTCCTTTATCCTCTATCAAGCAATTTGTTATGGACTGGGATACATGAAAACCCGTTCTATCTCTGAGCTACCATGCTCCCCCTTCTCGGCACCCGAGGATTATCCCCTGGGTCTGGAATTGGTCGTATCCACGGCAGCAAAGTAGAGGAACGGGGGCCATAAGCCCACCTCATCCCTGCCTCCGCCAAGAGCGTGAGAAAGGTCGAGCGAAGTGGGGAAACGACAAGGCCTGTTGCCGGGCGAGAAAACGTTTGTCTTAAAGATAACAAGGATTCACTCCTTGTCGTGGGTTCCTCCATGACGAAAATCCCGGAAAACATCCCTTTTTCATAAAAAACATCTCGTGCAGTACAGTTCATACGAAATGAAAAACATGAGCAATGGGATTACAAGCTTTAAATTCTACTAAGGCCGAAGGCTTACAAACTAAAAGAGATAAGGTGCTCAGAATCCCTTTCTTGTCCCTCTCCTCGTGAAATGGAACAAGAAAAGCAGGAGGGCAAAAGGGGCGCCTAGGCGAGCTACGGGTGGCAGAAGACACCAAGAGAACATCTTGGTGGCCGTCCAAGGGCTGGATGGTGATGGCGGCGCTGGAGCGAGAGCTCGAAGACGAGGCGGCAGGACGTTAGTACGCGACGAAGGCGTCGGTGCCCGCGTACTTTGACTTGACGGCCTTGCCGCCCGCCCTCTTCCGCAGCCTCCCAACGCCAGCCGCCCAAGGAGGCGACCGCGAGAAGTTCAAGGAGTCGGCGACACGGATGATAGGGTCACCGGTGCCGCCCGGAGCGGCGCCCGACGCCTAGTCGGACCCGTCATCCTGCCGCCCGCTGGCCTCTCCGTTGCTGCCGTTGTCCTCCTCGTCACTCTCGCTCGAGGAGGAATCTTGATCATCAGAAGAGCTCTCCACGCAGCACCTCATGCGGGTCCCGAAGTGCCCTAAGATTTTGACGGAGAGAAGGCCGCCCTCCATTAGTTTGAAATGGAGAGTGAGCCTATCCGTCAAGTTGTGGAGGAGAGCGAAGGTCTTCCACCCTCGGTGAAGCTACATGACGTGAGGGGCAGGGAACTCGACGTGGACCCATGTGCCGCTGTTCCCACAACCCCTCATGTGTAGCCGCAACGCTTGCGGCGGATCCAGCTCCATCTCCCATGCAAATGGGGTCGGGAGGCAAAGGCGACGGCATGGTGGATGGCGCATCCTGACGAAGAACTCACAGGGGTTGTCCCTGGCGTGGCCCTCCATCGGAGGAGGGGCTATGGGGGAGGCGAGGCTGATCTGCCGCTTCGTCCTCCTCCCCCTCGAGCACCGCGATGGCCTCGACCTCGCCCCCTTCCCCTCCCTTTAGCGGCCGGCTCCGCCGCTACAAGCTCTTGGGGAGGAGCGACGCGCTATCTGGCTGAAACCCTCGCCACCACCGATGAAGCGTCGCCACGCCCCCTCGCCATGGCAGGAGAAGAAAGGAAGCAGGAATGGAGAGAGCCGGGTGGCGAAAGATTGAGGGGCACCGCTCCTCCCGCTCCCCTCTTTATAAAGGGGCGGGGGCAGGGCTCGGCCACCCCCTCTCGGCGAATCTGACTTCCTGAAGTGACAGCAAGCGGGGCCGTCGATCGCCCTCCCCGCTCCATTGAAGGCACGTGGGAATCGAACCGCACGCGCGCGACTACCCACGTCCCATGCGCCTGTCACTAGCTCTGCATTATGCATGCGGCAAATGTGGCGCAAGGGGCGGGCGCAGTGGGACACGTGGAACAACGGTTCCTGAGCGACGGCAGTAAATGGGAGGCGCCCCTGCGGTTTTGAAGAGACACGCAAGCCGCCTCTTTACTGTCCACCACAAGGTGACGCTAGCATGCTTTCGTAATGCGTGCGCGCACGACCCCCACACCGCGCATTAAACACAGATCATGGGGAAGCGCAGCGGACGGAATAGTGGCCGCGCTAAAAATCCGCCCCAACTGCCCGCACATCATTCTGGGCCTCGCCCAACAACGTGCTGCGCTTATGTGTGGCCCAGGCCCGGGGGCTCCTGTCGGTGTACAAAAGCAGGGGCTCTGCTTTTGACCCCTTTACATGTGCACGGGAAGTCAGAGCCTCCCACCACGACCACGCATAGACATGGCAGGAAAGGGGAGTTGGAGAGGAGCCAAAGCCATGAAGACAAATGAAGCAGCGGCAAGGACCAAGGCCACAAGGATCGAATGGGCGAAGCAGGTTTTCCCGGCAAGGACCCTTGCTAGGGCAGCCTCAGCCGCCCCAGCAAAACCCTTGCCGGGGCGGCCCGCCCGCGCCAGCCGGGCGAGCCACCCTTGAGCCCACCAATGCTCACACAAATGCATTGGGAGAGGGCTCGGGAAGCACCTCCGTGGTGGCATGCAGATCTTTGTGAAGACATAGAATGCTCAAGATCAAATAAGGATAAGAAGGCCCGCCCCAGATAAGTCTTCGCCGCCGTTCGCATGCGGCTGCCGACCCAACCAGCTGGGCAGGCACCTGCGTGGCGGCATGCAATCCTTCATGGAGGCTCCACTACCTCACCACCTCAGCTGCCTGCCTGCCTACATGGCGCCGCATGTGTCGCTGGCCAGGGCACGTGTCAAGGCAAGGAGGAGCGGCGACGGATGGGACGGGCCTCGCTCCCGTCCCCAATAAAACGAAGGGACACCTATGCCTAGCATTAAAGGCATCTAGTCCGGTAATAAGAGGTATAACCTCGCAGCACTGTACCCTTTCCACCTCCTGCTTGCCACTGTGGTGACCCCTTTCCCTATAAAAGGAGGCCCGAGGCGACCAGGGAAAGGATTCGTCACTTCGGAACCTCGCAGCACCTAGAGCTAGTTCGAGAGCTCAAGAACACTAAATACATCCACCAAAGCAGGACTAGGGTTTTACGCATCCTCGCTGCCCGAACCTGGGTAAAATCCCTTTGTGTTGTCTGCTGGTCCCGCTCTCCTCACGATCCCCGCGCACCGCAACCGTAGAAGGGATTCCAGTGATCCCATAGGTGTCGTTCCCCACCGACATATATCTACCGCCATATAGATAAATGGATATTGTCTACATCATGTCATTTTTCTTAGTGCATTACTCTCTTTTTCCATGAACTTAATACACTAGATGCATGTTGGATAGCGGTCGGTGTGTGGAGTAATAGTAGTAGATGCAGGCAGGTGTCGGTCTACTAATCTTGGACGTGATGCCTATGTAATGATCATTGTCTGGATATCATCATAATTATTTGAAGTTCTATCAATTGCCCAATAGTAATTTGTGTACCCACCATTTTATATTTTTCTCGAGAGAAGCCACTACTGAAACCGATGGCCCCCGGGTATTCTTTCTCATATATTTGCCTTGCGATCTACTTTTCCTTTGCATTTTTATTCAAATCTATTAAACCAAAAAAATACAAAAATACTTTGCAGCATTTATCTTTATTTATTTTATTTGGCGGTCGATCTACCAATCTACTACAATTTACCTCATGTCCGCTTGCCTATCTTTTGGCGTCGTACCCCGAAAGGGATTGACAACCCCTTTAACTTGTCGGGTTGCAAGGTGTTGTTGTTTGTGTGCAGGTGCTATTTACGTTGTGTTGCTTGGTTCTCCTACTGGTTCGATACCTTGGTCTCATAGCTGAGGGAAATACCTACCATCGATGTGCTACATCATCCCTCCCTCTCTGGGGAAATACCGACGTAGTTCCAGCTGCCATCAAGGAGAATTTCTGGCGCCGTTGCCGGGGAGCATCTTCGACATAACCAGGTTCCTAATCACAAATCTCATCTCCTTGCAATTTACATTATTTGCCATTTGCCTCTCGTTTTCCTCTCCCCCACTTCACAAAAGTTTGTCGTTATATTCGCCTCTCTTTTTCTGTTCGCCGTTTTCTTGTCGGATCTGTTTTTGAGTGCAATCTTGTTGTGTGGTCGACATGACTCAAGAGAGCACCAAGTTATGTGATTTCTCAAATACCAACAACAATGATTTTATTGGCACTCCACTTCCTCCTCCCGCCACTAGTGCGGAGGCTTGTGATATTAGTACCGCTTTGCTGAATCTTGTTATGAAAGACCAATTTTCCGGTACTCCTAATGAGGATGCCCCATCCCATCTTAATACCTTCATGGCATTATGCGATATGCAAAAGAAAAAAGATGTGGAGAATGATGTGGTCAAGATGAAATAATTTCCATTCTCTTTGCGTGATTCTGCAAAAATTTGGTTCTCTCCTTTGCCTCGAAATAGTATTGATTCTTGGAACAAGTGCAAAGATGTTTTTATCACTACGTATTTTCCTCCCGCAAAAATTATTTACCATAGAACCCAGATCATGAATTTCAAGCAACTTGAACATGAGCATGTTGCACAATCTTGGGAAAGGATGAAAATGATGCGAAGGAATTGCCCAACTCATGAGTTAAATCTTTGGATCATCATACAATTTTTTTATGCGGGATTGAATTTTGTCTCTCGTAATCTTTTAGATTCCACCGCGAGTGGTACCTTTATGGAAATACTTTGGGTGAAGCCACCAAATTTCTTGATAATATCATGGCAAATTATTCACAATGGCATACCGAAAGAGCTCCTACTAGTAAAAAAGTTAATTCGGTTGAAGAAATTTCTTCTTTGAGTGAAAAAGTTGATGCTCTTATGAAATTGGTTGCTAGTAAAATGCTCCTATTGATTTTAATGATATACCTTTGTCTACTTTGATTGAGCAAAATAGTGATGCTATTGATGTGAATTTTATCTCAAGAAATAATTCCAACAACAATGCTTATAGAGGTAATTTTAATCCTAGGCCTTTTCCTAGTAATTCCTCTAATAATTATGGTAATTCCCATGGAAATCAATCTTACAATAATAATAGGAACACCTATGATCTTGAGAATAATATTAAAGAATTCATCAATACACAAAAAGTTTTCAACACTTCCATAGAAGAAAAATTGAATAAGATTGATGATTTGTCTAAAAGTGTTGATAGAATTGCTCATTATGTGGAGAATCTCAAGATGAAAATATTTGTACCTAAAGTAGATGAATCAATCAAAGCTCTTTATGTATCTATGGATGAAAGTAAGAAAAGAACTGTTATGCTTAGAGCTAAAAGAGAATTCTTAGAAAAAGCTTTTTCTAGTGATTATTCTTGCAAAAGTGATGAAGATCTTAAAATGATTGGTGTATCTTCTATTGATTCCTAGTTTAGTAAAGTTAAGAAAGATGAAAAAGGGACTGGAGAAGATTCAACTTTAGGTAGAAGGCGTCCCAATATTTCGGAGGGTGAAAATCTTGTTGAGAAAATTGATGAAAGTGGGTTCGGAGAGGTCAAAATTTAACTAGTGATGTGCCCACTCTTTTGCATTACAAAGACTTTAATTATGATAGTTGCTCTTTGATTGATTGTATTTATTTGTTGCAATACATGGTAAATTCACCCCATGCTTATGAACAAAACAAAGCTTTTACTAAACATATTGTTGATGCTATGATGAAAGCTTTAGAAGAAAAATTGGAATTGGAAGTTTCAATTCCTAGAAAATTACATGATGAATGTGAACCTACTATCGAAGTCAAGATTAAAAATTATGAGTGTTTTGCTTTATGTGACTTGGGTGCTAGTGTTTCTACAATTCCGAAATCTTTATGTGATGTGCTTGGTCTTGCTAATCTTGAAGAATGTTCTTTGAATTTGCACTTGGCGGATTCTAAGAACTAATGATGTTCTTATTCTTGCAAATAGGAATTATGTGCCCATAGATTTTATTTTTCTTGATATTGGTTGCAATCCGTCTTGTCCAATTATTCTTGGTAGACCGTTTTTACGCACTATAGGTGCCGTGATTGATCTGAAAGCAGGAAATATTAAGTTCCAATTTCCTTTGAGGAAAGGGATGGAACACTTTTCCAGAACTAGAATTAAGCCAATTTATGAATCAATCATGAGGGCATCTTATGGATCTTGAACCAAAGATGACGAAACTTAGATCCTTGCTTCATACCTTGCTAAGGGCGTAAAACTAGAGCGCTTGTTGGGAGGCAACCCAATGAATAAAATTTATTTTTGCTTTTTGCTTTCTATTCTTGAGTGTTAACACAATTATGCTACTGTTATGATTCTGTTTTTGTGTTTTAGTTAGTGTTTGTGCGAAGTAGAACCAATAGGATATTCTTGGGTGATAGTTGTTTGATCTTGCTGAAAAAGACAGAAACTTTGTGCTCATGAAAATAATTGTTAAAATTCACCAGAACGTGATAAAATATTAATTCTTTTTTGCAGAAGATCAATATACAAATTATCCAGGTTAACCTTGTTGGGAAACGTAGTAATTTCAAAAAAATTCCTACGCACACGCAAGATCATGGTGATGCATAGCAACGAGAGGGGAGAGTTTTGTCCATGTACCCTCGTAGACGGAAAGCAGAAGCGTTAGCACAACGCGGTTGATGTAGTCGTACATCTTCACGATCCGACCGATCAAGTACCAAACGTACGGCACCTCCGAGTTCAGCACATGTTCAACCCGATGACGTCCCTCGAACTCCGATCCAGCCGAGTGTTGAGGGAGAGTTTCGTTAGCACGACAGTGTGATGACGATGATGATGTTCTATCGACGCAGGGCTTCGCCTAAGCACCGCTACAGTATTATCGAGGAGGACTATGGTGGAGGGGGGCACCGCACATGGCGAAAAGATCAAACGATCAATTGTTGTCTCTAGGGTGCCCCCTGCCCCCCGTATATAAAGGAGCAAGGGGGCTGCGGCCGACCTGGAGAGGGGGCGCGCCAGGAGGAGTCCTACTCCCACCGGGAGTAGGACTCCCCCCCTTTCCTAGTTGCATTAGGACTTGGGAGGGGGAAAGAGGTGGAGGAGAAAAAGGAAGGGGGGGCCGCCGCCCCCCTCTCCTTGTCCTATTCGGACTAGGCGGGAGGGGCGCGCGACCCTTGCCCTGGCCGCGTCTCCTCTCTTCCAGCAAGGCCCACTAAGGCCCATTAAGTCCCCGGGGGGTTCCGATAACCTCCCGGTACTCCGGTAAAATCCCGATTTCACCCAAAAACACTTCCGATATCCAAACATAGGCTTCCAATATATCAATCTTCATGTCTCGACCATTTCGAGACTCCTCGTCATGTCCGTGATCACATCCGGGACTCCGAACAACCTTCAGTACATCAAAACATATAAACTCAGAATATAACTGGCATCAAAACGTTAAGCGTGCGGACCCTACGGGTTCGAGAACTATGTAGACATGACCGAGACACGTCTCCGGTCTATAACCAATAGCGGAACCTGGATGTTCATATTGGCTCCTACATATTCTACAAAGATCTTTATCAGTCAGACCGCATAACAACATACGTTGTTCCCTTTGTCATCGGTATGTTACTTGCCCGAGATTCGATCGTCGGTATCTCAATACCTAGTTCAATTTCGTTACCGGCAAGTCTCTTTACTCAATCCGTAATACATCATCCCGCAACTAACACATTAGTTGCAATGCTTTTAAGGCTTAAGTGATGTGCATTACCGAGAGGGCCAGAGATACCTCTCCGACAATCGGAGTGACAAATCCTAATCTCGAAATACGCCAACCCAACAAGTACCTTCGGAGACACCTGTATAGCACCTTTATAATCGCCTAGTTACGTTGTGATGTTTGGTAGCACACAAAGTGTTCCTTCGGTAAACGGGAGTTGCATAATCTCATAGTCATAGGAACATGTATAAGTCATGAAGAAAGCAATAGCAACATACTAAACGATCGTGTGCTAAGCTAACAGAATGGGTCAAGTCAATCACATCATTCTTCTAATGATGTGATCCGTTAATCAAATGACAACTCATGTCAATGGCTAGGAAACATAACCATCTTTGATCAACGAGCTAGTCAAGTAGGGGCATACTAGTGACACTCTGTTTGTCTATGTATTCACACATGTATCATGTTTCCGGTTAATAAAATTTTAGCATGAATAATAAACATTTATCATGAAATAAGGAAATAAATAATAACTTTATTATTGCCTC
The DNA here is from genome assembly GCA_021605145.1 of Aegilops bicornis. Classification (NCBI taxonomy): domain Eukaryota; kingdom Viridiplantae; phylum Streptophyta; class Magnoliopsida; order Poales; family Poaceae; genus Aegilops; species Aegilops bicornis. The sequence continues at coordinate 239,489,247 of CM038673.1, read as the reverse complement.
TAGGGCATATTTCCTTCAGTCTCCCACTTGCACTAGAGTCAATAATCTAGTTCACATCTCCATGTGATTTAACACCAATAGTTCACATCACCATGTGATTAACACCCATAGTTCACATTGTTATGTCACCAACACCCAAATGGTTTACTAGAGTCAATAATCTAGTTCACATCGCTATGTGATTAACACCCAAAGAGTACTAATGTGTGATCATGTTTTGCTTGTGAGAGAAATTTAGTCAACGGGTCTGCCACAATCAGATCCGTATGTATTTTGAAATTTTCTATGTCAAGAATGCTCTGCACGGAGCTACCCTAGCTAATTTCTCCCACTTTCAATATGTATCCAGATTGAGACTTAGAGTCATCTGGATCAGTGTAAAAATTTGCATGGACATAACCCTTTTACGCATTTAACCTTTTTTCACCTCCATAATCGAGAAACATATCCTTATTCCACTAAGGATAATTTTGACCGCTGTCCAGTGATCTACTCCTAGATCACTATTGTACTCCCTTTCTAAACTCAGTGTAGGGTATACAATAGATCTGATACACAACATGGCACACTTTATAGAACCTATGGCTGAGGCATAGGGAATGACTTTCATTCTCTTTCTATCTTCTGCCGTGGTCGAGCTTTGAGTCTTACTCAATTTCACACCTTGTAACACAGGCAAGAACTCTTTCTTTGACTGTTCCATTTTGAACTACTTCAAAATCTTGTCATGGTATGTACTCATTGAAAAAACTTATCAAGCGTCTTGATCTATCTCTATAGATCTTGATGCTCAATATGTAAGCAGCTTCACCAAGGTCTCTCTTTGAAAAAACTCCTTTCAAATATTCCTTTATGCTTTCCAGAAAATTCTACATTTGTTCCGATCAACAATATGTCATTCACATATACTTATCAGAAATGTTGTAGTGCTCCCACTCACTTTCTTGTAAATATAGGCTTCACCGCAAGTCTGTATAAAACTATATGCTTTGATCAACTCATCAAAGCGTATATTCCAACTCCGCGATGCTTGCACCAGTCCATAGATGGATCATTTGGAGCTTGCACATTTTGTTAACACCTTTAGGATCGACAAAACCTTCTGGTTGCATCATATACAACTCTTCTTTAAGAAATCCATTAAGGAATGTAGTTTTGATATCCATTTGCCAGATTTCATAAAATGTGGCAACTTGCTAACATGATTCGGACAGACTTAAGCATCGCTACGAGTGATAAAATCTCATCGTAGTCAACACCTTGAACTTTGTCAAAAACCATTTTTTGACAAGTCTAGCTTTGTAGATAGTAACACTACTATCAGCGTCCATCTTCCTCTTGAAGATCCATTTATTTTCTATGGCTTGCCGATCATCGGGCAAGTCAACCAAACTCCACACTTTGTTCTCATATATGGATCCCATCTCAGATTTCATGGCTTCAAGCCATTTTCCGGAATCTGGGCTCACCATCGCTTCTTCATAGTTCGTAGGTTCGTCATGGTCTAGTAACATAACCTCCAGAACAGGATTACCGTATTCACTCAGTGCGGATCTTACTCTAGTTGACCTACGAGGTTCAGTAACAACTTGATCTGAAGTTTCGTGATCATCATCATTAACTTCCTCACTAATTGGTATAGACATCACAGAAACTGGTTTCTGTGATGAACTACTTTCTAATAAGGGAGCAGGTACGGTTACCTCATCAAGTTCTACTTTCCTCCCACTCACTTCTTTCGAGAGAAACCCATTCTCTAGAAAGGATCCATTCTTAGCAACGAATGTCTTGCCTTCGGATCTGTGATAGAAGGTGTACCCAGCAGTCCCCTTTGGGTATCCTATGAAGACACAATTTTCCGATTTGGGTTCGAGCTTATCAGGTTGAAGCTTTTTCACATAAGCATCGCAGCCCCAAACTTTAAGAAATGACAACGTTGGTTTCTTGCCAAACCATAGTTCATACGGTGTCGTCTCAATGGATTTAGATGGTGCCCCTTTTAACGTGAATACAGCTGTCTCTAATGCATAACCCCAAAACGATAGCAGTAAATCAGTAAGAGACATCATAGATCACGCCACATCTAGTAAAGTGCGATTATGATGTTCGGACACACCATTACGTTGTGGTGTTCCAGGTGGCGTGAGTTGCGAAACTATTCCGCATTGTTTCAAATGAAGATCAAACTCATAACTCAAATATTCTCTTCCACGATCAGATCGTAGAAACTTTATTTTCTTGTTACGATGATTTTCCACTTCACTCTGAAATTATATGAACTTTTCAAATGTTTCAGACTTATATTTCACCAAGCAGATATACCCATATCTGCTCAAATCATCTGTGAAGGTCAGAAAACAATGATACCCGCCGCGAGCCTCAACGCTTATCGGATCGCATACATCAATATGTATTATTTTCAATAAGTCAGTTGCTCTCTCCATTGTTCCATAGAATGGAGTCTTAGTCATCTTGCCCATAAGGCATGGTTCGCAAGCGTCAAGTGATTCATAATCAAGTGATTCCAAAAGCCCATCAGTATGGAGTTTCTTCATGCGCTTTACACCAATATGACCTAAATGACAGTGCCACAAATAAGTTGCACTATCATTATTAACTTTGCATCTTTTGGTTTCAATATTATGAATATGTGTATCACTACAATCGAGATTCAACAAACCATTTTATTGGGTGTATGACCATAGAAGGTTTTATTCATGTAAACAGAACAACAATTATTCTCTAATTTAAATGAATAACCGTATTGCAACAAATATGATCAAATCATATTCATGCTCAACGCAAACACCAAATAACACTTATTTAGTTTCAACACTAATCCCAAAAGTATAGGGAGTGTGCGATGATGAACATATCAATCTTGGAACTACTTCCAACACACATCGTCACCTCGCCCTTTACTAGTTTCTCTTTATTCTGCAACTCCCGTTTCGAGTTACTACTCTTAGCAACTGAACCAGTATCAAATGCCGAGGGGTTGCTATAAACACTAGTAAAGTACACATCAATAACATGTATATCCAATATACCTTTGTTCACTTTGCCATCCTTCTTATCCGCCAAATACTTGGGGCAGTTCCGCTTCCAGTGACCAGTCTGCTTGCAGTAGAAGCACTCAGTTTCAGGCTTAGGTCCAGACTTGGGTTTCTTCTCCTGAGCAGCAACTTGCTTGTTGTTCTTCTTGAAGTTCCCCTTCTTCTTCCCTTTGCCCTTTTTCTTGAAACTAGTGGTCTTATTGACCATCAACACTTGATGCTCCTTCTTGATTTCTACTTCCGCACCCTTTAGCATCGCGAGGAGCTCGGGAATTTTCTTATCCATCCCTTGCATATTATTGTTCATCACGAAGCTCTTGTAGCTTGGTGGTAGTGATTGGAGAATTCTGTCAATGACACTATCATCCGGAAGATTAACTCCCAGTTGAATCAAGTGATTGCAGTACCCTGACATCTTGAGTATATGCTCACTGACAGAACTATTCTCCTCCATCTTGCAGCTATAGAACTTATTGGAGACTTCATATCTCTCAATCCGAGAATTTGCTTGAAATATTAACTTCAACTCCTGGAACATCTCATATGCTCCATGACATTCAAAACATTGTTGAAGTCCCGGTTCTAAGCCGTAAAGCATGGCACATTGAACTATCGAGTAGTCATCAGCTTTGCTCTGCCAGACGTTCTTAACATTGTCAGTTGCATCAGCAGTAGGCCTGGCACATAGCGGTGCTTCCAGGACGTAATTCTTTTGTGCAGCAATGAGGATAATCCTCAAGTTACGGAGCTAGTCCGCATCATTTCTACTAACATTTTTCAACATAGTTTTTCTCTAGGAACATATCAAAATAAACGGGGAGCAACATCGCGAGCTATTGATCTACAACATAGTTATGCAAATACTATTAGGACTAAGTTCATGACAAATTAAAGTTCAATTAATCATATTACTTAAGAACTCCCACTTAGATAGACATCCCTCTAATCCTCTAAGTGATCACGTGATCCATATCAACTAAACCATAACCGGTCATCACGTGAAATGGAGTAGCTTTCAATGGTGAACATCACTATGTTGATCATATCTACTATATGATTCACGCCGACCTTTCGATCTCGGTGTTCCGAGGCCATATCTGCATATGCTAGGCTTGTCAAGTTTAACTTTGAGTATTCTGCGTGTGCAAAACTGGCTTGCACCCGTTGTAGATGGACGTAGAGCTTATCACACCCGATGATCACGTGGTGTCTGGGCACGACGAACTTTGGCAATGGTGCATACTCAGGGAGAACACTTATACCTTGAAATTTTAGTAAGGGGTCATCTTATAAAGCTACCGCCGAACTAAGCAAAATAAGATGTATAAAAGATAAACATCACATGCAATCAAAATATGTGACATGATATGGCCATCATCATCTTGTGCCTTTGATCTCCATCTCCAAAGCATCGTCATGATTTCCATCGTCACCGGCATGACACCATGATATCCATCATCTTGATCTATATCAATGTGTCGTCACATGGTCGTCTCGCCAACTATTGCTATTGCAACTATTGCTATCACATGGCGATAAAGTAAAGCAATTATTTGGCGCTTGCATCTTATGCAATAAAGAGACAACCATAAAGCTTCTGCCAGTTGCCGATAACTCCAACAAACATGATCATCTCATACAACAACTTACATCTCATCATGTCTACACCATATCACATCACAACATGCCCTGCAAAAACAAGTTAGACGTCCTCTACTTTGTTGTTGCAAATCTTACGTAGCTGCTACGGGCTGAGAAAGAACCGTTCTTACCTACGAATCAAAACCACAACCATAGTTTGTGAAGTTGGTGCTGTTTTAACCTTCACAAGGACCGGACGTAGCCACACTCGGTTCAACTAAAGTTGGAGAAACTGACACCCGCCAGCCAACTGTGTGTAAAGCACGTCGGTAGAACCAGTCTAGCGTAAGCGTACGCGTAATGTCGGTCCGGGCCGCTTCATCCAACAATACCGCTGAACCAAAGTGTGACATGCTGGTAAGCAGTATGACTTATATCGCCCACAACTCACTTGTGTTCTACTCGTGCATATGACATCTACGCATAAAACCAGGCTCTGATACCACTGTTGGGAAACGTAGTAATTTCAAAAAAATTCCTACGCACACGCAAGATCATGGTGATGCATAGCAACAAGAGGGGAGAGTGTTGTCCACATACCCTCGTAGACCGAAAGCGGAAGCGTTAGCACAACACGGTTGATGTAGTCGTACGTCTTCACGATCCGACCGATCAAGTACCGAACGTACGGCACCTCCGAGTTCAGCACATGTTCAGCCCGATGACGTCCCTCGAACTCCGATCCAGCCGAGTGTTGAGGGAGAGTTTTGTCAGCACGACGGCGTGATGACGATGATGATGTTCTACCGACGTAGGGCTTCGCCTAAGCACCGCTACAGTATTATCGAGGTGGACTATGGTGGAGGGGGGCACCGCACACGGCTAAAAGATCAAACGATCAATTGTTGTCTCTAGGGTGCCCCCCTGCCCCACGTATATAAAGGAGCAAGGGGGGTGCGGCCGGCCTAGAGAGGGGGCGCGCCAGGAGGAGTCCTACTCCCACCGGGAGTAGACTCCCCCCTTTCCTAGATGGATTAGGACTTGGGAGGGGGAAAGAGGTGGAGGAGAAGAAGGAAGGGGGGCGCCGCCCCCCTCTCCTTGTCATATTCGGACTAAAGGGGAGGGGCGCGCGGCCCTTGCCCTGGCCGCATCTCCTCTCTTCCACCAAGGCCCACTAAGGCCCATTAAGTCCCCGCGGGGTTTCGGTAACCTCCCGGTACTCCGGTAAAATCCCGATTTCACCCGGAACACTTTCGATATCCAAACATTGGATTCCAATATATCAATATTCATGTCTCGACCATTTCGATACTCCTCGTCATGTCAGTGATCACATCCGGGACTCCGAACAACCTTCGGTACATCAAAACATATAAACTCAAAATATAACTGTCATCGAAACGTTAAGCGTGCAGACCCTACGGGCTCGAGAACTATGTAGACATGACCGAGACACGTCTTTGGTCAATAACCAATGGAGGATCTTTGATGTTCATATTAGCTCCTACATATTCTACGAAGATCCTTATCGGTCAGACTGCATAACAACATACGTTGTTCCCTTTGTCATCGGTATGTTACTTGCCTGAGATTCGATCGTCGGTATCTCAATACCTAGTTCAATCTCAAGCATCTTGGCAAGTCTCTTTACTCGTTCCGTAATACATCATCCCGAAACTAACTCATTAGTTGCAATGCTTGCAAGGCTTAAATGATGTGTATTACCAAGAGGACCCAGAGATACCTCTCCGACAATCGGAGTGACAAATCCTAATCTCGAAATACGCCAACCCAACAAGTACCTTCGGAGACACCTGTAGAGCACCTTTATAATCACCCAGTTACGTTGTGACGTTTGTTAGCACACAAAGTGTTCCTCCGGTAAACAGGAGTTGCATAATCTCATAGTCATAGGAACATGTACAAGTCATGAAGAAAGCAATAGCAACATACTAAACGATCATGTGCTGAGCTAACAGAATGGGTCAAGTCAATCACATCCTTCTTCTAATGATGTGATCCCGTTAATCAAATGACAACTCATGTCAATGGCTAGGAAACATAACCATCTTTGATCAACGAGCTAGTCAAGTAGAGGCATACTAGTGACACTCTGTTTGTCTATGTATTCACACATGTATCATGTTTCCAGTTAGTACAATTTTAGCATGAATAATAAACATTTATCATGAAATAAGGAAATAAATTATAACTTTATTATTGCCTCTAGGGCATATTTCCTTTAGTCCTAGTTTTTCAGATTTTTTGGAGTTCTAGAAGTATTCGAACAAATCAGATTGCTATAGACTGTTCTGTTCTGACAGATTCTGTTTTCTTTGTGTTGTGTGCTTATTTTGATGGCTCTATGGTTTTCTTTGATGAGTTTTTGCCATAGAAAAATTGGAATATAGTAGATATAATACAAAAACAAAATATGAATTGGTTTCATACAGCACTTATAGTAGTGGTTTATTTTTCCTACACTAACGGATCTCACAAAGGTTTTGTTGAGTTTTGTGTGATTGAAGTTTTCAAGTTTTGGGTTATATTACGATGGATTAAGTAAGGATGTAAGAGCCTAAGCTTGGGGATGCCCCGGCATCCCAAGCTATTATCCAAGAATGAGCAACCAACTAAGCTTGGGGATGCCCCCGAGTGGCATCCCCGCTTTCTTCCAACAACTATCGTCATCAATCCTTGCTGGACACACCTTTTTGAGAGAGCCAAAATTACATCATGACTTGTTAGAATTTCTCTCTATGCTTCACCTAAATCTTTTATGAGCTAGGACTTGCTCTAGTGCTTAACTTATATATTTTTTAGCACGGTGTGCTTTGTTATTTTTGAAGAAATGCTCTATTTCTTCACTTAGATTTATTTGAGAGCTAGTAAAATTTTGAAGAAATTCTCTCTTGCTTCACATAAATTATTTTAAGGTAAAGAAAAAAATTTATGCTCATGATCTTCACTTATATTTGTTTGAGCTTATGAAAAGCAACACATGAAAATTAGTCCCAAAGTGATAGATCTCCAAGAAGTATAAAGTAAAAGAAAATGTGATGAAGATCATTGGACAAAATAAACTTGATTATTAGTAATAGTTTTGAGATATGATGATGTGATATGTGAGTTCTGCTGATGAGTAATTGTGCTCTAGTAGGAACATTGGTGTTAGGGTTCGCGATTCCCTATGCATGCACGAAAGTCAATAATCATGCAATGAAAATTATATCCTACTTGTGGTGCACTATTCAGTGTTAATTATGATTAATGCTTGCTTATGAGATTATTCGTTTCTTGGTTGGTCGCTTCCCAATCTTTTGCTAGCCTTCATTTTGCACTAAGTATGACCTCTACTTGTGCATCCAAAATCCTTTAAACCAGTTTTGCCACATGGGTCCACTATATCTACCTATATGCGGTACTCTTTTCCATTCTAAGCTAATTTTCAATATAAACTTCTCTTTTTTTGTGTTCGTTTCGCTCGTGGAACGGTAACGGGTGGCTAATATTTTCCATGATGGATGTGTTATTCTCAAGATGAGTGTTTATTTCCTTGTCATTGCACGAGAGTAAGGCAAAGGTTTTAGGGATGCCCAGTCCCGAAATGCAAAAAAATGAATTTAGTTTATGTTGTCAAATAAATTCCTTGGAAAGTGTTGGTATGGAGGGCACCCGTGGATACGGGTAGCCATGGAAAGTGAAAGAAGGGTGGAGAAGGGAATAAACTTTAATTTCTGTTTGGGAACCGCCTATGGCATATCTAGCATGGGAAGTGTTGGGAACTCTAAGTCGTTTTCGTTGGTGGGATGGATACACCTCTGAAAATGTTTTTATCTCTAATTTTTCGCTTTCAGCTCTGGCACCTCTACAAATCCCTACTTCGCTCTGCGAAGGGCCTTTCTTTTACTTTATGCAATTTTTATTTTTAAATTTGAGTCTCCATCTTCTCTCATAAAAAGCACCAACTAGGAAGCAATATGATCGTGCTCAAGTATTGGGTGTAGTTAATATTCGAGTGTGTTTCATGAATGGATCAATGTTTGAGCATGATGGGCTAGGGATAACTTATTTTAGCGTTGATATTTTCAAAGACATGGTTGCTTGTTGATATGCTTGAGTATCTAAATTATTGTGTCAAAACTAGACTATTGCTTTGAATCACATAAAAGTCCAAATATTCATGCTATAAAGAAAATAATATGATATGACTTGATGAACAGCACTCCACATAAAAAATTATGTTTTTATCACTTACCTACTCGAGGACGAGTAGGAGTTAAGCTTGCGGATGCTGATATGTCTCCAACGTATCTATAATTTTTGATTGTTCCATGCTGTTTTATTATCAATCTTGGATGTTTTATAATCATTTTATAGTCATTTTATACCATTTTTTGGTACTAACCTATTGACATAGCGCCAATGCCAGTTGCTGTTTTTTCAGGAAATCAATATAAAACGAAGTCCAAATGCCACGGAACTCAACGATGATTTTTTATGGGCTAGAAGGAAGTCAATGGGCCCTGGTTGCACCTGGGGGGTGCCCCGAGGGTGGCACAACCCACCAGGGTGCGCCAGGAGGCCCAGGCGCGCCCTGGTGGGTTGTGCCCACCTCGGGTGCCCCCGGACCGCCTCTTTGCTCTATAGATACCACAATATTCCATAAACCCTAGAACAAGCGTCGAAATATTCATCCAGCCGCCGCAGAGTCCAGAACCACCAGATCCAATCTAGACACCATAACGGAGGGGTTCACCACTTCCATTAGTACCTCTACGATGATGCCTGAGTAGTTCTTTATAGACCTTTGGGTCTGTAGTTAGTAGCTAGATGGCTTTCTCTCTCTCTTGCTGAATTCTCAATACAATGGTCTCTTAGAGATCCATATGATGTAACTCTTTTGCGGTGTGTTTGTTGGGATCTGATGAACTTCGAGTTTATGATCAGTCATATATTTTATATCCATGAAAGTTATTTGAGTTTCTTTGATCTCTTATATGCATGATCTATTATAGCCTCATATTTCTTCTCCAATATTTGGGTTTGGTTTGGCCAACTTGATCTATTTATCTTCCAATGGGAAGAGGTGCCCGATAGTGGGTTCGATCTTGCGGTGCTCGATCCCAGTGACAGAAGGGGAAGCGACACGTATGTATCATTGCTACTAAGGATAAAAAGATGGGATCTATATCTAGAGCTATATAGATAAATGGATCTTGTCTACATCATGTCATCGTTCTTATTGCATTACTCCGTTTTCCATGACCTTAGTACACTAGATGCATGCTGGATATCGGTCGATGTGTGGAGTAATAGTAGTAGATGCCGGCAGGAGTCGGTCTACTAATCTTGGACGTGATGCCTATGTAATGATCATTGCCTGGATATTGTCATAATTATTTGAAGTTCTATCAATTGCCTAACAGTAATTTGTTTACCCACCGTTTGCTATTTTTCTCGAGAGAAGCCACTAGTGAAACCTATGGCCCACGGGTCTTCTTTCTCATATATTTTCCTTGCGATCTACTGTTCCTTTGCATTTTTATTCAGATCTATTAAACCAAAAAATACAAAAATACCTTGCTGCATTTTATATTTATTTATTTTATTTGGCGTTCATTCTATCAATCTACTACAATTTACCTCACCTTCGCTTGCCTATCTTGAGGAGTCGTACCCCAGAAGGGATTGATAACCCCTTTAAGTTGTCGGGTTGCGAGGTGTTGTTGTTTGTGTGCAGGTGTAGTTTACGTTGTGTTGCTTGGTTATCCTACTAGTTCGATACTTTGGCTTCATAACTAAGCGAAATACCTATCGTCGCTGTGCTACATCATCCCTCCCTCTCCGGGGAAATACCGATGTACTTCCAGCTACCATCATGGCCGTATTTACTTTCTTGCACCCTGGCCGTTGTATGTACGTGTACATGCTATGTGCGCGCCTCTACTACGACAAGTGCGCGCCTCTACATCGACCAGTATGTACATACACGTTCACGACCAGAATGACAACGCTACGTATGCTTTGACCACGTGGGTCCCGACTGTCAGGCACTTCCTTGCATGCGAAGATGTAGCCGGTGGGTCCCAGCAGTCATGGGGAGAATAATTCTTTTTGCCCGTAATATGGACGTGCTTCCTTGCGTGCGAAGATATAGCTGGTGGGTCCTAGCAGTCAGGGGAGAAACTTTTTTTTTGTGAAATACGGCGGCCCGTCCGGTGGGTCCCTGTAGTTAGGTGGAGGAATCATTATTTTCCACATAATAAGGAGGCACTTCCTTGCTGCAGCCGTGGACCCAGCTGTCAGCCTCTCCACGTCTGATTTCTTGATGGAAGTCGCTCTTGACCACGTTGACCACGCCGCGTCGAGAGCACCAGGGCGGTGGACGACGGCAAGGCCTTGGAAGGGGACGACGCGGAGCCGGGGGAGACGCGACAGTGGATGCCCACGCGGAGAGGATTACGAGGGTTCACTGGTTCGGCTGCGGTGTGAGGCTGCCATCACCGCAGAATAACAGGGGGTGTGGGTGAGTAGAGGGATGGCCTGGCCAGCAGTGGATTAGTAGGGGCGGTGAAGCCTCCGCAGCAACACAGCCGGCCATGGGAGGCAGTAGCAGGCGGCACGATCGGCGCTGCTTTGGGCAGCTGGAGCAAGGAGACCAGAGGTTGAAGAAGCACGATGGCCGTTGGATGGACATCGTACGGTCACAGCAGCTAGAATCTTTTATATTGACTAAGTTGACAAAGCCCTTGGTAAGCGTCAACTTAGTAGGCCCACAGGTCAGCCTCCGAAACGGTGCGCCCCAGATGTCAGGGGGAAGAATCATTTTTTGGGAGGCTGAAGCTAGAATATCCGAGATTGAAGAAGAAGCACGACATCCCTTGGACGGACATCCAACGGCCACTACTGCTAGAACCGTGTGTGGACTATAAGTTTACAAAGCCTTGCATACGCGTCAACTTTGTTTGTTTAGGGGACGTGTCAACTTAGTAGGCCCACAAGTGTGTGCAGAGAACATATAGCCCATTTGCGATTTGTAAGAATGTACAACCCATTTTAGAATTCTAATGGAATTTACTACAACCCATTTATAGTTTGTTAAAAGTACAGCCAATTTTCTAGCTAGGACAAAGATTAATAATTTCAACCAACGGTTCAAAACAGAATTCAATAAAATTTCCCACATTTTGATGGGATCCGGAATATTTTTATCCCGATATTTCTATTCAGATTAAATACAATTTCAATATAAATTTGTATTACGTAAAAATCCAACGAAACATTGCGCGTGCAACAATTAATGAAATTAAAATTTTCAAAATCAAAAAAATAATATTTTATAAACTAATTATGTGTTGGTTGCATTTTTTATAGTTACTGCCCAGTTTTTATAATTACATCACATTTATTATTTCTTAAAGCCCATTTTCTTGTTAAGCCTAATGCATCCCTCGTAGGAAAGATTTGCAGCCCAGCGGGGCGGAGAATAACAAGTTGACCTTGCCTGGGTATTCCTCAAAAAGGTATAGCTGGGCTAGCCATTTTCAGCTTAAAAAAATTATTATCCGGGCTGGATATCTGGCCTGGGCTAGATGGGCCACAGCCTGCCCAGTTAATACCCTGCTCTCCTCTGAACAACAACGAAAACAGCGCTCAAGAAAAACTCAGTAGTGCTCACACCTGAAAAACACAAATACTGCTCGAGTTGCTTGGTCCCAGCTGTCAGCCACTCCTTGTGCGATTCTCTCGTTTATTGACTACATAGGTTGACAATGGTGTGGGACCGTGATGTCAGGAAACCAGGAGGAAGCAAAAATATATAGTTGTACATAATAAGGAGGCACTTGCGTACGTACGGCTATGGTGGGTCCCTACTATCATCCAGTCAAAATAAAGTCGTCTCTTGAATCCTCATGTTCGTTGACCATGTTGACAATGCTCGGTGCCACGGTGAGCGCAACAACCCGAAGGATGACAAAGAGGGCCTCGCGGGCCCTACGGATGGTCTAATAAACCGCCCGCTACTCATTCAGGAAGCCAGGATCATCAGTCACCTATGAGCACCTTCAAGAGACTAAGACGGCATGAAACGATAAGGCCGCGCTTGGGAAATCTAGTTTATTTCACACCTGTATTAAGATACAAGTGTGATTTACTCCTCATCGGAAACAACGCGTAAAATACAGGCGTAATGAAACCGAGGGCCCAAGGTCTGTAACAAAAACCGGCGTGTTACACGTGTAATTTGAGAGACCAGTGTATATTTTACTAGTTGAAATCGACCAACCAAGCGCTTCGCCTGAGACCATCTGCTTTTATTTACAGGCGTCAGTTTTACAAGTGGTTTTGGTTGGAAAACGATGATCCAATCACGGCTTAAGATGATGAGTTGATCGGAATGACGGGTTGGCCGTTTTGCCGTCAATTGAGATCGGTTTTCTCACACTCCGGTCCCACATGTCAGTGATATGCCAAGAGGAAGTGCATTGACCGACTGGCCATACGTGTACTTGGTTTTGCACCTTCATACTACTACTCCCTTCTTCACAGTTTACAGGGCGCGCTTCATTCTAGTGCATTTCTCTCCATGCATTTCCACCACCAGAGAGACTTTAGACGTGTTTGGTTTAATGCTCAGTTAATTAGGGCGTGGTAACTGCAATCAAGTCCACAATTTTCTCTTGATGTACCACGGAGTGGATTAAGTGCATGCATGTGTGTACCCGGGGTGGAAGCACTGCATGCATGTGTGTACGCATTATTTCATCTAGTAATACACACCGTGCTATAACTACCAATGCTATTTTTCAGGCTGATCGGTAGTCGCCTTGGTCCAGAGATTGTTCTTTTTTTGAAGCGCGCTCTATAAACAGTGAACGAGGGAGTAATATGAGCGGATTCAAAGAAGAGTGTATTGATGGTTGCTTCTTCCAAGAAACTTACAGTGGGAAAGGTGGGGCTTATGATTTGACTGCTCATTATTACTCACTATTAGTGCGGCGCAACAACCGGGCTAAGTCTCCCATGCGGTTGTGCACTACTCCCTCCGTTCTTAAATATACTATGGAGTATTTGTCTTTCTTGAGATTTCAATGAGTAACTACATATGAAGCAAAATGAGTGAATCTACACTCTAAAATATGTCCATTTGAAATTTGTAAAAAGAAAAATATTTAGGAATGGAGGAAGTATAATTTTGTGCATGGCACATGGACCCGGATGCTGGAGAGGCTTCTGGCAATGCTATCAAGCTTCCAGCATTTGTTTCCATAATTGACGTACTATACAAATAATTTTCCAGCGACATGAAATTGTGCAATGCTCTGAGCTTTCAGATTTTGTTTGCCATCCATGCTCTTTCGGAAACAATAAAAAACTAACTTCCTTGCTAATGCATCTGAATCATTAGCAGATCGTAGCTAATATTTACATCACAACTGAAGACAAAGTTGTGAGAAGGTGTTAAATTAAAATTGATCCATGCTTTCATTGGCAGCAACATCCCCCCAGCTCTGTCTAAATCAACAAGGAATGTTGGGAAGAAAAGTAGATGTCTGGAGCATGTAACATTCTGTTCATTTTGTGCAGTTCCTCTAAAATAGATTTGAGTGTCCCTGTTCCAAAGATATTAAGTGTGATTACAATAATAGAGGACTGTTGATTAAACAATAAACACACAAGTAGAAGCCAGTCACCTTTGCAGTCTCTCTTAAGACTAACTAGTTGGAGAAGATTAAGCAAATAGTTGAACAAGATTAGGCTCGGAGTTGGATGAGGACGATAGAGCAAAACCATTCTCCCTTTGTGCAGTCGCACTGAAATGTAGAGACGTTGCCCGTGTGGCATTTTAGTACAACTGCACAAAACACTCTTAGGAAAAAAGTAATTTGTGAAGTTCACCAAAAGGTCGCAATAGCAACGAGGTGAAATGGATAGCCCTATTTGCAAAAAAAGAGGTAGAAAGGAAACAATTACTGGCCAATAACAGTTGATGACACATACGACGACAAAAAAGAAGCATATTCCTTGTCCTAAGGGAAGATAACAACATCGTTGTGTTTGTCTAAAACGGTGTGAGGACGAGATTATAATATGGAAAGTACGCCGGACAAGCTATGTTTTGGGCAAAGAACTATGGAAGATCCACATGCAGCAACGTGGGAAGACGGGCAGTGGAGCAAGGCCGGAGGGGATACCTGGGGGTTGTCGGGATGTAACTAGGAGAGCGGCGGCAGGCAGGATCTGCCCATACTGCGGCAGCGAGCAGGTGGCATCGGCCCTACCGTGCCAGAGCTTGGTCAGAGAGAACGACGGGTACCGCAAATCAGGACATGCTGCCTCGGCGCCGTCGAACAAAGAAACGATGCACATCCTCCCTTTCCGCCGGCGGACGGGATGCGGCCGGATCAGTGACCAACAATGAGAGAGAAGAGGCCACTGCCGCCTTGTGTGAGATACTCTGAAGAGAGACAAACCCAGGCAGGTAGGCTCCGTTGTATATAGTGGAGCGTACTACCTTTTTCTCCATAAAAATATTTTTATATTCTGTGTACGTGCCATTAAGCGATATAAATTTATTTAAAAATAATGCGCCAACGCATCAAGTCGAACTTTGTTTCGTGCTCGTGTGGTACACGACCTGCGTAGGTAAACAACCGCTACACGCATTCAAATTAGCACGTGGGATGCCATTTCATACAGAAATGAGCTTCACCGTGTACCCGCGCGGGTGTGGCTGGGCACGAAGCATGAGTACGTGCACCTAGGGGTTGTGTGAGAAAGATACAAACGTAAAGAGATATAGTGTGTGGGTTCATGAGTGTTTTTTATGGGGGGGTGGGGGTTGAGAAATAGGCAAGCAATATATGTGGATGACATTTTCAATCAAAAAATGTAACATATGCAATGTGTGTGAAATAGAGTCCTGGATATATCATATATATATAGGGGGAGATTCACGAGAAGAAAGTGGAGGTATCATCGGGTTGAGGTATCCGTAGAATCGAAGAGAGGGATGATGATGTGTGTGTGTGTGTGCGCGCGCGCGCGCACGATCGATAAAGAGTGCCATCAAATTTGTGTGTGCCCACGTCAAAGATATAGGGTGACTGGCCTACTAGAACGTGAGAGGGGACAGATGCAGTTTGTCTCTATGGCATGGATACCTACCTACATCGCTTGACTATCGGTGTGTGGTGGGGGTGGGGTGGGGGGAGACCTAATTAACTATAGAGGTACAATGGCTGGTATATGTGTGGAGGAGGAGAGAGGCCTACCTTACATATTGAGGGAGATCGATCGGCATCCATGCATATGTGTAGGAGAGGAATAAGGTTGGGAGAGAGAAAGAGCTAGAGTGTTGGAGGGGGTGGTGGTGGAGTTGCTTCTCAAATGGTGGGAGAGGCTTGCTAGACAAACGGAGGGCACGCCTGCAAAATCAATAAGAGAGGGGTTAGCTGCCTGTCTGTGCACCTGCATGTGAGAGACGGGACAAGAGGCATGCACGAATGATGAGGGGGACGATATGGCTATGGTAAGCAGATGTAACTACATAGGAAGATCAATCGTCCTTTGTCAGAGAGAGGAGAGACATAACTTGTGAGGTATCTCGATCGATGGGAGGGGGAAAATAGTTAAAGTCGACCTAGGTATATGTAGGGAGATCGATCGGTATACATGCATGTATGTGTTACAAGCAAATAAGGCCTGGGGAGAAGGATAGAGAGAGAGGGATGCAGCTAGGAGGTGGTGCGAGAGGCATACTATATCGAGGGAAAGCTTGTGTTTGTGGTAGGCACACCTGGCTAGAGAGGCATATCGATCAATGTGTGCCGTAAAGAAGGAGCTGGGGGGCCTATACACACCATGGGTGAACGACCTAAAGTGAAAAGATGAATTTGTGTGATGGAGCTAGAGAATGCTGAGGGAGGGTTAGACGGATGCGGGCGTGTGCATGCACGAGAGAAAGTTAGCGCTAGCTACAAGGATTGTGTGGGTGGAAAAAACGAATAGAGATCATAATTCATTATAAAAAGTGAATTTGGATATTTGAAGAATTTATCATAGTGTTTTAAACCGACGCATGCGTGAATATATATAACGGTGATACACATGGTGTGGTTGTGAACATGTTATACTACATATAATATATTTTGTCTCTACTCTTATAAAAAATAGAGTTGTTGATGATGGTGTGCCTGCCATCCAGCAATATAATCCGTCCGATTTGCAATTTTGAAAAAAGATACCCACACCCCTCTCCACATTTGCAAATAAGGCCTCCCATCGATCATCTTGATGTTCCGTCGAACGCATGGGCATCTTGCTAGTACTACATATAATATATAGAACATTGATTATAATTTGGGCTAATGTGTGGCTTTTGCAGCTCAGGGCTAAATACTTGTCATAATGCAGGGGACGGGGCACTATACTTTGTGTTATAAACACGGTGTACGTATGGAACATGGTTTACATTATGAATATATAGTTAGTACATCAAATGTACTATTATTTGGAATCAACATCAAGTGTATTCAAAAAATAGAATTCGAGTTCATATAGTACACATAGTTCATATCTATCTCTATAGTAATCATGTGGTGTGTTGTTAAGGTAATACACGAATGATGGTTGAAGTTGGCAACAATCATGATTGTAGATTCTTATTGAAATAGAGAAACGAATTCAAATTTAGTTCAAATTGTAGCGGTAGTATAGACATTTGGAATGCACTAAAATGTTGGTATGAGTAGGTTACATGCATTATACAGCCAACGAAAAAATTTAATTGGACATAACATGTTGGTATGAGTAGCTTTGAATAGCATTTGTATAGTAAAACGGGACAAGACTCTCTCTTTGTGTGGTGTGAATAGTTCTATTTTTTTTCCTTTTTTACGTTGAAGGAAGTGCGAATTGATTTGGTACGTACAGGTACAATATTACACGTTAGGCTTGTCCCTAAAATTCAAGCCACGCCTTGTTATATCCAAAAAAATCAGATATCGTGCTCCCAAAACTGGCGCCTTCACAACCCGCGCCTTTCTATCCCGAAATTACAACACGCACAAAAACTCCCTCCAGCTGCCAAATCCCGACACGCGAAATCCCCCTTCTAACCTTGAGACGAAAGGGCTACTAGTTCAAATCGGTGGGGGAACTTTTGTAACACACCCTACATTTTGGACAAGCGCGTCCCTAAGTCATGGTTCGCCCCTCCCATCGCCTCCTTTTCGCCATTCGAAATCCCAGGCTGCCATAATCTCTCCGCTCCAGCCGCGAAACCCCACCCTCCTCCATACGCCACCTCACCGCTACTCATCCAGAGCCTCTTCCACGATGATGTCGCCCACCGTAATAGCTCGATGTCCCTCGTCACCTCCCCGGATGAGGATCCGTCGTCCATCTGCCGTCCCGCCGGTTCAGCCGCCCCATCCTCCACCTCCAAGGAGCTGCTCCGACCATCGCCTCGTCTATCACGGCTGCTCCATCCCCACAGTGTCGCCTTAACCTGCCTCACCGGAACCGCAGCATCCTCACGGACTCCTCGGACGAAGCCGAGGCCTACTCGGGCCACCAAAGAGGTTGTACACTCATCGCATCGCATCTTCTCCTTAACTCGACCTCCCGGCGCCGATAGTGCTCCATCCCGCACCCCCATGGAGCGGCTACCTAGAAGTCGGCACCGCGGGCAACATCTCCACGGCGGCTCTACCCCACTGCAAGGCCCCTTCAGCGTCGGCGTCCATACCAGCCGGATCTGCTGCTGCTGCTCCAGCTCTTGCTCACTCGCTCGCGCTACTGCTGCTGCTCCGGCTCTCGCTTGCTCGCTCGCGCAGCTGCTGCTGCTCCGGCTCTCGCTCGTGCTGTTGCTGCTCTGTCTCTTGCTCGCTCGCTCGCGCTGCTGCTGCTCCAGCTCTCGCTCGCGCTACTGCTGCTGCTCTCCCCCTAGCTCGTCTTGCTGCTCTGCTCCGATTTAGCTACACTTCAGTCGAATGAATCGAATTTTGGGTCAGTCGATTTTCCGGGGTGGGGGGGGGGGGGCTCGCCGGAGTTAAGGAAGAACCACCCGCAGTGGGGAAGGGGGCTCGCCGGAGAGGTACCCCACTATCTATCTTAGGGTTCAGGGTGGGGGTGGCGGACCGATGGTGGGGAGTTGTTTTAGGGCGGTGAGGCGACGAGGCGGCGCGGGGGCCGGCGGTTCGGCCGATGGTGGCTGGCAGCTTAGGGGGTGCAGGTTGAATATGAACTGCATGCCCTCCCTAAACTACATGTCAATTTCCATGCTGCTACCATTGCGTTCAGTTTCGACAGTAACATTCAGATTCCACAGTAAATTTTAGTTTCGACAGTTAAGTTCAGAGTCAACATATTTTACCTCATCTTTTGTAGTCAGGTGGTTTTTGGTGATGTAAATTTTACATCTATTTTACATCATCTATTGGGGATGCTATTAGAATCCCACTTGAGATTAACGATGTTTGTCTTGTGTTGCTTTAGCCTTGACGTCTTACGGCTCACCAGAGCTGCTCCAACGACAGAACGATCCATCACGACAGAGCAGTGCCCTAGATGTCGTCTACAGATTCCTCAGATCTTCCTCCACACCTCCGACAGCCACCTCTTCCACAACTTATTCGGCGACCAACCCAATGATGCTGAGGTCAACACGGCTACGAAAAAGAGGTCGTACACTTTCCACACCTCTGACAGCCACCTCTTCCTCAACTTCTTCAGCGACCAACCCAATGATGTTGAGGTCGACACGGCTACGGCAAAGAGGTTGTACACTTGTTGCATCACTTATTATTCTACATTCATGTCGATCCATTAGGGCTATTTTGGTTCAACGGTAAAACATAGCAATAGGAAATTTTCCTATGGCACTCTACTATTCAATTATTCATGCATTTCGTTGAAAGGAATGGAGCAAAACATCCACGTGGACCTACTTTTCAAAAACCTATGCATGAAAACAAGACCAGCACTACTGCGGGATGCTGCTAATGCGACACTACGATCAGAGACCCTTCGACGAAACTGTGTGCGATGCAATAATCGCAAATGATGGTGTAAAAGAACCATCAAAAAAGGTGCAAAACATATGCGATGGCGGAGCCATCAAACACGGTTCAGATTTTAGTTGTGTGTGTGATCCAGGGCATACGGTTTAGTCCAATGAACTATTTGCAATGAGGCAGAACAAAAGAAACGGGCAGCCTAATGAAGGCGTGTGCGATATAGACCATACGGTTCACTCGGATGAACTGTTTGTGATTAGGCAACACAAAAGAAACGGTCAGCAGATCAAGGTGTGTGTGATTGAGGACATACGCTCCAGAAGGATGAACTATTTGCGATTAGGCAATAGAACAGAAACAGGTCAGCCAGATCAAAGTGTCTGTGATTGATGGCATACACTTTACATGGATGAACTGTTTGCGAGTAGCCACAACAACCAAAACAGTGAGATAGATCAATGTGTGTGCGCTAGACAGGCACACACATCTATTATATGTATATAAAGTATTTGACGGTTTAACCAATAAAAAGAGAAATAATCTAGAAATTACCACATTAATTATAATGGCTCTGGTTTGTAAGAAGATTGTACCAAAACTTTACCCAAATTGGACTAGTTTTTTTACCACAGCATGTTGGTGCTATGACATAACACCATGCCAAGTTTCATAAACAGCCCTTGGTGTGCAAGCTGAAAATAAGTTTGTGGGTGCTGGTGGGCACTAAAAGCTTGTGGTTCTGTAATGAACAAAGACCTCAAGGATCCTGCGAGAGTGATGTTCTTTTCCTATGTTGTGAATTCGTACAATATTTATGTATTAATTAAAGAAATGGCAAGCCATTGGCCAAGTATGAAAGAAAATATGGGTCAAAGCCGAGTTGAAAAGGGTAACAATATCTAACTCCAGCTAACAAACAATACAAAAGCACGAGGATTAATTGCTCATCATGTTTAGATAAAATCCAGATTGAACAGGACAATGACATCTAACTCAACCAAAGTTTTCGGCAGTCACAATCAAATGGATCGGTCAGATCCATAAAATCAAGATCAACGGCCAGAAATTCTACTAGTCCATGATGACAGGTTGTTGTAAATAGAAGCCGAGCACGATTAGAAGCCCTTAGGTCCACATGAAACTTCTTTTTATGTTATTCAACACCAGTCGTAAGAAATTTCTTGTTGAAAAACTTAATCCTCACGGACAATAGTGCCCTCGCATTCAACATGAAGAATGTGACAAAGCTAGTGTTTGCATTGTTCGATGCATATCCTTCCAGTGTTACTGTCTTCAAACGAATGTCGTGAGATCTGAGAAAATCCCGGTGCTTCTTGAACCATCGATTGGTTATACCTTTTCTCCATGTGTTAGTGCCTAAATAGAGATGAAGATTGAAAACAGTTAATGTCTAAAAAAGATTATGTTGAAAGAGTGATAGTTGAACGATTAATTATAGTACATTATATATGGGCTTTCAATGTGCGTGAAATCATCACCTTCATATACAAATTCTCCAGACATGGAAAGCATTGCAGCAAGGCAATAATGATGTTGACATCAAAACACCACATAGTGAAATATAAGGTCTTGACAGAATCCACCACCACTGATAGGATGGACAAGCGCTTCATTGAGCATAGAACATAATATTAGCACTGAAAGTGTACTCCAAGATGATACTTAACTTATGCACACAAATGAAAAATGGAAATTACAAAAGTGTACGTGAATAATATACAATACCTCAATAGGTGTGGAGGCAAACACCATCTTGGACCATTCAAATGGATCACTAATTGCACCCAAGGTCTCCAGTTTAGGCGCAGAGACCACAGTTATTTATGAAGGTTTATAACAATAATTAAGGAGCAACCTTTGAAGTGAAGGGGTGTCTTCGATGATGAGCTCATGTCCTTCAAAATGAATTCCAATGCTTACAAGGTGAGATGACTTTATTTTGAGACAAGGGATATGGATTCCTATTCCAAAAACAAGCACCAAACGCTGCAGTGCAGGGCAGCTAGAGTGGATGATGCTGTGAAGTGAGGCCACCGACAGGTCAACCAACGCAAGCGCAAGTTTTTTCAGCACTGGCAGTCGAAGCATTTGTACCAGATAGTCTGCTAGATGGCACCGGGTCAAGGTGACTATGTGGAGAGACGAGGAAAACCATGAGATTGGCATCGGTGGTGAGGGCACAGATGCAGATCTTGTTGGAAACCTATCGCTGTAATGGTAGAACTCAAGCTGCTGGAGTTTATCGAATTGACGGGATGTCAGGCAGGCGGCCACCATGCAGGGTATGTCTAGCAGGTAGCATGCCGGGATGCAGATGCGTTGAATGGCGCCCCCATGGGAGGAGATGATGGCTCCGGGGAGTTCAGAATCATCATCGACAGATAGCTGACGACAGTCGAGATTAAGAGGCGCAGTGCGCCACAGAGTGCGCCACCGAGATGCGAGGACTTGTGTGCGGCACCAATCCTTGGTGGGGAGAAGGGAGATGATCCCCCCAAGGATTCCATCCGGGAGATCGCTGATGCGGTCCGCCAGATTCTTCAGGTCCAAGTGGGCGCTTCTGGCCGCACATCCGGGTCAAAGATCGACATCCGGCGGCGGCGCTGGTCGGAGCCTCATCTGTTTTCATACCAATATGAAAGAAAAAAATGGCATAACATGTAGGACATTCGAAATCAATTCCCAAGATCAGGAAGAAAAAAGGCACAAACATATATGTAGGTGGCTAACCGGTTTTCCGTCGGAGTTGCAGTTGTTGCCTGAGTTGCTGTTGACCTCCGGCTCCAGCTAGGGGGCACGAAGGCGCCAACGAATTCAAGGTCATGCTGCTGCCCGCGCGAGACCTCGTCGGCAGCGATGGAAACCTCTGTGGCCAGCTTGACGCGTTGTGTGGGTGCTTCACCAGCCCCGACGTCGCCCCTCCCTCCGATGGTGCGCTTCGGCGGCATCATCATACACTCCGGAGTCCAGACGTCGGTAACCACTGTGGACCGGGGGTGCGGCCGCCTATTATAGCCGGCGGCTCGGGTGCGCAATTAATATGGACCAGTGGGAGCGAGGCAGGCTGCGGTCAAAAGTTGTTTCGCCTCCCGGTGAGCCTGCGCGGCGGACGTCTGACATTCCTACCATCATTTCACACAGCTACTCGCACGCCTCCCCGTCTATACATACACGTGCACGCACGCCTCTTGGTATGCCTATGCGGCGGACTGCTCGCATGCATCCCGTCAACTCACGCCTGCTCGCACGACACACGGTGCATCTGGCAACACGTATATTTTTTGGTTTATTTTCTGCCGCTTTACTGCTTCACTGAACCGTTTGCATTGAAGAGATGCACAAATTATGCGTTGAACATCTCGCACGTTTCCTGGTGAACCTGCGCATCGGACGATTTTTTGATTTACTAGAATTTAAAAACCAGGCATCTAAATGTTTTGCCGGCAATCAACAGTGCCCTGGTGTTTGAAATTCATTCTAATTTCTTGCATGGGACCTAAGCATGCACATAAGGACACAGATTTGATTTTTCAACCAATTTATAGTCACTGGAGCATGCGCATGTAGTTCAAATTTGAATTATGCACATAAATGCATTCAAAACTCGGTTAATGCATAAAAATGTCCAAACGAACCCCAAAAAATCACAAAAATTGACACAACAATCCTGTTGTTCTATGTTGGCATGAGAAAAAAATTGAAAGCAATAAGAGGCAATGGATATCATTTCGTCCCCAAAGGTGGGACGTTCCCTACAGAAAACCATCATGCTTTTTGTGATACGCTCCGGTTTGTGAGAAGCATATACCAAAACCTGCCCCAAATGGGACAAAATTTGTACCACGGCATGTTGATTCCACTCCATGATAGCATGCCAAGTTTCATGTATTTCAGACGAGTTTTGTATTTACTAGAACTTAAAAACCAGGCATCTCAATGTTTTGCCGGCAATCAACGGTGCCCTGGTGTTTGAAATTCATTCCCATTTCTTGCATGGGACCTAAGCATGCACCCAAGGACACAACTTTGATTTTTCAACCAATTTATATGCACTGGAGCATGTGCATGTAGTTCAAATTTGAATTATGCACATAAATGCATTGAAAACTCAGTTAATGCATAAAAATGTCTAAACAAACACCGAAAAATCACAAAAATTCACAAAACACTCCTGTTGTTCTATGTTGGCACGAGAAAAAACTTGAAAGCAACAAGAGGCAATGGATATCGTTTCGTCCCCAAAGGTGGGACGTTCCCTACCGAAAACCATCATGCTTGTTGTGAGAAGCTCCGGTTTGTGAGAAGCATATACCCAAACCAGCCCCAAATGGGACAAAATTTGTACCACGTCATGTTGATGCCGCTCCATGATAGCATGCCAAGTTTCATGAATTTCAAACGAGTTTTGGATTTACTAGAATTTAAAAACCATGCATCTCAATGTTTTGCCGGCAATCAACGGTGCCCTGGTGTTTGAAATTCATTCCCATTTCTTCCATGGGACCTAAGCATGCACCCATGGACACATATTTGATTTTTCAACCAATTTATATGCACTGGAGCATGCGCATGTAGTTCAAATTTGAATTATGCACATAAATGCATTGAAAACTCAGTTAATGCATAAAAATGTCCAAACAAACCCCAAAAAATCACAAAAAATCACACAACACTCCTGTTGTTCTATGTTGACACGAGAAAAAAAAACTTGAAAGCAATAAGAGGCAAGGATATTGCTTCGTCCCCAAAGGTGGGACGTTCCCTACCGAAAACCATCATGCTTGTTGTGAGAAGCTCCGGTTTGTGAGAAGCATATACCCAATCCTGCCCCAGATGGGACAAAATTTGTACCACGGCATGTTGATGCCGCTCCATGATAGCATGCCAAGTTTCATGAATTTCAGACGAGTTTTGGATTTACTAGAATTTAAAAACCAGGCATCTCAATTTTTTGTCGGCAATCAACGGTACCCTGGTGTTTGACATTCATTCCCATTTCTTGCATGGGACCAAAGCATGCACCCAAGGACAAAGATTTGATTTTTCAACCAATTTATATGCACTGGAGCATGTGCATGTAGTTTAAATTTGAATTATGCACATAAATGCATTGAAAACTCACTTAATGCATAAAAATGTCCAAATGAACCTTGAATAATTCCAATTCTTTTATGATCACTGCAGATAAAAGGTCTGGCAATTCAAACACCGTCCATGGCCACTGTGACCCCATTATTTAATTCAAATCAAGATGAAAAATCAAGTACATCCCACATAGTTTATTATAACCAACTGTGTGAGATGCAGCACAAAATATCTTCGGACCGTGTCTAATGACACTTTGCACGCCAGTTTTTTGGCTAAAGCGGTTCCAAATTTTTGGCTTCCGCGGAAATATCTACCTCCCCGCCCCCTCCCCCTTACCAAAAGCCACATTTCCCCCCTTTCCGCCTTCCTTTCCAAGTTGAAACCTTCACTCCTTTCTTGCGGCACCGCCGCCTCCTCTCCGGCAACCCTCCTTCACGCTGCTCGGCCTCGCCTATCCAGGCAGGTAATCCACACCCGACCCCCATCCTTGTCCTCCTTCCACATCCCACATGCCCCGACCGCCGTCACAAGCGTGACACCTTCCACCCAAATCACCGACCCCTCCACCAAATAAGCGCCGGCCTAAGCCATGGTGCACGCAGTATAGCCAGGACCTCAAGGAGCATTTGGCAACGGAGAAGCAAATCGCGGCCGCACGCGCGGATGAGGTCGCGATAGCTGCCATTCGTGCCTCCACCCAGATCTTGGAGGAGCACCTCGCCATCGAGGCCACCGTTGACGCCTCGCGCGCCGATGCCACGACGCGGTTGGCTGCTTTACACGATAGTTCATGGCGTTTTCTCAAAGCCACCGTCGGTGCCTTCGACGAAGACTACAAAGTATTTTCTCAGCGTGCACGTGTTTACCTCATCTTGAGAGCCAGCAGGTTGGTGCCCGGAACGGCTCAGGCAACTCACCACTACAATGAGGGCACCCATGATGCGGAGGCCTCGCCCTCTTCCATGTCCAAGGAGCCAATCGTCGTCGATATCTTCGACAATGAGGAGTAGCTTGTCTTATTAGCTCACTATAAGGACCCATGTTCAGTTGCTAGCTACTGCCTTTCCTTAACAAATTCTAGTGAATTGTGCTATCTACTTTCACCATGCAATCTTCTGCTATAGTGTATATGTTCTATATGTCATTCAATGTGGTGTTCAATTAACTGCTTGGTTCAATTCTGCAAATGTGATGTTCAATTCTTCAGGGTGCAATATTTCCAAGTTGTTAAGCATGCTTAGTTTGGTTAACTGTCTGATCTTCTATCAGGAGTATGTTACATTGTTCAATTGGTGTTTAGTTAACTGCTTGGTTCATTTGTTGTGGCTTGGTTCACTTGTTGTGGTGTTAGTTAACTGCTTGGTTCAATTCTGCAATGCGATGTTCAATTGTTGTGGCTGCATTCTGTTATTGTATACCATGTGAGGAATAAATCGAATTTGGTTGTACTAAATACATGAGAAACAAATATAATTGCTATATTTCCAAGTTGTTAAGCATGCTTGGTTTCACTACAAAAAAATACACTTCCGTGATGATACGTGTTTGTCACAGTAGGTCGCGTTTTTTATCATACATGTACATCCATGACAAATTTATGACCGAATCAAGATAGTCATACATGTGCTGTCGTAGAAGTGTTCCATGACATTACGAAAATTATCATCACGGAAGTGTCCACTCCCATGACGATAAATCGCGCGTCACAGAAGTGCTTTCGTCAAGGGTGACCGACACGTGGCATCCACCGTAACGGAACGTCGTTAAGCTATCGGGTCGAGTTTTGGATTCGATAACCCGTTAACAGCCCCGACCAATGGGGATTTTCCACGTGTAAAATCATCATTGGCTGGAGGAAACACGTGTCGGCTCATCGCTGGAACAGATGTCATCCACTCATTGGATGTATACGCCTATGATACGTCGACCGTGGCACGGCCCAACAAGTTTAATTGGGGTGGCCCAATTAAAGGCCCACAAGTTTTGCGGACCGTAATGGGCCGGCCCAGCTAAAGGCCCACAAGATTTTGTGGACCATAATGGGCCGGCCCAGTTAAAGGCCCACAAGATATTGCGGACCATAATGGACCGGCCCAGCTAAAGGCCCACGAGATTTTGCGGGCCATAATGGGCCGGCCCAGTTAAAGGCCCACGAGATTTCACCGACATTAATGGGCCGGCCCAGGTAAAGGCCCACAAGATTCTTGCAGATCATAATGGGCCGGCCCAGCTAAAGGCCCACGAGATTTCGCCGACATTAATGTGCCGGCCCAGCTGTAGGCCCACAAAATTTTGAGGACCCTAGTAGGTCGGCCCATTAACTGGCTGCCATGTTTTGGGCCAAATGCCGGCCCATATCTGGTCCGGTCCATTAATGGCCTGCCACGTTCCGGGCCTAAAAGTGGCCCATATGAGATCCGACCTATTATAAGCCTACCATGTTCTGGGCCAAATTACGGCCCAGATCAGGTCCGGCCCTTTAAGAGGCTTTGGGCTCAATTATGGCCCATATCAAAGTCGTCCCGGCAACTGGACACTATGCTTTTGGGCCCACTTGCTAAAGGCCCACTTAGTAATTCGGCCTGATATTAGTTTTGGCCTGTTAAGGGCCCGTTTAACATTTCGGCCCTATATTAATTTCGGCTGTTAAAAGCCCGTCATATAGTTGGGCTTAACTACGGCCCGATTTGCATCCGGCCTGCTCGCAGCTGATATCTTATTGGGCCAAACAAGGACCGAGACAATTTTGTCCTGTTAAAAGCCCGTTATTTGATTCGCACAATCATGGGTCGGGGTTCATTTCGGGCTGCTGCAGGCCTGTGAGTTGTTTCAGGCCCAACCTACATCGTGATTGCATGACGGCCCGATTATGTACCGTAATTTTACGGTTTGGCCGGTTTACTGCGAAGACAGGACATATATACAGTAAAATAACTGCAGCATCGTGAATAAGAAAAAACCTAGACTATACAATAAAGAAATTACGGCATATTACATCCACTGGGCATCAAAGTTCGCCACTATGATAATAAAGCATAAGCAGACAGCAGATTACATACACTGGGCATCAAAGATCGCCACCAGTGCAAATAAACACGCCGACAAAATAATATACAAAACCGACGGACTTCAATAGAGTTCATGAAAGGTTAGCCTCTTTGTGGAGCTGCAAGACAAGCGGTGAGCAAGATGATGAGATCAAGGCTTGTTCAACACTTATATCTTCCTCACTCTGAAAGATAAACAAGCGAGACATATGACAGGTTTTTGCGTAAAAGTATCAGTCTTGACAATTCATAACATTTCCTCTTGACGAATAAAGTGACACAGTTTAAAATTGCATTAACACAATATGGTATTGTTCAGGTCAAGACATGGCAGGAAATGACATTGTGAAGGAGTTGGCAGCTTCACGACAACACCGGATTACGGATCAAGAACTCATAAGTATCAATGGTTAGTGTCTTTGTCAATTTATACCATTTCAAATTGGCAAATAAAGAGACGGTTTAAATAATAGTAGAATGATATGACATTGTTCATAGTTAAGACAACTGCAGAATATGACATTGTCTTTGTAGTGGGTAGGTTCACCACACCACCGGATTACGGATGAAGAATGAAGCATACATGCAGTGCAAAAGAAGATCACTTGCTCAGATAGTTTAATTTACATGGTTTGAAGAAGGAACTTGGTTGTACAACCGAAAACTTAAATTGAGGAAGGACAAACTTTTTTATGAACTACATAATAAACTTTAAATAAGCAATTTGATGCAAACACCAAAAATAAACAGTTGTTGCAGTCATGCCTAACCAAATATATACAACAAAGTTTGAAGGATTGAGATGGACAAACTTACATTATTGGTGAAGACAGGCTCTATAAAGGCCTTGTCCATGCTGATGGGGGGGCAATTCAAAAAGTTTACCACATAATCTTCTTCAAAAGCATTGCCTTTATTCTACATTTTGTTAAGAGTAAATATAGATGTGATAATATACGAAAAATGGAGAATATTTAAGATAAGATGAAGAGTGATGCTACATAACCAAGTAGCTATAAATGTAAGTGCAGCGATACAGGCAAAAGGTACATCCAAGAGCAATGCACAGCTAAACTTCTTCAGTACCAACCTTATGGTAAGAGTAAATATAGATCTGATGTGTAGAAAATGGAGGGCAAATGAAAATAAGCTGCAGAGTGATGGTACATGAACAACTACTTGTCATTATAAGTACACTGATAAAGGACAGCATGTACTTACAAGAACAATGCAGAGCTAAAACAACATTGGCATTGGATATATTCTACACTAATGTAACCATTCATACAGATCAGATAATTTGGAGCGAACAATTGTTAAGCAAGCTATCATAAATACTGCTGTCACATAATGAACCAGGTATGTATGCAAGTACAGTGATACAGGACAACAGGTACTAACAAGAGCAAAGCAGCGGGCACCATATTTGCGATATCATGTCGTTCTTTTCAAATCGGAATTCTTCTTCGAGCAGATTTCCTGCAAAAAAGATCCGTAAGGCACATTCGTATAAGTATAATTTCAATTTGTCTTTTGATTTCATAGACAATACCTAATCCTGCGTACGAGACCAGTTAATAAAAAGGTTTTTCCATTCAATGTCTTCTAAATTTAGCCCAGGAGACTTCACCGAAATTCGCTTGTAGACTTGCCACCAAAGTGTGATTTCCTTAGGTAACACCGATACTGCTGCAATGCTTCCTTGAAAAGCACAAGCAAGCTTTGCTCGTCATGACTATCCAGATTGACTCTCGCCTAGTTACAACAATGTAATGTAAATCATTGATGTGTTCAATCAGCAGAAAACAAGAAAATAATAACCATGAATAATAGCACTTACACGTAAGTTGGACAGGAAGATGTGAAAACGGTGTTTGTCTTCACAATAATCTTCCCATGATGGGAATATATGCACGTAGTCCCTAACAACATTGAAAGCATTGTCTTTTAAACTGGGAATAAATGGAATGGGGTTCCAATCTGCAGGAATTGGCCGTCTCTGCAGTTGTGATAGGTCTTCGGTCGATGGACTTGTTGTACTTTTTGCTGGAGTGGGATTTTTCTGTGGTACAGCTGGTGCTATGGCAAATGAAATCGGTATACCTTTTGCTGGAGTGCAGGTCCTGTGTGGTGGGGCTAGTGGTGTGGCCAGTGACGTATGGGTACAGTCTGCTGGAGTCGGTCCTACGTTTTGTGTCACTGGTTATACCTCCAATATAAGTGGGGTGCTGTCTGATTTCTTCGGCACCACCATGTTTTTCAAGGACTTTGCTGGTGCTCCTTCAGGTTCGGCAATCACCCTCTTCCTTTTTTATGTCTGATGCACACGGACATCATTTGAGTGGAAAAACATGGTATGATGACTGCCGGTGTCAAAACCGGCGGATCTCGGGTAGGGGGTCCCGAACTGTGTGTCTAGGCGGATGGTAACAAGAGACAAGGGACACGATGTTTTTACCCAGGTTCGGGCCCCCTCGATGGAGGTAAAACCCTACTCCTGCTTGATTAATATTCATGATATGGGTAGTACAAGAGTAGATCTACCACGAGATCGGAGAGGCTAAACCCTAGAAGCTAGCCTATGGTATGATTGTTCTTCGTCCTACGGACTAAAACCCTCCGGTTTATATAGACACCGGAGAGTGTTAGGGTTACATAGAGTCGGTTACAATGGGAGGAGATCTACATATCCGTATCGCCAAGCTTGCCTTCCACGCCAAGGAAAGTCCCATCCGGACACGGGACGAAGTCTTCAATCTTGTATCTTCATAGTCCAGGAGTCCGGCCAAAGGTTATAGTCCGGCCATCCGGACACCCCCTAATCCAGGACTCCCTCAATGACAGATGGAATATGTATTGATAATGGATGGGCTTGGCATCTCGACATATATGATGAGTAAACTAAGCAGATGGCGGTGTAACAAAGTAGAGGAAATGCAAGACAACATATGCAAGATACCCGCAATCAATAAAACATTGCCAAAACATTGCCAACTTAGAACAGGCACCTTGATGGGTGAACAGGACAGGCCATCTGCCTTTGACTCCTCGAGGTTAGAATAGTCATTAGGATCATATTCTGAACAAGAGTCAATAGGTGGGGAGCGTATGAGTTTCATTGCATCCAGAATGGCACTCAATGCCTTGGTGCCAATTTTGTAAGTCATTGTAGTGTTTAGCTTCAAGAGTGGACTGCTGCTAGTGCGACGTAAAGCAGCTACACAGATCATAGTGTAGATATCACGGGAAAACCTTAAGCATCAAAGTAAAATCAGCAAAGTGGAACTTCCTGGAATATATGTGCTAGTATTGCCGGTGCGGCTAGAAAGGCTTCGTTACCAGCTCTCTTCAAGTGAAGGTGTGGTACTGTTAATATCAGTGTAACTCTCAAAGGCGACACAGCTCCGCGCATTTCCTTGCTATTCTTATAGGATTCAAGTGGGCAGGCCACTACAAATCCTATTCCTATGTTTACAAGATCCTACGAATCAAAGAGGCTCAAAGTGTTCATCACAACCGACCGTATAGATCTCTACACTGCAAATGACCCTGCTCATCTTCAGTACAAGGAACATACTGTACTACTAGCATACTCCCTCTGTTCCAAAATATAAGTCTTGGT
Source organism: Aegilops bicornis (assembly GCA_021605145.1). Classification (NCBI taxonomy): domain Eukaryota; kingdom Viridiplantae; phylum Streptophyta; class Magnoliopsida; order Poales; family Poaceae; genus Aegilops; species Aegilops bicornis. Next base: position 239,457,806 of record CM038673.1, on the reverse strand, counting down.
AGAGATTTCCACTATGGATCACATACAGATGTATCCAGATACATTTTAGAGTGTAGATTCACTCATTTTGCTCCATATGTAGTCCATGGTGGAATCTATACAAAGACTTCTATTTAGGAACGAAGAGAGTACATATTAAAGAAGAACGGAAGAGGAACATGGTAAAGAAGAGCAATCAGATTTTGGATAATAAAATGTTGGTTGCGCAGTGCCCAGATAAGATGAACCAGACCGCATTAAGAATGCAACTCCCAGCTGTCTCTCGACCATTTCAGGCGGTTGGATGAAGATCCTACGTCTCCTAACCCTTCTTCTTCCTCGTCTCTTAATTCTTCCCATACAGAACACTGCACGGGCCGCCGGCCCCCACCGCCTGTGTTCCTCCACCACCCCCACCCCCACCCGCGTCGAGTTTTCTTCGTTCGGCGAGGCCCCACAACCACCCGAGCACCTTGGATCGCACCGGCGAACTCCGGCGAGCTCTAAAAATCGATCGACCCAATTTTGAAATTTAGTCTACTGTGATTTAACTAGTGTGGAATATAAAAGGGGAAAACCATAAGCATTGGGAGTATAGTGTTGAGCGTGCCATGGCGGATCTGAAGGTGCAAACCAGACAAAGGCAACTTCGCAACCAAGACAAGAAATCAGAGTAAAGCAGTGGCGATCTATTTTCTTGCTGCGATAAATAAGTTGAGCAGATATGAAAGAGTACCGCCTCTGGTGCGGCGCCGTGTACGCATCTGCTGACAATCTGACGGTGCCGCGGTAGCGATGGCTGTCGGTGGCGTGGAAGCGGATCTAGGAGGGTAGACGGTGGCGGCGGGGCGCGGTGGACGAGACGGTCGTAGGAGCGGGGCCGACAAGGTGGACGACGGTGGGGATGAAGCGAGAGGACGGGATGCAAGGATCCCGGTCCGAAGGCGTGGATGAGAGAGGTCAATCTCTTGTAATGGACGGCGGCGTCGGGGTATCAGCTCCGGCATGGTGGAGGAGGACGGTGGTGGATGGGGTGGCGGACGGCGGCGGACGGAGCAGGGTGGGTGGAGAGGGTGTTTTGGCGCCCACGGAGTACGAATGGGTAAAAGGGACGTAGAGAGGAAGGGGGTACCATGTATTCAGGGCGCGCTTGTCTCAAATGCGAGGAAATTTACAAACTTAGCCCCTGTTTCAAATTTCTACTACATCACAGCAACATTAGTCGGTTGGGGATAGGACGGTAATCTCGCATACACCGAATATTTGCCGACTAGAGTTTGTTTTTGGCGCCCACCGTTTACGAATATTGTCGGATTTCGGGTTCCGGTAGACCCTTGAGGTTCGAACACTAGAGTGCGCGCGGGGATCCAACCCTCCACCATCTCTTACTTCGCCGAATCGCTGGGACCTAAACTACTAAACAGAACAGCACAAGAGACACGAGATTTATACTGGTTCAGGCCACCATTGTGGTGTAATACCCTACTCCAGTGTGTGGTGGTGGTGGATTGCCTCTTGGGCTGATGAGGAATAATACAAGGAAGAACAGCCTCGCGAGGGTCTGTTCTTGGCGGGTGCGATGAACTGCTAGGTGGTGTTCAGTCGCTCTAGCTACTGGTTTCTTGATGAGGATTCCGGATCTGGATCGCGTCGTCTGCCCTGGGGGTGGCTACTCCTATTTATAGGCGAAGGCCCTGGGCCTCTTCCCAAATATTGAGCGGGATGGGCGCCAACAATTGGCCATTTTGAAGGGGCACAATGGGTACACTTATCCTGACTAAAGTTGGTCCTCGCCTGCCAAAGGCTCTGGTGATGACGCCTGCTTGGGCTCCACGATTACTCCCTTCCAGCCGTTGGGCTGGTCTTGGTCTTGTTGCACCGAAACGGACGCCTTTGCTTGATGCTCTCGCCTGCGCTTGCTCCCTTTGCACCAACGAGGAAAGGAGGACATTATGCTGGCTGGCGCCGATCGGGCGCCCTTGGTCGTCATGGCTTGCGTCATGGGCACCTCGCGAGGTACCCTGCCTTGAACTCTCCGCCTCCTCATGAGCCAGCCTGACGAGGCCGTGCCTGAGGAAACTCCTTCTCGTCCGCCCCGCGAGGCTTGGCCCCTCGCGAGGGTCTTGAGCTTGCATTGATGAAGATGGGCCGTCTTTGGGCCTCCTTGAGCCACGCCGCAGGCCGCAGGCGAGCAAGTCTGGGACCCCGTTCCCGGAAACGCCGACAAGAGCCCCGGGCCTGGCGCGCCCGAACTTGGCCGAGCGAGGCGAAAGGGCAAGTCTTGCGTCGCGGGCCCTAAAGCCTGCGGCCTTGGGCGCCAGCGTGGCGGTTGATTGGACGCGTGCGAACTGTTCCCCCACGCCTCCTTATTTCGTGCCTTGCTAGGCAGACACGCTGCTGTACACATCTGTTCCCCCCTTCTGCTGCTTGAGCGCTCCCTGTCCTTCCTTCTCTCGAACTCCAGCTCTTGCATCCACTCTGATCTCGAACCTTCTCCATCTCCTTCCTGCCGTCATGGCCCCGGCGAAGAAGGGAAAAGGGAAGAAACCCGTGTTGCCGCCTCGCTCGCCGTCGACGGCGGCCCCCGCCGTCGATTGGCCGGTCATAGTCAACCGAGAGGGCCTGGGCAAGGTCCGCTCGGCCCTGGCCACCATCTTCAATGAGTGCGGGAGGACGACGGCCTGGCCTGCGTCTCGCTTCTCCGTTGACAGGATTCCCACCGAGGTCCGGTACTTCGTCGACGCCCTTTGGGCAGGACTGGTTCCCCCCTTCTCAGATTTCTTCAATGCCGTGCTTTCCCATTACCAGATCCATATGATGCATCCGGGTCCTGAATTCATCACCCTTCTCGCGGTATTTGCATTCGTTTGTGAGGCAATGACGGGCATCATTCCCGGTTGCCATGCTTTGCGCCATTTCTTCTCTCTGCGCCTCGTCGACCCCATTCAATGCTCGGGGTGCGTGAGCTTCATCGCTGCGCCCGAGACAACAACTTCCGGAATTGACTTCAATCTTCCCCCGCCTTCGCCTGGGTTTCGCGAGCGGTGGCTGTACGTGGACGTTGGGGTGCCCAGCCCCCTACTGACGGAGCCATCTTCGCCTGCCGTCCCCAACTCAGGCTGGGGCCAAGCGACACTCGCGAGCCCTCGGTTTGCCTTCGTCTGGCACCGCTTCGAGTTCCTGAGAAAGCTTGGCGTGACGGCGCCCAAGGTGGTGAAGGAGTTCCTGCTATGCCGTATCGCTCCTCTCCAACGCCACTCCCACCGGATGTGGGCTTTCAGCGGGCCTGATGATCGTATGAGGCTCCAGAAAGAGGACCTGACGCCTGAAGTGCCGAGGACAGTGCTCCTGGTCCTGACTGGTGACCCCAACCCTAGCGGCATCCGGCATGGAGGGGCCTTGCTGTACCTCTGCCAGAACAGGGGTGACTTTGTGAACCAGATGCCTGTCTTTGACGAATGGGGGCCGCGCCCCGCTGGCGTCGATGGGCCTCGCGAGAATCCAGTGATGGTGACTGCCCTTCCAGTCGGCCAAGGCGGCTCCTCCTCAAGTGGCAGGGCAGGGAGGCACGAGCCGCCAGAGGCCGAAGGGACCCCCGCCGGGTGATGGCAGCCCGGGCGACGCTCATGAGGGAGCAGCTCCTGAGGCTTATGCCGCCGTGGCTGAGGGTGGCAGGCCGCTGCCCGCAGCGCCTGCGGATGAGGCTCCCGAGGCCCCTGTTGCTTCTCTTGGTGAGGCGACCAGCAGCGTGCGTCAGGCGGACGCCCTTGACGCAGGTCACCTTGATGCTTCTCCCTCATCGCAGGCTGACCCCTGTGCTCAAATCTTGGGTCGCTTCCGCGTGGACTTCGAGACCCTCCGAAGAGAAGGGAGGCCCTGGGCGATAATTACCCTTGTCGCCTGCTGAAGCGTAGGAAGTACTTCGCCACTGATGAGTAAGCCTTCTCCTTCTCCGGCTCCTGATCCTTCTGCTGCTTGTACTGATCCTTGCCCTGCAGGCCCCTTCCTGTCGAACTCACGGAGACGGGTGAGGAGTCGTCTCCCTCGGCTTCGCCCATTCCCCCGTCCTTGAGTGCTCCGAGCAGTGGAGCCCTTGTGGTGAGGGCGATCGAAGCGAACCGCCCGAGGCGCATCGAGGCCTGCGGCGCCTCGCGACCCTTCTTCGCGAGCCGTCTGCGTGGCATAGCTAGCCTGCCGTGGGCTTCTCGCCTGATCGTGAGCGGTGATGGGCTGAGGCGCTTCCTGCGCTCTTCGTCTGCAGGGTGGGCTGGCTCTGGCCGGGCTTACGGCGTGCCCGGCCGTCAGCGAGGTGCCAGCCCCAGCCTCCCGGCCCGGAGGGGAGTGCTGATTCGTGGCTCCGGCGCCCGCTTGGGGCGGTTGATGATGTGGAAGACATGCTGGCGTGCACAGGAGCGCCGCGCCCGCCGCCAAGGATTTCTTCGAAGGGTGGCCGACGCGGTGAGCCTTCTTGGTGAAGAGCTCGCTGATGAAGACGCGCGCCTTGAGGCCCAGGGCCTGCGCCTAGCCACAGAGAGGCGTGAGCTGGAGGGCGCTGTCGCCCTTGCGCACCATCAGCGCGATCTTGACGATGAGGAGGCCAAGGCGTCGCTGGCAGCCTCGCGGGAGGCCTGTTCTCGGGCCTTCGAGGAGGCCCGGGAAGCTAACAGGCGGCGAGAGGCGGCGGAGGAGCGGACACGGGAACTCCTGGCGGTGTCACTCCTTTGGAGGAGCAAGTGGAGCTGCGCGAGGCAGCCCTCGCATCGATGAAGGTGGCCTCGGCGACCCGGCAGAGCTCCGAGCGTGAGGAGGCGCGTTGGCGCTGAAGCCGCTGAACGCGCTGCCAGTACGGCGCTTGGAGACGAGGGAGCGCTTGGCGACGCAGGCGGAGGATGAGGTCGCTGCAGGAAGCCCGCGTCTGGAGGAGGTCGGACGCCGAGTGGCGACGGCGCGCTTGAACCTCGGCCTTGAAGTTCGAGGAGAGGCTGGGGTTGATCGGGGCGAGGCTAAAGGCGGGACTGCTGCCTTGAGGGCCAAGCCGAGGAGGCGTCGCGGCGGGCGAGGCTCTTCGGGCCGCCCTCGAGGTGGCGCAGGGGAGTCAACCACCTCTCAGGCCGAGGTGCTCCTTCTTCGCCAACGGATGGAGGAGGCCGAGGCCGTCGCGCGCCAGAATGCGGACGAGATACGTCAGCGGCGAATCCTGGAGCATGAGCACGGCCCCATGCTCACCACGCTCCACGAAAGAGCCAACACAGCCTTTGGTAACATCTGCGAGGTGGCTGTTGGCGAGCCGCACGCGGTTAACTACGCCGGCAACCTTCAGTTCTTCACAGATGTGGTGACGCGGTTGGAGGCGCAGTCGGTCAGGGCCAATAGGTTGGTGAAGGAGAGGAGCCGCGCGCTGCTTGGGCGCACCTTTTCTCGTGTCTTCAGCCATCTCCGGAACATGGACCCCCATTTCGACACTGACACAGCCATCGCCCCAGTTCCCCAGGCCGTCCGAGGCGACCTGGCGCACTGGGTGGAAGACAATGTGGATGCTCTCGTCAGGGCCTTTGCTTCGGGTAACGACGGCGTGATTGTGGCTGCCGATGAGGGCGGCGTGGTGAACGGCCCTGACGCCGCCGATGGCCACAGAGCGATGTGGCGGCGAGGCCAGCGACACCAAGAACGGCTCGGGAGGTGCTCCCGAGGGCGCATTGGGGATTTATCCGGTGATTATGTATTGTCCCTGTTCCATTACCTGCATGAATAGAACTCGGGCTTTTGCACGATGGCTGTGAGCATTTTGGGAGGGGAGCCCCTCATGTAAAACTTGTGTTCATCGTATTAGGAGGTGTTACATCGCCCATACGCCCGCGCCAAGTGGTTGGCCAAGCGACGTGCTGGTTGGCTGATTTACCTTTGTTTAGCCTGTGGGAGGCTGCGGTGACCCGAGTGTCTCCTGATCGAATCCGTAGGATCTGCAGTAAAAACCCTCCGGAGAGGACGCGACGGCGGCAGGCTGGGCTGCGCGCAAGCTAGGCCTGGCCCGGCTCGCGAGGGGCTCGCAAGGGGAGGCACCTGAGGCGGAGTGGTAACCGAAACGCGAGAGATTTTCTCGAACGAGACTAAGCACCCCTTCCCCGAACACACGCAAATCTCAAATTCGAATCCAACTTAAATCCAGCGGGGGAAAGCGACAACCAAAGGGAAAGGCGAAGAAAGCGGAAGAAAAGCCGCGTCCGGCACCTAGTCTAGTCTTGGACGTCTTCTCACCAGCGCGGAGCTAAGTGCTGCCACTGGGCGTGGGAGGGAGCCCCAGGGCCTGAGGCCGGCACCCCTGAGACTCCGGGGCGTGTACAGCCCCACTCATTATTACGTGAGAGTGTCACGGGGCGGCGAGCTTCACAGGCACTGGGCCTTCTTCACAGGTACCGGCCTTGCTTCATATCGCCAGACGAGGGCCCCGCCTTGCGCCACACTCTAGTGCCATCAACGACGACGGAAACCAGGACGCCGCCGATGGGGTAGAGCGGTCACCAGCGGTTCCCCCGACGACCACGGGTCCTCCGCCAGGGGCAGGCCCTTAGGCACCTCCCCAGCAGAGGGCCTACCTCCTGAGAACGCCTTGCTTCGAACGCCGCGGTGGTGATGTTGGATCTCCGCCCCTCTCCTGCAGCTCCCTGCGCCCTCCTCCCGAGGGGTAGGAGACTGCGGGAGCGGGGCAGCTGCTCGCCGCGGCGACCTGCACCTCCTGCGATCCATGATTAGCGTATGCTTGCTCTTGAGGAAGTAGCGGTACCCGATAATCGTCGCCCCCGGCGCGACCAGTGGGACGATCCCGAGGCTCCTGGAAGAGCTCAGCCTCTGGCGCCTCATCCCCCCAGCTCGGGCTGAGGAGCAAGCCTTGTTCTCCCTCATGCGGGTGCCCTTGGTCCATCATGTGGGGCACGTATTCTTCTGGCGCTGTCATCCCGAAGGCCACGCCGTAGTGCTCAGCGTGCCATGCGGCTCTGCTTGATGCGCCCACCGTTGGTTGGTGGCGCGGCGGTCCACCTGGGCCGTGGGTTACGTCGAGTCCTTCTTCTTCGGGCGGGCGGGGCAACCCGCCACGCCCGGCCGAGATAACCGCCCGGTGTTGGAGTAGCTTTGGAGCCCACGGCACGCAGCGTGGAGCCCCGTGCGGGCCGCCACTGGCCTGAGATGGAAGCTGGTGCGAAGGGTGAGCCCCGGCGGCGAAGCCAGGAGCTACGCCACTCGCTCAAAGCAGCATGTCGCGGCCGCTCTCCAGCAACATGCACTACAGCAGCTCTCGGGCCACTGTGAGCGCGGCCCTCGAGTTCGCCTGCTCCCGGCGGGTGTATGGTGACGTGGTCGCGGCGTGATTGGAGGCCCTTGCTGCCGACCGCGCCTGCCGCGGCGTGAGAGCCGTCGGCTTGTCCGCGTTGCCGCGGCCCGCAGCGCCTGCGGACGCGAGCTGCCTGGGCACGCAGGTTCGCCCGAGGCGGCGGCTCTGTGAGCAGGCCACGCCGCCCAAGGATCTGGGTTGCCCGCTTGGTCGCCGGACATGGTGATGACGATGCGACGGAACACGAGGTGGCAGAAGGTGGATTCCAGCGCACCCCTTTCTGGCGCGCCAAATGTCGGATTTCGGGTTCCGGCAGACCCTTGAGGTTCAAACACTGGGGTGCGTGCGGAGATCCAACCCTCCACCGTCTCGCACTTCGCCGAATCGTTGGGATCTAAACTACTAAACAAAACAGCACAAGAGACACGGGATTTATACTGGTTCAGGCCACCATTGTGGTGTAATACCCTACTCCAGTGTGTGGTGTGGTGGATTGCCTCTTGGGCAGATGAGGAACAATACAAGGAAGAATAGCCTCGCGAGGGTCTGTTCTTAGCGGGTGCGATGAACTGCTAGGTGGTGTTCAGTCGCGGGAGATTTTCCCACCGACCTTAAAATTTTGTCCGTAGGCCTGTTTCGAAGGCTATGATGGTAACTTCCCACTGCTCGAATCAGGGTCGCGGGAGATTTTCCCACCGACCTCAAATTTTTGTGACACTGGACTCCCCGTGTGGCGTGTTGAGTGATTCGGCTAAGCAACTAGCAAGTAGTAGTAGTAAACTCTGCATATTAGGTTTGACCGAAGTCAAACTTCCTAAAGTTTGACCAAGTTTATATAAAAATATAAACATTTACCATAACAAATATGTATGATGTGGAAGTACATTCAATAATGAATCTAATGGTATTTATTTGTTATTGTATATGTTAATATTTTTTGATAGGGAAAACTTTGTTTTTGCCACTCTAGTTTTTGCCAATTTTGCTTATGCCACTCTAGAATTTGGCATTCACTTTTTCCACTGTTAGCTTTTGATAATACATCACAAATGCCATTCCGTGGCAAAAACGATAATTTTTCATTTCAATTTTGCCACTCTTAGCATTTGACATGTATCACAATTGCCACTTGGAAAATTTTGTTTTTGCCATGGAAGGGAAAAAGTGATATATTGTCAAAAGCTAAGAGTGGCAAAAGTGGAATGTCAAATTCTAGAGTGGCATAAGCAAAGTGGGCAAAAACTAGAGTGGCAAAAACAAAGTTTTCCCTTTTTGTTATAAGCTTTCTGAGAGTTAACAAAACTTGACTTTGACCAATGCTAATACGCGGACTTAAATAAAAACGGAGGGAGTACACAATTGTTTTCTTAGTTTGTAGTGAACTAATCATTTGTTGAAATTGTGAAATAAATATAGTAGGCTATTGACTTCGAATGTAATGGTCTATACAATTCAATAGTTACAATCATTGTCGAATCCCAAGATGTATACAAGGTCTATAGTACTTCACAACATGCTCAAACTCACATAATCCCAGTCAAATGAGAATCTAAATGCATTTCATAGTTATTACTTTGTAGGATGCAACAAAAACAACCAAAACTCTACATCAGCCATTATAGAAGCAACATTTTGACATATCCCATTGTGTGAATGAAACGTGCATTGAGAGCTTTTGAAGATGGAGCAGATAGGGTGGGAAAGATTGTATGTATGTGGACGAGAGAGTAGGAGACAAACCTAACGAGAGAGAGAGAGAGAGAGAGAGAGAGAGAGAGAGAGGAAGAGAGAGGAAGAAGTTAGGTCTGTGAGAAAGATGCAGACATGTAATATACGTGAGATGTGTGTGCATCCGGATTCTGTATATGTGGAAGGAGAAGAGACAACATGTTTGATGAGAGAGCTGGAAAAACATGGATGAGAGGGGAAGGATCTCATGGGTTGAGGGATTGACAATTTTGTGCGGGGGAGAGAGGGATTGGTAATTTTGTGCAAGAGAGAGAGAGGGTGGGGGAGGAGTAAGTCAGCTGTCGTCACATCACCCTGCTTCCAGATGACCCCGCATTCTCTAGCGCGGTGTGGTTGCCGTCTTTGATCTGCTCGATGCCCTCTTTGAAGATTGAGGTGTTGTGCATGTTGGGGTGCAAATAAGCACAAGCAAGAGTGGTCGCCGTATAACCTTTGATGGGGATGAATTGTGTGCTCGGGGGAGTGTGCGTGTGTGTGTGTGTGTGTGTGTGTGTCAGATAGAGAGAAAACAAACCTAAGGAGAGAAATGGGTATTCACAAAGAGATTGTGCGGGCCTTGAGGTGGGCAGGGCCCGAGTGAGGGTGTCAAAATGTGCGCGTTGATGCATGTGTTGCTTGCGATCGTGCGAGGGACGGACGAATCGAGAGAGATGGTTGTTGTGTTACGGATGCTCCTCTCTCTCTCTTTCTCTCTCACACACACACACACACACAAGTAAACTAGAAGACCGTTCTCTCATGTATACACAACATATCGGCATCTGTCTATGTCTCACTCATGCATGATCATTTGCACATTCACACCTCTCTATGTCTGTATCACACGCACACTGTCTCCACATTGCCCTTCCGCCACAACACACATATGGACACATACACACATTCTCTCACAGTCACACACACAAAATAAGTATTAAAAAAACTAGGGCGCACCTAAAACATCTAAATCCAAAGAAACACAAACTGGAGCTAAATTCAAATATATGGAAATATTGCAGCATCAAGAACTTTCCCAGGAAAAAAAACTTGAGTAATATTGGAGGATTGTTTTCACACACACAAAAAGGTTCGGTGGATGTCCTTCGAGCGCGATACGGTGACGCCTTGCAGATTCGATCGACATTGGCGGCCGCGGTTCATGCGCTTGCACAGGATTCCGTATCGTGGCTGTGGTACTAACTTAAAAAATTTAATAAAAGCGCTGCCTAAGTCTAATGTTTACGTGTACTAGTACGGTTTTGTTTTACGGGTTTGCTATTTCAGATCTAGATGTGAAATATTATCTCACATGTAACTCACTCACCCTTGATTTTTTTTAAAGTCTTCCACTCACTCACACCCATGATTTTTTTTAAAGTATCCCATGGATTTTAAGGGTGAGGGAGATAGATGTGAGATAATATCTCACATCTAGATGTGACATAGGTAGACCCTTTCTTTTAAGTTTGACCAACCTTATATAAAACTAAAGTAAGCTCCCATACACGCACTCATCAATATGCCACCGCCGCCGTTGCGCATGCCGGCGCCTGCCTGCTCCGGCCAAAAATTTCTCGCCCATCACCGCCGTGTCACCGCCATCCCTGTGCCATGAAGCCGAAGGCTCGCCCGCTCACGTCGTCTGCAGTCCCTCCTCACCATGTTGTCACACTACCAAGCACGCGAGCAGCTGGTGGAGCCGCGTCTATGCACGCAACGTACGAAGAGGAGGACGAGCGCGTGCTCCAGCACGCCGGCGAGGAGGAACTAGCGTGTCATTGTCGTCTCCGCCCGCGCGGAGGAGGCGCGCATGGTGGCTGTCGCGGCGGAAGCCGGTCATGCGCGCGTCGAGCCCGCAAACCGGGTGCGGACGCGGAATCTACCTTCGAGACCTTGAATGCCACGTGGATCCTGCAATCTGAAGGAGCAATTTCGGTCAGTCGACTCATGTGAGCCGTTTGATGCAACATGGATGGCTAGAAGGGCTTCTTCCACCTCTTCTACCGTCTTCTTCCTTCGCTTCGTCGAACTTCTTTCACAAATCGACTGACCCAAATTATACTACTAGTACGAACGTATTAAGTACAGTAGGAACACAAAGATACGAGCAGTAGTACCAACTGCAAGAAGAACATTAGTAAGACATAGTACTAGTAATACTCTACGTACTAAAGACTTCAAATAACGAGAAAGAACATAAACATAGTTCTGCTGGGGCCTCATCACAACACACCCTTGAAAATAAACTAAGCAACTAGTCCGCTTGACACTGCAGTAGAACCAGCATGAGCGGCGACAACGCCACCTACTCGGAGTCCGAGTCCACGTCCTCGACTTCGTCCTCGTCCCTCTTTCTCTTCCTCTTCGCCGACGCTTCTTTGCTTGAACCGGACACTGGGCTCTGCTTCTTCATCTAATGTCTTCGACTCCCATGCATGATGAAACTCGTGATGAGGTTTCTTCAGTTTAGCGTACGAAGGATCAATCATGGCTACTGCCAGGGTCAGCATTGAAGGTTGAGAGGAGGACACCAGGCTTGCCTTCTGGAGATCGAAGGGCTGGCCTACAACGAGACCTATCCGACGTAGGACATCTCTGTCGTTATTAAAGCCTACATTAACGAATTTCACTCTTTTGTCCTTGAGGAAGTTCTTAAAATCCTGGCACTCAACATCGGCATGGCATATGTGGTAGACCAAGCAAACATTACGTACGCAAACCTGGATCACCGCGGGCTTCTTCCTCTCTTCGTCCTTTAGATCCTTCTCTCGTCCCAGGACTGTGGTGTACTCAACATCTAGCCCAGCGACCCACTCATCCGCTGAACTGTTGAACATGCGTAGGAAGCGAGCAAGCCATGCTTTCACCATCACGGATCCACGTGTGTAGATGACGATGAACTGATCGCCGGTGATGGCTCTAACCTTGTACTCAGCGGCGACCATGGAGATTTGGGAGGCCATGGATTTTGGAGGAGGGTTAGGAGAAGTTGATCTCGTGTACACATAAAAAGCGGAGCGAACTAATGTGAAAGGACGGAGACGATCGGGAGCAAACTGTTGTGAGGTAGAAGATGGGGACGAGTAGGGCGTCGGCGGCGTGGGGTTCTTGGCTTGCCTGGTGGATAAACGGCTGCAAGCCCCCAAAGAGTTCTCGAGAACTATGCGGGGCCCACTAGATGTCATGTCTACTAGACCCATATCGTAGGCCTGACGGTATAGCTTCTGCCTGTTCGCACGCCATGCCGGCGCGTGGATGTAACTTCACTTAATTCCGTCAACTGTCGCGCCTCCCACGACCTTCGCCTCCCTCGCGCGGTCGCGCCCTTTGAGACTTCGACCGGCTATAAATGAGCAATTTGTTTGCCTACTCCGCATGCATGATACTCCCTCTGGTCCTTTTTACTCCCGTCAACCGTTTGCAAAGTGTTTGACCAAATATATACTTTTTTAACACCACCTTATGTTAATTAACCAGCCACACCAGTACACTCATTCGGTACAATATTCAACACACAGGGCGGTACGTTATTTACAAGAATACCATCTAATCTATTGTCAAAGCTATACTTAGCGATTAAGGGTGCCACCTTATTGGCCGAACGGCTAATCTTTGACAATTGAAGATTGTTGATCAACTTCGAGATGCTCAACGCTTTCATCTTCAGGTCACGCATAGCAGACCTGTCATAGTCCCCCGATGCAAGAGACGCTACCACAAAAGCGCAATCAGTCTCTAAAATTACAGGATTATGAAGAGAAATACCTATGTAGAGACCGGCAAGGCAAGCCCTAAGCTCCGGTTCCTCCACGCTTTGATAGGCATCAATGAAATCCCACGACCAAATTTATACTGAAAATATCAATATCTACAATACTGATTATAATGAGTATAAGAACTACATTTTATAATGAGTGTAAAAATATTGGTTTGACACTGTGAATGTCGATACTCCCTCCGTCTAGGTGAGTAAGTCATCTTAGGCTGTGCACCGTGACCAAGGAGGAGGGGAAAACGAGAGACATTAATGGTTATTTGCTAATTAAATAGTATTGCATGCAATGAACTAACCACTGCATGTCATCTTTGATAGTCTCAGGTCATTAAAAGCATGCACACCCTCATCTCTTATTGGTTGATATGTCAAGAAACAAGAAACAAGGTAGAATTTAATGCACCGCGCCTACGTGTTTTGGGATTATTTGGTTTTCGTAAGATGACTTACACACCTAGCTATTAGAGTACCACTACCTCCCTTCTAGTTTAAAGGGCTCGACTGAAAATTTTCACCTACTCTTAGCAAGATAGTAGAGGCGGTGGAATAGTTTTCGAAGTCTGCAGAAGTACTCAACTAGTGCTGTCATTCTGCACACAAAAAATGGGTTTACCAATGCATGCATGAACACTAGTTACTCTAACCCCCCTCTCTTCTTTAATTCTTTGCCACATCAGCATGTTTGCTACTCCCGTGTGCATGATACCAGCTAAGATACCACCATTATGGCCAGCCTTAATCATCGCATGCAATAATTTAGTGCACCTTGAAATATGAACATGTGTGGGGCGTGTATGTTTTTAATGACTTGAGACTATACCTAGCCCGGCATGCAAGATGACTTATTATGCACCGTTCCCCATACCTGCAGGAAGCCCGTTCGTCTCCAAATCATTTCCTCTCCATGTGTGGAAACAATATGCCTGCCAAACTCTCCTTCTCCTTCCGGCGGTCCCACCACTCGACCCCGTGTGAAAAAATCTGCATGCATGACCCTCCTCCCCCCACGCTCGTCCAATCCGTTGTGACCAGCAATATTTCCACCACTTCGCTCCCCCATAATTTACTCCAGCAAATATGCCCACGTAGCTTTTACTTAACTTCAGTTGCATTGGGTCACTGACATACGTGCCCAGCAGTGTCCTGGTCCACATGTCAGTGACGCAACTGGACCTGCAGTTAAGTCATTGCAGCTTAGTCCATATCTTACATAGGTGTGCCATTGCTCTCTATAAATACTGCGCCTCCCACGAAATTGCTATCTCCTCCCCCTCACGTTCATCACTATCTCCTTCCCCTCCCTCTCACGTCGACCACCATGGCATCGCCCCTCCCAAGCCCTAGGAGCCCCTCGCTGCACCGCGCGGATGGTCACGCATCGCTGTTCCGTTCCTCGCCGCCACTAGTCGAGGAGGACGCGTTGGCGTTCCGCTCGTTGCCGCTACGCGACGCGTCGCCATTCCGTTCCTCGCCGCCACTAGTCGAGGAGGACGCGTCGGCGTTCCGCTCCTCGCCGCGACGCGACGCGTCGCCGTTCCGTTCCTCGCCGCCACTAGTCGAGGAGGACGTGTCGGTGTTCCGCTCCTCGCCGCGAACCGTCGAGGTGGACGCGTCGGCGTTCCCAATCTCCCCAGCACGCGCGTCGGAGGACGCGTCGGCTCCCCGCTACGAGGAGAACGCCGCGCCGCCCGCCGAGCCCCCCAGCCTTGAGGAGCTTTGGCAAGAAATGGATGTCGCCTTGTGGGAGGCTTTGCCTCTGCAGAAGCGCCAAAATAGAGGCGGAGAAGAAGGCCGAGGAAGAGAAGCGCACCGCGCAACAAGCTTTCTGGGAGATCTATGTCGAGTCCGAGAGAGTCAAGCAATTGGTTCTTTCGCAAAAGGCTCGTGCGAGGGCCGTGAGGGTGGCGGAGGACGCCCGTGCCGACGCCCTGAGTGCAGTCGGGCCCAAGCGCCCCATCTACGCTTGGCGGTACATGGACCGGGTGCACGCTTCCAGCCAGGAGAGTACCTATTGGCACTGGATCACCAAACCGGTGAGATCGCGCTCGCCCGCCGGCAAGACGCCAGTCAGCACCTCGCGAGTTACGAGGCTGAGGAAGAGGCGTTGTGTCGGCGCGCTGGGAAACGGCCGCGCACCAGGGCACTCGTGGCGCGCCGCAAGCGCTCTCTATGGCGCCGTGGCTTTTAGGAGGAGTATAATTTTTGTTTCATAAGGCGATCTCATTAGTTTTGGGACGTAAATGATAAATCCCGAACATTCAGGAATTTTTAGCGTCCTTAATTAAGTATGTAAAAGGGAAAGTTTGGAAACATTGTGTATTATTACACATTTTGCAAGTACGTGCATATAGCACAAACTTTACTATAGACTATCGGACTACACGTCTCTCTCGATATATGCTTGCACACTTTTCTACCCCCTCCGTCCAGGTCAATAAGTCATCTTTGGTTGTGCACGGTGACCAAGAAGGAGGGAAGATTTGTACACCTAGACGGAGGGAGTACTACTATTACTTATGTACGTGCTAATGCACGCGTTTAAACATTACGATGCGGTTTTTGTAAAAGTAGAAAAACAGCACTAGTCAAGCTTGTGAAAGCTTGATTCCAACGTGAGTACTACTACTAGTAGGAATACAAGGGCCGATTCTTTTAGGCTTCTAGATTAGTAATCCCATAACTACTACCATCACGGTTTATTGGTCCCCATTGTAATCTGTGTCAAATTTTGATCATAAATTTGACTAATGAAATGTTAGTGCATGTCACATGCACTACTCCATCCGTCTAGGTGAGTAAGTCATCTTAGGCTGTGCACCGTGACCAAGGAGGAGGAGAAAACGTTAATAGTATTGCATGCAATGAACTAACCACTGCATGTCATGTTTGATATCTCAAGTCATTAAAAGCATGCACACTCTTTATCTCTTATTGGTTTATATGTCAAGAAACAAGAAACGAGGTAGAAGTTAATGCACCACGCCTAAGTGTTTTGGGATTATTTGGTTTTCGTAAGATGACTTACACACCTAGATGCACCGCGCCCAAGTGTTTTGAGTAACATTTTATCAGTTAAATCTTTGGTCAAAATTTAGCACAAATTACAATGGTGAGGAATAAACCAGGACGGAGTAGTACTTTAGAAGCCTAAATAAATGAGTGAGGCGCCTTATTGTTACTCTCCACTGTGACTAGTCTTGTGGGAAAAAGTCGGGAAGCCGCCAAAGAACTGGCCCTAGGAGTAGTAGCTAGGGATCGAGTGTGGGAGATGAACCGAGAAAGTAAATGCAGAGAGATGAAATGCAAAAAAGACGGAGGGATGTGATGGTTGCTTGTCCGTTTATTTTACCAGGCCACTTATTCTTTGGGAGTGGTTGGGTTTTTGTGATATGACGGCTTTTCTTGCCGCGCCACGAGCGGGGTGAGAGGTGAGACTCCCGTGCAGCACTGCCCTCTACACTTGTACTACATCGGTCGTGGTTTATTAGTCCGCCATTGAATTTGACTGAAGATTTAACAGACAAAATGTTAGTGCATGTCAACAAAAACTATATCGTTGGATTCGTATTTGAACATAGTTTTGAATGATATAATTTTAGGTGACATGCACCAGTATTTATCGTACTATAAGTAATGCTAGTTCAATTTTTGGTCGTACTAATCTATAGTAGTAAGGCGTCGTCGTTGCAATCAAGAGTGAAATGCATTGATCGGGGAGTTGTTTATTTTGACAAAGGATGTGGGGGTTATCTCATGTGTAACGGGTATCGATAGGTTTCTTCGGATATTATCTCATCTCTAGAGCTCACAAACATCCAGGTGAAATAGATAAAAAGGTATCTTTTGCAAAAAAAAGCGTTCAACTGTTCAACCTGCATCCAAAACTTGTGAAGAAATAACACTTATTGTGCTTTGCAAGAAATGATCTTTAATAATTAGTTTTTGAGTATCGATTGTTGTACATGTTGGCTACAGATGACATGGCACTTTATTATAGTCAAAAGTTGGCTATACTATTAAGTAATATTAACCATGCCCTTATACACCTAGACGGAGGGATTAAATCAGGATGACTTGCAAGGGGCGGAGGAGATGTAAGAAATGGTTCATCGTAAGTCTTTCACCCGATTGTAGTAAAAATTCATACATGGAAGATTCTAGACTAAACCATAAGCGGATACACTTTTATTCATGCGCGATACTCCAATAGAGCAAGATCACGCATGGAAGTCTAGACATGCTTAGACAGCGGATTACATTGAGCGAAAACTAATGATCAACATTTAACTTGATAATGCGTATTTTTAGAAGAACAGGGAGGCTCCTCCCGGTTCCATTATCAAATGAAACCCAAAGTTTCTTACGTCGACTCACCGAGAGGAGCAGTTCAAAGGAAGGATCTGGCGAAAGCCACTCAAGTTTAACGACAAGCTTACAGAATCAAAAGCGGCAAAGACACGGGCCATAAGAGCCCACACACACACTACATGTTTTCTAAGTGCACTTGATAATGCGTGTGTCCAGGTGAACCTCCTTGGAGTCCCCGTGCACCGAGTCGGCGGGTAAAGGATAGAACGGACGCCATGGGTTTTCCAAGTCCACATTGGCGGGATAGTCCCAGCTCCTCGATTCCAAGTTCGTCCGATGAGGCCGGTTTCGCCGCCCACGTGACCCGGGAGGTAGTAACATTGACCTCGCACCCGTACATACGCCTCGTGTCGATTAATGCGTCGTGATGGCGCCCAGACGCACGCTACAAAAGGCAGGCGGCGGCCTGCGTGGGCCTCGCCGGTGCCACCGATCAAGAGGAAGACGCTGCCCTCCTCCTCCGAGGGTAGCAGGCGGCAGTGATCCTCCAGCGACTCCGGCATGGTGAACCGGTAACACGTGTCGTACTTGATGTTCTCCACAAAGGGCCAGCAGTGACCGCTGCATGCATCCGTGAGGTGATGCACCATGTCCACCGGCGAGCCACAAAACGGCATCGGGCACTCATAGCGATGGGCGAAGGGCTCCTTGGAGGCATCGACCGGGCCGTCCATGAAGCAGGAGTGGCTGTAGGGGACGTTGCGTCGATTGAATATGTGAGCAAGTTACTACGAGATTTAATCCAAATAAGCACAAAATAAATCATGACGGCTATAACAGAGATGAAACTAATCATGTGGACTAGCATAGTAGTAGGATCTGAGTAGAAACATGAATTCTACCACGATTTGAGCAGGAAGAATGAAACACATACTGCAGTTACAGCAGGAGCAGCACCGTTGGCGTTGAGGTTGTCGCCCATGTCATTGAGGAAGAGGTTGCCGAGGTCGGGAAGAAGTGGTCGTCGGTGAAGTCGTGTCCGCGATCGCGAGAGTGCGCTCCCCAGATTTCAACAGCGCCTGCCGAATGGAGCGCAGGAGGGAGTGGCTGTAGGGGACGTTGCGGCCGCCGAATGGAGCGCAGGAGTAGCACACAAAGCAGTAGATGGTGTCCTTACTAGTACTCCCTAGTCTCTATCTATCTATATCTATATATATCTACTCTTATAGAAAACCGAGTTGGTGATGATGGTATGCCTGCCATCTTGTAATATAGATCGTCCGATCTATATCTGATGGATAGAAAGCCAACTATGACAATTTTACAAAAGATACTCGCACCTCTCTCCACATTTACAGATAAGGCCTTGCCTCGTTCATCCTTATCTCCCACAACCTCGTGCTCCTCCCTATGTCTCTATCTCTACTACTTTTTTAATAACAAATCGAATAGTGCTGCGTCGTCCGCTGCATGCCCAGCTGAACACGCCTCCTCGCCTCCATCGTCACCAACTGAGTCTTTTATAGGAGTAGGAGTAGAGAAAAAACCGAGTTGGTGATGATGGTGTGCCATGCAATGCACGGGCATCTTGCTATTTTTTTTTGCATATAAGTCCAAACACCAGGTAGACACAGTCTTTGACCACGGTTCGTAGTCGTTCCACGCTCGGGCATTGAAGTTTGTAACTATTTTAGATTAGAATATACTACTCCTCCGGTGCTAGTAGTAGAGCAGAGTCCTACTCTACTACTCTACTCTAGCAAGCTAGGGCATAATCTTTGTAGTAGGTATTGTAGGGAGTACCAGTACTGTGATCACTCAAGCAAGTTGTCTGGCATCGATATGACCCTACGCTGCTGGTATGTGTCTCGTAAGTCAAGCGGCATGCTGTAGTCATCATCACCTATCCACTTCCGCAGACATATTAAGCTTCTCCATCTTTGTCCGCACATAATCTCGTCCAAGCTTCCATCCCCGCTAAGGCGCCTCCCCCCTCGTCCGAAACCCAAGCACTAACAATGGTAGAATCAAGTAGCATCTGCCGAAAGAGTGGCTGGAATTCGCTCCCCACAGAGGTAATCAAGCTCATTGTTTTGCGTGTGGACAATCTCAGTACCATGCCGCTCGCCGCGTGCTCGTCGGGGTTGTACCGTTTACTCAAAGCCCTCGGGCGGAGCTTTTAAGCCAGCTCCTTGCTTGCCGATGCCGCTTGATCTTGAAACGGTGTGTCACGCAGCATAACGATCGTGGGGTGGCGAGCATCAACCCCTTCACTGCGATCGATCCCCGTCGGCCTCGGCTACATTAACGGTGTGTCTTTGGGTCGGCATGAACACGTCTTGGATGGTGCTCGTCAACGGTCGCGGCAGCTGGATGCTCGTGGAGGTCTACACCCGGCGATTGATCCTCCTTCCTTCGATTAACACTGCACTACTTTGGCACCGCGGCCCAGAATACTCGGAATCTTACAGTAGCCAACATGATACCAAGTTTGATTTGCTCAAGGTTGTAATCTACCAAGTGCCCACAAGATCTGTGAATTATAAAGATTTCAGGCTAATTGCGTTCTTCAACCGCGGTCTTGCCTATCTGGCAGGTCACTGCAGTAAGTGGATAAATCTGCACCTCCATCGCAGGATCATACATCCTCCATGGTTCTCTGATGCCATTGAACACAAGGTCTTCATTTACGTTGTCGACTCCTTCTATGGCTGGACGTATTGTTGGCCTACTCCGATCCATCGCTACAAGCGGCATTACGGCGGTATGTTACTTTCCTATGATATCATGATGGCTTGCTTATATTCACATCAACATTTCTTTGAAAAAATATTCATGCTCATAACATGTTGTTCTTAAGATTGACTAAATCAAGAGCCCTTTTCTATTTGACTCCAACTTGATATGATGTTGTAGGCGCTTTGGTGTCCCTACCCTTCCTAATCCCAGAACCTTTCAAAGAAAAGCGGCATGGCGATTGCAGGTGGTTCTTGGCTCGATCGAACTGACGACGAAAGATTGATGATCGTTCGCGCGTCGGAGTGTTGTTTCGTGGAATACAATCACAGTCCATTGCCGTGTCTTTGGCGAGATCCCGGCTTCTGTGGGCCTTCAGGAATTTTTGACCGAGGCTGGTAAGTAGCCTTGGTACACGCTCTCTGTTTGTCGGACTGAATTATCTGATTAACGAGGAGATAACCGGACGGCAAGGATCATCTTGGCGGCCTAGCTTTCGTTCATCGGGCAAAAGCGTGTGTATTACACAGCGTACCATGCGTCTCTGCATGCACCATACCACGATATGTGCCGCCACGCTCTGCAGCCCAAAGTAGGAGAGAGGGTCGCCAAGTATCATACTTGACCTATTTGGTGGAGTTTCCCTCGAGCACCCATCTGGTTCAAGCCGTCAGCCAATCTCCACAGCTTAATAAATAGTAACATCTAACTGAGCCAATTAGTTAGATGCGTACACTTGGTGTAGTAGGATCTTTATTTAGTTTGATGCATACACTTGTTATTTTTTGGTAGCCCATCTGTAATGATGGCTGATGTTTGGTTTGGAAAGAGAGTTGTGTCTTCACTCTTACGGCACCTTCTTTATACATTGCACCCCAGCCACTGTTCTTTGCTCTTGCTGTTTTCAATGTACAATCAGTAGTATATTTAAATGCATTGGTTGAATAAATGTGTTGTTTTGGAAGTCGTTGCACGGTTCGATCCTTTAGTGCCCCGTACCGTACGTAGCTCATACTATTTTCCGTACGGAACACATTTTCCACTTGTTGATAACATGCAACCCACTGATGAAGGCCCAATAGAGAAGCCCATAATTAACTGGAAGGGAGGCTCTCACATGAATCCGGCCCAGGTACATGCTCATGGTCCCTAAACATAAATAAGTAAATAAATAAATAAAGCTAAATGCTGATGCACCAGTTCTTTGGGAAAATAGGTAGCCCAGTATTTCTTTTTGAAGAATACCCAAGCTAGGCCTATTTGTTTTCTCCGAATTACTGGGCTGCAAATCTTTCAAGGCGAGGAGGGATGCATTCCGTCCTGGCAAAAGAGTATGGTCAATGTCTGTTAAAAGTAATATCAAAAGGGGTTGAAAATTCCAAAAAATTTATAGCAAATGGGATATTGGTTTTTTAATTTTGTTCTTCAACGATATCTTATCGTATTTCATTGGATTTAACATGACATAGTACTAATTTATTTTTAAATTTGTTTTAGTCTGGCTATTAATTTTTGGATTAAGAATGTTTCGTTCCCCAGCAAAAATTTGTGAATTTTCAAAATTTACCACATATTTAGT
The DNA here is from genome assembly GCA_021605145.1 of Aegilops bicornis. Taxonomy (NCBI): domain Eukaryota; kingdom Viridiplantae; phylum Streptophyta; class Magnoliopsida; order Poales; family Poaceae; genus Aegilops; species Aegilops bicornis. Next base: position 239,436,374 of record CM038673.1, on the reverse strand, counting down.
TAATTTTTTGACCCTGGTACAGACCAGAAAATGGCCGACAATTCTAAAATGGAAAACGGGCTGCAATAAATTCCATATGAATTAGAAAATGAGTAAAAATTATAAAAATAATAGAAAATGGGATGTACACGCCATAGATTTCGAGGCTGACTTGTTTACGCAAGGCTTTGTCAGTGAACACACGATTCTAGCAGAAGTGATCGTTGGATGTCCATCCAACGGCCGACGTCTTCTTCAATCTCGATCTTCCTGCTCCGGCCGCCTAAACTAGCGCCGGTGGACTGCTGCTCCCTCCTCTTGTGGCCGTGTGATACCGCTGAGCTTCCCTGCCCACCCTACTCCCTCCATTTGGCACAGCCACACGCAATCAACTGCCTCCTTATTACGCGAAAAAAATGATTCATCCCACTGACATCTGGGGCGCACATGTTGGGAGGCTGACCTGTGGGCCTACTATGTTGACGCGTACACAGGGCTTGTCAACTTAGTCAACAAACGATTCTAGCAACAGTAATCATTGGATTTGAATCGAACGGTCCTGCTGCTTCTTCAATCGCTGCTCTTCTTGCACCAGCCACCCAAACCCGGTAGCAGGAAACCGCTTTGCTCCTGCCTCCAATGGCGGCTGTCTTTGCCGTTGAGGCCTCATCGCCCCCTACTACTCCCACCGCTAGCCAGGCCCTGCAGCGACGGCAGCCTCACACCGCAGCCGAACCAGTGAACCCTCGTACTCCTCTACGTGTGGGCATCCACTGACGCGTCTTCCCCGTCTCCGCGTCGTCCCCTTCCTAGGCCTCGCCGTCGTCCACCGCCTTGGTGCTCTCGGCGCAGCGTGGTCAATGTGGTCAACGACATTCCATCGGAAGAAATCAGTCACGTGGAGAGGCTAACATGGGTCCACAGCCACGTTTCAGTTTTTGTGATTTCCCAAGTAAGTCGCTTTGTCGGGCCTGTTGGGCTGCAAATCTTTCAAGATGAGGAGAGCTTTCATTAATTTGGCCGAGAAAATGGCCCATCAGTAATGAGAAATGGGATGTACATTTTTAAAACACATCAAACCGGCAATTAGTTTCAAATATCTTTTTTTTCATTTTGAGATTTTAAATTACATTAATTTTTATGCATGGAGAATTTGTTGGATTTTATATTGATATACATTTATTTATAAAATCAGTTTGAATGTGAGTCGAAATTTCGGGATTAAAAACAGTTCGGACCGCACCGAAATATGCAAAATTTCGTATAAATTTTTTCTTAGTGGCCACGATATGGGCTGTAATGCTAACAAAAAGAATATGGGCTCCAAAAAAACCTTATTAATTAGCAAATGGGCTGTAAATTATTAGAAATAATGGCAGATGGGTTGTATGTTGTTTTCCACATATTTGAGGCTTTCCTAAAAAGGTTGGCCTAGCGTGATCGTTGGATGTCCATCCAACGTCCGTCGTCTTCTTCAATCTCTGCTCTTCTGCTCCAGCTTCTCAAACAAGCGCCGTGGACTGCTCGCTTCCTCCTCCTCATGGACGGTTGTCTTGTGCCAAGCCTCATCGCCCACCGTACTCACATCGCTGGCCTAGCCATCCCTCTACTCACTCACACTGCCGTTATTCTCCCAAGCAACGGGCAGACGAACCAGTAAACCCTCGTACAGTCGTACTCCCCTCCATGTGGGAAACAACTGCCGAGTCTTCCCTGCCTCCGTGTCGTTCCCTTCCTAGGCCTCACCGTCGTCCACCGCCCTGGTGCTCTCGGCGCGACCTGGTCAACGTGGTCAACGACCGACATGCATCTGAAAGTGAATTTGTCATGCGTGGAGAGGCCGACAACTGGGTCCACGGCCGCACACAAGGAAATGCCTCCTTATTACGCGCAAAATAATGATTCCTCCAGCTGACATCAGGGACCCACCGAAAGGGCCACTGTATTTCGCGAAAAAAACGTTACACCCGCTGACAGCTCGGGCCCATCAGCTATATCTTCGCACGCAAGGAAGTGCCTTCTTATTACGCACAAAAAAATGAATACTCCCCCTGTTAGTTGGGACCCAGTATAGTGGCAGGCTGACTTGTGGGCCTACTAAGTTGACGGGGACGGAGGGCTTTGTCAACTTAGTCAATATGCACAATTCTAGCTCCAGTGACCGTACGATGTCCATCCAACGGCCGTAGTGCTTCTTCAACCTCTGGTCTTCTTGCTCCAGCCGCCCAAATCAGCGTCGGTCGTGCCTCGTGCTCCTGCCTCCTGTGGCCGGATGCGATGCGGCGGAGGCCTCACCACCCCCTACTACTCCCAACGCTGGCCAGGCCATCCCTCTACTCACCCACACCCCCTGTTATTCTGCGGCGACGGCAGCCTCACACCGCAGCGAACCAGTGAACCCTCGTACTCCTCTCACGCGTGGGCATCCATCGCCGCTGCGTCTTCCCCGGCTCCGCGTCATCCCCTTCCTAGGCCTCGCCGTCGTCCACCGCCCTGGTGCTCTCGGCGCGGCGTGGTCAACGTGGTCAAGGAACGGCTTCCATCGGACGTGGACTGTACATGGAGAGGCTAACAGCTGGGTCCACGGCCGCAGCAAGGAAGTGCCTCCTTATTACGCGCAAAATAATTATTCCTCCACCTGACAGCGGGGATCCACCGGACGGGCCACCATATTTCACGAAAAAAAGTTTCCCCTCTGACTGCTGGGACCCACCAGCTACATCTTCGCACGCAAGGAAGTGCGTCCGGGCAAAAAAAACGATTCGCCCCCTGACTGCTGGGACCCACCAGCTACATATTCGTACGCAAGGAAGTGCCTGACAGTAGGGACCCACCTGGTCGAAGCGTACGTAGCGTTGTCATTCTGGTCGCGAACGTGTACGTACATATATACTGGTGGATGTAGAGGCGCACACGTGTCGTAGTAGAGGCGCGCACGTAGCATGTACACGTACGTACAGCGGCGAGGGTGCAAGAAAGAAAATACGGCCACGTACGTACATACGGGAAGGGTCTCGAACGCCTACTCGCGCATACGTACATGGCTGGGTCGGAATGGAGAAACAACGTCGTCGTGTTCATTGGGAGCCAACCGGCTGGGTCGGAACAGAATGCGTGGTCGTGTTCATCGGGAGGGCTTGGACGGAACAGGCGATGGAAACGAGGCCTGGTGTACCGCACAACGGAGGAAACGGACCTCCCTACGTTGAACGGGTCCCGTTGATCGGGAGGGGTGTGGCGTGCGCAAAACGGCGAAAGCGGGACGTCCTATGGTCGAAACGGGGGTCCTGTTGATCGAGAGGGGTGTGGCGTACCGCAAAACGGAGGAAACAAACCTCGTACGGTCGAAACGGGGATCCTGTTGATCAAGAGGGGTGTGGCGTACCGCAAAACGGACGAAACGGGCTTTTGTTGGAGCGCTACGGTCGAAACGGGGGTCTTGTTCATCGGGAGGGGTGTGGCGTACCGCAAAACGGGACTCCACGGGATATTGTTCATCTCCACCGTCGACCTCCTCCAGCCTCCACGGGCTACCGCTGACCTCCTCCGGCCTCCACGGGCTCCTGTTCATCCGGCCTCCACCGCGCTACTCCACCGTCTCTTTGTTCAACCACCCCTCCACGGGCACCCCTCCACCGTCTCACTGTTCATCCAGCCCTCCACACCACGGGGTTACGCTCAACCACCCCTCCACGGCCACCCCTCCACCGTCTCATCGCTCATCCGACCCTCCACACCACGGGTCCTGTTCATCCAGAGGCAACGCCACCGCTCACCGCTCATCCAACCCCCCGCAACGCTCACTGTTCATCCAATCGATCGGCTTCATTGGCGGCAGCAACGAAGAATCGCTCCATCGGGTTCGATTAACAGCCATCGATCGATCGCTCGGGTTCGATAGCAGCGTAGCCTACAAAGGTCTGTCGCTCGGGTTCGATTAGAGCCCAACGCCTCGCTCAGTTCAATTAGAGCCATCGCCTCGCTGCACAGCAGCGTCGTCTGAGAAAGCGTGCATCGCTTCGGCCCTGACCTCCCACCGTAACCGGCAACTCCCGAAAATTTCTCGCCTCGCTTCTACCACGGTTTTTTCGTCTGGGCGGCCCAAAGAATGTCATGCAGCTGCGTCTCCGGCCCGCCCGGGGCGAAAAAGCCCATTTTCTGTCATGATTTTTTGTCATAGAAGTAGGATCCCACCACATCTATGATGATACCGGGTTTTGTCACAATTATCGTCATAGAAGTGTCATATGTATGACAGAAAAAAATTCGTTCGGCCCAAAATGTCACGGATGTGTCTTTTTTTTGTAGTGTTTGGCTAACTGTCCGATCTTCTATTAGAAGTATGTTATATTGTGCAATGTGGTGCTCAGTTAACGTTTGGTTCATTTGTTGTGGTGTTTAGTTAACTGCTTGGTTCAATTCTGCAATGCGATGTTCAATTGTTGTGGCCGCATTCTCTTATTGTATACCATGTGAGGAATAAATCGAATTGGGCTGTACCAAAATACATGAGAAACAAATACAATTGCTATATTTCCAAGTTGTTAAGCATGCTTGGTTTGGTTAAATGTCTGATCTTCTATTATGAGTATGTTATATTGTGCAATGTGGTGCTCAGTTAACGTTTGGCTCATTTGTTGTGGTGTTTAGTTAACTGCCTGGTTCATTTCTGCAATGCGATGTTCAATTGTTGTGGCTGCATTCTGTTATTGTATACCATGTGAGGGATAAATCGAATTTGGATGCAGTTAATACATGAGAAACATATACAGGTGCTATATTTCCTAGTTCCTGATCATGCTTGGTTTGGATAAATGGGTTTTCCATGTGGCTTGAATTAATCTGATGAATCTGCAATGTGCTTATTTATCATCAACATATTTTACTAATAGCATGTGAACCCTTACTTAACCTGATGACCAACTACCTTATATGTGTTGTAGGGAAACAATGGGAAGCACTGAGGTTTACAAGATGGTACTAACTATTATACCTTTCCTTTTTGTATTCCTTTAACCTATTTCACATATAGAGAAGATATTTATGCACATCCTTGTTTTCAGGCTTCACTGATGATTACCTCTCAAACCACCTCTGTGGTCAGGAGGCGAGGAAAGTTTTCATACAACACCCACGGTTCAATATTGAAGTGTTCCTAAAGAGCTCGAAGGATGGACGGTCAATCATCCACAGGCACTGGCCTAAAGTTACAAAGACCTTCAACATGAATGAAGGCTGAATATTCTCCTTCCGCTTCAGCAGTTTTCCAGATGAGATGCATCTCTCTTTGTACCGTCTATGATGCTAATTTCGAAATGTTCTAGATGTTGCATGTGAAACTTGCTGCTGGTGCAGTTGTGTAATGGGGTAGCTGAGTTCTGAAGCTATATCATGTTGTACTCCGATGTATTTCAATTATGAAATCATGCTTCCTTAATATTGAAATGGAATATATTATGTGCTTAATATGAATGTCAATTAGATTAGTAAATGGATTATTTATAATAGGCCAATTAGCCTGCTAATTGGGTTTTCCTATTGCAAACGGTTAATTTGGAAACACCATGCACGATGACCTAGGGCAATGCACACAATTTCTAGGAATAAACCGTTTTGGATCAATGAACAATCACACACAACATTCTCTTGAAAATTGTTTGTGTTACGCCACCTTGCGCAAACGTTTTCCTTGTAGTGACTGTGTGGGATGTATATACGAACGGAAACGTTTAGTGGTGACGGACTGTGTGGAATGTACTTACGACCAGAAATGATTTTACCTGTATAATTCTATTTTTTTGAGCACTACTGTACGTATTTCTGTATTTGAGTGCTCGTCGGTCGCACACAACCTCATTTTGCCGAGCATGTGTGCCAGGAGGACATATCCCCAACGGTTTCTAGGTCGTGTGGGAAGGACCCCCCTATCGCCCACACTCACTTGGCGACGGTTCCAAATGCCGTCGGGGAAAGGGGTAAAAAAAGTTTGTTTAGGACCGACGCGTACCGGTGCAGGTGCATTAGTGGCAGAATAACATTCTAACTGTACACGCTTTCATATGGTTGCACTTTATTTTGGCCATGTTTCTTTGCATTCCTCTGCTCTTCCAATTCCTGTGAACCAAACATCCAAGTTGATAGAAATCATGTGTTTACAAATGCTCTGTTTACCATGTGCATTCCTATCCTATTCCGGTGTTTTTCCTATCCCTGCGTTTTTAGAATCATGCAAGCCAAATGAGCCTTTACAGAATTACTTAAGTTACACGTATGTGTCGAAGGAAACTTTGTGTGGTTTGTCCTGCTCCTGCCGCGACGTCGTCCACCTCACCTGAGCTACTCCATTGACAGAAGCATCCACCAAACCAGACATCACGACTCATGGCCGTCTTTCGCCGCCTCAGATCTCCTCCCCTTCAGCCGGCCCCCACCGCAACGGCATCACAATCATCGACTCAGAAGATGAACCTGAGGAGTACACGGGTCCACAAGAGAGGTCGCACTCTTTTGTTTCTGCTTATGTTACGCATTGCTTAAAATTACCTGCTACTTTATCGTCCTGTTCACCTCTTAGACTCCACGTCCGGTCCAAATTAATGTTCAGACTTGAGTTCTAAATTAGTTGTGGGGCACATATCGAGGCAGCAATGAATAGCATCTCTGTCTAATATCTGGTTCACCTAGGGTATGCTGATGTTGTTCATCTTGGGTGGGAAACAAATAGTAAAGCAACCATCATCTGCCTTTTTATTAAATTAAAGCAATCATCAGCCTGCTATCATTATTTTTCGATCCATCCACTAGTTGTTACCATCACTCTAGATTTCTACATGCTCTCCTTAAATAATCTCACCATATTTTTTTCGTATGCATGTCAGATATTGTACACAGTCATGCTAAACATGTAGAGAAAAATAGAAGAGTTTTGCGCGGCAATACAATGTCATGCAGAAATCGCTCCATGGTGGGTTCAATGGCAAACCCTCCCCCCTCTCTCCAGATTATAATCCAGAGGAAGATATCTGTTCTGAGGCGGATTCAGACGCAGCTGACCACTCCTATTTACCCCCAAGGTGTTTGCTCTACCTTGGCATGATGATGTTAGTCATATCATGCATATGTTGCCTTGAAGTGCCTACTTTTGACATCATATATGTCATCTGCTTAGTTTAGACATGTTCTGCTATGCCACCTATTTAGTTTCTATATCATATATGGGAATTATGCAGTCTTATGTCTTTTTAGCCAGCCATAATATATGTGAAATGTGCAATGCCATCATGTTTAACCAGGCATCGTATATTTGAATGATATCTTTCCAATCCTTTTCTTCATTACATTTCCATTTGTCGACAATGTTTGTACATTAAACTACTCTTCCTGGGAATCAGCCATTTGGGTGGGAGATGGAAAAATCTGGAGTGAAAACAAGGCCTTCAGTATGCATTGCTACACCGTCAAGCAGATCTCTTGTTGGGTCCCGATAGCTCCTCAAAGATGGATTCAGAGACAGATGACCAGTCCTATTACCCCACTGAGGTGTATGCTCTAACTTGGCACAGTTATACTGCTCATATCATGCATATAGTGTCTTGCATTGCATAGTTTAGACATCATATACGCAATATTCAACACTATGTTCTTAGTTCAGACATCATACTGAATGCCCTCTGTTTAGCATATTTCTACTCTTATAAAAAACATAATTGGTGTTGATGGTGTGCCTGCCATCCTGCAATATATATGTCACAATATTTATGCCTACTCTCTCTTATTTTACAAGGTTTACATGAAGAGGGAGAATGCCGGCAGCTGGAATTCTGGGCTGGAAAAGGAGCAAATATTAGAGACCTATTCTACACAGCTCCAAAAGTCCTGAAACTTCACGGAAGTCATTTTTGGAATTAATAAAAAATACTCATGAAAAGAATCCACCAAAGGGGCCCACACCACAGCCACGAGGGTGGGGGGCGCCCTACCCCGGGCGCACCCCTGCCTCATGGGCCCCTGGCAGGCCTCCGGTGCCCATCTTGTGCTATATGAAGTCTTTCGTCTGAGAAAAAATCATAGGCAAGCTTTTGGGAAGAAACTCCGCCGCCACGAGGCGGTACTTTGGCGGAACCAATCTAGGGCTCTGGCAGAGCTGTTCTGCCGGGGAAACTACCCTTCGGGAGGGGGCAATCATCGCCATCGTCATCACCAACGATCCTCTCATCAGGAGGGGTCAATCTCCATCAACATCTTCACCAGCACCATCTCCTCTCAAACCCTAGTTCATCTCATGTATCCAATCTTTGTCCCAAAGCCTCGGATTGGTACCTGTGGGTTGCTTGCAGTGTTGATTACTCCTTGTAGTTGATGCTAGTTGGTTTATTTGGTAGAAGATCATATGTTCAGATCCCTTATGCATATTAATACCCCTCTGATTATGAACATTAATATGATTTGTGAATAGTTACGTTTGTTCCTGGGGACATGGGAGAAGTCTTGCTATAAGTAGTCATGTGAATTTGGTATTCGTTTGATATTTTGATGAGATGTATGTTGTCTTTCCTCTAGTGGTGTTATGTGAACGTCGACTACATGAAACTTCACCATTGTTTGGGCCTAGAGGAAGGCATTTGGAAGTAATAAGTAGATGATGGGTTGCTAGAGTGACAGAAGCTTCAACCCTAGTTTATGAGTTGCTTCATAAGGGGCTGATTTGGATCCATATGTTTCATGCTATGGTTAGGTTTACCTTAATACTTCTCTTGTAGTTGCGGATGCTTGCAATAGGGGTTAATCATAAGTGGGATGCTTGTCCAAGAAAGGGCAACACCCAAGCACCGGTCCACCCACATACCAAATTATCAAAGTAAGGAATTTGAATCATATGAACGTGATGAAAACTAGCTTGATGATAATTCCCATGTGTCCTTGGGAGCGCTTTTCTCTATATAAGAGTTTGTCCAGGCTTGTCCTTTGCTTCAAAAAGGATTGGGCCATCTTGCTACACCTTATTTATTTTCATTACTTGTTACCCGTTGGAAGTTACCTTATCACAAAACCATCTGTTACCGATAATATCAGTGCTTGCAGAAAATACCTTACTGAAAACCGCTTATCATATCTGTCGGTGTCAAAACCGGCGGATCTCGGGTAGGGGGTCCCGAACTGTGCGTCTAGGCGGATGGTGACAGGAGACAAGGGACACGATGTTTTACCCAGGTTCGGGCCCTCTCGATGGAGGTAAAACCCTACGTCTGCTAGATTAATATTGATGATGTGTGTTACAAGAGTAGATCTACCACGAGATCAAAGAGGCTAAACCCTAGAAGCTAGCCTATGGTATGATTGTTGTTCGTCCTATGGACTAAAACCCTCCGGTTTATATAGACACCGGATAGGGTTAGGGTTACAGAGTCGGTTACAATGGTGGGAGATCTACATATCCAGACGCCAAGCTTGCCTTCCACGCCAAGGAAAGTCCCATCCGGACACGGGACGAAGTCTTCAATCTTGTATCTTCATAGTCTTGGAGTCCGGCCGATGATGATAGTTTGGCTATCCGGACACCCCCTAGTCCGGAACTCCCTCAGTAGCCCCTGAACCAGGCTTCAATGACGATGAGTCCGGCGCGTATATTATCTTCGGCATTGCAAGGCGGGTTCTTCCTCCGTATAATTTATAGAAGATTGTGAACACCAGGATAGTGTCCGGCTCTGCAAAAATAAATACCACATACCACCGTAGAGAGAATACTGTTACACAAGATCAATCTGCTGACATATTTTGTGGCGTGACATCGCACCACTACCAAGCCTTTATTCGAATTGTTTTTACTGTTCCACCTCAGCGCTTTTAGCGAAGCGGTTTCCTTGGCACGTCTTGTTGAGGCAGAGATCGTGTTCCCCTTATTTCGGGATTCCCATCAATACGGACGTGGGTAACCGAACCGCGCCATTGATTTTGGCGCTTGGGAGATAAGCGAGTTTTACCAGGCCGGTGGGGACACATGTTTTTGTCCGCCCATATAAGGGGATAAGGATCCAGCCCTTTTACCTGCGCCTTCTTCCTCCTTGGCTTATCCATCTCTGCGAACTCGAGCTCTAGCGCCCAAGTCCGCACTTCTCACCTCAACCTTCTCCAATTATGTCCGGAGCGGGAGGCAAGTGGATAGCCTCCTCCGTCACGGAGGGGCAGATCCAAGCTGCGCCGACGCCGGATATCTGTCCAAAGAACATCGCCAAGATCGGCTCCCGGACGAGGGAGAGCTCGTCCCCAACCCCAGGCCCCATGAGAGGGTAGTATTTCTTCCCCATTTCCTCCGCGGACTGGGCTTCCCGCTTCATCCCTTTGTCCGGGGGATCATGTCCTACTACGGCCTAGATTTCCATGATCTGGCCCCGAATTTCATCCTCAACATCTCGGCGTTTATCATCGTGTGCGAGGCATTCCTCTGCATCCAGCCCCACTTCGGCTTGTGGCTCAAGACCTTCAGTGTCAAGCCGAAAGTTGTGAAGGGCAGCCAAGCGGAGTGCGGAGGCGCCATGGTGGGCAGGATGTCCCACGTTACGTGGCTGGAGGGTACTTTCGTGGAAACCATCAAGGGGTGGCAATCGGGGTGGTTCTACATCACCGAGCCGCGTGACCCTGATTGGGCAGCGGCCCCCGAATTTAGATCTGGTATTCCCACACGGCTCTCCTCCTGGAAAGAGAGTGGCCGAATTTGGGGGGATTCGGAGGAGCTGACCGGACTCCAAGCCTGTATCCAGAAGCTGGTGGACAAGAAGCTCAAGCTTGTCAACGTAGTCCAGTCATGCTCATCCGCCGGATTCTCCCGTGCCGACGGGCTTTAATATGTGGGAGTTTGATCCGGCGCAGCACCGCACCTGAGCGGGCTTTTCGACACTACGCACGTAAGATGTCTCGGAAGGTGTTGTTCATAGGCGTCGAAGCTCCGTGATCCGCCATCAAGATCGCGGATTCTACTCACAGTGTCCAGCTGACGAGGTAAGTGATTTCACCACTTGTTTTCCATAGTTTGGATCTATGCGGGATCTAAACTCCCCTTGCCTTTGATAGGAATGGCTGGCGAAGGCCGAACGGATTACCTGACCGGCCCCATTGCCAAAGGACCCAGCGGACGCCCGCCTAACGGGGCTGCTGGTTCCGGCACCCCACGTGGTGCCGGAGAAGAAGGCCAAGAAGATGGCCACGGGGACTCGAAAGAGTTCCCGTTTTCAGGTGCTATCGGATGATGAATCCGAGGCCGACTCCTCCCACCAAGGTGAGGGGGAGAAGAAGAAAGCCTCTCCCAATGGGGAGAAAAGAAAGGAAGGCCTCCCCAACAAGGGAGGCCGAAGGGTCCAAGAAGGAAAAACTCTCCTCCGGACTGCTCACGCCGCCTTGATGTGACGAAGATCGGCATCCAAGGGCCAAGCCCTGGCGAGATCGTAAGTATCCGGACTCCCGAATAACCTCAAGGTTTTTTTCGCCACATAACGCCTTTTCTAATGCCGCGCATACAACCCCCAGTCCGCCCAAGGATGATCTTCCCGTTTCGTCGAGCGGGTCCTTGGGTGCGTCGGATATGGATTCGCTTCCGACTGCCTCCACCCCCCGTGCCGCGGACGACGCCGAGGTGGGATCCCCGAAAAGGACCCACCAGGAGGGGGAGGCCCCGGGGGTGTCGCAGGACACCCTCCCGGACTGTGCACCGGACTCAGCCCCGGAGGCCATAGTGGCTCCGGAGTCCGGCGGGCGACGCCTTCGTAAGAAGGGCAAGACCGAGACGCCGGCTGCCTCCGTCCAACCGGAGGTGCTGGATAATTTGCTGGAGGCGCTCAATGGAGCCTCCATCGAAGAGGAACACCGCACTGTTATGAGTGCGGTGATTCAGAAGGTTCAGCTCGCCATGAGCGGGCTGACCGAAGCCTGCAATAGCCTTCTAACAGGCTTTGAGGTAAGAATTTCAACATATGTAAAATGGTACCACATAGACAGTAGCCCTTGATGCTCGGTTCGGTGTTCGGAAAGAAAAGCCGGACTGAGGATCTTTAAAAAGATAAACGCAGGAGTCATAAAAATATGTCAATATGGGAATGCAGGTTTGTCACGACCTCCGCCAGACCGATCAAGCAGTCAATACTTTGAACAAAAACCTCGAGCGGTTCGAGAACGAGCTCGGCCATGCCAAGAAACAGCTCGAGGAAAAAGAAGGTGAGTAATACCTTATGAAAATTGTACCTTACAGAAAAGGATTTGGTTGCAAGAAAAAATGACAAGGATAACATGGGTATTGTAGGGGCCGCTAACGAGGTGGCGACCCTGAAGGAGGCGGTGGCTGCGGCCGAGCGTAATGCAGCCGCGGAACGCACCGAGCGAGAGAAGCAGGAGGCGCGGGTGGCGGAGGTACAGCAAGAGCTCCGTGATCTCGTGAAACAACATGAGAACTTGGAGCGTGAGTCGAAGACTCGAGAGTCTGAGCTTGCAACGGCTCTTGAGAGTGCCAAAACCGCTAAGGCCGAAGCCTACAAGGCCCTCCAGGAGATTGAAGCGGTGAAGAAAATAGCGGCAGGTAAGGTATTTTTCATGCAGAGTAAGCATGTGAGTGTTAATTACCTGTTGCTTACCCGAATTCAGAGCTCTCCAGGGGCGTTCGCAGAGCTTCCTTGCAGCGTGTCCGATGCTGCCGCATTCTACCGGGCCGAGGAGGGGAGTTCAACGGAGAAGGTCTTCTGGCCTCAGTATGCTGAGGCCGGACATCCGGTGTTTTTAGTGACCAGCTGAAGCAGCTGGTCGAGCTCCACAAGGCGGCCGAACAGGCCATGAAGGGCCTTATAGTTCGGCTGTGGCCTAAGGAGGCCATGCCTGGGAGCTACTTCGGCCTGGTGCGGCGGCTGGTGGATGCGTGCCCGTGGGTTGAAGTTATCAAGCATTCTGCTTGTATCGAGGGTGCCCGTCGGGCCCTTGCCCGCGCAAAGGTGCACTGGGGCAAGATGGATGCCGTGGCTCGTGGACGGACCCGCCACCGTGAGGGCAAGGAGCATCGCACGCCCGAGATGTATTATAAGAGTGTCTTTGAAGGGCGCCCGCACTATTGCGGTGAGTGCTCCAAAGATGTAATATTTGAGTAGACTCGCATTTTGTTATCCTGTGCAATCAAAACTTAGTTCATATGTGCTAAGCAACGCTTGTTAATTTAAAATATTACCTTCGTATGGCTGTTTATCAAATCGAGAGATGGCAAGTCGTCGGCTTCAGCCCCCATGCCACAGTCTTTGGGGTGTTCGGGATAAACTTGAGCCCTCTTGTTCCCATTTATGGGTCCATCTAGGGAGGCGCTCAACACAACGAACAAGGCAACCGGACTTATAATGCTTGAACACTCTCACTTAGCCATAGAATTCTATAATTTTAAATTTTGGCGAAGCCCCTAGTCTTCGAAGGTCAATTTGGGGCGCTATCCACGCCTTGGCCGGACAAGATCCGGCTCCCTCGCTCTAAGCGGCATAAGTCTTTAAGGACTCGCAGAAAACCTCTCGAACAGCGACCGTCTCTCGCCTCATCATGAAGGTCAGTTTTAGCTTTCTCCATCGAGGCGTTAACCCGGCCGAATCGGGCGGAATGGCGGTGGTTCTCCGGTGCTACCTTAGCCGATATAACGGAACGTAAGGTACCAAAACACGGGAGCCGGGCAAACCCAACTATTGACCCAAGACATGATTCGAGCCGATGCATATAGTGCTATAAGTTCGGGTGCCGCACTTGTGAAAGTGTTCGGACTCATCACACCATAACGCGGGAAACATAAGCCCCTGGTGTATATTAGCCGTACCAAAGTGTACGAATGCAACATGTCGTGAATGAACATATGTATGAAAAAGAAAAGCAATTATAAGCAAAAAGGTGCTGCATTGTTTTACTCAATAAGTGCTGCTACAAATGCAGAACGATACAAATAGTGCGATAAGCAAGGTAGGAGATCAAGTTAAACATGTCCCCTTCCAGGGGTAGGCTGCAGATTGGTGTATGAAAATTCTCGTAATGGAGACCACCTGTATATTCGTTGTAGCCTTTATCCTTCCGTGGCTGTTGCATCGTGAGTTCGGCAGGTCTGCTGCCAGACAGGGCTTCTGACAAACGGAGTCCTGTGTTTAAACAGTAAAAGGTAAAAAGAAAAGAAAAAGGAACGACACACTTGAGAGCCCCTTGTGTGGTTGAGCCGCAGTCTGGGTGTATTGTGGTCGTGCCCCCTCCCCATGCCCATGGTATCTTCAGAGCGTAATGGTGTAGCGCGAAGGACCTGCTTTGACGTTCGCAGAGCTGGGTTAGCCGCATCGCCACGCATGCTCGGAACATGCCGTGGTCTTGTTGTAAGTTACTCCGGCGCGCTATTGGTCCGCCGCTTAACGGCCGGATTCGATAATTGCCTTAAGAGGCTGCATTGCACTTCGCCGCGAGAGTTGCTATGTTCCTCCGCGCGGAGGGAACGTTTAGTGTTTTCGTTGACCGTAATGACTCGAGGGCCTCGCATCTTGAGCTTGAGGTATGCGAAAAGCGGCACCGCGTTGAACTTTGCAAACGCTGCACGTCCGAGCAAGGCATGATAACCGCCATGAACGGGACTATGTCGAAGATTAACTCCTCGCCGGAAGTTATCCGGATCCGAAGACCACTTCTAGTGTAATTGAGCCTGTACAATTGGCTTCTACACTGGTATGACGCCTTTAAAGGTCGTTTTGGTAGGTTTAATCTTTGAGGGTCTATGCCCATTTTGCTGCACATCGTATCCTGGTAAAGCAGGTTCAGTTTCTGCCGCCATCCATCGAGGACTCGTTAAGTGAAATCCATCAATGATTGGGTCTAGGACCGGTCGGCAAAATCCGCCATGGCGGATGTCGGTGGGGTGGTCCTTCGGTCAAAAGTGATCGGGCAGGAGGACCATGGATTGAACTTCGGGCAACTGGCTCCATCGCGTAGACATCCTCGAGTGCACGCTTCGCTCCCTTTTGGGTATGTGGGTTGCGTATATCATGTTCACCGTCCGCACTGTGGGGGAAACCCTTCGCCCTCTATTGTTCGGGCGTTGGGTCTGCCCTCGCTATCGCTTATGCAGCCCCTTGTCATTGTTTTCGCAATTAACTTGCTGCCTGCTTGAATACCCAACAGTCCTTGTTGGTGTGGTTAGCTGGCTTTTCCCGGTGCCGTGTAT
Organism: Aegilops bicornis; assembly: GCA_021605145.1. Lineage (NCBI taxonomy): Eukaryota > Viridiplantae > Streptophyta > Magnoliopsida > Poales > Poaceae > Aegilops > Aegilops bicornis. The sequence continues at coordinate 239,421,196 of CM038673.1, read as the reverse complement.
CCGCACAAGCAATCGAATATTCGGTCCAAACCGACGGACCCGGAGTAGTTCGTTTGAATGGCTTTTTCCATCGACCGGTTTAGAGCCTTTGAATCCGGCATTGACCGTCAGATCCTCAATATTGTCGCCGTTAGTGCGGCGTTTGTTTTGTTACCACACGGCTCGCCGCTTTGATCCTTCAAGTCCGGACTGCCAGAATTTTTGCCGAGGTTGTTGCTGCGTGCTAGCCGTGTCCTCACCCGCCAGAAGCGGGTCATGAGTGATGTGAGGGCTGCCATGGATTTCGGCTTTTCCTGTCCTAGGTGCCGGGCAAGCCACTCGTCATGGATGTTATGCTTGAAGGCCGTGAGGGCCTCCGTGACACGGACAATGACGATTTGGTTTTTCTTGGTTAAGAACCGTGTCCAGAATTGTCCGGCCGATTCGTCTCTGCTGCTGAATTATGTGGCTTAGGTCATCGCCGTTCGTGGTCGCACATAAGTGCCCCGGAAGTTATCGAGGAATGCGGCTTCGTGTCCTCCCAACTCCCAATTGACTCTGCTGGCAAGTTGTTGAGCCAATGTCGGGCTGGTCCTTTAAGCTTGAGGGGGAGGTATTTGATGGCGTGAAGATCGTCACCGTGGGCCATGTGGATGTGAAGGAGATAGTCTTCGATCCAAACCGCGGGGTCTGTTGTTCCATCATAGGATTCAATATTGACGGGTTCAAACCCTTCAGGGATTTCATGATCCATTACTTCGTCTGTGAAGCATAGTGGGTGTGCGGCGCCTCTGTACTGGGCGATATCATGACGGAGCTCAAAAGAGCTTGGTCTATTTTGTTCGGCCCAAACCGCCTTATCAGGTCCGGGCGCGACGGTTGTCGCCACGCACTGCGGCGCCCACGCGATCCATAGATCGATCTTGATTGTCTTGCCTTGTCCTCCAATATATCTCGCAGGTCCGGAGTGTTCCCCTTTGGCCAAGTGCTTTTTGAGCGATGCTGGGGTACGGTTCTAGTGGAGGGCCTAGAGGCCTCTCTGTCGCGGCCACGGGGTGGTCGGTCAGCCGTATTGTCTCCTGGTGATGCGGGTTCGTAAGCCTCCTCCTCTAATCGGGGGAGAAGCTTGCGTTTAGGGTAGCTTTTGGAGGGGCGTTCGAGCTCATGCTCTTCAGCCGCGAGGACTTCGGTCCATCTGTCGGCTAGCTGATCCTGATCAGCTCTAAGTTGTTGCTGCTTTTTCTTTAGGCTGTTTGCCGTGTCCATAAGCCTGCGTCTAAAACGCTCTTGTTCGACGGGATTCTCAGGCACGACGAATTCATTGTCGTCGAGGCTTGCTTCGTCTTTGGAGGGAGGAATATAATCCTCTACCTCTTCTTCTGCCGCTCTCTCTTGAGGGCTGGCGTCTTCATCCTCTTGCGATGGATCTTGCTGGAGTGGATTGTCTTCGGCATTGTCCGGTGTATTGTTATCTCCGGTGCCGGAATCTTCATTCTTGCTGTGGCGGGATTTAGAGTGGCGCCGCTGGCGCCGGCGCTTGGGCTGCTTCTTGGAGGGGTCATCCTCCGTTATTCCATCGCCATTCCCATCTTTTGGGATGTCCACCATGTATATGTCGTATGACGAGGTGGCCTTCCAGTGCCTTGTAGGCGCTGGGTCTTGGTCGTCTCCGGCATCGTCGTCCATACCGTCGATGTCTTCGGAGTCGTAGTCTAGCATGCTCGGTTAGGTCGCCGACAGCGGCTACCAAGTGGGTGGTGGGTGGGCGCCGAATTTCTTCGTCGATCAGATCCCAACCTTCCCGACCGCAGTCCGCCAGGGCTCTCCGGATAAAGAGAGAGACTTTAGTGAATTCAGGATGTCGCCAAAAGGCGAGTGCAGAAAGATGTCCGCGGCCGTGAACTCCATAACGGGCGCCCAATCGGATTCGATCGACAAGGGCGCGGAGGGTTCGGAGTCTGGATAGGAGTCCGACACCCTGGAGTCGAGGTCTTCGCAAAGGACAGGGATGGAGTTCGGCTCGATCGCCGTAGAGATTAAAGCCCCCGAGGCGGTGTCCAACCACTCGTCCTCGATCGGGGAATCCGCCCGGATTAAGGGTCGGAGCGGATTCTCGTGCGCCTCCGAGGCACCGCTTGGTTGCGTAGCTAGATCATGCCCATCGAGACAAGGCGGCGCTGCTTGGCTGGGCTCGAATCCGTCGAAGATCAAGTCTCCGCGGATATCGGCCGTATAGTTTAGGCTTCTAAATCGACCGACGGCCCGGCGTAAGCTTTCGATCTGCTCCCGGCGGCTGCTTAATTGCCCGCAGCAAAGCCGCCGAACACACGAAGATCTGTCCGGGAGAAAAGTCTCACCACTGGACCGTGGTCGTTGTTGATGATCAAAGGAGCCATCGGGCCTATCGGCGACGACGCAGAAAATCTCAATGAAAGCACCAATGTCGGTGTCAAACCGCGGATCTCGTAGGGGGTCCCAACTGTGCATCTAGGCGGATGGTAACAGGAGACAAGGGACACGATGTTTTACCTGTGTTCGGGCCCTCTTGATGGAGGTAAAACCCTACGTCCTGCTAGATTAATATTGATGATGTGTGTTACAAGAGTAGATCTACCACGAGATCAAAGAGGCTAAACCCTAGAAACTAGCCTATGGTATGATTGTTGTTCGTCCTACGGACTAAAACCCTCCGGTTTATATAGACACCGGATAGGGTTAGGGTTACACAGAGTCGGTTACAATGGTAGGAGATCTACATATCTCAGATCGCGAAGCTTGCCTTCCACGCCAAGGAAAGTCCCATCCGGACACGGGACGAAGTCTTCAATCTTGTATCTTCATAGTCTTGGAGTCCGACCGATGATGATAGTTCGGCTATCCGGACACCCCCTAGTCCGGAACTCCCTCAATATCCTTCTGCTCCTCGTTGGGTTTGACATCCTTACTTATCGAAAGGACTATGATAGATCCCCTATACTTGTGGGTTATCAAGACTCTTTTTTGGCACCGTTGCCGGGGAGTGAAGCGCCTTTGTTAGGTGGAATTTGGTAAGGAAAAAATTATATTGTGTGCTGAAATTTACTATCACTAGTTACTATGGAACATAATCCTTTGAGGGGCTTGTTCTGGGTATCTTCACCCCGACCAGTAGAGCAAAGAGTTGCTCCTCAACCTACTGAACCTACTGAAAATGTTTACTTTGAAATTCCTTCGGGTATGATAGAGAAACTTCTAGCTAATCCTTTTGCAGGAGATGGAACACTGCATCCCGATTTACACCTAATCTATGTGGATGAAGTTTGTGGATTATTTAAGCTTGCAGGTATGCCCGATGATGTTATCAAGAAGAAGGTATTCCCTTTATCTTTGAAGGGAGAGGCATTGACATGGTATAGGCTATGTGATGATTTGGGATCATGGAACTACAAACGATTGAAATTGGAATTTCATCATAAATTTTATCCTATGCATCTTGTTCATCTTGATCGTAATTATATATATAATTTTCGACCTCACGAAGGAGAAAGCATCGCTCAAGCTTGGGGGAGGCTTAAGTCAATGTTATATTCATGGCCCAATCATGAGCTCTCAAGAGAAATGATTATTGAAAAAAATTATGCTCGGCTCTCTCTCAATAATCGCTCCATGCTCGATACTTCTTGTACTGGCTCTTTTATGATGGAGACTACTGAATTCAAATGGGATTTTGGAAAGAATTAAACGCAACTCTGAAGATTGGGATCTCGACGAAGGTAAGGAGTCAGGTATAACACCTAAGTTTGATTGTGTTAAATCTTTTATGGATACCGATGTTTTTCGTGAATTTAGCACTAAATATGGCCTTGACTATGAGATAGTATCTTGTTTCTATGAATCCTTTTCTACTCATGTTGATCTCCCTATGGAGAAGTGGTTTAAATATAATCCTCCCATTGAAGTAAAAGTAGTTTCACCTATTAAAGTTGAAGAAAAGACTATCACTTATGATGATCCTGTTGTTCCTACTGCTTATGTTGAGAACCCACCTTTCCCTGTTAGAATAAAGGATCATGCTAAAGCTTCAACTATAGTCAACAAAAGTAATATTAGGACACATAAACCCCATAAGCAAGTTAAAGTTGAACCTAAAATTTCTATGGTTAAAGATCTCTTGGCTGATAATATTGATGGGCATGTTATTTACTTCTGTGATGAGACTGCTAGAATTGCTAAACCTGGTGCTAAAGATAAACATAGACCTATGGTAGGCATGCATGTTATTTCTGTTAAAATAGGAGATCATTGTTATCATGGCTTGTGTGATATGGGTGCTAGTGCTAGTGCAATACCTCATTCTTTATACAAAGAAATTATGCATGATATTGCACCTGCTGAGATAGAAGATATCGATGTTACCATTAAGCTTGCCAATAGAGATACTATTTCACCAATTGGGATTGTCAGAGATGTTGAGGTCTTGTGTGGGAAGGTTAAATATCCTGCTGATTTTCTTGTTCTCGGTTCCCCACAAGATACATTTTGTCCCATTATATTTGGTAGACCCTTCTTGAACACTGTTAATGCTAGAATAGACTGCGAAAAGGATGTTGTTAATATTGGTTTGGGTGATATGTCTCATGAGTTTAATTTCGCTAAATTTAGTAAACAACCCCGTGATGAGGAATTGCCTAGTAAAGATGAAATTATTGGTCTTGCTTCTATTGCCGTGCCTCCAAGTGATCCTTTAGAACAATATTTGCTAGACCATGAGAATGATACGTTTATGAATGAAAGAAGGGAAATAGATGAAGTATTCTTTAAACATGGGCCTATTCTGAAACACAACTTGCATGTTGAAATCCTAGGGGATCATCCTCCACCCAAGGGCGTTCCCGTGTTTGAGCTTAAACCATTGCCTGATACTCTTAAATATGCTTATCTTGATGAAAAGAAGATATATCCTGTTATTATTAGTGCTAACCTTTCAGAGCATGAAGAAGAGAAATTATTGAAAACTCTGAAGAAGCACCGTGCTGCTAATGGATATACTCTTGATGATCTTAAGGGCATTAGTCCCACTCTATGTCAACACAAAATAAATTTGGGGAAAGACGCCAAACCAGTTATTGATCACCAACGGCGACTAAATCCTAATATGAAAGAAGTGGTAAGAAAGGAAATATTAAAGCTCCTTGAAGCAGGTATAATTTATCCCGTTGCTGATAGTCAGTGGGTAAGCCCTGTCCATTGTGTCCCTAAGAAGGGAGGTATTACTGTCGTTCCTAATGATAAAGATGAATTGATCCCACAAAGAATTCTTACAGGTTATAGGTGGTAATTGATTTCCGAAAATTAAATAAAGCTACTAAAAAAGATCATTACCCTTTGCCTTTCATTGATCAAATGCTAGAAAGATTATCCAAACATACACATTTTTGCTTTCTAGATGGTTACCCTGGTTTCTCTCAAATACCTGTGTCAGCTGAGGATCAAGAAAAGACCACTTTTACTTGCCCTTTCGGTACCTTTGCTTATAGACGTATGCCTTTTGGTTTATGTAGTGCACCTGCTACCTTTCAAAGATACATGATGGCTATATTCTCTGATTTTTGTGAGAAGATTTGTGAGGTTTTCATGGATGATTTGTTTGTTTATGGATCCTCTTTTGATGATTGCTTGAGAAACCTTGATCGAGTTTTGCAGAGATGTGAAGAAACTGATCTCGTCTTGAATTTGGAGAAATGCCACTTTATGGTTAATGAAGGTATTGTCTTGGGGCATAAAATTTCTGAAAGAGGTATTGTAGTTGACAAAGCTAAAGTTGATGCTATTGAAAAGATGTCGTGTCCCAAGGACATTAAATGTATAAGAAGTTTCCTTCCTCATGTTGGTTTTTATAGGAGGTTCATTAAGGAGTTCTCAAAAATTTCCCGGCCTCTGACTAACCTATTACAAAAAGATATACCTTTTGTCTTTGATGATGATTGTGTGGAAGCATTTGAAATACTTAAGAAAGCATTGATTTCTGCACCTATTGTTCAGCCACCTGATTGGAATTTACCCTTGAAATTATGTGTGATGCTAGTGATTATGTCAGAGGTGATGTTCTAGGACAAAGAGTTGATAAGAAATTAAATGTCATTCAATATGCTAGTAAAACTTTAGACAATGCCCAGAGAAATTATGCTACTACTGAAAAGGAATTCTTAGCAGTTGTATTTGCTTGTGATAAGTTCAGACCTTATATTGCTGATTCTAAAGTAACTATTCACTCTGATCATGCTGCTATTAAATATCTTATGGAAAAGAAAGATGCTAAACCTAGACTTATTAGATGGGTTCTCCTACTACAAGAATTTGATTTGCATATTATTGATAGAAAGGGAGCTGAGAACCCCGTTGCAGACAACTTGTCTAGGTTAGAGAATGTTCTTGATGACCCACTACGTATCGATGATAGCTTTCCTGTTGAAAATTAAATGTTATAAATGCTTCTCGTACTGCTCCATGGTTTGCTGATTATGCTAATTACAATGTTGCTAAATTTATACCACCTAGTTTCACATGCCAGCAAAAGAAAAAGTTTTTCTATGATTTAAGACATTACTTCTGGGATGACCCACACCTCTATAAAGAAGGAGTAGATGGTGTTATTAGACGTTGTATACCTGAGCATGAACAAGAACAGATCCTACGCAAGTGTCACTCTGAAGCTTATGGAGGACACCACGCTCGAGATAGAACTGCACATAAGGTATTGCAATCCGGGTTTTATTAGCCTACTCTCATCAAATATGCCCGTAAGTTTGTATTGTCTTATGATGAATGTCACAGGATCGGTAATATTAGTAGACGTCAAGAAATGCCTATGAATTATTCACTTGTTATTGAACCATTTGTTGGGGCTTTGATTATATGGGACCGTTTCCTTCCTCTAATGGGTATACACATATTTTAGTTGATGTTGATTACGTTACTAAGTGGGTAGAAGCTATTCCAACTAGTAGTGCTAATCATAACACCTCTATTAAGCTGCTTGAAGAAGTTATTTTTCCGAGGTTTGGAGTCCCTAGATATTTAATGACTGATGGTGGTTCACATTTTATTCATGGTGCCTTTCGTAAAATGCTTGCTAAGTATGATGTTAATCATAGAATTGCATCTCCATATCACCCACAGTCTAGTGGTCAAGTAGAATTGAGTAATAGAGAGCTCAACTTAATTTTTCAAAAGACTGTTAATAGATCTAGGAAGAATTGGTCCAAGAAACTTGATGATGCATTATGGGCCTATAGAACTGCATATAAAAATCCTATGGGTATGTCTCCGTATAAAATGGTCTATGGGAAAGCATGTCACTTACCTCTCAAACTAGAACATAAGGCATATTGGGCCATTAAAGAGTTCAATTATGATTTCAAACTTGCCGGTGAGAAGAGGTTATTTGACATTAGCTCACTTGATGAATGGAGAACCGAAGCCTATGAGAATGCCAAACTACTTAAAGAAAAAGTTAAACGATGGCATGACAAAAGGATACAAAAGTGTGAGTTTAATATAGGTGATTATGTGTTGCTATTCAACTCTCATTTAAGATTTTGTGCAGGAAAACTTCTCTCTAAATGGGAATACATAAGAGACACTTTCCAGAATGTTTCAGAGTCCGGAAAGGAATATGTATGTGGTACATTAAGTAAACCAACTCCAAAACAGTTCTAATGGCAATTTTTCTCCGTTTTGGAATATTTAAGAAAATAGGAAAATAATAAGTAGTCCGGGAAGGACACGAGGCGTCCACGAGGGTGGAGGGCGCGCCCTACCCCCTGGGCGTGCCCCCTGCCTCGTGGGCACCTCGTGCGCTCTTCGAACTCTGTTTTCTTGCACGATACTTATTTTGGTCGGTAAAAAATCATTATATAATCTCCCGAGGATTTTGACCACCGTACCACGCAAATATCCTCTGTTTTTGTTTCGAGTTGTTTCTGCCGCAGATTAGAGCAAGATGTCTTGTCAAGAGTCAGTCGGGGAGAGTCGGGTGTCTCATCCGACACCAGGTCCAGGGGCAAACAGCGATGCCTATCACTTTGGGCCCTCAATGCAGGAAGAGATGGAAGCTGACTTAAAAAGGATAGATGCCATGGAGGAGGATCAAGAAGTTACTTCTCGTTTCCGGGCAGGATTCACGATGGGGGAACTACAGAGCTCAGCTATCCCAAACTCGGTCATCCCCTCCAATGTTAAATTTCTCTCTTATGAAAATATGAAAAGGAGTGTTACTTGTTCTCCCGCAGCTATGTAGCATCCATGGGTGCAAGGAGCTTTAACCGTGACGGGTAAGCTCCGTCAGGAAATAATGGATCTTAAGTGGCAAATCAACAAGCTCGAGGAGGAGAATCGTATCCCGAGGGGTATCATAGCCAAGAATATCACATCACCACCCCCGAAGAAAGAGATATAATCACATGGGTATGGGCACTCCCCTTGGCAACTGCCAAGCTTGGGGAAGGTGCCTCGGTATCGTATCGCCATCACACTCCTATCTTCACCGTTTTTCTTAGTTCGATCCTTTTGGTAATATCTTGATCGAGTAGAATAAATTTTTAGTATGATTTAGTTTTGAGTTTTGCTTCTTCGTCCTTCTATGTAATCGAGTCCGTGAGCTATATATAATAAAGATTAGTGTTGAGTCAAGGCCTTGATTATCTTGGTATGATCGTGAGGTAATTGAAGAAAAAGAAAGAATAAAAAAAAGTAAAGAGATCATATTGATCTTATGGAGAGTAATGACTTCACATATAAAGAGTATGATGATTAAAAGTTGTTGAGAGTTGACAAACTTAGTTTTGGTCATCGGTACAATTAATAGGAAGTAGTAAAGAAAGAGAGGTTTTCACATATAAATATACTATCTTGGACATCTTTTATGATTGTGAGCACTCATTAAAGTATGACATGCTAAAGAGTTGATGTTGGACAAGGAAGACAACATAATGGGTTATGTTTTCTTATATCCGAAATAAAGTATATTGTCATGGATCATCCAACATGTTCAGCTTGCCTTTCCCCTCATGCTAGCCATATTCTTTGCACCAAGTAGAGATACTATTTGTGCTTCCGAATACCTTTAAACCCAGTTTTGCCATGAGAGTCCAACATATCTACCTATGGATTGAGTAAGATCCTTATAGTAAGTTTTCATCGTTGCATGCAATAAAAATTGCTCTCTAAATATGTATGACTTATTAGTGTGGCGGAAATAAGCTTTATACGATCTTGTGATGTGGAAGAAATAAAAGCGACGGACTGCATAATAAAGGTCCACATCACAAGTTGCAATATAAAGTGACGTTCTTTTGCATTAAGATTTCATGCATCCAACCATAAAATCACATGACAACCTCTGCTTCCCTCTGCGAAGGGCCTATCTTTTACTTTTTTTCTTATTCCTTATGCAAGATTCATGGTAATATTCACCTCTCCTTTTTATATTTTATCCTTTGGCAAGCACATTGTGTTGGAGAGTTCCTGATATATATATGTATCCAATTGGATGTAAGTTAGCATGAAGAATTATTGTTGACATTACCCTTGAGGTAAAAGGTTGGGAGGCAACACTATAAGCCCCTATCTTTCTCTCTGTCCGATTGAAACTCCATACCCATAAGTATGGCGTGAGTGTTAGCAATTATGAAAGACTAAATGATAGTTGAGTATGTGGACCTGCTAAAAAGCTCGTATATTGACTCTTTCCGATGTTATGATAAATTGCAATTGCTTCAATGACTGAGATTATAGTTTGTTGGTTCTCAATGAAGTTTCTGATTCATACTTGATGTTGTGAATAGATTATTACTTGAGCATAAGAAATAATATGACAATATCCATATATGTTGTTGTTATAAGAATGATCATGATGCCCTCATGTCTGTATTTTATTTTATCGACACCTGTATCTCTAAACATGTGGACATATTTATTGTTATCGGCTTCCGCTTGAGGACAAGCGAGGTCTAAGCTTGGGGGAGTTGATACGTCCATTTGTCATCATGCTTTTACATTGATATTTATTGCATTATGGGCTGCTATTACACGTTATGTCACAATACTTATGCCTATTCTCTCTTATTTTACAAGGTTTACATGAAGAGGGAGAATGTCGACAGCTGGAATTCTGGGCTGGAAAAGGAGCAAATATTAGAGACCTATTCTGCACAGCTCCAAAAGTCCTGAAACTTCACGGAAGTTATTTTTGGAATTAATAAAAAATACTGGCAAAAGAATCCACCAGAGGGGGCCCACACCCTGGCCACGAGGGTGGGGGGGCGCGCCCTACCCCCCTGGGCATGCCCCCTGCCTCGTGGGCCCCCTAGCAGGCCTCCGGTGCCCATCTTCTGCTATATGAACCCTTTCGTCCGAGAAAAAATCATAAGCAAGCTTTCGGGAAGAAACTCCGCCGCCACGAGGCGGAACCTTGGCGGAACCAATCTAGGGCTCCGGCAGAGCTGTTCTGCAGGGGAAACTTCCCTCCGGGAGGGGGAAATCATCGCCATCGTCATCACCAACAATCCACTCATTGGGAGGGGGTCAATCTCCATCAACATCCTCACCAGCACCATCTCTTCTCAAACCCTAGTTCATCTCTTGTATCCAATCTTTGTCCCAAAGCCTCAGATTGGTACCTGTGGGTTGCTAGTAGTGTTGATTACTCCTTGTAGTTGATGCTAGTTGGTTTATTTGGTGGAAGAACATATGTTCAGATCCATTATTCATATTAATACCCTCTTATTATGAACATGAATATGATTTGTGAGTTGTTACGCTTGTTCCCGAGGACATGGGAGAAGTCTTGCTATAAGTAGTCATGTGAATTTGGTATTCGTTCGATATTTTGATGAGATGTATGTTGTCTTTCCTCTAGTGGTGTTATGTGAATGTCGACTACATGACACTTCACCATTGTTTGGGCCTAGAGGAAGGCATTGGGAAGTAATAAGTAGATGATAGGTTGCTAGAGTGACAGAAGCTTAAACACTAGTTTATGAGTTGCTTCGTAAGGGGCTGATTTGGATCCATATGTTTCATGCTATGGTTAGGTTTACCTTAATATTTCTCTTGTAGTTGCGGATGCTTGCAATAGGGGTTAATCATAAGTGGGATGATTGTCCAAGAAAGGGCAGCACCCAAGCACCGGTCCACCCACATACCAAATTATCAAAGTAACGAGCGCGAATCATATGAACGTGATGAAAACTAGCTTGACGATAATTCCCATGTGTCCCCGGGAGCGCTTTTCTCTATATAAGAGTTTGTCCAGGCTTGTCCTTTGCTACAAAAAGGATTGGGCCATCTTGCTGCACCTTATTTATTTTCATTACTTGTTACCCGTTACAAATTACCTTATCACAAAACTATCTGTTACCGATAATTTCAGTGCTCGTAGAGATTACCTTACTGAAAACCGCTTATCATTTCCTTCTGCTCCTCGTTGGGTTCGACACTCTTACTTATCGAAAGGACTACGACAGATCCCCTATACTTGTGGGTTATCACACCCCTCTCCACATTTGCAAATAAGGCCTTCCCTCGTTCATCCTTTTCTCTCACAAGATAAAGTACTCATATAAGTGCATCTTGATGTTCCATGAAACACATGGGCATCTTGATAGTAAATCACATGTGTGAATTAAATCATAAGATCCTGATTACTTAGATAACATGTATGTGAATTATGTCATGCGATCCTATTTAGTTATTCATCATATTTTTGAATTATGTTATGCTATGCTATCCAGTTTAGATAGACATCATATATGTGAAATTATGTCATGCCATCCATTTTAGTTAAACAATATACATGTCAACTATTTCATGCCCTCTTTTTTTCCACACTATCTATTGCATTTGTCTCTCATACAATGTCTGTACATTCAACTATGTTTTCTGTTTATCAGCCATTTGAATTGGAGCGGGTGATGCCAGTATCTATTGGAGTAAAAACACGGTCTTCAAATAAAACTGTGCTACCTCTTGGTGGAGATAGCACCCTGGTTGTACATGCACGAGAACCAGCCCTACCACACATAACCCAAACTCGCGCAGATTGTACCCCTACTGCGATGGACAGAGAACCAGCTTCACCCAATCTAACCCCAACCCCAAATGATAGTAACTCAGCCTCTGTTGACACAGAACCATCTCCACCACAGAGCTCCCAAACAAGAGCAGTTAGTAAGGCAGCTCCAGTGCCCAAAGGGCCAGTACTACCACGGCGAACCCCAACTCTACCAGTTAGTATGCCTATTCCTGTGGAGGAAGCACAACCAGCCAGTCATAGTTTAGCATCTATCGCATTTGATGTTGTTAAATCATGTGCGTGTATCTTCCCATCTTGGAAATATTATACTGAAGACGAAGGAAAATGCCAGTTGCAGGTGTTTGTCCAGGAGTTATGTGTAAGTAATGTTATTCATGGAAATTACTTTGCTTTGTCCCATACATTCTACCTCCATGATGGTTATAATACAGCAAATTTTCCCATTTTTCTCTATAGAGAAGGACCGATTTGGAAACTCAGGATGAGGTAACCTGTGCTAATACCTCTGCTATCTTCAAGAATGCTTAGTAGCAATATCGAAATTACCTGAAGAAAACATACTTCACCGGCAAAGAAACTCATCAAATTCCCTTTATGTTCTCCTCGAGACACATTTATCGGACGATGATCGGGAACGCCTTTGTTCTCAGATCGTCCCGAACCAAGAATGTGGTAAGGTCTATGAGCTCATTTTCTATTTTAAGTACTATATTATTGCGTCTTACTATATTTTGTTCATGTAGAACAAGTGCTTAAACCTGAAGAACAATTGTTCTAACTTAACATTCCATTGCTATCGTGCATACTGCTTTGCTCTTGTATCACTATATTTATTCATACAAACTTAATTTTTAAATTGAAGGATCCAATCGAAACTCCAATGGCACAGCAGGTATGTTCACGCATGTTTCTTTAACAGGTTTGCTCTTATCAATAGCTCTGTTGATTTCAATTGAAATTGTGTATACAGTTGACTTCTTATATCATGCACATTACTAGCATCACAACAGAGCCAATAGTGTTGTTGTACATGTAGACCCGTGGTACCCATCTGAAATCTTGTTGTACCGTGTAGTTTCCCACGCTTTGTATTCTTCCACTGCTACTTTGTCTTGAACTGATATGATTTGAACCGTGTCTCTATTTTGATTTGGCAAGACAATGCAGTGACCATATAGGACACAGATATATGTTTGTTTGATGCTTTTATTATGTACTAGTACTTGGCAATAGAAGACTTGGTAGTTTAATCCTGTCCACCTTACTAATGAACTGGTTCACCGAAATGAGTTTCATATACTAGTACATGCTAAACCTGTTATGTTTCGCTTGTTTCTTATTTTAGAATGTCGATGTAATATTGGGGAAGAGTGCCTTATTAAGCAATGGTAAAGGAAGTAATGCAGATAAGGTTCAGGATAGTGAGACATCCTTGTTGGTCTCTAACAAAGCTGATAAAACAACTAAGGAAGACTATCTTGAAGACAGTGAGGCAACCCCCAAGTCATGTCTTGGTTTAGTGGTCGAGTTACTGGCCACAACCGCTTGGACAAGCTATTCAAACTCACTGTCTGAATCAGTTCGGTTTCTTGAGTCTAAACTACAAGCTGAAAGACATCGATCAGCTGTGCTGCGACAAGAAGCGTATGGACTGGAAGTCCTCGGAGCATTCAGATGCATACTTTCTCGTGCAACAACAAGCGTTGGAGGATTTCAGCGCCAAACAAGACAAAGCTAATAAGCTTGCTAAGCTTATTGCCAAAGCATGGTGGATACCTGTGATAACGCTTCTTGAGATCCTCCAAGTTGTTTCAGCTTATGCTCTAGTTTTGCTACTGCGTTTATTTGCAATCGATGCCAATTTTGACAGCCAAAGGTATGTAATATGCTGCTTTGTTCCCTATATTTGCAATCGGTGGCGAACTTTGATGCCCAGTGGATGTAATATGTGTCATAGCTGTAATAGCCTAGCGTTAGTTGCTTGCTTATTTATTTCCTTATTGTCTTTGTTTAGTTGTTTGCTTGTAGTCACTGCAGTTCTTTTTCCACGTTTTTCTAGTGGCCACAATAACCTATTTTTGGTAACTAGGCCACAATAATCATGGCAACACACGGATTGTTGTAACCATGGGCCTCCCGCGGGCCGTAGGATCCATGGGACATCTATGGGCCGTAGGATCCATGGGCCTTCTACGGGCCGTAGGATCCATGGGCCTTCTACGGGTTGTAGGATCCATGGGCCTTCTACGGGCCGTAGGATCCATGGGCCTTCTATGGGCCGTAGGACCGATGGACTTTCTACGGGCAGTAGGATCCATTGGTCTTCTACGGGCCGTAGGATCCATGGGCCTTGTACAGGGCGTATCATCATTTTTCCAAACATGGGCCATACTATTTGTGGACCATAATGGGCCGTTAATAGGCCGTATTTGATAACACTATGAAAACAGCCCAATGGGTTAACGGTTTACAAACAGGCCGAATGTAATCACGGGCTGAATATGGCACACAAACGGAACAGGCCAGTAACGAACCGTAACTAACCGAATTCTGGAAATGAGCCCAAGAATAAATGGGCCCTTAGAAGGCCAAAAGTTAACACGGGCTGGAAACGGCCGACGGAATAATGGGCCATTAAAGGGTACAAAGTGATACACTATTCATTATGTGACAGTTTCATTTCGGGGCTTTAATGGGCCCAGAGTTACGAAGGGCCTCATATGGGCCGAAAGACATCATGGGCCATACATGGGCCGGAAGTTACAATGGGCTGGAATCATATTGGACGGCCCAGATGAAGCTACTGGGCTTAATTCCGATAGACTGTAACGGGCTGGGAGTTAGCGGGTCGTAAATGGGAGATATACGAACAGGCTGTTAACAGGCTTCCTGTGGGCCGGCCCATTACCTTTTGACCACGTCAAACGAGCCGCCCTTTTCACTGGGATGGGCCTCTGTTGGGCCGTGCCATGTGTCGATGTATCATAGGCGCCTCCTGTCCAATGAGTGGATGACATCTGTCCCAACGGTGAGCCAACACGTGTTTCCTCTGGCCAATGAGAATTTTACACGTGGAAAATCCCCATTGGTCCGGGCTGTTAACGGGTTACCGGATAAAAAACCGGACCCGGTAGCTTAACGGCAACCTGTTACGGTGGATGCCACGTGTCGGTCACCCTTGACGAAAGCACTTCTATGACGCATGATTTATCGTCATGGAAGTGGACACTTCCGTGATGATAATTTTGGTAATGTCATGGAACACTTCTACGACAGCACGGTTATGACTATCTGGATTCTGTCATAAAATCGTCATGGATGTACATGCATGACAGAAAACGTGACCTACTATGACAAACACGTATCATCACGGAAGTGTATTTTTTTGTAGTGCAAGGTTTCATGTGTTTCTGATCTTTTTTTAATTTTTTGGAATTTAAATGCCATGGCACTCCATGCTTAATTGTGTCATAGACGTTAGACCAATATGTTGGAAAATTCCTTCCAATTTACTGCACATGGAATTAAATCACACACAAGTACACAAAATATGATTTTTCAAACCGTTATGGTTAGCTGTTCATGTACATGTAGTGCCAATTTCAATTACGGTCATTAAATGGCTAGAAAATCACTTAAATGTCTAGAACTGTCAAATAACCCCTAAAATTTTCCAAATTTTGACATGACAGTTGTATTAGTACTACAAATTTTCTCGTACATTTAAAACACCATCCGTTGCCACTTTACTCCAAATTTATCTTTCACAGCTAATAAAAAATATCTACAACATCACACACATACGTTTTTTAGGAACTATTTGCGATGAAAATTTCTGGGTCTATTCAAGTCTTCCTCCTTAAGCTTCGGCGGCTTGTTTGCTCCAGTGCCGGCAACCCCCGAATCCACGAATCCCGATCCCCATTCCCGCACCCTCTTCTTGCAAAGATGACGCCGTGTAAACGCTTGTTGACGCCCCCCCCCCCCCCCCGAGCGCCACCGACTACACCAACAGCGTGGTCGCCTACGCCGAGAGTGCCGCCGCATCCGCATTAAGCGCGGCCACTTCTGCCGACAGGGCGGCTGCGGCAGCTGACAGGGCAGCTGCAGCAGCCGAGACGGCTGCAGCTGCTGCTGCGACGGCGGCTGCAAACACCGAGAGCGCTCAAGCTGTCGTCCGTGCCGCCGATGTCCCCCTGTCCCGGGTCAAGGTCATCCACGCCAAGATATTCCATGCCACCTCGGAATCCAGCATGCAACCCATGTCTGAAAAGGCGGCGGTGTCCATGCAGCACCTGCTTCCTCATGAGGTTGCCGAGCGGGAGATGGAAATGTAGGAGGCGGTGGAGATCGAGGAGCGCCGGGAGGAGGAGTTGCGTGTAGCTAAGGTCAAGATAGAGAAGAGTCTGTCCGTTGAGGAATCAGCGGTGGAGTACCAATGCGAGCTCTGGCGCAGCCACTACTACGAGTACTACAACCTTGAAGGCGGCGCCCAGGGCGAGAATGAGGACGAGGACGAGGGCGCGGTCGACTTCAGTAGGGGCACGCGGAGTCCACCAACAGCGGCATGTCGCCAGGACAAATCATCGATGTCTCATCTCACACCGGCGATGCATAGGCCTGCGTAGCAGAGGATTTGTTAAAAGTATGCATACTTAGGCTTTGTTTTTAATGCTAGTCTTTTGTTAGAGCAATGTTTAGGTCAAGTAGCTCTATTTAATTACTAAAATTGCTCGATTCAGTATGTGTAGTCTGTCTATTGTACGCTCTTTTGTGTGCCCAAATTAGCAAGCGATGTTAAATCATGCAATGACGTACCCGGGGAAATTTCCACCAAAATTTGAATTATCAAACTCATCCCATGCGCGTAAAGCAGGAGAATCGTTTGCGACGCACACAATCGTTCAAAGTGAACGGTGTCTAGCGGCACCGCACGCAAAGTTTCCCTCCACATTTCCAAAAAAATTCGCCCACCGCCAATATATCTACCCCCACCCCCTCCCGCCTTCCCCACCCCCTTTTCTCCCCGACCACAAGTCGCATTTCCCCTGTTTCCTCCTTCCTTCCTTCCTTCCTTCCTTCCTTCCTTCCTTCCTTCCTTCCTAAGCTATAGCCGCTTGCTCGCTTGCTTCCTCGCTCTCACCGTCTCGCATCCTAGCACCGGGGTCGCCATGGTCTTCTTCAAAGACCTCTCTAGTGGTTCCTCTCAAGGAAATATGCCCTAGTGGCAATAATAAAGTTATTATTTATTTCCTTATTTCATGATAAATGTTTATTATTCATGCTAGAATTGTAGTAACCGGAAACATAATACATGTGTGAATACATAGACAAACAGAGTGTCCCTAGTATGCCTCTACTTGACTAGCTCGTTGATCAAAGATGGTTATGTTTCCTAACCATAGCATTGAGTTGTCATTTGATAAACGGGGTCACATCATTAGAGAATGATGTGATTGACATGACCCATTCCGTTAGCTTAGCACTTGATCATTTAGTATATTGCTATTGCTTTCGCCATGACTTATACATGTTCCTATGACTATGAGATTATGCAACTCCCGAATACCGGAGGAACACTTTGTGTGCTACCAAACGTCACAACGTAACTGGGTGATTATAAAGGTGCTCTACAGGTGTCTCCGAAGGTACCTCTTGAGTTGGCATAGATCGAGATTAGGATTTGTCACTCCGATTGTCGGAGAGGTATCTCTGGGCCCTCTCGGTAATGCACATCAAATAAGCCTTGCAAGCAATGCAACTAATGAGTTAGTTGCGGGATGATTTATTACCGAACGAGTAAAGAGACTTTCCGGTAACAAGATTGAACTAGGTATTGAGATACCGACGATTGAATCTCAGGCAAGTAACGTACCGATGACAAAGGGAACAACGTATGTTGTTATGCGGTTTGACCGATAAAGATCTTCGTAGAATATGTGGGAGCCTATATGAGCATCCGGGTTCCGCTGTTGGTTATTGACCGGAGACGTGTCTCGGTCATGTCTCATAGTTCTCGAACCCGTAGGGTCCGCACGCTTAAAGTTCGGTGACGATCGGTATTATGAGTTTTTGTGTTTTGATGTAACGAAGGTAGTTCGGAGTCCCGGATATGATCACGGACATGACAAGGAGTCTCGAAATGGTCGAGGTGTAAAGATCGACATATTGGACGACTATGTTCGGATACTGAAACTGTTGCGGGAGGTTTCGGACATATACCGGACTATCGGGGGGTTACCGGAACCCCCCGGGGAGTATATTGGGCCTAATGGGCCCTAGTGGGAAAAAAAGGAGGGGCGGCCAGGGCAGCCGCGCACCCCCTCCCCTTCTAGTCCAAATTGGACAAGGAGGGGGCGGCGCCCTCCTTTCCTTCTCTCCTTCTCTCCCTTCCTTCTCCTCTCCTACTCCTACTTGGAAGGGGGGAGTCCTACTCCCGGTGGGAGTAGGACTCCTCATGGGGCGCGCCAGAGGAGGCTGACCCGCTCCCCCTCCTCCACTCCTTTATATATGGGGAGGGGGGCACCACTTGGAGACACAACAATTGATGATTGATCTCTTAGCCGTGTGCGGTGCCCCCCTCCACCATAATTCACCTCGATAATATCATACCGGTGCTTAGGAGAGCCCTGCATCGGTAGCATCATCATCACCGTCATCACACCATCGTGCTGACGAAACTCTCCGGCGAAGCTCTACTGGATCGTGAGTTCGCGGGACGTCTCCGAGCTGAATGTGCGCAGAACACGGAGGTACCGTACGTTCGGTATTGAGGATCGGTCGATCGTGAAGACGTACGACTACATCAAGCGCATTGTCATAACGCTTCCGCTTTCGGTCTACGAGGGTACCTGGACACACTCTCCCCTCTCGTTGCTATGCATCACCATGATCTTGCGTGTGCGTAGGAATTTTTTTGAAATTACTATGTTCCCCAACAGTGGCATCAGAGTTAGGTTTATGCGTAGATGTTATATGCACGAGTAGAACACAAGTGAGTTGTGGGCGATACAAGTCATATTGCTTACCAGCATGTCATACTTTGACTCGGCGGTATTGTTGGATGAACCGGCCCGGACCGACATTACGCGTACGCTTACGCGAGACAAGTTCTACCGACGTGCTTCGCACACAGGTGGCTGGCGGGTGTCAGTTTCTTCAACTTTAGTTGAATCGAGTGTGGCTACACCCGGTCCTTGTAAAGGTTAAAACAACACTAACTTGACTAACTATCATTGTGCTTTTGATGCGTAGGTAAGAACAGTTCTTGCTCAGCCCGTAGCAACCACGTAAAACTTGCAACAACAAAGTAGAGGACGTCTAACTTGTTTTTGCAGGGCATGTTGTGATGTGATATGGTCAAGACATGATACTAAATTTTATTGTATGAGATGTACATGTTTTGTAACAGAGTTGTCGCTTTATTCTGTGGTTGTCGCTTTATTGTATGTAATGCAATCGCCCTGTAATTGCTTTACTTTATCACTATGCGGTAGCGATAGTCACAGAAGCAATAATTGGCGAGACGACAACGATGCTACGATGGAGATCAAGGTGTCGCGCCGGTGACGATGGTGATCATGACGGTGCTTCGGAAATGGGGATCATAGGCACAAGATGATGATGGCCATATCATATCACTTATATTGATTGCATGTGATGTTTATCCTTTATGCATCTTATTCTGCTTGATTGACGGTAGCATTATAAGATGATCTCTCACTAAATTTCAAGGTACAAGTGTTCTCCCTGAGTATGCACCGTTGCCAAAGTTCGTCGTGCTGAAACACCACGTGATGATCGGGTGTGATAAGCTCTATGTTCACATACAACAGGTGCTAGTCAGTTTTGCACACGCAGAAATACTCGGGTTAAACTTAACGAGCCTAGCATATGCAGATATGGCCTCGGAACACTGAGACTGAAAGGTCGAGCGTGAATCATATAGTAGATATGATCAACATACTGATGTTCACCATTGAAAACTACTCCATTTCACGTGATGATCGGTCATGGTTTAGTTGATTTGGATCACGTGATCACTTAGATGATTAGAGGGATGTCTATCTAAGTGGGAGTTCTAAAATATGATTAATTGAACTTTAATTTATCACGAACTTAGTACCTGATAGTATTTTGCTTGTCTATGTTGTTGTAGATAGATGGCCCGTGTTGTTGTTCCATTGAATTTTAATGTGTTCCTTGAGAAAGCAAAGTTGAAAGATGATGGTAGAAATTATACGGACTGGGTTCATAACTTGAGGATTATCCTCATTGCTGCACAGAAGAATTACGTCCTGGAAGCACCGCTAGCTGCCAAACCTGCTGCAGGAGCTGAACCAGATGTTATGAACGTCTGGCAAAGCAAAGCTGATGACTACTCGATAGTTCAGTGTGCCATGCTTTACGGCCTAGAACCGGGACTTCAACGACGTTTTGAACGTCATGGAGCATATGAGATGGTCCAGGAGTTGAAGTTAATATTTTAAGCAAATGCCCGGATTGAGAGATATTAAGTCTCCAATAAGTTCTATAGCTGTAAGATGGAGGAGAATAGTTCTGTCAGTGAACATATACTCAGAATGTCTAGGTATAACAATCACTTGATTCAACTGGGACTTAATCTTCCGGATGATAGTGTCATTGACAGAATTCTTCAATCACTGTCACCAAGCTACAAGAGCTTAAGACAATTCTCGAGCTCTTCGCGATGCTAAAGGCTGCGGAGGTAGAAATCAAAAAGGAGCATCAAGTGTTGATGGTCAACAAGACCACCAGTTTGAAGAAAAAGGGTAAAGGGAAGAAGAAGGGGAACTTTAAGAAGAACGGCAAACAAGTTGTTGCTCACGAGAAGAAACCCAAGTCTGGACCTAAGCCTAAGACTGAGTGCTTCTACTGCAAACAGAATCGTCACTGGAAGCGGAACTGCCCTAAGTATTTGGTGGATAAGAAGGATGGCAAGGTGAACAAAGGTATATGTGATATACATGTTATTGATGCGTACCTTACTAAAGCTCGCAGTAGCACCTGGGTATTTGATATGGGTTCTGTTGCTAATATTTGCAACTCGAAACAGGGACTATGGATTAAGCGAAGATTAGCTAAGGACGAGGTGACGATGCGCGTGGGAAATGGTTCCAAAGTCTATGTGATCGCCGTCGGCACGCTACCTCTACATCTACCTTTGGGATTAGTTTTAGACCTGAATAATTGTTATTTGGTGCCAGCGTTGAGCATGAACATTATATCTAGATCTTATTTGATGCGAGACGGTTATTAATTTAAATCAGAGAATAATGGTTGTTCTATTTATCTGAGTAATATCTTTTATGGTCATGCACCCTTGAAGAGTGGTCTATTTTTATTGAATCTAGATAGTAGTAATACACATATTCATAATGTTGAAATCAAAAGATGCAGAGTTGATAATGATAGTACAACTTATTTGTGGCACTGCTGTTTGGGCCATATTGGTGTAAAGCGCATGAAGAAACTCCAACTGATGGACTTTTGGAATCACTTGATTATGAATCACTTGGTACTTGCGAACCATCCCTCATGGGCAAGATGACTAAAACGCCATTCTCCGGAACAATGGAGCGAGCAACAGATTTGTTGGAAATCATACATACTGATGTATGTTGTCCGATGAATATTGAGGCTCACAAGGGTATCAAGTTATTTTCTCACCTTCACAGATGATTTGAGCAGATATGGGTATATCTACTTAATGAAACGTAAGTCTGAAACATTTGAAAAGTTCAATGAATTTCAGAGTGAAGTGGAAAATCATCATAAGAAGAAAATAAAGTTTCTACGATCTGATCATGGAGGAGAATATTTGAGTTACGAGTTTGGTCTTCATTTGAAACAATGCGGAATAGTTTCGCAACTCACGCCACCCGGAACACCACAACATAATGGTGTGTCCAAACGTCGTAATATGGTGCGATCTATGATGTCTCTTACCAGTTTAGCACTATCGTTTTGGGGTTATGCTTTAGAGACAACTGCATTCACGTTAAATAGGGCACCATCTAAATACGTTGAGATGATGCCTTATGAATTATGGTTTGGCTAGAAACCAAAGTTGTCGTTACTTAAAGTTTGGAGCTGTGATGCTTATTGAAAAAGCTTCAACCTGATAAGATCGAACCCAAATCGGAGAAATGTGTCTTCATAGGATATCCAAAGGAGACTGTTGGGTACACCTTGTATCACAGATCCGAAGGCAAGACATTTGTTGCTAAGAATGGATCCTTTCTAGAGAAGGAGTTTCTCTCGAAAGAAGTGAGTGGGAGGAAAGTAGAACTTGATGAGGTAACTGTCGGTGTCAAAACCGGCGGATCTCGGGTAGGGGGTCCCGAATCGTAAGGCCTAGGCGGATGGTAATAGGAGACAAGGGACACGATATTTTACCTGTGTTCGGGCCCTCTCGATAGAGGTAAAACCCTACGCCCCTGCTAGATTAATATTGATGATGTGTGTTACAAGAGTAGATCTACCACGAGATCAAAGAGGCTAAATCCTAGAAGCTAGCCTATGGTATGATTGTTGTTCGTCCCCACGGACTAAAACCCTCCGGTTTATATAGACACCGGATAGGGTTAGGGTTACAGAGTCGGTTACAATGGTAGGAGATCTACATATCCAGACGCCAAGCTTGCCTTCCACGCCAAGGAAAGTCCCATCCGGACACGGGACGTAAGTCTTCAATCTTGTATCTTCATATTCTTGGAGTCGGGCCGATGATGATAGTTCGCTATCCGGACACCCCTAGTCCGAACTCCTCAAGAGACCCTGAACCAGGCTTCAATGACGACGAGTCCGGGCGCGCATGTTGTCTTCGGCATTGCAAGGAGGGTTCTCCTTCAGTCTTCATGTTCCCGCTTAATAGTGTCCGCTTCTTTATAAATGTTGCGCTCCTTGGCTTCTACGCCCAATAATGGCCTTCTTCCACGTGTCGCATTTAATGCGAAAGGATGGGATATTTTTACATTTTACCCCTAGTCAGGCGTAACGAGCCGCCTACAAGAGAGGCGAGGATCTAGATCCAGCTCACACCATCCTCCATCCGCAAGTTCTCATCAAGCGCCTCGACAAAAATCCATTCCATCATGGATAGCCGACGCTGCTCCTCCTCTCGCTCCCAGCCCTAAGCCGTGAGATTGGGAAGATGCTTAGTTCCACATAGCGAGCTAGTGGTGCTTCAAACCGAGGGATATCTTCCCCAGCTTTCATGGTTCCGGTTCGAGCCGGACTGCCACCTACAAGGGTGGGAAGCAAAGGAGAGCGCCCCCAACCCTTCCAAAGGGGAGCGGGTATGCTTCGGCCCCCCTATCTAATAAGGGGACTCGGATTTCCCATACATCCCTTTCTCCGGGCTCCTAGAGTTCTACGGACTCCCACTTCACCACCTCACGCCCGCCTCCATTTTGCACATCGCGGGCTTCGTAGCTTTTTATGAAGCTGTTCTTGGGCATCGAGCCCCATTTTGCCCTGTGGAAGAGATTGTTTTGTCTCTGCACTTCGCCTGGCGAGGGGTCGATATACCAAGTGAGCGGAGCCGAATATGGCGACGCCGGACTGGATATCTATCCGCAACTCAAGAAGGCGTCCAAGACTGGCCTTTGGAATGGTTCTACATGGAGGACGCCCTGCCGGATCCAGTCCGGATCGGCCTCCCGGAGTTCAACAATGCTCCCTTGAAGAAACGCCTGAGTTGGCGCCATGAGCCCTCAACGGGAAGATGACAGAGCGCCCATTATCTCGATGGGCCGGATTAGGTTATCGCCCATTCCGGATTGACCATGATTGGAGTCATGGCCACGTGCATTACGCGAGGGTGCAGCCACTCCAATATAGGGGCCACCCTATGTGGGATTTCAACGGGAAGATGACGCCACCCGTCATGGCCGCAAAGGGCTAGGCTCGGTAGCCGATCTGGCAAAGATCATGTCCGGCTTGTACAAGGGAGAGGAGGAGGACTTCCTCCGCAAGAATCCGTTGAATGGATTTTCTATGCATAACCCTTGGAGCTGGGTAAGCGGATATTCATCTACCCGATCCATACCTTTTTGTAAAGTCAAGTATCTTACTCATTATTTCGACGCAGAGCTGCGCCGGACGTGGAGGGCATATGAAGCCTAGCTCCACGCATCGAGGATCCGGAACGATCCCTTGATCCGGCCTCCGAAGAGGATCCGGACATAAAGGTGGAGCTGATTGACGGGGTGTTCCACCAACGTAGCATAGACAATGCCCTAGTCGCCATTACGGCTAACTACCCCAGTTTGTTTTCGGCATCCCAGGTGACTACGACCGAGGTCTTGAAACCATCATTTGATCCGCGCTCAATTCTGACCATCCCATGCTGATGGTGTATCGCAGGATGTGCCTTTAAGGCAGGAAGCCAACTCACAAGCGGTGACCAACAAGGATCGATTCTTCGTGACGCTGTTTCTCCCCGGAGGCATTAAATGCCTTTAAAGCGGAAACGCGCACCTCCGCAAGCCGCTCAAGATGGGTTAGCCAGAGCCACGGAGCAGATGTGAAAGACATACGGGTAAGTAATTTTAATAGTTATATATGCCAAGAGTCTCGACATAAAATAGTTGAAATAACTGATTTAAGGATCAATTATTATGCAGGGTCTTATGGAGAAGAATACCCAGCTGTCCCAGAGCTCCAACAAAGGTAAGGCCCAACTTGAAGTCAAGATCAAGCCGCCACACGGGAGCCATAGAGACCCTCACTGGTAAGACGACTTTTAAAAGATAATTATTTAGCAAAGTGTGGCGTGAATCGACAATAATATTGCAGAGGGCGCCGGACTAGATCCCGACAAGCAACCATCTGCGTCAGCCTAAAGGTCAAGGCGAGAGGGTGCTTATGAAGGTGCAGCAGAGAGAAACAAGCTCCAAGATGCCCACACCCAGCAAGGAGAAGAGCTGAAAGGTGTTCGGGCCCAAATTGTCTGCCCGTGAAGGAGAATCAGCGGCTTCGTCAGCGGCATTTATAGTCAAGGCTTGAACGAATTCCTTTGAAAATAAGAATTCATGAGGAAGACGATTGATGTAAATATGTCTTTAGGTGTGCTCACGGTTCGCCCGGGCGGAGGAAATGCTCGAGTCAATGGGTGACCAACTTTCCGAGCTAGTTCAATTGCTCGAACGTGTTCGGCAAAGCGATGATTGGCGCTGCTCATGCTTTATGGCCATCCGCCTCCTCGCCCGAGGGCCTTGGTGAGCTTGCCGAGAAGCTTCAGGAGCACGGCGACGCCCGCTTGTGGAAGATATCGGCCTGCCGTCAGGCGCCAGGGAGGCCTGGGCCATGGTGAAGACATCGCTACCAAGTCTGACCCAAACCACATGGCCGAGGTCGGACCTGCGGGGCCTGACGGGAAGGAGATCCCTGTGAGCTTAATGTACGGCCAAGTAGAACTGGTCGTGAAATATTCCCAACAGGACTGTAAATTAGACAGCATGTTAGATGGGATTGAAGAGGAGTACAATCAGTCGGTTTGACGATGTAATTTGAAATGACATGTAAAATGCCTTCTAGCCGGATTGTAGATCGTTTGTCTTTATGACCGCTTTCGCTTCAACCTCGGGACCCAACAGTCCGAGTGTGTCCGAATACCCAGACGGTTATAAAAGAACCGGGGCATGCATGGAGACAAGGCGTCGGGGTCATAATTGCTTTATCGCATAAGTGCCCAACTAGTTATGTTATATTACATGGTTAGTAAGAAACATCTTCCAGGAGAATAGTTCGTTAAGGGTTCCTTTCTCGGGAGGCATGCCCTAAAGTGCAATGCCGGACTGCGAAAATAGCAGAAAAAGCATCTGGGGGCAGATAAATAAGTAAGTAATAAATCATCTTTCAAGTCACTGACCGAATATTCTCTTAAGAACGCTAGCTTTCGGCTTCACCCAGTCTGAGGTACACATCCGGCTGACCCGGCAGTAACAATCGCAGAGGTGCTCCCTTTACCTCCTAGCCGAACAATCGGGAACGTAGGGGTAAGCACAGAGCCGAACAACCCGGCTTGGCCAAAACTTAAGTCATATCGATGCATATAATGGTGAATAAAAGGTACATGCGGAAGTATGACACATGTATTGGGCATGAAGCCCGTATGAATAAGCTTCGTTAAAGAAGCCCCAGTATAATGAGTGCCAGGGCACATCAAGTGTGTGCTTAACAAAGCGCAAATCAGCCCATAAAAGGTAAAGAAAAAAGTGGGAAGAAGGAGGAGGAGGAGAGACAAGAAAAACAAGGAGTGGACGGGGGAGTGAGACGAACCCGGAGTCCGGTGTTAGGCGTAGAATCTTCGGAGACGGGCTGCGTTCCATGGGTTCGGCTCGAGTCGGTTGTCTGATGCGTTAGACGGTACACTCCGCCGGTCAGGACTTGGTCAATGATGAAGGGACCTTCCCACTTGGGCTTGAGTTTGTCCTTTTTCTTGTCTGGCAGGCGTAGAACAAGTTCGCCAACATTGTAAGTTTTGGCCCGCATTTCGCTTTGATATCTTCGAGCTCGCTGGCGATAAAATGCGTAACAAGCCTTTGCCACGCCCCGCCTCCTCCTCTAAGGCGCCCAGACTGTCCTGCCGATCTAGCTCGGCTTCTCTTTCTTCAGACATGCGCATTACGAGGTGAGTCGTGAATTATATCGCAAGGCAGGACTGCCTCTGCCAGATACCATGAAAATGGTGTGAATCCGTAGTTCGGTTTGGCGTGGTCCGCAGCCCCCCAGTATGGAGTCGAGCTCCTCTACCCAAAGGCGTGTTAGATTCCTTGAGGGACCGCACTAGTCCGGGTTTGATGCCGCCATGATTAGACCATTTGCTCGCTCAACTTGACCGTTAGTTTGGGGGTGATAGATCAAGCATAATCGAGCTTAATGCCCATGTTTTTGCACCAGAGTTTAACCTCGTCGGCCGTGAAGTTCGTGCCGTTGTCGCGATGATACTGGGGACACCAAACGGTGTACTACCCCGGATATGAAGTCTATCACCGGTCCGGATTCTGCCGCTTTAACCGGCTTGGCCTCAATCCATTTGGTGAATTTGTCCACCATGACCAATAAGTATTTTTGCTTGTGGGTTCCCCTTTAAGGGGTCCGACCATTTCAAGCCCCTGCACCGCAAACGCCGTGTAATGGGTATAGTTTTGAGGGCGGTGGGTGGCATATGGCTCTGATTAGCAAAGAGCTGGCAACCGACGCATCGTTGGACTAAATCCTGAGCATCTGCCCGGGCTGTCGGCCAATAAAATCCTGTACGGAAGGACTTGCCTACAAGCGCCCGGGCTGCAGCGTGGTGCCCGCCGAGTCCAGCGTGAATTTCAGCCAGGAGATTTCGCCCTTCCTCTTCGGAGATACACCTTTGAAGGATTCCGGTTGTGCTTTTCTTATAAAGCTCTCCCTCGTGGACCTTGTAGGCTTTAGATCGCCGAACTATGCAGCGAGCCTCATTTTGGTCTTCGGGAAGTTCCTGCCGCATTAAGTAGGCTAGGAATGGTTCTGTCCACGGGGCAATGACTGCGATTATTTCGTGAGCTGAAGGTGTTATTTCGTTGGGTGAGCCGCCGATTGTGTCAGAATGGTCTGAGTTAGGTGATGCAACTGGCTCCGGATTGTTATTTCCGGACTCCTCTTCCCATAATACGGATGGCTTAAAGAGCCGTTCCAGGAAGATGTTAGGAGGGACGACGTCTCGTTTTGCGCTGATGCGTATAACACGCCCGGTGCCCGGTTATTATCCCTGCTACATGATGGAATTCTAGTCCTTCGAACCGAGCTGAAATTTTTAGGACGGCGTTGCAAGAAGCTGCCATTTTTGGATCTTTGGCGTCAAGTCTCCATTTACTTGGGATATTGCGAGGTTTGAATCCTCGCACCTCTAGGCGTTGAATGCCCATGGAGATTGCCATCCGGAGGCCATGTAGGAGGGCCTCGTGATTCGCCGCGTTGTTGGAGTCCATGTACATTATTTGAAGTACGTATTGATTGTGTCTCCGTTGGGGACGCTGTGACGACGCCAGCCCCCAAGCCAGCCAACATTTTGGATCCGTCGAAATGCATGATCCAGCTTGGAGTACGCTGCATTACTCTTTAGGGAGTTCGGCTTCGGTCCATTCGCGATGAAGTCCGCGTAACCTGCGATTTATAGCTCGCCGTGGTTTGTAGGTTATGTCAAATGGTAAGAGCTCGATAGCCCATTTTGCAATCCTGCCCGCTAAGGCCGCGATTGTTTATAATATCGTTGAGAGGTACTTCGAGGCCACCGTTATTGAACACTCTTGAAACTAGTGACGCAGCTTCCGGATGCCATGAACACCGTGACACGCTATCTTTTGATAATGTGGGTACCGGGATTTGCATGGAGTTAGAACAGTGGATATGTAGTACACTGGTTTTTGAAGAGGGAATTTGTGCCCTTATGTTTCTCGTTCGACGACGAGTACCACGCTAACAACCTCATGTGTTGCTGCAAAATATAATAACATAGGCTCGCCCAGGTTGGGTGCGGCCAGAACCGGATTTGTTATTCAACCCGGGTGCTTGATAATGATGCACCCTTTTGTTCCAGACTAGGGATGTATTCGGGGCCGGATTATCCCAAAATTTACTTTCGGTTTTCCAGGTACTCTCCATCGCACAAGATTTTTTGTACTATGGTCGCCAAGTCAAGAAAGCGTGTAATTTCGCGACGACTTATGGCGTATAGGATTCCCTTGTCCGTGCAATTATTGTAGAAAATTGGGATTATGCCCTCCTCTCGGCAGTCCTTTATCCTGTTCTTAACCGTGAGGAATCGCCTAGTAATGATGTAATCGCTTCAGCGGCTCTTGCCGAATTCCAGAGAGGTCGCTAATGTTTGGGTGGGCAGGTGGAACTAGATCCCGAACCCTGTCCAATTCAGGACTCAAGGGCCGAGAAGTTTCTGAACTTGGAAGTTTGGATTTTTGAGTGTTATCCAATGAGTCCAACCCGCCGCCTGACTTTAAGTTCAGGGCTTGGTCGACGTCCGTCCCTCTGCGGAAATCCGGCATGGAGGGGTCGGGAATCCGGACGCAACTAGTCTTTAAGATACAAGAAGAATCGCCGCATTGATGTTCTATCACAGCAACATGATGGGTAACCTGGGGAAAATTGATCTCTCTCAGATCGGTTTTAGGCCCGATCCGGTCGTAGTCTGTGGCGACTCCCAGGGCAGCGATGCAATCCAAGAGCTCGTTTATGGAGGAGAGCTCGATCGGATCTAACTGTTCGGCAAGTTCAACTACCTCGAGATTGGTTTCGATGACTCGAGAGGTCATCGCTTGCCGTGGCCGGACCGGGCGGTCATAAGAAAACCACCTAGCCAAGAGTCGGCTAGCGGCCAAGGCTCCTTTGGCGATAGTATCGCCTCTAAAGACGAGATGAGGCATCCTACCGACGGGCGCGGCGACACGGAGGAACTCTCATTGAAAGCACCAATGTCGGTGTCAAAACCGCGGATCTCGGTAGGGGGACCCGAACTGTGAGAATAGGCGGAAGGTAAAAGGAGACAAGGGACACGATGTTTTACCCAGGTTCGGGCCCTCTCGATGGAGGTAAAACCCTACGTCCTGCTAGATTAATATTGATGATGTGTGTTACAAGAGTATATCTACCACGAGATCAAAGAGGCTAAACCCTAGAAGCTAGCCTATGGTATGATTGTTGTTCGTCCTACGGACTAAAACCCTCCGGTTTATATAGACACCGGATAGGGTTAGGGTTACACAGAGTCGGTTACAATGGTAGGAGATCTACATATCCATATCGCCAAGCTTTCCTTCCACGCCAAGGAAAGTCCCATCCGGACAGGGGACGAAGTCTTCAATCTTGTATCTTCATATTCTTGGAGTCCGGCCGATGATGATAGTTCGGCTATCCGGACACCCCCTAGTCCGGAACTCCCTCAGTAACTGTACCTGCTCCCTTATTGGAAAGTAGTTCATCACAGAAACCGGTTCCTGTGACACCTACACCAATTAGTGAGGAAGATAATGATGATGACCATGAAACTTCAGATCAAGTTACTACCGAACCTCGTAGGTCAACCAGAGTAAGATCCGCACCAGAGTGGTACGGTAATCCTATTCTAGAGGTCATGTTACTTGACCATGACAAACCTACGAACTATGAGGAAGCGATGATGAGCCTAGATTCCGTAAATGGCTTGAGGCCATGAAATCTGAGATGGGATCCATGTATGAGAACAAAGTGTGGACTTTGGTTGACTTGCCCGACGATCGGCAAGCCATTGAGAATAAATGGATCTTCAAGAAGAAGACTAATGCAGACGGTAACGTTACTGTCTACAAAGCTCGACTTGTTGCGAAAGGTTTTCGACAAGTTCAAGGAGTTGACTACGATGAGACCTTCTCACCCTTAGCGATGCTTAAGTCCGTCTGAATCATGTTAGCAATTGCCGCATTTTATGATTATGAAATTTGGCAAATGGATGTGAAGACTGCATTCCTCAATGGATTTGTGGAAGAAGAGTTGTATATGATGCAACCTGAAGGTTTTATCGATCCAAAGGGCACTAACAAAGTGTGCAAGCTCCATCGATCCATTTATGGACTGGTGCAAGCCTCTCGGAGTTGGAATAAACGTTTTGATAGTGTGATCAAAGCATATGGTTCTATAGCATTTCTAATATTATATGTGGATGACATATTGTTAATTGGAAATGATATAGAATTTCTGGATAACATAAAAGGATACTTGAATAATAGTTTTTAATGAAAGACCTCGGTGAAGCTGCTTACATATTGGGCATCAAGATATATAGAGATAGATCAAGACGCTTAATTGGACTTTCACAAAGCACAGACCTTGACAAAGTTTTGAAGAAGTTGAAAATGGATCAAGCAAAGAAAGGGTTCTTGCATGTGTTACAAGGTGTGAAGTTGAGTAAGACTCGATGCCCGACCACGGCAGAAGGTAGAGAGAAAATGAGAAGTGTTCCCTATGCTTCAGCCATAGGCTCTATCATGTATGCAATGCTGTGTACCAGACCTGATGTGTGCCTTGCTATTAGTTTAGCAGGGAGGTACCAAAGTAATCCAGGAGTGGATCACTGGACAGCGGTCAAGAACATCCTGAAATACCTGAAAAGGACTAAGGATATGTTTATCGTTTATGGAGGTGACAAAGAGCTCATCGTAAATGGTTATATCGATGCAAGCTTTGACACTGATCCGGACGATTCTAAATCGCAAACCGGATACGTGTTTATATTGAACGGTGGAGCTGTCAGTAGGAGCAGTGCTAAACAAAACGTCATGGCGGGATCTACGTGCGAAGCGGAGTACATAGCTGCTTCGGAAGTAGCAAATGAAGGATTCTGGATGAAGGAGTTCGTATCCGATCTAGGTGTCATACCTAGTGCATCGGGTCCAACGAAAATCTTTTGTGACAATACTGGTGCAATTGCCTTGGCAAAGGAATCCAGATTTCACAAGAGAACCACACACATCAAGAGACGCTTCAATTCCATCCGCGATCAAGTCCAGGTGGGAGACATAGAGATTTGCAAGATACATACGGATCTGAATGTTGCAGACCGCTGACTAAGCCTCTCTCTCACGACCAAAACATGGTCAGCACCAAGGCTCCATGGGTGTTAGAATCATTACCGTGTAATTTAGATTATTGACTCTAGTGCAAGTGGGAGATCAAGGAAATATGCCCTAGAGGCAATAATAAAGTTATTATTTATTTCCTTATTTCATGATAAATGTTTAATATTCATGCTAGAATTGTATTAACTGTAAACATAATACATGTGTGAATACTTAGACAAACAGAGTGTCACTAGTATGCCTCTACTTGACTAGCTCGTTGATCAAAGATGGTTATGTTTCCTAACCATAGACATGAGTTGTCATTTGATAAACGGGATCACATCATTAGAGAATGATGTGATTGACATGACCTATTCCGTTAGCTTAGCACTTGATCGTTTAGTATGTTGCTATTGCTTTCTTCATGACTTATACATGTTCCTATGACTATGAGATTATGCAACTCCCGAATATCGGAGGAACACTTTGTGTGCCACCAAACGTCACAACGTAACTGGGTGATTATAAAGGTGCTCTACAGGTGTCCCCGAAGGTCTTGTTGAGTTGGCATAGATCGAGATTAGGATTTGTCACTCCGATTGTCGGAGAGTTATCTCTGGGCCCTCTCGATAATGCACATCAAATAAGCCTTGCAAGCAATGCAACTAATGAGTTAGTTGCGGGATGATGTATTATGGAACGAGTAAAGAGATTTGCCGGTAATGAGATTGAACTAGGTATTGAGATACCGACGATCGAATCTCGGGCAAGTAACGTACCGATGACAAAGGGAACAATGTATTTTGTTATGCGGTTTGACCGATAAAGATCTTCGTAGAATATGTGGGAGCCAATATGAGCATCCAGGTTCCGCTATTGGTTATTGACCGGAGACGTGTCTCGGTCATGTCTACATAGTTCTCGAACCCGTAGGGACCGCACGCTTAAAGTTCGGTGACGATCGGTATCATAAGTTTTTATGTTTTGATGTACCGAAGGTAGTTCAGAGCCCCGGATATGATCACGGACATGACAAGGAGTCTCGAAATGGTCGAGCCGCAAAGATCGATATATTGGACGACTATGTTCGGACACGGGAAGTGTTTCGGGAGGTTTTGGATATATACCGGAGTACCGGAGGGTTACCGGAAGCCCCCGGGGAGTATATTGGGCCTAATGGGCCCTAGTGGGAGAAGAGGAGGGGTGGCCAGGGCAGCCGCGCGCCCCTCCCCCTCTAGTACGAATTGGACAAGGAGGGGGCGGCGCCCCCCTTTCCTTCTCTCCTTCTCTCCCTTCCTTCTCCTCTCCTACTCCTACTTGGAAGGGGGGAGTCCTACTCCCGGTGGGAGTAGGACTCCTCATGGGGCGCGCCATAGGAGGCCGGGCCCCACCCCCTCCTCCACTCCTTTATATACGGGGAGGGGGGCACCCCTTGGACACACAACAATTGATGATTGATCTCTTAGCCGTGTGTGGTGCCCCCCCCCCCTCCACCATAATCCACCTCGGTAATATCGTAGCGGTGCTTAGGGAAGCCCTGCATCGGTAGCATCATCATCACCATCATCACACTGTCGTGCTGACGAAACTCTCCAGTGAAGCTCTACTGGATCGTGATTTCGCAGGACGTCTCCGAGCTGAACGTGTGCAGAACACGGAGGTACCATATGTTCGGTACTGAGGATCGTCGATCGTGAAGACGTACGACTACATCAACTGCGTTGTCATAACGCTTCCTCTTTCGGCCCATGAGGGTACTTGGACACACTATCCCCTCTCATTGCTATGCATCACCATGATCTTGCGTGTGCGTAGGAATTTTTTTGACATTACTATGTTCCCCAATATCCTCCTCCGACGACCACTCCTTCAACACCCGGGTATGCCTCTCTTTTATCTCCCGGGCTATGACTTGGAATGAAGGATTTTTACCCGACGGTTGATTGGAGTCATTTCTTCCTCTTGTAGCTCCCTAGGACCATCAGTGGCAACGAATGGAGCGGGGTGGCTGAAGATCTATCTACTCGTTGTCACCATCAATCTCCATGCATGAAGCTAGTTGTGTTTGAATCTATGGACAGTGGGAGGAAGTTTCTGGCATGTGCAGAGAAGGTTAGACCCTCTTTCGTTGTTAAAATTCATTTGTTAGATGTGATTCAGACACTGTCACGGTCCCAACCCATTCATACCACACCTTCAACCAAACCCATCCTAAGCTAGTGTCACAGTTTTTACCTAGTATCTAAAGTTGTTGCCATCTCATCAGCGGTGCCATTAGAAAATTATTTGGCACTGCTTCAGCAGTTTGTGCGGCCAACTTTGGTCCACACATCCGAGCGGCCAAGCAGTAAAATACTAAATCTTTATGGCACGAAGGAACTAGGCATCAAAGCAACTATGTGCTCCATAGTCTGGGTCCCTGAATTTTTTCCGCTGCATCGGCTACTTCGCCAAAGGTGGCACCGGTAGATGTAGCAACAGTTGTCTTTACACCAGTTTTGGCATACATAGTGGACGTCCTTAGTGTTATTAGTTCTATGTTACTAAATTTGTGCATGTACACACCTGTTAATATCAATTTGCTATCCAAACACTATCGCTATGCTATTGTAGTTATATTTACCTTCCTCAATGTTCATTTGTTATTTATTGTACATTAGTAAGAACTTGTAGCATTGTTGTAGTTAATTATAGCTTCTGATGTTTCAGAATTTGGTTGTTGTCTCAGTAGCAATTAATTCATTTGCACATTGATCTTTTTGAGAAGATATGTCATAATTAACATGTTTCTTCAGATTTTCAAAATAAGCATTGGTGATTTTCTATGTTGCTATAAACCCATTTCCCCTAAAATTGTGACTGGTCTAATTTCAAATATTATAGGATGAACGGAAGTGTTCTTACTTGGAGTGGGTTGATCAAGAGTGGCCACAATATTTGAAGATGTGCCTAGCAAAGCTCTGGAGCATTTATGAGGAAGAGAATAGAGGTAGGATTAGAGAAAGTGTTGTCAACGCTGAAGAATATTTGAAGATGCGGGATAAAAAGAGGAAGGTAGAGAATGAGCTCAGATTTTTTAAATCAGACTTTGCTAAGATGGTGTTGGCGTAGGAGGAGGCACTTACCTAGTTGGCCTGTGCAAAACAGGTTCTTACTGAACTGAAAGCAGAGGTGGATAAGACGAGCCTGGATGATCTCGATTAGGGAAATGAATATATTGTTCGACATCGTTTCTTATGAAGTTGAACTAGCTATATGTTGTATTGTGCTATTTTCAGGTAGCTATCGTACTGTGATGTTAAAATATATTTATGTGCCTTATATGAAATTGGCAACCAGTTGCTCGATATGAAATGTGAATTTGCGTAATACTAGAATTATTAGTTGTAAACTAATAAACCTCCTAAATGTGTCATGGAACTTTGCAAACGGTTCTAGAAGTAAAAGCGCTCGTGATGGATAGCCCAATGCCACACAGTTTTCTTCATCAAATCGTGTGTGATGTAGTTGATAAAATCAAATGGCTAACCAAGGAAAAGCATGTGTGATAGTTACACCTATCACACATGAGCCTATAAATAAACCTATGTGGGATGTACTTACGAAAATGTTTTCCCTGGATTGACTGTGTGGGATGTATGTAACATCGCAAAATTCTAAATTTTGGAATGTTATAATAAATAAATATTTTTGATTGTTTGTTTGTTTCTTTGTTGTGTGATTGACTGACTGAAAGTGAGTGAAATTTGAAACTTTTTGAAAGTTAAATGAGAGGGAATGAAATGACTTTCCCAAACATCCACCTTTGCTTTTATGATCTCCGTGAATTCAAACTCTTTTCACCACAAAACCCTGGAGAGAAGATGATATAACTTCGTCCATTTAAATAAATGAAAAAGGGTTTTGAAAAGATTTGAATTCCATTTGGAAACATTTTCAAATTCTAAAACTTTATGCAACTCAATTATTTTCATGAGAGAAGATAAAATGACTTCTTCAAAACATATGAAATATGAGTTGGAAGTTTAAAAGGATCAAATTTAAAGTCCTTTTGAAATTATTTTTCAATTTGGAGTTATTTGGTTTTTATTCAAATTATTTTTCTCCAAAAATAAAATATATGGAAATTAGGGTAAAATGATTCCCTACAATAGAAAATTGGAGAGAAATAAATTTGAAATTATTTTGGTATTTTTAAAATGATTTTGTTGGATTTTATTAGAGCAGTAGCACTGTTTGATTAATTTGAATTTTCTGTAGATTTTATTTGATGCCAGGAAAATGTTCATATTTTAGAAAATCTTTTTCTGAAAATTTTGATATATAATAAGCATATAGTATATTTTTGTTTTACTTAATTTATTTTATTTTGTCTGTAAAATTGTTTCAAAAATCGCTTGTTGAATCGGCCTGGGCCCTGGCCAGCCCCGCCCAACCAAACCGCTTTTCCTCCTCGCGACGGAGTCTGTCACAGCACGCCATTGCGCCAGATTACCCACCCTCGCCAGTGCCCCTTCCCCACGCCACCTCGCCTCCTAAAGGCGCCGCCGGGCCTCGACCCCACCGCCACTGCTGTTTCGCCACGCCGACGCCACATCTCATTGGCCGCTGCTGCCGCCACAACTGCTGCTGCCGCTACGCCACATCAACGCCAACGCTCGACGTCGAAAACCGCAGGAAACCGTCGTCGATTTAAACCACCACGGACCAAGAAACTGCCGCCTATCCGATCTGGTTTTTCTTGCTTTTAAAACCCGCTTTCTATTTTGTCTAGTTATTTAGAGAACACTCGCCGGATTAGCCTCTGTAGTAAAGGAATTCGTTAGTTAGCGTTCGGCAGCGAACGTTCGTTCGGTAGAATTTTTGTTTTTTTTTTGTTTCCGCCAGGGATCCATCCATGAATATTTTATTTACAGATTAGTCCCTGACCTTTAAACCTTCGCTACTTTTCGCTCATTTATCCAAATCCAACGAAGCCAACGCCCACTTCTTTGCTATGATCTCCTCTATCCAGTAAAACAATTTAAACATATTTTTGAAAGTTTTAAAATTTGAATTCAAACAAATTTGTATTTGAACTTCATTTGATCGTAACTTGAGTTTGGTAACTCCGTTTGAGTTGATTCTTTTTGCAAATTGAAGCTCTTGACCTAAACTTTCTGATAAGACCAAATTCAGCCAATTTTGGTACTGTTAGAGACTGTTTTCTATTGAAAGAGTTAATTTCTTGTTTTCGAAGTTTTCCGAGATCTTTTCTTTGATTCTTTTGCATGATTGCTTATGTGTGGTTACTATTGCTTGCTTACGATAGATTGAACGGAGTGTGACGAGTAGAACTATCAGGAGTTATGAGTGCGGATCATCTTCATCAAGAGTACAAGGCAAGTTCACACTTTGATCATACTTTTCATACCCAGTTTTTTGTGCATTAGTTTCAACCCTCAAACATTGCATGGTTAGGAGTTGATAACATGTGGGTATTGGGAAGTAGTTGTTGAGGTAGGAACCTATTTTTCTGCATTCAAACCTTGGGAGTTACTTTTACGTTATGCTCATACTACTATTCTATGCTCGTAGACGTGGATTGGTTTGAGAGAATTCATGAAAGATGTGAGAGATTATTGTTAACTAAGGTTTAACTTAAGGAGGCTACTTTAATACACATCTGGGTGGATTGGTAGGGGCACCTTGGGGATATACCAGTGGACTTGCCTAGACACCTAGGGATATACCAGCGTTGTCTAGGATATCCCGGAGTACCCGTGTGATCATCCTATGGTTCGCCGCCCAGGCTCAAAGGGATCATAAGATTATTCATGCTAGAAACTTCCGTGTGCAGCCACAAGCTATTATGGGCTCTAGCATAGTTGAGTATGTTGCATGACCTCTTTCGGTGGTGGGCTAGCAGATGTAGGGGAAAGTAGGTGTAATCGGCCCACCCAGAGTAAAGAGTTATTGTTTCGAAAGATCGTGTCTCGGTCATCCGTTTCTCAAACACCATGTAGTGCGAGAAATCCAACGGAGGAGATCGAGTCTTGGGGGGAAAAGTGCGCAAACCTCTGCAGAGTGTACAAACTAATCATGGTTAGCCGTGTCCCCGGTTATGGACACCTTGATTATCTGGTTCTTGAATTATCATGTTGATCTCATCACTCTATATATTTAATTTGTTGGGTTGTTAACTTTTAATTGGGATTGAGATGGGGATTTACCATTCTCAATGTTTCCAACAAACTTTGTAGTTAAATAAAATATATTCCTTTATTGTAGGCAAAATTTGGCTTTTCGCAAAAACATTATAACCATAGATCCTCCACCAGCCATATATGCATGTAGTGATAGTTATTATTCATCATTATCCTATGGTGTGAATTTGCCAGTACATTCAATCTACTAACCCTTTGTAGCTGCAACATCTCATGTTGCAGGAATCTAACGACGAGTAAGTGATACGTTAGGGTTACGATTTCTACACTCAACTTTGCCATTGGTGTTAATGGGAATCCACAACCTTGTTGTTACTTCCGCTATATGGATTGAGGTAATAGTATTTACATTACTTTATACATGTGATTTACCTCTGTTATAAATCCTCGAGTGCTATGTGTGTCAGCATACGATCCAGGGATGACACTTAAACATAGAGACTTGACCGTCTGAGGTAGGGTCGCTACAAGATGGTATCAGAGCAGATGTTGACTGTAGGACGTGACCCCTAGAAAGTGGCAAGCCCATAGGAAAGATTTTCTCTACAACTTCATTTTCAAAAAGATATTTTGCCTCTCTACTTTTCTAAGCTTTATCAAATATTCCCTTTTAGTTAGACTATACCATTTCCCCTTTTAACCACAAAAAGATTCGACTGATGAGACCACTCCATGAAGTACAAGATATCGGACAACTAATACCAGTCAGAAGGAAGAGGATTTTACTGTGCATCTGAATAATGGAAACTACAACGGTTAAAGACTCCGAAGACTAGGAGAATTTGAAGGGTCTGAAGAATTTCCAGAGTGTATGACCTAGGAAGGCTACCCTTATGGAACTTGTCAGACTATTGAATCTGTCAATACCCGAGATGAAGGTGTTTCTGAGAAAGACCGGAACATGGAGCATTAAAACTCAAAGTTTTTGTCAAGAAAAGCCTAAGGCAGCAGATATCAACTATGGAATGATAGCTCATGGAAATGACATGGGAATGAACACGGCTATCCATCGCCCGCTTATGCTATTGTCACCGTGCTGGGTTAAGCATGCATTTCTTCAGAATGATTGGATGGTAGAAGGCTGATGGGGCATCTGTCAGCAAAAGACGATGTTTTAACCTTAGCTGGTGTATCACGAGGATCTGGAGTGTTACATCAAGAAGTTAAAATGGATCTGCAGGAAGCTGTATTTGACAAGGAATCATTTAGTGAAGAACTCAGGACCCAGAAGCTGAAGTAGCCAAACTGGAGGAACAAAACCTCGAGATACCGGAGATATGTCGGGAACTTAAGGACAGTAGGACCCTGGTTCATGCCAAGGATGTTGAAACCCAGAAGTTTGGAACGCAACTCCAGAAATATTAAAGGACGTCACGAGAGACTTCGCGTCAACAGAGAAGATCTGGCAAGAGAACTTGAGAAGGACAGGCACAATCGGAAGAAGCCGTCGGAGACATCAGCAAGACTTGAAGAGTTTGGTGACTTTGAAGATTTATTGACCTTTAGAAGACCAAACCCCTATCATATACCTATGTTAGATGCGACGACTGTGAGCTGTCATTTGATTGATGTTTTTCTGACAGCCACAAAATAAAATCAGTCTTCTCAAAACTTTTGTTTGTATTGTGTGCATCCCTCTCTATCTCTCTTATACCACCCCAAAACCCTTGGAGCCAATAGAGTATGAATGGAGATGAACTCATATTTTCTGGACCAATAAGTCAATTGGATACGGACCGATGGGTTTATAACATAGAAGATCATATGGAGAATAACACTATAGCCAGAAAAGAAATGGCCCAGCATGCACTTTAGTGCTTTGAAAGAGGTGCTGCTACTTGGTGGAGGAGGTACCAAACCATCAATGGATGGCAAGGAGTAACCACTTGGAAAGAATTTAAGTTGACTTTTCCAAAGTCACGGTTTGTGTCCCAGAAATTGAAGCCTTATGGAAAGGATATGAAGAAAACTTGTGCATTCAAGCTTTGTGGAGAAATAGGACACAACCATAAGGAACACAGGGATGAATGCCCAAATTATGAAGAAAGTCATCCAAATTGAAGAAAGCCCAACTAGGCAGATTACCTGTTTCTTATGTGAAGGAACTACCCACTACCCTGCTCAGTGTCACATTTACCCCATGGTACAAAGAACCATCCAGCAAAAGGAAGAAGTGATGAAAGGAGCCCTCATGGAAATTTTAGAAGTACCTGTGATGAAGGAAGATGTGGAGGACACACCCAAAAAAAGACCCAATTAAACCATGCACTAAGTCATGCTATTCATGTGGAGAAGAAGGACACATCTCCCAAAATTGTCTGAATGGGGATCTAGTAGAATTCCCGAGAGAGGAAGTAGAGTATGACCCATAGGAAATAGAAGCCCTGATTGGAATGGAAAAGTCAAGGAAGAGAAGTAGATTGGATTCCAGGAAGGACTTGAGTCATATCACCTGTTTTAGGTGTAAGGAGTCAGGGCACTACTTCAGCAGTTGCCCAAAAAGGAAGCCGAGGACCCAAGGATCTATGTAGTCACAAGGAAACCATGAGACTGGTCAGAAGTAATATGTTTTCATTGTAACGAAGCAGGACACTGTGCCAAAGATTGTCCCAAAGAGAAGGGGACTTGTGATAAATAGTTGAGTCTGTGAGAAATATAGTACTAGTGGTGGAAAAATTATGTTATAATGAGGTGTTGAGTTGAGGCATGTAATGAAAAAGCAACAGATTGTAATCATTGGAGAATCAATAGAGTTAGCATCATTGGTACTGATTTGGATTTTATGAATTGTTACACTATGAAGAAAGAGTTGACCATTTTTGAGGATATGAGAAATATGGTCTATGGATGAATTTGTGCATTTCAAGGGTGGTAGTAACCTGTGAGGACACTGGACCCCTGGAAAATATAAGGATATTCCACGGAGTGGAATTCGGACAAAATAAGTATGAGTTTTGTCTCGATATGTGGATACCCCAAGAGTATGAAGAGATGAAGTACTATTGGATATAAAGGAGGTAGAATGTTGGTAATATGGATCAATTGTAACTCCATGATGAGTCGGAGTAATCACGTCTTAGTTTGGTATAAATAGAAGGAAGAGAGACAGTACAATTGGATGGATTTAAGAATGCTAGGAAGCTAGATGTTGAGATAATGATCAGTTGGCCCCGACGATGAGTTCAAGGATTACAAGTGATGAGATGGGCCATAACCCACAGGCCCCAGGACCTGCCAAGAAGCAAGCACACTCTTGCGGAAGGAAAAACCCTGGAAGAAGTTACGACTTTATCAACATTTATCTTATAGGAGTTACGCAAAACTTGAGAGATGTGAAGAAATGATAGATGTTTGTTCAGCTTGCAGAATCCTTGGATTTTTCTGAACTTAGTTCGTCGACAAGAGAAATTCTACAATGCTTGTGAGGATGACCGAGTGTTAGAATATGATATTCGCTAAACCATATACAAGTTAATGATTTGGGTGCGGGATGGATTGATCACCATACCGACTTACTCTTATTATTCGCCTTGCTATATGGGATGGTAAATCTGAGTGACTTACCTATAGTAGAGAGATGACGATATTAAACCTTGTTGAACCTTAGAATGGTATAAGCATTTTCCCCTTGTACAAGGCAGTTGTTGCCAATTGTAGGTTATACGGTGAGGATCAACCCAGACCCATTTCCTGCAGGAGAAACCATAAATGGTTCACCACCATGAGATATCGATAGTTATTTAGTATTGGCGCCAGACCCGTCAGCTAAGAAGACCCAGTCATGAAAGAACCTTACCAAGATGAAAGGACAGAAGTATTGAGGAAAAGGTTATGCCACTACTGGAAGAACCCAGAGAAGGAATTTTCCTGAGAAATTTAGAAGACCGACACTGTCAACAATAAGGATGGAGTATATGAGTTTTTATGAAACCGTATCAATGCATCTAAGGGTGGTAGTACCCGAGACCCCGGAGACGATCGATGGATTTTGAGAAGACCCCCACCCTAACCTATTTCTTTCTAGCCTCTCCGAATCTCGAGGACGAGATTCATTTTATGGGTGGTAGGTCTGTAACATCCCAAAATTCTAAATTTTGGAATGTTATAATAAATAAATAGTATTTATTGTTTGTTGTGTGATTGATTGACTGAAAGTGAGTGAAATTTGAAACTTTCTGAAAGTTAAATGAGAGGGAATGAAATGACTTTCCCAAACTTTCACCTTTGCTTTTATGATCTCCATGAATTCAAACTCTTTTCACCACAAAACCCTGGAGAGAAGATGACATGACTTCTTCCATTTAAATAAATGAAAAAGGGTTTTGAAAAGATTTGAATTCCATTTGGAAATATTTTCAAATTCTGAAACTTTATGCAACTCAATGATTTTCATGAGAGAAGATAAAATGACTTCTTCAAAACATATGAAATATGAGTTGGAAGTTTAAAAGGATCAAATTTAAAGTCCTTTTGAAATTGTTTTTCAATTTGGAGTTATTTGGTTTTTATTCAAATTATTTTTCTCCAAAAATAAAATATATGGAAATTAGGGTAAAATGAATCCCTATAATAGAAAATTGGAGAGAAATAAATTTGAAATTATTTTGGCATTTTTAAAATGATTTTAATTGGATATTATTAGAGCATTAGCACTATTTGATTTATTTGAATTTTTTGTAGATTTTATTTAACGCTGGGGAAATGTTCATGTTTCAGAAAATCTTTTTCTAAATTTTTTGATGTATAATATGCCTATAGTATTTTTTTATTTGATTTATTTTCTTTTGTCCATAAAATTGTTTAAAAAATCGCGACGCTGAATCGGGCCGCCTGGCTCAGTAAGCCACGGCCCACCAAGACCGCTTTTCCTCCTCGCGACGGAGTCCGTCATGAAGCATCGCCATTGCGTCTTGCCACAGACCACGCCTGCCACCCCTCACCGCTGTGCCTTCCCCACGCCACCCTCGCCTCCTCTTAAAAGCGCCACCGGCCCCTGGACCCCGATCCGCTGCCTGCCGCCCCATGGCCTTGTCGACGCCCACATCTCGCCCGCCGCCGCCCTTCTTTGCCACTCACGCCCGCCGCC
The DNA here is from genome assembly GCA_021605145.1 of Aegilops bicornis. NCBI lineage: Eukaryota > Viridiplantae > Streptophyta > Magnoliopsida > Poales > Poaceae > Aegilops > Aegilops bicornis. The sequence goes on along the minus strand of CM038673.1, from coordinate 239,378,245 downwards.
GCACTTGCCCGCCGCTGCCGCTTGCGCTCGCCATACATCCAGCTTGCACAGCCGGTGCAAACCGAGTCAAAGTGGCCCAATGATCGGCACGGGTGTTGAAAAGCTCCAGTCTCAAGGCCCAATTCTCTCTGTCCTTATCCTTGAGCATCTCAGCAGTGGTGCGGGTTAGAGAGTCCTCCTGAGTGGAATCATCATAGATAGCCTGAAGATACTCTTGCGCCCCCGGGAGTGAAGCTGGCATATATCGAAAGTCGGTGTTCCGAAGCAGGCCAGTCCTTACTCACATGATGGTCATCATAGAGTATGCAGCATCCTGCACAGCCATCTCAATAGTGACCCCGAGTCCATAGGAGCTGTGAAGGGGCTCAGTCGATCCAGGATAAGAAGGAAATTGCTCTTCGACGGTGTATTCGGGATACCAACGGTAACCCGTCTCAATCATTACCCGGACTAACATAGCCGTATGACAGGGCACATCGAGGCACCTGGTCAGGCGAACCACTTGGTTTTGAGCACGAGTGGCCATCTGAAAGCACAGCCACAATGCAAAGACATTAGAATTTCTAGGGAAAATCGGACAAGATAACAATTTGTAAATGCTCGAGAACAGATTTGAGACATTCAAGATCAGATTGCAAAACCACTCAACAACATCATATCAAGCTTCTGATTCAATTGAGAACATACTAAAAGTAGTAGAAACTGAACTGAGGCTGGTAACCAACAATCCTATAAGTTTCTACGGATTAGTAACACGTGAACCTGATAGAGAGAAGAGAGCCTGGTCCTTAACCCACGTAGAATGAGAAGAGAATGACATAGATCAGAGGGCATAAGGTAAAAGAGTAAAAAGAGCCTTACGTCCCTCCCACAATCAATTCCCCTACATATAACTAAAGCATTTCCTGACTCGACATCGACCCGTTTGGCTTAGCGAACCTGCAGGCAGTCCGGCTCTGATGCCAACGCTGTCAGGACCCTGATTCCAAGTCACATCAACCCAGCCGGTAACACCTCATATCACTTTGCGGCCTCACGCACGGTATTCCCACGGGTGTCGCCTTACCATGGCCCGGGACCGTTTGTGCCTTTTGGCTCACGTATATGATAGTGTCGCTAGCATCCACATGACAGAGAACCCGGGCCGACATGGCTAGTCGTGAACCCAAAGCGGCACTAACCCATGGGGACAGGCATACATGAATCACATCGAGCATGTCGGTCATCAACGTATGAATCCGGGCTGTAAGCCTTTGGGCTAACAGGACTCCATTAACCCGGTAGCAGGCTAAGGCAGGACTCGGATGTCACCGCGTGACATTTCCCGAAGAACGGAACACGAACGCAGTGAAACACATGTCGGCCCGGTCAAGTGTCCAGAGCAGTAGTGTTGGGCTAGCAGGACTCCGGTGAACTAGGGTCAGAAGGACTACTATCGCCAGAAGCACTAGACTACATTTCCCATATGAGAGGCTGCCAAGGATAAACAACTAGATTGTCGGATCCCACTCATACCAAGCATTTCAATCATACACACAATATGCCCGATATGAGTACATACAACATGGCATCACAACAAAACTCTACAACTCAAAGTACTTTATTTAAAAGGCTCAGGAGCCATGCATAACATGTTCATACAGATAGGGGTCACATGACCCGACACTCAAGTCATACAAACATACAAGCACATGCGGAAGCAAACTAGTCTCGAGTACGTGACACTAACAAGAAAGAAGGCTTGACGAAGCCCTTCTATCTACATTGGCCCTTCACAAGCCTTGGATCACCACACAGGTGGCTAGTCACTCGTCGACGTCAAGGTATACATAGAACCCATCGGAGGCGGTGTTGTCGTCTGAAAACATTAATTAAGCAAACATGAGTACGGAGGTACTCAAAGAAGTCTTAGCAATGTAATCCTACTATACATGCACATTCTCAAGAAGGTAGTGGAGTTATTTCAGCAATCCAACTTTGACTCTTGGCTAAGCTATCCTACATGACACCAATTGAAAAGCATTTGTCGCACACGAGTCCACTAATCACCATCACAATACTCCATCGTGGATCCTCTCTCGTCAACCCACGAGAGGGACATCCACGGAAATCACACTTATCTTTAGGCTTTTAGTAGTATCACGTTACTTGTCTATGAACCGTATAGGTGACCAAGTAGTCCTTATCATGGACGCGCTATTCGAATAGTTTCATACCTGGTAGGGGTGTACTTCTTCACACACGCTCTCACCACTTATCGTTGTTACACGACGTGTACTCGGCAACCTTCAAGCGGAAGCCCAAATGAGGGTGTCGCCCACGACCTGACTAAACACACGAGTCCCTAGTCCAGGTTTATCGCCTATTCGGGTTCCATCCGCAGGGAGTCCGGCCGAGGTTTCCACTAACGGCCCCGAACGATGTGTGCAGGGTTCCCGAGACACCAAACGGGCGAATCGGTACACCGTGCCACGTGCCTACCGCAACATAGCCCACCCCTAAGGTCAGCGCTGCGTGCGGCCCCCAGCATGCTACAAACACCAGAAACTACTTTGCAACTCCCGGACAGAGGACAAGAGTGGTTAACAAGTCGAGAGGGTTAATTAAGGATCCAGTGCATGGTAGTAGTTGAGTCTTAAATCACACACACAGATCTCAGTTCTTAGGGACGGCTTCAATGAAACAACCCACCACGTACTCCTACATGGCCTCTCATCGATACCTTTACCAAATCGTGTTCAACACTTCACTCTCGTTACCAACACAACCTTTCACTCTAGTTCATCATCCCGATGAGCCAGACCTGACACAACTCTAAGTATAGCAACCATAACATGGTAGGAAACACAAATATGGCTCAATCAACTCCTACACATACTAGTGGGTTTCATCTAGTTACTGTGGTAATGACAGGTCATGCAAAGGAAGTGGGTTCAACTACCGCAACACACAACAGTTTGAATTGCGTTGTCTTAATGCAGTAAACAAGAGCGTAAGCGAGATCATGGGTTTGTATCGAATGATCAATGGGTTGCTTCCCCGATGTAGTGGTAGTAGGGTAACGCCCTTCAGATGGATATTCGGGTTATCCTCGAGATGTAACCTACCACGGAAGACACACGAACATAATCAACACATGACGATATGCAACAATATGATGCATGCTATGACATGGCAATATGAATGTGAGTTGGCCTAATGCAAGCTAGAACAGAAAAGAATGAACTCATTTGAATCAAAGATTCAAAATTCAAATGTTAGCTCATTTAACATAGCCATATTAGTGCATTATCTTATTCTGCTTAAACAGCAAGGTTAACTTGTTCTGTCATGCATGAAACCATTACCAATGGATAGATTGAATTTTTCTGATCAAAATTCATACATAAAACTTTGCATTTGGAGTTACAGATTATTTTCTATGAATTTTTGAAGTTTGCAACAATTTCTGGAATTTCCTGAATACAAATAAATCCAGAAATTATTTATCGCGTCAGCAGTGCATCAGGGTGATGTCAGTGGTCAAAGGGGGCGCCTAGGTCAACCTGACCAGTGGGTCCCGCATGTCAGTAGTTAATTAAACTAACTAATTTTAGTTAAAACTAAACTGGGTTAATTAGCGGAGGGGGCCCCACTTAGTCAACTCGGTCAACGGGGTCAAACCCGCCGACGTTTAGCCGGGCGGCTTGCACGCGGCGAGAGTGCGTTTGTGCATTCTGGCGACCAAATGGGCAGGGGAGGCCATCTACGTGTAGTCGGGGACAAGCCGCGGCGCTTGGTGGCGGTGGTTGAGCTCGAGGTGGCTGGAAACGTCGCCGGCGACGAGCTTGGCGGTCGCCGGAGTCGGGTGATGATGAACCCGTGGCTACGGGCCATGGCAAGGCACGTGGTGAGGTGCGTTGGGCTCCTGGGAGTGCGGTGAGTGCGGTGGTGTGCTCGGAGTTGAATCAACGTGGCTGTGGACACGACGGCGACGAGCGGTGGCGGCGGCGGGTGCGGCCGAGCTCGGTGCAGTCGGTGCGGGGCTCGAGAGCAAGAACGAGAGGGATGGGAAGGTAGCTGGGCTCACGGCGAGTACGTCGAAGCGGTCGGCAAGGCCGGGGATGAGGTGATGCGGTGGCGATGGAGAAGGGGATCTCCGGCGGTGATCGACGAAGACAGGGTCGGTGGACGTGTTGCAGAGCGTGTGAGCGCTTGGGGCTCGGCCTGCTCGATGTAGTCGACGATGGCGGAGCAACGGACACGGTAGGGCAGCACGGGGACGACGGAGGACGCGAGTTTCACGGTGGCGCGGGCGCGACGGCGTCGGCCATGGTGCGGGCGAGCGAGGGAGAGGAGAAAGGGTGTCTGCGAGCTCGGGGGAGGAGTGGCCGACCGAACCGGGGCGGCAGGACGGTGCGGGGAGGAGGCAGGGCGGCGAGCAGCTGCGTGGCGCGTGCGGGTGCCGTCGTCAAGCACCTGGCTGCCTGCCTGGCCAAGCCAAGCAGCTCGCTGGAGTGGTGGATTGGCTGGGCCGGCAGGTGGGCTTGTCAGGTGGACGCCAGGTAAGCCTTTGCTTTCTGTTTTTCCTTTTTTTATTATTCTGTAAGTTTGTAGACTTATTAAAAATAGTTAGGCACTTCTAAAAATCCTGGAAATAATCAGAGGCTCTGTTCAGAAAATCTCCAACAGCCCACACTTATTTTCAGAATTATTTGAGCATCCAAAATATTACTAGCATTTAAATGCCCAAATGCAAAATACATATGATTTAATTCAATGACCTTCTGTTGACCTAGAAAATTGTGCACCAATTTTGCCAGAGGTTCTAACCCAAGACAAAGAGGGTGAACTTTTTAGAAGGGCATTTCAGGTTCATTGAAAATATTTTTAGTAAACCCTAGTTGGGTTCTGTCTTCCCCAATTCAAGTTTCTGATGAAAGGTAAACACGATGCAACACTCTAATGCATGGACTATCTAGGATGTGACAACTCACCCCCACTCAAAAGAATCTCGTCCCGAGATTTTGGATCCATCGGGAAGAAGGTGGGGTACTCAAGTCGAAGACGATCCTCCCTTTCCCAAGTAGCTTCTTGCTCGGAATGGTTTGACCATTGAACCTTGAGAAACTTCATATTCTGGCGTCGAGTGGTACGCTCGGCTTGATCAAGGATACGAACGGGATATTCTCGATAGGTGAGATTATCTTGGAGATCAAGCGTTTCGTGGTCCACTCCACGAATAGGATCCGAGAAGCAACGCCTGAGTTGAGAAACGTGGAAGACATCATGAACTCTGGAAAGGTGCGGAGGTAGTTCCAATTGGTAGGCAACTTCTCCTCATTTGGCAAGAATGCGAAAGGTCCAATGTAAAGAGTAGTCAATTTGCCTTTGATACCGAATCGATGGGTTCCCTTCAAAGGAGTAACCCGAAGGTAAGCCTTCTCGCCAACTTCATAAGACATAGGCTTATGCTTGCGGTCATATTGGCTCTTTTGACGAGATTGGGCTGTTTTCAATTACTCACGAATAATGCGAACTGCTCTTTCTCGCTTCTGGATCATATCCGCCAAAGAGTTGTCTTTCCCGGTTTCACCAGTTAAGAGGCGTTCGACATTTCTGTCCATAGAGAACTTCGAAAGGAGCTTTGCCCAAGCTAGCTTGATAACTATTGTTATAAGCGAATTCGGCAAATGGAAGGCATGTCTCCCAATTCATGCCGAAAGAGATGACAGAAACTCGAAGCATATCCTCCACAATTTGATTGACTCGTTCTACTTGACCACTTGACTGAGGATGGAAGGCGGTGCTAAAAGAGAGACGAGTTCCCATAGCATTTTGGAAACTTTCCCAAAATCGAGAGGTGAAGAGACTCCCACGGTCTGAGTTAATCTCCAATGGAACACCATGAAGGGACACTATTCGGGAGATGTACAAATCAGCTAGCTGGCTAGCGGTTATACTCTCACGAACGGGTAGGAAGTGGGCTACTTTTGGAAGACGATCGACAACAACAAAGATAGCGTTATTCCCTCTCTTGGTCCTGGGAAACCCGGTAATGAAATCCATACCGATTTTATCCCATTTCCATTCAGGAATTGCCAAAGGTTGAAGGGTGCCAGCAGGCCGTTGATGCTCTGCTTTAACTCGATGACATACGTTGCAATTAGCAATGTATTGAGTGATTTCTCTCTTCATCCTAGTCCACCAAAACCTCTGGCGTAGTCTTGATACATTTTAGTACTGCTGGGATGAATGGTGAGAGGGGATACATGAGCTTCCTTAAGGATCAATTGCCGTAGCTGTTGTTTCTTGGGAACCATCAAGCGGTTCTCGAAGAAGACAACACCTCGCTCATCTATGGAGAAACACTTAGCAACTCTGCTAGCAACGTTCTCCTTGATCCGAGATATTCCTCTATCATACCGCTGAGCGGTTATGATTTGATCCGTAAGGTTGGGTTTCGCCACTAGGGTGGAAATGAATCCTCGAGGAACAATGTAAAGGTTAAGCTTACGAATTTCCTCGTGGAGAAGCGGTTGACTTTGTTGTAACATGAGGTTGTTACAATAAGATTTACAACTTAGCGCATCAACCATGACATTGGCTTTTCCTGGGGTGTAAGATATTCCTAAGTCGTAGTCCGTAATCAACTCGACCCAACGTCTTTGCCTGAGATTCAAATCCGGTTGGGTGAAGATGTATTTCAGACTTCGGTGATCGGTGTAAATTTCGCAACGATTACCAAGAAGGTAATGTCGCCATGTTTTGAGTGCATGGACCACTGCTGCAAGCTCTAGATCGTGTGTGGGATAGTTATCCTCATGTGGACGCAACTTTCGAGAAGCGTAGGCAATCACATGACGATCTTGCATGAGTATGCAACCTAGTCCTTGTCGCGAGGCGTCGCAATAGATAATAAAGTCCTTAGAAAAATCTGGTGGAATAAGTACGGGAGCAGATGTCAGGCGTCTTTTCAGTTCCTGAAAGCTGAACTCGCACTATGGGGTCCACTCGAACTTTTTATCTTTCTTGAGGAGTTCAGTTAGAGGCTTAGCAACCTTGGAGAAATTCTCGACGAAGCGGCGGCAATAGCTCGCTAAACCGAGGAAACTCCGAACTTGCTTGACCGATTCACGTGGAGTCCAAATCAAGGACGGCTTGAACTCGCCGGATTGACAAAGAATGCCCTTACCAGAGATTACATGGCCTAGATAGGTCACTTCCGCAACCAAAACTCACACTTAGAGAATTTGGCATAAAGGCGATGCTCTCAAGTTTCATCAATACTAGCCTTAGATGTTCGCATGTTCTTCCTCATTCTTGGAGTAGATGAGTATATCATCGAGGTAAACCACGACGAATTTATCCAAATACTCTATGAAGATCGAGTTCATTAACCGAGAGAAGGTGGTCGAGCATTGGTTAACCCGAAGGACATGACGGTGTACTCAGATTGGCCATAACGAGTAACAAATGCCGCTTTTAGGAATGTCCCGTTCTTGATTTTGATTTGATGGTAGCCCAACCTCAAATCCATCTTGAAAAGATCGAGGATCCAATGAGCTGATCATACAGTCGTTGATCCCGGGAGCGGATACTTGTTCTTGATAGTGACCAAATTGACAGGTCGGTAATCTACAACCATCCGATCCGTTCCATCCTTCTTCTTGATGAAGAGGATGGGGCAAGCCCATGGAGAGGAACTAGGACGGATGAAACCTTTTTGCAAGGACTCGTCGAGTTGTTTCTTAAGCTCGGCTAGTTCTAGGGGTGCCATCTTATAAGGTCTCCTAGAGATTGGGACGGTTCCTGGAACAAGGTCTATCACAAACTCAATGTCTCTGTCAGGTGGAACACCTGGCAGTTCCTCGGGAAAGACATCCGGGAAGTCACGGACTACCGGAATATCTTCAAGGTCTGGAAGGGGGTTGGCATTTAAGGAGTAGAGCTGACGCTCAGACACTCGAGTCAAAACGTTGACTGTCTTGCCCGAAGGGTGGGTGAGTTGAACAGTTCTAGTAGAGCAATCAATCTTAGCATGATGGGCTGACATCCAGTCCATACCCAAGATGATGTTTATGTCCGAGGACTTGAGAGCTATTAGTGATGCAAGGAAGACCAATCTATCGACAAGGATATTATTTTCATGGCTGATTCTAGAGGTTTGCCACTTAGATCCAGGAGTTTGAATTACCATGGAGGTGTGCATGTCACAAAATGTGGTGTTATGCAATCGAGCATAGCTCTCAGAAATAAATGAATGAGATGCTCCAAAGATCAAAGAGAACAGTTGCCGGATGGCAATTAACAAGGAGCGTACCGAGAACGACGTTGGGATCCTCATGGGTCTCCTCAGATGAAACGTAGTTGACATGGCCATGAGCAGTGGCGGCTGGTTTTGCGTGGAGCACCTTTTCTGCTGGCTTACCACGGCCAACAGACTTTCCGATCTGACTGGGGTTGTTCTGGGGACACTCACGGGTGTAGTGATCCGTCTCTCCACACTTGAAACAAGTTATCACATTGGGACGTGGAGAAGCATTAGCAAAGGCCACCATAGGCCTTGGGCGGTGCAAACTGTTGGTTGGGGCGAGGCGCCTCAAAGGATGGCCTCGGAGTGAATCTGGGTGGCAGAGCGGTGCTTGGAATCCACACCCGGCACTTCTGAGATCCAGAGCCAGATGAAGAACCAAAGTCACGGGAGTGCTTGCGTGAAGCTTCAAAGTCAGACTGTCTCATCTCAGCACTGATAGCCTTGTTGACTAACTTCTGGAAGGAGGTGCACTCGTGCAGACGAAGATCACGGCGAAGCTCGGTGCTAAGTCCCTTGCGGAACCTTGCCTGCTTCTTGGCGTCGGTGGATACTTCTTCAGGAGCATAACATGCTAGATTTCCAAACTCACGACTATATGCATCTACAGGCAGTCTACCCTGGGTGAAATTACAGAACTCTTCCTTCTCATGATCCATGAGACCTTCCGGGATGTGATGCTCGCGAAAAGCCGCACTGAACTTAGCCCAGGTAGTGATTTGGCCGACCGGGCGCATAGCCTCAAAATTTTCCCACCAAAGGCTAGCAGGGCCTTCGAGGTGATAGGCAGCAAAGGTAACCTTGTCAGCTTCAGCCACATTGGCAGAACGTAGCTTGTGGGTGATACTGCAAAGCCAGTCATCCGCATCGAGAGGCTCAACGGAGTGTTTAAACTTCAGTGGATATAGCTTGACAAAGTCATTGACTGACACTAGGTCATTCCTTGGCTGGCGTGCGGTATTATTCTCAATCCGCTCCAGCAAGCGATTGGTCTCACGCTTGTTTCGTTCTGCCTCCATCATAACTTCGGCCAGAGAAGGCGGTTGAGGCAGATTAACATTCCTAGCTGCGCTGGCTTCGCCCTTCTCCGGAGCAGCGGGGTTGTTGCGGGTGTTGACCATCGTAGGAAGCAAGACAACGGTTTAGACAAAGATGGCAAAATTTTGCAAGGAAGTGCCGAATGTAATGGATAACACGGAATGCAGAGATGTTCATCCGTAAGACATGGTAATATAGAAACTGCCATATATATAACAACGGTCATACACACCATTCATAGTTTAGTACAAGCCCGGCTAGAGTACAACTACGGTGAAAGGCGTTACATCTCATCGGAAGCATTCCAAACTCCTATACATTATTTTTCTACACTTCCGCAATTGATACACACTAAGTCATAGTCCACAGGTCACGCAGGACGGTGGAGCTACAACTATTACAATACTAGAGATACTACTACTAACTCAGACAGCTCCGTAGTAGTCCTCATAGAAGTCACCTCCATAGCCTGGAAGCTCACCGTGATTATCCGGAAACAGACGGTCCTGAGGAGCTTGTGGACCATAGGGGCTAGGATGAGGTCTTGGACCAACAAACGGTGGCCTGCGGGGACCACGGGGTGGGGTGATGCCTCCCACATCACGCCAATCACCATGTATGGTAGAGCAGATCTCACAGGATACAGATCCCTCGTATCCATACATCTAGCTTGCACAGCCAGTGCAAACCGAGTCAAAGTGGCCCAATGATCGGCACAGGTGTTGAAAAGCTCCAGTCTCAAGGCCCGATTCTCTTGGTCCTTATCCTCGAGCATCTCAGCAGTGGGGCAGGTTAGAGAGTCCTCCTGAGTGGAATCAGCATAGATAGCCCGAAGATACCCTTGCGCCCCCGGGAGTGAAGCTGGCATATATCAAAAGTCGGTGTTCAAGCAGGCCCCGACTCGCATGATGGTCATCATAGAGTATGCAGATCCCGCATACCATCTCAATAGTGACCCCGAGTCCATAGGAGCAGTGAAGGGGCTCAGTCGATCCAGGATAAGAAGGAAATATCCTGACAGTGCAGAGGTATTGGATTTGATTAAAGTCTCGGAATTGCTCTTCGACGGTGTATTCGGGATACCAACGATAACCCGTCTCAATCATTACCCGGACTAACATAGCCGTATGACCGGGCACATCGAGGCACCTGGTCTGGCGAACCACTTGGTTTTGAGCACGAGTGGCCATCTGAAAGGACAGCCACAATGCAAAGACATTAGAATTTCTAGGGAAAATCGGACAACATAATAGCTGTAAATGCTCAGGAACAGATTTGAGACATTCAAGATCAGATTGCAAAACCACTCAACAACATCATATCAAGCTTCTGATTCAATTGAGAACATACTAAAAGTAGTAGAAACTGAACTGAGGCCGGTAACCAACAATCCTATAAGTTTCTACGGATTAGTAACACGTGAACCTGATAGAGAGAAGAGAGCCTAGTCCTTAACCCACGTAGAATGAGAAGAGAATGACATAGATCAGAGGGCATAAGGTAAAAGAGTAAAAAGAGCCTTACGTCCCTCCCACAATCAATTCCCCTACATATAACTAAAGCATTTCTAGACTCAACATCGACCCGTTTGGCTTAGAGAACCTGCAGGCAGTCCGGCTCTGTTGCCAACGCTGTCAGGACCCTGATTCCAAGTCACATCAACCCAGCCGGTAACACCTCATATCACTTTGCGGCCTCACGCACGGTATTCCCACGGGTGTCGCCTTACCATGGCCCGGGACCGTTTGCGCCTTTTGGATCACGTATATGATAGTGTCGCTAGCATCCACGTGATAGAGAACCCGGGCCGACATGGCTAGTCGTGAACCCAAAGCGGCACTAACCCATGGGGAAGGCATACATGAATCACATCGAGCATGTCGGTCATCAACGTATGAATCCGGGCTGTAGCACTGGGCTAACAAGACTCCGGTAACCCGGGTTGTAGCAGGCTAGGCAGGACTCTGGATGTCACCGCATGACATTTCCCGAAGGACACGAACGGCGAAGTGAAACACATGTCGGCCCGATCAAGTGTCCAGAGCAAGAGTGTTGGGCTAGCGGTGACTCGGTGAATTAGGTCAGAAGCGGACTACTATCGCCGTAAAGCACTAGACTACATTTCCCCATATGAGAGGCTGCCAAGGATAAACAACTAGATTGACGGATCCCACTCATACCAAGCATTTCAATCATACACACAATATGCCCGATATGAGTGCATACAACATGGCATCACAACAAAACTCTACAACTCAAAGTACTTTATTTAAAAGGCTCCGAGGAGCCATACATAACATGTTCATGCAGATAGGGGTCACATGACCCGACACTCAAGTCATACAAACATACAAGCACATGCGGAAGCAAACTAGTCTGAGTACAGACACTAAAAAGAAAGAAGGCTTGACAAAGCCCTTCTATCTACATTGGCCCTTCACAAGCCTTGGATCACCACCTGGGTGGCTAGTCACTCGTTGACGTCAAGGTCTACATAGAACCCATCGGAGGGGGTGGTGTTGTCGTATGAAAACATTAATTAAGCAAACATGAGTACGGAGGTACTCAAAGAAGTCTTACAAATGTAATCCTACTATACATGCACATTCTCAAGAAGGTAGTGGAGTTATTGCAGCAAGCCAGCTTTGACTCTTGGCTAAGCTATCCTACATGACACCACTTGAAAAGCATTTGTCGCACACGAGTCCACTAATCACCATCACAATACTCCACCGTGGATCCTCTCGTCACAACCCACAAGAGGGCCATCCACGGTACTCACACTTATCTTGAGGCTTTTAGTAGTATCCATTTACTTGTCTATGAACTGTATAGGTGACCAAGTAGTCCTTTACCGCGGACGCGGCTATTCGAATAGTTTCATACCCTGTAGGGGTGTACTTCTTCACACACACTCTCACCACTTATCGCCGTTACACGACGTGTACTCGGCAACCTTCAAGCGGAAGCCCAGCAAGGGTGTCGGCCACGACCTGACTATACACACGAGTCCCTAGTCCAGGTTTATCGCCTATTCAGGTTACATCCGCAGGGAGTCCGGCCGAGGTTTCCACTAACAGCCCCGAACGATGTGTGCAGGGTTCCCGAGACACCAAACGGGCGGATCGGTACATAGTGCCACGTGCCTACCGCAACACAGCCCACCCCTAAGGTCGGCGCGTGCGCCCCCAAAGATGCTACAAACACCAGAAACTACTTTGCAACTCCCGGATAGAGGACAAGAGTGGTTATTAAGTCGAGAGGGTCAATTAAGGATCCCAATGCGTGGTAGTAGCTGAGTCTTAAATCACACACACAGATCTCAGTTCTTAGGGACGGCTTCGATGAAACAACCCACCATGTACTCCTACATGGCCTCTCATCGATACCTTTACCAAATCGTGTTCAACACTTCACTCTCGTTACCAACACAACCTTTCACTCTAGTTCATCATCCCGATGAGCCAGACCTGACACAACCCTAAGCGTAGTAAGCATAGCATGGTAGGAAACACAAATATGGCTCAATCAACTCCTACACATACTAGTGGGTTTCATCTAGTTACTGTGGCAATGACAGGTCATGCAAAGGAAGTGGGTTCAACTACCGCAACACACAAAAGTTTGAATCGCCTTGTCTTAATGCAGTAAACAAGAGCAGAAGAGAGATCATGGGTTTGTATCGGAATGATCAATGGGTTGCTTGCCTGATGTAGTGGTAGTAGGGTACTTCCCTTCAGATGGATACTCGGGGTTATCCTCGGAGACAGAACCTAACACGGAAGACACACCGAACATAATCAACACATGACGATATGCAACAATATGATGCATGCTATGACATGGCAATATGAATGTGAGTTGGCCTAATGCAAGCTAGAACAGAAAATAATGAACTCATTTGAATCAAAGATTCAAATGTTAGCTCATTTAACACAGCCATATTAGTGCATTATCTTATTCTGCTTAAACAGCAAGGTTAACTTGTTCTGTCATGCATGAAACCATTACCAATGGATAGATTGAATTTTTCTGATCAAAATTCATATATAAAACTTTGCATTTGGAGTTACAGATTAGTTTCTATGAATTTTTCAAGTTTGCAACAATTTCTGGAATTTTCTGAATACAAATAAATCCAGAAATTAGTTCTTGCGTCAGCAGTGCATCAGGGTGACATCAGTGGTCAAAGGGGGCGTCCAGGTCAACCTGACCAGTGGGTCCCGCATGTCAGTAGTTAATTAAACTAACTAATTTTAGTTAAAACTAAACTGGGTTAATTAGCAGAGGGGGGCCCCACTTAGTCAACTCGGTCAACAGGGTCAAACCCGCCGACGTTTAGCCACGGCTTGCACGCGGCGGCGAGAGTGCGTTTGTGCATTCCGGCGACCAAATGGGCAGGGGAGGCCATCTACGTGTAGTCGGGGACAAGTCGCGGCGCTTGGTGGCGGTGGTTGAGCTCGAGGTGGCCGGAAACGTCGCCGGCGACGAGCTTGGCGGTCGCCGGAGTCGGGTGAGGATGAACCCGTGGCTACGGGCCACGGCAAGGCACGTGGTGAGGTGCGTTGGGCTCCTAGGAGTGCGGTGGTGTGCTCGGAGTCGAGCCAATGTGGATGTGGCGACGACGGCGACGTGCGGTGGCGGCGGCGGGTGCGGCCGAGCTCGGTGCAGTCGGTGCGGGGCTCGAGAGCGAGAACGAGAGGGATGGGGAGGTAGCTGGGCTCACGGCGAGTACGTCCAAGCGGTCGGCGAGGTCGGGGACGAGGTGATGCAGTGGCGACGGCGAAGGGGATCTCCGGCGGTGATCGACGAAGACGGGGTCGGTGGAGGTGTTGTAGAGCGTGCGAGCGCTCGGGGCTCGGCCTGCTCGATGTAGTCGACGATGGCGGAGCAAACGGACACGGTAGCGCAGCACGGGGACGATGGAAGACGCGAGTTTCACGGTGGCACGGGCGCGACGGCGTCGGCCATGGTGCGGGCGAGCGAGGGAGAGGAGCTGGGGAGGAGAAAGGGTGTCTGCGAGCTCGGGGGAGGAGTGGTCGACCGAACCGGGGTGGCAGGACGGTGCGGGGAGGAGGCAGGGCGGCGAGCAGCCGCGTGGCGCGCGCTGGTACTGCCGTCGAGTACCTGGCTGCCTGCCTGGCCAGGCCAAGTAGCTCGCTCGAGTGGTGGCTGGGCTGGGCCGGCAGGTGGGCTTGTCAGGTGGGCGCCAGGTAAGCCTTTGCTTTATGTTTTTCCTTTTTCTATTATTCTGTAAGTTTGTAGACTTATTAAAAATAGTTAGGCACTTCTAAAAATCCTGGAAATAATCAGAGGCTCTGTTCAGAAAATCTCCAACAGCCCACACTTATTTTCAGAATTATTTGAGCATCCAAAATATTTACTAGCATTTAAATGCCCAAATGCAAAATACATATGATTTAATTCAATGACCTTCTGTTGACCTAGAAAATTGTGCACCAATTTTGCCAGAGGTTCTAACCCAAGACAAAGAGAGTGAACTTTTTAGAAGGGCATTTCAGGTTCATTGAAAATATTTTTAGTAAACCCTAGTTGGATTCAGAGGGGTTCTGGGGGTTCTGTCTTCCCCAATTCAAGTTTCTGATGAAAGGTAAACATGATGTAGCACTCTAATGCATGGACTAGCTAGGATATGACATTGTTAGAAATTGTTTTATGTTGCAATATTTAATTGCTTGTTTTCGAAGTTTTCTGAGATCTTTTCTTTGATTCTTTTGCATGATTGCTTATGTGTGGTTACTATTTCTTGCTTACGATAGATTGAACGGAGTGTGACGAGTAGAACTATCAGGAGTTATGAGTGCGGATCATCTTCATCAACAGTACAAGGCAAGTTCACACTTTGATCACACTTTTCATACCCAGTTTTTTATGCATTAGTTTCAACCCTCAAACATTGCATGGTTAGGAATTGATAACATGTGGGTATTGGGAAGTAGTTGTTGACGTAGGAACCTATTTTCCTGCATTCAAACCTTGGGAGTTACTTTTACGTTATGCTCATACTGTTATTCTATGCTCATAGACGTGGATTGGTTTGAGAGAATTCATGAAAGATGTGAGAGATTATTGTTAACTAAGGTTTAACTTAAGGAGGCTACTTTAATACACATCTGGGTGGATTTGTAGGGGCACCCTGGGGAAATACCAGTGGACTTGTTCGGACACCTGGGGCTATACCAGTGTTGTCCAAGGAAATCCCAGAGTACCCGTGTGATCACCCTATGGTTCGCCGCCCAGGCTCAAAGGGATCATAAGATTATTCATGCTAGAAACTTCCGTGTGCAGCCACAAGCTATTATGGGCTCTAGCATAGATGAGAATGTTGCATGACCTCTTTTAGTGGTGGGCTAGCAGATGTAGGGGAAAGTAGGTGTAACTGTCCACCCAGAGTAAAGAGTTATTGTTTCCGAAAGACTGTGTCTCGGTCATCCGTTTCTCAAACACCATGTAGTGCGAGAAATCCAATGGAGGAGATCGAGTCTTGTGGGGAAAAGTGCGCAAACCTCTGCAGAGTGTAAAAACTAATCATGGTTAGTCGTGTCCCCGGTTATGGACATCTTGAGTATCTGGTTCTTGAATTATCATGTTGATCTCATCACTCTATATATTTAATTTGTTGGGTTGTTAACTTTTAATTGGGATTGAGATGGGGATTTATCATTCTCATTGTTTTCAACAAACTTTGTGGTTAAACAAAATATATTCCTTTATTGTAGGGAAAAATTGGCTTTTCGCAAAAACATTATAACCATAGAGCCTCCACCAGCCATATATGCATGTAGTGATAGTTATTATTCATCATTATCCTATGGTGTGAATTTCCCAGTACATTCAATGTACTGACCCTTTGTGGCTGCAACGTCTCATGTTGCAGGAATCTTACGACGAGTGAGTGATACATTAGGGTTATGATTTCTACACTCAATTTTGCCGTTGGTGTTGATGGGAATCCACAACCTTGTTGTTACTTCCGCTATATGGATTGAGGTAATAGTATTTATGTTACTTTATACATGTGATTTACCTCTGTTATAAATCCTCGAGTACTGTGTGTGTCTGTATACCGATCCAAGGATGACACTTAAGCACAGAGACTTGACCGTGTGAGTTTGGATCACTACAATGTACATCAAACGGAAACGTTTTCCCTGGATTGAATTTGTGGGATGTACATATGAACGGAAACGTTTCCCCTGGATTGACTGTGTGGGATGTACAAAAGAACGGAAACGTATTCCTTGGATTGACTGTGTGTGATATACATACGAACAGAAATGGTTTTCTGGGATTCATCGTGTGGGATGTACATACGGAGAAAAATGATTGGGTTTCGATGCCTCGCCCGATCGCACACGAGCTCATTTTTCCCCAGCCTGCGTCCCAGGAGGGCCTAACCCCGACGGTTTCTGGGTCGTGTGGGAAGGACCCCTTATCAACAACATTCATTTGGTGACGGATCCAAGTGCCATCACGAAAAGGGGTTAAAAATCGTTTGTATAGCACCGACGCGTACCAGTGATAGTCAATACAAAGCCTCCATTTCCCATTTGCCTTGCACACTACAACTGGATTGGCCAACCACGTTGGATGTAGAACTCCTCTAACCTAGCCTATCGCTTCTAACTTATTATATTCTTCAGCAATAAATTATTGCCGCACCAAGGCTTGCTTCATTACCTTCTGCTTGACGGGCCTCACATGAGGACAGAAGCCAAGGTGGTGCTCAATTACCTCCATGGGAACACTGGGGATGTCAGATGGTTGCGATGCAAACACATCGACATTCGCCCGCACGGAGGCAACGAGCGTGCTTTCTTATTTGTTGTTAAGGGTGGCACTTATGGTGAAAGTGCCTCCCGTGTCGTCCTCCTTTGTGGGCACCTTCTTGGTTGCTGGTGGAGGTACCTTGGACTTCTTGCTCTTGCCTGTAGAGCTCTCCGGCACCTCAATGGGTGCGCAGCACTCTGAAGAGGTGCACTTCTCGGAGTCCTTATCAGAGGTCTTGCCAGTCTTATTGTTCTTCTTCTTCCCCTCAGGAGCTTTGTCGACAGGAGCAAGTGCCTTGCCGCTAGGTCCTGCCACTACTTCCTGGTAGAGCTTGTCAGCGCATATGACTGTGTCTTTATTGTCGGAGTAGATGGTGATGATGCTCATCGTCCCTGGCATATTGAGCGTGTTGTAGGCGTAGTGAGACGCCGCCATGAACTTGGCCAGAGCTGGGCGACCCAAGATTCCATTATACGGCGAAGGTTCTTGACGACATTGAAGACGATCTTTTCTGTCCTATAGTTCAATTCACTGCCAAACGTTACCGGCAAGGTGATCCTTCCCTTTGGTTGGCTCCTTCCTGGGTTGATCCCTTGAAACGTTCCCGTTTCCTTGAGATCTTCCTCTGGAATCTGTAGCCTCTTGATCACATTAGGTGAGATCAAGTTCAGGCCGGCCCCATCGTCAACCAACATGTTCAACACCTTGAGGTTGCGAGTTGTTGGTGAAACCAACAAGGGCAAGCACCTGACCGCAGTGGTGCGATCAGGGTGGTCCTCGGCGTCAAAGATGATGGGATGTATATGTGGTAAATAAAGGGGACTGGTTGGAAGAGCTCGAAAGAGGCATGTATCAAAGGTCCATAGTTCCCAAACATTAAGACACAATCTATGCATGATCACTTAGCTGGCATAATCCCTTCACGTGACAATCAAAGTTCCAGCAAACAATGATAGAAGTAAAGTACTTGAGAGCCTTGAGGAGGAAATGATTGTGGGTGTGCTTAAGAGCATTAGAGAATTACATTCTACTACATGCTTTCACTCCTTGACATCAGTTTTATTCGCTCTATCTAAAGAAACCTCTTCCGTGCATTCCCGGCAAGCAAGTGTTGTCTAGAATAAATAGAATAGAGTGTTGGAAAGTTGTTTTATCTAGTAGATCAAGAACTTTGTGTTGATTATGCTTCACTAACACTTGCACTATAACCATTCCACCGCTATAGCTATGCTAAATTTTCAAGTCAAGAAGCAGAGGCTATCTAGGCGTATCGATCGTAAGTTAACTAGAACCTTCTCGTTATTTCGGTTTAAACAACTAAGTTCCTTATGACTTGAATTTCTCTTTATGTTCCTCGAGGACGATCAAGTTTAAGCCTGGGGAGTTAATGAGTCATATTTTTACACTCATTTCACCTTTGTTTAAACCGAGATATTTCAATTAAAAAGAGATATTCGCTCCGATATCTCTACTAATGACTAATGAATGCAAAGGATTCCACAAATCCTCTGTTTGATGTGTTTCCAAGCAAGTTCATCTCCATAAGCATCATTAATATTGGCATCATCTCCATAAGAATAATGAGCATAAAATTCATCAAGAAGGGATATTTCAATCGAATAAACGGGGTCATAACAATTATTGTAGTGTGGGTTCCCCGACTCATAAGTCGAGATCACCGAATGCACGTGTACAGTGATCCCAGAGATCAATGCTCACTGGACACACAGAAGCTGGATAACAACAGTCTTACATCCATACATACCGTTTTACACAATAGGACCATTATGGTCAAGTCTTGAGTGTATCATCGCAGCAGAAATCTTCAATAACAACTTGGACCCATGTCATCTGCCTTAACCCTACAGGCATTCTGACTGGGAAACGTCCTAGTTCGCATGTTCGTCTCCAAAGAACTCTTCTTCGAACTCCTGTTCTTCCATGCCTGGCCAACTAAATAACCAGTGGCAAGCCAATGAGTACTTTGAATGTACTCGCAAGCAACCCATGTTTTGGCTGAAGATACAACAATGCATGACATAGGTAAATTTTTGTAGAAAGCTAGTTTTGAGTGCAATGACATGTTCAACAACTTGTAAGACATGCATCAGGAGAATTCAAGTAACCATGAGGACAGGTTATAGATATCCACATAAATAGAGTGGGCATCAACCCAACTCAATTATGTCAAGTCCCTTGACTTGATCCAAGTAGTTCTCCCCATTATCCAAACACACACACACTGGTTTGTAAACATGTGGACGTAGCCCAAGAGCGGTTACCCAACTGTCCTTGACCGTGTACACGACTATTCGAATAGTTTTACACTCTGCAGAGGTTTCACACTTTACCCACAAGATCCGGGGAACTTCCGTGTCATCCACGAGCGATACCTCAAGTACCCGGGGTAAGCACCCGATCACTATCTTTCCCTAGACGACACTAACAAGGAGTCCACTCGTTGTTCCGAATCCTCACGATGTACATCATACAAGACTCACTCGAGAACGCTAACATCCGAGAGGGGACACAACGGTGTATCCGGTGCCCTGTGAAAACAGTCATGGCCGCCCTACAGCACGACCCGGCCCCGAGAGAGAGCACCAACTCTCCCCGTCACTAGTAATGCGGGCTCCAAGCTAGTATCTGCCTAGGTAATCAATAATGCCCTTTCCCATACAAGGGTAGAGTGGTGGCGCATGTAAGGTTGGAATAACGGTCGCAACTTAAACCAATCCGTTTTGAAAACAACACACACTTGCCTCGGTACACCACTTCGTCATCAAGTGGCTACCCAACTCATCATCTCCCTTGGGCATAAGTGGCACCCGACGGGGTTTTTGAAAAGTCTTTTGAAAATACTTTGTCTCCTTCGCCATGCATATACCCGTCCCTTTTTGCGTAGCATCTACTTTAGCATCCTATCTACTCCCACCGGCATAACACTCATAAGGAGGTAGGGTCATGCACCATGCAAGTATCAACGAGGAAGTAACGGTGGAAAACCACCCCATGTGGTCACCACATTATCATGACTCCGATGCAAGCAATAAAAGTGCTATATGACATGCATAAAAAGGGTTTCATAGACATGGTCAAAGGGCTGCTTGCCTTGTCCTTCAGAGTCTTCAAACCTTCTGGTCCATCTTCAAGTACTCCATCTACTTCGCCAACTAACGACAAAAACAATCACAATAAGCAATACAACAAGGCAAAAATAAAAGTGCTCTAAAATGTGAGTTGGACTTTTCTAGGATACCTCTGGTCATATGAGGAATGACCAAAGTGATTTCATTGGAAGTGGATCAATGGATAGTTCTAAACATTTCGATATGATGGAATCAAGGGGTTTATGGATTTGCAACAAGTGTACAGAAGAATTATTTTGAAAAATGAGCAAAGGCACCCATTTAACAAGGAATAATTTTAGAAGCATCTAGGAGTTGGTTTCACTGGATTTGGAGTTCAAATGAATATCCTATGGATTTTTAAAGTGGACTTATGTGGATAAATGACCTATTTAATGTACCTAGTGAAAACCAAGCACAATAAAAATGTTCACTATGCCTCATTAAATAGATCATGATTTATGGAGTTACTGAAAATTTGAACCATCAGATTTGGACTTGAAGTGAGATCTCCGAAAAGTTTGAATCTTCTTTGAAAAAGAAAAAAAGGAAAAGGGGCTTTACCCTTATCATGCATGCAAGGCGAGAGATAAGCAGCGGGTCGGCCCAACTGCACGGCCGCGCGCAGGCTGTCGACGCAGGAGGCGTATTCGCGGGAATACGTCTTCCCTCAGCGAAGGCGACAGTTGGCGGAGACCGTCTCCACTTAAACGGGGCGGGGCCCGCTAGCGGGGTCACTGACCTGCGGGGTCCACCCGCAGGGTCGTCTCCCTCCTCCCGCCCGCGACAGAGGAGGCGGAGGAGGCTGGGCCGAGCGCTTGCCGGCGCCCATTCCGGTGGCTCCGACCACCTCCGGCGACCGCCCGGATTCCGGCGAGCCCGGGAGGATGGGCTGGCCCACCGGGGACCCGATTTCACTGGGAGCGCCAGAAGGAAGCGAGGCCTCGACCGCGCAGAAACAAAGGCGATGGCGGGGTTCGCACGGCGAGGAAGGCACGAGGAGGAGGGGATGTAGCACGGGGTGAGTTGGCGGTGGTGATGAGAGGGTGTTGGAATGTCTAGGGGAGAGAGAGAGGCTCGGGATAGCCCGAATTTAGGCGGAGCCCGACGACGGCGCTCCGGCCATTGCGGTGGATGGAGGGCACGGGGAGAGGTGTGGGTTGGTCCAGGGGGTGCACGGGAGGGAGAGAGAGCAAAGGAGCTCCAGAGGGAGGTCAGGGGTGCCCTTTTATGGAGAGGCGATGGTGCACCATGGACCAAGGTCTTGCCGGTGAGGTCGCTTCTTGTTGCTTGGGGTCACGGGGCTCGTGTGCGTGTCCCATGCGTTTGTAGAGATGGTCTACGCCAGGGAAGGGAGATAAGGAGCGGGAAGTGCAGGCGTCAGCGTGTGAGCTCGTCCATTGAGCTCTCGGGCCAGCAGGGTGAGGGGGGGGCCGCAGGAGGGACAAGGAGGAGGGGGACAGGGGTGTAGCATGCTGCGAACGTCGAGGCGCGTCGGCAGGCGTGCGGGGGAGGGCCGAGGTGGTCGGAGGCATCGGGCAGAGGGCAGCTACAGTGCAAGGGCGCACTATAGCGCGCTCCAGAGCATGCATATGGCCGGCGAGGCCATTTTAAATGGTCAGGGGCATGTCCACTTGTGTCCTGGGGCTTCCTTGGATGCTCTAGAGTGGTAAGGAGCTAGGTGGGGCGCTGAATATAGAAATGAGAGAGAGAGGAGGAGTTGCCATGGGTAAATAGAGAGAGAAAGAGATGGGTTTCACCCCCAAATAATTGAGCTGTTGAAGTAGGAGAGTTACTGGAGGTAGGAGAGGACTAGGAGGAGCTGTGGTAAAGAGTTGAGTTCAAGGAGAATAGTGTTAGTGGTCAAAATGATGATTTTTGAAAAGTGGCAGAAGGTGTTTGATAATGGTTTGGACTAGCAGATGATTTCCAACTGCCATGAGACTCCACATAGTGAAATGACACATATAATTAGGGCCTTCCACCAAGTTGGAGCTTATTTGGGCAAAGTTGCCAATGCAACTTTTGTAAACCCTAGAAATTTGTAGAAATGAACTTGTGTAGATCTAGTTGAGCAAATCACTTCTCCTTAATGCACCACTTGGTGTAGTGGCCTCATTTGGTCATGTGAACATGCTCACAAAAGTTGGGGTCAAGGAGAGAAAGTTGGTAATACAAAGTTGTTCAAATTTGATTCTGATCAGAGAGGGTTTTGGAGAATTTTGGTGAACCAAAATGACCTTGATTGATATGAGGCTTTGCAAGGTGATCCCAATATGCATTTGTGACTTGCTAGATTTTCCTCGGATTTTTATGGAAATATTTCCTGTAGAAATATTTCAAATCCTTGAAATGGGCAGAAATGGTTTTGGGAGGTTTTGTCCAATCTTTTGAACATGACCATGTGTTGGAACCCTTATATATGGGAAATATATGCCCACTGAGTTTCCCTGATTTTTGTCAAATATTTTTAAAACAATAAAATAATTTTTCCCTATTAAAGACCATTTATGGCCTTAAGAAAAAGCTTTTAAATAAAATAGGAAAATAACTTTTAAAATTATATTTTTGTGGTTTATGGGAATCCTATATCTAATAGGTTTCAAATATACCATTTTAAATATTTTTCATACCCCAAATCAAGTACTTGCAGTGTAATCCTCAATTCAGGGGTTTTTGGAAAACTAATTTTAGAAAATACTTTTTGGCCAAATTATTTTTGTAAGAAAATTTTATATTGCTCTATACACATGGCATCATCATTGGGCAGAAGCTTGGGACAAGGAGATGAAGTATAGAAGGTGGAGTTGTGTTGACTTTAAAGAGCACTAGAAAAACACAGAGAGAAAACCAACTCCAAATAAATAGTCAAATAATGCAAAAGTTTTTGTCAAACCACATTTTATCATGATTTATCATCTTAAGTGTTGTGCCATGAAAATCAGGGTGTGATAGACCTACCCCCCTTACAAGAATCTCGTCCCCGAGATTCCCAAACTAGGCGTGGGAAGGAATACGGAACTTAGATGCGGGCGATCTTCACGTCCTCATAATGCTTCTGCTTCCATGTGGTGCTCCATTGAATCTTGAAGTACCTGGTGTTGTAGCTTCGTGTATGACGCTCTCGGTTGATCCAGGTTGCTAAGGGGTCTCTCGCCTTAGGTCGGGTTGGATCAGGCTGGAGGTCGATGGCTCGGTGGTCAATGCCCTCGTAGAGATCGGGCAAGTTAGGAAGTTGGAAACACTTCCGGGGTTGTGATGCATGGAAAGCGTTGTACATCGTGTAACTCAGGTGGCAACTCCGGTGGTAATCGCCTTCTCTTCGTCTCGTAGTGATCTCAGAGGGGCTTGTTAAATCTTGGAGTGATCTCGAAGGGGGCCGATGAATCTTGGTGTGGGTCTCCTTGTCATGGAAATGCTTGGTTCCTTAGAGCCTGGTCTTCGACGCGCATGTTTACTTCTTGACGATAGTGGTAGTTCTTCCTCCTTGTTTAGGTGGTCTTCAAATGTTCCTTGACTAGCTGAACGGCTCTTCTTCCGTCTTCGGGTGGACAAGTAGGTCACCAGATGATGATGACAACTATCTTGTCTAAGCACTCCATGAAGACTTTGTTCACGGGGAACATAAAGTAGGCTGGGGAATTAGTGGTGGTCTTGTTGAGTGTGGGCCAAGGTGTTCTAGATCTAGTGTCAAGGCCCTAAGGTCCTGATCCAACCATGTTGTAGCTTCGTAGGACGTAAGGGTTTCAGGGATTCTAGTGTGCAAGTGAACATTTATCATCTTATCTTTAAGCACAGTTTCTGGGATGCCAATAGTTCTACCTAGTCTTCACATCATATTACCAAAAGAATAATCTCGTATAGGTCAACTCCAATCATCACTCATATTATTTATATCCTCATGGCTCTCGAGAGGAGGTCTAACAAAATCATATATGTCTACAATCCCCGATACCAGCTCTGTGGGTTAAGCACATGGTTAAGGATTCGAGCTGGGGTATCTTATGAAGTCTTGAAGGGTCTAGGAATGGGTCTCTAATCTTGAGGGGCAACCATAACTCTAAGGGGCTGCACTTGGTCGAGGAGGTTGTAGCACAAGTCTTCAAGCTGGTTGGTTGCCAAAGTAGAATCCTTGGTGTATCTTGTCTTGCTAGCCTTCAGCTTGAGGAGAGAGATGAGAGACAAAAGTGGCATAGAGGAGGGAATGCCCAAAGGGGGTTCTACAAAGGCAAGTGCAAACAAACAAAGGTGCCAAAAAGGGCCAAACACAAACAAGAAAATAAGGCAGGTGATATAGTTATGCATTTGTTGCCTAGGGCAAAAGGGCGATCGATATCAAAACACAAACAAATACAAACAAGCAACACACAATCATGGTTCTATTCGAACCATCATAATCGACTCGATCACAAGATAGGGGGTACACGACTCATCCTACCCTAGGGGTTCTCGGATTCAGTAGTCGTGCCTTGCTCCGTGCCTCATGCAGTCTTCTGGGTTTTCCTCGGGTGTCGCTACGTCTCCTGTAGTTGTTCGATGAGACGATCCAAGTTGAGCCTGAAGAGTCTTCAACAACTTTTCACCTGTTGAAGTGATGGGGTGAAGGTGGCTCCTCGTAGCTGGCGTTGACTTGGTCTCCTCTTGTCTTCCTAATCATGACGATCACTTTTGCCTTCTAAGGTGTCGAGTGTACCAGGTAGGCAATCCTTTATGCAATGACCTTAACAAGGCATAATAGAGGTCCAACATGTCAGTTACGTTGATGATAACATCGACACCAAGAGCGGGGGATGAAGAGAACCGTTTTCCTGCTCACTGTCGTGAGGCGGACCAAATGGCGAGGTTCTCATCCATCGGTGGTTGTCGATACAACAACAGTAAGGACAGGATTGCTCTATTAGCGATGTATATCATGATCTTGCATTTCCTATGCCCTGGTCATCGTATGCTAAGGTTGCAGCATCTTGGTGTAATGCCGAAGGTTTCACCATCCTCTGGGTCTTCATGTCCTCATTCTTCAAAGGCGTATCTTCTGTTGGCATCGTCTTATTGTGGTGTCGCCAATCTTGGGTTCAGCAAAGTGGGTGAGTGTTTGGCAAGGTGTACTCCTTCTAGGCTATCCACGAGGATTACAAGGAATCCCGTGATCAGGGGCTTGAGGGTTCTAGTGACCGCTTTGCAATAGTTTTGAAGGGAAGAGATTGATGGGGAAAGTATACCTTAGTTTTCAAAAAACTGAGAAGGGAAGAGAAGTATAGGCAGTTTTTGAAAACTAGCGATAGTTTTGAAAATAGTTTTACCCTAACTAATGACCATGCTAACTAAGGCTTCCTACAGTCAGGATGGCTCTGATACCAGCTCTGTGGGTTCCCCGACTCATAAGTCGAGATCGCCGAATGCACGTGTACAGTGATCCCAGAGATCAATGCTCACTGGACACACAGAAGCTGGATAGCAAGAGTCTTACATCCATACATACCGTTTTACACAATAGGACCATTATGGTCAAGTCTTGAGTGTATCATCGCAGCGGAATTCTTCAATAACAACTTGGACCCATGTCATCTGCCTTAACCCTACATGCATTCTGACTAGGAAATGTCCTAGTTCGCATGTTCGTCTCCAAAGAACTCTTCTTCGAACTCCTGTTCTTCCATGCCTGGCCAATTGAATAACCAGTGGCAAGCCAATGAGTACTTTGAATGTACTCGCAAGCAACCCATGTTTTGGCTCAAGATACAACAATGCATGACATAGGTAAATTTTTGCAGAAAGCTAGTTTTGAGTGCAATGACATGTTCAACAACTTGTAAGACATTCATCAGGAGAATTCAAGTAACCATGAGGACAGGTTACAGATATCCACATAAATAGAGTGGGCATCAACCCAACTCAATCATGTCAAGTCCCTTGACTTGATCCAAGTAGTTCTCCCCATTATCCAAACACACACACACTAGTTTGTAAACATGTGGACGTAGCCCAAGAGCAGTTACCCAACAGTCCTTGACCGTGGACATGACTATTCGAATAGTTTTACACTCTGCAGAGGTTGCACAATTTACCCACAAGATCCGGGGAACTTCCGTGTCATCCACGACCCGCGATACCTCAAGTTCCCGGGGTAAGCACCCGATCACTATCTTTCCCTAGACGACACTAACAAGGAGTCCACTCGTTGTTCCGAATCCTCATGATGTACATCATACAAGACTCACTCGAGATCGTAACATCCGAGAGGGGACACAACGGTGTATTCGGTGCCCTGTGAAAACAGTCATGGCCGCCCTACCTGGCACGACCCCGTCCCGAGAGAGAGCACCAACTCTCCCCCGTCACTAGTAATGCGGGCTCCAAGCTAGTATCTGCCTAGGTAATCAATAATGCCCTTTCCCATACAAGGGTAGAGTGGTTGCGCATGTAAGGTTGGAATAACGGTCGCAACTTAAACCAGTCCGTTTTGAAAACAACACACACTTGCCTCGGTACACCACTTCGTCATCAAGTGGCTACCCAACTCATCATCTCCCTTGGGCATAAGTGGCACCCGACGGGGTTTTTGAAAAGTCTTTTGAAAATACTTTGTCTCCTTCGCCATGCATATACCCGTCCCTTTTTGCATACCATCTACTTTAGCATCCTATCTACTCCCACCGGCATAACCCTCATAAGGAGGTAGGGTCATGCACCATGCAAGTATCAACAAGGAAGTAACGGTGGCAAACCACCCCATGTGGTCACCACAGTATCATGACTCCGATGCAAGCAATAAAAGTGCTATATGACATGCATAAAAAGGGTTTCATAGACATGGTCAAAGGGCTGCTTGCCTTGTCCTTCAGAGTCTTCAAACCTTCTAGTCCATCTTCAAGTACTCCTTCTACTTCGCCAACTAACGACGAAAACAATCACAATAAGCAATACAACAAGGCAAAAATAAAAGTTCTCTAAAATGTGAGTTGGACTTTTCTAGGATACCTCTGGTCATATGAGGAATGACCAAAGTGATTTCATTGGAAGTGGATCAATGGATAGTTCTAAACATTTCGATATGATGGAATCAAGGGGTTTATGGATTTGCAACAAGCGTACAGAAGAACTACTTTGAAAAATGAGCAAAGGCACCCATTTAACAAGGAATAATTTTAGAAGCATCTAGGAGTTGGTTTCACTGGATTTGGAGTTCAAATGAATATCCTATGGATTTTTAAAGTGGACTTATGTGGATAAATGACCTATTTAATGTACCAAGTGAAAACCAAGCACAATAAAAATGTTCACTATGCCTCATTAAATAGATCATGATTTATGGAGTTACCGAAAATTTGAACCATCAGATTTGGACTTGAAGTGAGGTCTCTAGAAAAGTTTGAATCTTGCTAAAAAAAGAAAAAAAAGGAAAAGGGGGCTTTACCCTTATCATGCATGCAAGGCGAGAGATAAGCAGCGGGCCGGCCCAATTGCACGGCCGCGTGCAGGCTGTTGACGCAGGAGGCGTATTCGCGGGAATACGTCTTCCCTCGGCGAAGGCGACAGTTGGCGGAGACCGTCTCCACTTAAACAGGGCGGGTCCCGCTGGCGGGGTCACTGACCTGCAGGGTCCTCCCGCAGGGTCGTCTCCCTCCTCCCGCCCGCGACAGAGGAGGCAGAGGAGGTGGGGCCGAGCGCTTGCCGGCACCCGTTCCGGTGGCTCCGGCCACCTCCGGCGACCGCCCGGACTCCGACGAGCCCGGGAAGATGGGTCGCGTCCACCTGGGGACCCAGTTTCTGCCGGGGAGCGCCAGAGCGAGCGAGGCCTCGGCCGCGGCAGGAACAGGCGATGGCGGGGTTCGGCACGGCGAGGAAGGCACGAGGAGGAGGGGATGTAGCACGGGGTGAGTTGGCGGTGGTGATGAGAGGGTGTTGGAATGTCTAGGGGGGAGAGAGAGGCTCGGGATAGTCCGAATTTAGGCGGAGCACGATGGCGGCGCTCTGGCCATTGCGGTGGATGGAGGGCACGGGGAGAGGTGTGGGTTGGTCCAGGGGGTGCACGGGAGGGAGAGAGAGCAAAGGAGCTCCAGAGGGAAGTCAGGGGTGGCCTTTTATGGCGGGGCGATGGTGCACCGTGGACGAGTGTGTCGGCGAGGTCGTTGACATTGCTTGGGGTCACGGGGGCTCGTGTGTGTGTGCTCGGGGCGTTTGTAGAGATGGTCTACGGCCAGGGGAAAGGAGAGAAGGAGCGGGGAAGTGCCAGGGCGTCGCGCGTGTGAGCTCGTCCATTGGAGCTCTCGGGCGGCAAGGCAGCGTGGGGGGGGCAGCAGGAGGGACAAGGAGGAGGGGGACAGGGGTGTAGCATGCTGCGAACATCGAGGCGCGTCGGCAGGCGTGCGGGGGAGGACCGAGGTGGTCGGAGGCATCGGGCAGAGGGCAGCTACAGTACAAGGGCGCACTGTAGCGTGCTCTAGAGCATGCATATGGCCAGCGTGGCCATTTTAAAAGGTCAGGGGCATGTCCAATTGTGTCCTGGAGCTTCCTTGGATGCTCTAGAGTGGTAAGGAGCTCGGTGGGGCGCTGAATATAGAAATGAGAGAGAGAGGAGGAGTTGCCATGGGTAAACAGAGAGAAAAAGAGATGGGTTTTACCCCCAAATAATTGAGCTGTTGAAGGAGGAGAGTTACTGTAGGTAGGAGAGGACTAGGATGAGATGTGGTAAAGAGTTGAGTTCAAGGAGAATAGTGTTAGTGGGCAAAATGGTGATTTTTGAAAAGTGGCAGAAGGTGTTTGATAATGGTTTGTACCAGCAGATGATTACCAACTGCCATGAGACTCCACAGAGTGAAATGACACATATAATTATGGCCTTCCACCAAGTTGGAGCTTATTTGGGCAAAGTTGCCAATGCAACTTTTGTTAACCCTAGAAATTTGTAGAAATGAACTTGTGTAGATCTAGTTGAGCAAATCACTTCTCCTTGATGCACCACTTGGTGTAGTGGCCTCATTTGGTCATGTGAACATGCTCACAAAAGTTGGGGTCAAGGAGAGAAAGTTGGTAATACAAAGTTGTTCAAATTTGATTCTGATCAGAGAGGGTTTTGGGGAATTTTGGTGAACCAAAATGACCTTGATTGACATGAGGCTTAGCAAGGTGATCACAACATGCATTTGTGACTTGCCAGATTTTCCTTGGATTTTAATGGAAATATTTCCTGTAGAAATATTTCAAATCCTTGAAATGGGCAGAAATGGTTTTGGGAGGTTTTGTCCAATATTTTGAACATGACCATGTGTTGAAACTCTTATATATGAGAAATATATGCCCACTGAGTTTCCCTGATTTTTGTCAAATATTTTTAAAACAATAAAATATTTTTCCCTATTAAATACCATTTCTGGCCTTAAGAAAAAGCTTTTAAATAAAATAGAAAAATAACTTTTAAAATTATATTTTTGTGGTTTATGGGAATCCAATGTCTAATAGGTTTCAAATATACCTTTTGAAATATTTTTCATACCCAAAATCAAGTACTTGCAGTGTAATCCTCAATTCAGGGGTTTTTGGAAAACTAATTTTAGAAAATACTTTTTGGCGAAATTATTTTTGTAAGAAAATATTATATTGCTCTATACACATGGCATGATCATTGGGCAGAAGCTTGGTACAAGGAGATGAAGTATAGAAGGTGGAGTTGTGTTGACTTTAAAGAGCACTTGAAAAACACAGAGAGAAAACCAACTCCAAATAAATAGTCAAATAATGCAAAAGTTTTTGTCAAACCACATTTTATCATGATTTATCATCTTAAGTGTTGTGCCATGAAAATAAGGGTGTGATATATAGATTCCTGCAAAATATTAGTCTCTTTTTGGACACCAGAGGCTTTCTTATTATAGTCTTTGATATAAGCATTAGCATCATAGTTTTCATAGCAATTTTTAACTATGGAATTTTTTTAGATTTGTAAAGAGTATCATCATACTTTTCAGCAAACAAGCAATTTCATAGGCACCCTTATTATAGTAATCATAAACACCGTTCACATAAGAAGCTAAGATTTCATTATCATTAAACTCACATTGGTAGGGAAGGTGTTTAGGGCTCTCAGAACAACAAGTAAAATCATGTATAGAGCACAAATTCCAAGCATAGCATTCAAATCTAGTTATTTGATCCCATAAGTGTATCCCTTTTTGAGAGAAGCGGTGCTGCACAAAATGAGCATGCACATGTAATGATTTCCCCCCAACAAAGCTAGTTAGGGTTTCAACACGAGCACAAACAGATCGAAGATGATCCAAGTAGAAAGCTTTAAGTGGTTCCCTATTTTTAGCAAGTGAAGAAGCAAGAAAATAGAAGGCACAAGATAACGCAAGAAAAGATAGTAACACAAAATATTTTTGGTATTTTTAATTTTTTTAGAGAAGTAGTTGGAGATGAAAAAGAGAAGGCAAATAAAAGTCAAATGACAAAGGAAAGTAAAACAAGTAAATGATAAATGTGAGTGAAGAAACCTTTATTTGTTTGGTGAAGCCTCCCTGACAACAGTGCCAGAAGTTCTTCTGCTACTTCTGATAGGCGTTGGGATTTCCCCGAAGAAGAAGGGCCATGTAGTGTAGTAGCAGATAGTATTTCCCTCAGTTAAGAACTAAGGTTTATCAGAGGAGTAGGAGACTGATGAAGTCATGTACCTAGGGTAGGGTCATGAACCTGTCCAAGATACCCTCCCCAAGGACATCTCTTGAAGAAAAGACCTTTCAGTCGACCTGGAAGGACTCCACTCGATGGACCTGAAGACACTCGACCATCAGCCAACCACTCGACCGCCAGAAGATCTACAGTCAGTCTGCACACAAACGGTCGGTCATTAAGTGGCTTTATGGTCATCATAGCACTTTATGTGGGACGTTACCAGTAACTCCCTATCTTAATGTACCTTAATCCCTACATAACTGAGGGCTGGAGGGGTCTGGCGAACTCTATATAAGCCACCCCCCTCCTCAGTGTAAAGGGTTCGCACCCCTGTAACTCATACGCATATAATACAGTCGACCGCCTCCGGGCTCCGAGACGTAGGGTTGTTACTTCCTCCGAGAAGGGCCTGAACTCGTAAAAATCTTGCGTGTACAACTACTCCATAGCTAGGATCTTGCCTCTCCATTCCTACCCCCCATTCTACTGTCAGACTTAGAACCACGACAGTTGGCGCCCACCGTGGGGCAGGTGTCTTAGCGACTTGTTGGAGAAGTTGCGGTTTTTCTGATCCCATTCATCATGGTTTCAGGTGGAGTTTTGGTTGAGGGCCGCGAGATCCGTCTCGGCGCGCTCACGTTCATCGCCGACGACTCCGCTTGGCTGCAGGAGGCTCCACTTGACGTCGACGCACTCCCCGTCTGCGAAGCAACGCACTTTCGCGTGTGCGTCCGCGGCGTCCTCCTGTGGCAGCCATTGACCCAGTATCGGTCGGCTCTTGTGCCCTCCTCCCTCCCAGTCTCTCGCCGGCGCAAGCGCTCCGGTCGGTCGAGGCTTCAGTTGTGGGTGAGGCACGCGGTGGCCCCCAGTCGGCCACCCCTCAAGTCGCGGCAATCGAGCCCGACGAATCTCTCTACGGCATGTTCAATCTGTCGACTGGCTCCGCAGAGACTGCATCCGAGTGCGATAGCACTGATCCAGCGGCGGAGGTTCTGATGGTCGACGGACCACGTAGTCCTCCTGGTTTCCCCCGCGCCGACGGAGGCGTTGGCGGAGGCGAGCCGGCGCAGGTTCATGAAGAGTATCAACCCGAGCCCCTCACTTCATTGCAGAGGGAGGAGCTTCACCGCCGGAACATGGATGCACTTCACGCTCCTATCGTTGGAGAAACCCCCGAGGCCCGTGCCTTTGAAGATGCGCGTTTGGCCAATTTAATTTGGCGCACTGGAAAATTGCCGGTGAGTACTCGACGAGCAGCGCAGAAGCAGGTCCTGTCGTCCAGTCGATGTCAACTCTTTCCACAACCGACTCAGGTATACCGAACTCCAATTCAGAATCTAGCAGCAGCGGCCCGTATAGCAGAGTCCATTCAGCCTTCCCAGTCAGAGGCTGGCAGAGGCTTGCTGCAGATCAGAGATTTACTCCAGGCAGCAGGAGATCAAAATTCAGCTGTATCGCAGTCGCGGAACAGGATTCACAGCAGATCCGTCGCTGCAAATACAGTCCAGTTGGCTCATAGCCCAAGATCGCCCCCGAGGCATGAGGGACATGGAGGCCGGCGGGATCAGTATGAGGACCGATTCGATCGTGATGATCAACATCGAGTGCCCACTCCTCCCCCGAGAGGTGGGTCTTGTCACACCCTGCATTTTGTAACATTTCCTTTGCATTAATAAAGCATAAAATTTGGCCCAACAAAAACTTTTGCATTATTTGGCTTTTATTTTGGAGTTGGTTTTTCTCTCTGAGATTTTCAAATGCTCTTTAAAGTCAACTACTCCACCTTTTGTACTTCATCTCTTTGCCCCCAAACTTCTGCCCAATGATCAAGCCATGTGTATAGAGCAATATAGTATTTTCTTACAAAAATAATTTGGCCAACAAGAATTTTCTAAAATTAGTTTTTCAAAAACCCTTGAATTGAGATTTGCACTGCAAGTACTTGATTTGAGGTGTGAAAAATATTTCAAAAGGTATATTTCAATCCTATTAGATGTAGGACTCCCATAAACCACAAAAATATAATTTTAGAAGTTATTTTCCTATTTTATTTAAAAGTTTTTCTTAAGACCAGAAATGGTCTTTAATAGGGAAAAATATTTTATTGTTTTAAAAATATTTGACAAAAATCAGGGAAACTCAGTGGGCATATATTTCCCATATATAAGAGTTTCAACACATGGTCATGTTCAAAATATTGGACAAAACCTCCCAAAACCATTTCTGCCCATTTCAAGGATTTGAAATATTTCTACAAGAAATATTTTCATAAAAATCCAAGGAAAATCCAGCAAGTCACAAATGCATGTTGTGATCACCTTGCAAAGCCTCATGTCAATTAAATTCATTTTGGTTCACCAAAAAGCCCCAAAACCCTCTCTGACCAGAGTCAAATTTGAACAACTTTGTACTACCAACTTTCTATCATTGGCCCCAACTTTTGTGAGCATGTTCACATGACCAAATGAGGCCACTACACCAAGTGGTGCATCAAGGAGAAGTGATTTGCTCAACTAGATCTACACAAGTCCATTTCTGCTAATTTCTAGGGTTTACAAAAGTTGCATTGGCAACTTTGCCCAAATAAGCTCCAACTTGGTGGAAGGCCCTAATTATATGTGTCATTTCACCCTGTGGAGTCTCATGGTAGTTGGAAATCATCTGCTGGTCCAAACCATTATCAAACACCTTCTGCCACATTACAAAAATCATCATTTTGACCAGTAATACTATTCTCCTTGAACTCAACTCTTTACCAGAGCTCCCCCTAATCCTCTCCTACCTCCAGTAACTCTCCCATGGCCATTGCTCAATGATTAAGGGGTGAAACACCCCCATTTACCTCCCTGGACAACATCTTCTCTGTCCTCTCTCACCTCCCTCCTCACTCCAGTGGCCACCCAGGGCATCCAATGCCCCTTCCCCATTCTTTACTTCCCCCTAGAGCTACCAGACACCTTTGGCCGTGACCACCTGCATAGAAAATGGACATGCCGGCCATTTGGGCGCTTTGGAGCGTGCTACAGTGCGCTCCCGCACTGTAGCCGCCCCCTTCCAACAGCCTCCGGCCACCTCAGGCATCACCAGCGCGCCCGACGATGCGCCTCGACGTCCGCAACACGCCACAGCATGGTCCCCCTCCTCCTTCTCCCTCCTCTCGCCCCAGCTCGCACGCGCGCCGGCCGCCCGAGCGCACCAGTGAGCGCGCTCACACGTGCGACGCCTCTGGCCCCTCCTGCTCCTTCCCCTGGTCGTAGACCACCTCCACAAACGCCCCAGACACGCTCATTTGAGCCCCCGTGACCCGTAGCAACCGCAGCAGGCTCGCGGCGCACGGGTCCTCGATGGACCGCCGTTCACCTATTTAAGGGCCTCCCCGAGCCCTACTCTCCTCATCACTCGCTCTCTCACTACCCTAAATCACCCCCTGCACCACTCACCCCTCTCCAGACGAGCCCGAGCTCGAGATCGAGCTCGAGCTCCGCCGCCTCGAGTCGCTGTCGATCTCCAGGTACAGGCCCTCTCCGCCGCTCCTCTTCCTCGGTCTAGAACCGCCGCGGCTCACTGACCATTTCCCCTCTCTTCCCCACCCCTTTTGCAGCCTGAAACGGCCGGAGCCACCGCCGCCCAAAGCTCCTCCGCCGTGCCTCCTCGTCACCGATGAACCAGGAAACTCCGGTGACGTCCACCACCTCCACCCGAACGGCGACACGACGCTGAGTCCAGCCATGCCTTCGCCTGACCTCGTCGTGCCCCGTATCGTCGCCGGTGAGCTCGCCGCCCTCTCTGACCCAGGGTTGACGATGACGGTCGTGGGGCCTGTCCGTCAGCCTCACGTCCTGACGCCTGGGCCCCGCCCGTCAGGTTTAAACCTGGCGCGCGCGTGCGCACCAGTGCGCTTGGCTGCCTCTCTGGCTAGGCATGCTGCCCTGCGGCTATTCTGGCCCAGCAGGCACAGAGCCCTTCCCCTTTTTCTTTTCTATCACTTTTCCAAAAATTCCACAGGATAAAATATTTGTCCAAATGAATTAATTCCAACTCCTAAATTTCTAAAATATTTCAACCTATTTAATGGTGCAACTTTCATTCAAATCCAAAAACCTTTTCTTCACTGTAAATATTTAAATGTGATTTGAAGCATTTAAATATACCTTTGTAAATCCATTTCTCCTATTCTGCTACTCCAAATCCAAACTAGGAACTTTTCCCTTCTTAGTTTTCAACCTAGTATTTAACAAAAATGAGTTGACATTTTTCTGAGCACTTTGGTTTTTCTGTTTTATTATTGCCTTATTTTCTCGTTATTCTTTTGTGACGATAGATTGCGTTGTCGATTTAAGGAGTGGGACCGTAAGGCTTTGAAGACCAAGAAGACTTTGTTGAGCCGTGCAAGCAGCCCTTTGACCATGTCTATGAAACCTTTTATGCATGCCATATAGCACTTTTATTGCTTGCATCCGAGACATGATATTGTGGTGACCACATGGGGTGGCTTGCCACCGTTACTTCCTCGTTGATACTTGCATTGTGCGTGACCCTACCTTCTTATGAGGGTTATGCCGGTGGGAGTAGAAAAGATGCTAAAGTAGTGCTACGCAAAAAGGGACGGGTATATGCATGGTGAAGGAGACAAAGTATTTTCAAATGACTTTTAGAAAACCCCGGCGGGTGCCACATATGCCCGAGGGAGATGATGAGATGGGTAACCACTTGATGACGAAGTGGTGTACCGAGGCAAGTATGTGTGGTTTTCGAAAACGGATTAGATTTAAGATTTGTCGACTGTCCAACCTTACATGCGCAACCACTCTACCCTTGTATGGGAAAGGGCATTATTGATTACCTAGGCCGATACTAGCTTGGAGCCCGCATTACTAGTGACGGTGGAGAGTTGGTGCTCTCTCTCGGGACGGGTCGTGCTGTAGGGTGGCCATGACTGTTTTCACAGGGCACCGGATACACCGTTGTGTCCCCTCTCGGATGTTATGATCTCGAGTGAGTCTCGTATGATGTACATCGTGAGGATACGGAACAACGAGTGGACTCCTTGTTAGTGTCGTCTAGGGAAATATAGTGATCGGGTGCTTACCCCGGGTACTTGAGGTACCGCGGGTCGTGGATGACATGGAAGTTCCCCGGATCTTGTGGGTAAAGTGTGCGACCTCTGCAGAGTGTAAAACTATTCGAATAGCCGTGTCCATGGTCAAGGACAGTTGGGCAGTGCTGCTTAAACGACGTCCAGAGCTTTGCAAACCAGTGTGTGTGTGTGTGTGTGTGTGTGTGTGTGTGTGTTTGTGTGTGTGTGTGTGTGTGTGTGTGTGTGTGTGTTGATAAAACTACTTGGGTCAAGTCAAAGGACTTGACATGATTGAGTTGGGTTGGTGCCCATTGTATTTATGTTGATATCTGTAACCTGTCCTCATGGTTACTTGAATTCTCCTGATGCATGTCTTACAAGTTGTTGAACATATTATTGCACTCAAAACTAGCTTTCTGCAAAAATTTACCTATATCATGCATTGTTATATCTGGAACCAAAACATGGGTTCCTTGCGAGTACATTCAAAGTACTTATTGGCTTGCCACTGGTTATTTAATTGGCCAGGCATGGAAGAACCGGAGTTCAAAGAAGAGTTCTTTTGAGACAAACATGCGAACTAGGATGTTTCCCAGTCAGAATGCATGTAGGGTTAAGGCAGATGGCATGGGTTCTACTTATCGACGAAGATTTCCGCTGCTTGTGTTTCATTTGATGTTCAGCCCTTAAGGCTTTATCAATGTAAGACTTGACCATAATGGTCACAATTTGTGTAAGACGGTATGTATGGATGTAAAACTCTTGTTATTCAGCTTCAGGTGTTCAGTGAGCATTGATCTCCGGGATCACTTTGTACACGTGCATTCGGTGATCACGACTTATGAGTCGGGGTCCCCACAGAGCTGGTATCAGAGCCATCCTGACTGTAGGAAGCCTTAGTTAGCATGGACGTTAGTTAGCTTGAGACCATCTAAACTTCTCTTCTTTTCTAAGCTTACCCCACCCAAGATATATTTCCCTTATTGACCTCTCCCATTCAACCTTTGTAGATGGCTGCCGTACCTGAAGACTTCCTGACCACCGGATTTCCCGTGCTTCTCGAGGATTGCCTCAAGAAGTGCCAGTTCCACCGAGCCCCCATTTTCACCTACCATGAGCATTGGATCAATGACACCGAGACGGAGTATCATGTGGAAGTGATCGTGAAGGCTAATGACTCTCCAACAAGCTGGTTCTTCGAGGGACCCCAGATGGCAACACTAGTTCTTGCCGTCGAGACGGCAACCCTCAAGGCACTCACCCGCCTCCAAGACCTTCTTCCAGAGATGGCAGACGAGTTGGCAACCCGCTTCTTGCCTTATCGGAAGGCAGGTGAGGATGAGAGCAGCGCACCAGCTCCACCATTGGAGGAAGGACTTCCACTCCGATTCCAGACCTACTTCAGCCTCTGTGCCGATAGCTTGGCACAACACTTGGCCTCGGAATCAATGGAGCTCCGAAAGGAACTTCATGAGACCAAGGCACTACTTCTCCAAGCACAAGGGAAGACGGATAGTATCAATAAGGAAGGTGCTGCCCCTGGACAGCCCGCAATCGCATACCGAGGCGGAAGACCCCCAAAGGATGGAGGACCCCCACAGCAACACCGCATGAGCGCAAAGGAATACCGCAAGCTCTTCGCACCACCGACAAAGAAATGCCGTGTTGAGCTCCTCCACTCCCCCACCCCTTCGAGTGAAGAGGAAATCCAGGGTGCTGATGATGAGGAGGAAGACCCAGAAGAGCCAGACTACGCGACCGAGCATTCCACCACTTAGGCATCATTCGCAACCCGGATATGCCCGTTAGTAACCCCTACTGTAGGATAGGTCGTGTACCCCTATGCGAAGTCGAGTCCTTGTAATGGTTCATATGAAACCATGTAGTGTTGTGTTTGCTTTTGATGTGTTTGATGGACGTCGTGCTTTCCTTCGGGAACTTGTAAGCGACTACATCACCCATTTGGACTTTAATGAATGTGTTTGGCCTTTTTGGCCCTTGCATGAAAACAATTAGTGTCATACCAACCCCCTTACTAGGCGTCCCATCTATATTGCTTTCCCCATCTTTCCCAATTATGAGACTTTGACCGCTCCAACAGATGCCTGTTGTAACACGTACTGGTACCTCTACCCAGCAGCAAGAAGCCGGAGCAGGAGCCAGTCAGGACCAAACCCAAGGACAAGCCCCACCACCGCCACCACCTCCAAGCATGGACATGGCTCAGCTTCTCCAAGCCTTCCGAGAGGAACGCCAAGCCAACACTGCAGCCCTCCAGATGATCGCTCAAGCTGTCAATCGCCAGCCGGCGGGAAACGGCGATGGACGTTCCACGTTGGTGGAGTTCAAGAAGCATGCACCACCCACCTTCATCGAGACTGCTGAACCCCTAGATGCAGACGACTGGGCCCGCACCATTGAGGATCTGCTGGAACTAGTCGGATGCACTGAGGACCGTGAGAAGGTGGTGTATGCTGCTCACTGTCTCGGGGGCACTGCTAGAGCTTGGTGGGATGGATTTAAGGCCATGCATGCTGAGCAAAACATCACTTGGAATGACTTCAAGGCAGAATTCCAAGGCCCACATTCCTTCCTAATCATGGCCATCAAGAAGCATGAGTTCCGAGCCTCGAAGCAAGGCAAGAGTAACCGTCAAGGAGTACATGCAGAAGTTCAGTGTTCTGTCAAGGTATGCCCCTGAAGATGCCAGCACTGATGCTGCCAAAAGGGAGCGCTTCATGGAAGGCCTTAACCAGACTCTGCAGTACTCGCTTGTTGTGTGTAAATGCCCGACCTTTCCTGATCTGGTGAACAAGGCACTCATGCTTGAGGACAAGCGACGTGCTTTGGATGATACCCGTAAGCGCAATATGATCAGCAAGGGTAGCTCCAGCAACCAGAAGCCTCGCCCGTGGCAGCCAGCCCCGGTCAAGCCAACCTATCAGCCAGCCCAAGAGCTCCCGCACCCGCACCAACTATCCACCTCAGAAGATGTCAACCCGTGCCAGCTTACAACAACCCCAATAACAATGCCGGCAAGAGCAGCAACCCCAACCAAGTCACTTGCTTTGGATGTGGTCAGCCAGGACACTACTCCAAGAATTGCCCCAACAAGAAGCCCGACGCCCTGCGCCCCAATGCTCAGAACCCAGGACAAGGTCGTGGACTGCCACCAAGGAACCAAGCTCCCCGCAACCCGCCCAACAGCGGCAAGGGTCGTGTGAATCATGTCACTGCAGAAGAAGCCCAGGAAGACCCGGAAGTCGTGCTGGGTACGTTCCTTGTCAACTCAAAGACTCGTGCAATCGCCTTATTTGATTCTCGAGCCACGCATTCATATGTCACCCAAAAGTTTGCATTAAAAAGAGGCATGACCCCTACACCCCTGAATAACCCTATGGTGGTACAAACCCTCGGAGCAGAGATGAGAGCCAAGATAGGATGTAAAGGAGTCGGGATTGTGATTAATGGGGTAGACTTCCTAGCAGACCTTATCATCTTAAGATCACAAAGCCTGGATGTGATCTTAGGAATGGATTGGCTCGTCAAGCACCAAGGCTTGTTAGATTGTGCCAACCGGATCACATCGTGACCAATGACCAAGGAGTCGGGTTAAATTTGCCTCCAACCCTCCTCTGCTCAAGCCAACCAAGTCAACTGTCTGACTGAAGTTGGATTGGAGCAAGTGCCGGTAGTATGCGAATACCCCGATGTCTTTCCCAATGAGCTACCGGGAATGCCTCCTGACCGAGACATTGAGTTCATCATCGAGCATATACCCGGAGCAGGACCCATCTATAAGAAGCCGTATAGAATGGGATCGGAAGAGTTAGCAGAATTGAAGAAGCAACTGGAAGAGCAGTTGAGGAAGGGATTTATCCGTCCTAGTGCCTCCCCTTGGGGATCACCTGTTCTGTTTGTGGCAAAGAAGGACGGTACCATCCGCTTATGCATTGACTACCGCTCCCTCAATGAGGTTACAATCAAGAACAAGTATCCACTTCCCAAGATTGAAGATCTGTTTGATCAACTCAATGGGGCAAAGGTGTTCTCCAAGATCAACCTCAGATCTGGGTATTACCAGCTGAAAATCAGACCCCAAGATATTCCGAAGACGGCATTTGTAACCAGATATGGCTCAGATGAGTGCACGGTCATGTCCTTTGGATTGACCAATGCCCCAGCTTACTTCATGTATCTCATGAATAAGGTCTTCATGGAATATTAGGACAAGTTTGTCGTTGTCTTCATTGATGACATTCTTGTCTTCTCGAAGACGGAAGAAGAGCACGAGCAACACTTGAGGATATTCCTAGACAAGCTTCGAGAGCACCAACTGTACGCCAAGTTCAGCAAGTGCGAATTTTGGCTACATGAGGTTGGATTCTTGGGTCATGTATTGAATGCCGAAGGGTTGTCAGTGCATCCCACCAAGATTCAAGCCGTGACTGAATGGCAAACTCCGAGCAATGTGAAGGAGGTCAGAAGCTTCCTCGGACTCACGGGATATTACCGAAAGTTCGTTGAAGGATTCTCGAGCATTGCCCGACCTATGACCCAGCTCTTGAAGAAGGACAAGAAGTTTGAATAGACACCAAAGTGTGAAGAGAGCTTCCAGGAGCTGAAGAAGAGATTAACCACCGCCCCAGTTCTGGCCACACCAGATATACACAAGGAGTTTGTGATATATTGTGATGCGTCAAGAACCGGACTAGGAGGTGTTCTGATGCAAGAAGGTAGAGTCGTAGCTTACCTTTCAAGGCAACTCCGGCCTCATGAAGAGAACTATGCTACTCATGACCTCGAGTTGGCAACTGTAGTTCATGCCCTGAAAACATGGCGACATTACCTCCTAGGGAAGCGGTGTGAGATATACACAGATCACAAAAGTCTCAAGTATATTTTCACTCGTAGGAATTGAACATGAGGCAAAGAAGATGGCTAGAGTTGATCAAGGATTATGACCTTAGTGTTCAATACCACCCTGGAAAGGCTAATGTGGTAGCAGATGCATTAAGCAGAAAGGCTTGTTCCTTGAATGCTATGCTTAAGAGCAGGCTACCCGCCTTGTATGAAGAACTTGAAAGCTTCGGGTTGGAACTGGTTGCACCAGGATTATTGGCCAACCTCGAAGTTAGGCCTACCTTGATAGATGATACTAAGGAAGCTCAGAGGGGACACGAAAGTATTGAAGGCATCAAGAGGAAGATCAAGGCAGGCAAGGCCCCAGGATTCTCAGAGGATGAGCAAGGAATTGTGTGGTTTGGGAATCACATTTGCGTACCCAACAGCATTGAGCTCAAGAATTTGATCTTGCAAGAAGCTCATGACACCCCGTATTCCATCCACCCCGGACGAACCAAGATGTATCAAGACCTGAAGGAAAGATTTTGGTGGCACGGGATGAAAAGGGAGATTGCCACCTATGTTGCAAAATGTGATGTATGCCAAAGAGTCAAGGCTGAATATCGCCGATCTGTTGGATTGCTCCAACCACTCAAGGTTCCCGAGTGGAAATGGGATAAAGTCGGAATGGATTTCATCCTTTGGACTACCTAGGTCAAACAAGGGACATGACTCCATCTGGGTCATAGTCGATCATTTGACTAAAGTAGCCCATTTCATTCCTGTTAAGACTACCTATGATGGCAACCAGCTAGCAACTCTATACATCAACAAAATCGTAAGCCTTCATGGTGTTCCCAAAGATATTCTGTCAGATCGAGGAACCCAGTTTACCTCGAGGTTCTGGAAGAAGTTCCAAGAGGCCATGGGAACCAAGTTGTCTTTCAGCACTGCTTTCCACCCACGCATCGGAGGTCGAGTAATCAGTAAATCAGATACTTGAAGACATGCTCCGAGCCTGTGTCCTAACATATGGAGCTAGGTGGGAAGATTGCCTCCCTTTTGCCGAGTTCTCCTACAACAACAGTTATCAGTCCAGCCTCCAGATGGCACCATTTGAGGTGCTATACGGACGGAAATGCCGCACGCCCCTCAATTGGTCAGAGGCCGGAGAAGGACTAGTCTTTGGGCCCGATATCCTCCGTGAAGCAGAAGAGCAAGTCCAGCTTGTCAGAGAGCGTTTGAAGACCGCCAAGTCAAGGCAGAAGAGCTATGCTGACACTCGTCGCCGACAAGTAGACTTCCAAGTCGGAGACCATGTGTACCTACGAGTAACTCCTCTTAAGGGAACCAGGCGTTTCCACGTTAAGGGAAAGCTCGCACCGAGATTTATTGCCCCTTCAAGATCACCGCACGACGCGGAGAAGTGGCTTACCAATTGGAACTGCCACCTGAACTATCTGATGTGCACAACGTATTCCACGTGTCACGACTCCGGAAGTGTCTCCAAGTTCCAGACAAGCCTGATCTCTACAAGGACGTCAATCACCAAGCCATTGACCTTCAGCCTGATTTGACCTACCGTGAGAGGCCCATCTGCATTTTGGATGAGGCTAAGCGACACACTCAAAGCCGCACCATCAAGTACTTCAAGGTACAGTGGAGCAATCACACTGAAGCAGAAGCAACTTGGGAACGTGAAGACTACCTTAGATCCGAGTTTCCGTATCTCTTTAAAGCCTAGTTTAGGAATCTCGGGGACGAGATTCTTGTAAGGGGGGTAGGTCTGTCACACCCTGCATTTTGTAACATTTCCTTTGCATTAATAAATCATAAAATTTGGCCCAACAAAAACTTTTGCATTATTTGGCTTTTATTTTGGAGTTGGTTTTTCTCTCTGAGATTTTCAAATGCTCTTTAAAGTCAACTACTCCACATTATGTACTTCATCTCTTTGCCCCAAACTTCTGCCCAATGATCATGCCATGTGTATAGAGCAATATAATATTTTCTTACAAAAATAATTTGGCCAAAAAGAATTTTCTAAAATTAGTTTTTCAAAAACCCTTGAATTGAGATTTGCACTGCAAGTACTTGATTTGAGGTGTGAAAAATATTTCAAAAGGTATATTTCAATCCTATTAGATGTAGGACTCCCATAAACCACAAAAATATAATTTTAGAAGTTATTTTCCTATTTTATTTA
Organism: Aegilops bicornis; assembly: GCA_021605145.1. Lineage (NCBI taxonomy): Eukaryota > Viridiplantae > Streptophyta > Magnoliopsida > Poales > Poaceae > Aegilops > Aegilops bicornis. The sequence continues at coordinate 239,335,199 of CM038673.1, read as the reverse complement.
AAAGCTTTTTCTTAAGACCAGAAATGGTCTTTAATAGGGAAAAAATATTTTATTGTTTTATAAATATTTGACAAAAATCAGGGAAACTCGGTGGGCATATATTTCCCATATATAAGAGTTTCAACACATTGTCATGTTCAAAATATTGGACAAAACCTCCCAAAACCATTTCTGCCCATTTCAAGGATTTGAAATATTTCTACAAGAAATATTTTCATAAAAATCCAAGGAAAATCCAGGAAGTCACAAATGCATGTTGTGAGCACCTTGCAAAGCCTCATGTCAATTAAAGTCATTTTGGTTCACCAAAAAGCCCCAAAACCCTCTCTGACCAGAGTCAAATTTGAACAACTTTGTACTACCAACTTTCTCTCCTTGACCCCAACTTTTGTGAGCATGTTCACATGACCAAATGAGGCCACTACACCAAGTGGTGCATCAAGGAGAAGTGATTTTCTCAACTAGATCTACACAAGTCCATTTCTGCTAATTTCTAGGGTTTACAAAAGTTGCATTGGCAACTTTGCCCAAATAAGCTCCAACTTGGTGGAAGGCCCTAATTATATGTGTCATTTCACCCTGTGGAGTCTCATGGTAGTTGGAAATCATCTTCTGGTCCAAACCATTATCAAACACCTTCTGCCACATTACAAAAATCACCATTTTGACCACTAATACTATTCTCCTTGAACTCAACTCTTTACCACAGCTCCACCTAATCATCTCCTACCTCCAGTAACTCTCCCATGGCCATTGCTCAATGATTAAGGGGTGAAACACCCCCATTTACCTCCCTTGACAGCAACTTCTCTCTCCTCTCTCACCTCCCTCCTCACTCCAGTGGCCACCCAGGGCATCCAATGCCCCTTCCCCATTCTTTACTTCCCCCTAGAGCTACCAGACACCTTTGGCCGTGACCACCTGCATAGAAAATGGCCATGCCGGCCATTTGGGCGCTCTGGAGCGCGCTACAGTGCGCTCCCGCACTGTAGCCGCCCCCTTCCAACCGCCTCCGGCCACCTCGGGCCTCCCCAGCGCGCCCGACGATGCGCCTCGACGTCCGCAACACGCCACAGCATGGTCCCCCTCCTCCTTCTCCCTCCTCTCGCCCCAGCTCGCACGCAGCGTCTTGCCGGCCTGAAGGCCAGTGGCGCTCACACGCCACACGCCTCTGCCCTTCCCTGCTCCCTCACTTCCTTCCCCGGTCATAGACCACCTCCACAAACGCCCAGACACGCTCATTTGAGCCCCGTGACCCATAGCAACCGCAGCAGGCTCGCCGGCGCACGGGTCCTCGGTGGACCGCCGTTCACCTATTTAAGGGCCTCCCCGAGCCCTACTCTCCTCATCACTCGCTCTCTCACTCCCCTAAATCACCCCCTGCACCACTCACCCCTCTCCAAACGAGCCCGAGCTCGAGATCGAGCTCGAGCTCCGCCGCCTCGGGTCGCCGTCGATCTCCGGGTACAGGCCCTCTCCATCGCTCCTCTTCCTCGATCTAGAACCGCCGCGTCTCACTGACCATTTCCCCTCTCTTCCCCGCCTCTTTTGCAACCAGAAACGGCCGGAGCCACCACCGCCTGAAGCTCCTCCGTCGTGCCTCCTCGTGCCGACGAACCAGGCAACTCCGGTGACGTCCACCACCTCCACCCGAACGGTGAAACGACGCTGAGTCCAGCCGTGCCTTCGCCCGACCTCGCCGTGCCCCGTATCGTCGCCCGTGAGCTAGCCGCCGTCTCTGACCCAGGGTTGACGACGACGGTCGTGGGGCCCGTCCGTCAGCCTCACGTCCTGACGCCTGGGCCCCGCCCGTCAGGTTTAAACACAGCACGCTGCACACCAAAGGCGCTGGGTCAGCCTCTCTGCTGGGGCCTCATGCTGCTGTTACGGCCCGGCAGTACGTAGTCCTTCCCCTTTTTCTTTTCTATCACTTTTACAAAAATTCCACAGGATAAAATATTTGTCCAAATGAATTAATTCCAACTCCTAAATTTCTAAAATATTGCATCCTATTTAATGGTGCAACTTTCATTCAAATCCAACAATCTTTTCTTCACTGTAAATATTTAAATGTGATTTTAAGCATTTAAATATACCTTTGTAAATCCATTTCTCCTATTCTGCTACTCCAAATCCAAAACTAGGAATTTTTCCCTTCTTAGTTTTCAACCTAGTATTTAACAAAAATGAGTTGACATTTTTCTGAGCACTTTGGTTTTTCTGTTTTATTATCGCCTTATTTTCTCGTTATTCTTTTGCAACGATAGATTGCGTTGCTGACGAAGGAGTGGGACCAGAAGGCTTTGAAGACCCAGAAGACTTTGTTGAGCCAGGCAAGCAGCCCTTTGACCATGTCTATGAAACCTTTTTATGCATGCCATATAGCACTTTTATTGCTTGCATCGGAGACATGATATTGTGGTGACCACATGGGGTGGCTTGCCACCATTACTTCCTCGTTGATACTTGCATTGTGCGTGACCCTACCTTCTTATGAGGGTTATGCCGGTGGGACTAGATAGGATGCTAAAGTAGTGCTACGCAAAAAGGGACGGGTATACGCATGGTGAAGGAGACAAAGTATTTTCAAAGGACTTTTCGAAAACCCCGGCGGGTGCCACTTATGCCCGAGGGAGATGATGAGATGGGTAACCACTTGATGACGAAGTGGTGTACCGAGGCAAGTGTGTATGGTTTTCAAAAACGGATTAGATTTAAGATTTGTCGACTGTCCCAACCTTACATGCGCAACCACTCTACCCTTGTATGGGAAAGGGCATTATTGATTACCTAGGCCGATACTAGCATGGAGCCCGCATTACTAGTGACGGGGGAGAGTTGGTGCTCTCTCTCGGGACGGAGTCATGCTAGGTAGGGCGGCCATGACTGTTTTCACAGGGCACCGGATACACCGTTGTGTCCCCTCTCGGATGTTACAATCTCGAGTGAGTCTCGTATGATGTACATTGTGAGGATACGGAACAACGAGTGGACTCCTTGTTATTGTCGTCTAGGGAAAGATAGTGATCGGGTGCTTACCCCGGGTACTTGAGGTAACACGGGTCGTGGATGACACGTAAGTTCCCCGGATCTTGTGGGTAAAGTGTGCAACCTCTGCAGAGTGTAAAACTATTCGAATAGCCGTGTCCACGGTCAAGGACAGTTGGGCGGTCTTTGCTTAAACTACGCCCGAGCTTTGCAAACCAAAGGTGTGTGTGTGTTGATAAAACTACTTGGGTCAAGTCAAAGGACTTGACATGATTGAGTTGGGTTGGTGCCCACTCTATTTATGTTGATATCTGTAACCTGTCCTCATGGTTACTTGAATTCTCCTGATGCATGTCTTACAAGTTGTTGAACATATTATTGCACTCAAAACTAGCTTTCTGCAAAAATTTACCTATATCATGCATTGTTATATCTGGAACCAAAACATGGGTTGTCAAGTAGTACATTCAAAGTACTCATTGGCTTGCCGCTGGTTATTTAATTGGCCAGGCATGGAAGAACCGGAGTTCGAAGAAGAGTTCTTTGGAGAAGAACATGCGAACTAGGACGTTTCCCAGTCAGAATGCCTGTAGGGTCAAGGCAGATGGCATGGGTTCTACTTATCGACGAAGATTTCCGTTGCTTGTGTTTCATTTGATGTTCAGCCCTTAAGGCTTTATCAATGTAAGACTTGACCATAATGGTCACAATTTGTGTAAGACGGTATGTATGGATGTAAGACTCTTGTTATTCAGCTTTTGTGTGTTCAGTGAGCATTGATCTCTGGGATCACTGTACACGTGCATTCGGTGATCACGACTTATGAGTCAGGGTCCCCACAGTCATACGCGCCTTGACAGCAAGATGACAGACGACATCACAGTGTTGGGTGAAGGATTCTAGTCGACCCCAAGGAACCAGGCTTTGATGCGAGATCCGTCATCGTTCAAGGTCTGGTCGACATGAACAGAGCTAACCAAGAAGGCCATGACAGAAATGCGCCCATCAGCAGCAGAGTCCATGTCTCAGGACTAGAGTGTTTTAGCAGAGCCATCAGGGCCGCGGTGATTCCTACCAACTTCATGTTGGCGACTGGAGTTAGTAAGTTCACTGGTGAGTCCAAGCCGGATACTTGGCTTGAAGACTACCGAGTGGTTGTTCAGATCGGCGGCGGCAACGATGAAGTGGCCATGAAACACCTGCCTCTTATGTTGGAGGGCTCAGCCAGAGCATGGTTGAATCAGTTAGCACCCAAAGAGCATTTACACTTGGGAAGATCTTGCCCGAGTGTTTGTCAGACATCTGAAGGAACTTGCAAGCGCCGGCAGGATTGACAGAGTTGCGATCATGTGTGCGTAAGTCGAATGAAACTCGAGAGATTACATCCCAAGATGGATCACTTTGCACCACACAAGAGAGAATGTATCTCGATCATCGGGCGATACAGGCCTTCAAGGAAGGCGTTAAGAACAGAGAGTTGAGTCTGAAATTCGGTCGGACCGGTGACATGACCCTGAGTCGAATGATGGATATTGCCACCAAGTATGCCAATGGTGAAGAAGAGGATCGGCTCCGGAGTGGCAAGTACAAGTCAGCCGCTAATGAAACCGGGGGAGGGAACTCCAGTCGGAAAAAGAAGCGGAAAGCCGAGCCAGCTGCTCCTGGAGAAGCCCCGCCGTGACTCTGTGAAAGTTCAAGGGGAAATCCAAGGGCATTGGAACCCCAAGAAAGTGAAAGACCAAGATGGAAATGATGTGTTGGACTTGCCATGTCACATTCACACGAAGAAAGATGAAGAGGGTAAACTCATTTACCCAAAGCATACCACTCGACAGTGTCGGCTCTTGATTCAGCAGTTCCAGGGGAAGCAGCCCAAGGACAAGGAGAAGGAGTCGGACAAATTTGAGGACAAGGAAGATAGTGACGGTGGATACCCCCAGGTCAATTCCACCCTGATGATTTTTGCTGACGTTGAAAGCAAAAGTCGATTAAAAATTATCAACCGAGAGGTGAATATGGTTGCTCCGGCGACACCCAGTTATCTGAAATGGTCACAGACCGCGATTACGTTCGACCAGTCTGATCACCCGACACACATAGCCACCCCTGGGAGGCAAGTGTTGGTGGTCGATCCAGTCGTCGAAGGCACTCGACTAACTAAGGTTTTGATGGATGGTGGCGATGGCTTTGAACATACCGTATGCAGAGACGTTGAAAGGGATGGGCATTCCGATGTCCGGACTCAAAGACCAAAGAACATGAGCTTCCATGGGGTCATTCCTGAAAGAAGGCTGAGTCACTCGGCCAAATTGCTCTCGATGTGGTTTTGGTGATTACAAGAATTTTCAGAAGAAAAGTTGACCTTTGAGGTCGTAGATTTCCGTGAGTGCTTATCACGCTATTCTGGGAAGGCCGGCGTATGCACGTTTCATGGCTCGACCATGTTATGTATACCTCAAACTGAAGATGCCAGGCCCCAAAGGTGTGATAACTGTCACTGGCAATCGGAAGAAAGCAGAAGAGTGTTTCCAAAAAGGCTCTAAGATCGCAGATGCTCAGATGGCAGTTGTAGAGCTGCAAGAGTACCAGAAAACTGCAGACCCGAGTGATTTGTTGCGAGCCAAGAAGCCCGCCACGGAGTTAACATTTCAGTCGTCCGGTGAGGCGAAACCGATTCATGTTCACCCGACTGATCCCAATGCTGCTCCGACTCACATCTCAACAACACTCGACTCCAAATAGGAAGAAGCGCTCATCCAGTTCCTCCGTGAGAACTGGGACATCTTTGCATGGAAGCCTCACGACATGCCGGTGTTCCTGTGGGATCGGCTGAGCATCGCCTACGAAGTCGACTCAAAAGTTTAACCTGTCAAAGAACATCTTCGATGGTCCGCCGTCCAGAAGAGAAAGGCCATTGGCGAGGAGGTGGCTCGGCTCTTAGCAGCAGAGTTTATCCGAGAGATTTATCACTCCGAGTGGCTTGCCAATGTTGTCATGGTCCCTAAGAAGGACAATTCACTTCGCATGTGCATCGACTTCAAACATATCAATCGGGCCTGCCCGAAAGATCATTTTCCTCTCCCCAGCATGGACCAAATAGTCGATTCAACTGCGAGATGTGAGCGGTTGTCTTTCTTAGACGCCTATTCCGGGTACCATCAGATCCATCTGTATGGACCCGACGAGATCAAAACAGCTTTCATCACTCCATTCGGGTGCTTCTGTTATGTCACCATGCCATTCGGCCTCAAGAATGTCGGAGCCACGTTCATGAGGATGATTCCGAAGTGTTTGCTCACTCAAATCAGTCGGAATGTGGAAGCATACATGGATGATATTGTGGTCAAGTCACGGAAAGGTTCCGACCTGTTGACTGACCTTGCTGAAACATTTGCCAATCTCAGGAGGTATGATATCAAGCTTAACCCATCAAAGTGCACATTCGGAGTTCATGGCGGAAAGTTACTCGGTTTTCTCGTTTCCGAACGAGGAATCGACGCAAACCCAGAAAAAGTTGGCACTATACTCGAACTTAAATGCCCCTGCGGCGTGTGCACGATGTCCGTAAGCTTACCGGATGCTTGGCCGCTTTAAGTCGATTCATCTCTCGCCTCGGTGAAAAGGCATTGCCTCTTTACCGATCGATGAAGAAGTCGACAAGTTCGAGTGGACTCGAAGTCGATGCAAGATTTGCAGAGCTAAAAGCTCGCTCTCCACCCAGCCAGTGCTTGTTGCCCCAATCAAGAAAGAGCCTTTGCTGCTTTACATTGCAGCCACAGGACAAGTCGTCAAGACAAGATTTACGGTCGAGCGGAAGAAGAAGGAAAAGCCTTCAAAGTTCAAATACCAAAGATACTATCTTTCTGAAGTATTGACCCCATCAAAACAAAGATACCCTCATTATCAGAAGCTTGTTTATGGGATTTATATGACCACGAAGAAAGTTGCTCATTACTTCTCTGACCATTCCATTACAGTCGTCAGCGACGCCCCATTGTTAGAGATTCTGCACAACAGAGATGCAAATGGTCGAGTGGCGAAATGGGCGATTGAACTCCTTCCCCTTGATATCAAGTTTGAGGCAAAGAAAGCCATCAAGTCCCAAGCAATAGCAGATTTCATCGCCGCGTGGATCGAACAGCAATTGCCGACTCAAGTTCACTTGGAGCACTCGACCATGTTCTTTGATGGTTCCAAGATGCTGAATGGATCCGGTGCTGGGGTAGTGTTGGTTTCCCCCGGAGGAGATAAGCTCAGATATGTGCTCCAGATTCACTTTGATTCTTCCAACAATGAAGCGGAATACGAAGCACTGTTGTATGGGTTGCGTATGGCCATTTCATTCGGCGTCCGTCGCCTCACGGTTTATGGTGACTCAGATCTAGTGGTTAATCAGGCGATGAAGGAGTGGGATGTCAGAAGTCCAGCCATGACTGGTTATTGCAATGCAGTGAGGAAGCTAGAGAAGAAGTTTGAGGGGTTAGAGCTTCATCATATACCCCGAAAAAAAATCAAGCTGCTGATGATTTGGCGAAAATAGGGTCCAAGAGGGAAGCCATTCCCAGTGATGTGTTTTTGGAGCACATCCACACACCGTCGATTCAAGAGGATCATTTCACTGAAGAAGCCCCACAACCAAAAAGTTCCACTGATCCGACCGGGTTGAGGTCCCAAATTGTGGTCGACCTGATCATGGAAGTCGTGGTCATCACTCCCGACTGGACAGTGCCGTACATCGCATATATCCTGAGGAAAGAGCTCCCAAATAACGAGGAAGAGGCTCGACAGATCGTCCGCCGATCCAAGGCCTTTACTGTGATCAAGGGACAGTTGTATAGAGAAAGCGCGACTAGAGTCGGCCAGAAATGCATAACACCAGAAGAAGGTCAGATAATTCTTGATGATATCCACTCAGGGGCCTGTGGTCATCATGCGTCCTCTCAGACCATTGTGGCTAAAGCATACCGAGTGGGATTTTACTGGCCAAAAGCAAAGGAAATGGAAAAGGAAATAATCGACAAGTGTGAAGGCTGTCAGTTCTATTCCAATATGTCACACAAACCCGCCTCGGCCTTGAAGACCATTCCACTCATCCGGCCTTTCGCTGTTTGGGGTTGGTATGATTGGACCACTGAGAACTGGCAGAAGCGGTTTCACTCATTTGCTAGTGGCAGTCGACAAGTTTACGAAGTGGATCGAAGCTAAACCTATCAAGAACCTCGATGCGCAATCGCTATCGGTTTCATCGAGAGTTGATATTCAAATATGGAGTTCCGCATGCATCATCATCGACAATGGGTCAAACTTCAATTCCGACAAGTTCAAAGCCTTTTGGCGCCTCGTGGCATGCGAAGTCGACTATGCTTCAGCTTGCTCACCCCGAATGAATGGACAAGGTAACGAGCAAACGGTCTAATTCTCAAAGGACCGAAACCTCGACTGATGCGTGATCTCAAGCATGCAGCAGGAGCGTGGGTTGACGAACTTCCATCGGTTCTTTGGGGATTGAGGACCACTCCTAATCGGTCGACTGGGAGGACTCCATTCTTCTCGGTCTATGGAGTCGAAGTTTCACGCCGAGTGACCTGCTCCACAATGCACCCCGAGTCGAACTCTACTCACGAAGATGAAGCGGAGCAAGCCCGGCAAGATGCGCCGGCCTCCTTGAAGAGGAGAGAGATGGCCCTGATCCGCTCGACCATCTATCAGCAGGACTTGCGTCGATTCCATGCTAGAAATGTGAAGAGCCGAACCTTTCAAGAAGGAGACTTGGTCCTCCGAGTGAATCAACAGAAACCACACAAGCTCGCTCCCACTTGGGAAGGTCCCTTCATCGTCACTAGAGCTCTCCACAATGGAGCATACCATCTTTACAACGTCGATCGCCAGATTGATGAGCCTCGAGCTTGGAATGCGGAACTGCTCCGCCCATTTTACACTTAAGTACTCACTCGGGTGAGATGTAATAAAAGTACCTCTGTAGTTTGTTTATCAAAGACAAGAATGTTATAATTTTCCCAGTGATTGTTATTACTTTTCGTTCACATGAGAAATTTCCCCCGGTGGGTGGCTTAGCCGCGAACCCGTTTCGCCTAAGTTTGTAAAAAAATCCCTGCCGAGTGGAGAGCCAGCCTCCCACTCGGGGGCTTAGCTACGAATTCGTTTAGCCTAAGTATCTGAAAATCCTACCGAGCGGTGAGCCAGCCTCCCACTCGGGGGCTTAGCTGCAGTCCAAGCACTCGCCTAAGTGTTTAAAATCCTACCGAGTGGTGAGCCACCCTACCACCCGGGGGCTTAGCTGCAGTCCAAGTACTCGCCTAAGTTTGAAAATCCTACCGAGTGAGGAGCCAGCCTCCCACTCGGGGGCTTAGCTGCAGTCCAAGTACTCGCCTAAATATTTAATACAATGTGCGCTTTGCAAGGACGACGAGGTACAGGTCAACTGTTGCCTTCCCCTTCAGAGCTACGACACAAAAAATCCTCCTCGAAGGCTTAGTTGTAGTCCAGTACTTGCCTAAGTTTGAAAAATCATACCTTGTGGAGAGCAAGCCTCCCACTCGGGGGCTTAGCTGCAGTCTAAGTACTCGCCTAAGTGTTTAATACAATGTGCGCTTTGCAAGGATGACGAGGTACAGGTCGACTATTGCCTTCCCCTTCAGAGCTACGACACAAAAAATCCTCCTCGGGCTTAGCTGCAGTCCAGTACTTGCCTAAGTTTGAAAAATCCTACCGAGTGGAGAGCAAACCTCCCACTCGGGGGCTTAGCAGCAGTCCAAGATCACTACGCCTAAGTTTGAAAAATCCTACCGAGTGGAGAGCAAACCTCCCACTCGGGGCTTAGCAGCAGTCCAAGACTACTTAAGTTTAAATAATCCTACCGAGTGGAGAGCAAACCTCCCACTGGGGCTTAGCAAAGAGTCCAAGATCTACGCCTAAGTTTGAAAAATCCTACCGAGTGGAGAGCAAACCTCCCACTCGGGGGCTTAGCTGCAGTCCAGTACTCACCTAAGTATCTGAAAATCCTACCGAGTGGAGAGCAACCCTCCCAATCGGAGGCTTAGTTGCAGTCCAGTACTCGCCTAAGTACGAAATCCATTCCAATCCACAAAGACGACGAGGTGCGGGTCGACTGTTACCTTCTCCTTCGGAGCTGCGCCACAAGTACAACGTGCGCTCCATCCCAATCCGCAAGGACGACGAGGTGCAGGTCGACTGCTACCTTCTCCTTCGGAGCTGCGCCACAAGTACAACATGCGCTCCATCCCGATCCGCAAGGATGACGAGGTGCAGGTCGACTGTCACCTTCTCATGCGGAGCTGCGCCATAAGTACAATCCGAACTCCATCCCTACCTGCAAGAACAACAAAGTGTAGGTCGACTGGATTTTTCACCTCAGAGCTGCATCTCAAGCACTGAAGTATATTCCGAGTAAAGAACAAAGTTCACTCAAAGCCAAACAAAAGCATATTTCGATGATAAGTAAAGTTCGGATAACATCCTACGGATGCAGAAGTACCCAGGCCTCAAGCCTGTTAAAGTTTATTGGTTACAAGATCACTCGGCATTCCGAGGCAAATTTAAGACGAATCATAGAAGTTTTTTACTCCTCAGGTGGAGGACTGGAAGGCACGACGAACTGGTCCAGGTCGATCCCGTCAGCGATCCGGGTGGCAACACCGATGAAAGTCTCCATGAAAAATTGAAAGTCATACTTCTTGGTATTGGCAACTTTGATGGATGCCAGCCTTTCCTCTCGCGCCTCCTTGCAGTGAACGCGGACTGTGGATGAGCAACATCAAGACCGTGATCCGGCGTAAGACTTTTTCCATTCCTGCACTCGACTTGGAACGTCATTCAGTCGAGTCATTAAAGACTCGAGGTCATTTTGTAGTGTTTCGCCAGGCCAGAGTGTCGAGTCAATCCATGACACCGCAACCTTCAGTCAAGCGAGGTAGTCTACCACAGCAGCGACACGAGACTCCAGTCGGAGCACATTCATGGCGGCTTCATCCTTCACGGGGGAGTTAATGGGGTCCAGGCTTGTTTCCACTTGACTAGTCTCTTCCTCGAAGTTCTGACAGAATTCTGCAAAACACAACTCGAGTTCAAGCTAATGATTCCATGATGAGTCAGTGATAACAAGTCAGTCGGGTAGGAGGAATTATCTTCAAGCATGAGGAATAACTTCTTGGCGAGCCCTCCCAGATAAGCCTCTAGATCATTCCTCTTCCCCGCCAGTTCGCCAGCCTTGTCGCTCAGAGCTATCTTGTCATTCTTCAGTCGGCTAACCTCCTTGTTGGCCGCGTCGAGAGCAGCTTTCAGATTGGCGTTCTCTTCTTCAAGTTTTCCGACTGAGGACAGCTTTTCTTCCACGAGCTTGGTTTTGTTCAAAGTCGTTTTCTGCGCCTCGGCAAGGTCATGATCCTTCTTCTTTAGAGCCTCCTCCATTTTGTCTATGAAATGATGGTGAGATCAGAATTAGGAAGGGACAGAAAGGCAAAGACAGTCGTCAAGTTCTCACCAGCCATACCTTTTGCTTCGTCTCTCGCCTTCTGCCAGTTCTCCTGAGCAAGCTTCAAGTCAAGGTTGAGCTGGATCTGTTTGTTTTCCAATTCAGTATAGCGAGCCACAAGCTCGCAGGATTTTTACGAAGAATCAATCGACAGACATCAAAGATAGGTTACTTCCGAGTGACTAAGAAAAATCGTTGCGTTTCTAAGACTACAGCCGAATCAAAATATTTGACAGTAGTCTCAGGGACTACACCCAGTGGGTGCCCTTAGCGTGCCCCCACTGGTCCTACTGAATCGGTTCGATCAGTTGACCGAAAGAGACAAAAAAAAGAGTTCTTCAGACTACGGTCGACTGCCAACAGTCCACCATAGTCTCGGGGACTACACCCACTACACCCAGTGGGTGCACTCAGCGTGCCCCCACCAGTTTCAAGATTCCATTCGACATGGTCCGACCAGACCGAGTGAAGAAGTTACCAAAGAAATACAAAGTATAAAGACTACGGTCGACTGCCAGCATCCACCATAGTATCGGGACTACACCCGGTGGGTGCACTCAGCGATGCCCCCACCAAAGACAAAAATTCAGTCGACACACCCGGTGGGTGTACAGAATCTGAGATCTTCAGAAAGAAGAGTTTTCAGTAGCATATCCCAATGTAACAAGTGGTGTTCAACTAACCTGGACGTTGCTCTGAAGAGCTGAGCTGGCATCATAGGGCGCCTGGCTGGCCTCCCAGACCACCTTCACTTGCTCCATCATGATCCCCGCCTAGCGTATAGCTTCCTTAGCAGCACCCACTTGGTCCTCTGGGACGTGGTGTGTGGCGAAAAGGGAGGGCGGATCAGCAGTCGACAATGAAGGCCGGATACTCGTCAGCGGCACAGCGGAAGACACGGAAGTCCGAGTGATGTTGCCACCCTCATGAACCAGCACCTCAGGCACTGATGCAACCTGATCAGTCTTGCCAGCAGGCGCCTTCTTAGTCCTCCTCCGCCTCAACGGCGCCTCATCATCATCATCAGGGAGATCAATGACATGAGGAGGGACTACAGGAAAGATTCAAAGTTAAAAACGGAAATCCAATCGACCAAAAGCGAAACTACAGCGATCATACCAAGGTTAGAGGTAACAGCATCTTCCATCTCCTGGTCTTCGTTCCTGGTTGAGGTCTCAGAGGTGGCAGCGCTGCAAATTTCAAAAATCAGTTGATTAGTCAACAAGTCGACCAAAAGTATGTTCATGCTGAACAAGAAAACACAAGTGTTGTTGTACCCGGAAATGGTGGGGATGACCATCTTCATCTTGGGCAAAGCCTTCGTCGGCTTTGATGGCGTCGCTCGGGGTTGCTTCGGCGCTTTTTCAGTCGGCGCCGGAGAGGTCGTCCGAGGACATTTCGTCGGCCCCTTGACGGTAGCGATAGCCTTTGCCACGCCGACCATGGGGTCATGGGTGAGCTTGGATCGCCTTTCCATGCGGGGAGGGTCGACTTCTTCCTCCAATTCCTCCTCCTCCTCTTCGCCGGAGTTGTCGTCGTCCTCGTCCTCCTCACCATCAGATTGCCATTCCTCCTGGCTTTGGCCTCAACTCCCTTCCTCCTCCTCGACTGGTCTTTGCACCCCGTTGGGCATCGAGTACATCTCGATGGTGTCCTGGAAGACGACAACCAAGACAAAAGTCAATCGACCGACTTGAAGCAAACAAGATGGAGAAAGCAAGATAACAATCAAAGATGCAGGAATGGGCCTTGTCTACTTCGTAGGACTGGTCGAGTGGAAGGATCCTCCTGGCCCCTCGAGGGTTGTCCTTGTTTCCTGTGATGCCCCCAAGACATCTTTCCAGCATGGCATCCTCGATCTCCTCCGGGTAGATCCAAGTGGTGTCCTTAGTGCCGGAGTACAACCACATCGGATGGTCTCGGGCTTGAAGTGGCTGGATGCGTCGTCGAAGGAAGACTTCCAAGAGGTCCATGCCAGTCACCCCGTCTCGGATGAGCTGGACAACTTGTTCGACTAACACCTTCACCTGCGCCCTCTCTTCCGGGATTACCTTCAAAGAAGATGGCTTGCTCACTCGGTCCATGGAAAAACGAGGGAGCCCAGTCGACTACCCTGGCGTCGGTTGGTCCTTGCAGTAGAACCAAGTCGACTGGCATCCACGGACTGACTCGGGCAAGATCATGGCCGGAAAGGAACTTTTTCCTCTCATTTGAACCCCAAGACCCCCACACATCTGAATCACCTGAGTCCTCTCGTCACTCGGATTGGCTTTTTTCACCGTCTGGCAGCGACAAGTGAAAATGTGCTTGAAAAGACCCCAATGAGGCCGGCAACCCAAGAAATTCTCACACAAAGACACGAAAGCAGCGAGGTAGACGATGGAGTTGGGAGTGAAGTGGTGAAGTTGTGCCCCAAAGAAGTTTAGAAATCCCCTAAAGAAAGGGTGAGGCGGCAGAGAAAACCCGCAGTCGACATGGGTGGCCAAGAGAACACACTCACCCTCCAGAGGTTGTGGCTCCCACTCCTTCCCCGGGAGCCACGCTGATCCATGGGGGATCCGTCCCTCATTGGCCATGTCGTCGAGGTCCTTCTGGCTGATCGTCGAGCGGATCCAGTCGCCTTGGATCCAGCCCTGCGACAAGCCGGCCCTCGATGAGGATCTGCCCCGACTGGTCGCTCTTCCCTTCGCCTTCGCCGACACCTTCTTCGCCCGCTCCAAAGCCGTCGTCTTGTCCTTCACTGTTGTCACCGATTTAGACGCGCCATGTAGCAAAGAACGCTAAGGAGGAATCGCACGCGGCGGATGAAACTGGAGAAGGGAGGAGGAAAGGGGAACGCACTATTCAAAAAACCCCGTCTGAGGCCTTATATGAGGTTGCTTCCGAGTGACTGACTGGTAGGCCCGGGCGATCCTGTCAAATCCCGCAACAGTCGCCCGCACGATACGTGGCGAAAAAGGTGGCACGGAGATCGAGGCATCCCTGCCTTATCCCGTCCGATTACTGCGGCTTCCTCCGCCCCGCTCGTTTCCCGAAAATTCGAATCCCGCTAAATCCGCGCACCGCAGAGCAAATCGTCAGACAGAAGATTTCCTCCGTCCTGTCACTCGGGGTTCACCAAGTACAAAAAACACACTCGACAGATATAAAGAATGGATCAAGGCGACTGAAAGAGAAGTTGAAGCCGTCATCTAAGCTTATTGATCCAGGACAAGATGTGCTCATCGCACGAAAAGTGAGTCGGAAGAGTTCTGAACTCCTTCCCCACTCAAACCTCGATCCATTCGGGGGCTACTGATGAAGTCATGTACCTAGGGTAGGGTCATGAACATGTCCAAGATACCCTCCCCAAGGACATCTCTTGAACAAAACACCTTTCAGTCGACCTGGAAGGACTCCACTCGACGGACCTGAAGACACTCGACCATTAGCCAACCACTCGACCGCTAGAAGATCTACAGTCAGTCTGCACGCAAACGGTCGGTTATTAAGTGGCTTTATGGTCATCATAGCACTTTATGTGGGACGTTACCAGTAACTCCCTATCTTAATGTACCTTAATCCCTACATAACTGAGGGTCGGAGGGGTCTCAGCGAACTCTATATAAGCCACCCCTCCTCGGTGTAAAGGGTTCGCACCCAGAACTCATACGCATATAATATAGTCGACCGCCTCCGGGCTCCGAGACGTAGGGCTGTTACTTCCTCTGAGAAGGGCCTGAACTCGTAAACATCTTGCGTATACAACTACTCCATAGCTAGGATCTTGCCTCTCCATTCCTACCCCCCATTCTACTGTCAGACTTAGAACCACGACAGAGACATCACACAAACAAGATAAGTTGTACTTGCACAAACACAAAGCAAATACTTGCACCCAACACGGGCAAGAGGGTTGTCAATCCCCTTGTACTCGCCAATTGCAAGGATTATATCTGATAGTGGTAGAGAGATAAAATAAAAAGGAAAAAATTAAATAAATTGAAGCAAGCCGTTTTAGGGTTTTAGTAAATATAAAGTGAATGGGCCTGGGGGCCATAACGTTCACTAGAGGCATCACTCTCATGAGCACAATACTGTGGGTAGACAATTTATTGTTGGGAAATTGATAGAATAGCGCATAGTTATGATGATTCTGCATGGCATGATCAATATATAAGCATTACATTCGAGAGAAGTAGACTGAAACCCATCTGTATCTACTACTATTACTCCAACCCTCGACCGCTATCCAGCATGCGTCTTAAGGTATTAAGTTCATAACAAATATAGTAATGCTTGAAGCATGACCAGATAATGTAGACAAAGCAAGACCATATAATATGTTCGAGCCCCATCATTTTACCCTAAGCAGCAAAAATACAATCATGTGCCTTGATACTCCTCTTGTCATAGAGTAAGGACACCGCAAGATTGAACCTCTCACACCGAAGATAAATCAATCTAATTGGCAAAAGAAGATAGATAGATCGGAGACAATTACAGGGATATAAAATCACACATAAATAAATCTCTGAATAGACTCAAATACTTTTGAATGAATAATCTGATCATAAACCCACAATTCATAGGATCCTAACAAACGCACCACGAGAATTACATTGAATAGATCTCCAAAGAGATCATGTATTGAAGATCAGAGAGAGAGAGAGAGAGACCCATCTAGCTATTGATATGGACCCATACATCCTGTGGTAACTACTAACACATCATCATGGAGGTAGCAAGGTTGATGAAGATTGCCTCCCAAATGGTTTCCCCCTCCGGCAGAGTACCAGTGGAGGCCTCCAGATGGGACCCACAAGCTCACTGGGCACCCCCTGGGCCCCCCTGAGCTTGTGCCTCCTTCGATCATTGTCTGGTATTACCCCAAAGCTTCTAGGGTCTCTTTTGGTCCAGAAAAAATCACTATAAACTTTCATCGTGTTTGGACTTCATTTGGTATGGTTTTTCTTCCAAACAAAGAAATACGCAAAAACAGGAACAAACACTGGGCACTAAATTAGTAGAGTAATCCACAAAAATGATATGAAATGGCATATACGAGATTGATAATATAATAGCATGAAACAACAACAAAAATAGATACATCTTAGACGTATCAAAAGCTTTGATTCTTTACAATAGTTTTGTGATATTGGGGTAGTGATATGTGAGTGTGTGAGTAAATGGTTAAAGTTTAGTATGAATATGGGTGTCAAGGTTTGTCATTCTGTATGCATGAAAGTGGCAGCCGCTGGTATTAGCTAAGACGTTAGAATGTAGGGATGTCACTGATTGGCGCTCACGTGCATTCGGATCATGGGCGCGCGATGGTACACTCCTACCAACTGCCCTCTAGGTGCATGCGAGTTGTGGTTGCTTCGAGATAGGCTATGAGATTATCGCAATAAATACTTGAGTTCTTTATGACTAATGTGAGTTTTCCGATCTTTAGCACTTCCACCTATCCATATTTTTCTAGCCTCTCAGGTACCGTGCATTGCCCACTCTCACCTCGAGACTTGGCACACACTTCACCGGTGCATCCAAACCCTGTGAGATGAGACACACTCTCACACATAAGCCTAACTATATCCTTCCTCAAAACAAGCACCATACCTACCTATTATGACATTTCCATAGCCATTCAGAGGTATATTGCCATGTAACTTCCATTGTTACTATTCATATGACTTGAGACGTTGTTGTCATTTTGCTTTGCATGATCAGATAGAGCTGACATGATATTTTGTGGAAAATTAAGCTGCCGTTAATCATTGTTATACATGTTACGCTAGATCATTTCACATCCTGGTACACTACCAGAGGCATTCATATGTAGTCATTATTTCTAGTTTTTGAATTGTGAGTAAATAGAAGTGTGATGATAATCATTATTAGAGTGTGCCCCTACCTGTGAGGATATGAATTGGAGCAGACTTATCATTCCTTGAAAAAAAGAGGATGAGGTCCATGAGGCTAATAAAAAAGAGGCCAAAAAGAGCCCGCAAAAAAGGAATAAAAAGGAAAAATGAAAAAATGAGAGAAAAAGAGATAAGGGCCATAGTACTATCCTCTTACCGCACTTGTTATTCGAAGTAGCGCCATGTATTTCATATAGAGAATCTCCATGATCTTTATTTTCATATACTAGTGAGATTTTTACATTATAGAACTTGGCTTGTATATTCTGATGACGAGCTTCCTCAAATACTCGAGGTCTTCATGAGCAAGCAAGTTGGATGCACACCCACTTAGCTGCATTAGGAGAGCTTTCATACACTTATAGCTCTAGTGCATCAGTGTCATGGCAATCCCTACTCCTCGCATCAACATCGATTATCATGATTAAGTGTGCATGGTTTCAATGTCAAATTAATAGAGTATTGACTTGAATCACTTTTGTTCTAAGTTCCCATCACAATTAAATATTTGATGTGTGTGTTAGGTAGCATGCCACAACAAAAAATGTTTTGTTTTATCATTTACGCACACAAGGACGAGCATGAATTAAGCTTGGGGATGCTGATACATCTCCGACGTATCTATAACTTTTGGTCGTTTCATGTTGTTATCATGACACTTTGACATATTGTGGAAATAATTTATATTATTTATATTTAGACTAACATGTTAAACCAGTGCCAAAGGCCAGTTCCAGTTTTCCATCGTCTTAGGGTTTTTAGGTGAAAATTCATGGAGCTGGAATGACCTGGGAATTTATGTGGATTTTTTGTGGAATATATTTGAATTTTTGGTGCAATAATTAATGCAAGAGGAGGCCATGGGCTCCACAAGCTCAAAGGGCACTCCTTCCCCCCTAGGCGCACCGGGTGAGCTTGTGGCCACCCTGTAAGTTGGTTGGAGGTGTCATTCGACCGCAAGGAAGCTAATATTAGGAAAAAATCATGTTAAAAGTTTAGCCCGACCAGAGTTACGGAACTCCGGCTATAAAAAAACGGTGTTCGGTCATAAAACAGTACCGAAAATAGAGAAGGAACCCTAGAGAGAGAGAGAGAGAGAGAGAGAGAGAGAGAGAGAGAGATCCAATCTCGGAGGGGATCCCACCCCTCGGGGGCATGGAGGCCAAGGACCAGAGGGGTAACCCTTCTACCATCTAAGGGGAAGGCAAGCAAGAAGAAGGCGGGCTCTCCCCCTCGTGAACCATCACGACGACGATGTACTCCAACAACTTCACCGCTGGGGGAACCATCACGACGGCGATCTACTCCAATAACTTCGCCGCTGTCATCACCAACTCTCTCCCCCTTTATGCAGCGGTGTAACTGTCGTATGTGGGGTTCCGGCAAACCCTTAAGGTTCAAACATTGGGGTGCGCGCGAAGTCTTTCCCTCCTACCAATCTATGCTCTAGCTCACTAGGATCTTGCGGGCGGACAAGACGAACTCACAACACAGAGAGACACAAGGTTTATACTGGTTCGGGCCACCGATGTGGTGTAATACCCTACTCCAACGTGGTGGTGGTGGATTGCCTCTCGGGCTGGTGATGAACAGTACAAGGGAAGAACAGCCTCCTGAGGTTGAGGTGTTCTTGTGCGTATGAACTTGTGGCGTGAATCCCTCTGTTTCGGATTCGTCCCTTCCTACTGTGGTGGCTAGCTCTACTTGTAGAGGCCCTGGTCCTCTTCCCAAATATCGAGCGGGAAGGAAGCCAACAACGGCGGGCAAATTTGAAGGGGGACAGCTAGTACAGGCTATCCTGACAAAAGCGGTCTTCGCCTGCGAAAAGCTCTGGGGTGACGCCGTCTTGGGCTCCATGATGACCTCCGCCTTGCCGTCCTCCTGGTCTTGGTCTCGTTGCACCAATATGGCAACCTTTGCCTGATGCCTCGGTACTCTTCGCCTGCGCTTGCCTCCTTAGCACCAAAGACGAAATGGGGACGCTGCACGCACTGGCGCCTGCCTGGCACCCGTATGGCGCCGTTTGTCATGGCTCACGTCACGAGAGTCTTGTGAGGTTCGCCCCGCCTTGGTATCTCCGCTCCTCGTGAGCCTGCCTAGCTAGGCCACTCCAGAGGAGGTCTTGCGTCGTCCGCCTCGCGAGGCTTGGACCCTCGCGAGGGTCTTGGATGCCTTGTTGATGAAGATGGGCCGTACGGCCTGCTGCTTAGCCGCGTTGTGGGCCGCAGGCGGGCAAGTCTGGGGACCCCCGTTCCCAGAACGCGGATAGTAGCCCCCAGGCCCAAGGTGCATTCGGGCTTGGCTTCGTGGCGAAGCCAAGGGTCAAGTTCGGAGCACCGCGGGCCCCAAAAGCCTGCGGCCTCGGTCGATGTGTGGCTGTTGATTGGACGTGGGCGTCTCCGCTTCCCCACGCTGCCTTCGAATCCGCCCGACTATATGGCCCATGCGGCCTACACAGTTATTCCTCCGCCTCTTGCGCCTTGCTCCCCTGATTCCTCTGCTTCCCTTCCCCAATCTGACTCGCGCTCCGCCTGCTCCATAGCCATGGCGCCTAAGCAAGCCGAGAAGGGGAAGAGTCCTCTGTCTCTTCCGGTTGTGCCTCTGTCCTTTGCGCCGGTGCTCGGCCGGTCTCGGGTTCTCAACAACGAGGCCATGGACAAGGTGCACCCAATGCTTGCTTCCAGCTTCAATGAGTGGGGGAGACGGTGGCTTGGCCCGCGTCTCGCACTCGCATGGCTCTGACGGTCACCGAGGTCCCAATCTTCATAGATGCCCTCTGGGCTGGCCTGATTCCTCCCTTCTCCACCTTCTTCAATGTTGTGCTTGAGCATTATCATATCCACATGTTGCATCTCGATCCTCAGTCCGTGACTCTTCTTGCTGTATTCGCCTTTGTGTGCGAAGCCATGGTGGGCATCGCTCCTTCGGTGGCTCTCCTCCGTCACTTCTTCTCATTGCATCTAGTCAACCCCCAGCAATGCTCGGGGTGCGTGAGCTTCGGGCCGTGGGCTGCGGCAATGAGGCGAGGGGATTGATTTCGAGCTTCCTTCATCCATGAGTGAATTCCAGACACGATGGGTGTTCGTTGATGCCGGTGTGCTCAGTCCTCTGCTTCAAGCTCCGTCGGGGCCCGCTGTTCTCAACCCCGGCGGGGGCCATCAGTGGCTCGCGAGCCCCAGCCTTGCTCATGTCTAGCTTAGGTTGAAGTTGCTGAAGGATCGCGGCGTAACTGCACCGATGGTGGTGAAGGAATTCGTCCGACGCAGGGTCGCTCCACTTCAGCGCCATTCTCGCCCAATGTGGACCTTACTCAGAAGCCACGACCACATGAGGTTTCAGGAGTCCGGGCTTCTCCTCGGGACACGGGGGACAGTGCTCAAGGTCCTGACGGGTGTCTCTGTGCCGGCCGAGCTGCCCAGGAATAGTTGCCTGCTGTACCGTTGAAAGAACAAGGACAAATTTGTAAAGGACATGCCTCTCTTTGATGAATGGGGGCCGCGACCGGTTGGCCTGGAGGGGCCTCAGGAGAACCCCCGTCGTCGTGGTTCCCTTCCTTGCCCCTGATGCTGAGCTCGCCCCAAGTGACGGTGCAGATGGGCGAGCTCAGGCGGATGCCGGCGGCTCGAGTGCTGAGTAGCACGTGTCGGGTGGTGATCCTGGGGCATCATCCTCAGGAGCCTGCCACTCTCCTCCTGAGGCGTCGGTTGCTGAGGAGATGCTGCATGCGGCTCCCGAGGCCAAGGCTCCAGGAGCCTCGGGAGGTCGTGGCGAAACGGTGCCCGGCTGTTCGTCGCAACCGAGCACCCCTGAAGACATTGTCCCGAGCTCCTCTTCGGTCCCGTGGTGTACCGGCCGTCACGTCCAGCGTTTTGGTCGTCTTTGTGTGGACTTCAAGGAGCTCCGCAAGAGGAAAGGATCCCCCAGCGGCAGCAACATCTTCAGACCGCTGAAGCGGAGGAAGTACATCGCCATTGACGTGTAAGTATCGCGCGATTGTGGCTTTCCGTGTGCTGCTTTTTTCTTATAACGCCAGTCTTTCAGGGCCCCTTCCACTGCTGGATCTCCCGAGAAACGGCCTCCTTATTCCTTAACCCTTCCGCCAACTTCGAGCGCTCCGAGTTCATCGGCTGCCCTTGGAGCAGGGTTGGTTGAAGGGGCACTCTTGCCTTCCTGGTGCGCTGATCCTGCGGCCTCATCACCCCTCTCCCTTGGCCTGGCGTGGAGCTTGGCAGGCATGCCCAAGGCTCCTCCGCTGGTCCTTGACGGCAACTTGTTGGCTTCGATCCTCGGCTCCTCTTCAAGCAGTGAGCCCCGGCCGGCTTGGGCTCCTCGTGAGGACGGGCTGGTGTCAGGTGTGGCGCCAGCCCCCAGCCCCCTGCCGAGGGGTGGCATGCCGCTTGGCGCCCCGCCCGCAGCCCCCGAGGTGGAGCACGAAGAAGGCCAGGCGTTCGAGCTCGAGCGCGGGCGGAGCGTGGTTCTCCATGAGCTCTTCCGGGGAGCGATGAACGCGATGAGCGGGCTCGGTGAAGATCTCACGAGTGTCGATTCACGTCTTGAGGCTGAAGGTCTCCGGCTGGTGGAAGAGCGGCGCAAGCTGAAGGTGGCCATCAACCTCGGCCGCTATCAGCGTGACCTTGAGAACGCGAAGGCTGAAGCGTCTCTCAAGGCCTCCAACGAAGCCCGCTCACGAGCCTTAGAGGAGGCCCGCGAGGCTGATCGCCACCGCGAGGCTACAGAGAAGTGCGTGTGGGAACTCCAGGCCTGGAGCTCGTCTCTTGAGCAGCAGGTGGAGGCACGCCAGGCTATTCTTGCATCGCTGAGGGGGACGCCCGCGGAAGAAGAGGAGGTCCGGAAGCGTGAGGAAGCGCTGGCCCTGGAGGCCATGGAGCGTAGCCGCGAGCTCGAGCAACTCGAGACGAGGGAGCGTCAAGTCGCCCAAGCAGAAGACATCGTCGGGGCTCGCGAGGCTGGAGTTGAGTAGGAGGTGAACCGCCGGGTGGCTAAGGTTCGCGGACTGGCGGGCGTAATGCGACCAGCTGGCTTCAAGTCGGGTGTGGAGGACGAGGGCAGGGCCACTGCCCTCAGGCCCAGGCTGGACGAGGCTGAGAGACGCGCGGAAGCCACGGCCGTCGCCCTAGTTTCGGCGCAGGCGGACTTGGCCTCCGCCCGCGCTGAGCTGAGTTCCCTCTGGCGACGGGTTGATGACGCAGAGGTCATCGCGAGGCAGAACACAGAGGAGGTGCTCCAACGTAGAACGCTAGAGCGCGAGCATGCCCCCATGCTTCAGGATCTCCGGGACAGGGCCAATATCGCCCTGTGCTATATTTGCGATGTGGAGGCGCCGACTCCTCACTCAAATGATTACGCCGGTGTAACACCCCAAAAATTTAACCATGATATATGGATTAAAATTTTGCCTTGGTAAATTAAATTCTTATTTTTCTGAGAAACACTCTTTCTCCTAAATTGTGGAGTTTTTACTCCAAGTAAAAAACTTTTCAAAACTATTGTTGGACTTGTATACCCTCTCAAGAAACATTTCTTTTATCAGTAGAATTATTTATATGATTATTTTCCCTGAACTTTACTTCTTTTAAAAAATGATTTTTTGAGCTTTAGAACCTCTTTTGCACTACAACCCTTTGATAAATTTATTTAAAAATCCCACCAAAATTTGGGGATGACATATGATGTCACTAAATCACTTTTATGCAAAAATACCCTTTAGTCATTTGGAGATTTTGAGCTTTACCCCAAGTTTTCAAATCTGGTCCAATTTGCACTTTTGCACTACAACCTATTTAAATATTGCTTTAAAGTTTCTACCAAAATTAGGGGGTATCAGTAGGAGAATATAATTCAACTTTGTGCAAGAACACATTGATGTTCTTTGAAAAATTTGAGCGAATCATCCTCTTTTACTCTCTGGTCCAGTTGGGTGTTTTCTACTGCAACCCTAATTTATTTTGCTCTAGTGCCCATGAGCTTTTTCCTGCTGATAGTCCTCCCTACCGAACCCTTAAGTCCAGAAGAATGGACCCATTGGAGTATTTTTGATCCATGAAATTATGCCCTTTTCTTTCTGTCCGGAAATGGTTTTCTCAAAGACTTACACTAACAAGTTTCTGTTTTTGCCAAACTAACCTTGCCACCATCACCTACACCTAAAGAGACACTGGTCTGGAGTTTTTGGACACCCCAAGAGATGCCTAGATGCCTGTGGCATTCTGTCAAACACCTTGAGTGCATGAAGAGATTTGGCATGATCTATAGTTTGCATTGTAAACTTGATCTTCTGACCCAACAAGCTTGTCCACTAAGCTCCTAGATGACCCTAACCTAGACCTGTTAATCCCCAACCCCACCCAAGCCTCCTGGCATGCCGTGGCATTTTGCGAGCACTTTGGCATGCGTGCCTTTGAAAGCGGCGCCCAGGCGCATGTTTTACCGCCAGCGTGCGCACCGAGTTGCCGCGTCCCATTGCCGCCTCCCCGCTCTCGTTCTGGCCCTTCCCCACTCACAGCCAGCGCGCCCGACTCCTCCCTCGCTGCAGCCGCCTGGCCCCTCTCGGCGCCCTCTACAAGAATCACGCAAGCCGCCACCGCCGCTCCGACAGCTCCTGCCGTGGACGGCGCCGCCCGAGCCACAGCCACACGCCAGCTGCCCCTGGAGCAGCTCAAGCTCATCCGCAAGCTCGTCCACTAGCGCACGTCGCCGCCACGTCGCCCTGCAGCAACAGAATGGCGGTTCGCCGTCGATCTTATCCCCGGCCGCCGCGGAACCGATCTAGTCGCACTATAAAAGGAACCCCTGAGCCCGTCCGACCCTCAGGCGACCTCCTACCATCCAACTAGTGCGCCCCACGACCAGCAAGCGACGGCGGGAAGCCTTCTTCCTTGTCTCCGATCAGTTCGGCCGCCGCCACTCTCCGGCTCCGTTTGTCGCGAGCAGGCCCTCCCCCGTCCATCTAGCACCACCACCCGACTCCCCTTGACCGTGCGGAGCTGCCCAGCCTCTCAAACACGACCGGGAACCACCGTAGCACAAAGCCCCAATTCACCCAAAGCTTTCGTCCGCCACGGAGCTCGCCGCCGGCGACTCCCTCCACCCCACCAACCTAGCGACCACCGGGAGGACCGCCCTGGACTGGCGGATCCATCCCTGCCCTCTGGAGCCCGCGAGGAGCCGCCAATCACCGGCGTCGATCGCCGGAGCCCCGCCTCTGTTCGGCCAGAGGAGGAAGGAGGCGGGAGCGACTGGTCAAACCTGACCAGTGGGCCCAAGGGACCCACTGTTAGTGACCACGGGCCGTTCCACGCTGGCGTAAGTGGAGTCGTAAACTCAAAGTACGTCTCCTACGTGTATCTATTTGAAACGTTTTTTTCTGTTTTATTTAAAAACAGAAATTTGACTAAACTTTGACTGGCTATAACTTTTTAAATATAACTCCAAATGAGTTGATTATTTTTCCTACCTTTCTCAAATTTTGTCTAGTTTATTTTCATATTTATTTGGAGAAAAATTAAACAACTTTTTGCACTGTTATGAAACTATGTGTTAATTTGAATATTTTCAAAAATAGGATTTGTTGGAGAGACAAGAAAACTTTCAGAAGTTTTGGAATGCACCTGCCTCTCCACAACTTGAAGGCAAGCATTCTGAACCCTGGTATAATAGTTTTGTGTGTTGTTTGATACAGTTACAACACCACCTTAACATGAAGGATTCGTTATTTTATGCGATGATATGATCTTACTCATGAGTGCATAATGAATATTCCTTGCTGTTGGAATTTGATATGCTTGTAATAGTAATCACCCTCGTATGCCTTTCATGCCTATCGGAGGGAATCCGGGAAAGCTTCTGTCTTGGGTAGACACGAGCTTGTCTCCAGTCTTTGTCGAGACGGTTGTGTCCGGTATAGCATAGTGAGGTATGATGAGTGGTGATTCTGTCTGTTGGTTGAATCATATTTGTTGTGCTAATCATGCAGGGAATACTTAAACCTCCGGAGTCGACCATAGATCGAGTCTTGTTCCAGTAACCCCCATACTTGTTTCGTACTACCACTTGTCCCTGCCACAGATAGGGTGCAGTTCAAGAAGTTGTCAACCTTCCTAGCACACACCGCATGTGAGAGGCCATGATGGAAGATAGCGGATGCATCCGGTAGGCATGCCACCTGGTCCAGGGGCATGGGTGTTTCCGGTTGGGACCGAGAGGGGGGCACCCCTTAGTAGCGCGTGGTATAAATTTTGATCCCATGCTAATCGAGGTTGTATCCTCCCCACTTAGAGTTTTGCTTGACAGGTGTCATGGGTGATTCCAGACACCGGTAAGTTAAGCTGGTGTGTGCGGGTCAGGTGTGTTTTCAATTAAAAGACTGTAAATGGAATTAGTCCCGATGGACTAAAGGAAATCCGTTACTCGTGGGTAAAGATTACACCCTCTGCAAAGGTTATATCTATTCGAATAGCCGTGTCCATGGTTAAGGACTACAGTCTGGGATGGGTCAAGTGTCGGTCCTAGTGTCGGTCTTCGGAGGAGAAACTGCTAAACCAGAACATGGATCATGACTTGTGACTTATCATGATTATGATTATTATTATTAAGGACTAACCCTTTTTATTATTTGAATTATGAGTATCCCTGGGACGGTTCTACCTCCTGGATATTCACTGTGATTAAATTATTTATAAGCCCTTTATGAGGTGTCGCTGAGACGCCTGACTGTGGCATGCCTGTTATTTATTTACTTTATAAGCCCTTTATGTGGTGTCGCTCATACGCCCGACTGAGGCATGCTTTAAATTATTATCCTTTCGAGGCGTCGCTTCAGACACCCGATCGGTGCATTTTATTTCTACTCTGTTATTGCATGTTCATGTTGTATATAAATAACCTGCTTGCATGCATCAGGGATTTTATTTTTTGACTGACGTTGTGATCATAGAATATTTTAGAGCATCATCATCATTTGTTATATTATATTTGTGCTCATAATGTTTGCGAGTACATTCAAAAGTACTCACTGGCTTGTCCCTGGCTATTGTCTCGGCCAGATTCTTGCATGGAGAGGAGTGTTGCGATGACAACCCCGGAACCTACGCAATGATGATAACAGCCTCGCGAAGATAGGAGTTATCCAGGTCAGCTGTTCCTGTGGGAAATGGAGTCCCATAGACGCAGATGAACCACAAACCGCTTCCGCCATCAGCCACTAGAAATCAATTGTTGTACTCATAGGCCAGAATGGTCTTGTACTACATATTATGTATTTTGCTTGGAGTTTCTGTATCAAGTTGGTGTCTCGCCAGCTAATAGTAATCCTGGGGCTGGTGAGCACAAGGGCCATTTTCTGGGAAATTAATATCCTGAAAATCCGGTCCTGACAGCCAGCCACCTGACCTTCTTCACCGAGGTGGTGATGCGCCTGGAGGCTCGGTCTGCCAGAGCTCGCCAGCTTGTGGAGGAAAGGGGGCGTGGCTTGCTTGAGTGCGCCTTCTCGCATGTCTTCAGCCACATTTTGAATGCCGACCCCAACTTTGACTTTGACGCCGCCATCGCCCCTGTACCCATGGCTGTCCGGGGCGACCTCGCGCAATGGGTTGAGGACCGTGTGGACGTGTTGGTCAGGGCCTTCGCTTCGGAGGATGATGTGGTAGTGGTTGTCGCAGACGAAGGCGACATGGTGGATGATGGCGACGGGGGCGTTGCCGATGGCGGCGACGATGCCGACAAGGATGACGACGACACGAGTGACGCGTCTGCGAGTGATGCAGCGAGCGACATTTCCGGCTGATTCCTTGTTCGCCTGTCATTTCTTCCTGCGCACAAACTCGGGCGTGGCCCTTGGAAACTTGTGAGAGCATTTTGGGAGGGGGAGCCCCTTATGTAAGCAAATTGCAGTTTTTACTTTTCCATGTGATGTGAGTTTGTGTCCTCGTGAACTTGTGAATCCTGATGCGAGTTTTCTGTGTTGGTTTACCTTAGTCAGCGCTAGCTTTGAGCTGGGCTACGATGTGTCAAGTTCCTGAGAACCTTGCGGAGCTCGTTGCCCCGTCGGAAAGGGCCTACGTGAGGCGAGTACCAGTTGCGGTGCTAGCGCGCGTTTGGCGCGCACATGCTTCACGTAGTCCCGCTCGCGAGGAGCTCGTGAGGGAAAGGCAACGGACATGAGTCCCAGACAAAACGAGATCCAGAAGGCAAAGAACTACTCAAACGAGAAAAGGCTCCCCCCGCGCGCATAAATAAAACTCAGCTTCAACTCAAATCCAAATCCAGAAAGCAAGGCTACAGAAAGAGAGAAGTCCAAAGCAAAAGGCCGCGTCCAACACCTAGTCTAGTCTTCTGGTCTTCAAGTCTTCTCACCAGCGCAGAGCTAAGTGCTGCCACTAGGCATCGGAGGGAGCCCCAGGGCCTGAGGCCGGTACCCCTGAGACTCCGGGGCGTGTAAAGCCCCAACTCATTATTATGTGAGAGTGTCACAAGCGGCGAGCTTCACAGGCACCGGGCCTTCTTCACAGGTACCGGCCTTGCTTCATATCGCCAGACGAGGGCCCCACCTTGCGCCACTCTCGACCTCCTCTGAGCCGACCGGTCACCAGGACGAAACAGAGGAGGGAAAGAGGATGTCAGCGGTTCCCTCGGCGACCACAGGTCCTCTACCGGGGGAAGGGTTGGCGAGGCCTCCTCGGCAGAGGGCCTACCTCCGGGTGTCGTCAGGCGTTGCGCGCCGCGGGGAGGGGCCTTGCTCCTGGCTCCCTCTCGGTGGCCCCCAGCGCATCTCCCTTGTTGGAGTGGGCGCCACCACGCCTTGGTTGTGGATCGACGCGGCAACTTGGTTCATCTGTAGTCCATGGTTAGGGTAAGCCTGTTCTTGAGAGACTAGCGGTACCCTGTAATTGCCGCCACTGGCGCGATCGTTGGTTCTCCGTTGGCTCTTGGAAGGCTTCAGCTCCTAGCGCCCCTTCTCCCCAATCTTCTCCAGCGAATGAGCCGATGTCATCCTCTGATGCGTACTCTTGGTCCATCATGCGGGGCATGTAGGCTTCCGGGGCCGTCACCCCGAACACCTTGCCATGGTGCCCCACGCTCCATGTTGCTTCGCCCATGATGGCGTCCTGGGGATGACGATGCGGCACTCGGTCGGAACCATGGGGGGTGACGCTCGCGCTTGTGCTTGTCGAGGGCGGCATGGGGGGGCTGGGGGCCCTTACGTCGCCGGCTGTGCTGACGTTGACGAAGCCCCCGTGCGCAGTCGATGGTGCGCAGATGTGGTGAGGCTTGCCGTGCGACCCTGCAGCGGCCTGGGGGGGAAGTCGATAGCAGAAGGGTGGTGCTCCCGACGCTGCTGCGTCCAGCAGCTCAGCAACGCGCTCAAGAAGCGTGTCCCGGCCGCTCTCCATCAGCCTGCATTGCAGCAGCTCCCTTGCCACCGAAAGTGCCGCCCGCATATTCGCTTGCTCCCGCCGTGAGTGCGGTGTTGTTGCCACGGCGTGATTCGCGGCTCTTGCTGCGGCCCGTACTTGTCGCGGGGTGAGGGTGGATGACGCTTGGCCTTGCTGTCTGCGCCCAGCAGAACTTGGTAGCGCCCGTGCCGCTTGGGGTGCAGGGTCAAGATCTCCATGGGCAGGCGGCGCCGTCTGGGCCGGCCAGGTTGCCCAGCGGTCAGAGCCGGCCCTTGGGTCGCCAGACATCACAGCCGGTGAACGTTGAAGAGCTGATTGGCGGATAAGAAGCTCCGGCGCACCCCTACCTGGCGCGCCAAATGTCGGATGTGGGGTTCCAGCAAACCCTTAAGGTTTGAACACTGGGGTGCGCATGAAGTCTTTCCCTCCTACCGATCTACGCTCTAGCTCGCTAGGATCTTGCGGGCGGACTAGACGAACTCACAACACAGAGAGACACAAGGTTTATACTAGTTTGGGCCACCGATGTGGTGTAATACCCTACTCCAGTGTGGTGGTGGTGGATTGCCTCTCGGGCTGGTGATGAACAGTACAAGGGAAGAACAGCCTCCTAAGGTTGAGGTGTTCTTGTGTGTATGAACTTGTGGCGTGAATCCCTCTGTTTCGGATTCGTCCCTTCCTACTGTGGTGGCTAGCTCTACTTATAGAGGCCCTGGTCCTCTTCCCAAATATCGAGCGGGAAGGGAGCCAACAACGGCGGGCAAATTTGAAGGGGGACAGCTAGTACAGGCTATCCTGACAAAAGCGGTCTTCGCCGCTAAAAGCTACTGGGTGACGCCGTCTTGGGCTCCACGATGACCTCCGCCTTGCCGTCCTCCTAGTCTTGGTCTCGTTGCACCAATATGGCAACCTTTGCCTGATGCCTTGGTACTCTTCGTCTGCGCTTTCCTCCTTAGCACAAAAGACGAAATGGGGCGCTGCGCGCACTGGCACCCGTATGGCACCATTCGTCATGGCTCACGTGACGAGAGTCTCGTGAGGTTCGCCCCGCCTTGATATCTCCGCTCCTCGTGAGCCTACCTGCCTAGGCCACTCCAGAGGAGGTCTTGCGTCGTCCGCCTCGCGAGGCTTGGACCCTCGTGAGGGTATTGGATGCCTTGTTGATGAAGATGGGCCGAACAGCCTGCTGCTTAGCCGCGATGTGCGCTGCCGGCGGGCAATTCTGGGGAGCCCCATTCCCAGAAAGCCGACAGTAACCTCTCTCACAACACTGTAATCTCTACTTGAATATGGTGCTTTATGTTGTATATTATTATCCAATGATGTGTTGCACCTCTATTATGTTAGAGTAGATTTATTTTGTCATATGGGTTGATTGGTGATCATTATTGGTTTGAGTTTCATGCTTTATTTTGGTGCTAATTATTTTGGTGCCCTCCGTGTCGTGCAAGCGTGCATGATTCCCATTGTAGGGTGTTGCAATATGTTCATGATTCACTTATAGTGGGTTGCGGTAGTGATAGAAACCTAAACCCGAATTCATGAGTTGTTGGGTATGGGATCAAAGGGGACTTTATACTTAATTACCTTAATGAATCTTTAGTAGTTGCAGGTGCTTGCTAGAGTTCAAATTACAAGAACATATTATCCAAGAACGGAAAGTATGTTAGCTTAGGCCTCTGCCACAAATAAAACTGCAATGATGAATATTGGTCTAGTTATCAATGGCCTAGGGACAAACCTTTTCTTATTGTTCTTCAAAAACATTTACTTATTTGTTCTTTATTTAAAATAACACCTAAGTTTTATTTCCACATTTTTTATTATCTTGAAAAACATATTCCATCACACCTACAAACTAGTTTTATTCTTGTTCTAGGTAAAGTGAGCATTAGCGTGCATAGAGTTATATCGATGGTCGATAGAATTTGAGAGTACATTAATTCTACCTTTAGCTCCTTGTTGGGCTCGACGCTCTTATTTATCAAAAATGCTACAACTGATCCCCTATGCTTGTGGTTTATCAATATGTTGTAGTTTGGATTCATGTAAAATGTGTACACAATAACATTCATTATTTAATGCATATTACTTCTATATTCATATAAGTATCAAATGGGGAAACATTGTCAAGGCAGTGAAAAATGTTGTCGTGACAATTTTTTGTTTTCCTGCAAAACGTACTAGTAGTGTGTGTTGTACAGCACACACTACCAACACTCTAAGAAGCTAGCATAGTGCGAGCTACATACACACCACAGGTTCACTCTACCACCAGCCGCGTTCGTGTCTAGCACACGTCACCAATGCCAGAAGTACTGGTAGCATGCAAACCGCACATGCCACCTGTTAGTAACATACTAGCCTCATGCGACCACACATTGCTATGGATACCTTACCACTGGAGTGCCACCCGCACATGACTAGTAAACAGGTCCCGCTCTAGTGAGGGTTCGAAGCACAAATATATATTTGGGGGGGGCATGATAGCAGATACGGGGGAGGTGGATGCAAGATCACAACCGTAGGATGGAATACAAATCAACTATGCATGATTGGTCTGATGCTTTCATTACATCAGACGTATGATAGGAAACGAATAATGTTGCCATTTTCTGTAAGGCTAATGATTCTGCCATTCAATCGGTTAACGATAGGGACGGTCATATGCTGCCTAACATGTTCATCACATATTGTTTCCTTTTGTAGCATGGACATTTGGATTTTTATATGGTTCGAAGCAATAGTCTAGTTTTAATATGAAGATTTCAATACTCAAGCATATCAATAAGCAACCAGGTCTTTCAAAATATCAATACTAAAGCAAGTTATCCCTAGCCCATCATACTCAATCATTGATCCATTCATGAAACACACTCGCATATTAGCTACACCCAATGCTCAAGTATGATCATAGTGCCCCTTAGTTGGTGATTTGTAAGAGAAGAAGGAGACTCAAATAAAAATAAAAATTGCATAAAGTAGGGATTTGTAGAGGTGCCAGAGCTCAAAGCTTAAATTGAGAGAGATTTTTTTGAGAGGCATACTTTTCCCGTAAACGAAAGCGACCGAGTAATTCTCAACACTTTCCGTGCTAGATATATCATAGGCGGTTCCCAAACAGAAAATAAAGTTTATTTCTTTTTCCACCATTCTTTCACAATCCATGACTAGTCGTATCCACGGGTGCCTTCCATACCGACGCATTCCAAGGAATTTATTATTTGACAACATAAAGTAAATTACTTTTTTTCATTTCGGGACTGGGCATCCCTATTACCGCCGTACTCTCATGCAATGACAAGTGAATAAACACTCATCTTGAGAATAACACATCTAGCATGGAAAATATTGGCTACCCCTTGCCGCTTCATGAGCGGTACGAGCACACAAAAGGGAAATTTATTTTGAAAATTAGAGATGGCACATACAAATTTGCTTAGGATGGCACAGGAATACCGCATATAGGTAGGTATGGTGGACTCATATGCCAAAATAGGGTTTAAGGATTTTGGATGCACAAGTAGTATTTCTACTTGGTACAAGTGAAGGCTAGCAAATAGATTGAGAAGCAACCAACCAAGAATCGAAAAATCACATAAGCAAGCATTAAGCATAACTAACACCGAATAATGCACCATGAGTAGTATGTAATTTCATTGCACAACTATTGACTTCCGTGCTTGCATAGGGAATCACAAGCCTTAACACCAATATTCTTACTAAAGCATAATTACTCACCAACATTACTCACATATCACTATCATCATATCGCAAAACTATTACAAGGAATCAAGTTTATTTGGTCCAATGATCTTCATGAGAGTTTTTGTTATATCCATCTTGAATATCTATCACTCAGGGACTAATTTCATATGTTGCTTTTGATAGCTCAAACAAATCTAAGTGAAGCATGAGAGAATTTCTTCAAAATTTTACTAACTCTCAAATAAATCTAAGTGAAGCACGAGAGCATTTCTTAAAAATATTAAAGCACAATGTGCTCAAAAAGATATAAGTGAAGCTCTAGAGCAATCCCATAGCTCATTTTCTTAAGTGAAGCATAGAGAGCAATCCTAACAAATCATAGCATAATTTTGGCTCTCTCAAATATGTGTGTCCAGCAAGGATAGATGACACAAACTACAAAGCAAAACAAGCAAAGGCTCATATAATACAAGATGCTCCAAGCAAAACTCATGATATGTGACGAATAAAAATATAGCTCCAAGTAAAATACCGATGGTCGTTAGAAGAAAGAGGGGATGACTTCCGGGGCATCCCCAAGCATAGTTGCTTGTTTCTCTTTGGATAATAATCTTGGGGTGCCATGGGGCATCCCCAAGCTTAGGCTCTTCTTACTCCTTATTCCTTCATCCATCATAAACTCACCCAAAACTTCAAAACTTCAATAACACAAAACTTAACAAAGCCTTCATGAGATCTGTTAGTATAATAAAGCAAATCACCACTCTAAGTATTGTTGCAAACCCATTCATATTTTATTTTTGCATTATAGCTACTGTATTACAACTTTACCATGCCTTATACCCCCGATACAAACCATAGATTCATCAAAATAAGCACATAACGCAAAAAAAATAGAATTTGCCAAAAACAGAACAATCTGTAGAAAGATCTGATCATAAACTCAAAGTTCATCGGATCCCAAGAAACACACCGCAAAAAGAGTTACGTCAAATAGATCTCCAAGAGACCATTGTATTGAGAATCAAAAGAGAGAGGAAGCCATCTAGCTATCGCCTCACGGACTCGTGGGTCTATGATGAACTACTCGCGCATCATCGGAGAGGCACCAATGAGGATGATGAACCCCTCCGTGATGGTGTCTAGATTGGATCTCGTGGTTTTGGAACTTGCGGTAGCTGGAATTGTGTTTCGTCGACTCCCCTAGGGGTTTTGAAATATTTGGGGATTTATAGGGCGAAGAGGCGGTGCGGGAGGCCATGAGGTGGGCACAACCCACCAAGGCGCGTCTGGGCTCTTGGGCGCACCCTGGGGTTGTGCTCCCCTCGGGCCTCCCCTTTGGTACATCTTTGGCCCATCTTGTGTCTTCTGGTCCAGAAAAATTCTCCAAAAAGTTTCACTGCATTTGGACTCCATTTGGTATTGATTTTCCAAAGTAAAAACAAGCAAAAAACAACAACCGGCACCGAGCCTTTGTGTCAATAGGTTAGTCCCAAAAAATGATATGAAGTTGCTATAAAATGATTGTAAAACATCCAAGAATGATAATATAACAGCATGGAACAAGCAAAAATTAAAGATATGTTGGAGACGTATCAGCGCGCGAAGCTGGGACCGACGCGCGGAGGTGCTACAACCATCACACGACCATGCCACGATCAGCGCGCGGGGGCGACACCCACTGCTGGTTGGATTATATGATCATGGATGTTGATGGCTGTGACCGGTGACATCAAATACTACAACCATCGGCGGTGATGTTGTGACCTGTGCCGGGGGACGGCATCGCCAGTGGTGCTGGAAGCGGTGAGTTTTTTCTTTGCTGGATGCGGCAGGGTGGACTCCAAGGTGTTGCAATGGCACAACTCCCATATGCTACATCCACGACCACCACCTGCTAGAACCGTGGCCACTGGATGCTACCACGACGACTCTCGGATGCTCCATCCATGACACGGGGGTGTTACCACGGCGATCGACTGCAACCGGCTACAACGACAACTTTCAGAAAGAAGCTACAGCCGGTGGACGATTTTGCTAGAACTGGCACCACGGTTTGTTACATAGTGTCGGAACAGTGAGCATCAGGTGTTGCAACCGACGGTCGATTTTGCTGGAATCGACATCACAAATTGCTGCGTCGGGCAGACCTGTGAGCCCTAATGTCGCAACCGGCGAGCGGCTCCGACGAGCGGCCAGCGGGAGGTCATGGAGTCGTGCATGAGCGATGCGGGTAGGAAGTTTTTTGCTCTGGATCTTCAAGTTACATGAGCTTGCATCCAAAGCTACCATGCTGCCTAAATTTTGACTGGTCTTCCGGCGCCTAGAGGGGCCTTTCCCTAAGGGAAATGTTTCTACCCGATGCGTCAGCCGAAACTTATGTCGGACACACACGGGCCTTGCGATCAAGTGGGATCGTGTGTTGCCCAAGCCTTCCTCTTTCCCTTTTCCTGTACAAACTGTTTTTCCACCTACCCCTTTCTTCTACCTCACGAAGCGCACTAGACGCCGCCACAACCGCTCAGTTCCTCCATCTTCAGGCTCACACGCAGCACACTGACGTGAACGAGGCCTTGCTCATAGGGCGAGCCACGGCAGGGAGGACAAGACGTCGACAACCAACGCCTCCTCCCTCCCTTTTTCCCTCTCTCAGCCCCGCACCCTCGCCTCCCCGCACACGAGCTGCAACAACAGTAGTCAGAGCTGCAAACAGCTTTTCAAATGCTACAAACGGCTTCTTCTTTTTTGTGGGAACCATTAAAATGACGACAGTACGCCGCGCATGAGCTACAAGCGACAACCAATGGAGCTGCAACCAGTGGTACAAAATGCTACAACAACTGCCCTTTTTTTGCTGGGATCAGAGAGAGAGCGGAGGCTGCAAATGGTGCAGGAGGAGCTGCAAATGGTGCAGGAGGAGCTACAAAAAGTACTGCAAAATGCTACAATCATTGTCGAGTAAGCTACCACCAGCTTCTAAAAAAGCTTCAAACATTGATGAGGAAGTTGTGGAATTAGCAATGCGCAAACTGAAAAGGCTGGAATCGGCTATGAGATAGCTGCAACGGGTCTTATGAAAAGCTTCAACTGAGGAGCGGCAAGCTGAGGACAGAGAGTGACAACAACAGCAACTGAGCGGTGGTGCACAGGGTGATGCAACTCGCGACGACGATGATGCTTATTTTTGCTGCAACCGTCGTCTTTTTTTGCTACTACCGACGGGATTTTCTACTACACCCATTCATGGAAGAGTTGTCACTCACGACGGCGACGACCCTGTATTTTGCTGCAACCGTCATCTTTTATGCTACGCTCGACGGGATTTTTGCTACATCCTTCCCATGGTGATACTTGTGGTCCTCGCTCCTGGAAACTCTTGGGGCGAGCGTCGATGGCGATGACGGTGGCGGCGCTCCGGAGTTGCTGCAGCCATCAGAGCATCAACTGTAGGAGTTTCATTCGGTCGAGGAGGAATTTTCAACCGATCGATGACAGGATTTTTGCAACTGAGGTTCCTCGGCGAGCACCATCGACGGAGACGAGGGAGGGCTTGCCGTAGTGAGCGGCGGTGATCCGGCAAGCCGGTGGCGATCCAGCGAGCAACGGCAATCTGGCAAGCTTCAAAGGGCGGTCGTCTGATCTTCATCCTGTGTGCGTTCACGTGATTTGGGAGGAAAGGTGTCAGCAACCCTACAAGTGACGGCACTGAAGATACTCCTGAAGGCGTTGTAGCTGATCAGGTGGTTGTCGACAAGACGGAGCCAGGGGCCGAACATGAGCTTCGGCCCAAGTCTTCCCGGCCCAAGAACCTTCCCAGTGGCTTGCAGGCCTGAACTGGGCCTGTTGATCGGGTGTAATGATAAATAGACATTTCCTCCCTCTCACTGTCTTTCGGCTAGGATTTGGACGGCTGAGGCCGGTTGGCTTGTAACAGATAGAGGTGCGGTTGGTTGGGTGGTAATCCTCTACCGAATTCAAATTCATAGCTCGATCTACCTCAATTCATGGCGTGAGCGAGTGGAATCCAGTGAGTAGCTCACATCTGGTATCAGAGCCTCCGTCTTGGAGCTTCCAATCCACCCCCATCGCATTCGCTATAGCGACCGGCGGCGACGGCAAGTGATGGAAGAACTCAACACCGAGAGTCGCACCGTCTATGAGCTGCTTCGCCACGAGTTCGTCAAAGACCTGGATCAGAAGCTGAAGACGCAAGGTGAGACGCTCCTCCAGTCCATGGGAAAAATCATCGATGTGAATAACACCACACTCGACAAGCTCATGTCCGCACGGGCGGATCGCATCCGAGACAAAGTTGCCCTTGATTTGGAGCAATTGAAAGCGGATCTGTACAAGCACGAGGAAGCTGAGCCAGATCCGAAGGTCAATAGCGGCCAGAACTCGCGAGGCGCTGGGCGTGGTCATGGTGGCATGACCAACTCCCTTGGCTTCGACAACGAAAACCGGGGGAAGGCACATAATGTTTATGTTTCTCCTCCGGTCAGAGGTGCGCAAGATTCATTACTGTCTCCCCGAATTTTTTCTCCCCGTGAATTCCAGTATGTGGATGCGTCTGACCATTCCTCCTTCTCTTCTCAACTGGAAATGCCGAAATTCGTTGGCTCTAATCCCTGTCTCTGGCAAAACCGGTGTGAGGACCAATTTCGTCTCTAGAATACACCACAGCATCGATGGATTTCTCTGGCAACAGTTCAGTTTGAGGGCACAGCGGCCAGATGGTTAGAGTTTGTTCGGCGGTGCATGCCCAATTTATCCTGGACTGAATTCTGCAGTGCCTTGCAAAGCAGGTTTGGTCGGAATCAGCATCAGACACTCCTCAGGAAATTGTTCCGTATAGCTCAGGACAGTACCGTGGAAGATTATGTCAAGCATTTCACGGAGCTCTATGATCAGTTAATAGCTTATGAAGATGCTCCCAATTCTCTCCATTATACTACCAGATTCCTGGATGGATTCAAACCTGGAGTTCGGATAGCTATTGTAATGCAGAAGCCCAAGGACCTTGATGCAGCTTATGAACTCGCGTTACTGCATGAGGAATTGGAGGAAAGCGTCAGTGCTTCATCTTGTTCAGTGCCTAGGAGGAATACTGTCAGGACCCCGATTCCAAGTCACATCGATCTAGCCGGTAACACCTCATATCACTTTGCGGCCTCACGCACGGTATTCCCACGGGTGTCGCCTTACCATGGCCCGGGACCGTTTGCGCCTTTTGGCTCACGTATATGATAGTGTCGCTAGCATCCATATGACAGAGAACCCAGGCCGACACGACTAGTCATGAACCCAAAGTGGCACCAACTTACGGGGACAGGCATACATGAATCAACATTAAGCATGTCGGTCAGCAGTGTGCGAATCCGGGCTGTAGCACTGGGCTAACAGGACCCCAGTGAACAGGGCTGTAGCAGGCTAGGCAGGACTCCGGATGTCACCACGTGACATTTCCCCGAAGGGATAGACACAGAAACGAAGTGAATCACATGCCGGTCAGTCAAGTGTTCTAGAGCAGTAGTGCTGGGCTAACAGGACTCCGGTGAACCGGGCTGTAGCGGACTACTATGGCTCATGGAAGCACAAGACTACATTTCCCCATAAGAGAGGCTGCCAAATATAAACAACTAGGTTGTCGGATCCCACACATACCAAGCATTTCAATCATACACACAATATGCTCGATATGTGTAAATACAACATGGCATCACAACAAAACTCTACTTCTCAAAGTATTTATTCATTAGGCTCCGAGGAGCGAGATATTACAAACATGGGTCTCATGACCCAACATTCAGAGCATACAAGTCAAAACACATGCGAGACATCTACAAATGAAAAAGGTTGAGAAGCCTGACTATCTACCAGATCCTGCCGAGGGCACAAGATCGTAGCTGAGGTAACAAGCTAAACATCGAAGTCCAAGCGGTACTACTAGCGAGACTGGCGTCTCTCTGCAAAACATAAAATAGGAAAACGTGAGTACAAATGTACCCAGCAAGACTTACATCAGAACTAGCTACATATGCATCAGTATCAACAAAGGGGGTGGTGGAGTTTAACTGCAGCAAGCCAGCTTTGACTCGGTGGCTATCCTAAACTATGACCGCAAATAACTCTTTTGAGGTGGCGCACACGAGTCTATTCATCAATCAATACACCACTATGGATTCGCTCCCGTCTACCTACGGGAACGCCATCCATAGCACTCATGCTTATCTTGTGCATTTTAGAGTATCCACTTCAAGTTATCTATGAACTGTACAGGCAACCCAGAGGTCCTTTACCGTGGACACGGCTATTCGAATAGATTATGTTAACCCTGCAGAGGTGTACTTCTACATACATGTTTCCACCACTTAGCGTCTGCACACGACATGTGCTCAGCAGACTTCAAGCAAAAGCCGACGTGGGTGCAGTCCACGACCTACCTAAACACTCAAGTCTCTAATCTAGGTTTATCGCCTATTCAGGTACCATCCGCAGGGAGTCCGGCCGAGGTTTCCACATACGGCCCCAAACGATGTGTACAGGGTTCCGCGACACCAAACGGGCGCCCGGTATACCCGGCCACGTGCCTACCGCATCACAACCCACTCCTCGGGTCAACAATGCGCACGGCCTCCAAAGATACTACAAACACCGAAACTACTTGCAACTCCCCGGACAGAGGACTAGTGTGGTTAAGAAGTCGGCGGGTCATATTTCAGGCCCAATGCATGGTAGTAGCTGTTTCATGGATCACAAACACAGAACTCAGTTCCCAAGGACGGCTTCAATGAGACAACCCACCATGTACTCCTACATGGCCTCTCACCGCTACCTTTACCAAATCGTGTTCACACATTTAGCTCACACACAGTAGGACATGTTCATCACCATTCCAATTCATCCCTGATGAATCAGACCTAACACAACTCTAAGCAATAGCAGGCATGACAAACAAGCATGAATGACTAGGCACATCAGGGCTCAAACAACTCCTACTCAAGCTAGTGGGTTTCATCTATTTACTGTGGGAATGACAGGTCATGCACAGGAAAGGGGTTCAACTACCGCAGCAGGTAACAGATGAAGCGTTGTTGTCCTAATGCAGTAAAAGAGAGCAGAAGCGAGAGAGTGGGATTGTATTGGAATGAATAAGGTGGTTTTGCTTGCCTGGCACTTCTGAAGGTAGTATAGCTCTTCATCGGTGTAATCGAACTCATCGTCGGAACCTCGTCTACTGAAAGGGGACAAATACCGGCAAACAAGGAAGAACACAATCAATGCAATGCAACAATATGATGCATGATCATGACATGGCAATATGTTGTGGTTTGAGCTAATGCAACTAGAAACCAGATTAAATGAAGTTGGTTTGAACCAAGCGTTCAAATTCAAACTCCATATGTGCTTATTTAAATGCCAAATATGAAAATTGTCATATACAGCAACCTTAGTTGTACAACCATGCATGCAAATGGTACAGAAGGATAGATTGGATTTTTCTGATCATTTATATATATATATATATCTTTTCAATCTGAGTTATAGATTATTTTCTATGATTTTTAGAAGTTTTGTTTATTTTTCTGAAATAAATAAATCATTTAAGATTTATTTAAATTCCAGAAAGAATTACTGCGTCAGCATGATGTCACTGTGATGTTAGCAGGTCAACTGGGTCGCCCAGGGTCAAACCTGACCGGTGGGACCCACTGGTCAGTGACCCAGTCAACTAACTAAGTTAGTTAGCACTAACTAACTGGGGAGGGCCCACTAGTCAGTGACTGTAGTAACTAACCTAACTAGTTAATTAGTGCTAACTAGAGTAATTAGTCGACCGGGGCCGCAAGTCAGTGAGAGAGAGGGGGAAGTCAAACCGGGCAGTGGGGTCAACCCACACCGGTCAACGGTCGTGATGTCGCCCGGCGTTTAGCCACCGAAGTCCGAACGCGCAGTGCGTTGCGGGATTCGCCTACAGAGTGCCGTTTGGCGCGCGGAGCACAGCGACGGGATGCGGACGCTCGTCTGCATCCATCCATGGTGGTGGCGCGGCCCGGGAGTGGCCGGGGAGTGGCCGGAGTGGCGCCGGCGACGAGCTCGGCGGCGATCGAAGCTCGGTCGAGCTCGGACTCGTTGCTGAAGTGGCTTAGGCGGGGCGGCGCTAGCACCTACGGCTCCTACGCGATGAGGGGAGTGCAATGGGCACAAGCCCGGGAGCATATGGTCACCGGAGCACCACCGGCGACGAGCGCGGGCGGCGGCGCATTCGGACGTCCACGGAGCAGCGACTACCGCGTACCAGGGAGGAAACAGAGAGCCGGGTTAGATGGAGAGGCTCACAGCGAGTGCGGTGGTGCCGGAGTTAGCTCGGGGGAGAGGCTGGTGCGGTCGGAACAGCGACGACGATCTCGACGGCCGGAGTTGGGGAAGACGGCATTAGCGGCAACTCCAGGGCGGGCGAGCGCTCGGGGCTCGGCCTGCTCGACGTAGTCGACATCGGCGGAGCGAACAGACACCGTGCGAGGGCAAGGCGTTTGCGGTGTCCGCGGCAACAGCGAGCGGCAGCGACGTGTGCGCTCGGTCGTCGTCGGGAGAGCGAGAGTGAGGAGCTGGGGAGGAGGGGGTGTGTCTACGAGCTCGGGGGAGGAGTGGGTGATCAACCCAGGCCAGCAGAAGCGACGAGGGAGGAAGCAGGCGGCGGGCAGGCGTGGCGTGGCTGGTGCCGCGACATCGAGCACTGTCACTGCCTGGCCGAGTCAAGCAGCTCGCTGGTGCGGCTGCTGGGCTGGGCCGGCTAGGTGGGCCTGCTGTTGGGCTGCCAGGTAAGTGGCCAGGTGAGTCTCTGCTCTTTTCCTTTTTCTTTCTCTTTTCTAATTCTGACATTTGTTTCTGGACTTAGTAAAAATGGCTAGGAACTTTCAAAAATCATCAAACTACTCATGCCCACTGTATAGAATATATCCCACAGGAAACATTTTGGTTTAAGATTATTTGGACATTTAAAGTATTTTATAACATTTAAATGCCCAAATGCATATAGAGTATGATTTAATTCAGAGCCCAAATATGTCATGGAAAAATGTGCATCACCTCTAGTTACTGTTTCCAGCATTTTCCAAAAATGATGAACATTATTGAAAGCCATTTGGATTTACTGAAAATATTTTAGTTGAACCTAGTGAATTCCTTTGATGCTAGGGTTTAGGCAATCCCCATTTCAAGTTTCTTTCAAACTTAAACAAGATGCACACAAGAAGGGCTAGCCTAGTGTGTCGGCGTTCTGGGAACGGGGGTACCCAGATTTGCCTGCTTGCGGCCTGTGGCGTGGCTCAAGGGGTGGCCCAGCACAGCCCATCTTCATCAGCACCAGCTCAAGACCCTCGCGAGGGGCCAAGCCTCGCGGGGCGGACGACAGGAAGCCTCCTCAGGCACGGCCTCGTCAGGCTGGCTCGCGAGGAGGCGGAGAGATCAAGGCGGGGTACCTCACGAGGTGCCCATGACGCAAGCCATGACGACTAAGGGCGCCAGGCGGGCGCCAGCCCGCGCAGTGTCCTCATTTCCTCTTTGGTGCAAAGGGGGCAAGCGCAGGCGAGAGCATCAAGCAAAGGTAGCCGTTTTGGTGCAACAAGACCAAGACCAACACAACGGCAGGAAGGAGGTCATCGTGGAGCCCAAGCCAAGGCCATCAGAGCCTTTGACAAAGCGAGGACCAACTTTAGTTAGGATAAGTGTACTAGATGTTCCCCTTCAAAATGGCCAATTGTTGGCGCCCTTCCCGCTCAATATTTGGGAAGAGGCCCAGGGCCTCTGCCTATAAATAGGACTAGCCTCGCACAGGGTAGAGGGATCCGGGATCGAGAACAAAGCTAGAGGTCAAGCAATCTAGAGAGAGAGTGACCGAACTCCCCCTAGCAGTTCGTCGCACAGGCCAAGAACAGACCCTCGCGAGGCTGTTCTTCCTTGTATTGTTCATCATCAGCCCCTGAGGCAATCCACCACACCACACACTAGAGTAGGGTATTACACCACAATGGTGGCCCGAACCAGTATAAACCTTGCGTCCCTTGTGTTGCTCTTTGTGTAATTTAGATCCTTGCGAGGCGACGAGGTGCAGGTAGGTAGGGGTGAGATCTCGCGTGCACCCTAGAGTTCGAACCTAGAGGGTCTGCGGAACCCAAAATCCGACATTTGGCGCGCCCGGTAAAGTGCGCCGGAGCTTTCCCTTCCGCCGACCCGCTCTCCGCCAAAGATCGCTCGCCCTATGATGAGCAGCGCGCGCCAAGACTCCGGTCGCCCGGCCCGGGCGAAGCCGAGGGCTCGAGCCTTGGCCCCAGCCTTGCGACAGTGCGATGGCGAACAAGTTCAAGCCGGAGACGCCACTGCGTGCTACAACGGCACGACCGATCCAGCCTTCCTGCTGGCGTCACGAGGAGGCCGTCCTCAAAGCAGAGGCGACAGGGTCATGGCTAACTGGCTTCCCATGGCCCTCACCGGCGCCCCGCGCATGTGGCTGCTCCACCTGCCAGCGGCTTCCGTGGCCTCTTGGGAGGAGCTGCGCAACCTCTTCCTTGCCCAGCACGCTGCGCCGGCGCCCCCGGTCGTCACAGCTCTCCTGGGCGGCTCGCAGGCGCCACCTTCAGGCCGCCACGTCAAGCCATTCATCCGCTAGATCGGCGCTGCCTCCGCGCGGCAGGGGGCTCCTCCGGGTCGGTCGGTGCCCAAGGCCGATCTGGCCTTCAGCTCGGAGGACCACCCCTCCAACTCAACCTGCTCGGGCGAGCTCCCAATGTTGTGCACCCCCACCATCTGCCAGGTGGCCGTTACCAGGACTCTCATTGACGGCGGCGCGGGCCTCAACGTGCTCTCGGTTGAAGCCTTCAGCCTCCTCCACATACCACCGGAGCGGCTTCAGCCTAGCAGGCCCTTCTTGGGCGTCGAAGGCGGTTCAGCAGGCTCCCTGGGGCAGATCCGTCTTCCGATGACCTTCGGCACCTACGACAACTTCTGCACGGAGCTAATCGACTTCGACATCGCCCCCATCGGCCTCCCATACAACGCCATCCTCGGCTACCCAGCACTAGCCCGATTCATGGACGCGACTCACCCAGCGTACAACCTCATGAAGATGCCCGGAGCAACGGCGTCCTCACCGTGTCCGGAGACGCCGGGGATGCGTTGCAAGTGCTCAAGCTCGTCTTCAAGAC
Organism: Aegilops bicornis; assembly: GCA_021605145.1. Classification (NCBI taxonomy): domain Eukaryota; kingdom Viridiplantae; phylum Streptophyta; class Magnoliopsida; order Poales; family Poaceae; genus Aegilops; species Aegilops bicornis. The sequence goes on along the minus strand of CM038673.1, from coordinate 239,291,470 downwards.
TGCGGCGGCGGCACAGCCCGCTGACTCAGACGCCCCTGAGCCCAAGGGAGCTGTGCCGGCCAAGAAGAAGCAGTTGTTCACCCAAGACAAGGCAGAAACCAAGCAGATACTGGTCGACGAGGATGGATCCATTAACGCCACCTTCACCATAGGCGCCAACCTCGAGCCCGAGCAGGAGGAGGCCCTGGTCAAGTTCCTGCGAGCGAATAAGAAGGTATTCGCATGGGAACCAGATCAGTTGGCAGGGATCCTGAGAGGCGTAATCGAGCACCACCTCAACGTGTGCCCCAACGTCGCCCGTCAAGCGAAGCGAGACGGCAGTCCACCCAAAAGCGAGCTTTCATCGTCCAAGAGACCCGCAAGCTAGAAGCGGCAGGGGTCATTCGCGAGGTCCGATACCAAGATTGGATGGCTAACCCGGTTGTCGTGCCAAAGAAAGGGGGGAAGGAACGCATGTGTGTCGACTTCACCAACCTCAACAAAGCATGCCCGCAGGATCCATTCCCGCTCCCTCGTATCGATCAGATCGTTGATTCCACCGCTGAGTGCGACCTGTTATGTTTCCTGGATGCCTTCTCCGCTATCACCGGATCAAGATGGTGGTAGAAGACGTGGAAAAACGGCTTTCCCGACCCGTGTGGAGTGTCTTTGCTACACATGCATGCCGCTCGGGCTGCGCAACGCAGAGCGACCTTTCAATGGTGATGCACATCACCTTGGGTCCGCAGCTCGGGAGGAATGTTGAGGCTTACGTTGATGACATTGTGGTGAAGTCTCGGGAGGCCAAAACCCTGATACAAGACCTGGAGGAAACCTTCGCGAGCCTCGACGCAATGAACCTGCGGCTCAACCCGGAGAAGTGTGTGTTTGGGGTCCCCTCGGGCAAGCTCTTGGCCTTCCTCGTGTCCCATCGGGGCATCGAGGCTGACCCAGAAAAGGTCAAGGCAGTCGAGGACATGAGCCCGCCAAAGATCCTCAGAGAAATGCAGAAGCTCACTGGGCGTGTGACCGCGCTAGGACGCTTCATCTCCAAGTTGGGGGAACGAGCACTACCCTTCTTCAAGCTAATGAAGAAAAAGGGCCCCTTTGAATGGACTGAAGAGGCCGACAAGGCGTTCCAAGATCTCAAAAGATACTTAACCATCCCTCCGGTAATGGTGGCTCCGCGCCCCCAAGAGCCCCTGGTGCTCTACCTTGCAGCCACCCCCTACTCTGCCAGCGCAGCCCTGGTGGCGGCTAGGGAGGAGCGTCGGACCAAAGCCGCGGCAGCTGCCTGGGTCAAGGCGAAGCAGGATCAAGGGGGCCTCACAGAGACCACTACCACGGCCGAGAAGGATCAGCCGCCGCAGGGAAGCGCACTCGGAACAGAAGAGACCCCTCGCCCTGACGACCAGCCACTTGGGGCTCCACTGTCTCAGGAGGCGCCACGGCCTCCGGAGGACGCCAACAACACCAACACTCCCAACCTCGTCGAACACCCTGTGTACTTCGTCAGCACAGTGTTGCGGGACACGAGGGTGTGGTACCCCATGCCCCAGAAACTCCTCCTCGCGCTCTTGGTGGCTTCGCGCAAGCTGCGGCACTATTTTCAGGGCCATCCCATCAAGGTTGTCTCGGCATACCCCTTGGAAAGGGTGCTCAGGAGCCCCAACTCGGCCGGAAGAGTCGCTGAGTGGAACATCGAGTTGCAAGCGTTTCAGCTAGAATTCAGCACCACCAGAGTCATCAAGGGAGCCGCGCTAGCGGACTTCGTGGCGGAATGGACGGAGGCGTCGGGCCTCAAGGCTGATGAGGATCGATCCCTCTCCCCGGGAAGCGAGGCACCGAACGGTTGGATCATGTACTTCGACGGGGCGTTCTCCAGACACGGCGCGGGAGCTAGCGCAGTGCTTATATCTCCTACTCAAGGCAAGCTCTACTACGCCGTGCAACTCTGTTTCCAGCACGGAGAAAAGGTCTCCAACAACATAGCGGAATATGAGGGCCTGATAGCAGGCCTGAAGGCCGCGGTTGCCCTGGGAGTGAAGCGCCTTACCATCAAGGGTGATTCACAACTCCTCGTCAACTTATCCAACAAAGTATACGAGCCGAGGGATGAGCACATGGAAGCCTACCTCGCAGAGGTCCGCAGGATGGAGAAGCAGTTCTGGGGACTGGAGTTGCAGCATGTGCCTCGTGGCACCAATCAAGAGTCTGACGACATCGCCAAATGCGCATCCAGGCGGCTACCTCAGGAGCCCGGCGTCTTCGAGGAGCGGCTCTTCAAGCCCTCGGCAACGCCATCGCTGTCAAGCACGGTGCAGCCTCGGGAAGAGCTCCCCCAGCCACCTACCTCGGGAGCCCCGGTCTGTGGCCCGGCCTCGGGAGCGCGTCTGCCCCTAACGCTGGAGCCTCAGGAGGGATGCTGGATCACAGAGCTCCGGAGCTACCTGACGCAAGGGACCTTGCTGGAAAAGGAGGAGGAAGCCGGAGCGTGTGGCGCGGCAAGCCACGGCGTACTGCACCAGGGATGGAGAGCTCTGCCGGAAGCGACCAAATGATGTGTCCCTGCGTTGCATCTCCAGGGAGCAAGGGAAGGAGCTGCTGGCAGACATACACGGTGGAGACTATGGGCATCATTCGTCATCACGGACCCTCGTTGGCAAGGCGTTCCGCAGCGGGTTTTATTGGCCCACTGCGCTCAATGATGTCGTGGAACTGGTGAAGGCTTGCGAGGCCTGCCAATTCCATGCCAAGCAGATCCATCAGCCGGCGGGAGGTCTGCAAACAATAGCCCTCTCGTGGCCATTCGCAGTCTAGGGTTGGATATCCCGGCCCGTTCCTCGGGCGCCAGGAGGCTATCATTACCTCTCGCCGCCGTGGACAAGTTCACCAAGTGGGCTGAAGTGGAAGCCGTCCGCACCATCCCCGCAGGTTCTGCGGTCAAGTTCATCAAGGGCATCGTGAGCGGTTCAGGTGCCGAACCGCATCATCACCGACAACGGTTCGCAGTTCACCAAGAACCTCTTCAAAACATATTGTGCTAACCTTGGGACGTAGGTATGCTACGCTTCGGTAGCGCACCCGCGGAGCAACGGTCAGGCCGAGCGGGCCAACGCAGAGGTCCTGAGGGGCCTCAAAACCAGGACATTCAAGAAGAAGCTGGAGGCCTGCGGCAGAGGCTGGTACGACGAGCTTCAGTCCGTGTTGTGGTCCATCCGCACGACCGCGACCAAGCCGACTGGCGAGACCCCGTTCTTCCTGGTCTATGGAGCTGAAGCAGTCCTCCCTCACGAGGTCAGACATCGTTCCGCACGGGTCCTGGCGTTCGACGAGGCGCAGCAGGATGCCATGCGGGGGACGGACCTCTTGCTGGGGGAGGAGCATCGACGAGAAGCCGTGCTACGAGCGGCGAGGTACCAACAAGCACTGTGGCGATATCACTGCCGCAGCATTCGCCCCAGAACTCTTGAGGTAGGGTACCTTGTGCTCAGACGGGTTCTCTCCAGGGAGGGACTACATAAGCTTTCTCCCATGAGGGAGGGCCCGTTCAATGTTGTTCATGTTTCCAGGCCCGGATCCGCGCGCTTGGAGACTCAGGAGGGGGTGCCCGTCCAAAATGCGTGGAACATCCAGCACCTCTGGAGGTTTTACCCCTAGAAAGGCCCGGTGCCTGTGAAGAAGGCAAACGCCTGTGAAGCTTATCTTTCTAAGAAAGGCCCGGTGCCTGTGAAGAAAGCCAACGCCTGTGAAGCTCGCCGCCCGTGACACTCTCACGTAATAATGAGTTGGGGATGTACATGCCCTGGAGTCTCAGGAGCGCCGGCCTCAGGCCCTGGGGCTCCCTCCCACGCCCAGTGGCAGCACTTAGCTCCGCGCTGGTGAGAAGACGTCGAAGACTAGATTAGGTTCCGGACGCGGCTTTTTTCATTTGCTTTCTGCAGTTGGCTTGTTCATTCCCATTTGAAGTTTTATTGAAGGTGTTGCCGTCTTTGGCTTGCGACTCTTTGCCTTCTTCGCTCTCCTACCTCGATTTCTCTCGCGCGAGTCTCGCGAGGGAGCAACGCGGGCACCCTCGCGAGTGTTTTCTGCCCCTACTGTTTGAGGCTTCCCTAACCGGGTTCGCTACGGGAGCACCCCTCCAGTCCGTGCCCCACGGGCACCGCGACACGAACACAGGACCTGGGTCGGTCGCCTCCATGGCTGAGGCCGGAAACTACCTCTCCTAGCTAATCTTTGCAGGGCATGAAGCGTTCGATGAGGCCTCGGCCTCGTGAGGCGAAGACCGCGACAGGTCGCCCCAAAGCTAAGTAATTTCTACGCGCAGGCGTGTGGCACAGAAGCCTAATACAAAAGTAGTAGAAACAGTACGATAATTAAACAGCAACTCCAAGCACGCCCCTGCGGGGCCCTACGCTACTGTCTCTTTGCGCAGGAAAGGGAAAATAACAAGACAGGCGCGGCTCGCTTGACACCAACTCGCGGCGGAGGTTCGAACTGCCTCCAGAGCTCAAGCGGACTCCCTCTCACGCTTCACCGAGGCGCGACGGCTGGCGGACCTGCTACCTCCCTCCAGGCGGGCGCGGCGGCGCGGAGGCTGGTTACGGCCACCGCTGGAGGGGCCGCTGTCCGAAGAAGAGTCACTGAAGCTTGACGAACCTCGAGCGCCGCCAACCACGCGTGCGCTGTCATCTTCGTCCCGATCGCCGTCGGGATTAGGCCCATGGCCGCGGTCGTCATCCTCGGGGCAGCACCCAGCGCGGCGACCGTCTTCCCTGAACACCCTCACATAGAGGGTGGTGTCGCCGTCGAACTTGAAGTGCAGGGTGCACCGCCGGCTCAGACCTCGCGCGCGGGCAAACATTTGCCAGCCGCGGGTCAGGGCCACGCTCCCGGCGGCGGAGACCTCTAGCGAAGCCCAGGAGGCCCGGCTGCAGCAACCGTCCGTCCGCCTGGAGCCAGAGGCCGCCCGGGGCGCCGGCCGGAAGTTCACCTAAAAGAAAGCGGGAGAGCTGGAGCCAGGTGCTGGTTGGTTCCGCAGACCACACGACAAACTCCGGCAACACCTCTGCCGAATGGAAGCGCGGCCTAGGGGGTCGCGCGGCTGTAGCGCGCCCCCCATCAACGGGCTGACGCCCGTCGCCGCACGGGAGATCGCCTCCACGGCCGCGAGAAGCCGCTGCGGGAGCCATACGGTGCTTGCGAGGACGGCCTCGACCGCGCTTGGCTGGGGGAGAGTCAGGCCCCACCTGGCGGGCCTTTCCCTTCTCCGCGGCCGAGAACCTCTTCGGCGGAGCCATGGAAAAGAAGGAGAAGCAAGAAGAGATGTACCGGAAGGTCACGCGTCGTTCCGTACTTATAGCCGGGGAAGGCCAACCGTCGACCTCCACGATCACATGTAATCATGACCCGCTTTGCATGCAGGGACTTGTCAATTCGTGCAGTCGCCGAGGCATCGTGGGGAAGCAGAGACGTCCACGTCCAATCAACCACCACACGGCGCCCAAGGCCGCGGGCTGTTACGGCCCGCGGCGCTTTGCACTTGCCCCTTCGCTTCTCTGCTCAGCCAAGTCTAGGCGCGCCTTGGGCTCGGGGGCTACTACCGGTGTTCTGGGAACGGGGGTACCCAGACTTGCCTGCCTGCGGCCTGCGGCGTGGCTCAAGGGGTGGCCTAGCACGGCCCATCTTCATCAGCACCAGCTCAAGACCCTCGCGAGGGTCCAAGCCTCACGGGGCGGACGACAGGAAGCCTCCTCAGGCACGGCCTCGTCAGGCTGGCTCGCGAGGAGGCGAAGAGATCAAGGCGGGGTACCTCACGAGGTGCCCATGACGCAAGCCATGACGACCAAGGGCACCAGGCGGGCGCCCGACCAGCTGTCCTCATTTCCTCTTTGGTGCAAAGGGGCAAGCGCAGCGAGAGCATCAAGCAAAGGCAGCCGCTTTCGGTGCAACAAGACCAAGACCAACACAACGGCAAGAAGGAGGTCATCGTGGAGCCCAAGCCGGGCATCACCGTCGAGCCTTTGACAGCGAGGACCAACTTTAGTCAGGATAAGTGTACTAGATGTTCCCCTTCAAAATGGCCAATTGTTGGCGCCCTTCCCGCTCAATATTTGGGAAGAGGCCCAGGGCCTCTGCCTATAAATAGGACTAGCCTCCCACAGGGTAGAGGGATCCGGGATCGAGAACAGAGCTAGAGGTCAAGCAATCTAGAGAGAGAGCGACCGAACTCCCCCTAGCAGTTCGTCGCACCGGCCAAGAACAGACCCTCCTTGTATTGTTCATCATCAGCCCCTGAGGCAATCCTCCACACCACACACTGGAGTAGGGTATTACACCACAATGGTGGCCCGAACTAGTATAAACCTTGCGTCCCTTCTGTTGCTCTTTGTGTAGTTTAGATCCTTGCGAGGCGACGAGGTGCAGGTAGGTAGGGCGTGAGATCTCCGCGTGCACCCTAGAGTTTGAACCTAGAGGGTCTGCCGGAACCCGAAATCTGACATAGTGCATACTAGAACTTGGGATGTGACAACTCACCCCTACTAAACAAGAATCTCATCTCGATATTCAAGTCGTGAGGTAAGAAGACAGAGGGGTCACAAAGCTAACACGATCTTCATGATCCGATTGGCCCTTCTCAAAGATGTTGATTCATTTCTCCAATTGATCTTGACGTCTTTGCTTTGAAATCTTCTTGCAACTATGATGACGGAAGAGAGGAAACTCAACATAATTCGATCTTCACAAAGATCAAGCGATACACGATCAACTCATGGAATGAGAAGATAGAACGTCTCTCGAGCCGTGACACAATACACACATCAAAACGGATGGAGAGAAACTGATAACAAAGGTTCAATTTTGTAGGCAACATTTCCATGCTTAAGAAGATGGTGATGCGTTTCAAGTAGCGAGGAGTTAAGTTGCCCTTCATGTCAAACGGGGCACCTTAGAGGAGGTGAATCGTAGAGCTATTCCCTTAAGTGGCAAAAAGAATTATTTTTGATCCATAGATCATTGAAATTCTTCATACCAGCCTGAGGCAATTCTTAATGGATCGTTTGAAGGAGTTCGAAAGAATGACATACCCGGGCTAGGGTGGACGATGTGGACTACCTTGTTGAAGACAACATAATGGATGATTTTGCTTATCATCGGAGATGGATGGGACCCATGGTATGTCCACTTTTGAAGATGATCTTGGACAACAACTGCCGAGAAGGATAGTTGATAACCCACAAGTATAGGGGATCGCAACAGTTTTTGAGGGTAGAGTATTCAACCCAAATTTATCGATTCGACACAAGGGGAACCAAAGAATATTCTCAAGTATTAGCAGTTGAGTTGTCAATTCAACCACACCTAGATAACTTAGTATCTGCAGCAAAGTATTTAGTAGCAAAGTAGTATGATAGTAGTGGTAACGATAACAAAGATAATATTTTTGATGTTTTGTAGTGATTGTAACAGTAGCAATGGAAAAGTAAATAAGCGAAGAACAATATATGGAAAGCTCGTAGGCATTGGATTGGTGATTGAAAATTATGCCGCATGCGGTTCATCATGTAACAGTCATAACATAGGTTGACACAGAACTAGCTCCAATTCGTCAATGTAATGTAGGCATGTATTCCGAATATATTCATAGTAGGTCGTCACCGGGAGTGGTCCCGATTATTGTCACTTTGGGGTTGCCGGATCATAACACATAGTAGGTGACTATAGACTTGCAAGATAGGATCAAGAACTCACATATATTCATGAAAACATAATAGGTTCAGATATGAAATCATGGCACTCGAGGCCCTAGTGACAAGCATTAAGCATAGAAAAGTCATAGCAACATCAATCTCGAACATAGTGGATACTAGGGATCAAACCCTAACAAAACTAACTCGATTACATGATAGATCTCATCCAACCCATCACCGTCCGGCAAGCCTCACGATGGAATTACTCACGCATCGGCGGTGAGCATCATGAAATTGGTGATGGAGGATGGTTGATGATGACGATGGCGACGAATCCCCCTCTCCGGAGCCCCGAACGGACTCCAGATCAGCCCTCCTGAGAGGTTTTAGGGCTTGGCGGCGGCTCCGTATCATAAAACGCGATGAATCCTTCTCCCTGATTTTTTTATCCCCGAAAGCAAATATATAGTGTTGGAGTTGAGGTCGGAGGAGCTCCAGGGGGCCCATGAGGTAGGGGGCGCGCCCTAGGGTGGCAGGCGCGCCCCCCAACCTCGTGGCTAGGGTGTGGGCCCCCTGGTCTTCATCTTTTGCAAGGATTTTTTATTATTTCCAAATAGACGTTCCATGGATTTTCAGGTCATTCCGAGAACTTTTGTTTCTGCACATAAACAACACCATGGAAAGTCTGCTGAAAATAGCGTCAGTCCGGGTTAGTTCCATTCAAATCATGCAAGTTAGAGTCCAAAACAAGGGCAAAAGTGTTTGGAAAAGTAGATACGACGGAGACGTATCAACTCCCCCAAGCTTAAACCTTTGCTTGTCCTCAAGCAATTCAGTTGATAAACTGAAAGAGATAAAGAAAAACTTTTACAAACTCTATTTGCTCTTGTTGCTGTAAATATGTAAAGCCGGCATTCAAGTTTTCAGCAAAGATTATGACTAACCACATTTGCAATAACTCTCAGGTCTCATGTTTACTCATATCAATGGCATAATCAACTAGTGAGCCATAATAATAAATCTCGGATGACAACACTTTCTCAAAACAATCATGATACGATATAATAAGATGGTATCTCGCTAGCCCTTTCTGGGACCGCAAAACATAAATGCAGAGCACCTTTAAAGATCAAGGACTGACTAGACATTGTAATTCATGGTAAAAGAGATCCAGTCATAGTCATACCCAATATAAATTAATAGTAATGAATGCAAATGACAGCTGCGCTCTCCAGCTAGTGCTCTTTAATAAGAGGGTGATGACTCAACATAAAAGTAAATAGATAGGCCCTTCGCAGAGGGAAGCAGGGATTTGTAGAGATGCTAGAGCTCGGTTTTGAAATAGAGATAAATAATATTTCGAGCGGCATACTTTCATTGTCAACATAGCAACCAAGAGATGGCGATATCTTCCATGCTACACACATTATAGGCGGTTCCCAAACATAATGGTAAAGTTTATACTCTCCCTCCACCAACAAGCATCAATCCATGACTTGCTCAAAACAACGAGTGTCTCCAACTAGCAATAGTCCAGGGGGAGTTTTGTTTGCAATTATTTTGATTTAGTTTGCATAAAGCATGGGACTGGGCATCCCGGTGACCAGCCATTTTCTCGTGAATGAGGATCCTCTTGAGAATAACCCGCCTAGCATGGAAGATACGGACAGCCCTAGTTGATACATGAGCTATTCGAGCATACAAAACAGAATTTCATTCGAAGGTTTAGAGTTTGGCACATATAAATTTACTTGGAACGACAGGTAGATACCACATATAGGAAGGTATAGTGGACTCATATGGAATAACTTTGGGGTTTAAGGGATTGGATGCACAAGCAGTATTCCTGCTTAGTACAAGTGAAGGCTAGCAAAAGGCTGGAAGCGACCAACTAGAGAGCGACAACAGTCATGAACATGCATTAAAATTAATAAACATTGGGAGCAAGCATGAGTAGGATATAATCCACCATGAACATAACTATCGTGAAGGCTATGTTGATTTGTTTTCAACTACATGTGTGAACATGTGACAAGTCGAGTCACTTAAATCATTCAAAGGAGGATACCACCCCACTATACCACATCACAACCATTTTAATAGCATGTTGGCACGCAAGGTAAACCATTATAACTCATAGCTAATCAAGCATGGCATAAGCAACTATGATCTCTAATTGTCATTGCAAACATGTTTATTCATAATAGGCTGAATCAGGAACGATGAACTCATCATATTTACAAAAACAAGAGAGGTCGATTTCAAACCAGCCTTTCTCATCTCAGTCAGTCCATCATATATCATCATAATTCCTTTCATTTGCAAGACCGAACAAAGTAAATAATAATAAGAGTGCACGTGCATTGGACTAAGCTGGAATCCGCGAGCATTCAATAAATAGGAGAAGACAAGGCAATATGGGCTCTTGGTTAAATCAGCAATAATGCATATAAGAGCCACTTCAACAATTTAATCATGGTCTTCTCCTATCGACCCCCAAAGAAAAGAAAAGAAAAGAAATAAAACTATTTACACGGGAAAGCTCCTAACAAGCAAAAAGAAGAACGGGAAATATTTTTGGGTTTTCTTTTTTATTATTACTACTACAGCAAGAAAAATAAACTAACTAAAAGTTACACTAGTTTTTTTGGTTTTTCTTAAGGTTTATTAAACACACAAGAACAAAGCAAGAAAAGGAAAATAAACTAGCATGGATAGTACAGTGAAAGAGTATGAGCACCGACATCTAGCAATGAGTGTGTGAACATAAATGTAATGTCGGTGGGAAATACGTACTCCCCCAAGCTTAGGCTTTTGGCCTAAGTTGGTTTATTGGCACGGATGGCCTGGCGGATATCCATAGTTTTAGACAGGGTCGTACTGAGATGAAGGACTCTGACTGCCACTGGCTAGCAGTCATCTCCGGATCCCAAAAGTAATCAGACTGTCCTGGAGGCTCAAATTGTGGTTCCGGCTCTGGGGCTGGTGTAGGGTTCCGGTAAGCGTAAATGGCCACCCACGAAACGAGATACGGACATTCAAATAAATTAAACAAGGAAGGAGCAGGCAAGGTAATAGTCTCAGGGTGATGTTTATCAAAGAACAATTTGTATTTAAGCTCCCCTTCCCTGTTTTTAATAATAAAGTCATGCGCTACCATACTCTTATAATCTAAATAAGCATTGGGCAGCAATTTTTCTTATTTCTCATATAGCCTAATAGGTATGTTATAATGTGCAGCAAGGCGTGAAGCATAAATACCTCCAAAGATGGGACCCTTAGTACGGTTCAAACTTAACCGTTTAGCAATAATACCGCCCATACTAACAGTGTTATCGGAAAATAAACCATGGAACAAAATGATAATATCAGAACACTAAGGTTTCCACAGCTTCGCGACAAATCAAGCAACGACTAGCAAATATGGCAAAGTAGCGTAAAACAGGAAAATGTATGCTAGTGATTCTTGCATCGGAAACCTTCCTGGTTTCCCCCACAGTAATGGTGTCAATAAACTCTTCCACATCTTTACGATGTGGTTCATCTAAGGTACCCTCGAAGGGTATTTTGCAAACCTTGCAAAATTTATCTAGTGGCATCTTCTTAACAACATCATATAAATGAAACTCTAGTGAAGGAGGTGTTTCTTTAGGAAAATAGTAGAAGTTTTGCACAAAAGTATTGGTGAGTAAGAGATACTGATGACATTGGTCGCGGAGGAAGTCGGTGAGGCCAGCATTCTCAGCCAATGAATAGAAATCGTCATAAATCCCGGCTTCCCTCAAGAAATCATCAGAAGGCCATTCACACGGCCGGACCTCCGCGGTGTGAGGCAAATTATATTTGGGCCTCTGTGCTTCCTCACTTTGCTTTTCCTTCGAGCTTCGGCTCGATGAGCCCCTCAAAAATCTCTTCATTATTTTCTGAAAAAGTCTGAAATTTTTAGTAACTTCAAATAAAAGTGAACCAAACTCCACAAAATTGATAGCAACTACTCCTACAAGTGCCTAGAGACTATATCATGCATTAGAACTACTTTGAACCATATAAATTTGACATGCAAGCTCAAGAACATGGTCACCTAGGCAGCACAAATTTGCAATGAATAGAGCACTAGAAAAAAAAAACTAATTGGACCAATGGAGGAGTCACATACCAAGGAACAATCTCCCGAAGCAGTTTTGTGAGAGGTGCTTTGAGCAAGGAGATCGAAAATCGCAGCAAAATGAGCTAGAACTCGTGCTTGAGCTGGATATTGGTGTTTGTGGGAGGAAGAAGGAGTGTGTGGGTGTAGGAATAAGTGGAGGGGAGCCACCATGGGCCCACGAGGCAGGGGGCACGCCTAGGGGGGTAGGGCGCGCCCTCCACCCTCATGGCCAGGTGCTTGCCCCTCCTGTTGTGTTCTCAGTGCTAGATATTCACAAAAATTCTAGAAAAAATCATATTCCATTTTCAGGGCATTTGGAGAACTTTTATTTTTGGGGTATTTTTATATTGCACGGATAAATCAGAAAACGGATAGAAAAATACTATTTTTACTTTATTTCAACTAAATAACAGAAAATAGAGAGAGGGTACAGAAGGTCGTGCCTTCTAGTTTCATCCATCTCATGCTCATCAAAAGGAATCCACTAACAAGGTTGATCAAGTCTTGTTAACAAACTCAATCCGAATAACATGGAAACGGAGAAATTTCGAAAAACACTCTGTTACGTCAAAGGGGATATGCACATCCCCTATAATAAGAATATCATATTTCTTTTTGGACAAGAGGGAAGAGGAAATTTAAAACCTCCAAATATAATCGATGGAATTTTTCCAATAGAATTGATACTATGAGCTTGAGGTTGTTTCCTCGGAAAGTGTACCGTATGCTCATTACCATTAACATGAAAAGTGACATTGCCTTTGTTGCAATCAATAACAGCCCCTGTAGTATTCAAAAAGGGTCTTCCGAGAATAATAGACATACAATCGTCCTCGGGAATATCAAGAATAACAAAGTCCGTTAACGTTTGCAACCACAACAGGCATATCCTCACAAATACCGACAGGTATAGCAGTTGATTTATCGGCCATTTGCAAAGATATTTCAGTAGGTGTCAACTTATTCAAATCAAGTCTATGATATAAAGAGAGAGGCATAACACTAACACCGGCTCCAAGATCACATAAAGCAGTTTTAACATGGTTTCTTTTAATGGAGCATGGTATAGTGGGTACTCCTGGATCTCCTAGTTTCTTAGGTATTCCACCCTTAAAAGTATAATTAGCAAGCATGGTGGAAATTTCAGCTTCCTGTATCTTTCTTTTATTAGTGACAATATCTTTCATGTACTTAGCATAAGGATTCATTTTGAGCATATCAGTTAATCGCATACGCAAAAAGATAGGTCTAATCATTTCAGCAAAGCGCTCAAAATCCTCATCATGCTTTTTCTTGGATGGCTTGGGAGGAAAAGGCATTGGTTTCTGAACCCAAGGTTCCCTTTCTTTACCATGTTTCCTAGCAACGAAGTCTCTCTTATCATAACGTTGATTCTTTGATTGTGGGTTATCAAGATCAATAGCAGGTTCAATTTCTACATCATTATCATTACTAGGTTGAGCATCATCATGAACATCATCATTAACATTTTCATTAGGTTCATGTTCATTGATTGTGTTTCAGCATCAGAAATAGATATATCATTTGGATTCTCAGGTGGTTCAGCAATAGGTTCACTAGAAGCATGCAAAATCCTATCATTTTTCTTTTTCTTCTTTTTAGAAGAACTAGGTGCATCAATATTATTTCTCTGAGAATCTTGCTTAATTCTCTTAGGGTGGCCTTCAGGATACAAAGGTTCCTGAGTCATTTTACCAGTTCTAGTAGCCACTCTAACAGCATAATCATTTTTCTTACTATTCATTTCATTAAGCAAATCATTTTGAGCCTTAAGTACTTGTTCTACTTGAGTGGTAAGCATAGAAGCATGTTTACTAATGAGTTTAAGTTCACCTTTAACTCTAGACATATAATTACCCAAGTGTTTAAGCGTATCGGAATTGTATTTCAATTGTCTACCAAAATAAGCATTGAAGTTTTCTTGTTTGACAATAAAATTATCAAACTCTTCTAAGCATTATCTAGCATACTTATAGTGAGGAATATCACCTTCATCAAATCTATAGAGAGAATTTACCTTTACTACCTGTGTCGAGTTATCAAGACCATGAGTTTCTTCAATAGGTAATGGATTAAGATCATATGTTTCTTTGACAGACGGTAAATTAAGACCATGTATTTCTTTAATAGGAGGTAAATTCTTAACATCTTTAGCTTTAATACCTTTTTCTTTCATAGATTTCTTTGCCTCTTGCATATCTTCAGGACTGAGAAATAGAACACCTCTCTTCTTCGGAGTTGGTTTAGGAATAGGCTCAGGAAGTGTCCAATTATTTTCATTTGTCAACATATTATTCATTAGAATTTCAGCTTCATCCGGTGTTCTTTTCCTGAAAATAGAACCAGCACAACTATCCAGGTAATCTCTGGAGGCATCGGTTAGTCCATTATAAAAGATATCAAGTATTTCATTTTTCTTGAGAGGATGATCAGGCAAAGCATTAAGTAACTTGAGAAGCCTCCCCAAAGCTTGTGGGAGACTCTCTTCTTCAATTTGCACAAAATTGTATATTTCCCTCAAAGCAGCTTGTTTCTTATGAGCAGGGAAATATTTAGCAGAGAAGTAATAAATCATATCTTGGGGACTACGCATACAACCAGGATCAAGAGAATTAAATCATATCTTAGCATCACCCTTTAATGAGAACGGAAATATTTTAAGGATATATAGGTAGCGAGATTTCTCATCATTAGTGAACAGGGTGGCTATATCATTTAATTTAGTAAGACGTGCCACAACAGTTTCAGATTCATAGCCATGAAAAGGATCAGATTCAACCAAAGTAATTATATCAGGATCAACAGAGAATTCATAATCCTTATCAGTAACACAGATAGGTGAAGTAGCAAAAGCAGGGTCAGGTTTCATTCTATCATTAAGAGATTGTTGTTTCCATTTAGCTAATAACCTCTTGAGTTCATATCTACCTTTGCAAGCTAAAATAGCTAAAGTAGCTTTTTTATCAAAAACATAACCCTCAGGAATAACAGGCAAGTCTTCATCATCACTTTCATCAATATAATCAGTTTCAATAATTTCTTTCTCTCTAACCCTAGCAATTTGTTCATCAAGATATTCACCAAGTGGCACAGTAGTATCAAGCATAGAAGTAGTCTCATCATAAGTATCATGCATAGCGTAGTGGCATCATCAATAACATGCGACATCTTAGGAGCGAATAGCGAGAAGCGAGGTTTAGGTGTCGCAAGCTTACTCAAAATGAAGGTGAATCAAGTGCGGAGCTAGATGGCGATTCCTTACCTCCCCTCGTAGTTGAGGGATAAATTGTTGTCTTAGCATCTTTCAAGTTCTTCATAGTGACCAGCAGATATAAATCCCAAGTGACTCAAAGAATAGAGCTATGCTCCCCGGCAACGGCGCTAGAAAATAGTCTTAATAACCCACAAGTATAGGGGATCGCAACAGTTTTCGAGGGTAGAGTATTCAAACCAAATTTATTGATTCGACACAAGGGGAGCCAAAGAATATTCTCAAGTATTAGCAGTTGAGTTGTCAATTCAACCACACGTGGATAACTTAGTATCTGCAGCAAAGTATTAAGTACCAAAGTAGTATGATAGTAGTGGTAACGGTAACAAAGATAATATTTTTGGTGTTTTGTAGTGATTGTAACAGTAGCAACGGAAAAGTAAATAAGAGAAGAACAATATATGGAAAGCTCGTAGGCATTGGATCGGTGATGGAAAATTATGCCGGATGCGGTTCATCATGTAACAGACATAACATAGGGTGACACAGAACTAGCTCCAATTCATCAATGTAATGTAGACATGTATTCCGAATATAGTCATACGTGCTTATGGAAAAGAACTTGCATGACATCTTTTGTCCTACCCTCCCGTGGCAGCAGGGTCCTAATGGAAACTAAGGGATATTAAGGCCTCCTTTTAATAGAGTATTGGAAAAAAGCATTAGCACATAGTGAATACATGAACTCCTTAAACTATGGTCATCACCGGGAGTGGTCCCGATTGTTGTCACTTCGGGGTTGCCGGATCATAACACATAGTAGGTGATTATAGACTTGCAAGATAGGATCAAGAACTCACATATATTCATGAAAACATAATAGGTTCAGATCTGAAATCATGGCACTCGGGCCCTAGTGACAATCATTAAGCATAGCAAAGTCATAGCAACATCAATCTCAGAAGATAGTGGATACTAGGGATCAAACCCTAACAAAACTAACTCGATTACATGATAGATCTCATCCAACCCATCACCGTCCAGCAAGCCTACGATGGAATTACTCACGCACGGCGGTGAGCATCATGAAATTAGTGATGGAGGATGGTTGATGATGATGATGGCGACAAATCCCCCTCTCCGGAGCCCCGAACGGACTCCGGATCAGCCCTCCCAAGAGGTTTTAGGGCTTGGCGGCGGCTTCATATCGTAAAACGTGATGAATCCTTCTCCCTGATTTTTTCTCCCCGAAAGCAAATATATAGAGTTGGTGTTGAGGTCGGAGGAGCTCCATGGGGCCCACGAGGTAGGGGGCGCGCCCCCCACCCTCGTGGCTAGGGTGTGGGGCCCCTAGTCTTCATCTTTTGCAAGGATTTTTTATTATTTCCAAATAGACGTTCTGTGGATTTTCAGGTCATTCCGTGAACTTTTGTTTCTGCACATAAACAACACCATGGAAAGTCTGCTGAAAACAGCATCAGTCCGGGTTAGTTCCATTCAAATTATGCAAGTTAGAGTCCAAAACAAGGGCAAAAGTGTTTGGAAAAGTAGATACGACGGAGACGTATCAATAGTCCATGGTAGAATGGCACAATGGTGGTGCAATCTAGGAACAAAATGCTAATGCTCGGAATGATTCTAGTAACTGGGGAGAAAACTCAACAGACGAGAGTGATTCCACTGTTTGAATGGTTATGGTATAATCGAGGAAACCGAGAGCACAAGGATCCCTGGGGAGCAACTTCTAGAATAAGTCGCACGAAATCCTCATGGAGAAGATGGTCAAATAGTTCAATCAAGATACTACAATGATAGATCTCCGGCTAGGTGTGTCGTCCAGACATCAACCTTGTCGGGACCTACATCATAGATCTTGGAGAAGTTCCAACCATCATATCTGCCTGAGATTCAGATCTGGTTGGTAACGGAATATTTCAGATAGCCTGTCTGGAAAAGAAAGTTTGCAACACAAATCGACGAGATGATGTTGCGAGATTCTCGGGAAATGAACTATGATAGCAAGCTCCAAAACATGAGTTGGTTCTGCTACATACATGTGAGCATGTTGTCTAAGACAAGAATGGCCACATAGTAGTCTTATAATAAAACACTATCGAGTTCAGGTGGGGAACCATCGTCGAGGATATCAAAGTCCTTGCATAAGGCATGCTCTTAGGAAGGAACTTCTTCTCCTTGAACAAGTCATTCAGTGGCTTGGTGTGCTAGGAAACACATATAGAATGGAGGCGGCCAACCTATCAAACCATAGAACACTTCGCACGTGCATGACTAACTTGGGATGATTCCAGAGGAAGCAAAAACAATCTTTCTCATATTCACGGCGGCAACTTGCATAGAATGCGCATGAATTCGAGGAAGTCACTTCTTCCATCCAAGCATAAGCTTCATGAATGGAACACGAAAGCATTGCTTACAAAGTTTCCAACACTAGGTTAATGTTCAACATGAATCATGGGGAAGACAAAATGCTGCTGATGGGCTCAACAGCAACTCATCGGAATTTCCATATCACTGGACTTCCCCCATCATGTGAACATGGTGATAGCATTGGTCAGACCAAAGGATGTAATGGTGTATGCTCGAGGGATCAACCACGAGTAAGACAACATTACGAACATCGTTGGTTCTGATTTGACTTGGCAATAGCCCATACTCAAGTCAAAATTTTGACAAGGCAATAGATCCAACAACTGATCACAAGGACCAATTGATGGAGATATCATCTTTCTTCAACACACACACACACACAAGTGTCGGCGTTCTGGGAACGGGGGTCCCCAGACTTGCCTACCTGCGGCCTGCGGCGTGGCTCAAGTGGGGGCCCAGCGCGGCCCAGCTTCATCAGCTCAAGCTCGAGACCCTCGCGAGGGGCCAAGCCTCACGGGGCGGATGACAGGAACCTTCCTTAGGAGCAGCCTCGTCAGGCAAGATCGCGAGGAGGCGGAGAGATCAAGCCAGGGTACCTCACGAGGGTGCCCCATGACGCAAACCATGACGATCGAAGCCAGGCGGACGCCAGCCCGCGCAGAGTCCTCATTTCCCCTTTGGTGCAAAGGAGGCAAGCACAGGCCAAGGCATCAGGCAAAGGTTACCGCTTCGGTGCAACAAGACCAAGACCAGCAGAGCGGCAAGAACGAGGTCATCGTGGAGCCCAGGACGGCGTCACCGTCAGAGCCTTTGGCAGCCGAAGACCAACTTTAGTCAGGATAAGTGTACTAGATGTTCCCCTCCAAAACGGCCAATTGTTGGCGCCCTTCCCGCTCATTATTTGGGAAGAGTCCCAGGGCCTCCCTCTATAAATAGGACTAGCCACCACAAAGAGACGGGATAGACCGGAGGCAAGTCGAACCCCCTAGAGAGAGAGAGAGAGAGAGAGAGAGAGAGAGAGAGAGAGAGGCGTCTGGACTCACCCAAGCAGTCCATCGCACCAGATCAAGAACAGCCCCTCGCGAGGTTGTTCTTCCTTTGTATGGTTCATCATCAGCCCCTTAGGCAATCCACCACACCACACACTGTAGTAGGGTATTACACCACATCGGTGGCCCGAACCAGTATAAACCTCATGTCTCTGTGTTGTTCATCGTTCGTAGTTTAGATACCTCGCTAATCATTTACGCATGAACGGGTAGGGGAAAGATCTCCATGCGCACCCCAGTGTTAGAACCTCAAGGGTCTGCCGGAACCCGAAATCCGACATTTGGCGCGCCAGGTAGGGGTGCGCCGGAATCTTTCTTCCGCTGGTCGCGTGTGGTTTTTCGTCATGACCATGACTGACGCCCGCCGAGCTCGGGCCGAGCGACGGGCTGCTCGCGCCACTCGCGAGTCGCCCAAACGGCTCCCGTCGATGGACGCCCCTGTCGTGCCCCGTCGCCTGCCGCCAACGCCGCCACCGGACCGGCGGGGAACGGATAGCGAGCTGTTGGGGGAGCTACGACCTCTACCTCACCCATCGCGCGGGCAGCGCCCGATCATCGCAGCTCTCCTAGGCGGCTCACTGGCGCCACCTTGAGCCGCCACGTCAAACCGTTCACCCTTGAATCGCCGCCGCCTCCAAGCACCGAGGAGCCCCGCCGTGGGTGGCGCCCGAGGCCGACCTGCTCTTCAACTCGGACGATCACCCTCCAACCCGCCGGGTGGTGCGCTTCAATCTTGTGCACCCCCACCATCTGCAGTGGCGATCACGGAGACCCTCATCGGCGGGCGGGCAACCTCCGCGTGCTCTCTGTGGAGGCCTTGACCTCCTCCATGTGCCACCAGGCGGCTCCAGCCCAGCAGGCCTTTTTCGGGAGTCGGGCCGGTTCCACCGCCTCCACAGGACAACTCCGCCTCCCGGTGACCTTGGCACCAGCGGCAACTTCACCGCAGGCTGATCGACTTCGACATCGCCCCCATCGGCCTCCCCTACAACGCCATCCTCGGCTACCCGGCCTTGGCCCAGTTCATGGCAGCAACTCACCCGGCGTACAACCTCATGAAGATGTCCGGGAGCAGCGGCGTCCTTACCATGTCAGGAAACACTAGAGATGCACTGCAGGCGCTCGAGCTTGTTTTCATGGCGGCTGGGGCGGCACGGCCCGCCAGCGCCGACGCCCCTGAGCCCAAGGGGGCTGCGCCGTCCAAGAAGAAGCAGCTATTCATTCAAAACAAGGCGGAAACCAAGCAGGTACCTGTCAGCGAGGACGGGTCCACTGACGCCACCTTCACCATAGGTGCAAAACTCGAACCCGAGCAGGAGGAGGCCTTGGTGAAGTTCCTGCGCGCAAACAAGAAGGTGTTCGCGTGGGGACCTAATCAGTTGGCAGGGGTCCCGAGGGGCGTGATTGAGCATCACCTCAATGTGTGCCCCAATGTGCGCCCCGTGAAGCAGAAGGCGAGGTGACAGTCCACAGAGAAACAAGCTTTCATCGTCCAAGAGACCCGCAAGCTAGAGGCAGGAGGGGTTATTCGCGAGGTCCGCTACCCGGATTGGCTGGCCAACCCAGTTGTCGTGCCAAATAAAGGGGGAAAGGGACGTATGTGTGTCGACTTCACCAACCTCAACAAGGCCTGCCCACAGGATCCGTTTCCGCTTCCTCGCATCGACCAGATCGTCGACTCCACCGCTGAGTGTGACCTGCTGTGCTTCCTGGATGCCTTCTCAGGCTATCACCAAATCAAGATGGCGGTGGAAGACGTGGAAAAAATGGCTTTCCTGACCCCATGCGGAGTGTACTGCTATACCTGCATGCCGTTTGGGTTTTGCATAGCGTGGTAGCGACCTTTCGGTGGTCGATGCACATTGCCCTGGGCCAACAACTCGGGAGGAATGCTGAGGCGTACGTCGATGACATTGTGGTGAAGTCTCGGGAGGCAAAAACCCTGATACAGGACTTGGAGGAAACCTTCACGAGCCTTGATAAAGTGGATCTATGACTCAACACGGAGAAGTGCGTATTTGTAGTCCCCTCGGGCAAGCTCCTGGGTTTCCTCATGTCCCATAGGGGCATCGAGGCCAACCCAGAAAAGGTCAAAGCAGTCGAAGAAATGAACCCGCCGAAGACCCTCAGAGAAATGCAGAAACTCACCGGGCGCGTGACCGCGCTAGGACGTTTCATCTCCAACTTGGGGGAATGAGCACTGCCATTCTTCAAGCTAATGAAGAAGAAGGGACCCTTTGAATGAACTGAAGAGGCCGACAAGGCATTCCAAGAACTCAAGAGGTGATGGTCGCGCCACGCCCACTCGAGCCCCTGGTGCTCTACCTCACCGCCACACCCTACTCCGCCAGCGCAGCTCTAGTGGCGGTTCGGGAAGAGCGCCAGATCAGGGCTGCGTCACGCCCGGCCACGGCCCCGGCCGTGGCGGCGCAAGACCAAGAAGGCCTCGCGAAGGTCACGGCCTCAGCGGACGGGAGCCAGCCTCGGCAGGAAGATGCCCCTAGGGCCAAAGAGGCCACGCCAGGCAGCCAGGCGCTGGGGGCTCCATCGACTCAGGAGGTGTCAGACCCTCCAGAGGGCACGGGCCTCGTCAGTACTCCTACTCTCGTCGAGCACCCGGTGTACTTCGTCAGCATGGTGCTACGGGATGCGAGGGCGCGGTACCCATGCCCCAAAAACTCCTCCTCGCGCTATTGGTAGCCTCACGCAAACTGCGGCACTACTTCAAAGGTCATCCCATCAAGGTCGTCTCAGCATACCCTCTGGAGAGGGTGCTCAAAGAGCCCCAACTCGGCTTGGAAGAGTCGCCGAGTGGAACATCGAATCGCAAGCGTTTTAGCTAGAATTCGACAACCAGAGTCATCAAGGGGCGCATTGGCAGATTTCATGGCAGAATGGGCGGAGGCACCCGGCCTCAAGCGGCGAAGACCAATCGCTTTCTCGGGGAGCGAGGCACCGGACGGTCGGGTCATGTACTTGACGGGCATTCTCCGACATGGCGCGGGGCGGTCAGTGCTCTCGTATCCCCTACTCAGGACAAGCTCTATTATGTCGTGCAGCTCTGTTTCCAGCATGGGGAAAAGGTCTCCAACAACATAGCAGAATATGAAGGCCTGATGGCCGGCCTGAGAGCCGCAACCACTTTGGGGGTAAAGCGCCTCATCATCAAGGGCGATTTGCAACTCCTCGTCAACTTCTCCAACAAGATACACGAGCCGAAGGACGAGCACATGGAAGCCTACCTCGCGGAGGTTCGCAGGATGGAGAAACAGTTCTGGGGACTGGAGCTGCAGCATGTGCCACGCGGCACCAATCAAGAGGCAGATGACATCGCCAAGAGGGCGTCCAGGCGGCTGCCTCAGGAGCCTGGCGTCTTCGAAGAACGACTCTTCAGGCCCTCAGCGGCACCATCACTATCAAGCGCGGCGCAACCTCAGGAGGAGCTCCCCCAGCTGCCTGCCTTGGGAGCCCCGGCCTGCGGCCCGGCCTCAGGAGCACGCATGCTCCTGGTGTTGGAACCTCAGGAGGGGTGCTGGATCAGAGCTCAAGAGCTATTTAATACAGGGGACCCTGCCGGAGAAGGAGGAGGAGGTGGAGCGTGTGGCGCGGCAAGCCACGACCTACTGCATCAGGGATGGAGAGCTTTACCGGAGGCGGCCGAATGACGTGTCCCTACGCTACATTCCCAGAGAGCAAGGGAAGGAATTGCTGGAAGACATACACGGTGGAGACTATGGGCACCACTCATCGTCGCGAACCCTCGTTGGCAAGGTGTTCTGTAGCGGGTTCTACTGGCCCACAGCGCTCAGCGGTGCAGTTGAGCTGGTAAAGGCTTGCGAGGCCTGCCAATTTCATGCCAAGCAGATCCATCAGCCGGCGGGAGGTCTGCAAACTATACCCCTCTCATGGCCATTCGCAGTTCGGGGGCTGGACATTCTGGGTCCGTTCCCTCAGGCGCCAGGGGGCTATCGCTACCTCTACGTCGTCGTGGACAAGTTCACCAAGTGGGCTGAGGTGGAAGCTGTCCGCACCATCGGCCAGACTCTGCGGTCAAGTTCATCAGGGGCCTCGTGAGCCGGTTTGGGGTGCCTAACCGCATCATCACCGACAACGGTTCGCAGTTCACCAGCAATCTCTTCAAAACGTATTGTGCTAACCTTGGAACGCAGATTTGCTACGCTTCGGTGGTGCACCCCGGGAGCAACGGCCAGGCCGAGCGAGCCAACGCGGAGGTCCCGAAGGGCCTCAAAACCAGGACCTTCAAGAGGAAGCTGGAGGCCTGCGGCAGGGGCTAGCACGACGAGCTCCAGTCTGTGTTGTGGTCCATCCGCACGACCGCAGCCAAGCCAACTGGCGAGACCCCGTTCTTCCTCGCTTCACGGAAAGCGAGTTGTCCTCCCTCACGAGGTCAGGCGTCGCTCCGCACGGGTCCTGGCGTTCGACGAGGCGTAGCAGGACGCCATGCGGGGGACGGATCTCGTGCTGGGGGAGGAACATCATCGAGTGGCCGCACTGCAGGCGGCGAGGTATCAACAGGCGTTGCGGCGGTACCACTGCCGCAACATCCGCCCCAGGACTCTTGAGGTAGGGGACCTCGTGCTCAGACGGGTCCTCTCCAGGGAAGGGTTGCATAAGCTTTCTCCCATGTGGGAGGGCCCGTTCAAGGTTGTTCATGTTTCCAGGCCCGGCTCCGCACGCTTGGAGACTCAGGAGGGGGTGCCCATCCCAAACGCGTGGAACATCCAGCATCTCCGGAAGTTCTACCCTTGAAGAAAGGCCCGAAGCCTACGAAGAAGGCAAACGCCTGTGAAGCCCATTGTCCTGAGAAAGGCCCGGAGCCTGTGAAGAAGGCAAACGCCTGTGAAGCCCGTTTTCCTGAGAAAGGCCCGGAGCCTGTGAAGAAGGCAAACGCCTGTGAAGCCCGTTTTCCTGAGAAAGGCCCGGAGCCTGTGAAGCCCGTTTTCCTGAGAAAGGCCCGGAGCCTGTGAAGAAGGCAAACGCCTGTGAAGCTCGTTTTCCTGAGAAAGGCCCGGAGCCTGTGAAGAAGGCCAACGCTTGTGAAGTTCATTTCCCCAAGAAAGGCCCGAAGCCTGTGAAGAAGGCCAATGCTTGTGAAGCTCGCCGCCCGTGACACTCTCACGTAATAATGAGTTGGGGCTGTACATGCCCCGGAGTCTCAGGAGCGCCGGCCTCAGGCCCTGGGGCTCCCTCCCACGCCTAGTGGCAGCACTTAGCTCCACGCTGGTGAGAAGACGTCGAAGACTGGATTAGGTGCCGGACGCGGCTTTTTCATTTGCTTTCTGCAGTTGGCTTGTTCATTCCTATTTGAAGTTTTATTGAAGTTGTTGCCGTCTTTGGCTTGTGGCTCTTTGTCTTTTTCGTTCTCCTGCCTCGGTTTCTCTCGCGCAAGCCTCACGAGGGAGCAGCGCGGGCACCCTCGCGAGCGTTTTGTGCCCTTATCGTTGAGGCTTTCTGAAAGGACCACGATGTTGCCTAGAGGGGGGGTGAATAGGCGTTTTAAAATCTTTCACGGATTTGGCTATATCCAAATGCGGAAATAAACTAAGCAGATAATTTTCAAGCACAAATCCTAAATATACTAGGCTCACTAAGTGAATCAACAACTTAGCATAAACAAGATGAGAACAACGAGGATATGAGTAAGCACAAGTAAGTCACACAAACTTACTCAAATTGTATATCACGAGGTATGGAAATGAATAATACACACAACCACAAGTAAGCAATACAAGCTTACACAAATTGTATCACAATATACGGAATTGAATGATACAAGCAAACTCAAGTAAGTTACACAAACTTACTTGAGGAATATCACAATATATGGAAGTTTATAACACAAGTTAGCAATTCACACTAATCACAATGTATATCAATAGTCGCAAGTATGAATTGCGGAATATCAAGTGTAGGCCTAAATAATCTCTACAAGGAAATGGCCAACACAATATAATCAACCACCACAATATAATGAGGACAACAAGATATAGTGAATGCACGGTCAAATGACCAAAGTAAACCACAAGTAAGGAGTTAGGGTTAGGGATAACCAAAGTCACGGAGACGAGGATGTATCCCGATGTTCACTTCCTTGGAGGGAAGCTAGTCACCGTTAGAGAGGTGGATGTTACCACGAAGGCACACCAACGCCACGAAGGCACACCCTATTCTCCTTGAGATATCACCACGAAGGCGATTCTCAACCACTAGTGGTAGACCTTGAGGCGGCCTCCAAACCTTCACAAACTTTCCGGGGGACAAATCACAAGTTGATTCCTCACCGGAGCACTCCTACCGCCTAGGAGTCTCCAACCTCCAAGAGTAACAAGAACAAAGGGAAATGCTCAAGACTTGCTCAAATCACGAATTCCTTTGGTCAAGAGAGGGAGAGGGAGTGGATCTATCACTTGATTGGAAAAATCTCTCAAGAACTCTCACGAATCTCTCCGGGATCTAAGATTTGGTGTAGGAGAAGTGAGAGGGAGCCTTTTTGTGTTGTAGGGTTCATATGAATGTGTTGCTCAACCCTCTACCGGATTAGTAGAGGGGTATATATAGCAAGCCTAGAAAACTAGCCGTTTGTGAGTAAGTCGTTGTGTTGGGCGGACATTCGGGCAGGGCGGACATCCGTGACTGAGAAATGCACACACACGCATGTGAAAAACAGAGGCCAGAGTACAGGGGCCGGACATATGGCCAAAGCCCGGACATCTGGCCTAAGTTGGGGCTCCGGACATCTGGCCCAAGTTGCCGGACATCCGGAGGACACAACCAACATTTCAACACGGTTCTGGACATCTACGGCCGGATTTCCGGGCCAAGTCCCGGATATCCGGCCAACACAAAACTGCAGGCGCCCCAAAGTAAAACATCCATAACTTTCTCATCCGGACTCCGATTTTGATGATTTTGGGCTCGTTTGAAGCTATGGAAAAGCTCCAGGTCCTCACATAGAGAACCACCCAAGATAAACCAAAATGGAGGATGCAAAGTATGCAAAGGTTAGATCATATATTTTGGGGAACCTAGTTGGCTATGGATTTATTTGGTATATAGGATATGAGTGGAATTGTGTTGGATAGGAGTGAAATATGCCTATGTTGGAATATGATGTGAGGAAGTAGAAATAGAAGATGTTGACTTGAGCAAATCTAGCACTAACCCCTTTGATCCCCTCTTAATAGTGCGGGATCCCTATAACTCAAGAAACATAAAAGAGCTATACTACATAGCTATCGAGAACCATTCTTGAGTATATATTTTTCTTCGGTGGTCATCTCTCCACAACACTAACGCCAAAGGAACTAATACCTTTGACTCGAGCCTTTAACTTGAGCTTGATGTTTATGTTTCTTCTTGGCTCAAGTTGAAGGCAAGACATTGGTGAAGTCTTCAAGTAGCTCCCACATATGGGAGGCCTTGCTTTCTATTCATCTTCACTTGCCCATCATGTGATCATCCACAAGCTTCAAGCATGTAATCCCTTGGGATGGTTATCTTGAACTTGCCCTTATCAACCATGATCACCAAAGCTTGATGTTATCCTCTCATAGACACTTGAAATATCTCTCTTCTCTCGATGCGAGCCGATGAGAATCACCTAACCCTCGAAAACATAGACAACACATAGTATGGGTTAGTACACAGAGTGCAATTGATAATTTCTTATCATACCACAAGATCTTATGTGGTCCATCATTTGTGCTCGTGTGTTGACCATTTAGAGTTCAATCTCCGAGCTTCAACTTGGTCAACCGATATCTCTACTCCATGTTTAATCTTGACGCCATGAAGGATATATTGAATTCTTCACTTGAATAGCTTGCTCAATCATGTCTCAACACATGAGTCCATTATGATCATATCTTTGAGCCACTCCTAGAATTCATCATTCGAATCATCCTTTTTAATATCTTGATCCAGTATGGCTCAAACCATAGCTCTAAGCATGGCAACCCTTAAGATACTCCAATGAACTCCATTTTGATCATCTCGATGTACTTGTTGCTTCAAAGGAGTTTTCTTCCATTATTCTTCAATCATTTTCCAATGGGACTAATCTTCAAATGTATATCTCAATGCAAACATTAGTCCATAAGGATTGTCATTAATTAATTACCAAAACCACACATGGGGACTACATGTACTTTCAATCTCCCCATTTTGGTAATTGATGACAATCTCAACAAGAGGGTTTATATAATGAATTTTTAAACAATCATGCAATTTATCCGAGGATAAATTGTATACTTGGGATGGTTGTACTATCATCAAGACACTACATAAGCATTTGATGATAGTACACCCATAGTATATAGAGCAAACTCCCCCACAATATATGCATCTGTGAATGAACTTTGAATGCCATTGCATATATTGGTTGACATAACCTAGGAGGAGATTTCTCTATATACAATACTCATTCATACAATAAGAATATATAACAAGGGTAGATATGCATGAGTGACAACAAGAACTACAAAAGATATTTATCTTAAACCCTCTAAACTTCTCCCCCATTGGCACCAAATGCCAAAATGGAAGACAAAACATCTAGCAGACCAATATAGTATGAGCTCGTACTTGATGTGTGCATATCACAACATGTGAGTGAAAACAAATGCACATATTCAATGATGAACAATTAAAGGAGCTCGGAATATATAGAATGCAATCAGATACGAAGATATGAACTTTTCATGTATAAAAATTTCTATGTGGCCAATAATAATCATGATATGTATCCATAAAGAAACTCGTATACACAAAAAGAAAGGTTGCAATTGATAAGAACATGATATCCACAAGTGAATCCACAATTATAAAACTTGAGCCTAGTCATAATAGCAAGGTACATGGCACAAAGCTCATGGCACAAATTGATCTCATTTGCATAACACAAAGTGAAGCAAGCAATCAAAAGATCCGACGAGCCAAAAGGATAAAAGAATATTAAGATTTGGGTAAAGGAGTGTTCTAAGGAAAATAGAGAAGCTCCCCATGATTTGTGCACAGTTTAGATTTTTTTTTTATTTGGGTACAAGTGCACAAAATAGGATCATCACTCCCCCAAAATCAATAGGAACATAGAACAATTGCAAGCAAACATAGATAAGAAAAGAAGCCTAGCATTTGCAACAAGCATACGGTTGAGCAACATGTACATGAGGCAACCTAAGACTAGGCACAACCAAAATGATGTGTGTGAGTCACGTCAAAGCACTTGAGAGGACTAGTATAAGGATGAGAATTAAGCATCAACATAGCCTTGAGTAAATGAGATACAAGGTGCAAGACATGTCCTTCCCACACACGAAGTTAAGAAGGTCACACACACATCAAGCAAATGGGTTCACAAGCTCACTAATAGCAAACTAAAAATCAAAGCTTGTGACAACCCATGATGAAGATAGGAAATAATAGGCTTGTCAAGACAATCATGAGGACAACAATCTTCACCAAACATGAGTGCACTAAGATGCAAAGAGGTAAGACATGCACTCATTCAACAAATGCTTCCATGGAGCCACCAAAAAGATATAAAAAGTGTATGAAATGGTGGACTTGAAAGAAAAGGGATATCAACTAGAGATGTAACTTCACTCACGTGTATAAGATACTAGGTAGATGATATCCACAAAGAAGGATGTACACATAAAATAGTTACAAAAGGAAGGAATAAGATATCCAAGCAGGAGTCATAAAATATACCAATGAGATATTTGCTTGAAAGCATAGCACATGGCTTAATATAATCTTATTGTATATTAATGAACTCCAAACACACAACCATCAAAGACATCACAACTAGCAACAAGAGATCATTGTTGGGATGCTTTGAGAAAGGAAACAAGTATCACAGGAACGAGTCAAGAAATTCATGCCATGATGCAACCTACACAAGGCTGACTTCATTTCTATATATATGCATGAAGTAAATACTTGTTACCGAGATAGCATTGGTACGAAGTTGTAGATCAATAAAATGTCCAAGCTTGGCTCTAATTTCCTCATAGTGCCACCACCTTCATGAATAATCCAAGCACCCAATGCTTCTCAAATGTACCTAAAACATTTTAAGTACAATATGGTCCCCAAACTTATTGGGTCCGAAGTAGTTAGCATAACTACAACACATAGGGTAAAACCACTTAAATATGTGCCTATTGATATGAATTTGAATTTCATGCACATCATACTATTAAGAATTTGATGGATTTACCATATATATTGGATCAAATAAGGCAAACAAGGCATGTGAATTTACACATAGTAAATATGCATGCACAAGCCTACCAAAATCCAGGGAGATACAAATTGGACAAATGACCACATAACCGTTAATACTTCCAATAACATCACTAGTCATTCATGTTGTCCAAAATGAATCAAAGTGACAAATCAACATATGATAGCACACAAAGTTCAACATATGAACCAAGGAAAAAAATGAGCATATAAGATATGCATTGCACACATACTCATAGGAATATCCCACTCAAGTAGATATAGGAAACTATAAACAATGAGATAACAAACTCTCATATAGAGCAATAAGATGAGTTCGAACAAAATGGTATTTCGGGTTATCATTCGATTGTAGAAACCAAATAAGTACATGATCATCTATACTAACACAAGCATAACATGAGAGTTTAGAAATAACCACAATGCTTGGATAGCATAATATTAACATTCCAACTAGATAGATAATCATGTAAAGCAATAATTGGAATAGCTTTAATCAAATGATTTTAAAGATAACCATGGGCAAAACCGCACAAGAATGCCATACGTAAACAAGACATTGCATGCCACGGAGATATAAGATAATCTCAAATATAAATTCTAGGTGGCATCCCTCAATTGTTCATATTAACAAGGATTGTGATATGCACAAAGCATATCACTCCCCCATAATATTATGATCCATGTATTATCCACAAGAAGCAAATGAAACCCAACTAAGGATAATTAATAGATGAGAATTTGAGTTTCAAATGAGCTTTACATACCACATAGTACCTAGATAATATTGCACTAAAAGAACTAGGTGGTATCCCACATACATACACATTTAAGGTTTGTGATATCCGTAAAACATAGCACTACCCCATAATGTGATGATCCAACCAAGGAAGATTCAACTAATGAAGCAATAAAGGCTTGAAACCACACACGCACAAATATATGAAGTGCATTGTGACCTACACATGCTATATAACACAAATCAAGCATACTAGGAAGCACAACTATAAAAGCACATGCTAGGTACAAAACCTAAACATGCAAGGGACATAGTAACTTTCAATGTAATCAATGCAAGTACAAGTTACCGCAAAGAGGAGCATTGGATTGATAGATATGATGATAATCCACTTGACTTGGCATTAACCATAACATATGGTGAAAATAGTTTTTCTTCATGAAGTAGCCAAGTCTCCAATGCCCTCCACACACCTATTGATCAAGTTTGAGCTTGATGGTCCCCAACCAAGTTGGGTCCTAAGAAGTTAGTAACAATAGGCTTGGCAACCCAAATGGTCTTATCCACTTTCAAACTTCTTTGGGAACCCACAAACTTGGCAAACACATTTCCACCAAGATCCTTCCTTAGCGAATAATGATTATTGACTATAGGAGGCTTAGATATGTTACTGTTGGGACAAGATGAAGCTATGTGTCCCTTCTTACGGCAAATATAGCAACATGTGCTCCCCTTTCTCTTCTTCTTTACCTTTTCAACTTGGAGAGCATTATCTTGGTTAGGCATGGGAAGAGGCCTTTCATTATCTTGATATTGAACTTGAGGCCACTTCCCTTGATGCTTCACATTTGAAGCCTTCTTCTTCAATGGACAAGATCTCACATGGTGTCCAACATTCTTGCACTTGAAGCAAGTAATGTTGGCGAATTCTTGACTTGATCTTGTCCCTTCTTCTTGTTCTTGGACTTCTTCTTGTTGGAGATGAAATCAAGTCCTATTTTGTCATGAGGGTCGTTTTGCACACTCAAGATATTATCACAACATTTTTCCAAGTCTTTCTTCAAACTAGTGACTTGGGCCTTGAGCTCTTTATTTTCCTCTACAAGGTTAGTATTAACAAAAGAACTAGAGGAAGTAGAAGCTTCATTGTTAGAGCAACAAGGCATGGTGAGCAATTCATTACAAGATGTACCAATATCATGTAGAGAGGAATTGCAAGGACTATCACATGACAATAAGGCATTTCGAGTAGAAGATGTGCTAATATTCATATGAGACTCACATGATTTTACCTTGGTGACCATAGCCTCATGAGCTAACTTTAACTCATCATGAGAGATTAGAAGATCCTCATGAGTGCCTGAGAGCTTTTTATGACTTTCTCCCAATTTCCCACAATTGCTAGTTAGCAAATCAAGTTGAGTCCTTAGCTCAACATTTTCTTTTTAATATCGATGCTTCACACAAGATAGAGTTAGTAGCATAAGCATCATTATCAATATGAGAGTAGCATGTAGAAGCTAGAGACTCACATGAGTAGCTTGAAGTTCCTCATGAGACTTAGAGAGTTTGGTGAGCTCTCCTTTGACCTTCTTGTAGTCAAGGTCAATATGCTCAAAATCCTCTTTAAGGTTACAATGAGTAACTTCAATCTCTTCTTTAAAGACCTCAAGTCACTAAGACATTGATGAGCCATAGCAAGTTCATGTTCAAGTTGTTCACTTTTTGCTTGCTCGTAAAGAAATAAGTCATTACGTTTTTGAAAGCAAGCAAGAACATCTTGGAGCCTTTTATAAGTGTTATTTTAGCTCTACGAAGAGTTTTCCCAATCTCATAGAGATTTTGAGTCAAGACTTCATCATCTTCCTCATTACAACTATCATCATTATCACTAAGAGAAGATGATACCTCGTCATTACCTCTTGCCATGAGGCACATGTGAACAAAAGGGGTTGATGATGATTCTTTTGGAGAAGAGGGTTCTTCATCAATCAAGCATGCCTCATCTTTCTTGATTTCCTCTACATGGTTAGTCATAGAAAAACTAGAGGAAACCAAAACATTTCTATCATGACAACATGGGAGATCAAGCATATCATCACAAATGAGCTTAACACCATCATTACAGGATATTTCTTCACTCACCATGTCATTACCTTGTGGTATGCCACATGTTGGTGAAGTGAAAGATGTTGCGGTATGCAAGTAATCAGAGGTGGAAGCAATAGAGAGATCTTCATGATTTAAAAATGTGGAGAACTCCTCCATTAACTCCCCAAAAAGAATATTGTCTTCATGAAGATTGGACCCACCATATATATCTTCAATTTTGGTCCAAGCATCATGAGCCAACGAACAAGACGAGATTGACTTGAACACCTCGAAGGTTATAGCTTGGTGAATGATACTTAAAGCTTCACTATCAAGATGCATATCACCAAGTGACGGAGATTGTCCATCCTTTAGATTTGAATTCCTACAACCACAATCCGCAAAACATTTGGACCCATGGCCCGAAAATGACAAAGCATGTGTAATCTCCACATAATGTAATTTGTGCCATTAAAACAAAATGTGTCATCGTGCACTAGTTCACTAGTCGACATCATTACTCTCTAGGAGGTTAAGCCTAATAAGGAGAGACCTTGCTCTGATACCAATTGAAAGGACCACGATGTCGCCTAGAGGGGGGTGAATAGGCGTTTTAAAATCTTTCACGGATTTGGCTATATCCAAATGCGGAAATAAACTAAGCAGATACTTTTCAAGCACAAATCCTAAATATACTAGGCTCACTAAGTGCACCAACAACTTAGCATAAACAAGATGAGAACAACGAGGATATGAGTAAGCACAAGTAAGTCACACAAACTTACTCAGTGTATATCACAAGGTATGGAAATGAATAATACACACAACCACAAGTAAGCAATACAAGCTTACACAAATTGTATCACAATATATGGAATTGAATGATACAAGCAAACTCAAGTAAGTTACACAAACTTACTTGAGCAATATCTAATATATGGAAGTTTATAACACAAGTTAGCAATTCACACTAATCACAATGTATATCAATAGTCGCAAGTATGAATTGTGGAATATCAAGTGTAGGCCTAAATAATCTCTACAAGGAAATGGCCAACACAATATAATAAACCACCACAATATAATGAGGACAACAAGATATAGTGAATGCACGGTCACATGACCAAAGTAAACCACAAGTAAGGAGTTAGGGTTAGGGATAACCAAAGTCACGGAGACGAGGATGTATCCCGATGTTCACTTCCTTGGAGGGAAGCTAGTCACCGTTAGAGAGGTGGATGTTACCACGAAGGCACACCAACGCCATGAAGGCTCACCCTATTCTCCTTGAGATATCACCACGAAGGCGATTCTCAACCACTAGTGGTAGACCTTGAGGTGGCCTCCAAACCTTCACAAACTTTTCGGGGGACAAATCACAAGTTGGTTCCTCACCGGAGCACTCCTACCGCCTAGGAGTCTCCAACCTCCAAGAGTAACAAGAACAAATGGGAAATGCTCAAGACTTGCTCAAATCACGAATTCCTTTGGTCAAGAGAGGGAGAGGGAGTGGATCTATCACTTGATTGGCAAATCTCTCAAGAACTCTCACGAATCTCTCCGGGATCTAAGATTTGGTGTAGGAGAAGTGAGAGGGAGCCTTTTTGTGTTGTAGGGTTCATATGAATGTGTTGCTCAACCCTCTCCCGGATTAGTAGAGGGGTATATATATAAGCCTAGAAAACTAGCCGTTTGTGAGTAAGTCGTTGTGTTGGGCGGACATCCGGGCAAGGGCGGGACATCCGTGGTGAGAAATGCACACACACGCATGTGAAAAGCAGAGGCAGTCTGAGGGCGGACATCCGCCAAAGCCGGACATCTGGCCCAAGTTGGGGCTCCGGACATCTGGCCCAAGTTGCGGACATCCGGAGGACACAACCAACATTTCAACACGGTTCTGGACATCTACGGCCGGATTTCCGGGCCAAGTCCCGGATATCCGGCCAATACAAAAACTGCAGGCGCCCCAAAAGTAAAACATCCATAAATTTCTCATCCGGACTCCGATTTTGATGATTTTGGGCTCGTTTTGAAGCTATGGAAAAGCTCCAGGTCCTCACATAGAGAACCACCCAAGATAAACCAAAATGGAGGATGCAAAGTATGCAAAGGTTAGATCATATATTTTGGGGAACCTAGTTGGCTATGGATTTATTTGGTATATAGGATATGAGTGGAATTGTGTTGGATAGGAGTGAAATATGCCTATGTTGGAATATGATGTGAGGAAGTAGAAATAGAAGATGTTGACTTGAGCAAATCTAGCACTAACCCCTTTGATCCCCTCTTAATAGTGCGGGATCCCTATAACTCAAGAAACATAAAAGAGCTATACTACATAGCTATCGAGAACCATTCTTGAGTGTATATTTTTCTTTGGTGGTCATCTCTCCACAACACTAACGCCAAAGGAACTAATACCTTTGACTCGAGCCTTTAACTTGAGCTTGATGTTTATGTTTCTTCTTGGCTCAAGTTGAAGGCAAGACATTGGTGAAGTCTTCAAGTAGCTCCCACATATGGGAGGCCTTGCTTTGTATTCATCTTCACTTGCCCATCATGTGATCATCCACAAGATTCAAGCATGTAATCCCTTGGGATGATTATCTTGAACTTGCCCTTATCAACCATGATCACCAACACTTGATGTTATCCTCTCATAGACACTTGAAATATCTCTCTTTTCTCGATGCGAGCCGATGAGAATCACCTAACCCTCGAAAACATAGACAACACATAGTATGGGTTAGTACACAGAGTGCAATTGATAATTTCTTATCATACCACAAGATCTTATGTGGTCCATCATTTGCGCTCGTGTGTTGACCATTTAGAGTTCAATCTCCGAGCTTCAACTTGGTCAACCGATATCTCTACTCCATGTTTAATCTTGACGCCATGAAGGATATATTGAATTCTTCACTTGGATAGCTTGCTCAATCATGTCTCAACACATGAGTCCATTATGATCATATCTTTGAGCCACTCCTAGAATTCATCATTCGAATCATCCTTTTAAGATCTTGATCCATTATGGCTCAAACCATAGCTCTAAGCATGGCAACCCTTAAGATACTCCAATGAACTCCATTTTGATCATCTCGATGTACTTGTTGCTTCAAAGGAGTTTTCTTCCATTATTCTTCAATCATTTTCCAATGGGACTAATCTTCAAATGTATATCTCAATGCAAACATTGGTCCATAAGGATTGTCATTAATTAATTACCAAAACCACACATGGGGACTACATGTACTTTCACTTTCCTATCCGGATCTACTACGGGAGCACCCCTCCCAGTCCGTGCTCCACGGGCATCGCGACACGAACATAGGACCTGGGTTGGTCGCCTCCACAACCGAGGCCGGAAGCTACCCCACCTGACTAATCCTTGCAGGACATGAAGCGTTCCACAAGGCCTCGGCCTCGGGAAGCGAAGACCGCGGCAGGTCCCCCAGAGCCAAGTGATTTCTACGCGCGGGCATGCGGCACAAAAGCATAGCACAGAAATAGCGGGAACAGCATGGTAATTAATAAAGAATAGCTCGATGCCCCACGGGGCCCTACACTACTTTCTCTTTGCAGGGAAGGGAGAAAAATAAAATAGGCACAACTTGCTCGGCGCCAACTCACGGCGAAGGCTCGCACAGCCTGCGGAGCTCAGCCAGACCCCACCTCGCGCTTCACCGAGGCGCGACGGCGGCCTGACCCGCTACCTCCCTCCAGGCGGGCGCGACGGCACGGGGGCTGGTCGCGGCCACCGCTGGAAGAGCTGTTGTCCGAAGGAGAGCCGCCGAAGCTCGACGAGCCCCGAGCGACGCCGACCACGCGTCCGCTGTCATCTTCATCCCGATAATCGCCGGGGCTGGATCCACGGCCGTGGTCGTCATCTTCGGGGCAGCACCCGGTGCGGTGACCGTCTTCTCCGAACACCCTCACGTAGAGGGTGGCATCGCCGTCGAACTTGAAGTGCAGGATGCACCGCCGGC
Organism: Aegilops bicornis; assembly: GCA_021605145.1. Classification (NCBI taxonomy): domain Eukaryota; kingdom Viridiplantae; phylum Streptophyta; class Magnoliopsida; order Poales; family Poaceae; genus Aegilops; species Aegilops bicornis. Next base: position 239,255,896 of record CM038673.1, on the reverse strand, counting down.
TTAGGCCACGCAGCGGCAAACATTTGCCGGCCAGCGGGTCGAACCACACTCCGTGGCGGAGACCTCCAGCGAAGCCCAGGAGGCCCAGCTGCAACAACCGTCCGCCTGAAGCCAGAGGCCGCCCAGAGCGCCAGCCGGAAGTTCACCCAGAAGGAAGCGGGGAAGCTAGAGCCAGGTGCTGGTCGGCTCCACCGACCACACGACGAACTCCGGCAGCACCTCCGCCGAGTGGAAGCGCGGCCTGGGGGCCGTGCAGTCGCGGCACGCCCCTATCGACAATTTGGCGCCCATCGCCGTGCAGGGGATCGCCTCCACGACCACGGGAAGCCGCTACGGGAGCCACATGATGCTTGCGAGGATGGCCTTGACCGCGCTTGGCCGGGGGAGAGTCGGGCCCAACCTGGCGAGCCTTCCCCTTCTCCGCGGCCGAGAACCTCTTCGATGGAGCCATGGAGAAGAAGGAGTAGCAAGAAGAGATGGACTGGAAGGGCTCGCGCCGTTCCGTACTTATAGCCGGAGGAGGCCAATCATCGGCCTCCATGACCACAGGTAATCATGACCCATTTCTGCATGCAGGGACTTGTCAAGTCATGCGGTTGCCGAGGCGTCGTGGGAAGCGGAGACGCCCACGACCAACCAATCGCCATGCGGCGCCCAAGGCTGCAGGCTGTTGGGGCCCGTGGCGCTTCGCACTTGTCCCTTCGTTTCACTGCTAGGCAAGTCCGGGCGCGCCTTGGGCCCGTGGGCTACTATCGGCGTTCTGGGAACGGGGGTCCCCAGACTTGCCTGTCTGCGGCCTGCGGCGTGGCTCAAGTGGGGGCCCAGCACATCCCAGCTTCATCAGCTCAAGCTCGAGACCCTCGCGAGGGGCTAAGCCTCGCGGGGCAGACGACAGGAACCTTCCTCAAGAGCAGCCTCATCAGGCAAGCTCGCGAGGAGGCGGAGAGATCAAGGCAGGGCACCTCACGAGGGTGCCCCGTGACGCGAGGCATGACGATTGAAGCCAGGCGGGCGCCAGCCCACGCAGTGTCCTCATTTCCCCTTTGGTGCAAAGGAGGCAAGCACAGGCCAAGGCATCAGGCAAAGGTTACCGCTTCGGTGCAACAAGACCAAGACCAGCAGAGCGGCAAGAACGAGGTCATCGTGGAGCCCAGGACGGCGTCACCGTCAGAGCCTTTGGCAGTCAAAGACCAACTTTAGTCAGGATAAGTGTACTAGATGTTCCCCTCCAAAACGGCCAATTGTTGGCGCCCTTCCCGCTCATTATTTGGGAAGAGGCCCAGGGCCTCCCTCTATAAATAGGACTAGCCACCACAAAGAGAGGGGACAGACCGGAGGCAAGTCGAACCCCCTAGAGAGAGAGAGAGAGAGAGGCGCCTGGACTCACCCAAGCAGTCCATCGCACCAGCTTAAGAACAGCCCCTCGCGAGGTTGTTCTTCCTTTGTATGGTTCATCATCAGCCCCTGAGGCAATCCACCACACCACACACTGGAGTAGGGTATTACACCACATCGGTGGCCCGAACAAGTATAAACCTCGTGTCTCTGTGTTGTTCATCGTTCGTAGTTTAGATCCCTCGCTAACCATTCACGCATGAGCTGGTACGGGAAAGATCTCTGCGCGCACCCCAGTGTTCGAACCTCAAGGGTCTGCCGGAACCCGAAATCCGACAACAAGGGCATCCCTTAGTGATGAACTAAGTCGGACAAGCTTTCATCTTCCAACTCTCCAAGTTGTTGTTTAGCTTAACCAACTGGCTCAGGGGTATCCAACACAGATTCTTGGAGAATGGGTGGTTTGGAGGAAAACCAACATGATCACGAACTCAACATAGAGGTCAGTTGACAACCTGGTAATACTTCCGAGAAGATATTCGGAACATCATGAACCACCGATATGTTACTAAGCTCGAGAACAATCTTGCTTTTCAAAGCAAGACGATGTGATCAAATAAGCAAGGGATTGAATAATCCTAACTCATTGATCGAAGAGTGCACCAGAAATAAGGACTAGGTAGCACAATCTATCTTAGAATGATGATTCAATAACCAACACGCTAAGAATGAGAATATTGTCCATTTACTACCAAGCAACTAGTTGCTAGGAGTATTGATTTCACACATCATGGTTCACTTGTCGGTATTCCGGTTGCAATAGCACGTAACCAAGGAGCAAATGATGATGGCGAGAAGTATAACTGCATCAAGAATTCATAAGAGTTGGTGCAATTATCATGACATTACTGACATCAAGAGGGCAATACTTCAGGGTAGAACAGAATCAAAAGCTGGATTGGCATTTGATCTGCGGAATACAACTGCTTTGACCCAATGCTAGATATGGATGAGGTACTGGAGTTTGTTCTCCTAGTGATTCTGAAATAGAACGGCTCGACGGACCACAAGGATAATAGACACTGACAAACACAATGGCACAACTATTCCTGACTATCACTTGATAGACGGAGGTCAGGATACAACTAAAGGGAGACAACTCAAAGGAACATATGTTTTTCTGAGTTGTGAATGCATAGATCAGTATGTCAAGCGAAGCTCAACATTTCTTCCGGATAACCCATGCGGAAAGGGTAGAACTGGCAGATTCACAGGGTAGAATGGAGAACTCCTCAAGAGCACTCCTATTGTGATCTTTCGGTTCAACGAGGAACTTCTGCCATAAGTAGTTCATGGTAGTTGGAAGAAATAAATACCACGGACCTCGAGGACTATCACAAAGGTTATTAATATCCTAAAGGAACTAGCAAACACTATCAACAGGAGGTGAGTGGAATGAATCTCTGGTTCAAAACCCAGGAAAAGAATACCTACTAACTAAATGGCATCACGAGATGCTTTCGAGAATGGTGGCAGAATCATCACACTGGGAACACAAAACATGGCTAGGTTACTAGGTGATACTCTAGACACCTAGGGTCATAATAATAGCTCCAACACAAATGCCGAGGCAATGAAGTACCTCAACACACTAGTTAGTGTGGTTGATCTGGCACAAAGGAACTTCAGAATGGTAAGAAGGAATTTGCAAATGCATCAGACAGTTTAGAAACCTGGGATGACTCAGACAGCATAACGGCTGTAATTGCTTAGAAAAAGATTTGAGACATTCACAAGGATTTGCACAGTCACTTAACAACATCATATCAAGGTTCTGGTTCAACTGACAACATACTAAAAGTAGTAGAAACTGAACTGAGGCTTGAATTCAACAATCCTATAAGTCTCTACCATAGTAACTCGTCATCCTGATAGATAGATGAGAAGGCCTAGTTCTTAATCCCCGTAGAAGAGAAGAGGTTGACTCATATCAGAAGGCCATGAGGTATAAGGAGTAAAAAGAGCCTCACGTTCCCTTCCACAATCAATTCCCTTATATAACTAAAGCATTTCTAGACTCGACTTCGACTAGTTTGGCTTGGTAATCCTCTGAGCAATCAGGCTCGATACCAAAGCTGTCAGGACCCCGATTCCAAGTCACATCGATCTAGCCGGTAACACCTCATATCACTTTGCGGCCTCACGCACGGTATTACCACGGGTGTCGCCTTACCATGGCCCAGGACCGTTTGCGCCTTTTGGCTCACGTATATAATAGTGTCTCTAGCATCCATATGACAGAGAACCCGGGCCGACACGACTAGTCGTGAACCCAAAGTGGCACCAACTTACGGGGACAGGCATACATGAATCAACATTGAGCATGTCGGTCAGCAGCATGCGGATCCGGGCTGTAGCACTGGGCTAACAGGACTCCGGTGAACCAGGCTGTAGCAGGCTAGGCAGGACTCCGGATGTCACCGGGTGACATTTCCCGGAAGGGACGGAACCACGGAATGAAGTGAATCACATGCCAGCCAGTCAAGTGTTTCGGAGCAGTAGTGGTGTGCTTGCAGGACTCGGGTGAACGAGGCTGTAGTGGACTACTATGGCTCATGGAAGCACAAGACTACATGTCCCCATAAGAGAGGCTACCAAGGATAAACAACTAGGTTGTCGGATCCCACACATACCAAGCATTTCAATCATACACACAATATGCTCGATATGTGTAAATACAACATGGCATCACAACAAAACTCTACGACTCAAAGTATTTATTCATTAGGCTCCAAGGAGCGAGATATTACAAGCATGGGTCTCATGACCCAACATTCAGAGCATACAAGTCAAAACACATGCGGAAGCTTAACATGTTTGAGTACAGACATCTACAAATGAAAAAGGCTGAGAAGCCTGACTATCTACCAGATCCTGCCGAGGGCACAAGATCGTAGCTGAGGTAACAAGCTAAACGTCGAAGTCCAAGCGGTATTACTAGCGAGACCGACGTCTCTCGCAAAACATAAAATAGGCAAACGTGAGTACAAATGTACCCAGCAAGACTTACATCGTAACTAGCTACGTATGCATCAAGATCAACAAGGGGGTGGTGGAGTTTAACTGCAGCAAGCCAGCTTTGACTCAGTGGCTATCCTAAACTATGGCCGCAAGTAACTCTTTTGAGGTGGCGCACACGAGTCCACATATTCATCAATCAATACACCACTATGGATCTGCTCCCGTCTACCTATGAGAACGCCATCCATAGCACTCACGCTTATCTTGCGCATTTTAGAGTATCCACTTCAAGTTATCTATGAACTATACAGGCAACCCAGAAATCCTTTACCACGGACACGGCTATTTGAATAGATGATGTTAACCCTGCAGGGGTGTACTTCTTCATACATGTTTCCACCACTTAGCGTCTGCACGCGGCATGTGCTCGGCAGACTTCAAGCGAAAGCCGACGTGGGTGTAGACCACGACCTACCTAAACACTCAAGTCTCTAATCCAGGTTTATCGCCTATTTAGGTTCCATCCGCAGGGAGTCCGGCCGAGGTTTCCACAAACGGCCCCGAACGATGTGTATAGGGTTCCGCGACACCAAATGGGCGCCCGGTATACCCGGCCACGTGCCTACCGCATCACAGCCCACCCCTCGGGTCAACACAAGACGGCCTCCAAAGATACTACAAACACTAGAAACTACTTGCAACTCCTGGACAGAGGACTAGTGTGTTTAAGAAGTCGAGCGGGGTCATATTTCAGGGCCCAATGCATGGTAGTAGTTGTTTCATGGATCACAAACACATAACTCAATTTCCAAGGACGGCTTCAATGAGACAACCCACCATGTACTCCTACATGGCCTCTCACCGCTACCTTTACCAAATCGTGTTCACACATTTAGCTCACACACAGTAGGACATGTTCATCACCATTCCAATTCATCCCTGATGAATCGGACTGACACAACTCTAAGCAATAGCAGGCATGACAAACAAGCATGAATGAGTAGGCACATCAGGGCTCAAACAACTCCTACTCATGCTAGTGGGTTTCATCTATTTATTATGGCAATGACAGGTCATGCAGAGGAAAGGGGTTCAACTACCGCAACAGGTAACAGATGAATCGTTGTTTTACTAATGCAGTAAAAGAGAGCAGAAGCGAGAGAGTGGGATTGTATCGGAATGAACAAGGTGGTTTTGCTTTCCTGGCACTTCTGAAGGTAGTATAGCTCTTCATCGGTGTCATCGAACTCATCGTCGGAACCTCGTCTACTGAGAGGGGACAAATACCAGCAAACAAGGAAGAACACAATCAATGCAATGCAACAATATGATGCATGATCATGACATGGCAATATGTTGTGGTTTGAGCTAATGCAACTAGAAACAAGATTAAATGAAGTTGGTTTGAACCAAGGGTTCAAATTCAAACTCCATATGTGCTTATTTAAATGCCAAATATGCAAATTGCCATATACAGCAACCTTAGGTTGTTCAAACATGCACGCAAATGGTACAGATGGATAGATTGGATTTTTCTGATCATTTTTCATATATAAATCTTTTCAATCTGAGTTATAGATTATTTTCTATGATTTTTAGAAGTTTTGGTTATTTTTCTAAAATAAATAAATCATTTAAGATTTATTTAAATTCCAGAAAGAATTACTGCGTCAGCATGACGTCACTGTGATGTCAGCAGGTCAACTGGGTCGCCCAGGGTCAAACCTGACCAGTGGGACCCACTAGTCAGTGACCCAGTCAACTAACTAAGTTAGTTAGCCCTAACTAACTGGGCAGGGCCCACTAGTCAGTGACTGTAGTAACTAACCTAACTAGTTAATTAGTGCTAACTAGAGTAATTAGTCGAGCGTGGCCCGCAAGTCAGTGAGAGAGAGGGGGAAGTCAAACAGGGCAGTGGGGTCAACCCATGCCGGTCAACGGGTTAGCGGTCGCTGGCGTTTAGCCCGGCGAAGTCGACCAGACGGCGCTGAGATTCGCCTCTGAGCGCCAGCGTTTGGCCTTGTGAGCACCTGACTAACCGTGGTGGTGGCGCGGCCGGGAGTGGCGGAGTGGCACTTAACGAAGCTTCGGCGGCGGCGGCTTCGGTCGAGCTCGGGCTCGTTGCTGCAGTGGCCTAGGCGGGGCGGCGCTAGCACCTACGGCTCCTACACGATGAGGGGAGTGCAATGGGCACAAGCCTGGGACCATATGGTCACCGGAGCACCACCGGTGACGAGCGCGGGCGGCGGCGCGTTCGGACGTCCACAGAGCAGCGACTACTGCGTACCAGGGAGGAAACAAAGAGCGGGGTTAGATGGAGAGGCTCACAGCGAGTGCGGTGGCGCCGGAGTTAACTCGGGGGAGAGGCTGGTGCGGTCGGAACGGCGACGACTATCTCGGTGGCCGGAGTTGGGGAAGATGGCGTCAGCGGCGACTCCAGGGCGGGCGAGCGCTCGGGGCTCGGCCTGCTCGACGTAGTCGACGTCGGCGGAGAGGGTGTGTCTGCGAGCTCGGGGGAGGAGTGGGTGATCGACCCAGGCCAGCAAAAACGGCGAGGGAGGAAGCGAGGCGGGCAGGCGTGTGTGGCGCGCGTCTTTGGTGCGGCGTCGAGCACTGCACACTGCTGGCCGAGTCAAGCAGCTGACTCAGGTGCGGCTGCTGGGCTGGGCCGGCTAGGTGGGCGTGCTGTTGGGCTGCCAGGTAAGTGGCCAGGTGAGTCTCTGCTCTTTTCCTTTTTCTTTCTCTTTTCTAATTCTGACATTTGTTTCTGGACTTAGTAAAAATGGCTAGGAACTTTCAAAAATCATCAAACTAATCATGCCCACTGTATAGAATATATCCAATAGGAAACATTTTGGTTTAAGATTATTTGGACATTTGAAATATTTTATAACATTTAAATGCCCAAATGCAAATAGAGTATGATTTAATTCAGAGCCCAAATATGTCATGGAAAAATGTGCATCACCTCTGGTTACTGTTTCCAGCATTTTCCAAAAATGATGAACATTTTTGAAAGCCATTTGGATTTACTAAAAATATTTTAGTTGAACCTAGTGAATTCCTTTGATGCTAGGGTTTAGGCAATCCCCATTTCAAGTTTCTTTCAAACTTAAACATGATGCACACAAGAAGGGCTAGCCTAGTGCATACTAGAACTAGGGATGTGACAAATACTGTTGTTTCTTCTTATGGTAATAGCAAGGCCAAGTCACCAGAGGAAAAAAGAGACCCTGTCAGAAGTGCTCTAGCTGATGATAAATGGTTGGCATTGAGAAATTACAGGAAGTCTAAGGGTTTGTGTTTTGTGTGTGGAGAGAAATGGGCAAAGGACCATGTCTGTAAGTCTACAGTTCAGCTGTATTTTGTGCAAGAGATGATTGAGCAGTTGCAGTCCAGTTATAGTGAAGAATCTGAGTCTGATACTGAACAACATTCAGTCTCTTCTGTCCACACAATCAAGTTATCTGCAGTAGCTTTGGGCAAGGAACCAGAAGCACAAGTGTTACAGTTGGAGATTATACTGCAAGGACAAGAACTGCAATTCTTGGTAGACTTTGGGAGTACACATTCCTTTTTGGATGCCAAGTATACTTCTCTTCAAGGTGTTACTGCTATCAACCCTGTCACCGTTGCTGTTGCAGGTGGCACAACAATTCAGTGTTTGCATCAGATAGCAGACTGTAGCTGGGAGTGCAATGGACATGAGTTTTCCTCTGATTTCAGACTGTTACAACTGCAAACCTATGATGGGATTTTGGGATTGGAATGGCTTGCACAACATAGTCCAATGTATGTTGATTGGGTGGAGCAGTGGATGTCATTTACTAAAGAAGGCCAGACTGTTACTTTACAAGGACTTACTTATGAAGAACATAACTATACTTGTGTTGCTCTTTCTGCTATTCAGATGGGAGAACCATATAAAATACCTCCAGAGATGCAACTTCTTGTTGAAGAATTTGCTGATGTATTTGCTAATCCAACTGAGCTTCCTCCCAAGAGATATTGTGATCATAAGATTCCTCTTATTCCAGGGGCAAGGCCTATTTCCATGAGACCTTATAGAATTGTGCCACAACTCAAGGATGAGCTAGAAAAACAGGTTAAGGAAATGTTAAAGGCTGGCATAATCAGGGCTAGTAACAGCCCCTTCTCTTCTCCAATACTGCTAGTTAAGAAGAAAGGTGGAGAGTGGAGATTGGTTATTGATTATAGAATGTTGAATGCCATCACTATCAAGGGCAAGTTTCCCCTGCTAGTTATTGATGAGTTGCTGGATGAGTTGTCTGGAGCAGCTTGGTTCACCAAACTGGATCTAAGGGCAGGTTATCACCAAATTCGACTGGCTCCAGGAGAGGAATACAAAACTGTCTTTCAAACACATGATGGTCATTATGAATTCACTGTGCTGGCCATGGGGCTTTCTGGAGGACCTGGCACTTTCCAGGGAGCTATGAATACTACACTTACTCCTACTAACAGGAAAACCACTCTCTGTTTCTTTGATGATATACTGGTTTTCAGTAAAACATATGCAGAGCACTTGAAACATGTCAGAGAGGTACTATGTCTTTTGAGGGCTGATCAATGGAAAGTTAAACTCACTAAATGTGCTTTTGCTCAACAACAGATTAATTATCTGGGACACACCATTAGTGTTGATGGAGTTTCAACAGATCATAGCAAGGTAGAAACAGTGAAGAACTGGCCTACTCCCAGTAGTGTAAAGGAGGTCAGAGGATTTTCAGGTCTCAGTGGATACTACAGAAAAATTCATCAAGCGGTATGGCATTATTAGCAGGCCCACAGCGGATCTGTTAAAGAAAGGGTTCCCTTCTTGTGGACTTACATTCGATCTAGCTTTCAACACACACAAGCATGCTCTAGTGGAAGCACCAGTTCTGGCACTGCCACAATTTGATAAGCCTTTTGTGATTGAGACAGATGCTTGTGACACTGGAATATGAGTTGTTTTAATGCAAGAAGGACATCCTCTAGCCTATGTAAGCAAGGCTGTTGGCCCTAAAAATGTAGCACTATCAGTATATGAGAAAGAATATATGGCTATTTTGTTGGCTGTGGAAAAATGGAGGTCTTATCTTCAAATGCAGCAGTTTACTATCAAAACTGACCAGATAAGTTTGACGCACTTGCAAAATCAGAAGTTACACACTATCTGGCAGCAGAAGGCCCTTACCAGACTAATGTGATTGAACTATCAGATTGTGTATAAAAAGGGGGTTGACAATTCTGCAGCTGATGCACTTTCTAGGAAGCCACATCCTCAAGTTTTCCACATATCCAGAGCCCAACCAGTGTGGCTGGAGGAAATTGTCAACAACTATGCCCATGATGATAAAATTACTGAAATATTGCAACAACTGTTTGTTGATCCATCTGCTAAACCCAATTACTAGCTCGTGCATGGTCTGTTAAGATATAAAGGTTGCATCTGGATTGGTAACAACATAGAGCTACAACATAAGATTTTTTCTGCATTCCATGACAGTCCTGTAGGGGGGCATTCAGGTTTCCCTGTGATTTATAAAATGATTCATTCATTGTTTCGTTGGGCTGGCATGAAAAGTTTTGTCAGGAACAGAGTGCAGTAATGTCTGGTTTGTCAACAAGCTAAAGTCGAACGAGTACACTATCCAGGGCTTCTTTCTCCATTGCCAGTTCCTAAAAGAGCATGGGAAAATGTCACTATGGATTTCATCATTGGGTTGCCAGTTTCGTGCAATTTTGATTGCATTCTATTGGTTATTGATAAATTTACCAAGTATGATCATTTCATGGCTCTGCGACGCCCGTTTACTGCTCAAAAAGTTACTGAGGTTTTCCTGGATAATGTTTACAAACTACATGGTATGCCTGAACTCATCGTGTCTGACAGAGATCCTGTCTTTACCAGCAATTTCTGGCAAACTCTTATCAATAGAACTGGCACTCACTTGAATATGAGCTCGGCTTATCATCCGGCTACAGATGGGCAGACTGGACAAGTCAACCAGCAGGTGGGATGCTACTTGAGGAGTTTCATCAGTTCTCACCCCACCAAATGGAGCAAGTGGCTGTCGCTTTGTGAGTTTTGGTACAACACAAATTGGCATTCTGTTGTGGGGAAATCACCGTTTGAAGTTTTGTATGGACAGCCTCCCAGATATTTTGGTATTTCCCCATCTGATACCATTCCTCCTTTGGACATCCAGCAGTGGCTGCAAGATCGACAGGTAGTAGCTGAGTCTGTCAGACAACACTTGCTCAGGGCGCAATAGAGGATGAAGCAGTTGGCAGACAAAAACAGGACTGAGAGGACTTTTGATGTGGGTGAGCAAGTTTTCCTTAAACTGCAGCGTTATGTGCAGTCTTCAGTGGTGCACCGTGCAAATCATAAGCTAGCTTTCAAGTACTATGGACCGTACAAGATATTGGGCATAATTGGAGAGGTGGCTTACAAATTGGAGCTTCCGGAGGGCAGCAAGATACATCCACTTTTCCATGTGTCGCAGCTGAAGAAAGTGGTTGCACCGACCTGTCCTATATCTAGCACATTACCCTCTTCTTATTCTCATATGCAGGTTCCTGTTAGTGTGCTGCAGAGGCGTGTTCGACAGAAGCGCAAGCGTACAGTTGCACAAGGGTTGATCCTGTGGAGTGATTCGACTCCTGAAGCTGCAACATGGGAAGACCGGGAGTCACTCAAGCATCAATTTCCCTGTGCTACGGCTTGGGTCAAGCCATTTCTCAACGGAGGGGGATGACAGCAACCCTGTGCTACCTCTTGAGCATTGCGTTGGATTTCCTTGAAGAGGAAAGGGTGATGCAACAAAGTAGCGTAAGTATTTCCCTCAGTTTTTGAGAACCAAGGTATCAATCCAGTAGGAGGCTACGCGCGAGTCCCTCGTACTTACACAAAACAAATAACTCCTCGCAACCAACGCGATGAGGGGTTGTCAATCCCTTCACGGTCACTTACAAGAGTGAGATCTCATAGATATGATAGGATAATATTTTTGGTATTTTTGTGATAAAGATGCAAAGTAAAACGAAAGCAAAGTAAAAAAGCAAAGGAAATAACTAAGTGTTGGAAGATTAATATGATGAAGATAGATCCGGGGGCCATAGGTTTCACTAGTGGCTTCTCTCAAGAGCGTAAGTATTTTACGGTGGGTGAACGAATTACTGTTGAGCAATTGACATAATTGAGCATAGTTATGAGAATATCTAGGTATGATCATGTATACAGGCATCAAGTCCGAGACAAGTAGACCAACTCCTGCCTGCATCTACTACTACTATTACTCCACTCATCGACCGCTATCCAGCATGCATCTAGAGTGTTAAGTTCATGAAAACAGAGTAATGCCTTAAGCAAGATGACATGATGTAGAGGGATAAATTCATGCAATATGATAAAAAAAACCATCTTGTTATCCTCAATGGCAACAATACAATACGTGCCTTGCTACCCCTCTCATCCTTTGGGAAAGGACACCGCAGGATTGAACCCAAAGCTAAGCACTTCTCCCATTGCAAGAAAGATCAATCTAGTAGGCCAAACCAAACAGATAATTCGAAGAGACTTGCAAAGATAACCAATCATACATAAAAGAATTCAAAGAAGATTCAAATATTGTTCATAGATAATCTTGATCATAAACCCACAATTCATCGGTCTCAACAAACACACCGCAAAAAGAAGATTGCATCGAATAGATCTCCACGAGAGAGGGGGAGCACATTGTATTGAGATCCAAAAGGAGAGAAGAAGCCATCTAGCTACTAACTATGGACCCGAAGGTCTGAGGTAAACTAATCACACTTCATCAGAGAGGCTATGGTGTTGATGTAGAAGCCCTCCGTGATGGTTGCCCCCTCCGTGAACTCAAGACAGGCCCCAAGATGGGATCTCGTGGGTACGAAGGTTGCGGCGGTGGAATTAGGTTTTTGGCTCCGTGTCGATCGTTTGAAGTGCGTGAGGTATATATAGGAGGAAGGAATGCGTCGGTGGAGCAGGGGGCCCACGAGGGTGGAGGCATACAGGGTTGGGGCGCGCCCCTACCTCGTGGCTTCCTCTTTGTTTCTTGACGTAGGGTCCAAGTCTCCCGGAACATAATCTTCCTAAAAAAAACGTCCCGAAGGTTTCATTCCGTTTGGACTCGTTTGATATTCCTTTTCAAGTGAAACTCAAATAGGCAAAAACAAAGAATTCAGGCTGGGCCTCTGGTTAATAGGTTAGTCCCAAAAATAATATAAAAGTGGATGATAAAGCCCAATAATGTCCAAAACAGTAGATAATATAGCATGGAGCAATCAAAAATTATAGATACGTTGGAGACGTATCAAGCATCCCCAAGCTTAATTCCTGCTCGTCCTCGAGTAGGTAAATGATAAAAAAGATAATTTTTGATGTGGAGTGCTACTTGGCATAATTTTAATGTAATTATTATTAATTGTGGTATGAATATTCAGATTCGAAAGATTCAAGACAAAAGTTTAATATTGACATAAAAATAATAATACTTCGAGCATACTAACAAAGTAATCATGTCTTCTCAAAATAACACGGCCAGAGAAAGTTATCCCTACAAAGTCATATAGTCTGGGTATGCTCTATCTTCACCACACAAAGTATTTAAATCATGCACAACCCCGATGACAAGCCAAGCAATTGTTTCATACTTTTGACATTCTCAAACTTTTTCAATCTTCACGCAATAGATGAGCGTGAGCCATGGATATAGCACTATATGTGGAATAGAATGGTGGTTGTGGAGAAGACAAAAACGGAGAAGATAGTCTCACATCAACTAGGCGTATCAACGGGCTATGGAGATGCCCATCAATAGATATCAATGTGAGTGAGTAGGGATTTCCATGCAACGGATGCACTAGAGCTATAAGCATATGAAAGCTCAACAAAAGAAACTAAGCGGGTGTGCATCCAACTCGCTTGCTCACGAAGACCGAGGGAATTTTGAGGAAGCCCATCATTGGAATATACAAGCCAAGTTCTATAATGAAAAATTCCCACTAGTATATGAAAGTGACAAAATGAGAGACTCTCTATCATGAAGATCATGGTGCTACTTTGAAGCACAAGTGTGGTAAAAGTATAGTAACATTGTCCCTTCTCTCTTTTTCTCTCATTTTTTTATTTTTTTTATTTAGGCCTTTTCTCTTTTTTATGGTCTCTTTTCTCTCTCTTTTTTACTTTTTGTCCGGAGTCTCATCCCGACTTGTGGGGGAATCATAGTCTCCATCATCCTTTCCTCACTTGGGACAATGCTCTAAAAATGAAGATCATCACACTTCTATTTTCTTACAACTCAACAATTACAACTCAATACTTAGAACAAAATATGATTCTATATGAATGCCTCCGGCGGTGTCCCGGGATATGCAATGAATCAAGAGTGACATGTATGAAAGAATTATGAATAGTGGCTTTGACACAAATACGATGTCAACTACATGATCATGCTAAGCAATATGACAATGATGGAGCGTGTCATAATAAACGGAACGGTGCAAAGTTGCATGGCAATATATCTCGGAATGGCTATGGAAATGCCATGATAGGTAGGTATGGTGGCTGTTTTGAGGAAGGTATATGGTGGGTGTATGATACCGTGAAAGGTCTTGCGGTATTAGAGAGGCTAGCAATGGTGGAAGGAAGAAAATGTGTATAATCCGTGGACTCAACATTAGTCATAAAGAACTCATATACTTATTGCGAAAATCTACAAGTTATCAAAGCAAAGTATTACGCGCATGCTTCTAGGGGGATAGATTGGTAGGAAAAGACCATCGCTCGTCCCCGACCGCCACTCATAAGGAAGACAATAAATAAATAAATCATGCTCCGACTTCATCACATAACGGTTCACCATACGTGCATGCTACGGGAATCACAAACTTTAACACAAGTATTTCTCAAATTCACAACTACTCAACTAGCATGACTCCAATATCACCATCTTTATATCTCAAAACAATCATCAAGCATCAAACTTCTCATAGTATTCAACACACTCATAAGAAAGTTTTTACTATTCTTGAATACCAAGCATATTAAGATTATTTAAGAAAATTACCATGCTATTTAAGACTCTCAAAATAATCTAAGTGATGCATGAGAGATCAATAGTTTCTGTAAAACAAATCCACCACCGTGCTCTAAAAGATATAAGTGAAGCACTAGAGCAAAACTATATAACTCAAAAGATATAAGCGAAGCACATAGAGTATTCTAACAAATTCCAAATCATGTATGGCTCTCTAAAAAGGTGTATACAGCAAGGATGATTGTGGTAAACTAAAAAGCAAAGACTCAAATCATACAAGACGCTCCAAGCAAAACACATATCATGTGGTGAATAAAAATATAGTTCCAAGTAAAGTTACCGATGGAAGTAGACGAAAAAGGGGATGCCTTCCGGGGCATCCCCAAGCTTTGGCTTTATGGTTCCTTATATTATCTTGGGGGTGCCATGGGCATCCCCAAGCTTAGGCTCTTGCCACTCCTTGTTCCATAATCCATCAAAATCTTTCACCCAAAACTTGAAAACTTCACAACACAAAACTCAACAGAAATCTCGTGAGCTCCGTTAGCGAGAGAAAACAAAAGACCACTTCAAGGTAATGTAATGAACTCATTATTTATTTATATTGGTGTTAAACCTACTGTATTCCAACTTCTCTATGGTTTATAAACTATTTTACTAGCCATAGATTCATCAAAATAAGCAAACAACACACGAAAAACAGAATCTGTCAAAAACAGAACAGTCTGTAGTAATCTGTAACTAACGCAAACTTCTGGAACTCCAAACAATCAGCCAAAATAGGACTACCTAGGAAATTTTTTTATTGATCAGCAGCAATTGGAATCACTATTTTATCACGTTCTGGTGAGCTTTAACAATTGTTTTCGTGAACCGAAAGTTTCTGGAAATTACGGCGAGATCAAATAACTATCATCCAAGAAGATCATATAGGTTTAACTTGGCACAAACACTAATTAAAACATAAAAACACATCTAACCAGAGGCTAGATAAAATATTTATTCCTAAACAGAAGTAAAAGCAAAAAAAACCAAAAATAAAATTGGGTTGCCTCCCAACAAGCGTTATCATTTAACGCCCTTAGCTAGGCATAAAAGCAAGGATAGACCTAGGTATTGCCATCTTTGGTAGGCAATCCATAAGTGGCTCTCATGATAGATTCATATGGTAATTTTATTTTCTTCCTAGGGAAGTGTTCCATGCCTTTCTTTAATGGAAATTGGAATCTAATATTCCCTTCCTTCATATCAATAATTGCACCAATCGTTCTAAGGAAAGGTCTACCAAGAATAATAGGACATGAAGGATTGCAATCTATATCAAGAACAATAAAATCTACGGGCACATAGTTCCTATTTGCAACAATAAGAACATCATTAATTCTTCCCATAGGTTTCTTAATAGTGGAATTCGCAAGGTGCAAGTTTAGAGAGCAATCATCAAAATCGCGGAAATCTAGCAAATCGCACAAAGTTTTGGGAATAGTGAAAACACTAGCACCCAAATCACATAAAGCATGGAACTCATGATACTTAATCTTAATTTTAATAGTTGTTTCCCACTCATCATAAAGTTTTCTAGGGATAGAAACTTCCAACTCAAGCTTTTCTTCATAAGATTGCATCAAAGCATCAACGATATGTTTGGTAAAAGCTTTATTTTGACTATAAGCATGAGGAGAATTTAGCATGGATTGTAATAAGGAAATACAATCTATCAAAGAGCAATTTTCATAATTAAATTCCTTGAAATCCAAAATAGTGGGTTTAGCAACATCTAGGGTTTTGATTTCTTCAATCCCACTTTTAATAATTTTAGCATCAAGATCTAAAAACTCCAAATTTTTGGAACGCCTTCTAGGCAAAGGTGGATCATATTCAGTCCCATCGTTATCAAGATTCATATTGCAAAACAAAGATTTAATAGGGGACACATCAATAACTTTTAGATCTTCATCTTTATTTTCATAGAAATTGGAAGAACACGCTTTTATAAAGCAATCTTTCTTAGCACGCATCCTAGAGGTTCTTTATTTGCACTCATCAATGGAAATTCTCATGGCTTTGAGAGACTCATTGATATCATGCTTAGGAAGAATAGATCTAAGCTTTAAAGAATCAACATCAAGAGAAATTCTATCAACGTTCCTAGCCAATTCATCAACTTTAAGCAATTTCTCTTCAAGCAAAGCATTGAAATTCTTTTGCAAATTCATAAACTCTTTAACACTAGTCTCAAATTCAGAGGGCATCTTATTAAAATTTCCATAAGAGTTGTTGTAGGAATTTCCATAATTATTAGAGGAATTACTAGGATAAGGCCTAGGATTAGAGTTTCCTCTATAATGCCGTTGTTACCAAAATTATTCCTATCAACAAAATTCACATCCATAGATTCATTATTATTCTCAATCAAAGTAGACAAAGGCATATCATTAGGATTGGAAGAAACACTCTTAGTAGCAAATAATTTCATAAGTTCATCCATCTTTCCACTCAAAACATTAATTTCTTCTATCGCATGCACTTTTTTATTAGTAGATCTTTCAGTGTGCCATTGAGAATAATTAACCATAATATTATCTAGGAGCTTAGTAGCTTCTCCTAGAGTGATTTCCATAAAAGTGCCTCCCACGGCCGAATCTAAAAGATTTTTAGAAGCAAAATTCAATCCGGCATAATTTTTTTGTATAATCATCCACAAATTCAAACCATGAGTAGGGCAATTACGTATCATTAATTTCATCCCCTCGCAAGCTTGTGCAACATGTTCATGATCAAGTTGCTTAAAATTCATAATATCATTTCTAAGAGAGATGATCTTAGCGGGAGGAAAATACTTAGAGATAAAAGCATCTTTGCACTTGTTCCAAGAATCGATACTATTTTTAGGCAAAGACGAAAACCAAGCTTTAGCACGATCTCTAAGCGAAAAGGAAATAGCTTCAATTTATCAATATCATTATCAACATATTTATTCTTTTGCATATCACACAAATCAACGAAGCTATTTAGATGAGTAGCGGCATCTTCACTAGGAAGGCCGGCAAATTGATCTTTCATGACAAGATTCAACAAAGCAGCATTGATTTCACAAGATTCAGTATCGATAAGAGGAGCAATCGGTGTGCTAAGGAAACCATTATTGTTGGTATTGGTAAAGTCACACAATTTGGTATTATCTTGAGCCATCATGACAAACAAGCAATCCAACACACGAGCAAACAAAAAGTAAGCGAAAAAGAGGCGAACAAAAAAAAGAGGGCGAATAAAACGACAAGGGTGAAGTGGGGGAGAGGAAAACGAGAGGCAAATGGCAAATAATGTAATGCGGGAGATAAGGGATTTGTGATGGGTACTTGGTATGTTGACTTTTGCGTAGACTCCCTGGCAACGGCGCCAGAAATCTTCTTCACTACCTCTTGAGCACTGGGTTGGATTTCCTTGAAGAGGAAAGGGTGATCAGCAAATTAGCGTAAGTATTTCCCTCAGTTTTTGAGAACCAAGGTATCAATCCAGTAGGAGGCTACGCGCGAGTCCCTCGTACCTACACAAAACAAATAACTCCTCGCAACCAACGCGATAAGGGGTTGTCAATCCCTTCACGGTCACTTACGAGAGTGAGATCTAATAGATATGATAGGATAATATTTTTGGTATTTTTGTGATAAAGATGCAAAGGAAAATAAAAGCAAAGTAAAAAGCAAAGGAAATAACGAAGTGTTGGAAGATTAATATGATGAAGATAGACCCGGGGGCCATAGGTTTCACTAGTGGCTTCTCTCAAGAGCGTAAGTATTTTACGGTGGGTGAACGAATTACTATTGAGCAATTGACAGAATTGAGCATAGTTATGAGAATATCTAGGTATGATCATATATATAGGCATCACGTCCGAGACAAGTAGACCGACTCCTGCCTGCATCTACTACTATTACTCCACTCATCGACCGCTATCCAAAGCATGCATCTAGAGTATTAAGTTCATGAAAGCAGAGTAACGCCTTAAGCAAGATGACATGATGTAGAGGGATAAATTCATGCAATATGATAAAAACCCCATCTTGTTATCCTCGATGGCAACAATACAATACGTGCCTTGCTGCCCCTCATCCTTTGGGAAAGGACACCGCAAGATTGAGCCCAAAGCTAAGCACTTCTCCCATTGTAAGAAAGATCAATCTAGTAGGCCAAACCAAACAAATAATTCGAAGAGACTTGCAAAGATAACCAATCATACATAGAAGAATTCAGAGAAGATTCAAATACTGTTCATAGATAATCTTGATCATACACAATTCATCGGTCTCAACAAACACACCACAAAAAGAAGATTACATCGAATAGATCTCCACGAGAGAGGGGGAGAACATTGTATTGAGATCCAAAAAGAGAAGAAGCCATCTAGCTACTAACTATGGACCAAGGTCCGAGGTAAACTACTCACACTTCATTGGAGATGCTACGGTGTTGATGTAGAAGCCCTCCGTGATGGGTGCCCCCTCCGGCGGAGCTTCGAAACAGGCCCCAAGATGGGATCTCGTGGGTACAGAAGGTTGCGGCGGTGGAATTAGGTTTTTGGCTCCGTATCTGATCGTTTGAAGTGCGTAGGTATATATAGGAGGAAGGAGTACGTCGGTGGAGCAACAGGGGCCCACGAGGGTGGAGGGCGGCATACAGGGGGTGGGCGTGCCCCTACCTCGTGGCTTCCTCTTTGTTTCTTGACGTGAGGTCCAAATCTCCGGATCATAATCTTCCTAAAAATCACGTTCCGAAGGTTTCATTCCGTTTGGACTCCGTTTGATATTCCTTTTCTGCGATACTCTGAAATAGGCAAAAACAACAATTACGAAATTTGGGCCTTCGGTTAATAGGTTAGTCCCAAAAATAATATAAAAGTGGATAATAAAGCCCAATAATGTTCAAAACAGTAGATAATATAGCATGAAGCAATCAAAAATTATAGATACGTTGGAGACGTATCACCCTGCAAGTGACGGCACTGAAGATACTCGTGAAGGCGTTGTAGCTGATCAGGTGGTTGTCGACAAGACGGAGCCAGGGGCGGAACCTGAGCTTCGGCCCAAGTCTTCCCGGCCCAAGAACCTTCCCAAGTGGCTTGCAGGCTGGCTGGGCCGTTGATCTGGTGTAACGATAAATAGACATCTCCTCCCTCTCGCTGTCTTTCGGCTAGGATTTGGACGGCTGAGGTAGGGATGGCAATGGGGACAATCCCCTATGGGGATACCTACAACATCCCCATCCCCATCTATTCCCTATCGTTCCATCTCCATCCCTGTTTATATGACTGGGGATGAAATTTCCCCATACCCATGCCCCACTGGGGAACGGGGCCTCATTAGGGTCCCATCCCCATAAACAAATACTCATATACATAATATGACACCCTATAATCAACATACATAAATGGTGTTGTCCTTGTCCTGCTAATGCCTATCTAGGTCGTATTTACTTTTTGGTCATAGTGGCAGCTGAGGTGAGGACGTGAGATAGGTTTAAGGTTTTTTTCAAAGCTTTTTTTGGTTTGCGCAAGTTTGTTTGTGAATATTTTAAGGTTGACCGTGTCACACGATTACTAGCAAGGGTCCCGATGTGTATTGGTTCTTGTGAATAGGATATCGTCCCCATCCCCGTTGTACCCTATGGGGAATAAATTAGTTTTGTAAATATCCTCATGGGAATGTTTTTCGCCCATCTCCACCCCCTAATAGATGAAATCTCCATGAGTTTGGCGGGTATGGGCCCCATTGCCATCGCTAGGCTGAGGCCGGTTGGCTTGTAAAGATAGAGGTGCGGGTGGCTGGGTGGTAATCCTCTACCGAATTCAAATTCATAGCTCGATCTACCTCAATTCATGGCGTGAGCGAGTGGAATCCAGCGAGTAGCTCAGAAAAGGGGTCATCGAGGAAAGAAGCGAAGCCTGATCTGACGACTAGGACGTCACGCATCTGCCGCCAGCGCCTATCATCCTCCTTTTCCCGAAAGTCTCAATTTGTTTTTGTATTGTTTGTTCATAAATATTTTGTATTGTTGATTTGTACTCGCTCCGTGGCAACTGATCCAACGAAATACGGCGCTTCCTCCGTCAAAGGAAAAAAAGGAGAAGAAAGAAATACGGCGCTTCCAATCACACGGTCAGAATGACTCTCCAACCACTCGGTGGAAACCTTTCGGCGGCAGGTAGGAGTATCTTTGTTTAACCGTCAGCGGCAGCGCAAACCATGGCGGACACACGGACGTGCACTCCGTGTTCGCTGCAGGGACGATCAGGTGACCCCTTACTTGGTCCCTTTTAGGTCGATTCGTCTTCGTGGGAAGCAACCCCTCTCACCTTTCTGCTCTCCTCTCTCTCCCTACCTTCCCGAGGCCGCCGTTCCCAAGATTAGTTCACGCCATAGCTCGCTTCCCTGGAGCCCGCCGATCGCCAGCTGGCGGGACACTCCACTCCGCTCGGATCCTGGTCGCAGCTTGGAGATCCGGACTGGCATTTTTCCTGGTAGGTAAGCGTCGTCGTCTCTGCTCTGGAGCTACTTCTCTGATCCCAAATCCGGCTCCTCTCGAGCTATCCGCGGCTGCGGACGAATTAACCGCAAAATTTGCTGTTGCTGTCGAGCTCGTGGAGGCTCCTGCGGAATGTAGCCTCGCAGGAGTTCCACCAGCGCTGGATCTGGAAGCCAGCTTCGTGTGCTCCTGCCTGGAACGCAAAAAGTTGTTATTTTTCCCCTCCCTCCCGAAATTTCGCTGGTTTAGGTGCCCCCGTTCTCGCAAATTTTTATTCCCGGTTGTCGCTTGCGTTGCATCTGCTGGGAGAATTGAGCTGAAATGTGTGAGAGATAGTAAAATAGCCTCTTGTTGGGATGGGAATCTTGCCCTCTTCTCCCAAGATTTTAGCGAAGAGCTCTTGATTTGAGCTACCTAAGCTTCCCAGTTGTGACAGGAACACTTCTGATTGCATTTGGTGTACTTCGTGGACTCTTGCTTATCAGTTACCTTTAGATTTCTCCTTTTCTTTAATAATTTATTAGTAGTTTCGAGAAATGTTGCTATTGCCATGTCTCGATCACTAACCCTGGATCTTTGCAGGGTGGTCAGTGGCGAGAAAAAAGGTTGTTTTTTGGCTGAGTCTCTGAGCTCCGGAGGCTTCCATCTTGGATGACGTCTCCCTAAAAGGCACAATTGCAATAGTTTGACCTGCCTGACTTCGATGCCTTTGCCGGCGGTGGGCTAAGATAAGCTGGCATACTGTCTCTGTCTGTTGAAATTTCTCAACTAGGAGGGTGATGGGGTCGTCCGGTTGCAGCTCTGAGATAGTTGAGTCCAACGAAGACTTGGGTAATGCGCCCGTTAGTGGCTCCAGCGTGCTGCATATCAATGTGAAAACTGAGGAGAAAGATGGAAGACGTCATGGTCATCCTGTGGAAGATGAGCTCGACCAGCTTCTTAAGGCGATTGATAGCAGGACTTACCATCGAGCACTTAGCCCCGGCCAGGCCGGGGCAGATTCTTTGTTGAAGCATGCTCAAAAGACACCTAGGTCAGGGTCATCTCAAATTGCAGTCCCTGGGATATGCTCCAAACCTGTCAATATGAAGCAGGCACTGAGAAGGCATTGCATTTCCCAGGCGTCAGAAATGGCTGCAATGAAGAGGTTGTCGATGTCGCCTGGGTCATCGAGTTCATCTGAAGCAGGGACTATCCACAGGCTTTATGCCTCCTTGATGGTTCAGAGCAGTGATGGAAGCCTTGTGCATGATGATAAAAAGAACTTGATTGAGATATCAATCACTCCAGAAAAGATTAGTAAGAATCTATCTAGAGGAACAAGTGGCTTTAGTGAAGACTGTGATTTTGAGACAGCTGATGGAAGTGCAGTCACCTCCATCCATTCTGCATCTTCTACCTCAACTGATATACAAAAGGTCAGGATCCAAGATGTCATCAGTGGTGACCCTGTAGAAAGTGAGAGCTCCATTGTGCAAAATGGAAAAACGCATAAACAAGTTTCTGCGGCTACTGATGATAGTCCATCCAGAATCCCCATATTGATCAAACCCATCACAACATCCCGGCTCGTGAAGCCAGTTTTTCGATGCAAAACCAGCAGTAAGAGTAAAATGAAAGAAGAACAACCTTCACTTGGTAATTCTTCCAATAGTACTAAATTCTGCTCTTCAAAGGAATCCATTTCCCATGTATCAACCAGCTCCTCTTCGGCGTCCAGCATTAGTAATCCCACCAGCTGTGCAGAAGGGGAGATAAATCCAGGACCAGAAAAATCTGATGAGAGGTCGTCTGAATGGCTAACATTGGAAAAAGGTGAGTGCTCCCAGAATTCGAAGAGCAGCATTAGTGAGTATGGATGTAGCACTAGTATCAGCGATGAGAGCCAATTTGGCTTATGTGGCTATAACAACAGGCCCCATATGGTGAAGGATCTCTGCTGGATAACCATTCGCCAGTTAGGCGTTGCAACAGGGACCCTTAGGACTCGACAACTTTAGGCTTCTGAAGAGGCTTGGATGTGGGGATATCGGGACTGTGTATCTTGCAGAATTGGTTCATTCAGATTGCTTGTTTGCTTTGAAGGTTATGGATATTGAGTACCTGATTAGTAGGAAAAAGATGCTACGAGCACAGGCTGAGAGAGAGATACTAGAAATGCTGGATCATCCTTTTCTTCCTACTCTTTATGCCCATTTTACGACAGACAATCTCTCATGCTTAGTCATGGAGTACTGTCCGGTGGTGATTTGCACGTTCTTCGTCAAAGACAACCCGGTAGAAGCTTCCCAGAGCCATCTGCGAGGTACATTTCATTGAGTACTTAGAACTTCACACATGAACATTCAGTATTACAGACGCCTGCATGATTGTGCATTTATTTTCTTTACTCGAAGTAATCAGTTTGCTAATCTAAACTCACCTGGTGATTACAATCTCTGACCGAGCTACCATTGCACTACTGCATGTTGGCTCGGTTTATGACAGTAGTTTTTGACGTTCCAAATTTCCTGCTTATTATGCATTATAAAATCTGCAAACATAATCATTTAGCTCTCTTCAGAGTTACAGCCTAAACACATCATGCCATTCTAACAAGACTGATCTATTATCATTTCATCTATGAGTGTGCTTTTCAACTTTAAGGGTGCCACTTTGGAGAGGCGTATTTAGTAACATCATCGTACGGTTTTTCTATGTTCTAATAACTCTGTTTTGCACTTGTGTAGTCGCCATCTGTTTGTACTAATAAAATCATTGATTTGCAGGTTTTATGTTGCAGAAGTTCTCCTTGCGCTGGAATATCTTCACATGCTGGGAGTCATATACCGTGATCTTAAGCCAGAGAATATCCAAATCGCGATGATGGTCACATCATGCTATCAGATTTTGATCTCTCGCTAAGGTGCTCTGTTAGCGCCGTGCTCCTCCGGTCATCCTCGGTAGCAGCGAATCACCAACCAAAGAAGCTTACAAGCCCTTGTGCAGAGAGCTACTGCATCAACTCGTCGTGCCTCCAGCCCTCTTGTGCCCAAACGTCTTGTTTCAGGCCACGCCCCTGGGTACCGAAGCCTAGGAAGCCTAAATCTTCCCTGAAGAGGCTGCCTCAACTTGTTGTAGAGCCTACAGAAGCACGCTCCAATTCCTTTGTTGGCACACATGAGTATCTTGCACCAGAAATCATCAAAGGAGATGGTCACGGGAGTGCTGTTGACTGGTGGACGTTTGGTGTGTTTCTTTATGAACTTTTGTATGGTAGGACACCCTTCAGAGGTCCTGGGAATGATGAAACATTGGCAAATGTTGTTTCCCAGAATCTCCGGTTCCCGGATAACCCGGTTGTCAGCAGCAATGCAAAGGATCTCATCAGAGGATTGCTCGTCAAGGAGCCGGAGAACAGGCTGGGAACGTTGAGAGGAGCAGCTGAAATCAAGCAGCACCCTTTCTTTGAAGGGTTGAACTGGGCCTTGATACGATCTGCTGCCCCACCAGAGACACGGCCTTGCGATGTCGTGTCTCTTGCGACGGTGCGGAAGAAGAAAGAAGGCAAATGTCTGGACTTCAGGAGCGCCGAGGAGCTGGAGTTTGAAGTTTTCTAGTGAGGTCTTGGTACAGTTTAGCACAATTTCTGCCGATAGTCTACAATTTTTCTGTTGAGTAGGTAAATGTTGGGGCTGTCTGTACATGGTAGATTCTTGTATGCTCAGTTGCTGCTATATTCTGTGAATAGATCACTTTTCTTAATTGAAAGGAAAAATCAGAGCCCATGGCATCATTGCCGTTGCGTCTATTGGAGGCTCCAGTTGATCTAGTGATCTCTTCCTATTGTGCAGCCGAATACTTGGAGGAGCATGCAGATCCACTGTTTCTGCTAAGGGCAAGAGGGTGATTACCTTTCCTCTCAAATGGGCGCAATAATGCATGCAAGCACTGATGTTTCACCTACAAGACTTGGACTTCTGTGAAAGGAACTCTTACAAAGACATCATTTTTCTTACTCCATATACTCCCTCTGTTAAATGTCTAACACGCCTTACAAAAGTGAACAGAGGGAGTAGGTTTTTTCTAAGAATGAAGTAGGGTTTCTTGGTGCAGTAAACTGATTTTCCAATGAAGAAGAAGCCACGAGAATGATCACAAAACAATCAAATTATCTGTACTCCCTGCAATGTGTATCTTTGTCTTGTTCCTCCCTAGGATCCTATTGTCCAAGGCATCGCCCTCCATGGGGCCCTATGATCAAATCATTCATATGCTTGTGCGCCAACCACATGTGGTGTTGGATCCAGAAACATGGAGATGTAACAACTGGGGTTGGACAACTGAAATCTTAAATCAGTTCTGGAGTTTGCACGATTTATGATGCGTCACATTTCGAGAAGATGCGGGAACATGTGATTTTGAACTCAAAACTCATTCCTAATGCTCGGTGAGGGTTATGCCTTGTACTCCATCCGTAAATTAATATAAGAGCGTTTAGACCACTAATGAGTTTAGACCACTACATTAGTGATCTAAACGCTCTTATATTAGTTTACAGAGGGAGTACAATGTAAGGTGTTCATAAAAGTAAACCAGTATTTATAAGCACTGGGTATTTATTTGTAGAGGGTAGATGTTTAATTAGGCATCCTTTCTATAGAGATAGATAAACACATATGTTAAAAAAATGATTTATTTTACAAAACATCTCCTTACACACCTAGCATTGTACCTTATGTTGCTACTAATCGCCATGTCAAAGGAGCCTCAACGCCATGGCAATGACGATTGCTTGTGGATTTGGTCATTTGGAAGCAATGCCATGATTAGGGTTAACACCTTTGTTTCAGAGGTGATGATTAGGGTCCACACCTAACCACAAAGTAACCGAAACGGCAACGGCATTCCCTAAAAGAAAAGAGTAGGTTTTTC
Source organism: Aegilops bicornis (assembly GCA_021605145.1). NCBI lineage: Eukaryota > Viridiplantae > Streptophyta > Magnoliopsida > Poales > Poaceae > Aegilops > Aegilops bicornis. The sequence continues at coordinate 239,230,031 of CM038673.1, read as the reverse complement.
GAGACATGTCAGGCACAAAGGTATCATTCACGCGAATAATACAGGAAGGTTTACTTTTTATTTTATTTTGAGGGAATATAAGAAATGTTTACTTAGTTAAACACAATCATATCGATCGAGACGAGACACCTAATCGGAAACTATGATGTAGCGTCTCCTAATCATGGCATTCTGGTCTATGTACGACCCTTTAATTATGTCCATAACTGAACAACTCAACTTCAGCGCAGATCTGAAAGTTGAAAAACTTAACGCACTTACCTTTTTTTGCTTTATTCATGGAAATCTATACAAAGAAAATTTCTTTTTTTAGGGTAATCTGTACAAAGAAAATGATGGCCATGAAAGCCTTGAGAAGGTATTATCCTATAACACTGTTGATGCAGCTCACTTTATAGCATCCAGTTGAATAGGGAAACATTGCCGGCTGGTCGTCAGACCAAGCAATTACACCGACCGCACGCCATGTGTTGGATTAACGTTGATCCAACTTACCATGCAAAGCTTCCTATGGGGACGCATGTCCTTGTCTGAGAGGCCACACACCGCCCGTCCCCTATCTTAACCTTATCTCATCACACATATCCTATTAGTCCTCTTTTCTTCCATGAGCAAACCACTCCTTCCGGACTTCCAAGCAGCGCTCTGCCCCATCTCCCTTGCAATGTCTCCAACAGCTCCATGCGCTTCACCCTCTCTGTAGAGAATGATTTGGTGCATCGATAATTGATTGATCATGCACTAGGCACATATATATAGGTACAAGGGGTGCGACCGGTATCTTGTCTCCTAAGATACTGGCGTATACTGAGAGGAGATGAATCTACGAATCTGCATCTGGGGCTAGACCCACGTACATGTACACATGTTCAACACCCATGATCGAGCGTCAGGAGACGCAAAGACTGGACCGAAAGCCCTCGAAAGTCGAGGTAGGTAGTCCTTCGTCATCACATCGGCGAATGACGACCGGTGGGTACATGTAGAACACGAACACGACCAAGTGCGACCTGCTCCGGACGAAGTGTATGTCGAGCTCGATGTGCTTCGTCCGTCGGTGATGGACGGAGGATGGCGACAAGGTACACCGTGGAGACGTTGTCCGCGAGAAGAAGCGTCGCCTTGGTGATCTCACAGAGCAACTCCTGAAGTAGCTGTCGTAGCCATGAACACTCCGTGACGGCGTTGGCCACAGCCCGGTACTCGGCCTCGGCGCTCGATCGTGATACCGTGGGTTGTCGTTTAGACGACCACGAGATCAGAGAGGGCCCGAGGTAGACACAGTAGCCGGAAGTGGAGCGTCGAGTGTCGGGACACCCAGCCCAGTCGGCGTCGGAGTAGGCGACAAGGCTGGTGTCCGGCGAGGCCGTCAGGGTGAGACCCATGGCTGTGGTGCCACGTATGTACCGAAGTATACGTTTCACGAGAGTCCAATGAGTGTCACGCGGAGCGTACATGTGAAGGCACACCGCCGACATCTTGAATGTCCGGACGCGTCGGTGTGAGATCTTGAAGTGCACCAACGATGGAAGCGGTAGAAGGGGCGTCGGACGCGGAGAGCCCTCGACGGCAGCATAACCTTAGCCTTCGTGACGACAAAGCGAGAAGCTGCGATTAAGCATGCCCACTCGCTCGAAGCTCATAGGCGTGCATTTCGCTGGTGCGAGAAAAAAGCCCGAGTCTGACGCACGCGACCTCGATGCCGAGGAAGTAGTGGAGAGCCCCAAGTCCTTGAGGGCGAACTCAATGCCGAAAGGCGAGCCGTGATCTCTTGAAGAAGCGCCGCGAGGACGCAGCCAGATGATGTCGCCGACGTCTGATGGGAGAGGTACGCGGTGGCGGGGCCTGGTGATAGACAAACAGGGAGGCATCGGACCGTGTGGACCGGAACCCCCGCCGCTGGAGGAAGGCCGCGATCCGGCCGGTACCAGTTCCGAGGTGCTCGCTTCAACCCGTATAGGGAACGGAGAGCAAGCACACGTGGTCCGGATAAGCGGCGTCGACGAAACCGGTCATTGACAGAACACACCTTTCGTCGAGATGGCCATGCAAGAAAGCATTAGACACATCGAGCTGGTGGACAAAGCCAAGCGAGAAACAACAAGCCGGAGAACAGCGCGAATCATGCCCGGTTTGACAACCGGGCGAAGGTGTCGGTGAAGTCCACGCCGGGCCTGGCTGGCGAAAAGCCGCACCCAACGCGCTTTATGGCGCTCGAGAGAACCATCGGGGCGAGTCTTGTGGCGGAAAACCCACTTGCTAGTGATGACATTGGCACGTGGTGGCCGCGGGACAAGCTGCCACGTACGGTTGCGCTGCAGGGCGTCAAACTCCTCACGCATCGCAGCTAGCCAGTTCGGATCCCGAAGGGCTGCGCGAGCGGAGGCGGGGAGCGGGGATGGTGTCGAGGTAGAAGTCGCGCACGCATACTCGTCCGACGGGTAGCGCGTGCTGGGACACAGCGTCCCAGTCCGAGCCCGAGTGACCACACCTGTGAGGGGTGCAGCATGGTATGGGGCAGCATGGCGACGGGGCCACGGCGGGGACGCGTCGAGCTGCTGTGGGCCGCGCGAGAAACACGACGACAGGGGCCGCGACGGGGGTCAAAGGGCGACAGGGGCCGCGCGCGGGTCAAGGGGCGGGCCGAGGAGGTTGCCGCGGCCGGGGTCAAGGCTGTAGCCGCAGGCCTTGTGGCAGGCCGCGCTGGGAGCGCAGTAGGCCGGACCGGCGCTGGGCGGTCCGCGAGAGGTGGTGGTGGACGAACAGCCGCAGAGACTCCGAAGGTGACGGTACCTGAAAACGAGAACACGAGCTCATCAAAGTACACATGCCGCGAAGTGAAAACGCGGTGGGAGACTGGATCATAGCACCGGTAACCTTTGGTGTTGGGAGGATAGCCAAGAAAGATGCAAGGGAGGGACCGGGGCGCGAGTTTATGAGGAGCAGTGGACGCGGTGCTAGGGTAACAGAGACACCCGAAAATGCGAAGACCATCATAAGATGGAACCGCACCGAAGAGGAGCTGGTGAGGGGTGTAGTTCAGTGGAGCAGCGAGGGTGAATGTTAATGAGTAGGCTACGGTCGCGAAAAGGCCCGCCGTAACCGAGGAGGCACGTAGGAGTGGAAGAGCAACGTCACGGACACAATCATTCAGCGTCACGAAGGGCGCGCTTCAGCCGATTCTGCCGAGGCGATGTAGAAGGGCAGGTGAGGCGAAAAGATGGTGCCGTGGGACGCAAGTAAATTATGACGGCGACGTTGTCAAACTCCTTGCCATTGTTATTTTGCAAGGCGAGAATAGGGACGAATCAGCGTGTGGTGACATATGAATAAAAGGCGGTGAGTGTGGCAAGAGCGTCGGACTTGCGACGGAGAGGGAAGGTCCACACATAATGAGTAAAGTCATCCAATATCACCAGATAGTATAAATAGCCCGTGTTGTCGGCAACCGGGGCGCCCAAACATCACTATGCAATAACTGAAGCGGAAAGGTGGAAATGTTTGTAGACTCGCTAAAGGGAAGATTTAACGTGCTTGCCAAGACGGCAAGCCTCACAAGTGTGGTCGTCGACCTTATTACATGAGAAGGAAAAACTACGAAGAATCGGCGATAACGGTGGAGTTGGGATGACCAAGACGGGCATGCTAAAGATCGATGGCCCGGCCCGAAAAGCTGAGGCGACGGGTGGTGGTGGCACCGGAGGGATGCACTGGATAAAGCTCGTCCGGGCTATCACATCGGTGGAGCTCCATCCGTGTACGAGCGTCCTTCACAGAAAAACCAATATCGTCAAATTCAACAGTTATAGGATTCTTACGAGCAAGGCGACGAACGGAAACGAGATTAGTGACTAAGTTAGGAGACACGAGAACATTAGACATATGCACTGGAGTGGAAGTAGAAGTAAAAGACATATGACCAACGTGAGTAATGGGTAGAGAGGAACCGTTACCAACGGTGATACGGGTGGGAGTATGAACGGGAGTGGCAGACGTGAGGTTACCGGGATGAGCAGTCATGTGAGCAGTGGCGCCCGAGTCCATGTACCAGTCACCACCACCACCATAGGAGCTTGGTGACGGGGCAGAGTGCAGTGCGGCGAGCAAGGCCGGGTCCCACGGCGGTGGCACCTGAGGCGAGTAGGACCCTCCGTAGGCCGGCGCAGGAGCAGCCCCGAAGGCCGGAGTGGCGGCGGCGCCGTAGGTGGGCGCGGCCCCATAAGCCGGCGCGGCGGCGACGCCATAGGCCGGGCGCTGACCCGTGGCGGCGCCGGCGGAGGGCGGCACCATAGCCATTGTAAGGAGCGGCGTTCTGGCGAAGAGGGCCTGGTGACCCGCCGGTCGGGGCCCAAGGATGCCCGGAGCCGGAGCCCGAGGGACCGGCATGGAGTACGTGTGGACGACGCCTGTCCACAGGTTGGTGCCGTACGCCCATGGAGGAGTCACCTGCTGCTGTTGCTGACGAGGCCCCCCCCCCCCGGCGCCTGTTGCTGCTTGCGGTTGCCGCGGCGCCCGCCACCCTGCTGCTGGGGGGGGGGAGCGGGAGGGGCAGGAGGCGCAGGCGGGAGGGGGAAGTACCCCGGAGGCGCGGGGGGTGGCGGCTGCTGACGCGACACGGGTGGGGCGGCCGATGGAGGGGCGCCGCTGAGGTGCCGGCGGCGAGGGCGTGGTGCTGCACGCGCTTCTTGACTCCCTTCATCCGGCGCTCCTCCAACCTCAAGTACGCCACAAACTTGGGGAATGAGGGCTCCGGCATCAAGGTGAGGTTGGAGGCGGCGTTGCCGAAGTCCTCGTTGAGGCCGGCAGTGAGCGTGCTGAGGAGGAGGTCGTCATCCACCTTGGCTCCAATGTCGTGGAGCTCGTCCGCCAACGTCTTTCAGCGGCGGTAGTCATCAATGGACTGTTCATCCTGGTGACAGTCAAAAAATTCCTGCTGCAAAAAAACGCGGCGCTGAAGCTTGTTGTCGGTGAAGAGGCCGTTCAGCTTGACCCACAGGGCGCGAGCGTCGTCGCCAACGCTCACGACCGTGTGGAACAAGTCCTTGGAGATGTTGGTGAAGAATCACCGGATGATCGTGGCGTCGATCGCGGTCCACTCGGCGTCATCCACCATGGCGCGGGAGTCCACGGTGCCATCCACGTGGTCCACGAGATTGTTCTCGCGGAAGAGCAGCGTAATCGTCTTCCACGCCGGAAATGCGTGGAGTTGGAGGCGTCGAGGATAGCGGGGGACGCGTCGTGGGCGTTGATGTCGCGGATTTCGCGGGTCGACGACGAAGGGTTGGAGTAGGTGGAGGCGTTGACGACATGGCGGCGGCGGCGGCGAGGAAAGCGCGGCCCGGTGAGGAGGCGCGCGGGAGGAGAGGCGGAGACGGCGGCTTGGGGCGGCGGTGGCGGGAGATCACGGCGGCGGCGGCGGCCCGAGGCGGCGGCTAGGGTTAGCGGAAGCGGGGAGATCGACTTGCGATAGATACCATGTAGAGAATGATTTGGTGCATCGATAATTGATTGATCGTGCACTAGGCACATATATATAGGTACAAGGGGTGCGACCGGTATCTTGTCTCCTAAGATACACGCATATACGAGAGGGAGACAGATACTACAGTGCATCTGACACAGACCTGCACCTACGTACATGTACACATGTTCAACACTCTCATCACGCGAGACTAACTTCTCCATGGCGTGTTGCTCCTGTGCAACCTCTCCCGATCTCCTCATGGGTTCTTTGAAGCTGCTGTGACATGGGTCCATGGCACGCGAGCTCCGACCAGGCAGCGACAAGGGGTGCTACGAACCTCACAGGGTGGGCGACGCAAGCACGGTGACAAGGTGCTACAAGCGACGAGGGGTGCTACAATGCGATGACTGGGATGCTATGAACGTGCGCTTGGTTGCTCCAAATGCGGTTACCACGTGCTACAATGGTGGTGGTCGCAAGCTGCAACCGCGTGGCCGCAAGATGCGGCGACACCAGGGGAGATGGGGATGTAGTGGCAGCGCATGGCGATGCTGCGACCGTGCTCCAGCAAAGCTGCGACCGGCAGCCAGGATGCTGGGATGGGTTATGGCGTCGGCCATAGCGGGACCTGCACCCGGCTACCCCTGCGATACCATCATCTGGTGAGTGGAGAAGCTACAACCACCCAAACCGGGATCTATGAGCGCTGGCGTGTGATGTTGATCCCGCCCACACCAGGAGCTGCGATCGCCTGCGAAAGAACCTACAACCCGGCGCTCGGAGTGCTGGAAACGTTGGTGCGCAGAGTTGCAATTGCCCGCACCAGAAGCTATGATTTCATGTTTGATTTGTCAGAACCGATGTCCGACATGCTGGAACTCGCGCCCGACGAAATGCTAGAAACAGTGCCCGATGTAGAAGACTAGGTCTAGGCCGTACAACACACAATGCATTGATCGGGTGCGCTAGGCACATATATAAGATGTACAAGATGGGGCCACAACCTCAACTATACATGAAAACTAGGAGGTGGGCCTACGACACAATATACATGCACAAATATATTCAACACCCCCCCACCCCGCAGTCGAAGCGTCGCTAGAGACACAGAGACTGGAACGAAACTCCTCGAAGGTGGAAGTAGGCAGTCCCTTAGTCATCACATCGACGAACTGTTGTGCGGTCGAAACATAAAGAACCCGAATGTGTCCAAGGGCTACCTGTTCACGCACAAAGTGGATGTCCAGCTCGATGTGCTTCGTCCGGCGATGATGAACGGGGTTGGCGGAAAGATACACCGCAGATATGTGATGTCGCTTGAAGCTACGTCGGTATTTTCCCAAAGAGGAAGGGATGATGCAGCACATCGGCGGTAGGTATTTCCCTCAGATATGAAACCAAGGTTATCGAACCAGTAGGAGAACCAAGCAACACAACGTAAACAGCCCCTGCACATAGATAACAAATCCTCGCAACCCGACAAGTTAAAGGGGTTGTCAATTCCTTCTAGGATACGACGCCTCAAGTGGCAAACGGACGTGAGATAAATTTGTAGTAGATTGATAGATCGAACACCAAATAAAATAAATAGAAATAAAACGCAGCAAGGTATTTTTTTGTATTTTTGGTTTAATAGATCTGAAAGTAAATGCAAGGAAAAAATAGATCGCAAAGGAAAATATATGAGAAAGAGACCCGGGGGCCGTAGGTTTCACTAGTGGCTTCTCTCGAGAAAAAATAGCAAACGGTGAGTGAACAAATTACTGTTGGGCAATTGACAGAACTTCAAATACTCATGACGATATCCAGGCAATGATCATTATATAGGCATCACGTCCAAGATTAGTAGACCGACTCCTGCCTGCATCTACTACTATTACTCCACACACCGACCGCTATCCAGCATGCATCTAGTGTATTAAGTTCATGGAAAAACGGAGTAATGCAATAAGAACGATGATGTGATGTAGACAAGATCTATCTATGTAGAGATAGACCACATCATTTTATCCTTAGTAGCAACGATACATACGTGTCGTTTCCCTTTTACATCCTTTGGGATCAAGCATCGTGATCAGACCCACTACAAAGCACCTCTTCCCATTGCAAGATAAATAGATCAAGTTAGCCAAACAAAACCCAAATATCAGAGAAGAAATACGAGGCTATAAGAGATCATGCATAAAAGAGATCAAAGAAACTCAAATGCTTCCATGGATATAAAAAGATAGATCTGATCATAAACTCAAAGTTCATCGATCCCAACAAACACACCGCAAAAGAGTTACATCATATGGATCTCTAAGAGACCATTGTATTGAGAATTCAGAGAGAGAGAGAGATGAAGCCATCTAGCTACTAACTACGGACCCGAAGGTCTACAAAGAACTACTCACGCATGATCGGAGAGGCCCCAATGGAGGTGGCGAACCCCATCCGAGGTGGTGTCTAGACTGGATCTGGTGGTTCTGGACTCTGTGGCGGATGGATGAATATTTCGTCGACTCCCCTAGGGTTTCTGGAATATTTGGGGTATTTATAGAGTAAAGAGGCGGTCCGGGGGGGGGGGGGGCGAGGTGGGCACAACCCACCAGGGCGCGCCTGGGCCTCCTGGTGCGCCCTGGTGGGTTGTGCCCCCCTCGGGGCACCCCCAGGCGCAGCTATGGCCCATTACGTTCCTTCTGGTCCAAAAAAATCTCCTTGGAGTTTCGTTGCGTTTGGACTCCGTCTGATATTGTTTTCCTGCGATGTAAAAAAAAGCATGCAGAAAACAACAAGTGGCACTATGTCAATAGGTTAGTAGCAAAAAATGATGTAAAATGACTATAAAATGATTATGAAACATCGAAGATTGATAATATAACAGCATGGAACAATAAAAAATTATAGATACGCTGGAGACGTATCATCATCCCCAAGCTTAACTCCTACTCGTCCTCGAATAGGTAAGTGATAAAAACAAATTTTTTGATGTGGAATGCTGCCTAAAATGTCATATCATATTATTTTTCTTTATAGCATGGACATTTGGACTTTTATGTGATTCAAAGCAATAGTCTAGTTTTGACATAATAATTTAGACACCCAAGCATATCAACAAGCAACCATGCCTTTCAAAATATCAATGCTAAAATAAGTTATCCCTAGCCCATCATGCTCAACCATAGATCCATTCATGAAAAACACTCGAACATTAGTTGCACCCAATACTTAAGTATGATCATATTGCGTCCTAGTTGGTGCTTTTATAAGAGAAGATGGAGACTCAAATTCAAAATAAAAATTGCATAAAGTAAAAGAAAGGCCCTTCGCAGAGGGAAGTAGGGATTTGTAGAGGTGCCAGAGCTCAAAGTGAAAAATTAGAGATAAAAACATTTTGGGAGGTGTATCCATCCCACCAAAGAAAACGACTTAGAGTTCCCAACACTTTCCATGCTAGATATATCATAGGCGGTTCCCAAACAAAAAATAAAGTTTATTCCTTTTTTCACCATACTTTCACTTTCCATGGCTAGTCGTATCCACGGTCGCCCTCCATACCAACACTTTCCAAGAAATTTATTACTTGACAACATAAAGTAAATTCATTTTTTTCATTTCGGGACTGGGCATCCCTAAAACCTTTGCCTTACTCTCGTGCAATGATAAGTGAATAAACACTCAGTCGTGAGAATAACACATCCGACATGGAAAATATTAGCCACCCCTCACGCTCCATGAGCTTAAACGAACACACAAAAGATAAGTTTATTTTGAAAATTAGAGACGGCACGTGCAAATTTGCTTAGAACGGCAAAAGAATACCGAATATAGGTAGATATAGTGGACTCATGTGGCAAAACTGGTTTAAAGGATTTTGGATGCACAAGTAGAGATCATACTTGGTGCAAAATGAAGGCTAGCAAAAGATTGAGAAGCGATCAACCAAGAAACGGATAATCTCATAAGAAAGCATTAAGCATAAATAACACCGAATAATGCACCACAACAAGGATATAATTTCATTGCATGACTATTGACTATCGTACTTGCATAGGGAATCACAAACCTTAACACCAATATTCTTACTAAAGCATAATTACTCATCAACATAACTCACATATCACATCATCATATCTCAAAACTATTACTAAGAATAAAGTTTATTTTGTCCAATGATATTCATGAAAGTTTTTATTATATCCTTCTTGGATATCTATCACTTTGGGACTAATTTTCATGTGTTGCATTTCATAAGCTCAAACAAATATAAGTGAAGATCATGAGCACAATTGTTTCTTTCTCTCAAAATAATTTAAGTGAAGCAAGAGAGAATTTCTTCAAAATTTTACTAACTCTCAAATAAATCCAAGTGAAGCAAGAGAGAATTTCTTCAAAAATACTAAGCACACCGTGATAAAAAAGATATAAGTGAAGCACTAGAGCAAGTCCATTGCTCATAAAAATTTAAGTGAAGCATAGAGAGCAATTATAACAAGTCATGGCATAATTTTGGCTCTTCCAAAATAGGTATGTCCAGCAAGGGATCAAGAATTTAAAACACAAAATAAAACAAGCAAAGACTCATATCATACAAGACGCTCCAAACAAAACATATATCATGTGACGAATAAAAATATAGCTTCGAGTAAAATACCGATGGTCGTTAGAAGAAAGAGGGGATGCCACTCGGGGGCATCCCCAAACTTAGTTGGTTGCTCATTTTTGGATAATAGCTTGGGATTCCGGGGCATCCCCAAGATTAGGCTCTTCTATCCTTCCTTCATCCATCGTAAGATAACCCAAAACTTGAAAACTTCAATCACACAAAACTCAACAAAACCTTCATGAGATCCGTTAGTATAAGAAAGAAAACCACTACTATAAGTACTATAACAAACCAATTCATATTTTGTTTTTGCACTATATCTACTGTATTCCAAATTTTCTATGGCAAAAACTCATAAAAAAAACATAGGGCCATAAAATAAGCACACAACGCAAAGAAAACAGAATCTGTCAAAACAGAACAATCTGTAGTAATCTGACTTTTTTGAATACTTCTGTAACTCCAAAAATTCTTAAAACCTAGGAAGACCCGGGTAATTTTTATATTAATCTTCTGCAAAAATAATTGACATTTTATCACGTTCTGGTGATTTTTAACAATTATTTTTGTAAGCGCAAAAGTTTCTGTTTTTCAGCAAGATCAAACAACTATCACCCAAGAAGATCCTATTTGTTCTTCTTGGCACAAACACTAACTGAAACACAAAAAACACAATCATAATAGTAGCATAGTTGTGCTAACACTCAAGAACAAAAAGCAAGAAGCAAAAATAAAATTTATTCATTGGGTTACCTCCCAACAAGCGCTATAATATTTCAGTGATGCTCACAAGAAAGATAGTAGTTGAAACATGAAGAGAGCACCATCAAACATGTGACAAGCACATTTAAGTCTAACATACTTCCTATGCATAGGAATTTTAGAGGAAAACAAATTATCAAGACAAGAAATATCTAGCATATGCAAAGGAGAGGAATAAAACATTGACAATCTCAAAACAACAAGATGATTTTTTTTAATATTTACTGTAGAGCAACAACCCCACAGTCCTTTCTATTCAATTTTTTTTGCCCAGGCCTGTTTAAATCTGCTCCCACCGGGAATGAGAGGAAATTTAATAACATGAAAATTTCTACAACCATATTTTCCTCTCTCATAATAATTATATGAAGGATCATAATCAAATTTAATAATATAACTATCATATAAAATTTTCTCTTTATGATCCACATGCATGCAAAGTTGACACTCTTCCAAAATAGTGGGATTATCATCAAATAAAGTCATGACCTCTCCAAACCCACTTTCATAAAAAAATTCATAAGATTGAACACTCACCAAATATGTGGGATTACTTTTAGCTAAAGTTGACACTCTTCCAAACCCACTTTCAATATTATCATAAACATATTCATCATGAGGCTTAAATAAATTTTCAAGATCATAAGAAACATTATCAACCCAATCATGATCATTGCAATAAGTAGCAGACATGACAAAACAAGCATCCCCAAGCTTGCGGTTTTGCTTATTATTAGCACAATTGACATTAATAGAATTTAGGGATTTTTATTTCTGTGCCCCTGGTTCGTTAGTTCTACTCATTCATCCCCATGCTCTTAACTTGTGCTCACTTTTCCCCACTCCCTTGCCCGAAACCCTCAGAACTGGTCACAGCGGACGTTGCCGTCGGGTCAATGGCTTGACCATTAACTCGACTAGTGGGGCAGCGTGAGGTGTAGTCCACATTTTGGCTATTACGTGGTAACGGTGTGGCCATAAGCCCGACACTCACTTGTAACCCGAATCGAGATCCGATCGCTTCGCGCCGCCCGCTCATACCGTCATGCCACCTGCGCCGCACTCTTGCCGCCTCTGCCGCAGTCGTGCCGCCTCCGCCGCATCTACCCTATCTCCCCATCTAGGATTAGGAAGCGATGTCGGGGGGGGGGGGGGCGTCCGGCCCATCGACCGTGGAGAGGATTGGGTCGAGTCAGAGGCTGATAATTCATGGATTCCACCTGGGTAAGCATCGTTTTCCTCTCAAATTGATTAGGAGATCCGTAAATTAGGCTGTATTTGACCACCGTTGGCGTGAATCAGCGCAATTTATCTGAAAATATTCGGCCTAACTGCGCCCTTTATCTTATTTCAATTGAATAGGGTTGATCCTGCACTTGCTTTTCGGCTGGCAGTTAGAATGGAAACTAGCGAGCTGCATGGAACTAAACCGTGTGTAATTTCTGGATTTTTCTATCCTAAAGTGGTAGAAACCAGTGTTTCATTCAGAGATTTCCACGAGGCACTCTGTTGTGAGTATCCATGGAGCCCTGCCGATGCTGTTGAATTGAGATATTTTGACAGTACCGAGCAGGGATTTCTCCCATTAACTTGTGATGAGCATATGGGATTGCTATTTAGTTTGAATGCTGACAGCCGTTTCGGTAAAATTCATATCGGTGTGCTTCAGGCACGCAAACAACGTATCCCGAAGGGTGTTCAGACATCATCTGTCTCTGCTAATAGCGAGCATCCTCGCACTCCTTGTAGGTCGAGACCAAGTAAACCTAGTGGTTCTGAAAGCCACAACATGTCGGCTGCCGCTAATTCTGCCACTTCTCCTCTCCCTTCTTCACCTGATGTAGAAGTAGATGCAAAGCCTGACGAGGAAGTGCCTCGACATGATAATGAGGATGAGATTCTATTCCCTGAACTGGTAGATAGAGTCAGTCAACAGGAAGCGGAAGATGAATATGCATAGGAGCCTAGCAGCCGTGCTAGATTTGATGACACTGATGATGAAGAGAGGAGGAGAACATCGACTCCTTAGTTTTACAAGAATATGATGGTGAGGACATGCCAACAATTGAGTGGAACAGGGAGAATCCTGACCTTACTCCAGGAACCGTATTCGAATCGATGGTGGACTGTCGTAATGCAGTGACTGCATATTGCATTCTCACTGAAAACTCTTATGAGGTTGATAGGAGTAAGGAAGATCCACTGTTCATTGCCCTTATGATAGGTGTAGGTGGAGATTGCATGCATCCACTATGCGAAAGAGCAAATTGATTCAGGTATTACAACTGAATATTGTTATCAGATTATTTATCCATTCTATATTCAGATCATGTGTACTGTTTCTTAATTGTATTTGACATCATTTTTCATTTTGTTTCAGATAAAAAGCAACCCACACGGGCACACTTGAGGGGGAAAGGACAAATCTAAGCTTGCAAAGACTAGGTGGGTGGCAGATGCAATCTTGGATTGGGTGGAAACACCAACAATTGGTCCAACAACACTCCATGGGAAGCTATTTGAGAAGTACAAGATTAATGTACAATACATGAAGATTTTCTATGCTAAGGAAAGGGCTCTTGATAGGATTAATGGTCCATGGAATGAGAGTTTTCAGTTGCTTTACACCCTCAAAGCTAAAGTGGAGATGGCTAGTCCAGGGAGTGTTGTAGAGATTGACAAGCATACGATTAAGTACAAATTAAAAGGAAGGCAATGGAGAAGGAGTGCTTGGGAGGGCTTTTGTTTGTTTCAAGGCTTCTTTGGCGGGGGTTTCAATGGTTGTAGGCCCTATTTGGCTGTCGATCTGTTGCTTTGAATGGAAGATGGAGAGGCTAGCTAGAAGCAACCTGCAGTTGATGGCACAACTGGTGAAAGATCGAGGATGTCGCCTAGAGGGGGGGGGGGGGGGGGTTAATAGGCGCTTTAAAATAATTACGGTTTAGGCTTGAACAAATGCGGAATAAACCTAGCGGTTAATTTGTCAAGCACAAAACCTACAACAACTAGGCTCACCTATGTGCACCAACAACTTATGCTAAGCAAGATAAGCAACTATGTGATAGCAAGATATATGACAAAGAACAATATGGCTATCACAAAGTAAAAGTGCATAAGTAAAGGGGCTCGGGTAAGAGATAACCGAGGAGCCTTGCGGAGACGATGTATCCCGAAGTTCACACCCTTGCGGATGCTAATCTCCGTTTGGAGGCGGTGTGGAGGCACAATGCTCCCAAGAAGCCACTAGGGCCACCGTAATCTCCTCACGCCCTCGCACAATGCAAGATGCCGTGATTCCACTAAGGGACCCTTGAGGCGGTCACCGAACCCGTACAAATGGCAACCCTTGGGGCGGTCACCGAACCGTACACTTTGGCAACCCTTGGGGCGGTCACGGAACCCGTCAAGTTGCTCAAGGCGATCTCCACAACCTAATTGGAGACCCGGCGCTTGCCGAGCTTTACACCACAATGATTGAGCTCCGAACACCACCAACCGTCTAGGGCGCCCAAGCACCCAAGAGGAACAAGCTCAAGGGCACCAAGCACCCAAGAGTAATAAGCTTCTCAACTTGTAACTTCCACGTATCACCGTGGAGAACTCAAACCGATGCACCAAATGCAATGGCAAGGGCACACGGAGTGCCCAAGTCCTTCTCTCTCAAATCCCACCAAAGCAACTAATGCTAGGGAAGAAAATGAGAGGAAGAACAAGAAGGAGAACACCAAGAACTCCAAGATCTAGATCCAAGGGGTTCCCCTCACTTAGAGGAGAAAGTGATTGGTGGAAGCGTGGATCTAGATCTCCTCTCTTTTCCCTCAAGAACTAGCAAGAATCATTGGAGGGATTGAGAGTTAGCAAGCTTCGAAGAAGGTCAACAATGGGGAAGAACACGAGCTCAAAGGATAAGGTTCAATAGGGAAGAAGACCCCTTTTATAGGAGGGAAAATCCAACCGTTACCCCATCGAACATCCCATGCAGGCGGTACTACCGCTTAGGCGGTGATACTACCATGAGGCGGTACTCTTGCTCTCACCCAGTGATCTTGCTTGTTGACGAGGAGGACAAGGCCACGGCCCCAGGCCGGTACTACCGTGGGAGTAGGCACGGTACTACCACTTGGAGCGGTACTACCGCCACTACTACCGCACTTAGTACTGTAAAACCCGACACGAAAAACAACGGTCTCGAATCGAGGCGGTAGTAGCCCGGAACCACTGCGGTACTACGGCCGAAACTCCCAAGCGGTACTACCGCTCTGGGAGCGGTACTACCGCTTGAGTGCTTCGGCGGTACTACCGCTGTGGACAGCGGTACTACCGGCGCCGATATAAGCCACTACCGTGAAAACAAAGAATACTCCAAGGAAAACTAGAACTGCCATAACTTCTGCAAATGAGCTCCGAATTGAGCAAACTCAAGCTTGTTTGAAACAAGACAACGAGTAGCATCAAAACAGCATACCCTCAAGCTTGTTATAGTAAGAAGAGGCAGGGGACGTATGCTTAGCAAACAAAGGAGTGAAACCTCCAACCGAGAAGAACCGGCATACCCTCCAACATCGAAAACATCATAGAAGATGCATGAGAACTCCGTTTTCGATGAACTCGAGCTTGTCATAAAAATGACCATAAGCTCCAAATCTCACAAGGATAAGAACCAAACAAGAACCAAAAAGATGATGCAAGGATGCAATGGTTTGAGCTCTCTCTGAGCGATACGATCAAGCAACTCATCGAGAGCCCCCTTGATAGTACGGCAAGCGATCCTATAACCCGGTCTTCCACAACTACCATGAGACCGGTAAAATAGAAAACCTATCAAGGGCAAACCTTTGCCTTGCACATGGTCCACTTGAGCTAGATGATGGCGATCTTGACTCCCTCAAGTTGGACCACCTTTCTTGATTGCATTGGCGGGATGAAGACTAGTTGATTGCTCCCCCATACTCTACCGTGGGTGAGCCTCTCTTCCGCTCATCTTCACAAGTCCATTGTCACCACAATGGACGACAAGCTTCAAGCACTTGATCTCTTCGTGATGCATTACTTGAACTTGCACACCACAACCTAACCCCACAAAGAACTCTCACGAAGACCATGGGTTAGTACACAAAGCGTAATGGACAATGCTTACCATACCATGGGATCACTTGATCCCTCTGGTACATCTTATGCGCTTTGTGTGTTGAATCTTTCCAACTCTCTTCATTTGGATGATGTCTTGAAGGTGGACATGAATGATCACACAATCTTATTCTTCAAGACATGCTTGCAATAAGCTCAACACTCGAGATGACCAATCTTTGGATAATTCCTTGAATAGCACCTTGGTGACACAAAACTCTCCTTGAAACCAACACATGTACTCCAAGAAAAGCCTATGGACAAAACCTTCAAATAAACTCAAGGCAACCATTAGTCCATAGAGAATGTCATCAATTACCAAAACCACACATGGGGGCACCGCATGTCCTTTCAACTGGCTATTCCCAGTTGCATTTGGTGTGTTAGAGGTAGAGTGAGGAGAGTTGGGTGCAGTTTACTGCAGCGATTCTATAACATTATAGGTACACCCTCGGGTTTAGTTATACACACAGATGCTTGCAAGGGTTTAGAAACTGCGAGAGAAATTGTATTCCCCGGAGTGGAACATAGGGAATGTATGCGACACCTAGCGCAAAATTTTAAAAAGAAATTCAAAGGCAAAGTTTATGATGAGAATCTATGGCCAGCATCATACACATGCAGCTTGAGGAAGCATGAGCACCATTTGAGATTGTTGTATGCTCATAATCCTTTGGTGAAGGAGTACATGGATGAACATCTGGGAAAGCTGTGGTCAAGAAGCAAATTCAATGAAATATGCAAAGTAGACTATGTGACCAATAACCTTGCTGAGTGTTTCAATGCAAAGTTCAAGTCAGTGAAAGGGCTTTTGTTGTGTCAAGCATTTGATAAGATCAGGCATGATCATGGTAAAGATGGCTCTTCGTAAAAGAATTGCAGAAACACAATATGTTGGCCATCTTATGCTCCCATATCTGATTAAGGCATTGCATGCCAAGGCAAGAGGACTAAGAATGAAATGCATACGACCGTCGACATACAAGGCTGAGGTGACATACACTGACAGTAAAAATAGGGAATGGAGATATCCAGTGAACCTTGCAACCAATGAATGCAGTTGTAGGCAATGGGAGATCCGTGGGAAGCCGTGCATACATGCCCTACATCTCATGACTGTTATTGGAGGTGAAGATGGTGAAGTTGATCAGTATTGCTCTGAATATTTCTCTACTGCCAAATTTAGGGCTGCTTATGCTGAAAATGTGCCTGCACTCTTGGGAAAAGACCAATGGAACATACTAGACCCAGGTTCAAACTCAATTCTCCTGTACTGACTAGACCACCAGGAAGACCAAGGAAAAATAGGACAAGAGCTGGTGAAGAGGGTCGTGTAAAAAAACAACATAAGTGCAAAATGTGTGGTATCTTAATCAGGGCATATTGCTAGGCGTTGTACCAATCCAGTTGATGCATCATTTGGAGAAGAGGAACAATGGGTAGTAGCAAATGCAGAGGAGAATGCAGCAGCAGAGGAGAATGCAACAAGTTTAGAGGATAATGTAGCAGAAGAGGAGAATGCAACAAGTTCAGAGAATGAAGCAACTGAAGCGGACTTGGTATGTGTGCAATCTTTCCATTTTTTTGCATTTGTTCTCTCTTTTATCGATGGCTAAGCTTATTTCATTTGACCCAGCTCTAGGATAATTAGAGGCACAAGACAGAAAAGACCTAGAGAGGAAGAAACTTCGGTTGAACCATCATATGATGCGGAATTTGAAACCATGGCTTATGAAGGTTTTGAAGCTATAAGAGAGGAGGAAGTTATTTTGTCTGAAGTTCCTTTAAAGATTAGTGAGCCCACAGATGACCGTCAACTGGTCATCACTTTCTCGATCAGTCAAAGCTCAACAAAACAGACACCACCAGATGTGAAGATCAGAAGCAACAAGACAAAGATTTCATTAGCTCTAAATATCCCATCCAGTGAAACCTTAAGCAAGACTGTTAACCCATCCCGGAACACAAGGAGCAAGGCAAATATTTGAATTTGAACTTGAATGCAAGTCATAAACTTTGAACTTTAAAGATTTGTAATAAGGATTACTGCCGTCAATTTGAAATCTTGTGAAAACTTGTAAGGTGTAATAATTCTATATGTAAACTTTGAATTTGAACTCTTGAGGCAAACTTTGAATTTGAACCAACACTTGATCCATTCCCCTGTGGTGTGAGTTGCACAGTTTGCTGAACTATTATAAATGTTAGGTGATCAATCCGATCTCTATTGCGTCTACAAAACTTGTAGTCATGATAAATGTGCTCCAAATGAGCTCCCAAGCTAGGGTAAACAGCCCCATTTGTAATCAAGTTTTTTTGGACCTACTCCAAATGAGCCAAATACTTTGTATTAACACCAAATCAATCTATATAGTGTAAATTCGAAGAGTCACTATTTATTGAATTAATCTTTCTATTTTTACATTTTTTCAAAAAATACTTTAATAGAAAAACCATTAAAAACATGTTTACCATATGAAAATGGAAAACTAAGTTCAGATCCTTCTTATTCACTTTGAAATCAAGCTTTGGTGATTTTTTTTATTTTTTTTAAATTTTCAGAAACCGAAGGGAAACCCTACCTCCTCTCCTTGGTCTCTATGAAACGTTGAACATGATAGCTCATATGTGTGAAGGTTTTTTCATGAAAATGTCCATAGACAAAGTTTATGGTTTTTGGTTGGTAACATGTCATACAAGACAACATTGTGCGCATGTTTTTTATTTTTATGATTTTTTAATTAATGGTGCTCATCTTACCTCTATCGTGCTAGCTAGGTTTTTTCTCTAAATGTACGTATACCAAGTTTAGTATTTTTCCTCGTTAGTGTGTCCTATAAAATGATGAATGGCGAAGGTTTCATATTTTTTCGAATTTTGAAAATTATTTATGCTCAGTCAAAGCCTTTTAAACCCCGTTGATCAGCTCAAAACCCCTCTAAACCCCACGGGGTTTTGCCTAACCCTAGCTCCGAACGTCAGCCGTCCGATCATACCCTAGCGCCAAGCGACAACCCTCAAATGTGGTCTTCTAGAAGTAATTCCGAGGGCAGGCTGCGAGCAGGCTCCACGCAGTTGGATCACATGGATGGCTCCACATCGTTGGATCGTGGGGCGATCCGCGAGACTTGTTGGTTGTGCCTCCCCTTTCTTCGGGTATCCCCTTTATTCTGGTGCTTATTCTGCAGCAATGAGAGGAGCCACTCCTCCTCTGCTTCTTCTTCTCCAGCGACTTTGGGCGATATGTCGAGCTCCACTTCAGCCTCTCGCCCCTCGTGGACCCAGTATGGTCCACTTCCCATGGAGCGATGTCCTGGCCTTACATAGCAGCATCGACATCTTATTGACTTGAAGGAGGTCAAGAATGGCAACTATGGGTGCGAGTTCGTGAAATGCGAGAGCAAGCCAGAGGGGCAGGTTAGATCTCATGATTTTTCTCTGATTTATTTTTCTATTTGCTTTTAATTCCTTTTCGATCTGGGATTTAGGGTTCATGTTTTCGTTTCAGATCGTGAAGAAATGCACACATTTTAAATGGCTGGATGACTACGTTAAGCGGATTCAATTCAATGGGGCCCCAACCCGGGAGCTCAATCTGCCGTCAGCAACAACGAATTTGGTCTCTGAAAGTGCTGCTCTGAAAGTTGGGGATGCATATCTGAAGGGGGAAATAAAGAAGATGAACAAGAACTTGAAGCAGATGATTCAATTGAACAAGCGGTAGAATCGATAGCTTTAGGATTTTATCCCTTCTATTTTTTGTGTAGTTGATCTAGGATTTGCTTAATTGCTGGTCATCACTCGTTAGAGATGTTATTAGTGTGGTGTCATGTGCTCTAGTATTTGGTTAATTTTGTGGATCATGTGCTCTACGATTTGCTTAAATTTGTGGATCATGTGCTCTATGCTCTGTGTTGCTTAATTTGTCGATCATGTGCTCTATGCTCCGTGTTGCTTAATTTGTGGATCATGTCAGTTTCGGGTACCCGTCAGTTTCGTCAGTTTTGTACACTTTTAGTTTCTTCAGTTTTGTCAGACAACACCGACCGCAGAAGAAAAAAAAACCCGTAGTTCTATGGCCCAAATTGAAACTAAGCTCTGGTTCGGCCGTCTCATTGCGTTGAGTGTCGAAGGCCCACGCGCTGGCTCTGTTTTTTCCCTTGATTATTACCATGGTAAATCCATTTATTGCCATGCCAAACAAAAATAGTGCATGATGGTAAATTGATTTATTGTTGGACTTTCACATGTCAAATTTATTTGTACATATCATGGCAATTTCCTTCTGTATATAGCCTACGGCACAACACTTTCATTTTTTGGCATGCGGGTATTATAAACAAGTTTTTGTTGCAAGAAAAATATTGTATACACAATTTTTTGTTTTTGTTTTTTATTAAGAACATGTCAGACTTAATTATGTAGATCATGGTATCCATCTGAAACCACGTCTAAAATAAAGTCCGGTGGCACCATTAGCCAGGATATCCATCTAGAGAGCATGTCTAGGCTCGGCTATGGCACCATATCCATCTAGAGAGCTTGTCTACGGCTCGGCTATGGCACCATATCCATTGACCGATATCTCACATAGCAAGCATACATCCATAACATAAAAAGTAGCAACCATAGCATACTTCTTACATAAAACATAGGGTACCCTAAACCATAGCATAGTCCACAAACTATTCAAAAATTAGCTTGTTTTTGTTCATACAATATACGGAATAGGGTCACCAACAATTCAAAAAAATTAGCTTTTCTTCTTCTTATTTTCAACATCAACATAGCTCATTTTTGTAGCTTTAGTTTCCTTTTTGACACTTCAACTACTCCATTATCCGCGCATGCGAAAACTTGACCCTACTCTAAATGGGCAAAAACTTGACCCTACTTTAAATGGGCGAAAACTTGCTGGTTTTCATTGAGGAATACTCGATCATTGATTGATTTAGCAGAAGGGCTCGTGTACGACACCAAATCAATCTAGCAATTTATCTCACGTCAAATAAGATAGAAATAGCAAGCAAAAACACTGATAACCAACGACATATCAAATATGGGTAGCAAGCATAGCAAAGTTCTTAGGGGATAACACGACAGAGATTAAAAGTTCATGGTACAACCAACGACATAATTAAGATAAAAATATTTAAAAGATAAAAATCCCTGACACCCTAGGGAAAGTCAAGCTCAGGATCGAGACCGGGACTTCACCACCAACTTCACTGCGCCTTCTCTTCACTGCTCCCTCTCCATGCCGTCCTGGCCGATGTAGTAGGGGAGGCTGTGCATACCATCATGGGTGGGGAAGATGCAGTCGAAGTTTGTGAAGATGTTGTGGGTTGTGAATGCGATGAATTCGCATCCACACCAAAACACCTTGCCGAGGAGGTAGTACGCATCAAATCTGTTGGTGAAGGTGACGGTGAGCCCTATCGGCCAAGTCCTGGAGTTTGCACGCACTTCCTCCAGTCGGAACATCACCGGCGAGCCCGCCGGGAGGTGGGCGAAGCCCGCGTGGAGGAACCACTCAGCAAACCCCCTTGCACCCCTCCAGTGTGAGAACGCCCACACGCGGAGCGTCCTCTCCACGACGACGCCGGCTGGATACCGTCTCTATGGCACGGTCGGTGGGAGCTCGAAGGTGGGGCCGTTGTACTGCATCCTCGCCTCACTTTGAGAGTGCTCTGGGTTTGGGTGAAGAAGAGAAGGGGGCGGCGCAAATGGATGTGTGGAGGATAGGTGGAGGGGTGGTGGTTTAAATAGGGAAAGGGGAAGGGAAGGGGAGTGGCACCGGCCGCGCTTTGGATTTGCTACGTTCAAACGAGCCGCGTCGATATGCCACTTTAATTGCCACGTTGAATAGATGCGAGTGGATCGAAAAGTGTGAAACAATGCTCTACATCGAGGAGACACGCGTGGGAGATGATACGAACCAGCGGCAACAACCGTCCCTGCGTCCGTGGCGGCTCGCGTGAAAATGAGGCCGGTCAGTGTCTGTAACGGCTCGCATGAAAAAGAGGCCGTTCAGCGCATCGTGGCGGCGGGAGGCGGCGCATGCAGGTAGGCTAGCTACGTGCATGCATGCAGGCTAGCTGGACATGTCGTGCATGCATAACAGGCTTCTGTCGTTGCGGCGCGCACGGCCCAAGTCTAACCACGGCCCAATGGGCTAACCGCGGCACCGTCCGCCGCGACCCCACTCACCAGGTCCAACGGGCGACACAGTCAGCGCGTCCCCACTCGTCAGAGTTAATGGTCAAATCACTGACCCGACGACATCCACCGTTTGTGACCAGTTCTGAGGGTTTCGGGCAAGGGAGTGGGGAAAAGTGAGCAAAAGTTAAGAGCGAGGGGTGAATGCGTATGGCTAAGGAACCAGGGCAGATGTAAAATTCCCTAGAATTTATAGTAAAATTATTGCAATCATGCTTTTCATTCAAGGAGCTATCATGAATCACTTCATAAATTTCATCACAATTTTCAGATTCACGAGTCTCAAGCAAAACTTCATAAAGATAATCTAGTGCACTCAACTCACTAGCAATTGGTTCTTCATTATTGGATCTTTTAAAAAGATTAGCAACTGGATGGGGACCCATATCAATAGATTTTTAGCAAGCAAAGATGCAAGTATATAGAAGGCACATGGCAACACAAGCAAACATGAAATCTGACGAGAAAACGGCGAACGAAAAAGAAAGCGAATAAAACGGCAAATTTTTGTGAAGTGGGGGAGAGAGGAAAATGAGTGGCAAATGGCAAATAATGTAAATTGCGAGGAGATGAGATTTGTGATTAGTAACCTGGTATATGTTGAAGATCCTCCCCGACAATGGCGCCAGAAATTCCTTTTGATGTCGCTTGAAGCTACGTCTGTATTTCCCCAAAGAGGAAGGGATGATGCAGCAAAGCGGCGGTAGGTATTTCCCTTAGATATGAAACCAAGGTTATCGAACCAGTAGGAGAACCAAGCAACACAACGTACACAGCCCCTGCACACAGATAACAAATCCTCGCAACCCGACGTGTTAAAGGGGTTGTCAATCCCTTCCGGGGTATGGCGGCTCAAGTGGCAAACGAATGTGAGATAAATTTGTATTTGATTGATAGATCGAACGCCAAATAAAATAAATAGAAATAAAATGCAGCAAGGTATTTTTGTATTTTTGGTTTAATAGATCTGAAAATAAATGCAAGGAATAAGTAAATCGCAAAGGCAAATATTTGAGAAAGAGATCCGGGGGCCGTAGGTTTAACTAGTGGCTTCTCTCGAGAAAAATACCAAATGGTGGGTGAACAAATTACTGTTGGGAAATTGACAGAACTTCAAATACTCATGACGATATCCAGGCAATGATCATTATATAGGCATCACGTCCAAGATTAGTAGACCGACTCCTTCCTGCATCTACTACTATTACTTCACACATTGACCGTTATTCAGCATGCATCTCGTGTTTTAAGTTCATGGAAAAACGGAGTAATGCAATAAGAACGATGACATGATGTAGACAAGATATATCTATGTAGAGATAGACCCCATCGTTTTATCCTTAGTAGCAACGATACATACGTGTCGTTTCCCTTTCTATCACTGGGATCAAGCACCATAAGATCGAACCCACTACAAAGCACCTCTTCCCATTGCAAGATAAATAGATCAAATTGACCAAACAAAACCCAAATATCGGAGAAGAAGTATGAGGCTATAAGAGATCATGCATAAAAGAGATCAAAGAACTCAAATACTTTCATGGATATAAAAAGATAGATCTGATCATAAACTCAAAGTTCATCGATCCCAACAAACACACCGCAAAAGAGTTACATCATATGGATCTCCAAGAGAAAATTGTATTGAGAATTCAGAGAGAGAGAGAGAGATGAAGCCATCTAGCTACTAACTACGGACCCGAAGGTCTACAAAGAACTACTCACGCATCATTGGAGAGGCACCAATGGAGGTGGTGAACCCCATCCGAGATGGTGTCTAGATTGGATCTGGTGGTTCTGGACTCCGCGATGGCTGGATGAATATTTCGTCGACTCCCGTAGGGTTTCTGGAATATTGGGGTATTTACAGAGCAAAGAGGCGGTCAGGGGGGCACCTAAGGTGGGCACAACCCACCAGGGCACGCTTGGGCCTCCTGGCACGCCCTGGTGGGTTGTGCCCCCTCGAGGCACCCCAAGGCGCAACAAGGGCCCATTACGTTCCTTCTGGTCCAAAAAAATCTCCATGGAGTTTCGTTGCATTTGGACTCCGTCTGATATTGATTTCCTGCGATGTAAAAAAAGCATGCAGAAAACAACAACTGGCACTTGGCACTATGTCAATAGGTTACTACCAAAAGATGATAGAAAATGACTATAAATTGATTATAAAACATCCAAGATTGATTATATAACAACATGGAACAATAAAAAATTGTAGATACGTTGGAGACGTATCAAGACGTTGTCACAGTAGACAACCGTGGCCTGTGAAATGTCGTGATGCAACTCCTTAAGTAGCTGTCGAAGCCAGGTGCACTCTGCGACTGCATTAGCCGGTGCTCGGTATTCGGCCTGTGCGCTAGAGCGTGACACTGCAGGTTGTCGCTTGGACGACCACGAGACGAGGGAGGGACCGAGGTAGACATAGTAGCCGGAAGTGGAGCGACGTGTGTCGGTGCAGCCAACCCAATCAACATCAGAATAGGCCACCATATCCATAGAGGGCACCGCTGCAGGATGCTGCTAACGCGACATTACAATCAGAGACCCTTCGACGAAACTGAGTGCGATGCCATAATCGCTAACGGTGGTGTAAAAAACCCGTCAAAAAAGGTGCAAAACGTATGCGATGGAGGATGCATCAAACATGGTTCAGATTTTAGTTGCGTGTGCGATTCAGGCCACACGGTTAACCTGTTCGAACTGTTTGCGATGAGGCAGAACAACAGAAACGGGCAACCATATCAATGTGTGTGCGATATACAACATACAGTTTGCTCTGATGAACCGTTTGCTATTAGGGAGTGCAACATAAACGGTTAGCCAGATCAAGGTGTGTGTGAGATAGGGAATACAGTTCACTCGGACGAACTGTTTTCGATTAGCGAACACAACAGAAACGGTTCAACTTAACAAGATGTGTGTGATACCTGGCAAACAACCAACTCAGATGAACTGTTTCCGATGAGAAATTACAACACAGACAATTAATACAGTTAGTTCATGTGCGATTCTGTGTGTACAAAAAACTTTGAAAAATGCAAACTAGTTGCTTGCGGTGGCTTGGAATATTGCACATGATGCATCTGCGAGTACTCATGTGTGATGATTAGTAAGTTACACACACGTTTCCTTATGTTAACGCTTGTGTGATAATAACACGTGGCACCGGATACGACATTCAGGTTGTGAGTGTGCTCCACTTAGTCTTCCCGTGCTCCAGCGAATGCTTCCCGTGCTCCACATGGATGAATTGTAAAATCCACGCCTATTCCCTCACCGGTTTCCTGCCACTAGCTAACGGCTTGCTGCATATAACCCAGGCGGCAACGCACCACCGTGACACTCTACGAAGATCTAGTCCTCACTCATCTACCATTAGTTATTCCAAGCATGCCAGACAACGACCAAAGCTTCGAGGTCGATGCCTACCTGCGTTACATCTTCGGCGAGGAGAATGAGCCGGAGCAGGTCGGGGAGGAAGAGCTTCCTCGGCCGGTGCAGGCACCATGGCCCATCGGCAGCGATATCGGCGTCACAGTCCTTGGGAGCACAATCGACATATTGCAAAGGAGGTGTGATGAGCAGTTTGCCATCCACCGTGCAAAAGATCCAGAGCTGCTCGGTGATAACCCACAAGTATAGGGGATCGCAACAGTTTTCGAGGGTAGAGTATTCAACCCAAATTTATTGATTCGACAAAAGGGGAGCCAAAGAATATTCTCAAGTATTAGCAGTTGAGTTGTCAATTCAAACACACCTGGATAACTTAGTATCTGCAACAAAGTATTTAGTAGCAAAATAGTATGGAAGTAACGGTAACAGTGGCAAAAGTAACGGTGATAGTTTTGTAGTGATTGTAACAGTGGCAACGGTAAAGTAAATAAGCAAAGAACAATATGTGAAAAGCTTCGTGAGCCTTTGGATCGGTGATGGAGAATTATGCGGGATGCGATTATTCATGCAACAGTTATAACATAGGGTGACACAGAACTAGCTCCAATTCATCAATGTAATGTAGGCATGTATTCGAATATAGTCATACGTGCTTATGGAAAAGAACTTGCATGACATCTTTTGTCCTACCCTCCCGTGGCAGTGGGGTCGTAATGGAAACTAAGGGATATTAAGGCCTCCTTTTAATAGAGTACCGGACCAAAGCATTAACACATAGTGAATACATGAGCTCCTCAAACTACGGTCATCACCGGGAGTGGTCCCGATTATTGTCACTTCGGGGTTGCCGGATCATAACACATAGTAGGTGACTATAGACTTGCAAGATAGGATCAAGAACTCACATATATTCATGGAAACATAATAGGTTCAGATTATTCTCACTTCGGGGTTGCCGTATATTCATGGAAACATAATAGGTTCAGATCTGAAATCATGGCACTCGGGCCCTACTGACAGGTATTAAGCATAGCAATGTCATAGCAACATCAATCTCAGAACATAGTGGATACTAGGGATCAAACCCTAACAAAACTAACTCGATTACATGATAAATCTCATCCAACCCATCACCGTCCAACAAGCCTACGATGGAATTACTCACGCGCGGCGGTGAGCATCATGAAATTGGTGATGGAGGATGGTTGATGATGACGATGGCGACGGATTCCCCTCTCCAGAGCCCCGAATGGACTCCTGATCAGCCCTTCCGAGAGAGATTAGGGCTTGGCGGCGGCTCTGTATCGTAAAACGCGATGAATCCTTCTCTTTGATTTTTTTCTCCCCAAACACGAATATATAGAGTTAGAGTTGAGGTCGGTGGAGCTCTAGGGGCCCCATGAGGCAGGGGGCGCGCCCAGGGGGGTAGGCGCGCCCCCACCCTCGTGGACAGGGTGTGGGCCCCCTGGCCTCTTTCGCCAGTATTTTTTTACTAATTCCAAAATAATTCTCCGTTGATTTTCAGGACATTCCGAGAACTTTTATTTCTGCACAAAAATAACACCATGGCAATTTTGCTGAAAACAGCGTCAGTCCGGGTTAGTTCCATTCAAATCATGTAAGTTAGAGTACAAAACAAGAGAAAAAGTGTTTGGAAAAGTAGATACGACGGAGACGTATCTACTCCCCCAAGCTTAAACTTTTGCTTGTCCTCAAGCAATTCAGTTGATAAACTGAAAGTGATAAAGAAAAACTTTTACAAACTCTGTTTGCTCTTGTTGTTGTAAATATGTAAAGCCAACATTCTAGTTTTCAGCAAAGATTATGAACTAACCATATTCACAATAACATTTAGGTCTCATTTTTACTCATGTCAATGGCGTAATCAAGTAGCGAGCATTAATAATAAATCTCAGATGAAAACACTTTCTCAAAACAATCATGATATGATATAACAAGATGGTATCTCGCTAGCCCTTTCTGAGACTGCAAAACATAAATGCAGAGCGCCTTTAAAGATCAAGGACTGACTAGACATTGTAATTCATGGTAAAAGAGATCCAATCATAGTCATACCCAATATAAATTAATAGTAATGGATGCAAGTGACAACGCTGCTCTCCAGCTGGTGCTTTTTAATAATAGGGTGATGACTCAACATAAAAGTAAATAGATAGGCCCTTCGCAGAGGGAAGAAGGGATTTGTAGAGGTGCAAGAGCTCGGTTTTTGAAATACAAATAAATAATATTTTGAGTAGCATACTTTCATTGTCAACATAACAACCGAGAGATTGCGATATCTTCAATGCTACACACATTATACGCGGTTCCCAAACAGAATGGTAAAGTTTATACTCTCCGTCCACCAACAAGCATCAATCCATGGATTGCTCGAAACAACGAGTGCCTCCAACTAACAAGAGTCCGGGGGAGTTTTGTTTGCAATTATTTCGATTTGGTTTGCATAAAGCATGGGACTGGGCATCCCGGTGACCAGCCATTTTCTCGTGAGTGAGGAGCGGAGTCCACTCCTCTTGAGAATAACCCGCCTAGCATGGAAGATACAGAAAACCCTAGCTGATACATGAGCTATTTGAGCATACAAAACAGAATTTCATTTGAAGATTTAGAGTTTGGCACATACAAATTTACTTGGAACGGCAGGTAGATACCGCATATATAGGAAGGTATGGTGGACTCATATGGAATAACTTTGGGGTTTAAGGGATTTGATGCACAAGAACTATTCCCGCTTAGTACAAGTGAAGGCTAGCAAAAGACTGGGAAGCGACCAACTAGAGAGCGACAACAGTCATGAACATGCATTAAAATTAATAAAGATTGAGTGCAAGCATGAGTAGGATATAATCCACCATGAACATAAATATTGTGAAGGCTATGTTGATTTTGTTTCAACTACATGTGTGAACATGTGCCAAGTCAAGTCACTTGAATCATTCAAAGGAGGATACCACCCTATCATACCACATCACAACCATCTTAATAGCATGTTGTACGCATAAGGTAAACCATTATAAACTCCTAGCTAATTAATCATGGCATAAGCAACTATAATCTCTAATTGTCATTGCAATCATGTTTATTCATAATAGGCTGAATCAAGACGATGAACTAATCATATTTACAAAAACAAGAGAGGTTGAGTTCATACCAGCTTCTCTCATCTCAATCAGTCCATCATATATCGTCATAATTGCCTTTCACTTGCATGACCGAACGATGTGAATAATAATAATAGTGCACATGCATTGGACTAAGCTAGAATCTGCAGGCATTCAATACAAGGGAGAAGACAAGATAATATGGGCTCTTGGTTAAATAAACAATAATGCATATAAGAGCCACTTAAGCATTTTCATTATGGTCTTCTCCTCTCGACCCCCAAGGAAAAGAAAAGAAATAAAACTATTTACACGGGAAAGCTCCCAACAAGCAAAAGAAGAACATGAAATATTTTCGGGTTTTCTTTTAAGTATTACTACTACAAGCATGGAAAGTAAACTAGCTAAAAGCTACAACTAATTTTTTTTATTTTTCTTAAGGTTTTTCGAACACACAAGAAGAAAGCATAAAAAGGAAAATAAACTAGCATGGATATTACAGTGAAAAAGTATGAGCACCGACAACTAGAATGAATGTGTGAACATGAATGTAATGTCGGTGAGAAATACGTACTCCCCCAAGCTTTTGGCCTTAGTTGGTCTATGGCCACGGCTGGCCTGGCGGATATCCAAAGTTGTAGTTGGGGTCGTACTGAGATGCATCGGCTATTGCATCGTGGGCTACAACGTGGAGGCGAGCTGTCTCAGTCCTCCTCTCGTACTCGTTCGCCTCTTCCCTGGTTATGACATATCTCCCCTTTGCCTGAAAGTCAAAGGAAGTAGGAGCAGGGAGAGCGACGTGATAGGTGCGTCGTCTGTCAAAGATTAGTCGGTACTGGAGGAACTGATCGTTCCTCTCAATAAACTGATGACGAACCATAGCCTCATAATCTAAATAAACAGGAGGAAACTCAACATCATACTCACGTATGTGTATATCAAGAAAATTAGCTAGACGGGTTGCATAAATTCCACCAAAGAAATCTCCATTAAATCTATTATTATGCAACCTACGTGCAACAATGGCTCCCAAATTATAATGTTTATCTCCTAATACAACACTCACGAGATCACCGAGATCGAGGACACATATGTCACATGCTTCATCCTTACCATTTATGCACCTACCTATGAAGAGAGCAAAATAATGTATAGCAGAAAATGAATGCTCCCTGTGGTAGCTTGTGTTATATCTCTAGACTCCCCCACAGTTATACTAGCAAGAAAATCTCTAAACTCAGATTTGCGAGGCTCACTAGTGCTACCCCATTGTGGAAGTTTTCAAGCAGTATTAAAATCCTCTAAGTCCATAGTATAAGAATTTTCATAAAGATCAAACAGGACAATTTGAGAATTGCGTGATGATGAAAATTCAAACCTTCTCACAAAGGAATCAGTGAGATAGTGGTACTGGCGTCACTTATCTGCCTCGAAGCTCTCAAGATCAGCATTACACACATATGTGTTAAATTCTTCCTTGATTCCTGCTCGATCCATGAAGTCCTCTGAAGGCCATTCACAAGCCCGCACTTGAGCTTCCCTCGGTGGTTCATCATCCGCATCGCGTATTGCAAGCCTGGGTCCTTGCTTACTTGAAGGACCACCTTGGTACATTTTCCTAAACATATTTCTTCCTCCGAAAAATTTCTGCAAATTTTAGTAAATTCAAATAAAAGTGAACTAAGCTTAGCAAAATTGATAGCAACTACTCCCACAAGTGCCTAGAGACTATATCATGCACTTGGGACCAAATAAATTTGACATGCAAGCTCAAGAACAGGGTCACCTAGGCAAAAAAAATTTGCAATGAATAAAGCACTAGAACAAAAACTAATTGGACCATTGGAGGAGTCACATACCAAGGAACAATCCCCCAAAGCAGTTTTGTGAGAGGTGGTTTGAGCAAAGAGATCGAAAATCGCAGCAAAATGAGCTAGAACTCGTGCTTGAGTTGGTTGGTGATTTTTTTGGGAGGAAGAAGGAGTGTGTGGTGGCTGGAATAAGTGGAGGGGAGCCACCATGGGCCCACGAGGCAGGGGGCGCGCCCAGGACCCTCGTGACCAGGTGCCAGCTCCCCCTGATGTGTTCTCAGTGCCAGATATTCTCAAATATTCCAGAAAAAATCATATTTCAATTTCGGGGCATTTGGAGAACTTTTATTTTTGGGGTATTTTTTATTGCACAGATAATTCAGAAAACTGACAGAAAATACTATTTTTTGCTTTATTTATTCTAAATAATAGAAAGTAAAAGGGGGGTACAGAAGGTTGTGCTTTCTAACTTCATCCATCTCATGCTCATCCAAAGGAATCCATTAACAACGTTGATCAAGTCTTGTTAACAAACTCATTCCGAATAACATGGAACCGGAGAACTTTCGAATAGCACTAGGTTACCTCAACGGGGATATGCATGTCCCCAATAATAAGACTATCATATTTCTTCTTGACAGTAGGAAGAGGAAATTCAAAACCTCCAAAAATAATCGATGGATTTTTTCCAATAGAATTGATACTGTGGACTTGAGGTTGTTTCCTCGGAAAGTGTACCGTATGCTCATTGCCATTAACATGAAAAGTGACATTGCCTTTGTTGAAATCAATAATAGCCCCTGCAGCATTCAAAAAGGGTCTTCCAAGAATAATAGACATACTATCGTCCTTGGGAATATCAAGAATAACAAAGTCCGTTAAAATAGTAACGTTTGCAACCACAACAGGCACATCCTCACAAATACCGACATGTATAGCAGTTGATTTATCAGCCATTTGCAAAGATATTTCAGTAGGTGTCAACTTATTCAAATCAAGTCTACAATATAAAGAGAGAGGCATAACACTAATACCGGCTCCAAGATCACATAAAGCAGTTCTAACATAGTTTCTTTTAATGGAGCATGGTATAGTTGGTACTCCTGGATCTCCTAACTTCTTTGGTATTCCACACCTAAAAGTATAATTAGCAAGAATGGTGGAAATTTCAGCTTCCGATATCTTTCTCTTATTTGTAACAATATCTTTCATGTACTTAGTATACAGATTCATTTTAAGCATATCAGTCAAAGCATATACATAAAAGATAGGTCTAATCATTTCAAAGCAAAGCGCTCAAAATCCTTATCATCCTTTTTCTTGGATGGTTTAGGAGGAAAAGGCATGGGTTTCTGAACCCATGGTTCTCTTTCTTTACCATGCTTCCTAGCAACAAAGTCTCTCTTATCATAACATTGATTCTTTGATTGTGGGTTATCAAGATCAACAACAGGTTCCATCTCTACATCATTGTCATTGCTAGGTTGAGCATCAACATGAACATCATCATTAACATTATCTCTAGGTTCATGTTCATTACCAAATTGTGTTTCAGCATCAGAGATAGAAATATCATTGGGATTCTCAGGTGTGTCAACAACAGGTTCACTAGAAGCATGCAAAGTCCTATCATTTTTCTTTTTCTTCTTCTTAGAAGGACTAGGTGCATCAACATTATTTCTTTGAGAATCCTGCTCAATTCTCTTAGGGTGGCCCTCAGAATACAAAGGTTCCTGAGTCACTTTACCCCCTCTAGTTGCAACTCTAACAATGAAGTCATTATTCTTATTATTTAATTCATTGAGCAAATCATTTTGAGCTTTAAGTACTTGTTCTACTTGAGTGGTAACCATAGAAGCATGTTTACTAATGAGTTTAAGTTCACCATTAACTCTAGACATATAATCACTCAAGTGTTCAATCATATAAGCATTGCGTTTTAATTCTCTACCAAAATAAGCATTGGAGTTTTCTTGCTTAACCATAAAGTTATCAAACTCATCCAAACATTGGCTAGCAAACTTAGTAGGAGGGATTTCAGCTTTATCATATCTATAGAGAGAGTTTACCTTTACTACCTGTGTCGGGTTATCAAGACCGTGTGTTTCTTCAATAGGTGATGAATTAAGACCATGTATTTCTTCAATAGAAGGTAAATTCTTAACATCTTCAGCTTTTATACCTTTTTCTTTCATAGATTTCTTTGCCTCTTGCTTATCTTCAGGACTGAGAAATAGAATACCCCTTTTCTTCGGAGTTGGCTTAGGAGTTAGTTCAGGAAGTGTCCAATTATTTTCATTGGTCAACATATTATTCAAGAGAATTTCAGCTTGATCAGTTGTCCTTTCCCTGAAAACACAACCAGCACAACTATCCAGGTGGTCTCTGGAAGCATCGGTTAGCCCATTATTAAAGATATCAAGTATTTCGTTTTTCTTAAGAGGATGATTAGGCAAAGCATTTAGTAATTGGAGAAGCCTCCCCCAAGCTTGTGGGAGAGTCTCTTCTTCAATTTGCACAAAATTATATATTTCCCTTAAAGCAGCTTGTTTCTTATGAGCAGGGAAATATTTAGCAGAGAAGTAATAAATCATATCCTGGGGACTACTTTTAACCAGGATCAAGAGAATTAAACCATATCTTAGCATCACCCTTTAATGAGAACGGAAATAATTTAAGGATATAATAGTAGCGAGTTTTCTCATCATTAGTGAACAGGGTGGCTATATCATTTAATTTAGTAAGATGTGACACAACAGTTTCAGATTCATA
This sequence comes from Aegilops bicornis, assembly GCA_021605145.1. Lineage (NCBI taxonomy): Eukaryota > Viridiplantae > Streptophyta > Magnoliopsida > Poales > Poaceae > Aegilops > Aegilops bicornis. The sequence continues at coordinate 239,196,770 of CM038673.1, read as the reverse complement.
GCCATAAAAAGGATCAGATTCAACCAAAGTAATTATCTCAGGATCAATAGTGAATTCATAATCCTTATCAGTAACAAAGATAGGTGAAGTAGCATAAGTAGGATCATATTTCATTCTAGCATTCAGAGTTTTTTCTTTAAGCTTAGCTAATAATTTCTTAAGATCACTCCTATCACTGCAAGCAAGAAAGTCTCTAGCAGTTTCTTCATCCATAACATAACCCTCAGGCACAATAGGCAATTCATATCTAGGGGGATAATCTTCATCATCACTTTCATCAATATTATCAGTTTCAATAATTTCATTCTCTCTAGCCCTAGCAAGTTGTTCATCAAGAAATTCACCAAGTGGCACAGTAGTATCAAGCATAGAAGTAGTTTCATCATAAGTATCATGTATAGCAGAAGTGGCATCATCAATTACAAGCGACATATCGTAATTAATAGCGAAGCGAGGTTTAGGTGTCGCAAGTTTACTCAAAAGCAGAAGGTGAATCAAGTGCGAGCTAGATGGCGTTCCTTACCTCCCTCGTAGTTGAGGAGTAAATTTTAGTTTTCTCGTCTTTCAAGTTCTTCATAGTGACCAGCAAATATAAATCCTAAGTGACTCAAAGAATAGAGCTATGCTCCCGACATGGCGCTTGAGAAAATAGTCTTGATAACCCACAAGTATAGGGGATGCATAAGCAGTTTTCGAGGGTAGAGTATTCAACCCAAATTTATTGACTCAACACAAGGGGAGGCAAAGAATATTCTCAAGTATTAGCAGTTGAGTTGTCAATTCAACCACACCTGGATAACTTAGTATCTGCAGCAAAGTATTTAGTAGCAAAGTAGTATGGAAATGTGATAACGGTGGCAAAAGTAACAGTGATAGTTTTGTAGTGATTGTAATAGTGGCAACAGTAAAGTAAATAAGCGAAGAACAATATGTGAAAAGCTCGTAGGCATTGGATCGGTGATGGAGAATTATGCCGGATGCAATTATTCATGCAACAGTTATAACATAGGGTGACACAGAACTAGCTCCAATTCATCAATGTAATGTAGGCATGTATTCCGAATATAGTCATACGTGCTTATGGAAAAGAACTTGCATGACATCTTTTGTCCTACCCTCCCGTGGTAGCAGGGTCCTAACGGAAACTAAGGGATATTAAGGCCTCCTTTTAATAGAGTACCGGACCAAAGCATTAACACATAGTGAATACAGGAACTCCTTAAACTACGGTCATCACTGGGAGTGGTCCCGATTATTCTCACTTCGGGGTTGCCGTATATTCATGGAAACATAATAGGTTCAGATATGAAATCATGGCACTCGGGCCCTAGTGACAAACATTAAGCATAGCAAGGTCATAGCAACATCAATCTCAGAACATAGTGGATACTAGGGATCAAACCCTAACAAAACTAACTTTAAACACAAGATAAATCTCATCCAACCCATCACCATCCAGCAAGCCTACGATGGAATTACTCACGCACGGCGGTGAGCATCATGAAATTGGTGATGGAGGATGGTTGATGATGATGATGGCGACGGATTCCCCTCTCCGGAGCCCCGAACGGACTCAAGATCAGCCCTCCTGAGAGAGATTAGGGCTTGGCGGCGGCTCCGTATCGTAAAACACGATGAATCCTTCTCTTTGATTTTTTTCTCCCCGAACACAAATATATAGAGTTAGAGTTGAGGTCGGTGGAGCTCGAGGCCCTGAGGCAGGCGCGCCTCGGGGTAGTAGCCCCACCCTCATGGACAGGGTGTGGGCCCCCTGGCCTTGATTATTTCACCAATATTTTTTATTAATTCCAGAATAATTCTCTGTTGATTTTCAGGACATTCCGAGAACTTTTATTTCTGCATAAAAATAACACCATGGCAATTCTGCTGAATACAACGTCAGTCCGGGTTAGTCCATTCGAATCATGCATGTTAGATTCCAAAACAAGGGCAAAAGTGTTTGGAAAAGTAGATACGACGGAGATGTATCACTCGGCGGCATGATCGACGACCCACCCGAAGTGCCGCCATCACCAGTGCTCATCGAGAGCCTGATGCCCCGCAAGGAATGGGCAGAGGACCTCTATGATCCAGTCAAGATAAAGGCAGCCTACGGCTTCATCATTGCCCGCGGCGGTCGTGTCAACCTCGATCTCGATGATGTGGTGGCCAGGCTCGAGCGCATCCTTGGCGGAGTTGATGTCCCCGACGAAGTAGAACATCGCCAACGTGATATCTTGAGGATGCAGGTGATCGACGAAATTTGCTACCAGGCCAGAGACATGGAAATGGAGCGGTTCCGCGGAGTTGTCATGCGCATGATTGCACGCTGTCAAGCTCTTCTGGAAGAGGCCTAGCAGCCCCAGGAGCCTCCCAGCGCCAGCAGCTCCATAGGCGGAGGCGGGTCGGGACATTCGGAGTGAACGGCCGCAAGGGTGCTATGTTGATCATGGAGTACGAGAAGACCATCGTCGGAAGGTTGCCAGCTCAGCCTTTTAGCTTATATTTTATTATAATTGTATGCATATGTAGGTCGTGAGTGCTCTGGGCCTTGCCGCATTTGGCATTTTAAATTATCCTTAATATGTAAGACAATTATTAAGAATTATTGATAGTTGCCATTGTAACTTGGCCTCAACGGCGAGTAGAGCGCACGCAGGGACGCTAGAGCGGAGCGCGCCGCGGCCACCTCAACGGCGAGCAACCACGTGGTCAACCTTCTGCCATCAATAAATTTTGACCTTGTTTCTCGCCACATTGCTGATTACAACACAATAAGTAATTGCGAATCTGTTCACACCTATGTAACTAATATGTGTTCACACTTAGCACCGGGCTATAAAAACCACCCACTCAAAAAATACTTCACAGTTCCTCTCCTCATCACCCACAAAACTGGTTTTCTCTGTCAAGTCATTCCGCCATGACCGGTAGGAGGAGTTTAGGGTGGACATATAACCAGGCAACAAAGACCAAGGCCGTGGAAGCACTTGAGAGGTCCCGCCGCGAAGCCGCAGCCACAGCAGAGATGTCCCGGCGCGCCGCGGAGCCCTCGAACGAGCTCTCACGGGCACGCGAGGGCTCTCACAAGCGCATTCGCGGTGTCGGCCATCGCGAGGAGCCGGCATTCCTGAAGTCCTTCACCAGCGACAACGACGTTCTCGCTGGCGTCATTACGCAGCAGGAACTGGTCGACGACTTGATGAAGCTGCTCAAGATCAGCGATGCGTCAGTTGACAAGGCGACCAGCCTCGTCGAGCGACTCATGGATGGCAATGCGAAGCTCCTCAAGTTGGTCGCCGATGAGGAGGAGGAGGCTGTCGGCTGGAAGATGCTGCATGAGCAGAGCAGTGCCTCGGAGATGACATTGAAAGCGGTCATCGAGGAACTGATGGGTGGCTTGAGGAAGCTCCGGATCGAGCGCGAGCAGGAGGTGGAGGAATCCATGGCTGCTTTCAAGCAAATTCATGAGGAATTGAAGAAGGAGCTGGAGGATTTCACCGTCCGGCGGTCCATCGACGAGTAGAGACAGTAGCGACCCAGATCGTTGTCCGCAATTTCCTTCTTCTCTTGCCCCCGTGTCTTCCAGGCTTTGCCGCATGTGGCATTTTAAAATATCCGGAATATGTAAGACAATTATTATGTGCACCATTGTAAATTTGTCATCGTATTATCGGTTGCCATTTTATTTGTGGTCGTATTATCCGTTGCCCCATGTGGCAATTTAAATTAGGGCAGAATACTAGTTGAAAACACGAACAAAGCAAATGCTGCCATGGGATCACAAGCAAACACCCTCCGTCCAGCTGATTTAATTAACCCATTAATGGAGAAGTTGTGAGCGAGGTGGGCGGTGGCTGGTGCATGGAGGTCAAAGAGCTTGCTTCTCGGTGAGCATGGGTGGCCTTGCTGCTCGCACGTGTCCCGTCGAGCCTGCGAGGTGGACAGGATGCACGCGTCTCGTTGAGCCTGCGCGGCGGACTGCTCGCACGCGTCCCGTCGAACCTGCACAGCGGACTTCTCGCGCTCGTCCCATCTAATCAAACAGCTGCATGCACTCCACTGAGTATGGTTAAATTTCGACACGGTAAATATAATACAGCCGTTTGCGATATTAACATGTCAGCTTTTTGTTTCAAAAAGGACTTCGTTGGCTACTAATGTGTGCGCCTCTTCTCAAACTGGACGATTTTTTTTACCACGGCATATATGTGCCATGTCATGAAACCATGCCAAGTTTCATGTTTTTGGGTGACTTTTTATTTACTTGGATTTAAAACCAAGATTCTCATTGTTTCGTGAATGACGACAAGTTTGTAATTCATTCTCATTCCTTAAACGAGACCTAAACATGCACCCAATGACACATGTACAATTTCCCACCCATTTTGCTTCACTGGAGCATGTGGTTGTAGTTCAAATTTATATTATGGACTACATTAAATGCATAGAAAACTTAGTAATTAGTAATATATATACAATGGCCAAATGAACCCTGAATAGTTTCAAATTTCAGCCCGACACTCCTGTTATTTTATGTTGCCTGTAGAAAACAAAGTTCAAGGCGAGAAGCGGCATTGATTATTGTTTCGCCCACAAGAGGGGCATGTTTCCCTACCGGAACCACGAGGGTTGCGACAGGCTCCGGTTTGTAAAAGGCTTGTAATATAGCTTCACCCAAATTGGACAATTATATATACCATGTAGTGACACCATGCCAAGTTTCATGATTTCCTGGTGAGTTTTGGATTTACAGACATCTAAAAACCGAGATTCGCAATGTTTGTGGCTAGGCCAGGATGGCGAGATGGTTGAATTCATTCCCATTCGTTCAGTGGGACCTAAACATGCACCCCAAGGAAACATGTACATTCTTTCTAGCCATTTTGGTGCACTGGAGCATGTATTTGTAGTTCAGATTTGAATGATGGACATTAAATGCCTAGAAAACTCAATTAATGAATAAAAAAGGTCAAATGAACCCTGAATAATTTCAAAGTTCAGCGCGAATCTCCAGTTGTTCCGTGTCACGTGTAGAAGAAAATACGATGCTAAAAGAGGGAGTGATTATCGTTTGGCCCACAAGGGGACACGTTTCCCTATCAAAACCATGAGGGTTCTTGCAATAGGCTCCGGTTTGTAAGAGGTTTGTAATAAAGCTTGGCCCAAATTGGCAATGTTTTTACCACGACATATATGTGCCATGACATGACACCTTGCCACCTTTGATGACTTTCTGGTGAGTTTAGGATTTATGGGGACTTAAAACCAAGATTCGAAATGTTTGAGGAAGAGCCAGGACACCGAATGCAGTTGTAATTCGTTCCCATTCTGGCATGAGACCTAAACATGCACCCAAGGACACATGTATAATTTTTCTAGCCATTTTGGTGAACTGGAGCATGTATTTGTAGTTCATATTTGAATTATGGACATTAAATGCCTAGGAAACTCAATTAGTGTATAAAAAGGCCAGACGAACCCTGAATAAGTTTAAATTTCAGCACAGATATCCTGTGGTTCCATGTTGCCTGTGGAAGAAAATACAAGGCGAAAAGAGGCAATGATTATGTTTCACCCACAAGAGGAACACATTTCCCTATCAGAACCACGAGGCTTCTTTGAGAGAAGCTCCGGTTTTTGTAAGAGGTTTGTAATAAAGCTTGGCCCAAATTGGACAATGTTTTTACCACGACATATCACTACTAGGGAAAAGCCTAGTAGTAGCGCGGGGAACCGCGCTACTAGTAAGGTGCTACAGCTATTACTTAGCAGTAGCATGCACACTACTGCTAAGACATATAGCCACAACGCATGTTTACTCCAGCGCTACTGCTAATCTGACTAGTCGTTGCGTGTTTCTTGTCCATTGTTACTAGTATTTTTTTTATTTTTAGTGTATTTATACGCCGTTATACAAATTTTGGCACAATACCAATTATGTGGTTGTTATATCATTATGTTCATAACAGTGTCGGAAATGAAGGTGGATTAGGTTCAAGTGGAGGCAACATGTGGTGCCTGTCGAAAGTATACTACTAGTTTGGACTAGTAGTACTTTCGATGTGCACCATATGTTGCCTCCACTTGAATCTAATCCGCCAACACAAGCTATGTAATCATCATCATAGTCATTACCACCAACACTAGCTATTTAATCATCATAGTCATAGTGTAGCACATCATAATCTTCAAACTCATTCTAGCTAGCTAATCACCACCAACACTAGCTAATAATAATCATCATAGTCATTACCACCAACACTAGCTATTTAATCATCATAGTCATAGTGTAGCACATCATCATCTTCAAACTCATTCTAATTAACTAGCTAATCACTCCTACTGCTCTCTCTCAGGTAAAATAGCATAAAACATGTGTAGCACTCCTGCTTCATCATATTGGAGCATGCAAATGAACCTGTCTCCTAATTGTGGGTTGCGCTTCTGATTTTTGCCCCCTAGTACTTCTCTGCGATCCTTCACAATTTTGCTCCAGTCTTTGACTATTAAGACTTCCTCACTTTGAGAAATCCTGGATGCACTAAAGTGCAATGTAGGATGTCTTGTCCGTAAACTAACCATTCTCATGCGACCTTTAGTCTCGATGCAGTGAGGCACAACATTCATCGGGAGTCCATGTTGAAGAACATCATAGTAACATACTTAGCAATGAAGTTTAGCTTAAAAAATAATGTATGCAAAAAAAGCACTCAGGACAAATATTAAAAATCTTACCATCTTTCCTAAATAGATGTGACCGTAGTTCAATACGAACACTATTGGTCGCACGTTTTGAGTACTAAGATTTTTAAGTCCAGGAAAATAATTTGTCTTGACAGCATCAAGATCCTTAAGCCATGAAACATAATGACCTATCTCGTCCCAATTTAGTTCAACCTCGGGACAGTCGACGGTCATGTCTACCAAGCGCCGGACATGTTTGCTTGAATGCAAATAAGCTGTCAATAGAAATTAGTTGTCAACTATTTTTGAATAAACAATATCCAAGACATAAATATGGTTGAGAAACTCACATAGTGGTAGAACTGGAGGCGTCTGCACATCGACCCAGATGTCTATTACGTTCAATATCATCTTTCAGACGAATATCAAAGGTGATAACCATATCAGGCTCAAATGCATAAGCCTTGCATAATGCTTGCCAAGTTTTGCATTCAAAATAGGTATAGGTGTCTGCAGTGTATAATTGTGCATCGAAAGTATAACCATGCTCGGTCTTCAAGTAAACTCTCTTTACCTCCATAGTTTTCATAGGACTGAAACCTATCTTATCCAAGACAAAAACTCTTGCATGGCAGGGGATACGCTAGTAGAATAGTAAAAAAATTAAATTATAAGTTGAAGTAAATGAAGCAGAAATCATGCTTAATTACGAAAAAAAAGACTTGTTGTTGTGACTTACTGTATCGACTTCGAAGGTCTCGTCCAGCTTGATGCTGAAGCGCCTATCATCAACTAGGAAGATTACATCACACGAGGCCGCTTCGTCTTTGCGATGATTCGCAAATACCGAAATCCTTTTTGTCGTCAGACATTTCCTATGTTGATAGTTGAAACATTAATTGAAAATCGATCGAAGACAACTAGCGGGAAACTCAACACACAAATCGGGGCCACTCGATATTTCCTACATATTCTAGCACAAGTCATGCCAAAATTCACGAAAAAAATCCGGCATGACCTTTGCTAAAAAAGGACATATCGAGCGCCTGAAATTTGCCGGAACGGAAATTAATCAACACTGACAAAACATAGGCCACTCAGAGGTGTAACCTGCTAACATGACCGGCCACTTGGGCAAGCACATATCCTATTTGAGCAACACAAGATATACATGTTTTTATCTACATCATATGAGCATTCAAACTTGATGGTTATTGCATTTCAATGGTTGAAAATATGAGCAGAAACATTTCAAAATATCTTATAGGACTCATATTGACATGGAGATTTGGCTGGTCTCACCTCGAGGTCGGAGGGGTTCGGTGACGGGGACGACATCGGGGATGATGGAGGGGCTCCTAGATTTCTACAAAAACAAAAACCCTATAAGCTATCATCTAATCAAATGCAAACACCTCGCATAGTGGGGGTCCAATTTGAGCATTCAAAATAGGAGTACTTATCGAATTTGAGCATTCAATAAGAAAAACAAAATCGTAAAATAAATAAGTATTCAAATTAGCATGCATTCAATAAGCAAAAGTAAATCATGTCTTGCGTCCGTACATCGTCAAATATTATCACTAATACATCCCGAATAGTATCATACATATAACATCACTAATACAACTAAAACCCTAGCGCCACGGCCAGGTATCGGCCAGGCGGTGGACACCCAAAGAGAAGGAACCATCACAGGATCATAGCTCCAGTGAGATCCCTGGAGAACCTGCCAGGTATTGAAGAACCTGTGCTCCAACGCAAACAAGTAGCGACGGACGTGTGCGTCCTCCTCGCTGATACGGTGACGTACCACCTCCGCAGGGTCCTCAAGCCTTTGCACCATCACTGGCCCACGAGACCGTCACCAAAGAAGGTTCGGGTCAACGACGGGCTGGCTCCTCACCAAGCTGCGCCCCCGGTAGGTAGCGCCTCCCAGTACCAGCCCGACGGAGCCCAGTCTCGGACATGCCCATCTGGTCAAGCAGGTGTCCTCCGCCGAGTCGACGACGAGGATGCGGGATAGGCATCATCGACGTCGATGCGGGAATAATTGCTTTAACTAAAAAAATAACAACAAATGTGACATGTTCAACTACTTCTATTAGTTCAACTAGTTCTTACTAAAAATAAACTTACTATAAATAAAAATAAACTAGTTCTTACTAAAAATAAACTAGTTCAACTAGTTATATTAATTTTCTTACTAAAAATACACCTTTTCTATTAATTCGACTAGTTCTTACTAAAAATAAACTTACTATAAATAAAAATAAACTAGTTCTTACTAAAAATAAACTAGTTCAACTAGTTATATTATTTTTCTTACTAAAAATAGACTTGTTCTATTAATTCAACTAGTTCTTACTAAAAAAACTAGTTCAACTAGTTCTATTAAATTTCTTACTAATTCTATTAAACATTACTGCCCTAGTTCTTACTAACTAATTAGTACCTAGGAACTACTGCCTTAATTACCATCTAATTTGATGAACCCTAACTAATTTCATGCAATCTAAAATTTGAAGAACCCTAGAAAATTTAGCTAGGCAGAGGTAGGGGAGGGGGAGGAGGAGGCGTGCTCACCTCGGGTGCCTGTGGCGAGGGAGGGGCAGGCAGCGTCGAGGTTGGGGCCGAGGCCTCGGGTGCGTGGCGGAGGGCGGCATCGAGGTCGGGGTCGGGGCGGCGTCGAGGTCGGGGTCGGGAGCGGCGTCGAGGGTGTGTGGAGAGCGACGGGAGAGTGTGCGGCGGCCGACGGCGATGCAGGGCGACGACAACGGAGGAGTAGGGATTTGGGGGAAGTGGCCGTGGGGGAAGAACGAACCGCGTGGTTAAGTCAAAAGTAGTAGTAGCGCATTCCAGGAAGTGTGCTACTGCTACGTTAGCTATAGCGCGTTTCTAAACATTCACTACTGCTATTCCTTTCTCTTTTTTATTTGATTTCCATTTAATTTTATTTTCGTAGTAGTAGAGCCTTTCTTCGTAAACGTGCCGCTACAAAACAAGTAGCGGTAGCACTATTTCTATAAGATTGCTACTACTATGTGTACCCTATCGACTAAGTAGTGGGAATTTTAGTAGTAGCACTTTTATGGCTAGACGCGCTACTGCTATATATGTATCTATAGCGCGATTTTCGCCAACGCGCTACTGCTAGTTAGCACTAGAATGCTTTTTAACAAGCGCTACTACTAAAGTTCTGTGTATAAGGTTTTACCTAGTAGTGTATATGTGCCATGACGTGACACCATGCCACCTTTTATGACTTTATGGTGAGTTTAGGATTTATGGGGACTTAAAAACCGAGATTTGAAATGTTTGAGTACGAGCCATGACACAAGTACGGTTGTAATTCCTTCCCATTCCTCGCATGGGACTTAAAGATGCACCCAAGGACACATGTATAATTTTTCTAGCCATTTTGGTGAACTGGAGCATGTATTTGTATTTCAGATTTGAATTATGGACATTAAATGCCTAGGAAACTCAATTAGTGTATAGAAAGGCCAAACGAACCCTGAATAAGTTTAAATTTCAGCACGGATATCCTATCGTTCCATGTTGCCCGTAGAAGAAAATACAAGGTGAAAAGAGGTAGTGATTACGTTTCGCCCACAAGGGGGACACATTTCCCTATCGAAACCATGAGGCTTCTTTGAGAGAAGCTCCGGTTTGTAAGAGGCTTGTAATAAAACTTGCGCCACAATGGACGAAAAAAATTCCTCGACATATAAGTGCTATGTCGTGACACCATGGCAGGTTTCACGATTTTCAGCTTAGTTTTGGATTTATGGGGATTTAAAAACGGAGATTCTTCTCACGGATTTTTTTCAAATAGGACACAGTTCACTCACAAAAGCCGAAATTCAATGAAAACTTCATGGAAACCATAATTTAAAGTTTCATAAAAATCTGAAAAATGTGGGATGTTAAGAAGGTGATGTTTTATTGCGACACAAAATTTCAAGTTGAAAAACATTACGAGATGTGAGCTATGAAAAAGACAAATTCCGCCCTGAATAGTGACATTACTATTCGGCACTATTCAACACTGATTTTGTCTTTTTCATAGCTCACAACTCTTAATGTGTTTCAACTTGAAATTCTGTGTGCCAATAAAACATCATCCTCTTAACATCCCGCATTTATTTAATTTTTTTTGAAACTTCAAAACATCTTTTTCTCGTAATTTTCACCGGTTTCCACCGAATGTTGGTTTCCGTATGATATTCCACCCCCGCTGCGCGCGTGATCTGAGTCCTGCTTCTGATGGGCCAGAATCCAAACCCCACGGATCATACGTGTGCACGGTTAGATGCTCCCAGATCGAACGGCAACCCTGAGCCCTTTCGGCAAAGACATGCGATTGCGGGTAAAGCCTTTGCGCACGCGCGTCGTGTAGCTCATGCTTCCTTCTCTACTAGGTTTTCATTCAAAACAGGCTACCGTTTCTCGCCACTCCTCTCATCGGTTTCCCGCCTCTTCTCCCAGATATGCATGATGTAGATGTTCGTTTAATTCTTATAGTTCATCTCATCCAAAATCAATTAGTTTTGTCAAAAAAACTATTTTAAGATTCATGAAATTGTGCATTGTAAAGGTAAAAACAAAAAGTGACAATTGATTTAGAAAAAATGGTTTGGGCAATTAAGATATGGAAGATTCTAGAGAACAAAGGAGAAGTGCTTGTGTTTTGAGGTTTGTGCATTATGCTTAAGTTCAACCATGGAGTCTTCTAGATTGTACATGTGGCAATCTGGTGGAATGTAGATGATATCCAACGGCCAGTAGTGCTCGGATTTGCCATCTCTGTACCGTCAGATTGGCTTCATCCAACGAGCAACTTTCATAGTTATTCGCACATTGTATATGTCTATAGATGTATAGATATATATAGATGTGTCCCATGCTATATAAAATAAAGTTTGAGCGCATGCGTGGGACGACACCCCCCCATTGCGCCTTGAAGTTGGGAAACTGACATCATAGGTATTGAACCAGGCTTTGAGTCGGATACGGTCTTCGGTTTGTAATGTACTTGGCGTGGCCCATCGAAGTTGTGTATTTGGGATTTAAACACATCATACACCATCGTACCCATACATATTTTTGGGCCGCATGCACGGTGTATCTGAGGTCTTCGATCGACCACGTCTCTCTTGTGCAGTTTTTGTGACGACACGTATATCCTGTGGGCTCCCGAGTGTATATATATCATCCCTTTAACCGATAATGAGGGGTATGTGTTGGCCATGAATGGATTCCTCCTAGTTCATGTTAGGGCCGGTCACCGTCAAATGTCGGTCAACCAAATCTCGAGCTCATGCGTTGTGAGGATTCCCCCCCAGATGTTCGGATTGCTGGGTTCGACCTACATCAAACCCTGCGTACGTATCTCTTTCTTAACTACCTTGCCTTCATGGTTGTTGTCTGTATCGAGAGGTAGGCACCACATCTAAATTGTACATTATTCTATATTGAAAACACACATCTCCCCTTCCCAACATACATCAATTTGGGCCGCATGCAAGAGGTGCTGGTTTTGTGGTCCCTCTCGTGCGATGTTTATGATGGTTCAATCTATTAGCCCAAGCGGTTTATCGATGCTACCTCTTGAGCATGCGTTGGGTTTTCCCTTGAAGAGGAAAGGGTGCTGCAGCAAAGTATCATAAGTATTTCCCTTGGTTTTTGAGAACCAAGGTATCAATCCAGTAGGAGACCACACGCAAGTCCCTCGTACCTACACAAACAAATAAGAACCTTGCAACCAACGCGATAAAGGGGTTGTCAATCCCTTCACGACCACTTGCAAAAGTGTGATCTGATAGAGATGATAAGATAATATTTTTGGTATTTTTATGATAAAGAGTAAAACTAAAGAAAGAAAAATAAACGCCGATAGAAATAGCTTGTTGACGGGAGATTAATATGATGGAAAATAGACCTGGGGGCCATAGGTTTCACTAGTGGATTCTCTCAAGATAGCATAAGTATTACGATGGGTGAACAAATTATTGTCGAGCAATTGATAGAAAAGTGCATCACTACAACATGAACCCACCTATACCAACACATGTCTACCAACGAAATGATAATATGTATTGTTTGTTTTAACCTCCCACCTCCCCTACTTATCCCACACTCCCCTACTAAGCGCTAACCTCCTCTCCTAGGAAAGAATCTAACCTCCCTGTACGGCAGTACCCATCTCCACCCAATTTTTTCTATCCGCCATCTCCCCTCCACCTCGATTCCCATCTCACCTGAACTCCATGAAAGCGATGCTACCCGCCATCACCGATTTGTACTAGATCCGGTGCTGTCCCACGACATCGCTCACCAGCTCGGTTGCCCTCAATCCTCTCCCCCGATCCACTACAACCGCGACTTCCTCTGTGCCGCTGCACATGCCCCTGGAGCAACCCTAGCCGGCACGGGATGCCGATGCGACTCCTGGGTAGGCCATCTGCATCGCGATCTCCGTATGCGCTGCTGGCAACTCAGGCTGGACGGTGCTGATCCACCTCGGCCACCTTACCCCCGACACAGATGGTTTAGTAAGGCACTTCTCACCTCTGTTTGTGGTGACATGGCCATCGTTTGATGATCGACCTTTGACGGAAATGGCGATTGTGATCTATTCTGCCTAGTGTTAGCCGCCCCATCGTGGTATTCTAGGTATTTTAGTTTCGTGCTTACATCTTTGAATGTGCAGTGCTATCTAGTTCTGTAAATGCAAGCCAGTTGTTTATAGTTTGGCTGATCTATTTGGATGTATGGTTGAGTGCATATGTGTAATTCTGGAAGAATGCTTGCGTCCTTTCTTTTAATCTCAATAGTCTGTTGTTGCTGCTATGTGCGTGGATGAATCCTTACCGATTTCCTCATCACGTGTTGTGCAATACTATAGGAATAAGTCTCACATGCGTCCATCTGTCCTAATATTCCTCTTTATTGTGTATATAATCCTTAATTTCATGTTCATTTACATGTTCTGAAACTGGCCTTGCTTCAGCCAACATGTGTCTGTTTGTTGGATTGCATTCTCATTGTAGTAATAGATCGATCTGTTGTGCGACGAACATCCACGCATGGCTGCATGATGGTTGTGAGTTACCAAAAAACTTTCTCCCTTAATTAACTAATCGCTAAGTCAGCTTGAGTTACTGATCCGCCTGCTATGTTCATTATGAAGTTTTGGTTTGACCTTTTCATTGCAATGATTGCAGAATGGTGTGTCGGCACACACTACAAAATTAGCCAACAACGACGAGCAACGTCATAGCACTTCTCCTCGTGCTCACACGCTGTCGAGACGCCGGCCTGCTCGAGCTGCCCTCGATCAGTGCCAACTCTGCGGGGGAAAACTATGGTACTGATTTCTTTGGTTGTAAGGTTTCATGCTCCTCTAGGATTTAAGATGGTGAAGTTACAGGATGTAGGAACTGTTGGAAATATTAGTACTTTTCCGATTAGTATAATCCACGAGTAAACAGTAAGCATGGCATAAAAGCTATACATCTCATAGCTATACCTAATCATACTAGCACGTACCAAACATAGAAGAGAACCGTCTATGAGCAGCACAAATACGGCTAGCACAACTACGAGTAAACGAGGGATGAACGAATCATACCCTCCGGTTGGCCAGGCCAACGCGGCGGCGGCAGTAGGAGCCTCGGTGTCGTCTGTGGCCTTCTTCTTAGCGGCGGTAGCATCGGCCATGGTGTCGATGCAGGGGAAGTAGTGGAAGCAGAGGTGAACAGAGTTGGAGACGGATCGGGAGCAGTCGCGTCGAGACGCTCCCCAAAAACCTTATTGTCATTCTCCCGGGCAGGATATCGAACAACAGGGTTCCGGAGGCACCTGCTCTCCCGACCAGCCGTGCACGCAGTCGTTGGGATGGGGTCGCCGGAGGCAGCATAGAGTGAGGAACAGTAGATGACGGCTAGGTTACGCGAGAGGGAGTGAGTGAACCGAACTAGGTCACTCCACTGGGCAGAGCCTTCTTATATAGGCCGTCGGGTAGGAAGTCATGGGCCTGGGCGGAGGCCCATGATCGAGTCGACGCACTCCCGGGAAGGGAGTCGTCGTTCCCGGGAAGGGTCGCACACCCGCGAACGGAGTCGACGAATCCCGGCAACGCAAGTCAGCCCACAGTCCAACGTCTCGGACAGTGGCCCACCTGTTAGCGACTCGTTAATTAATCCCTGATTAATTCATTCCTGAGCGGCAAAAATAAGCTTCGGCTCGGCTCATTCCCACAACCCGCGGAGCGCGTGCATCGTGACGAGGCGAGGCGAGGTGTGGCGAGGCGGGCGGAGGAGGAGGAGGAACGCGCGTGTACCACTCCTCTTCCCAAGCTCCCAATGGCAAATGGTAGAGCAGCCCTTATAAAGGAGTCTCAACGCTCCTCAACTAGCAAGGTGGGACTAAATTTCCCACCACCTGCCATCTCATACATGGGCCTCAAGATTAACCAGGGATTAGTGTCTCATATGGGCCTAAGCCCATCCATAATCCAACAACCCCCACCAGATCTCGAGGCACATAAGTTTATCAACTGTTCCAAACAATGTTTGATATATCAGAAATTTCAATGGAGACTGTTAACTTGAACTCCCACCTAGAGAAATAGGATTCGACTTCTTCACAACTGAACAATGGACTATGCCTTGAATTGTCAGTTTGGCGTGCAGAAGTTTCGCCTATTGTCAGCTGATACGTGGCTGCCGAAGGCTAAACTCCACGGGTGGAGCTTATTAGTCATTCTTCGTGCCTTCTAATGAGCTCACTAGAGATTACCCAATCTCATAGACTGTGACCAGCAGTCGGGCTCACATAGGTGTGTTCCTCCAAATATTGCTCTGTAGGTTAGCATCTTGCTTACAGAAGCTTTGGAACACATTAAGACAAAAGTCAGCCTGCCTTACATAATTGAGATTATTACTGCATCTCCAAGGGAGTTGATTTATAAAGGATACTCTCCTCATTTGACCGCTGGATTGTTTTCCTAGGTCCTAATTCACGGGATCTCCGATCACATAGGTTGGATTACCCCCATGGCAACTTACGTGGGTCTCATACCCATCTCCCTCGATGCGTTTTCTATCACAATCCATGACAACCCTTTCGTAAAAGGGTCTGCCAGATTCTTAGCCGTCTGGATATAATCCAACGCTATTACTTCGGAGTTTCTTGATTTTCTGATAGATTTCAATCTTCTTCTTATGTGCTTTGTGGATTTCATGTTGTCCTTTGAACTCTTATCCTTGGCAATCACCATTTGATTGTCACAGTTCATAAGGACAACCAGCACTGGTTTGTCAACCACCGGCAAATCCATCAAAAGCTCTTGAAGCCATTCTGCTTCGACGCATGATGTGTCTAATGCTGTGAGTTCTGCTTCCATAGCCGATCTGGTTAAGATTGTCTGCTTGCAAGACTTCCAGGAAACAGCACCACCACCAAGTGTGAAGACATGTCCACTTGTGGCTTTCATCTCATCAGCATCACATATCCAATTCGAATCACTATACCCCTCAAGTACCTTCGGGTACCCAGAATAGTGAATTCCATAGTTCGCAGTACCTTGCAAGTAATGCATCACTCGCTCAACAGCATGCCAATGCACATCTCCCGGATTGGGAACAAACCGGCTCAGTTTGCACACAACAAATGAGATGTCAGGACGAGTAGCACATGCTAGGTACATCAGTGAATCCCCCCCTGAGAATATCTCAATTGATCTATAGCCGTGCCTTCGAACTTTCGAGTCCGCACGCTAAGATCATAAGTGTTGCAGAAGGTTTGCAGTTCGAATACCCAAAATGGCTCAAAATCTTCTCAACATAGTGGGATTGCAAAAGTGTAATTCCACCCTCAGAATTTCTCAGTAGCTTGATGTTCAAGATAACATCAGCCACACCCAGGTCTTTCATCTCAAAGTCATGAGATAGAAAGGCCTTGACCTCCTCAATGACTTTGAGGTGGGTCCCAAATATCAGTATGTCATCGACATACAGACACATTATAACTCCTTCGCCCCCACCATAGCGATAGTATACACATTTGTCAGCTTCGTTCACAACAAAGCCAACAGATGTCAGAGTAGTGTTGAACTTCTCATGCCATTGCTTAGGCGCTTGTTTCAGGCCATACAGAGATTTCACTAGCTTGCACACCTTTCTTTCCTGACCATTTACTACAAAGCCATCTGCTGTTGCATGTAAATTTCCTCGTCTAGCTCTCCATTAAGGAAAGCCGTCTTGACGTCCATCTGGTGGACGAGAAGACCATGCGAGGTATCCAAAACGAGTAACACTCGAATGGTTGTCAGCCTAGCCACAGGTGAGTAAGTATCAAATAAATCCTCTTCTTCTTTTTGGGTATAACCCTTGGCCACAAGCCTAGCCCTGTACTTCTCAACAGTACCATCGGGCCTAAGCTTCTTCTTGAACACCCACTTACATCCCAATGGTTGACAACCATAAGGAAGATCAGTGATTTCCCATATCCCATTCGCCAAGATGGAATCCATCTCGCCACGGACCGCATCCTTCCAGTAGTCAGCATCCGGAAATGCATAAGCTTCTGAAATGGAACTGGGAGTATCATCATCCATGAGTTACACGAAGAAATCATCACCAAAAGACTTTGCAGTCCTTTGTCTCTTGCTCATGACAGGAGCTTCCCCGTCATCCTCTGTGGAACTCTCATCACTTTTATGTTCATAGTATTCCATTGGAATGGCAGGTTCAGGAGTCTCATCAGATTCCAGTCTAGAAGTGCTTTGCATATCTCTCATGGGGAAAATATCCTCAAAGAATGTAGCATCCCTAGACTCCATGATCGTACCGACCTTCACGTCGTGTACATCGGATTTCACCACTAGAAATCTATAGCCAATGCTATGCTTGCATAGCCAAGAAAAACGCAGTCCACGGTCTTTAGTCCGAACTTGCGCTTTTTGGTTATCGGCACGTTGACTTTCGCCAAATAGCCCCAAGTGTGCAAGGAAAAGAGTGTAGTTCTTTTCTTTTCCCATTGCTCATAGGGAGTAGTCTCATTATCCTTTGTGGGAACTTTATTCAGGACATGACATGATGTTAATACAGCCTCCCCCTACCATGCCTTGGATAAACCCGATGTATCTAACATGGCGTTAACCAAATCAGTTAGAGTACGGTTTTTCCATTCGGCAACCCCGTTTTACTGGGGTGAGTAGGGAGGCGTCCTATCATGAATAATACCATGTTCCGCACAGAATAAATCAAACTCATTAGAAAAGTACTCTCCACCACGATCAGACCGGACTCGTTTTATTTTCTTCTCAAGTTGGTTCTCAACTTCAGCCTTATAGACTTTAAAGTAGTGTAGAGTCTCATCCTTAGTATTTAACAAATACACATAGCAGAATCTAGAGGAATCATCAATTAGAGTCATGAAGTATTTCTTTCCACCTTTAGTCAACACACCACTCATCTCACAGAGATCTGAATGTATGAGCTCTAATGGTGCCAGGTGTCTCTCCTTCACAAGCTTGTGAGGCTTACGAGGTTGCTTAGCTTGCACACACGCATGGCACTTAGAGCCTTTGGCTAAAGTGAAACTCGGGATTAAGTCCATCTTAGCTAGCCGCGTCATACAACCGAAATTTATGTGACAAAGACGTGAATGCCAAACCTCAGATTCGCTCACATTAGAATGAATTTGGTTCATGACTCCAGGGAAAGGCGGAACAAACCACCACAATCATATCCTTTTCCAACAAATAGTCCATACCGAGATACGACTACTTTGTTAGACTCAAATACTAACTTAAACCCTTCTTTACAAAGAAGGGAGCCACTAACGAGATTCTTCTTGATGGCGGGGACATGCTGCATGTTCTTCAGTTGCACGATCTTTCCCAAAGTAAACTTCAGATCTACCGTGCCAACACCATGAACAGAAGCATGCGAGCCATTCCCATCGAGACGGAACAATCTCGTGCGACACGGTAAGAAGAAAACAAAGACACATCAGCACACACATGAATATTGGCCCCAGTGTCAACCCACCAATCGGTGGACTGACAAACTGAAAGTATGGTAAACAGATTACCATACCCAGATGCCGCATCATTCTTGCTCAGAGTGACATTCACAGACTTGGAGTCCTGTGTTGGCTTCTTGTACTTGTTTGGGCACTTGTTTGCCCAATGGTCATCTGAACCACAAGTAAAGCAGCCATCTCTCTTTTTGTCTTTCTTCTTACCCTTCTTCTTAAAGGTAGTATTCTGCTGGATGTAGTTCTTTCCCTTGAACTTGTGGAAGTTCTTCTGCACCAGATTGGCGCTAGAAGAACCCTCTGCCCCTTTCACGTGTGAGTCCATTGCTCTCGAGTTCTGCTCAACACTGAGATGACCGATGACATCCTCGACAAAGAATTCGCGTCTCAAGTTCTTGAGAGAAGTAGCAAAGTTCCTCCAACTAGGAGGAAGTTTTGCAATAATGCAACCCACGACGAACTTTTTTGGTAACTCACACTTCAGGAGCTCCAGCTCCTTAGCAATGCACTATATCTCATGAGCCTGGTCCAATACAAAACGGTTATCAACCATCCTGTAATCATGGAACTGCTCCATGGCATACAGCTCACTGTCAGCATCAGTTTCGCCGAATTTGACTTCGAGCGCATCCCACAAGTTTTTGGCAACCCCCATATGAATATATGCGTCAACCAACTTGTCTCCAATCACACTCGAACTGCTCCCAAAAGATTATGGTTGCCTCCCTAAACGCCTTCTCTGTTAGGAGCAATCGTTTCTGTGAGGGACAGACCACCAACCCAGAACACGTTCATCGCTGTGAGCCACAAGGTGGTCCTAGTCTACCAACGCTTAAAATGCGCCCGGTAAACTTTTCCGGTTTTAGAGTAGCAACAAAGCCTTGAATTGAAAGTGCCTAAAATAAGGTTTTTGGATTGTTGGAAATATTAGCACTTTTCCGATTAGACTAATCCATGAGTAAACAGTATGCAAGGCATAAAAGCTATGCATCTCATAACTATACCTAAGCATACTAGCACGTACCGAACATAGAAGCGAACCATCTATGAGCAGCACAAATATGACTAGTACAAGTACGAGTAAACGAGGGATGAACAGATCATACCCTCCGGTTGGCCAAGCCAACACGGCGGCGGCAGCAGCAGCCTCGGTGTCGTCCGTGGCCTTCTTCTTAGTGGCGGCATCATCGGCCATGGTGTCGATGCAAGGGAAGTAGTGGAAGCAGAGGCGAACGGAGTTGGGGACGGATTGGGAGCAGTCGCGTCGAGACGCTCCCCAAAAACCTTAGTGCCGTTCTCCTGGGAAGGATCTCGAACGACAGGGTTCCGGAGGCACCTACTCTCCCGACCAGCCGTGCACGCGGTCGTCGGGATGAGGTCACTGAAGGCAGCACAGAGTGAGAACAGTAGATGATGGCTAGGTTAGGCGAGAGGGAGTGAGTGAACCGAACTTGGTCACTCCACTAGGCAGAGCCTTCTTATATAGGCCGTCGGACAGGAAGTCGTGGGCCTGGGTGGACGCCCACGACCGAGTCGACGCACTCTCGGGAAGGGTCGCACACCCCCGAATGGAGTCGACGAATACCGGCAACGCAAGTCAGCCCACAGTCCAATGTCTCGGATAGTGGCCCACCTGTTAGCGACTCGTTAATTAATCCCTGATTAATTCATTCCTGAGCGGCAAAAATAAGCTTCATCTCAGCTCATTCCCGCAACCCACAGTGCGCGTGCATCGTGACGAGGCGAGGCGAGGCGTGGCGAGGCGGGCGGAGGAGGAGGAGGACCGCGCGTGTACCACTCCTCTTCCCAAGCTCCCAATGGCAAGTGGTAGAGCAGCCCTTATAAAGGGGTCTCAACTCTCCTCAACTAGCAAGGTGGGACTAAACTTCTCACCACCTGCCATTTCATACATGGGCCTCAAGATTAACCAGGGGATTAATGTCTTATATGGGCCTAAGCCCATCCATTATCCAACAGGAACTATGGTATACTAAGACTGTAACACGTTTTGTTGTTTCTTAACTTGTTTCAATAAGAATTTTAGTGCTTGAATCAGAACCCTGTGTCACCTTGCTCCAATTACTCAATAAGAACTCTTGGTATTCTACATGGTGTTGGCTCCCGACTTCCTTTAATTAGCATCTGATTCTTCACAAGATCATTATATATTTATGTCTCACATGTTTTTTATCGGCCAGTTTTTCATATTAGGAGTTCAGATAAACATCAATATGCTCAAGGTAATACACCCTACTTGACATAGCAAACCATATTAATCTATTTTGAATGAAAAACATCTTTGATAAACTGAAGATGCCGTCACAAACCTACTTTGGTTTATAAATTACAGAGAGATTGCCCAATCTAGAAAAGGGAAGATGGATGCCAAGTCGGACAGTCATGTGATGTCTGTAGCTGAGATACTTAGAAGTTTGTGTAAGTTCTTCAGGATTGCTCTCATATATTAACTTCTTTGTACACACGCGCTATGTCTAATATCTTCTAGCATTCCCTATAGATTTTATGTTGATCTAAATATTTTACTAAACTAATGTGTACAATTGAATACATAGTTGCTACGGGTCCTGTAGCTCAGAGAGGCTAATATCCCATTTTGTCAAGATTTAGACTTCTTGTACTAAAGTTTCCTCTATTAAATTTGTACTAAAAAAATTCCTAGTATATAAATAAATGTCTAAATTGTTAGCATGTATCACTGTACCTAATTAAGGCACATCCAAGTTTGGCCTAGTGTGAATCATTTTCTTCCAGCATAAAGTATATTTGAATTGTCGAAGCTTTGTATCTATTTGTATTTTTTGCAGAACTGCATATCTTTCTTTAAAACCAGAGGATGTGTTGTATGTCAGCACATGTTTATTTAAAGGAAGTACCTAGTTTCCTACATTAGTATGCACATGCTTTAAGTTTTACGTTAATTCAATTGACATATTATAGATTTGTTCATAAGAAATCAAGGATCAAAAGTGTTTGTCAGATGTAGGCTATTAGTCTACTTTCAGTACTAAGCTACTAATGTCATGACCTTCAACCTTTGTATGTTGCTCCTCCTTTACATTTTGCTGCCCTACTAACCTCATTTTCTCTACAGTAAGTTACTCATCTCATTTCTTTGTTTTTTGTAGATTTCCAAGATAAATGAATGATTCATGGCTCGGATGTTGAATGCAAGGACGGGAATGGGACTACTAATGTACTAGATCCTTAGAATGTCATTTCTAGGACAATGTTTCAAACATTATAGTTGGTTGCAAGGTCAAGAATTTTGCGACTACTAGATAGTTTCACATCTTGTAATCTTTGAATCGTGTTCTTTGTAATGCAACATAGTTGATTTAATATATAAGACCTTCCTATTTATTATATTGTGACTCCGATACTCTCTATATTGACCTAATATTCCTAGATGGAAATGTGCAAAATATCATCCAATATTCATGCTTTGTAGGAAAGCCTCTAGTTGTTGCAATGTTATGTTATATAATTGTGCAGGGTAGCCACCAACGCATATGAAGTGTTGTTCAGCTTGAACTCTTTCTGTTGCTACCTTACAACGCTTCTATATGTTGTTTACCAAAGCATGTATATATGTTGTTGCAGACCCTAGAACCGCCACCAACAACAACGCCAAGTAATCCGTTGGTGAAGACCTTAGCAACGCATATGTGGACATATGACAACACATCAATGCGTTGCTGAAGAGGGGTTCCTGTTGTAGTGCATAATTATGAGAATATCTAGGCATGATCATGTATATAGGCATCACGTCCGTGGCAAGTAGACCGACTCCTGCCTGAATCTACTACTATTACTCCACACATCGACCGCTATCCAGCATGCATCTAGAGTATTAAGTTCATAAGAACAGAGTAACGCATTAGGTAAGAAGACATGATGTAGAGGGATAAACTCAAGCAATATGATATAAACCCCATCTTTTTATCCTCGATGGCAATAATACAATACATGTCGTTTCCCCTACTATCACAGGGATCGAGCACCGCATGATTGAACCCAAAGCTAAGCACTTCTCCCATTGCAAGAAAGATCAATCTAGTAAGCCAAACCAAACTGATAATTCGAAGAGACTTGCAAAGCTAACCAATCATACATAAAAGAATTTAGAGAAGATTCAAATATTGTTCATAGATATTCTTGATCATAAACCCACAATTCATCGGATCTCGACAAACACACCGCAAAAAGAGTTACATCGAATAGATCTCCCAGAAAATCGAGGAGAACTTTGTATTGAGATCCAAAGAGAGACAAGAAGCCATCTAGCTAATAACTATGGACCCGAAGGTCTGTGGTAAACTACTCACACATCATCGGAATGGCTATGGTGTTCATGTAGAAGCCCTCCATGATCGATTCCCCCTCCGGCGGGGCGCCGGAAAAGGCCCCAAGATGGGATGTCACGGGTACAGAAGGTTGCGGCAGTGGAATTAGGTTTTCGTGATGCTCCTCGATGGTTTCAGGGTACGTGGGTATATATAGGAGGAAGAAGTAGGTTGGTGGATCCACGAGGGCCCACGAGGGTGGAGGGCGCACCCAGGGGGGTAGGCACGCCCCTTGCCTCGTGGCCTCCTCGATGATTTCTTGACGTCCACTCCAAGTCCTCTGGATCACGTTTGTTCCAAAAATAACTCTCCCGAAGGTTTCATTCCGTTTGGACTCCGTTTGATATTCCTTTTCTGCGAAACACTGAAATAGGCAAAAAACAGCAATTTGCACTGGGCCTTGGGTTAGTAGGTTAGTCCCAAAAATAATATAAAAGTGTATAAATAAGCGCATTAAACATCCAAAACAGAATATATAATAGCATTGAACAATAAAAAATTATAGATACGTTGGAGACGTATCAAGCATCCCCAAGCTTAATTCCTGCTCGTCCTCAAGTAGGTAAATGATAAAAACAGAATTTTTGATGTGGAATGCTACCTAGCATATTTCTCAATGTAATTTTCTTTATTGTGGCATGAATATTCAGATCCGAAAGATTCAAGATAAAAGTTTAATGTTGACATAAAAATAATAATACTTCAAGCATACAAAAAAGCAATCATGTCTTCTCAAAATAACATGGCCAAAGAAAGTTATCCCTACAAAATCATATAGTCTGGCTATGTTCTATCTTCATCACACAAAGTATTTAATTATGCACAACCCCGAACACAAGCCAAGCAGTTGTTTCATACTTTTGATGTTCTCAAACTTTTTCAATCTTCACGCAATACATGAGCGTGAGCCATGGACATAGCACTATGGGTGGAATAGAATGGTGGTTGTGGAGAACACAAAAAAGAAGAAGATAGTCTCACATCAACTAGGCGTATCAACGGGCTATGGAGATGCCCGTCAATAGATATCAATGTAAGTGAGTAGGGATTGCCATGCAACGGATGCACTAGAGCTATAAGTGTATGAAAGCTCAACAAAAGAAACTAAGTGGGTGTGCATCCAACTTGCTTGCTCACGAAGACCTAGGGCATTTTGAGGAATCCAATCGTTGGAATATACAAGCCAAGTTCTATAATGTAAAATTCCCACTAGTATATGCAAGTGACAACATAGGAGACTCTCTATCATAAAGATCATGCTGCTACCTTGAAGCACAAGTGTGGTAAAAGGATATTAACATTCTCCCTTCTCTCTTTTTCTCTCATTTTTTTTATTTGGGCCTTTCCCTTTTTTTCTTTTGGTCACTTTTTTCTCTCTTTTTTTCTTTTCGTCCGGAGTCTCATCCCGACTTGTGGGGGAATCATAGTCTCCATCATCCTTTCCTCACATGGGATAATGATCTAAT
This sequence comes from Aegilops bicornis, assembly GCA_021605145.1. Classification (NCBI taxonomy): domain Eukaryota; kingdom Viridiplantae; phylum Streptophyta; class Magnoliopsida; order Poales; family Poaceae; genus Aegilops; species Aegilops bicornis. The sequence continues at coordinate 239,172,202 of CM038673.1, read as the reverse complement.
AATGATGATCATCACACTTTTATTTACTTACAACTCAAGAATTACAACTCGATACTTAGAACAAAATATGACTCTATGTGAATGCCTCCAGCGGTGTACCGGAATATGCAATGAATCAAGAGTGACATGTATGAAAGAATTATAAAGGTGGCTTTGCCACAAATACAATGTCAACTACATGATCATGCAAAGCAATATGACAATGATGGAGCGTGTCATAATAAATGGAACAGTGGTAAGTTGCATGGAAATATATCTCGAAATGGCTATGGAAATGCCATAATAGGTAGGTATGGTGGCTATTTTGAGGAAGGTATATGGTGTGTATATGATACCGGCGAAAGGTGCGCGGTATTAGAGAGGCTAGCAATGGTGGAAGGATGAGAGTGCGTATAATCCATGGACTCAACATTAGTCATAAAGAACTCACATACTTATTGCAAAAATCTATTAGTTATCGAAACAAAGTACTACGCGCATGCTCCTTGGGGGATAGATTGGTAGGAAAAGACCATCGCTCGTCCCCGACCGCCACTCATAAGGAAGGCAATCAATAAATAAATCATGCTCCGACTTCATCACATAACAGTTCACCATACGTGCATGCTACGGGAATCACAAACTTTAGAACAAGTATTTCTCAAATTCACAATTACTAAACTAGCATAACTCTAATATCGCTATCTTCATATCTCAAAACAATCATCAAGTATCTAACTTCTCTTAGTATTCAATGCACTTATATGGAAGTTTTTATTATATCCAACTTGGATGCCTATCTAATTTTATAACCAAGGAAAACAACCATGCTGTTCTAAAGGACTCTCAAAATAATATAAGTGAAGCATGCTAGATCAATAATTTCTATAAAATATATCCACCACCGTGCTCTAAAAGATATAAGTGAAGCACTGGAGCAAAAATTGTTTAGCTCAAAAGATATACGTGAAGCACATAGAGTATTCTAATAAATTCCAATTAATGTGTGTCTCTCTCAAAAGGTGTGTACAGAAAGGATGATTGTGGTGAACTAAAAAGAAAATACTCAAATCATACAAGACGCTCCAAGCGAAACACATATCATGTGGTGAATAAAAATATAGCTTCAAGTAAAGTTACTGATGGACGAAGACAAAAGAGGGGATGCCTTCTGGGGCATCCCCAAGCTTAGGCTTTTGGTTATCCTTAGATTATACCTTGGGGTGCCTTGGGCATCCCCAAGCTTAGGCTCTTGCCACTCCTTGTTCCATAATCCATCAAATCTTTACCCAAAACTTGAAAACTTCACAACACAAAACTTAACAGAAAATCTCGTGAGCTCCGTTAGCGAAAGAAAACAAAACACCACTTTAAGGTACTGTAATGAAATCATTATTTATTTATATTGGTGTTAAACATACTGTATTCCAACTTTACTATGGTTCATAAACTCCATTTCTAGCCATAGATTCATCAAAATAAGCAAACAACACACGAAAAACAGAATCTGTCAAAAACAGAACAATCTGTAGTAATCTGTAACTAACGCAAACTTCTGGAACTCCAAAAATTCTAAAATAAATTTCTGGACGTGAGGAATTTATCTATTAATCATATTAAAAAATAATCAACTAAATATCACTCTCCAATAAAAAGTTGTAGCTAATCTCGTGAGCGCTAAAGTTTATGTTTTTTTACAGCAAGATCGCAAAGACTTTCCCCAAGTCTTCCCAAAGGTTCTACTTGGCACAAAAACTAACTAAAACACAAAACCACATCTAAACAGAAGCTAGATGTATTATTTATTCCTAAACAGAACCAAAAAGCAAAAAAACTAAAATAAAATTGGGTTGCCTCCCAACAAGTGCTATCGCGTAATGCCCCTAGCTAGGCATAAAGGCAAGGATAGATCTAGGTATTATCATCTTTGGCGGGCAATCCATAAGTAGCTCTCATAATAGATTCATAAGGTAATTTGATTTTCTTTCTAGGAAAGTGTTCCATGCCTTTCCTTAACGGAAATTGGAATCTAATATTTCCTTCCTTCATATCAATAATTGCACCAATCGTTCTATGGAAAGGTCTACCAAGAATAATAGAACATGAAGGATTGCAATCTATATCAAGAACAATGGAATCTACGGGCACATAATTACTATTTTCAACAATAATAACATCATTAATTCTTCCCATAGGTTTCTTAATGGTGGAATCCGCAAGGCGCAAGTTTAAACAACAATCATCAAATTCACGGAAACCTAGCAAATCACACAAAGTTTTTGGAATTGTGGAAACACTAGCACCCAAATCACACAAAGCATAGCATTCATGATCTTTAATTTTAATTTCAATAGTAGGTTCCCACTCATCATAAAGTTTTCTAGGGATAGAAACTTCCAATTCAAGCTTTTCTTCATAAGATTGCATTAAAGCATCAACGATATGTTTAGTAAAAGCCTTATTTTGACTATAAGCATGCGGGGAATTTAGCACGGATTGCAACTAGGAAATACAATCTATTAAAGAACAATTATTATAATTAAATTCCATGAAATCCAAAATAGTGGTTTCATTGCTATCTAAAGTTTTGACCTCTTCCATCCCACTTTTACCAAATTTTGCATCAAGATCTAAAAACTCCGAATCATTGGGACGCCTTTTAACTAAAGTTGACTCATCTCCAGTCCCATCATTATCAAGATTCATATTGCAAAACAAAGATTTAATAGGGGACACATCAATTACTTTTAGATCTTCATCTTTATTACCCTCCAAATCTTCCGGTTTAAAGGCCATCTTATTGACTAAGGTGGCCTGTTTATCCAAAATTTGTGCTATTAATTTTTCGAGATGAGCCATAAAATTCCTTAGACATATCATCAAGCTCTTTATTGATGTACCCCATAAAGATTTTTTGTTCTTTAAGCTCGTTTTTAAATAATTATTATGCTCAAATTGCAAAGTCATAAAGCTTCTGACGTTGTTTTCAATTTCTTACAACCTTTTAAGGTAAGGATCAACGTTTTTAGGCAGAGCCATTAGGGCAAACAGACAACAAGAAGCAAGCGAAAAAGAGGCAAACAGAAAGAGAGGGCGAATAAGACGGCAAGGGTGAAGTGGGGGAGAGGAAAACTAGAGGCAAATGGCAAATAATGTAATGCAAGGGATAAGAGTTTGTGATGGATACTTGGTATGTCTTGACTTGTGCGTAGACTCCCCGGCAACGGCGCTAGAAATCCGCACGTTGGCGGGAGATCAAAACTTGACTTGACTTGGCGTAAACCTCCCCGGCAACGGCGCCAGAAATCCTTCTTGCTACCTCTTGAGCACGCGTTGGTTTTTCCTTTAAGAGGAAAAGGTGATGCAGCAAAGTAGCGTAAGTATTTCCCTCAGTTTTTGAGAATCAAGGTATCAATCCAGTAGGAGGCCACACGCAAGTCCCTCGTACCTAAACAAACAAATAAGAACCTTGCAACCAATGCGATAAAGGGGTTGTCAATCCCTTCAAGGCCACTTGCAAAAGTGAGATTTGATAGAGATGATAAGATAACATTTTTGGTATTTTTATGATAAAGACTAAAAGTAAAGAAAGCAAAATAAACGGCGATAGAAATAGCTAGTTGACGGGAGATTAATATGATGGAAAATAGACCCGGGGGCCAAAGGTCTCACTAGTGGCTTCTCTCAAGATAGCATAAGTATTACGGTGGGTGAACAAATTATTGTTGAGCAATTGATAGAAAAGTGCATAATTATGAGAATATCTAGGCATGATCATGTATATAGGCATCAGGTCCGTGACAAATAGACCGACTCCTTCCTGCATGTACTACTATTACTCCACACATCGACCGCTATCCAGCATGCATCTAGAGTATTAACTTCATATGAACAGAGTAACGCATTAGGTAAGATGACATGATGTAGAGGGATAAACTCAAGCAATATGATATAAACCCCTTTTATCCTCGATGGCAACAATACAATATGTGTCATTTCCCCTACTGTCACTGGGATCGAGCACCGCATGATTGAACCCAAAGCTAAGCACTTCTCCCATTGCAAGAAAGATCAATCTAGTAGGCCAAACCAAACTGATAATTCGAAGATACTTGCAAAGATAACCAATCATACATAAAAGAATTCAGAGAAGATTCAAATATTGTTCATAGATATTCTTGATCATAAACCCACAATTCATCGGATCTCGACAAACACACCATAAAAAGAGTTACATCGAATAGATCTCCCGAGAAAATCGAGGAGAACTTTGTATTGAGATCCAAAGAGAGACAAGAAGCCATCTAGCTAATAACTATGGACCCGAAGGTCTGTGGTAAACTACTCACACATCATCGGAATGGCTATGGTGTTCATGTAGAAGCCCTCCATGATCGACTCCCCCTCCGGCGGGGCGCCGGAAAAGGCCCCAAGATGGGATCTCACGGGTACAGAAGGTTGCGGCAGTGGAATTAGGTTTTCGTGATGCTCCTCGATGGTTTCAGGGTACGTGGGTATATATAGGAGGAAGAAGGAGGTTGGTGGATCCATGAGGGGCCCACGAGGGTGGAGGGCGCACCCAGGGGGGTAGGCGCACCCCTTGCCTCGTGGCCTCCTCGATGATTTCTTGACGTCCACTCCAAGTCCTCTGGATCACGTTTGTTCCAAAAATAACTCTCCCGATGGTTTCATTCCGTTTGGACTCCGTTTGATATTCCTTTTCTGCGAAACATGAAATAGGCAAAAACAGCAATTTGCACTGGGTCTTGGGTTAATAGGTTAGTCCCAAAAATAATATAAAAGTGTATAAATAAGCCCATTAAACATCCAAAACAGAATATATAATAGCATGGAACAATAAAAAATTATAGATACGTTGGAGACTTATCAATCGACAACAACAACAACTGTCATTTGACCAAACGGAAGATTCATTGGTCCGTCTTATGGTAGGTCATGGCGACATGCATGTATGAGCAAAGTATCGATCATTACGTGCATCCGCCTCGCTGGCACGAAGTGGGAAGTGGTGGGCCAAGCATCCTAGCTAGGTACGACATTATGTCATTATATATATCCTAGCTAGGTGGTAGTTAGGGTTCTTTCGGGTTTGCGAGGCAGGTGCCACCAAAGTTATGCATTGTGTATTTAAAGTTTTAAACATCCCCAATATTCGTACATATATTTGGCCACTTCCAGGTGGTTCTTGACTTCTGGCCCCACTCATCGATCTTCATTGACGCGCCCAACCGTGGGCCCACGGGGTTAAAGTTGTGCATTGGAATTTTGAACATCACATACCACCTAAGGGAGTCCTGGATTAGGGGGTGTCCGGATGGCCGGACTCCTGGACTATGAAGATACAAGATTGAAGACTTCGTCCCGTGTACGGATGGGACTTTCCTTGGCGTGGAAGGCAAGCTTGGCGATACGGATATGTAGATCTTCTCCCATTGTAACCGACTCTGTGTAACCCTAGCCCTCTCTGGTGTCTATATAAACCGGAGGGTTTTAGTCCGTAGGACGAACAACAATCATACCATAGGCTAGCTTCTAGGGTTTAGCCTCTCTGATCTCGTGGTAGATTTACTCTTGTACTACCCATATCATCAATATTAATCAAGCAGGAGTAGGGTTTTACCTCCATCGAGAGGGCCCGAACCTGGGTAAAAACATCGTGTCCCTTGTCTCCTGTTACCATCCGCCTAGACGCATGATTGGGACCCCCTACCCGAGATCTGCCGGTTTTGACACCGACATTGGTGCTTTCATTGAGAGTTCTCTGTGTCGTCACCTTTAGGCCCGATGGCTCCCCGATCATCAACAACGATGCGGTCCAGGCGAGACTTTTCTCCCGGACAGATCTTCATATTCGGCGGCTTTGCCTGCGGGCAATTAACCAGCCATCTGGAGCAGATCGAAGCTACGCCCCAGCCATTAGGTCAGATTTGGAAGTTTGAACTACGGCCGGCGTCCGCAGAGACTTGATCTTCGACGGGTTCGAGCCACAACCAAAGCGCGCCCGCCTTTGTCACGATGGGCGTGATCTAGCTCTGCCGCCCGAGCGATTGTCACGGAGGCCGTGCGATGTCCGCTCCGGCCCTTAGCTCGGAGCCGATTGCGCCAATCGAGGACGGGTGACTGGACACCGCCTCGGGGGCTGCAATCTCTACGGTGATCGAGCCAAACACCATACCTTTCCTTTGCGAAGCTTGTGACTCCAAGGTGCCAGACTCCTCTCCGGACTCCGAACCTTCCGCGCCCCTGCTAATTGAATCCGATTGGGCGCCGATCATGGAGTTCACCGCCGCGGACATCTTTCAGCACTCGCCTTTTGGCGACATTCTGAATTCACTAAAGTCTCTCTCTTTATTAGGAGAGCCCTGGCCAGACTATGGTCAGCAGGGTTGGGATGCAGACGATGAAGAAATTCAAAACCCACCCACCACCCACTTCGTAGCCACTATCGATGATTTAACCGACATGCTCGACTTCGACTCCGAAGACATCGACGGTATGGACGCCGATGCAGGAGACGACCAAGAACCAACACCTATAGGGCACTGGAAGGCCACCTCGTCGTATGACATATACATGGTGGATACCCCAAAAGAAGGGAACGACGATGGAACAACGGAAGATGACCCCTCCAAGAAGAAGACTAAGCGCCGGCGTCAGCGGCGCCGCTCTAAATCCCACAAAAGAAAAAACGACGATTCCGGCACGGGAGATAATAACACCCCCGGACAAAGGTCAAGACAACCCCTCCAAGCAGGATTCAGCACAGAGGATGGAGAAGCCAACCCTCATGAGAGAGCGGCAGACGAGATAGGTAGAGGACGATAATTACATGCCTCCCTCCGAAGACGAGGCAAGCCTCGGCGACGGCAATTTAATTTGTCGTGCCTAAGGATCCCGTCGAACAAGAGCGTTTCAAACGCAGGCTTATGGACACGGCGAGTAGCCTCAAGAAAAAACAGCAACAACTTAGAGCTCACCAAGACTTGCTAGCCGACAGATGGACTAATGTCCTTGCAGCTGAAGAGTACGATCTCGAACGCCCCTCCAAGAGCTACCCAAAACGCAGGCTGCTACCCCGATTAGAGGAGGAAGCAGCTAGACCTACATCACCAGCGCATGATGCGGACGACCGGCCACGCCGTGGCCGCGACAAAGAGGCCTCTCGGCCCTCCACTCAAGCCGCACCCCGGCGTCGCTCAAAGAGTACCAAGGCACGGGAAATCGCCCGGAACTGCGAGATATATTGGAGGACAGGGCAAGGCAAACAAGATCGATCTATGGATCGCGTGGCGCCACGACGCGTGGCGATAACCTTCATGCGGACATGGTAAATCCGTCCGGGCGAACCACGATGAGACAAAGCTCATTTGAGCTACGTCGTGATATAGCCCAATACGTAGGCGCCGACACCCACTATGCTTCACGGATGAAGTAATGGATCATCAAATCCCGAGGGTTTCAAACCCGTAAACATCGAATCATACGATGGCACAACAGATCCGGCGGTATGGATCGAGGATTATCTCCTTCATATCCACATGGCCCGCGGCGATGATCTACACGCCATCAAATACCTCTCACTCAAGCTTAAAGGACCAGCTCGGCATTGGCTTAACAGCTTGCCAGCAGAATCAATTGGTTGTTGGGAGGAACTGGAAGCCGCATTCCTCGACAACTTCCAGGGCATCTATGTGCGACCACCGGGCCCGATGACCTAAGCCACATAATTCAGCAGCCAGAGGAATCGGCGGACAATTACAGACACGGTTCCTAACCAAGAAAAATCAAATAGTCGACTGTCCGGACGCAGAGGCACTTGCAGCCTTCAAGCATAACATCCATGACGAGTGGCTGGCACAGCACCTAGGACAGGAAAAGCGAAATCCATGGCAGCCCTCACAACACTCATGACCCGCTTTTGCGGCGGAGAAGACAACTGGCTAGCTCGTAGTAATAACATGACCAAGAGTCCCTGGTAATTCGGATACCAAGGACAACAATGGCGAATCACGTCGTAACAAGCAAAAGCGCCGCGTGCATGGCGACAATGCTGAGGATATGGCGATTAATGCGGATTCGTAGGCTCTAAACCCGGTCGATGGAAAAAGCCATTCAAAAGAAATACTCCGGGCCCGTCCAATTTGGACCGAATACTCGATCGCTCTTGCGGATACATGGCACCCCGAAAACCAGCCAACCACACCAACAGGGATTGTTGGGTGTTCAAGCAAGCAGGCAAGTTAAACGCCGAAAACAATGACAAGGGGCTGCATAGCGATGACGAGGAGGAGCCCCGGCCGCTGAACAATAGGGGACAGAAGGGCTTCCCCCCACAAGTGCGGACGGTGAACATGATATACGCAACCCACATACCCAAAAGGGAGCGGAAGCGTGCACTCAGGGACGTATATGCGTTGGAGCCAGTCGCCCCAAAGTTCAACCCATGGTCCTCCTGCCCGATCACTTTTGATCGAAGGGACCACCCCACTAGCATCCGCCATGGCAGATTAGCCGCATTGGTTCTAGACCCAAACATTGACGGATTTCACCTCACTAGAGTCCTTATGGACGGCGACAGCAGCCTGAACCTGCTTTATCAGGATACAGTGCAAACAATGGGCATAGATCCCTCAAGGATTAAACCCACAAAGACGACCTTTAAAGGCGTCATACCAGGTGTAGAGGCCAACTGTACAGGCTCAGTTACACTTGAGGTGGTCTTGGGATCCTCGGATAATTTCCGAAGCGAGGAGTTAATCTTCGACATAGTCCCGTTCATGATGGCTATCACGCCTTTGCTTGGACGAACCGCATTTGCAAAGTTCAATGCGGTGCCGCACCACGCATACCTCAAGCTCAAGATGCGGGCCCTCGAGGAGTCATTACGGTCAATGGAAACACCGAACGCTCTCTCCGAACGGAGGAGCATACGGCGGCCCTCGCAGCGGAAGTACAAAGCAGCCTCTCAAGGCAATTCTCCAGTCCGGCCATTAAACCTCCGGACACCGTCAAGCGCGCCCGGAGTAACCTACAACAAGACCGCCTGGCACGTTCCAAGCACGCGTAGCAATGCGGCCCCAACCCCAGCCCTCGCGAAATTCCGAAACTAGTACTACGCGTACATAGCTATGCTCTAGAAATACCATGGGCATAGGGGGAGGGGCATGACCACGGCATGCCCAAAATGCGGCTCAACCGCACCAGGGGCTCCCGATTTTGTAATTCTTTTTTCTTACTTTCAGGACTCCACTTTCCGGAAGGCCTGTCCGTGATATAATCGCCGAACACACGATGCAACAGCCAGGAGGTAGAAAGCTACGTCAGTGTCCAGTGGTCTCTATAACGAAGCGGTATACTTGTTTCACATATCATCCCGCAATGACCCACGGAGGGGGACATGTCAAATAGTCCCATCTCTTGCTTATCACACTATTTGTATCGTTCTGCTTTTACCGCAGCCTTTTCAAATAAACAATGCATAGCTTTTGTCTATTATTGCATTCCTTTTTTATATAAAAATATGTTCAATTATGACATTATGCAACCGTACACTTTGGTACAGCCAATACACCAGGGGCTTACGTACCCCAGAATATGGTGTGAGAAGTCCGAACACTCTCATGAGTGCGGCACCCCGAACTTATAGCATTATATGCATCGGCTCCGAATCATGTCTTGGGTCAATAGTTGGGTTTGCCCGGCTCTCATGTTTTGGTACCTTACGCTCCGTTATATCGGCTAAGGTAGCACTGGGAGAACCACTATGATTGTGCCCCGGTTGAGCTGGGCTAAGCACCTCAGTGGAGAAAGCTAAAACTGACCGTCATGATAGGGCGAGAGCTGGTCGCTGTTCGAGAGGTTTTCGAGTCCCTAAAGACTTATGCCGCTTAGATCGAGGAGTCGGCTTTGTCCGGCCTAGGCGTGGATAGCGCCCCGAACTCGGTCTTCCGAATACTAGGGGCTTCACTGAAATTTAAAATTATAGAATTCTATGGCTAAGTGAGAGTGTTCAAGCATTATAGTCCGATTGCCTTGTTTGTTGTGTTGGCGCCTCCTCGAAGGACCCAATAATGGGAAAAAAGCGCTCAAGTTTATCCGAACACCCCAAAGACTTTCATGACATGGGGAAGCGGTGACGACTCGCTATCTCTCAATTTTTATAAACGGCCGCACAGAAGGTAATATTTTAAATTCAAAAGTATTGCTTAGCGCATATGAACAAGTTTTCAGCGTACAGGATCACAAATGCGAGTTTACTCAAAAATTACATCTTTGGAGCACTCATCCGCTATACGGCGGGCACCCTTCAGGACGCCCTCATAATACATCTTGGGCTTGTGATGCTCCTTGCCCGGCGGTGGTCCCTCCGTCACAAGCTTCTCAGCGTCCATCTTGCCCCAGTGCACTTTAGCACGTGCAAGGGCCCTACGGGCACCTTCGATTCATACGGAGCGCTTGATGACTTCAAGCCTTGGACAGGCATCCACCAGCCGCCTTACCAACCCGAAGTAGCTCGCATGCATGGCTTCCCCAGGCCACAGCTGGACTACGAGACCCTTCATGGCCTGTTCGGCCACCTTATGGAGTTCGACCAGCTGCTTCAGCTGGTCGCTCAAGGGCACCGGGTGTTCGGCCACAGCATACTGAGACCATAACACCTTCTTCGTCGAGCTCCCCTCTTCGGCTCGGTAGAATGCGGCAGCGTCGGACACACTCCGGGGAAGATCTGCGAATGCTCATGGAGAGCTCCGGACTCGGGTAAGTAACAAGTAATTCACTTTCACGTGCTTGCTTTGCATAAAGAATGCCTTACCCGCCGCTATCTTCTTCATCGCTTCAATTTCCTAGAGGGCTTTTTGGGCTTCGGCCTTGGCAGATTTGGCGCTCTCAAGCGCCGAGGCGAGCTCGGACTCTCGAGTCTTTGAGTCAAGCTCCAAACTCTTGTGTTTTTCCACGAGAGCCTGGAGCTCTTGCTGCACCTCCGCCACCCACGCCTCCTGTTTTTCTCGCTGGGTACGCTCCACGGCCGCATTTTCTTCGGCCTTGGATAGCGCTTCCTTCAGGATCACCACCTGGGTTGTGGCCCCTGTAATACTCACGTTGGTCCTGTCATTTTTTGCAACCACATCTTTTTTATATACTTACATAAGGTATTACTTACCTTACTTGTCCTCGAGCTGCTTCTTGGCACGGCCGAGCTCGTTCTCGTACAGCTTGAGGCTCTTCTTCAATGAATTGACCTCCAGCCAAGGTCTTGGCGGAGGTCAGCGGACGGCTGCATTCCCATATTGACATACTTATGTTAGACTCCTGCGTATATCTTTTTGATCCTCGGTTCGGCTTTTCTTTCCGAACACCAAACTAAGCTTGTCGAGACTCTTGTCTATGCGGTAATATTTTTACATATCTTAAATACATACCTCAAAGCCTGTTAGAAGGCTGGCACGAACTTGATCGGCCCACTCTTGGCGGATCGAACCTTACGGATCACCACACTCATAATAGTGCGGTGCTCCTCGTCGATGGAGGCGCCGTTAAGCACCTCCGGCAAATTATCTGGTGCCTCCAGTTGGGACGGAGGTCACCGGCGTTGTAAACTTGCCCTTCTTACTAGGGGCACTTTGCGGATTCCGGAACCGTTGAAGGTTCGGTGCGGTGTCCGACCTAGGGCGGAACTTAGAGCCCTTGGGGTTTTATCCCTTTGCGCTGAGTCCGGGAGGTCGCCTTGCGGCGCCTCCAGGACCACCTCCTCCTGGCATGGACCCTTTTGGGACGCCACCTCGGCATCATCCGCTGGGCGAGGGGAGGAGGCGGCCGGAAGTGAAGTGCTATTCACATCCGACGAACCCAGGGAGCCGCTCGACGAAGCATCGAGCCCGGCCTTGGGTGGACTGCATGATTATATTCGGCGTCAGAAGATACTGTGCAATAAAGGAACGCCATGAGTTATTCTGGTATCCGGATACTTACGGTTTTGCCAAGGGCTTGGCCCTGGATGGCCACTCCTCTTCGCCGTCGTCGGCGTTGGTGGAGTAGTCCGGAGGAAGGATCCTTCCCTTCTTGGACCCTCCGGCGCCCCCAGTTGGGGCGACCTTCCTTTTCTGTCCTCCCCCCCCCTCCCCCCCCCCGCTGGAGAGGGAGATGCCTCTTCTTCCTCCTCCTCGTTTTCACGGGAGGAGTCCGCCTCAGAGTCATCGGACGATGAGTCCGACACCACCTAGCGCTGGGAACTCCTTCGAGTTCCCGTGGCCTTCTTCTTGGCCTTCTTCTCCGGCACCACGTAAGGTGCCGGAACCAGCAGCCCCGTCAAGCGGGCGTCCGCTGGATCTTCGGGCAAAGGAGCCGGACAGTCGATCTGTCCGGTCTTCTTCTTCCATTCCTATCAAAGGTAAGGGAGTTTAGATCCCGCATAGAGTCAAACTATGAAAAACAAGTGTCCCGTAAAGGGCAAAATAGCTTACCACGTTGGCTTGATGCTGCGCGCTGAATCCGCGATCCTCGGTAGCGGATGCGGAGCCTCGGCAGCCATGAACAACACCTTCCGGGCATCTTCGTGCGTAGTTTGAAGAGCCTGCTCGAGGTTTAGTGCTGTGCGGATCAAACTCCCACAAGCTGAAAGCGGTTGTTGGCACGGGAGGATCCGGCGGATGAGCATGACTGGACTACGTTGTGAGTTTGAGCTTCTTGCTCACCAGGTTTTGGGCCTTGGGTTTGGAGTCCGGACAGCTCCTCCGAATTACCCCACGACAAGCCCGTCTCTTTCCAGGAGGTGAGCCGTGTAGGGAAGCCAAATCGGAATTTTGGGGCCGCTGCCCATTCAGGGTCACGCGGCTCGGCGATGTAGAACCACCCCGATTGCCACCCCTTTATGGTCTCCATGAAGGAGCCCTCGAGCCATGTAACATTGGGCATCTTGCCCACCATGGCGCCTCCGCACTCCGCTTGGCAGCCGCCCACTACCTTCGGTTTGACATTGAAGGTCTTCAGCCATAAGTCGAAGTGGGGCTGGATGCAGAGGAAGGCCTCGCACACGATGATGAACGTCGAGATATTGAGGATGAAGTTCGGGGCCAGATCGTGGAAATCCAGGCCGTAGTAGAACATGAGTCCCCGGAAAAATGGGTGAAGTGGGAAACCTAGTCCACGGAGGAAGTGGGTGAACACCACCCTCTCATGGGCCTGGGGGTGGGGATGAGCTGCCCCTTGTCGGGAAACCGGTACGCGATGTCATTGGACAAGTATCCGGCCTTCCTCAGCTTTTTAATGTGCCCCTCCGTGACGGAGGAGGCCATCCACTTGCCTCCCGCTCCAGACATGACTGGAGAAGGTTGAGGCGGGATGTGCGGACTTGGTATTTGGAGCTCGGAGTCTTGTGAAATGGATAAGCAAAGGAGGAAGAAGGCGTAGATGGAAAAGGTGGATCCTTATCCCCTTATATGGGCGGACGAAACTATGTGCCCCCACCAGCCTGGTAAAACTCGCTTATCTCCCAAGCGCCGTGAATTAACGTCACGGTTGGGTTACCCACGCCCATATTGATGAGAATCCCGGAATAAGGGGACACGATCTCTGCTTCAACAAGACGTGCCAAGGAAACCGCCTCGCTAAGTCTTGTTGAGGTGGGACAGTAAAAACGATTCGAATAAAGGCTTGGCCGTGGTGTCAGGCTGCGAAATACGTCAGCAGATTGGATTTGTGTAAATATTATTCTCTCTATGGTGGTATGTGGAAATTATTTTGCAGAGTCGGACACTATCCTTGTGTTCAAAATCTTCTATGAAGTATTCGGAGGAGGAACCCGCCTTGCAATGCCGAAGACAATCTGCGCGCCGGACTCGTCGTCATTGAAGCCTGGTTCAGGGGCTACTGAGGGAGTCCTATATTAGGGGGTGTCCGGATGGCCGGACTCCTGGACTATGAAGATACAAGATTGAAGACTTCGTCCCGTGTCTGTATGGGACTTTCCTTGGCGTGGAAGACAAGCTTGGCTATACGGATATGTAGATCTCCTCCCATTGTAACCGACTCTGTGTAACCCTAGCCCTCTCTGGTGTCTATATAAACTGGAGGGTTTTAGTCCATAGGACGAACAACAATCATACCATAGGCTAGCTTCTAGGGTTTAGCCTCTCTGATCTCGTGGTAGATCTACTCTTGTACTACCCATATCATCAATATTAATCAAGCAGTAGTAGGGTTTTACCTCCATCGAGAGGGCCCGAACCTGGGTAAAAACATCGTGTCCCTTGTCTCTTGTTACCATCCGCCTAGACGCACAGTTCGGGACCCCCTACCCGAGATCCGCCGGTTTTGACAACGACACCACCCTTTTGACTCTTATATATTTGCGCCACATGCTGGTGTGGCTGTCTTTTGACCCTCACTAACGTTATTTTTTGCTGCAAAGACTCTGATGATCCTCAACGGACACGGGGTAAAATATCTAAACTGTGTGCGATACAAGTGCGATGTGAATCACCACGACCGTGCAAGCGCGAGCAAATTAAGGTGGAGGTACTGGCTCAACCGTGTGCGATGCAAGTGCGCTGAAATCACCACGACCGTGCAAGCGCGAGCAAAGGGTGGAGGTACTGGCTCAACCGTGTGCGATGCAAGTGCGCTGAAATCACCACAACCGCGCAAGCGCGAGCAAAGGGTGGAGGTACTGGCTTAACCGTGTGCGATGCAAGTGCGCTGTAAAACCACCACCTGTGGAAGCTAAAGGCGGGTTATTTGGAAATTAGGATGAACCGTGTGCGATAGACTAGCTAGCTAGAAATATAAAAAAACAAACTACCTGCCTTGAGCGTTGCAAAAATCGGCAGATCCGCACCACTTTTCCTTATTATCATACACGCATATTGTTATTAGACCGAGCGTGATCTTGGGCACTCCCGCCCCGCATCAATTCCTTTACCCAAATTTTAGTAGCCGCCGTACTTCAAATGTTGCCCACACTCCTCCAGCACTGACCTTATAGTAAAATTTTAGCAGCCGAGGCATTTGAACCGTCGCCCTCCCTCGTCCACCACCATCTCCACCCACCAGTACTAAAATTTTTGAGTGGCTGGTGTATCCTCAAATACCACCCTCCCCCTTGAATGCTAGCTCATGGCGGCCGGGCGCCACGCCAACCCAGTCTGCCCGTTCCTCGTAGCTTAGATAATAAAGTTCTGGTTATCCAGCGATTGCCATACTGTCTCCCCAATCCCCTAAGTTTTTAGATGAGGCCTACGGTGTCCCTCCCCGCCAGATCCACATCCCGTGCTCTAGAATGTCGCAACCTAAGATCGACAATGTATCCCGGGGAGCCCAATGAGCGTTTGGCGAAGAAGAAGTTTATCATGGCCTCTCCGGTGGACGTTGGCGAGGTGGCCGCCGTTCGCCCTGACCTGTTGATCCCGGAGCAACATGCCGCCGCGGAAGCCAGCGAAGACGTTGACTGCGTTGCCATACCGAAGGCTTCATGTCAGCGGGCTAGCGTATTACTGTATCTCGGGAAAGCTTGCTATGACATCAAGCTCGTCCACACCGACGGCTTCACGCGGGCCATGTCACAGGTTAAGTGGTCCATCCCCAACCCCTCTGGTTCAACCGCCGCTGATTACTTCGACAGCCCTCCCGCTGATCTCCTCCGCCAAGCGGTCAAGGATTTGCGAGCTTTATACGCCATCGAGCCCATTTTGTCACTTCTGAAGGACACGTTCTACGTCGGCAGCTTGGGATCCTCAATTGCCAAGTCAGATATCATCGACCACGACCACGACCACGAGGAGGGCACCCATGAAGGTTCTTCCAAGGTGAAACAGCCAATCTGTGACATCAGAGAGCGCACCATGGGTCTGTGCTCTTCCAACTGGAAGGACCCTGTCCATGAAATGTGAGGCAACATTCTATCAGCAAATATTACCTTTTCTAGCTTGCCAACCCGTACCCATTGTTGTAGTAGCATTTGCCGTGCGGTGCTTTAACTATGACATGTTTAATTATTTTAGTTATGCAAAAATGTATTGTTCAATAGGTCTATGTGATGTTTAAGTATGCATTGTCCACTTTAGTTTCACGAATGGCTATATTTGGTTGTTTATCGTGAGTAGATGCCTTGTTTATCTGTATTTGGTTGTTAGGTTGGTTGGAGTGAGCATTTTTTCAGTTATCGAGCAGATGCCTTGTTTATCTGTATTTGGTTCTTAGTTTGGTTGCAGTGAGTATTTGTCCAGTTATCAAGCAGATGCCTTGTTTATCTGTATTTGGTTGTTAGGTTGCTTTTTTTAGCATTTGTCCAGTTTTCAAGCAGATGCCTTGTTTATCTGTATTTGGATGTTAAGTTGCTTTTTAGCATTTCTCCAGTTATCAAGCAGATGCCTTGTTTATCTTTATCTACTTGTTAGGTTGGTTGCCGTGAGCATTTGTCCAGTTTTCAAGCATATGCCCTATTAATCTGTATTTGCTTGTTAGGTTGGTTGCAGTGACACTCTGTCCAGTTTTCAATGGCTATATTTGGTTGTTATACTGGTCATTTATGCCTTGTTTATTTTAGTCATTCACAATGTGTGGTTCATTATGTGCAAGTCGGAACTGTGCCGCTCGACTACATCAATACCAGTTTGAACGGCTATATTTAGTTCCAGTTATTCCGGATGTAGTTAACACATGCCCTTTATTTCAGTTTTACACATTTATCCAGTGTGATGTTTAAGCATTACCTACGTTCTATTCATTTTCAACAATACCAGTTTGAATTGCAATATTTGATGGTTGTTAAGCTTCTTTGTCGGTAACATTGCCTTCCATTTTATATCCGCTTTAACAGCATGCTGAAACCAACACATTCAAGCTATCATTTGGAGATGATGTTGTTTACCTTTGCTATATTTGTTTGATGTTAAGATTGCTTTACTTATCATGCCTTTCCACTACTTATGCAGGACAACAACGGGAGTGGCCACCATTTTCCGCCGAGGTTAGCTTCATCCCTCGGCTTGTACTCCCCCCATCGGTCCATAATGTAGTGCATATAGATCCAGGCCTGGACACTAGTTAGCTTCTAATATTGACTTGTTGCTTGTAGGTACATATGCCCTTGGCAAGGATCCACACATCGACCCTTTTTGCGTATGGGGCAATGAGATATTGATGAACAAGCATCAAGTGAGGAAACTGATAAGGATTATTAGCAAAAAGATACGAATGGTGGCAAGCAAATTATTTGTTTATGCTCTATCCAACACAATAGTGAGCTGTAGGATGGTAACTACAAACTCTGCAGCCTTCTCTTTTTACTGCCCATAATGAGTTGTTAGACAACAATGTCTGAATCTTTTTCGTTCCCAGTGGTTCCCGAAGCAGTTCACTCAAGATTACCTCACAAAGTACATGATTGCTGGACACGCAATGAAGGTTAAAGTATTTCATCCGGACTACAATGATCATTGAGAAGTCCTAATGAAGACAATGAAGGATGGATGGGAAGCCATCACAAGGGGTTGGCCTAGAGTCGTGCGCGCCTTACGCATGGAGGAGGGCACAATATGGGCATTCCGCTTCACCTTCTCCAGCAACCAGAATGTCTTTGACCTCTCTCTTTACAGTCTTTAGTACAACTGTGGTTCATCATTCTTTACTTGGTGCTTGTGTATTTCTTCAGTATATGTACCTGTGCATTGAATTATGGATTCGTGGTTGAACCTATATTTGTAATAAACATGGTTGGATATGAAATAAGTGATTTCCTACTTTCAAATTCATAACATGTGGTTTATAAATTAGGGATTAATTATGGATTAAATAGGGATTACACTGCACACGGTTTGCAAAAGCGAAACGTCTGCGATATACGTGGAGATCAGAAACGTTTCTAGGATCCACTACGTGTGCGATCAATCTCCACTGCACACACGACTTTCTCTTGAAAACTGTTTGCGTTAGGCCACCTTGCGCAAACGTTTATCACATAAAAAGTGTGTGTGATGGACAGCCGTTGCCACACAGTTTCTTTCTTTGCACATTGTGTGATGCATTCAATAACGCAAACGATAAAATTATTAATATCGTGTGCAATGGCAACGCTATCACAAATGATTTAACGGGAAAAATTGTGTGTGATGTACCTGTGAACGGAAACGTTTTCCTTGGAGCGACTATGTGGGATGTACATATGAACAGAAACGTTTAGCGGGGATTGACTGTGTGGGATGTACTTGCGTCCGGAAACAATTTTGCTGTATAGTTGCATTTTTTTAGCTCTACCGTACGTATTTCCGTATTTGAGCGCTCACCAGTTGCACACGACCTCATTTTGCCGAACGTGTGTGCCAGGAGGGCATATCCCCGACAGTTTCTGGGTCGTGCGGGAAGGACCCCCCTATCGCCCACACTCACTTGGTGATGGTTCCAGATGCCTTAGCGGAAAGGGGT
Source organism: Aegilops bicornis (assembly GCA_021605145.1). Taxonomy (NCBI): domain Eukaryota; kingdom Viridiplantae; phylum Streptophyta; class Magnoliopsida; order Poales; family Poaceae; genus Aegilops; species Aegilops bicornis. Next base: position 239,153,785 of record CM038673.1, on the reverse strand, counting down.
TAAAAACCGTTTGTTTAGAACTGACGCCCACCAGTGGGGGGACACCGTGAGGGTGAGTCCGAGGGACATCATGCCATGGATATAGAGGAGAATCCATTTCACGAGCGTCCAATGAGAGTCACGAGGGGAGTGCATATGGAGACACACCTGCTGGACAGTGTACTGCAAGTCTTGTCGGGTGAGCATCAGATACTGGAGAGCACCAACAATAGACCGGTAGAATGGAGCGCCTGACGCTTGCGAACCCTCGAGAGTAGAAACCTTGGCTTTCGTGTCAACAGGAGTAGCGACAGGATGACAGTTGAGCATGCCGGCATGCTGAAGGAGCTCATGCGCATACTTCTGCTGAAGAAGAAAGAAGTCGTCGGGTCACCGAGCGATCTCAATGCCAAGGAAGTAATGGAGAGCACCCAGATCCTTGATGGCAAACTCATCACGCAGCCGGAGAGTAATCTGCTGAAGAAGGGTTGCTGAGGAGGCCGTCAGGATGATGTCGTCGACATAGAGCAGCAAGTAAGTAGTCCTTTCGCCACGGTGATAGACGAACAAGGAGGCATCCGAGCGAGTGACACAGAAGCCTAGTGTCTGAAGAAAACTGGCGATACGCTGGTACCAGGCATGAGGGGCTTCCTAGAGGCCGTAGAAAGACCGAGACAACAAGCACACATGGATAGGATGAGTGGCATCTACGAAACCAGTGGGTTGCTCACAGTAAACCTGCTCCGCAAGGTGACCATGAAGAAAAGCGTTGGAGACGTCCATCTGATGAAACGGCCATCCATGATAGACAGCCAGCTGGAGAGCGGTGCAGATCATGCCCGGTTTGACAATCAGTGCAAACGTCTCGGTGAAGTCAACTCCAGCACGCTGTCGAAAACCACAGACCAACCAACAAGCCTTATAGCGCCCAAGAGTGCCATTCGAGCGGGTCTTATGACAATAAAACTACTTGATGCTGATGACGTTGGCGCGAGGAGGTTGTGGCGACCGAATTCTCCGGGTGCTAATCCCAGGAAAAATGGTCCTTGTGCTTATCAACCCTAGGATAACTGTTAGCTAATAAGGCACTAACTTGATACAGAAAATCCAAGCAAAATACAATATATGTAGCACAAGACCATTCTGGCCTATGAGTACAACAAAAGGTTTTACTAAAGGTTGATCGCGGAAGCGGGTTATGAAATATCCTCGCCTATGGGACTCCATTTCCCACAGGAACAGCTGACCAGGATAATTCCTATCTTCACGTGGCTGAGATCACCGCAACGCTCCTCTCCAAGCATGAAATCTGGCCAAGACAATAGCCAGGGACAAGCCAGTGAGTACTTTGAATGTACTCGCAAACACAATGAACACATGCATGATTTAACAATGATGTACTGAAAATATATTATGCTCAAGACGTTAGTCACATGAGATAAGTAAAACTCTGATGCGTACAAGCATGTTATTTAGGGATATACAATAATATGGTAGTATACAGATCATGAAGTAAATAACACGAAAGAAATGCCACAATCGGGCGTCTGAGCGACACCGCACAGAGGGCTTATAAATAAACAAGAACAATGCCTCAGTCGGGCGTCTGAGCGACACCGCATAAAGGGCTTTAAAAGAAATGCCACAGTCGGGCGTCTAAGCGACACCACATAAAGGGCTTATAAAATAAATGCCACATTCGGGCGACTAAGCGACACCACAAAAAGGGCTTTAAAAGAAATGCCAAAGACGTGCGTCTAACCGACACCACATAAAGGGCTTTAAAAGAAATGCCACAGTCGGGCGTCTAAGCGACACCACATAAAGGGCTTTAAAAGAAATGCCACAGTCGGGCGTCTAAGCGACACCACATAAAGGGCTTTAAAAGAAAGGCCACAGTCGGGCATCTAAGCGACACCACATAAAGGGCTTTAAAAGAAATGCCACAATGAATATCCAGGAGGTAGAACCATCCCAGGGATATTCGATAATACCAGAAAAATATCACGGGTTAGTTCACATCCACAATAGTAATCATAATTTTTCACAAGTCACAATCGTGCTTCCAGGTTTAAAAGTTTCACCTCCGAAGACCGACACTAAAACCGACACTTGACCCGTCCCAAACTGTAATCCTTAACCATGGACACGGCTATTCGAATAGGTTTAATCTCTGTAGAGGGTGTACTCTTTACCCACGAGTAACGGATTTCTTTAGTCCATCGGGACTAATTCCGTCACTGGTCTTTTGTTGAAAACACACCTAACTTGCACACACCAGCTTAACTCACATGTGTCTGGAATCACCCACGACACCTGTTAAGCAAAACTCTAAGTGGGGAGGACACAACCTCGACGTAACATGGGATCACAAAATTTATAGCGCGCGCAAACTGGGGAGCTACCCCCTTTCGGCTACAACCGAAACACCCATGCTCCCGGACCTGGTGGTATGACTACCGGATGCCTCTAGTATCTTCCACCACGGCCTCTCTGTACGGTGTGTGCTAGGAAAGGGTTGACAACTTACTGAGCCGTACTCTACTTGGTGTAGGGACGAGTGGTAGTACGAAGCAAGTATGGGGGTTACTGGCACAAGACTCGATCTACGGTCGACTCAGGAGGTTGTAATATTTCCTGCATGATTAGTATAACAATGCATATATCTCAAACGACAGATGGAAACATCACGCATCATCCCCTCATGTCATACCGGACACGGCCGTCTCGACGGAGGACTAGGGGCAAGCCCGTGTCTACCCAAGACAGAGGCCTTCCCGTCTTTCCTTCCGGTATGCCTGGAAGACGTATGACGGTGATTTCCATCACAAATCATGTCAACTTCATTAGCATAAACTCATTAATATGCACCCAGGGATAGGATCTCATCCTCACATAAAATGACGCATGTATGTGTCGGGGTGGTGTTGCCACCGTGCTATGCAACACACACAAAAATTCACCAGGGTTCAGAATGCTTGCCTTCAGGTCATGGGAAGGAAGGGTGCATCCAAATCATCATGAAATCTTCAAAAACCCTATTTAAAATAATATATTTGAATTAACACACAAAATAAAACAGCACAGAAAGTTGTTTTGAATTTTTTTTAAATAAATCTTAAAATAAACTAGACAATATTTGAGAGAGGTAGCAAAAAGAATCAATTCATTTGGAGTTGTTTTCAAAAAGATACAGCCGGTCAAAGTTTGGTCAAAATCTGATATTTGAAATCAAACAGAAAAATAGAAAAACGTTTCGATATATACATTACCGTCGAAGGCGCATTTTGAAAATGCGCTTCCACTTATCCAGCGTGGACTGCGCTGAGTCACTGCCCGATTGGGTCAAGGGGGCCCCACCGGTCAGTTTGACCAGTCTCCTTCCCTCTCCTTCCTCGGCGAGCGGAGGCGGGGACTCCGGCGATCTTCGCCGGTGTTAGGCGGCTCCTCGAGGGCATCCGAGTGCAGGGATGGATCCGCCACTCCTAGGCGATCCTTCCGGTGGTCGTAGGGTAGCCGGGGGTGGAGGGAGTCGCCGGTGGCGAGCTCCGCAGTGGAGGGGGCATTCGGGTGGATAGTGAGTTTGGGGCTGCGGTGGTCTCCGGCCAAAATTGAGTGAGGTTTTGTGCTCGCGAGAGGAAGGGAGAGTTCTTGGTGGAGAGAGTGGAGAGGGAGAGTCACTGGTGGCGATGGAATCGGCCAGGGCTTGGTGGCGACCGAACCGGCCGGACTCGGGGAAGAAGGCCTTCCCTTGCTCGACTGCTGGCCAAGGCAACACTAGGAGGATCATATGAGGTGGCTCGAGGACTCGGTTGAGCTCCGGGCCCTTATATCTGTGATGGAGGTTGGTTCTAGGCGGCGGCGATAAGGACGACGTGAACCGCCTCCCTAACAGGCGGCGTGGCGGCGGCGGCGGCGCTAGCGACGAGGCTGCGGATGAGCTCGCCTTGTTCTAGGAGGCGGTGGCAGGCTGGGGTGGCTTTGGCGGCGCCGACCACGGTCGGGCCTGCTAGCGGCCGGCAGCTAGCCGCCACGGCCATCTGGCGGCGGTGGCGCTGTGGGGTGCCAGGGGTGGTCGGGTGGCGTGGCGGTGCAAGGGGACACGACGAGCTGGCTGGGGCCTGGTTTTGAGTGCGGGGTGTGACGCGGCGGCTCGGGTGCATGCGGGTGCCAAACGCACGCTCTGGGCGCGCCCAGAGCACGCACGAAAGGTGCTCGATGAAATGCCATGGCCTGCTACAGGGCTTGGGTGAGGCTGGCAAGGAACCAGGCTAGGTTAAGGTTAGCAAGGGGATCAAGGGGCATGATGGATAGGCCAGGAGATCAAGTTCACCAAGTAAACTTGAAGTCATGCCAAAACTGGTCATGCACACAGTGGTGTTTGACAAAATGCCAAAGGCACCTAGGTAGCTCTTGGAGTGGCCAAACTCTCCGGATCGGTGTCTCTATGGATATAAGAGAGGGTGGTGAAGTCGGTTTGCAAAAGGAGAAACTTGCTAGTGCAAGTTTTGCAAAACTTTCCGATTCTGGCGGGGGAGTGAGTGGCATCATTACATGGACCAAAAGTGTTCCAAATAGAGCATGCTCCTGGACTTAGGGGTTTTGCAGGGTTGACTACAGGCATGAGAAAACACAAGGTCATTAGTGCAAGAAATAATAGAGTTGTAGTAGAAAACACAAGTCTGGTCCAGAATGAAAAAGAGGTTGTTGCACTCAAATTTTCCAAAAAACATCACTATGTTTTTGCATAAAGTTGGATGGCATGCTACTACTGACATCCCAAAATTTTGGTGGAGGCTCTAGGGAAATATTTAAATGGGTTGTAGTGCAAAAATGTCCACTGGACCAGATTTGAAGAACAGGTGAAAGAACCCAAAATAAGCAATGAATTTATTTTATTAGTGCACATAATTGATTTAGAGACATCTCATGACATCTCCAAATTTTGGTTGAAATTTTAAGTGATTCTATCAAATGGTTGTAGTACAAAAAGAGCTCCAAAATTTAAAACAATCCATTTTAATGAATAAAGCTCAGGATGAAATGATCTAATAAATAAATCCACTGATTAAGAAAATGTTAAAAAGAGTTGGCATAAAAGTCCCATATATTTTGGAAAGCTCCACTTGGGAAAAGATGCAAAAGTCCTTAACCATAAAAGAGGAGTTTTGAAAATCCACAGAAATAAAAATTTAAAACTCCTGGCAAAAATTTTAACATCAAAAACTTGGCTAGAGAATTTGGGGTGTTACAGAGGTAGGGGAACCAGTGTTCAGGTACGGTTCCGCTGGAGATTATCGAACTCTTCCTGCATCGCAGCAAGCCAGTGAGGATCATGTAGGGCTGCTCTGGCAGATGCGGGAATAGGTGACGGCTCGGTGGTGGAGGCAACGAGGAGGAGTACCGCAGGCTCGGGCGGTGGATGCCAGCCCTGGCCCGTGTGAGAGGGCGAGACGACATCTCCGGGACCGTGGCGGGCGTAAGTGGTGAAGATGAGCCGGCCACAAGGGAGGAGGCTGCACCAGAGTCCGAGGAGGCGGTCCTGCCCAAGGCGGCACCGGCCGTGCCCGAGGGGGCAGCCGCGCCCGTGGCCATGCCCGAGGCCGAAGCAGTCGACAAGGGGGGCGATGAAGGGGCCGGCGGCGAGGAGGCGAGTAGGCGGGCGATGCTGAGGCGCCTGACGTAGTCGGCCAGGAGGGCGCGGGGGACTCCAAGCGCGTCAAGGGGGCGCGACCCGAGGCAGGAGGCGCAACTCATCCCATGTCGCGAGGAGCGCCAAAGCCCGGTGGAGGTCTGAGGACCGAGCGGGGCCGTCCACCAGAGGGTCGCCGGAGGGCCATCGGTGGCCGACGGCGATGGGACGACGGAGGGTACCTGCTGAAATGGAAACACCTTCTCATAAAAGTAAACGCGTCGTGAGGTCAATACGCAATGTGAGACGGGATCGTAGCAGCGGTATCCTTTGGTGTTAGGTGGGTAGCCGAGGAAGATGCATGCAACAAAGCGAGGTGCAAGCTTATGAGGCGCGGTAGTGGCGATGCTAGGGTATCAGAGACAGCCAAAAATGCGAACCTCATCATAAGAGGGTGGTGCACCGAAGATAAGATGATGGGGTGCAAATTTCTCGCGAGTACGACAAGGGCGAAGGTTAATGAGGATTAAGAGTGCGAAGAACGCGCTCAGCACGACCGTCCTATTGCGAAGTGTACGGGCAAGTGAGACGGAAAGTCATGCCATGTGTGGTGAAGAGAGTGTGGACAGCTAAGTTGTCAAACTCATTCCCGTTATCTGTTTGCAACGCAAGGACGGGACGCCCAAACTGCGTGAAAACATTGGAGTAGAATGCAGCAAGAGTAGATATAAAATCAGACTTGCACCGCAACGGGAAGGTCCACCCATTGTGCGAGAAATCGTCAAGAATGACAAGGTAGTAAAGATAGCCCGTATTACTTGCAAGTGAAGAGGTCCATACATCACTATGAATTAACTCAAACGGGTAGGATGCAACATGCACTACTGGAATCAGCTTCTTTGCCGTCCGCCATGGCAGACGACAAAGGCATAGGTCCCCGATGGCAAACTTCTTCTTCTTCTTCTTCTTCTTCTTCTTCTTCTTCTTCTTCTTCTTCTTCTTCTTCTTCTTCTTCTTCTTCTTCTTCTTCTTCTTCTTCTTCTTCTTCTTCTTCTTCTTCTTCTTCTTCTTCTTCTTCTTCTTCTTCTTCTTCTTCTTCTTCTTCTTCTTCTTCTTCTTCTTCTTCTTCTTCTTCTTCTTCTTCTTCTTCTTCTTCTTCTTCTTCTTCTTCTTCTTCTTCTTCTTCTTCTTCTTCTTCTTCTTCTTCTTCTTCTTCTTCTTCTTCTTCTTCTTCTTCTTCTTCTTCTTCTTCTTCTTCTTCTAATTATTCTTCTACTTCTTCTTCTTCTTCTTCTTCTTCTTCTTCTTCTTCTTCTTCTTCTTCTAAATCTTCTACTTCTTCTTCTGATTATTCTTCTTCTAATTATTCTTAGTTTTTTCATGACTAAACATAAACCTAAAACTAAACTAAACCTAAGACCAAATTAAAAGTAATCTAAACTAAACTAAATATAAAACAAAACTAAAAGTAATCTAAATTAAACTAAATCTAAAACAAAACTAAAAGTAATCTAAACTAAAAAGAAAAAAAAGAAAAACAATAGGAGAAGAGGGGTGCGGCTGGGCCTCACCTCTGGCGAGGTGGGACGGCTGCAGGGCAGCGAGGCCCAGTCGCCGGGCGTCGGGGTTGCTTTCGGCGGCGGAGGCCTTGCCGAGGCGGAGGCGCCAGCGGTGGTGGCTCGGGCCTTGAGACTCGAGGCGGGTGGTGGTGGCCCAGGCGGGGCGTCGGGGTGGTGGCGGCAGAGGCGAGGGCTCAGGCGGCGAGGTGGAGCAGCCGGTTGGGCGGCCGGGCGGAGGGGGCGCCGGGCGGTGGTGGGAATGGGGCCGTAGGGCTCCGGGGCGGCGGGGTGGTGCTGTGGCGGGGTGGGGTGGCGGTATCGTCCGGCGGTATGTGCTTTCGGCAATGATGGCGCTCAGCAGCGGTGCAGCCTTGAGTGAGTTGGTGGCGCGGGGTGGAGAGAGGGGTGAGAGAGGGTGGGGGTGGGGGAGGAGAGACAGACAGGGGGAGACAGTTGTTAGCTGGGCCCTTTCTTTGCCGTCCGGCAGCGGACGGAAAAGGTCCACCAGGCAGAAGGTAAAGATTAGGCAGACGACAAAGAATCCGACCTAGCCAGCCGTGCCCTGTGGGGCCCACCTGGCTCTTTGCCATCTGCCTTCTAGCTCTTTGCCGTCAGCTGGCTGACGGCAAAGAAGCAGCTGACGGCAAATAACCTTTTGCCATCTACCCTTTCTTTGCCGTCAACTGGTAGACGGCAAAGAGGAGGAAGATGGCAAAATGCCAGATTCTAGTAGTGATGGGAAGAAGCCCTAAATGGAAGACAAGCATGTTTGCCGAGGCGACAAGCATGACAAGAGTGATCATCGATCTTATTACACGTGAATAGAAACTCCGAAATATATGACGAAGGGTGGCAGGGTTGAGATGACCCAACTGAGCATGCCAAAGGTCCAGACCAGTGGCGAAGGCGATAGGAGCGGCGGCGGTGGTGGAGTGGACCGGGTAGAGCTCGTCAAGTCTTGGCAGATTTTAGCAACTTAGCACAAGTCAAGCAATCAACCTACACAGGCAATTCTAAGAGTATAGCAGCGGAATGCAAATCATTGCATATGATGGTAAAGGGAAGGGTTTGGAAAGGCAAACACAATGTAGACACGGAGATTTTTGTCGTGGTTCCGATAGGTGGTGCTATCGTACATCCAGGTTGATGGAGACTTCAACCATGAAGGGTAACGGTTGCGTGAGTCCACGGAGGGCTCCACCGACGAAGGGTCCACGAAGAAGAAACCTTGTCTATCCCACCACGGCCATCACCCACGAAGGACTTGCCTCCTTGGATAGATCTTCACGAAGTAGGCGATCTCCTTGCCCTTACAAACTCCTTGGTTCAACTCCACAATCTTGACGGAGACTCCCAAGTGACACCTCACCAATCTAGGAGACACCACTCTCCAAAAGGTAATAGATGGTGTGTTGATGATGAAATCCTTGCTCTTGTGCTTCAAATGATAGTCTCCCCAATACTCAACTCTCTCTCACAGGTTTGGCTATAGTGGAAAGATGATTTGAGTGGAAAGCAATATGGGTAAGGCTAGAGATCAAGATTCTTGTGGTTGGATTGGAATGTCTTGGTCTCAACACATGAGTAGGTGGTTCTATCTCAGAAAATGAGTAGCGGAAGTGTAGGCACGTTCTGATAGCTCTCTATTTAATAGACCAGGGGGTGGAGGGGTATATATAACACCCACACAAAATCTAACCGTTACACACATTTGACCCAACTCGGTCAGAACGAATAGGTGAACTCAGTGAGACCGATTCAGTTCAAAATGTGGACGTTAGGATTCTCAGTGGGACCAACATGATTAACTCAGTGGGACCGATGCGCTAGGGTTAGGGCAAAACCTCATCTCAGTGTGACCGATTGCATGAAATCGGTGAAGGAAATATGCCCTAGAGGCTATAATAAAGTTATTATTTATTTCCTTATATCATGATAAATGTTTATTATTCATGCTAGAATTGTATTAACCGGAAACATAATACATGTGTGAATACATAGACAAACAGATTGTCACTAGTAAGCCCCTACTTAACTAGCTCGTTGATCAAAGATGGTTATGTTTCCTAGCCATAGACATGAGTTGACATTTGATTAACGGGATCACATCATTAGGAGAATGATGTGATTGACATGACCCATTCCGTTAGCTTAGCACACGAACGTTTAGTATATTCCTATTGCTTTCTTCATGACTTATACATGTTCCTATGACTATGATATTATGCAACTCCCATTTACCGGAGGAACACTTTATGTGCTACCAAACGTCCTGGCGTAATCGGGTGATTATAAAGGTGCTCTACAGGTGTCTCCAAAGGTACATGTTGGGTTGGCGTATTTCGAGATTAGGATTTGTCACTCTGATTGTCGGAGAGGTATCTCTGGGCCCTCTCGGTAATACACATCACTTAAGCCTTGCAAGCATAGCAACTAATGAGTTAGTTGCGGGATGATGTATTACGGAACGAGTAAGAGACTTGTCGGTAACGAGATTGAACTAGGTATTGAGATACCGAAGATCGAATCTCGGGCAAGTAACATACCGATGACAAAGGGAACAACGTAAGTTGTTATGCGGTCCGACCGATAAAGATCTTCGTAGAATATGTGGGAGCCAATATGAGCATCCAGGTTCCGCTATTGGTTATTGACCGGAGACGTGTCTCGGTCATGTCTACATAGTTCTCAAACCCGTAGGGTCCGCACGCTTAACATTACGATGACGGTTATATTATGAGTTTATATGTTTTGATGTACCGAAGGTTGTTCGGAGTCCCGGATGTGATCACGGACATGACGAGGAGTCTCGAAATGGTCGACACATGAAGACTGATATATTGGAAGCCTATGTTTGGATATCGGAAGTGTTCCGGGTGAAATCGGGATTTGATCGGAGTACCGGGAGGTTACCGGAACCCCCCGGAAACTTAATGGGCCTAGGTGGAAGAGAGGAGAGGCGGCTAGGGCTGGGCCGCGCGCCCCTCCCCCCAGTCCGAATAGGACAAGGAGAGGGGGGCGGCGCCCCCCTTCCTTCTTCTCCTCACTCCTTCCCCCTCCCAAGTCCTAATCCAACTAGGAAGGGGGGGGGGAGTCCTACTCCCGGTGGGAGTAGGACTCCTCCCAGCCGCCTCTCCCTTGGCCGCCGCACCCCTTGGTCCTTTATATCTGAGGCGGGGGCACCCCATAGACACAACATTGATCTGTTTGATCTTTTAGCCATGTGCGGTGCCCCCTCCACCATAGTCCACCTCGATATCAGAAGCGGTGCTTAGGCGAAGCCCTGCGTCGATAGAACATCAACATCGTCCTGCGCCGTCGTCTTTGAGGAAACTCTCCCTCAACACTCGGCTGGTTCGGAGTTCGAGGGACGTCATCGGGCTGAACGTGTGCTGAGCTCGGAGGTGCCGTACGTTCGGTACTTGATCGGCCGGATCGTGAAGACGTACGACTACATCAACCGCGTTGTGCTAACGCTTCCGCTTTCGGTCTACGAGGGTACGTGGACAACACTCTCCCCTCTCGTTGCTATGCATCACCATGATCTTGCGTGTGCGTAGGATTTTTTTTGAAATTACTATGTTCCCCAATAGTGGTATCAAAGCCAGGTTTTATGCGTAGATGTCATATGCACGAGTAGAACACAAGTGAGTTGTGGGCGATATAAGTCATACTGCTTACCAGCATGTCATACTTTGGTTCGGCGGTATTGTGAGATGAAGCGGCCCAGACCGACATTACGTCTGCGCTTACGGAGGCTGGTTTCACCATTCTGGCTTCGTTGCTTAAAGGTGACCGCGGGTGTCTGTCTCTCTCACTGTAGTTGAACCGAGTGTGGCTACGCCCGGTCCTTGCGAAGGTTAAAACATCACAAACTTGACAAACTATCGTTGTGGTTTTGATGCGTAGATAAGAACGGTTCTTGCTAAGCCCGTAGCAGCCACGTAAAACTTGCAACAACAAAGTAGAGGACGTCTAACTTGTTTTTGAAGGGCATGTTGTGATGTGATATTGTCAAGACGATGCTAAATTTTATTGTATGAGATGATCATGTTTTGTAACCGAGTTATCGGCAACTGGCAGGAGCCATATAGTTGTTGCTTTATTGTATGCAATGCAATTGGCCTGTAATGCTTTACTTTATCACTAAGCGGTAGCGATAGTTGTAGAATCATAAGATTGGCGAGACGACAACGATGCTATGATGGAGATCAAGGTGTCGCGCCGGTGACGATGGTGATCATGACGGTGCTTCGGAGATGGAGATCACAAGCACAAGATGATGATGGCCATATCATATCACTTATATTGATTGCATGTGATGTTTATCTTTTATGCATCTTATCTTGCTTTGATTGACGGTAGCATTATAAGATGATCCCTCACTAAATTATCAAAGTATAAGTGTTCTCCCTGAGTATGCACCATTGTGAAAGTTCTTCGTGCTGACACACCACGTGATGATCGGGTGTGATAGGCTCTACGTTGAAATACAACGGGTGCAAAACAGTTGCACACGTGGAATACTCAGGTTAAACTTGACGAGCCTAGCGTGTAACAGATATGGCCTCGGAACACGGAGACCGAAAGGTCGAGCGTGAATCATATAGTAGATATGATCAACATAGTGATGTTCACCATTGAAACTACTCCATCTCACGTGATGATCGGACATGGTTTAGTTTATTTGGATCACGTGATCACTTAGAGGATTAGAGGGATGTCTATCTAAGTGGGAGTTCTTAAGTAATATGATTAATTGAACTTAAATTTATAGTATCTTGCTTGTCTATGTTGATTGTAGATAGATGGCCCGTGCTGTTATTCCGTTGAATTTTGATGCGTTCCTTGGGAAAGCAAAGTTGAAAGATGATGGTAGCAATTACACGGACTGGGTCCGTAACTTGAGGATTATCCTCATTGCTGCACACAAGAATTACGTCCTGGAAGCACCGCTAGGTGCCGAGCCTCTTGAGAGCAACACCGAGATGTTATGAACGTCTGGCAGAGCAAAGCTGATGACTACTCGATAGTCCAGTGTGCCATGCTTTACGGCTTAGAATCGGGACTTCAACGGCGTTTTGAATGTCATGGAGCATATGAGATGTTCCAGGAGTTGGAGTTAATATTTCAAGCAAATGCCCGGATTGAGAGATATGAAGTCTCCAATAAGTTCTACAACTGCAAGATGGAGGAGAATAGTTTTGTCAGTGAGCATATACTCAAGATGTCTGGGTATAATAATAACTTGATTCAACTGGGAGTTAATCTTCCGGATGATAGCATCATTGACAGAATTCTCCAATCACTGCCACCAAGCTACAAGAACTTCGTGATGAACTATAACATGCAAGGGATGGATAAGACGATTCCCGAGATCTACGCAATGCTAAAGGCTGCGGAGGTAGAAATCAAGAAGGAGGATCAAGTGTTGATGGTCAATAAGACCACCAGTTTCAATAAAAAGGGCAAAGGGAAGAAGAAGGGGAACTTCAAGAAGAACAGCAAGCAAGTTGCTGCTCAGGAGAAGAAACCCAAGTCTGGACCTAAGCACGAGATCGAGTGCTTCTACCGCAAGGCGGTCACTTTGGAAGCGGAACTGCCCCAAGTATTTGACGGATAAGAAGGATGGCAAGGTGAACAAAGGTATATGTGATATACATGTTATTAATGTGTACCTTACTAATGCTCACAGTAGCACCTGGGTATTTGATATTGGTTTTGTTGCTAATATTTGCAACTCGAAACAGGGGCTACTGATTAAGCCAAGATTGGCTAAGGACGAGGTGACGATGCGCGTGGGAAATGGTTCCAAAGTCACTGTGATCGCGGTCGGCACGCTACCTCTACATCTACCTTCGGGATTAGTATTAGATTTAAATAATTGTTATTTGGTGCCAGCGTTGAGCATGAAAATTATATCTGGATCTTGTTTCATGCGAGACAGTTATTCATTTAAATCAGAGAATAATGGTTGTTCTATTTTGTGGGGACCTCGACTCATAAGTCGTGATCACCGAATGCACGTGTACAGTGATCCCAGAGATCAATGCTCACTGAACACACAGAAGCTGAATAACAAGAGGCTTACATCCATACATACCGTATTACACAAGTAGGACCATTATGGTCAAGTCTTGAGTGTATCATCGCAGCAGAAATCTTCAATAACAACTTGGACCCATGCCATCTGCCTTAACCCTACAGGCAATCTGACTGGGAAGCGTCCTAGCTCGCATGTTCGTCACCGAAGTACTCTTCTTCATATCATGTTCTTTCATGCCTGGCCAATAAAATAACCTGTGGCAAGCCAATGAGTACTTTGAATGTACTCGCAAGCATCCCAGGATTTGGTTCAAGTAACGATGCAATTACACAACGGGTAAGCAACCTAGCCTTAGGCTAGTTAAGATGTCCTATCAACTTGTGAGATATGCATCAATAAAACATGGGTAACCTCTAGAACAGGCTACAGATATCAACATAAATAGAGTTGAATCGATGTCATGTCGTTCAACATGTCAAGTCTCCACCTTGATACAATTAGTCCCTTTCCACACACACACATGCTTCGTTGTTTGTAAAATTTTTGGACATAGTTTAAGTAGAACCTCCCAACTGTCCATGACTGTGGACACGACTATTCGAATAGTTTGACACTCTGCAGAGGTTGTGCACTTTACCCACAAGATCCGGGAAGCTTTCGTGTCATCCACGATCCCATGATACCTCAAGTACTGGGAAGCACCCGATCATTACCTTTCCCTAGACCACACTAACATAGGGTCCACTCGTTGATACACGGCCCTCGTGTATAAGAAAAAGATCGTGGGACTCTGCCCTTTTCACATTATTACGCATACACGAAGGGACCAACGGTGTGTCTGGTGCCCTGTGAAAACAGTCATGGCCGCCTATCCAAGCACGACCCCGTCCCGAGAGTGACCTCAAGTCACCCCCATCACTAGTAATGTGGGCACCATGCTAGTATCAGCCTAAGTAATCAATAATGCCCCGTCCCATAATGGGGTAGAGTGGTTGCACATGTTTGGTTGGGATGGTAATCACACATAAATCTAATCCATCATTTTACACACCGGAATCTCTCTTTAGTACACCACTTCTTCCTCAAGTGGTGACCTTAGTTCAACATCTCCCAAGGGCATTAGGGGCACCCGATGGGGTTTTCGAAAGAACATAACCATGAAGAGTTCATGGTACACATGCATTTTTATGCATCAACTAGTCTCTTGAAAATGCAATCATGAACAAGGTAAAGTCACGAGTAGGGGTATGCATCATGTGGTGGTTCACCACAAGTTTTACCACCGTTATATTTCATCATCATGCAATCGGATAAAGGGTACCGATGAACAAGAGGGGTGTCATGGTCAAAGGGCTGCTTGCCTGGTTCATCTGAGTCTTGAAATCTTCTTGTCCTTCTCCATGTACTCCGTCTACTTCGTCAACTAACGTCGGAAACAATCACAATAAGCAACACAACAAGGCAGAAAATATAAGTGCTCCAAAAATATGGATTTGACTTTTCTAGGACTTCCCTGGTCATATAAAAAATAACCAGGGTGGTTTCATTGGAATTGGATTAGTGAATATTACTGAACATTTCAATATGATGGAATCAAGGGGTTTATGGATTTGCAAGAAGTCTACAGAAATATATTTTTGAAAAATGAGGAAAGGCACCCATTTAGCAGACCATGGTTTTAGAAGCATCTGGGAGTTGGTTTCACTGGATTTGGAGTTCAAATGAATTTCCTATGAATTTGCAAAGTTGACAAATATGAAGAAATGGCTCATTGTTTAATGTGGTACAGAAAGTATTAAGAAAAATGTTCATAAACTAAGTTATGAACTTAGAAACATCTAGGAATTTGAATCATGGCATTTGGATCAAATTTGAGCTCTGTGATTTTCTAAAGTTCATCATGTAAATAGAAAATGGGGTTTTGATAAATACTTATGAAGAGAAAGTTTACGGAAAAATGTGCAAATAGCACCATGTGATAGATCATGATGTGTGGAACCACTAGAAATTTGAATCATCAAATTTGGAGCTCTGTTGATTTATTTATGGGTTTTTGAAGTTGACTGGAAAAAGAAAAAGACAAAGGATTTACCAAAACGGGCCAGATCTGGGCGGCGGCGGCGCGCGCTGGGCGAGGTTTAGCAGCAGGGCGTCACTGGGCCGGCCCAGCGGCTCGGCCGCGCGGCGACAGGGGCGACGTCGATGGCGGATTCGACAGTGGGGACCGATTCTCCGAGTATTAATTCCCAGAAAATGGCCCTTGTGCTCATCAGCCCCAGGATTACTGTTAGCTGATGAGGCACCAACTTGATACAGAAACTCCAAGAAAAACACAAAAAAATATGGTACAAGACCATTCTGGTCTGTGAGTACAACAAATGGTTTCTAGCGGTTGATGGCGGAAGCGGGTTGTAAATCATCAGTGTCTATGTGACTCCATTTCCCACGGGAACAGCTGACCAGGTTAACTCCTATCTTCGGGAGGCTGCTATCACCGTTGCTTAGGTTCCGGGGCTGTCAACACAGTCGTTCCTTTCCGCGCAAGAAATCTAGCCAAGACAATAGCCAGGGACAAGCCAGTGAGTACTTTGAATGTACTCGCAAACATTATGAACACGAGGATAATATAACAACGATGTTCCAAAATATTTATGCTCATGACATCAGTCACAAAAGGTATATGAATCTCTGATGCATGTAAGCAGGTTATTTGTGAAAATGCAATAATATAACAATAGTAAGAGGCACCGAGCAGGCGGCTGAAGCAACGCCACATAAAAGTCTTATAAGATAAATGCCACGGTCGGGCGTCTCAGCGACACCACATAAAGGGCTTTAAAAGAAATGCCACAGTCGGGTGAGCGACACCACATAAAGGGCTTTAAAAGAAATGCCACAGTCGGGCGTCTGAGCGACACCACATAAAGGGCTTTAAAAGAAATGCCACAGTCGGGCGTCAGAGCGACACCACATAAAGGGCTTTAAAAGAAATGCCACAGTCGGGCGTCTGAGCGACACCACATAAAGGGCTTTAAAAGAAATGCCACAGTCGGGCATCTGAGCAACACCACATAAAGGGCTTTAAAAGAAATGCCACAGTCGGGCGTCTGAGCGACACCACATAAAGGGCTTTAAAAGAGAAACAATCATAGTAAATATCCAGGAGGTAGAACCGTCCCAGGGATATTCGATAATACCAATAATATAACGGGTTAGTCCACAACAAAATAATAATCATCATTACCACATGTCGCAAGTCGTAATATCAGTTCTGATTTAACAGTTTCACCTCTGAAGACCGACCCTAAGACCGACACTTGACCCATCCCAGACTGTAATCCTTAACCATGGACACGGCTATTCGAATAGGTTTAATCTCTGCAGAGGGTGTACTCTTTACCCACGAGTAACGGATTCCTTTAGTCCATCGGGACTAATTCCGCCTACGGTCTTTTTGTTGAAAACACACCTAACTTGCACACACCAGCTTAACTCACACGTGTCTGGAATCACCCACGACACCGCCAAGCAAACTCTAAGTGGGGAGGCTACAACCTCGCGTAGCATGGGATCAAATTTATATTGCGCGCTCTCAGGGGTGGCCTCCCCTCTCGGTCTCAACCGGAAACACCCATGCCCCCCGACCAGGTGGCCTGCCTACCAGCTACAACCGGTATCTTCCACCCTGGCCTCTCTGTACGATGGGTGCTAGAAAGACGTTGACAACTTACTGAACCATACTCTACTTGCTGTAGAGACGAGTGGTAGTACGAAACAAGTATGGGGGTTGCTGGCACAAGACTCGATCTATGGTCGACTCAGGAGGTTTATAAATTTCCCAGCATGACATGTATAATGAAAATAATTCAACCAACAGAATCACCGCTCACTATACCTTACCATGCCATACCGGACATAACCCATGCCTACCCAAGGCAGAGGTTTTCCCGGACTTCTTCCGGCATGCATGCAAGGCACATGAGGATGATTATCATCACAAATGTGTTCATTCCCAACAGCATGGAAATCACTAATATGCATCCATGCACATGATCATATCACATGAAATAACGAGTCCTCCGAAATGAGGTGATGTTATAAACGTGTCAACGAACACACAAAAGTATTATGCCGGGTTCGTAATGCTTGCCTTCGTGTCACGGAAGGCAGGGTGCATTTCAAACTCTTGAAATAATTCTCCTCTCTTCAAAAATCCTATTTTGAAAATATAAAAGAATTAACACATAAAATAAAAACAGCACAAAAGTTGTTCTGGAAATTTTTCAAATAAATCTTAAAATAAACTAGACAATATTTGAAAGAGGTAGGAAAAAGAATCAATTTAATTGGAGTTGTATTTAAAAAGTTACAGCCGGTCAAAGTTTGGTCAAAAAATCTGTTATAAAAAAATAAAACAGAAAAGAAAACGTTTTAAAAGAAAAACACGTCAGGCGTATTCAGAAAAAGGCGCTTCCACTTACTCCTGCGTGGGATAAAGGCTGGTCATCGACGGTGGGCCTGCCTAGCCCATCGGGTCAGGTTTGACCAGCCACGCTGCTGTCGTTCTCTCGACCGAGCAGGCGGAGCTCTGGCGAGATTTGCCGTGAACGGGGCGTCCCTTGGTGATCTGAGGACATGGGTGTGCCCAGGGGGTCGAGACGAGTCTGTGGGTACCCGCCATGGCTGCCGATGTGGACGGAGTCGCCGACGACGAGCTTCGCAGCGGAGGAGGCGTTCGGGTGGATAGTGGGTTTGGGGCTACAGTGGTTTCCGACCAAAAATCGAGCGTGTGGTTGCACTCACGAGAGGGAGGGGGAGCTCTTGGTGGAGAGAATGGAGAGGGAGAGGCACTGGTGGCGACGGCTTCGGCCGGAACTTGGCGGCGACCGAACCGGCCAGACTCGGGGAAGAAGGCCTTCCCCTCCTCGACTGCTGGCCGCGGTAGCTCTAGGGGGGTCATATGAGGTTGCTCGAGAACTTGATTGAGCTCCGGGGCCCTTATATACGCGGTGGAGGTCGGTTCCGAGGTGGCCGGCAATAAGGATGACGGCGAACCGTCTTTCTGTAGCAATGGCGACGTGGCGGCTACGCGCGCTAGGGGACGAAGTTGCGGCTGAGCTGGAGATGCTTAAGGGGGCAGCTGGCGAGCAGAGGAGGTTTGGGCGGCGCCGTCCATGGATGCGGCCGCAAGCGTGCCGCCAAGAAGCTTGCTTCTTGGCGCCACCATGTGAGCAGTGCGGTCGGGTGGGGCGCGACACGGCTATACCAATGGATCGGATCGAGCTCGGGAGGGGTCAACCTGGACGCGGCAGCTCGGGCGCCGACGCAAAACGCAGCCTGGCCCGCGCCAGGCGTGCACGCCAAGTGTTCGATACAATGCCGTGGCTTTCTACAGGTCACAGGTGAGGTTGGCAAGCAACAGAACTAGGTTAGAGATAGAAGGAAACTCAAGGGACAAGGTGGTTTGGTCAGGTGGCCAAGTTCACAATGCCAACAACAACTCATGTCAAATCAGTTCATGCCCTCCAGGTGTTTGACAAAATAGGCACCTAGGCATTTCTTGGAGTGGCCAATACTTCCAGATCAGTGTCTCCTTGTATGCACAAGAGGGTGGTGAGGTTAGTTTGTGAAAAGCACAAACTTGCTAGTGCAAGTTTTGCAGAACTTCAAATCTGGACAGGAGGTGGATGGCATTATTACATGAACCAAAAAAGATCAAATGAGTGCATGCTCCTGGACTTAGGGGTTTTGCATGAAGGACTACAAGTAGGAGAAAGAATCTAGGGCCAAAGAGCAAGCAAGACTATGGTTGCTGTACAAATCATCATGTTGGACCAGAATGGAGATGAGGTTGATTCACTAAAAAATTTCAAATAACACCCCTGGATTTTTGCACAAAGTGGAATCATATGCTGCTCGACATCCCATAATTTTGGTGGAAGCTAGAAAGAAATATATAAAAGGGTTGTAGTGTAAAATTGTCCACTGGACCAGAGGAGAAAAACATGTGTAGCACTCAAAATATGCAATGAATGAAATATATTATTGCACAAAAGTTATTTAGAGACATCACATGACATCTCCAAATTTTGGTTGGATTTTTAGCTAAGTTTATCAACTGGTTGTAGTACAAAAAGGAGCTCCAAAACTTAAAACAAGTCATTTTAATGAATAAAGCTCAGGGTGAAATAATTTAATAAATAAATCTACTGATTGAAAGATGTTTTTAAAGGGAGGGCATATAAGTCCAATATGTCTTGGAATGACCCACTTGGGAAAAACTCCTTAATATTAAAAGAAAAGTTTTGAAATCAACAGAGGTATTCTTGCAGGCAAAAATTTTAAACTCTTGGCAAAATTTTAATAACTAAAACCTGGTTAAATTTTTGGGGTGTTACAATTACTACCCCCCTTAAGAAAAATCTCGTCCTCGAGATTTGCTAAGAGCCGTCTCGAAAAACAAATACTCTAGATGCGTCCGAGCGGTTGTGAGTCTGCTGCCGTGGTGCTGCGTGAATAAAAATAAACTACGTAGTGAGGGGATAAATGATGCAGCAACTCGGGGAAAAGAAATCTCATTCTAGGATTCTCTTCGCGGTTACACAAGTTAATCACGAAGAAAACTACTCATACTAGTGGAAACTAAATACTCGACTCGTCGCACAATTTTAAGGTACTAAGCATAAGTTACAATGTAACAATAAATGCTGCAATAACATACACATTAGTAACGTCTAAAATGAAAACGGTAACTGGACGGGGTCCCGATAAAATGTCTCTGGTAAAGGGATACGCTCTTCTTCTATCGGAGGAAGTGGATTGACCAGTCGATGTATGCGTCCCTCCGGGTCGGGCCTCAGTGGTCTGCCGATGGCAATCTGAGGGTTCAAATCAGCGAGACTCTGGAGATAATCCATTACTCGCTGGTTCAAATGTTCATGAGCGATGATGTACTGGATAAGGTTGGCTAGCACTAGGTCTCTCTCAATCCGCCCACTGGGAAAAGATGTTACTCCTCTGGGTGCTGCACGGCTCGGAAAGTAATAATATCCTCGCTCGCGGGCATAGGGTACTGCGGATCGAAGACGAGCAGTCGCTTCTTTTGCAGCAGCTTCTATGGCCAAGCGTGGGGTTGGCATAGATTTCCCCATGAAGGAAACCTCCGTTGGATCTTGGTTGGGGTCTACGGGAGGGATGTGTACTGCTGCCCAATATTCTGAAGTGGAAGGGGTGATTCTTGATTTGAACAACTCGTCTTTGGGGTGGCTGGGTAGAACCCATGGTACCGCAGTAAAGTCCCACAATATTTTGACAAAACTACCCGGGGTTGCATCTGGGGTTCTCAGATAAATACTAGGGCTCGACATGGTAGGTAAAAGGTTGTGAGGGTGGTGCACAAGGTGTGGGGTGCTTGCTAAGGTCACGAGGTGGCCTCTTTATATAACATCTGGGCTGGTTTATTTACCGTGGTGAAAGGTAATAAATATGCCAGATCACCTCCAAGATTCGTGGTCAGTGTCGGGGAGACACATTTCTCATAAAGAGGCGATGTTCTTGTGGGTGTCGTCGGGGTTGGTCTTGGTAGTTGTGCCCGAAAAACATGCAATCGCTACCGACGAAAATATGCAAGGCTACTATTTAAAAGCTGGGGCATAACAACAGGCTGCGTTAATTACAAGGTTACATGATTACAAAGCGAGAATACACCGAGACTCGGCACTACTCGGGTGACTTAGTCTACCTCGTTTACATCTAAACGAGCCTGCCTTGAGGATGCTGAGGCTTCTCCACGGGTCTCACCGTCGGGATTAGCCGGAGATGGTGGTGGAACTGCAGGGTCGGGGTAGCTATGATGACCATCGTGGGGATTGTTGGCCACAATCCCATTGGAGTGTGTTCCCAAAAGGCGACGAAGCACTTCTGGGATCATCACAGTATCTTGGATGATGGCTGGGGCTGACCTCAGGGTATCAAACCGGTGTCCGAACAGCACGACTGGGTTGTCGGTGTCGGCCTCGGTTTCTCTGCTTACCGGGGCTCGGCGAACCAGCTCTCCTCGAGCTGTGATCAGATCAATAGTGATTTGATCGAACAATGCCTCTAGTGCACTTACATAGCGCACTAGGTGCAACAGTGCGGGATCCATCTCGTGATCTCCGTTGGCAACTTGGGGTGGTGTACCATACCCTTCACGCCTGGGGTAGTAGTAGAACGAGCGATAGTTAACTCTGGGCGACAACTGCCGGAGTTGAACTATAGCCTCTCGAGCAGCTAGCTGGATGGCTTTTGGCTCAAAGGAAGTTGTTCTTCCAAAGGAACACCTCAGAGGCGTTCGCGACAGACCCCTAGTAGATGTGCACTGATGGCCCAAAATTGACGGCTTTCACCGCCCATGGGTCCTTGGTACACAACATATTCTCGGGGTTCTTCTAACGCATAGGCACGACGGGTGAGGTTTGCAGTATGGTCACAAAGCCTCCAAGGTTGGTTGCTTTGTGGTCTCATTGTGCACTCTGAGGCCGAGCATTATGGCTCGGTTTGGGGCAGAGGCTGTGCCATGCTGGGTTGAGGCTAGCGTGCACTTTTATAGAAAAGGGGACGGAGTCCTCCTTCGCACGCTTGCGAATGAGACATTTTTTCCTTCGGTCACTGGTGTGTGATCGACAGGCTAGGCTGATAGGTTGGGCACCGACTGCCAAAAGTGTCGGGGTCACTGTGTGGCTATCTTGCACGGGAAGCTTGGCTGGGGTTTGGTTAAGGTCTGGTAGGTCGGTTTGCCTAAGTTTATCGTCCTGGCTGGGATAGGATTAGCCAATGGTCAGCCTGGCTCTGATACCAAGTTTGTGGGGACCGATTCTCCGAGTATTAATTCCCAAAAAATGGCCCTTGTGCTCATCAGCCCCAGGAGTACTGTTAGGCGATGAGGCACCAACTTGATACTGAAACTCCAAGCAAAACACAAAAAATGTGGTGCAAGACCATTACAGTGCATGAGTACAACAAATGGTTTCTAGTGATTGATGGCGGAAGCGGTTTTGATCATCAATGTCTATGGGACTCCATTTCCCACGGGAATAGCTGACCAGGTTAACTCCTATCTTCGCGAGGCTGCTATCACCGTTGCTTAGGTTCCGGGGCTGTCAACACGGTCGTTCCTTCCCGCGCAATTAATCTGGCCAAGACAATAGCCAGGGACAAGCCAGTGAGTACTTTGAATGTACTCGCAAACATTATGAACACGAGGATAATATAACAACGATGTTCCGAAATATTTATGCTCATGACGTCAGTCACAAAAGGTATATGAATCTCTGATGCATGTAAGCAGGTTATTTGTGAAAATGCAATAACATTACAATAATAAGAGGCACCGAGCGGGCGTCTGAAGCAACGCCACATAAAAGGCTTATAAGAGAAATGCCACGGTCGAGCGTCTCAGCGACACCACATAAAGGGCTTTAAAAGAAATGCCACAGTCGGGCGTCTGAGCGACACCACATAAAGGGCTTTAAATGAAATGCCACAGTCGGGCGTCTGAGCGACACCACATAAAGGGATTTAAAAGAAATGCCACAGTCGGGCGTCTGAGCGACACCACATAAAGGGCTTTAAAAGAAATGCCACGATCGGGCGTCGAGCGACACCACATAAAGGGCTTTAAAAGAAATGCCACGATCGGGCGTCTGGCGACACCACATAAAGGGCTTTAAAAGAAATGCCACGATCGAGGCGTCGGCGATACCACATAAAGGGCTTTAAAAGAGAAACAATCATAGTGAATATCCAGGAGGTAGAACCGTCCCAGGGATATTCGATAATACCAATAATATCACGGGTTAGTCCACAACAAAATAATAATCATCATTACCACATGTCGCAAGTCGTAATATCGGTTCTGATTTAACAGTCTCACCTCCGAAGACCGACACTAAGACCGACACTTGACCCATCCTGCATCGTAATCCTTAACCATGGACACGGCTATTCGAATAGGTTTAATCTCTGCGGAGGGTGTACTCTTTACCCACGAGTAACGGATTCCTTTAGTCCATCGGGACTAATTCCGTCTCTGATCTTTTGTTGAAAACACACCTAACTTGCACACACCAGCTTAACTCACACGTGTCTGGAATCACCCACGACACCTGTCAAGCAAACTCTAAGTGGGGAGGCTACAACCTCGCGTAGCATGGGATCAAATTTATATTGCGCGCTCTAAGGGGTGGCCTCCCCTCTCGGTCTCAACCGAAAACACCCATGCCCCGGACCAGGTGGCACGCCTACCAGCTACAACCGGTATCTTCCACCCTGGCCTCTCTGTACGGTGTGTGCTATAAAGAGGTTGACAAATTACTGAACCGTACTCTACTTGCTATAGAGACGAGTGGTAGTACGGAACAAGTATGGGGGTTGCTGGCACAAGACTCGATCTATGGTCGACTCAGGAGGTTTATAAATTTCCCAGCATGACATGTATAATGAAAATAATTCAACCAACAGAATCACCGCTCACTATACCTTACCATGCCATACCGGACATAACCGTCCTGACGGAGACCGGCGACAAACCCATGCCTACCCAAGGCAGAGGTTTTCCCGGACTTCTTCCGGCATGCATGCAAGGCACATGAGGATGATTATCATCACAAATGTGTTCATTCCCAACAGCATGGAAATCACTAATATGCATCCATGCACATGATCATATCACATGAAATAACGAGTCCTCCGAAATGAGGTGATGTTATAAACGTGTCAACAAACACACAAAAGTATTATGCCGGGGTTCAGAATGCTTGCCTTCAGGTCACGGGAAGGCAGGGTGCATTTCAAACTCTTGAAATAATTCTCCTCTCTTCAAAAATCCTATTTTGAAAATATAAAAGAATTAACACACAAAAATAAAACAGCAGAAAAGTTGTTTTGAAATTTTTTCAAATAAATCTTAAAATAAACTAGACAATATTTGAAAGAGGTAGGAAAAAGAATCAATTTAATTGGAGTTGTATTTAAAAGATACAGCAGGTCAAAGTTTGGTCAAAATCTGTTTTTAAAATAAAACAGAAAAGAAAACGTTAAAAGAAAAACACTTCGAAGGCGTGATTCGAAAAAGGCGCTTCCACTTACTCCTGCGTGGACAAAGGCGCTGGTCACCGACGGTGGGCCTGCTCGCCCATCGTCAGGTTTGACCAGCCACGCTGCTGCTCCTCGACCGAACAGAGGCGGAGCTCCGGCGAGATTTCCCTGACGGGCGTCCCTTGGTGATCTGAGGACATGGGTGTGCTCAGGGGGTCGAGACGAGTCTGTGGGTACCCGCCATGGTCGCCGATGTGGACGGAGTCGCCGACGACGAGCTTCGCGGCGGAGGAGGCGTTCGGGTGGATAGTGGGTTTGGGGCTACGGAGGTTTCCGACCAAAAATCGAGCGTGGGGTTGCACTCACGAGAGGGAGGGGGAGCTCTTGGTGGAGAGAATGGAGAGGGAGAGGCACTGATGGCGACGGAATCGGCCGGAATTTGGCGGCGACCGAACCGGCCAGACTCGGGGAAGAAGGCCTTCCCCTCCTCGACTGCTGGCCGCGGTAGCTCTAGGGGGGTCATATGAGGTTGCTCGAGAACTTGATTGAGCTCCGGGGCCCTTATATACACGGTGGAGGTCGGTTCTGAGGTGGCCGGCGATAAGGATGACGGCGAACCGTCTTTCTGTAGCAATGGCGATGTGGCGGCGACGCCGCTTAGGGGACGAAAGCCGGTGAGCCGAGATGCTTAAAGGCAGTGGCGGCGAGAGGAGGGTTGGGCGGCGCCGTCCATGGAGGCGGCCGCAAGTTTGCCGCCAAGAAGCTTGCTGCGGCGCCACTGTAGGGAGCCAGGGGCGGTCGGGTGGGGCACGACACGGCTATACCTGCGGAACAGATCAAGCTCGGGGGGGGGGGGTGGTGGGAGAGGTCAACCTGGGACGTGGCAGCTCGGGCGCACACACGTGCAAAACGCGCGCTCTGGCTGCGCCCAGAGCGTGCACGCCAAGTGTTCGATACAATGCCGTGGCATGCTACAGGTCACAGGTGAGGTTGGCAAGCAACAGAACTAGGTTAGAGATAGAAGGAAACTCAAGGGACAAGGTGGTTTGGTCAGGTGGCCAAGTTCACAATGCCAACAACAACTCATGTCAAATCAGTTCATGCCCTCCAGGTGTTTGACAAAATACGCACCTAGGCATTTCTTGGAGTGGCCAATACTTCCAGATCAGTGTCTCCTTGTATGCACAAGAGGGTGGTGAGGTTAGTTTGTGAAAAGCACAAACTTGCTAGTGCAAGTTTTGCAGAACTTCAAATCTGGACAGGAGGTGGATGGCATTATAACATGAATCAAAAATGATCAAATGTGTGCATGCTCCTGGACTTAGGGGTTTTGCATGAAGGACTGCAAGTAGGAGAAAGAATCTAGGGCCAAAGAGAAAGCAAGACTATGGTTGTTGTACAAATCATCATGTTGGACCAGAATGGAGATGAGGTTGATTCACTCAAAAATTTCAAATAACACCCCTGGATTTTTGCACAAACTGGAATCATATGCTTCTACTGACATCCCATAATTTTGTTGGAAGCTAGAAAGAAATATATAAAAGGGTTGTAGTGTAAAATTGTCCACTGGACCAGAGAAGAAAAACATGTGTAGCACTCAAAATATGCAATGAAATAAATATAATATTGCACAAAAGTGATTTAGAGACATCACATGACATCTCCAAATTTTGGTTGGATTTTTAGCTAAGTTTATCAACTGGTTGTAGTACAAAAAGGAGCTCCAAAACTTAAAACAAGTCATTTTAATGAATAAAGCTCAGGGTGAAATAATTTAATAAATAAATCTACTGATTGAGAGATGTTTTTAAAGGGAGGGCATATAAGTCCGATATGTTTTGGAAGGACCCACTTGGGAAACACTCCTTAATATTAAAAGAAAAGTTTTGAAATCAACAGAGGTATTCTTGCAGGCAAAATTTTTAAACTCTTGGCAAAATTTTAATAACTAAAACCTGGTTAAATTTTTGGGGTGTTACATCGGCGAAGCCGTTTCCACTTAAATGGCGGGGCCCGCCCACCGGGTCGCTAACGAGCGGGGCCCGCTTGTTGGGTTCGTCCCCAACCTCCCGCTCGAACAGAGCAGAGGCAGGGGCGGCGTCGAGGGTGGCTTGTTGGCGCTACAGGCCACCGTTTTTGGTGAGCTGGCCACCGGTGTGCTCAGGGGAGAGCGGCACATCATCGCAAAGGTGGCCGGACGCGAGCACATCATCGGACGCAGCGGCGAGGCCGGCGGTGGTGATGGAACTCGACAGCACGGCCGTGGGAAGGAGAGGGAGAAGCACGGGAGAGGCTCGCGGTGGTGGTGGAGGTGCTCTAGTGCGGTCTAGAGGGGAGAGGAGCACCGGAGAGCTCGAATTTGCGCGGTGGCCGGCGGCAAGATTTCCGGCCATGGGGGTGAACGAGGGCACTAGGGGAGGAATGGGTTGGCCTGGGGAGCGTACGGGAGAGAGAGAGCCAAAGGAGTCGAGAGGGGGCTCGGGGGTGGCCTTAAATGGCGATGCCGTGGCTCTCCGTGGACGTGGCCTACGGGCACCTCAGGAATGGCCGCTTGATGGCCACGGGGAGGCCCGGGCTGTCTCTGGCGTTCATGGGCGTCGAGTAGGGTGCAGGGAGAGAGAGAGAGGCGGGGAGAGGCCACAGTGCTCGCGCGTGCGAGGCCGGGCATTGGCCGAGCCGGGCGGCTCTGGGCACGCGCCGCAGGGGGTGAGAGAGAGGGAGAGACGAGGGGGCCTGCATGGTGGCGTGTTGCGGACGTCGAGGCACCTCGACTGGCACGAGGGGGAGGCTCGAGGTGGTCGGGGGACGCGGCGTCAACGGCCGGGAGCACGCTGACGTGCTCCAGGCCTGCCTTTGGCCGGCATCCATGGCTTTTTCCAAGGCCTTTTCAGAGGCCCACTTATGTCCTGTGTATGCAGGAGGAATAAACAAGAGGGTGGAGGCTTTGGATGCTCTGGGACTTGCCAAGTGAGAGAGAGAGATGAGAAAGGGAGGGAAAGTGGCTGTCCGGAGAAGAAAAAAGGGACCCTGCCCCCTTCATCATTGCCTCTCGGGCAGGAAGCACACGAGGTAGAGGGGGACTAGGAGGGCTGTGGTAAAAAGAAGAGCTCATGGAGATTAGTGGAAGTGGACAAAACATACATTTTAGTTTACGCGAGAAGGTGTTTGATGGTGGTATGGGCAATAAGATGAACTCCACTTGACATGAGAATTAACAGGATCAAGTGTCACACATAATTGAGGTTTACCACCAAGTTTGAGTCCATTTTTAGAAAGTTGCCAATGTAACTTTGGTAAACTCTAGAAATCAGCAGAAATGGCTTTACCAAGATTTAGTCATGCAAATCTATTCTCCTTGATGCACCACTTGGTGTAGTGTCATAATTTGAGGATTTGAACATGTCCACAAAAATTCAGATCAAAAGGACACACTTGGCAATGTAGAGTTGTTCAAATTTGGTTCTGGCAGGAAGGGTTTTGGGGCACTTTGATCAAGTTAACCTGTTCTCCAACTTGTGCCATTTGGTCTAGATGAATGATTAGACCAGTTGAGCATGTTCACAAGGTTTGGGAACGTTTGGACATGTTTGACAATGCAAAGTTGTTCAAACTTGAAAGAGGACATAAGTGGTTTTGAGAGGGTTTCATGGGGTTATACTATTCTCCATGACATGAGACTTGGCAAGATCATCAAACATGTCATATGTGACATGCTAGAATTTTCTTGGAATTTTTGGGGAATATTTCCTTTGTAAATTTTTCAAAAGCTTGAAATGTCCAGAAAGGGTTTTTGAGGGATTTGACCAATATTTTGAACATTACCATGTGTTGAAACACATATATATGGACAATATATGTCCACTGAGTTTCCCCAAATTTTCACAAATATTTATAAAGCATAAAAATAATTTTAACCTATTAAAGACCATTTCTGGCCTTAAGAAAAAGCTTTTAAATAAAATAGTAAAATAACTTTTAAAATTATATTTTTTGTGGTTTATGGGATTCCTTTATCTAGTAGGTCTCAAATATACTCTTTGAAATATTTTTCATACCCCAAATCAAGTACTTGCAGTGCAAACCTCAATTCAGGGGTTTTTGGAAAACTAAATTTAGAAAATACTTTTGGGCCA
The DNA here is from genome assembly GCA_021605145.1 of Aegilops bicornis. NCBI lineage: Eukaryota > Viridiplantae > Streptophyta > Magnoliopsida > Poales > Poaceae > Aegilops > Aegilops bicornis. Next base: position 239,125,357 of record CM038673.1, on the reverse strand, counting down.
AAATACTTCTACAAGAAATTATTTTTATGTCCTATACTCATGGCATGATCATTGGGCAGAAGTTTTGGATCAAGGAGAAGGAGTATAAGAGTTGGAGGATTTATTTGATTTTTAGAGCACTTGCAAACAGTAGACAAAGTCAAATCAAGCAAAGACCAAAACACACAAAAGTTTTTGTCAAACCACAATTTATCATGATTTATCATCTTAAGTGTTGTGCCATGGAAATCAGGGTGTGACAGACCTACCCCCCTTACAAGAATCTCGTCCCCGAGATTCCCAAACTAGGCGCGGAAAGGGATACAAAAACTTTGATGTGGGGTGGTCTTCACGTCCTCATACTGTTCCTGCTTCCGAGCGGTGCTCCTTTGATCCTTGAAGTACTTGATGGTGTGGCTTCGTGTATAATGTTCTACTTGGTCCAGGTTGCTAATGGGTAGCTCGCGGTAGGTTAGATTGGGCTACGGGTCGATGGCTCGGTGGTCATTGCCCTCTTAGAGATCGGGCAAGTTAGGAAGTTGGAAACACTTCCGGGGTTGTGATGCATGGAAAGCATTGTGCACATCAGGTAACTCAGGTGGCAACTCCAGCTGGTAACTGTCTTCTCTTCGTCTCGTAGTGATCTCTGAGGGGCTTGTTAATTCTTGGAGTGATCTCGAAGAGGGCCGATGAATCTTGGTGTGGGTCTCCTTGTCATGGAAATGCTTGGTTCCTTAGAGAGGAGTGGCTTACAGATACACATGGTATTTGACGCGGAAGTATACTTCTTGAAGATAGTGGTTGGTGTAGTTCTTCCTCTTAGACATGACGGTCTTCAGATGTTCATTGACCAGCTCAACGATTCTTCTTCCGTCTTCGGGTAGACGAGTATGTCATGAAAGAAGGATGACAACTAACTTGTCCAAGCACTCCATGAAGTCTATGGGGTGCGTAAAGTGGGCTGAGGCATTGGTGATGGTCACGGTTGAGTATTGGCCAAGGTCTTATCGATCTAGAGCCATAACCCAAGGTCAGGATCCGGCCATGTTGTGGCTTGGTAGGGCGTAAGGGTTTCAAGGATTCTAGTGTGCGAGTGAATGTTCATCATCCCATCCTTGAGCACAGTTCCTGAGATGCCAATTCTTCTATCTAGTCCTCGAAACAGATCACCTTATACCCCCGAAAGTATCATCACGCATAGGTCAACTCCAAAAGCCCATTAGCTACATAATTCATTAATTCTACAAATCCAATGTCTATGGTGTCCCACATGATCCTCTAATGTCCTATAATCACCAAATACTTCAAAGGGCTACCTTTCTATAGTCAGTCCACCAATTTCCATTATCATGGTCACGTAAACTCCAAGGTCAAGCATATATAGATCCCTAAATAAACTCTGACAATTATTCCAATCTCCTAGTTATGGTCCAGCGAGAAACATGGTATCATGATCAAGATCATCAGTCTAAATCCAATTTACTCCAAACCATGTAAAATTACTTTGCATCCATACCCCACTAGGGTAACCTATTTATTCCAAATCTCATGTCCAAGGAGGAATCCTACATGTCTCCCTCAAGTTATTTACGTAATATCAACTATCTCCTATCAATATCATCTGATCAAGTCAAATCCTTGCACTTCCAGGAGTTTCAGCTTGCAATCATAATTGTCCTATAAATCCAATTTACTCAGGGATAATGGAAGCTATGCTAATCTATAATCACGATCCCACCAAGTTCATCTACTAACATGAAAGCCTCATGATCTACCAAAGTCTCAGTCAATTCCTCAGGGTCTCTGATATAAACTCATCAAGTCATTTGTCCTCCATACCTATATCCCCAAATTGGTCTCTCCTATGGCATCATCAGTTTTGGTGCTATCTTAGGATGATAATGTGCTCGTTCGCTATGTCCACTAGTTCCATAATGAACCCAGTGCTATGTGAGGTTACAGAGGCTTAACTGGTCACTTGTAATTCCGTGGGTTAAGCACTTGGTTAAGGATTCGAGCTGGGGTATCTCGTGAAGTCTCGAAGGGTATAGTGATGGGTTTACAATCTTGAGAGGTAAACATAACTCTCTGAGGTTGCACTTGGTCGAGGAGGTTGTAGCAAAAGTCTTGATGCTGGTTGGTTGCCAAAGTAGAATCCTTGGTGTATCTTGTCTTGCTAGCCTTCAGTTGAGGAGAGAGATGAGAGGGAGAGGTAGCATAAAGGAGGGGAATGCCTAAAGGGGGTTCTATAGTGCAAGTGCAAACAAACAGGTGCAAAAGAGCCAAACAGAAGAGGCAAGGTAAGGAAGGTGATATAGTCGTATACTTGTCGCCTAGGGCAAAAGTGCGACCTATATCGAAACACAAATAAATAAAAACAAGCAACACACAATCATGGTTCTATTCGAACCATCATACGGACTCGACTGCGCATAGGGGGTACACAACTCATCCTACCCTAGGGGTTCTCGGACTCAGTAGTCGTGCCTTGTGCCTCATGCAGTCTCCTGAGTCTTCCTCAGGTGTTGCTACGTCTCTTGTTTGATGAAATGATCTGGGTTGAGCCGGAAGAATCTTCGACAACTTCTCGCCTGATGAGGTGATGGGGTGATGTTGGCTCCTCGTGGCTGTGTTTGACTTAGTCTTCTCTTGTCTTCTTAATCATGATGATCGCTTTTGCTTTCTAAGCCGTCGATGGTACCAGGTAGGCAATCCTTTATGCCATAACATTATCAAGGCTTAATAGTGGTCCAACCCATCGGACACATTGTTGACAATATCGTCACCGAGAGCGGGGGATGAAGAGAACCGTTTTCCTGCTCACTATGTTGAGGCGGACCAAATGGGTAGGTTCTCATCCACCGGTGGTTGCCGATACAACAACGGTAGTGACAGGGTTACCCTATTAGCGATGTATATCATGATCTTGCATATCCTATGCCCTGATCATCGTAGGCTAAGGTTGCTTCATCTTGGGGCAGTGTCAAGGGTGTCACCATCTCCTGGGTCTTCATGTCCTCATTCCTCGAGGATGTATTTTCTGTTGGTGTCGTCTTGTTGTGGTGTCACCAATCTTGTGTTCAGGAGATGTGGGTGAATGTTTGGCAAGGCATCTTCCTTCTAGATTATCCACGAGGATTACAAAGAATCCAGTGGTCAGGGGCATAAGAGTTCTAGCGACCAAAGGTTTTGAAGGGGAAGAGATCAATAAGGAAAGTATACCTTAGTTTTCGAAAATCTGAGAAGGGAAGAGGAGTATAGATAGTTTTGAAAACTAGTAATAGTTTTGGAAATAGTTTTATCCTAACTAACAACCATGCTAACTAAGGCTTCCTACAGTCAGGATGGCTCTGATACCAGCTCTGTGGGGACCCCGACTCATAAGTCGTGATCACCGAATGCTGCGTGTCTGATGATCCCAGAGATCAATGCTCACTGAACACACAGAAGCTGAATAACAAGAGGCTTACATCCATACATGCCGTATTACACAAGTAGGACCATTATGGTCAAGTCTTGAGTGTATCATCGCAGCGGAAATCTTCAATAACAACTTGGACCCATGCCATTTGCCTTAACCCTACAGGCATTCTAACTGGGAAGCGTCCTAGCTCGCATGTTCGTCACCGAAGTACTCTTCTTCATATCATGTTCTTTCATGCCTGGCCAATAAAATAACCAGTGGCAAGCCAATGAGTACTTTGAATGTACTCGCAAGCATCCCATGATTTGGTTCAAGTAACGATGCAATTACACAACGGGTAGGCAACCTAGCCTTAGGCTAGTTAAGATGTCCTATCAACTTGTGAGATATGCATCAATAAAACATGGGTAACCTCTAGAACAGGCTACATATATCAACATTAATAGAGTTGAATCGATGTCATGTCGTTCAACATGTCAAGTCTTCACCTTGACACAATTAGTCCCTTTCCACACACACATGCTTCGTTGTTTGTAAAATTTCTGGACATAGTTTAAGTAGCACCTCCCAACTGTCCATGACCGTGGACACGGCTATTCGAATAGTTTGACACTCTGCAGAGGTTGTGCAGTTTAACCACAAGATCCGGGAAGCTTTCGTGTCATCCACGATCCAGCAGTACCTCAAGTACTCGGGGGAAGCACCCGATCATTACCTTTCCCTAGACCACACTAACATAGGGTCCACTCGTTGATACACGACCCTCGTGTATAAGAAAAAGATCGTGGGACTCTGCCCTTTTCACATTATTACGCATACACGAAGGGACCAACGGTGTGTCCGGTGCCCTGTGAAAACAGTCATGGACGCCTATCCAAGCACGACCCCGTCCCAAGAGTGACCTCAAGTCACCCCCGTCACTAGTATGTGGGCACCATGCTAGTATCAGCCTAAGTAATCAATAATGCCCCGTCCCATAATGGGGTAGAGTGGTTGCACATGTTTGGTTGGGACGGTAATCACACATAAATCTAATCCATCATTTTACACACCGGAATCTCTCTTTAGTACACCACTTCTTCCTCAAGTGGTGACCTTAGTTCAACATCTCCCAAGGGCATTAGGGGCACCCGATGGGGTTTTTGAAAGAACGTAACCATGAAGAGTTCATGGTACACATGCATTTTTATGCATCAACTAGTCTCTTGAAAATGCAATCATGAACAAGGTAAAGTCATGAGTAGGGGTATGCATCATGTGGTGGTTCACAACAAGTTTTACCACCGTCATATTTCATCATCATGCAATCGGATAAAGGGTACCGATGAACAAGATGGGTGTCATGGTCAAAGGGCTGCTTGCCTGGTTCATCTGAGTCTTGAAATCTTCTGGTCCTTCTCCATGTACTCCGTCTACTTCGTCAACTAACGCCGGAAACAATCACAATAAGCAACACAACAAGGCAGAAAATATAAGTGCTCCAAAAATATGGATTTGACTTTTCTAGGACTTCCCTGGTCATATGAAAAATAACCAGGGTGGTTTCATTGGAATTGGATTAGTGAATATTACTGAACATTTCAATATGATGGAATCAAGGGGTTTATGGATTTGCAAGAAGTCTACAGAAATATATTTTTGAAAAATGAGCAAAGGCACCCATTTAGCAGATCATGATTTTAGAAGCATCTGGGAGTTGGTTTCACTGGATTTGGAGTTCAAATGAATTTCCTATGAATTTGCAAAGTTGACAAATATGAAGAAATGGCTCATTGTTTTATGTGGTACATAAAGTATTAAGAAAAATGTTCATAAACTAAGTTACGAACATAGAAACATCTAGGAAGTTGAATCATGGCATTTGGTCAAATTTGATCTCTCTGTGATTTTCTAAAGTTCATCACAGAAATGGAAAATGGGGTTTTGATAAATACTTATGAAGAGAAAGTTTCTGGAAAAATGTGCAAATAGCACCATGTGATAGATCATGATTTGTGGAACCCCTAGAAATTTGAAACATCAAATTTGGAGCTCTGTTGATTTATTTATGGGTTTTTGAAGTTGACTGGAAAAAGAAAAAGACAAAGGATTTACCAAAACGGGCTAGATCTGGGCGGCGGCGGCGCGCTAGGCGAGGTTTAGCAAAGAGGGCGCCATCTGGCCGGCCCAGCTCGGCTGCCGCGCTGTGGGCGACGTCGATGGCGGATTCGCGTGCCGTTCCACTTAAACGGCGGGGCCCGCCCACCGGGTCGCTGACGAGCGGGGCCCGCTTGTCGGGTTCGTCCCCAACCTCCCGCTCGAACAGAGCAGAGGCATGGGTGGCATCGACGGCGGCTTGCCGGCGCTACAGGCCACCGTTTTGGGTGAGCTGGCCAGCTATGTGCTCAGGGGAGAGCGGCGCATCCGACGAGGTGCGCCACAATCGCAGGGGTGGCCGGACGCGAGCACATCATCGGCCGCAGCGGCGAGGCCGGCGGTGGTGATGGAACTCGACAGCACGGCCGTGGGAAGGAGAGGGAGAAGCACGGGAGAGGCTCGCGGTGGTGGTGGAGGTGCTCTAGTGCGGTCTAGAGGGGAGAGGAGCACCGGAGAGCCCAATTCTTGCAGTGGCCGGCAAGATTTCCGACCATGGGGGTGACCGAGGCGATGGGGAGGAATGGGTTGGCCTGGGGAGCGTCCAGGAGAGAGAGAGAGCCAAAGGAGTCGAGAGGGGCCTCGGGGGTGGCCTTAAATGGCGAGGCCGTGGCTCTCCGTGGACGTGGCCCACGGCACCATGAGAATGGCCTTGATGGCCACGGGGGGAGGCCCGGGGCTGTCTACGGTGTTCGTGGGCGTCGAGTAGGGTGCCAGGGAGAGAGAGAGAGAGAGGGAGCGGGGAGAGGCCCTGGTGCTCGTGCGTGCGAGGCCGGGCATTGGCCGAGCCGGGCGGCTCTGGGCACGCGCCGCAGGGGGTGAGAGAGAGAGGGAGAGACGAGGGGGCCTGCATGGTGGCGTGTTGCGGACGTCGAGGCACCTCGACTGGTGCGAGGGGGAGGCTCGAGGTGGTCGGGGGACGCGGTGTCAACGGTCGGGAGCACGCTGACGTGCTCCATAGCGCGTCTTTGGCCGGCATCCGCGGCTTTTCCACGCGCACTCGCGCGTCCACATATGTCTGGCGTATGCAGGAGGAATAAACAAGAGGGGTGGAGGCTTTGGATGCTCTGGGACTTGCCAGGAGTGAGAGAGAGATGAGAAAGGGAGGGGAAAGTGGCTGTCCAGAGAAGAAAAAAGGGACCCTGCCCCCCTTCATCATTGCCTCTCGGGCAGGGAAGCACACCTGAGGTAGAGGGGGACTAGGAGGGGCTGTGGTAAAAAGAAGAGCTCATGGAGATTAGTGGAAGTGGACAAAACATACATTTTTAGTTTCTGCCAGAAGGTGTTTGATGGTGGTATGGGCAATAAGATGAACTCCACTTGACATGAGAATTAACAGGATCAAGTGTCACACATAATTGAGGTTTACCACCAAGTTTGAGTCCACTTTAAGAAAGTTGCCAATGTAACTTTGGTAAACTCTAGAAATCAGCAGGAATGGCTTTACCAAGATTTAGTCATGCAAATCTATTCTCCTTGATGCACCACTTGGTGTAGTGTCATAATTTGAGGATTTGAACATGTCCACAAAAATTCAGATCAAAAGGACACACTTGGCAATGTAGAGTTGTTCAAATTTGGTTCTGGACAGGAAGGGTTTTGGGGCACTTTGATCAAGTTAACCTGTTCTCCAACTTGTGCCATTTGGTCTAGATGAATGATTAGACCAGTTGAGCATGTTCACAAGGTTTGGGAACGTTTGGACATGTTTGACAATGCAAAGTTGTTCAAACTTGAAAGAGGACATAAGTGGTTTTGAGAGGGTTTCATGGGGTTATACTATTCTCCATGACATGAGACTTGGCAAGATCATCAAACATGTCATATGTGACATGCTAGAATTTTCTTGGAATTTTTGGGGAATATTTCCTTTGTAAATTTTTCAAAAGCTTGAAATGTCCAGAAAGGGTTTTGAGGATTTGACCAATATTTTGAACATTACCATGTGTTGAAACTCATATATATGGACAATATATGTCCACCGAGTTTCCCCAAATTTTCACAAATATTTATAAAGCATAAAAATAATTTTAACCTATTAAAGACCATTTTTGGCCTTAAGAAAAAGCTTTTAAATAAAATAGTAAAATAACTTTTAAAATTATATTTTTTGTGGTTTATGGGATTCCTTTATCTAATAGGTCTCAAATATACTCTTTGAAATATTTTTCATACCCCAAATCAAGTACTTGCAGTGCAAACCTCAATTCAGGGGTTTTTGGAAAACTAAATTTAGAAAATACTTTTTGGCCAAAATACTTTTACAAGAAATTATTTTTATGTCCTATACTCATGGCATGATCGTTGGGCAGAAGTTTTGGATCAAGGAGAAGGAGTATAAGAGTTGGAGGATTTATTTGATTTTTAGAGCACTTGCAAACAGTAGACAAAGTCAAATCAAGCAAAGACCAAAACACACAAAAGTTTTTGTCAAACCACAATTTATCATGATTTATCATCTTAAGTGTTGTGCCATGGAAATCAGGGTGTGACATATTTATATGAGTAATATCTTTTATGGTCATGCACCCTTGAAGAGTGGTCTATTTTTATTGAATCTCGATAGTAGTGATAAACATATTCATAATGTTGAAGCCAAAAGATGCAGAGTTGATAATGATACTGCAACTTATTTGTGACACTACCGTTTAGGTCATATCAGTGTAAAGCGCATGAAGAAACTCCATACTGATAGAGTTTTGGAACCACTTGATTATGAATCACTTGGTACTTGCGAACCGTGCCTCATGGGCAAGATGACTAAAACGCCGTTCTCCGGAACTATGGAGAGAGCAACAGATTTGTTGGAAATCATACCTACAGATGTATGTGGTCCAATGAATGTTGAGGCTCGTGGGGAATATCGTTATTTTCTCACCTTCACGGATGATTTAAGCAGATATGGGTATATCTACTTAATGAAACATAAGTCTAAAACTTTTGAAAACTTCAAAGAATTTCAGAGTGAAGTTGAAAATCATCGTAACAAGAAAATAAAGTTTCTACGATCTGATCGTGGAGGAGAATATTTGAGTTACGAGTTTGGTCTACATTTGAAACAATGCGGAATAGTTTCGCAACTCACGCCACCCGGAACACCACAACGTAATGGTGTGTCCGAACGTCATAATCGTATTTTACTTGATATGGTGCGATCTATGATGTCTCTTACTGATTTACCGCTGTCGTTTTGGGGTTATGCTTTAGAGACGGCTGCATTCGCGTTAAATAGGACACCATCAAAATCTGTTGAGACGACGCCTTATGAACTATGGTTTGGCAAGAAACCAAAGTTGTCATTTCTTAAAGTTTGGGGCTGCGATGCTTATGTGAAAAAGCATCAACCTGATAAGCTCGAACCCAAATCGGAGAAATGTGTCTTCATAGGATACCCAAAGGAGACTGTCGGGTACACCTTCTATCATAAATCCGAAGGCAAGACTTTTGTTGCTAAATTCTGAGTTTTTCTAGAGAAGGAGTTTCTCTCGAAAGAAGTGAGTGGGAGGAAAGTAGAACTTGATGAGGTAACTGTACCTACTCCCTTATTGGAAAGTAGTTCATCGCAGAAACCAGTTTCTGCGACACATACACCAATTAGTGAGGAAGTTAATGATGATGATCATGAAACTTCAGATCAAGTTGTTACGGAACCTCGTAGGTCAATCAGAGTAAGATCCGCACCAGAGTGGTACGGTAATCATGTTCTGGAAGTTATGTTACTAGACCATGACGAACCTACGAACTATGAAGAAGCGATGGTGAGCCCAAATTCCGCAAAATGGCTTGAGGCCATGAAATCTAAGATGGGGTCTGTCGGTGTCAAAACCGGCGGATCTCGGGTAGTGGGTCCCGAACTGTGCGTCTAGGCGGATGGTAACAAGAGACAAGGGACACGATGTTTTTACCCTGGTTCGGGCCCTCTATATACCCTACTCCTGCTTGATTAATATTGATGATATGGGTAGTACAAGAGTAGATCTACCACGAGATCAGAGAGGCTAAACCCTAGAAGCTAGCCTATGGTATGATTGTTATTCGTCCTACGGACTAAAACCCTTCGGTTTATATAGACACTGAATAGGGTTAGGGTTACACAGAGTCGGTTACAATGGTAGGAAATCTACATATCCGTATCGCCAAGCTTGCCTTCCACGCCAAAGAAAGTCCTATCCGAACACGGGACGAAGTCTTCAATCTTGTATCTTCATAGTCCAGGAGTTCGGCCAAAGATGATAGTTTGGCTATCCGGACACCCCCTAGTCTAGGACTCCCTCAGTAGCCCCTAAACCAGGCTTCAATGACGACGAGTCCGGCGCGCATATTGTCTTCGGCATTGCAAGGCGGGTTCCTCCTCCGAATACTTTATAGAAGGTTTTGAACACAAGGATAGTGTCCGGCTCTGCAAAACAAGTTCCACATACCACCGTAGAGAGAATAATTTTTTGCACATATCTGCTGACGTATTCCGCAGCGTGACATCACACCACGGCCAGGCCTTTATCCAAATCTTTTTTTACTGTCCCACCTCAGCGCGTTTAGCGAGGCGGTTTCCTTGGCACGTCTTATCAAAGCGTAGATCGTGCCCCCTTATTCCTGGATTCTCATCAATACGGATGTGGGTAACCCAACCGCGCCATTGATTGCAGCGCTTGGGAGATAAGCGAGTTTTATAAGGCTGGTGGGGGACGCATAGCCTCGTCCATCCATATAAGGGGATAAGGATCCACCCTTTTCATCTACGCCTTCCTCCTCCCTTGCTCATCCATTTCCGCGCACTCTGAGCTCCAGCGCCCAAGTCCGCACATCCTTCCTCAACCATCTCCAGCCATGTCCGGAGCGGGAGGCAGGTGGATGGTCTCCTCCGTCACGGAGGGCCAAGTAAAAAGACTGCGGAAGGCCGGATACTTGTCCGGCGACGTCGCACACCGGCTGCCCGACGAAGGGCAGCTCATCCCCACCCCTGAGCCCCATGAGCGGGTCGTATTTCTTGCCCACTTCCTCTGCGGACTGGGTTCTCCACTTCACCCATTCGTCCGGGGGCTCATGTTCTACTACGGCCTAGACTTCCACGATCTGGCCCGAATTTCATCCTCAACATCTCGGCGTTCATCATCGTGTACGAGGTTTTCCTCTGCATCCAGCCCCACTTTGGCTTATGGTTGAAGACCTTCAATGTCAAGCCGAAGGTTGTGGGCGGCCGCCAGGCGGAGTGCGGAGGCGCCATGGTCAGCAGGATCGCCAACGTCTTATGGCTCGATGGCTCCTTTGTGGAGACCGTGAAGGGGTGGCAATCGGGGTGGTTCTACATCACCGAGCCGCGCGACCCTAAATGGGCGGCGGCCCCCAAATTTCGGTCTGGTATTCCCATGCGGCTCACTTCTTGGAAGGAGACTGGCCTGGCGTGGGGTAATTTGGAAGAGCTGACCGGACTCCAAACCTGCGTGCGGACCTTGATGAACAAGAATCTCAGGCTCGTCAATGTGGTCCAGGTTATGCTCATCCGCCGGATCCTCCCATGCTAACAACGGGCCTTCAAATTGTGGGAGTTCGATCCGACACAACATCCAACCCTGAAGAGGCTCTTCGACACCACGTATGAAGATGCACGGAAGGTGCTGTTCATACGCCGAGGCTCCCTCATCCGCCATGTAAGATCGCTGGATTCAGCTCGCAGCGTCAAGCTACCGAGGTAAGCTATTTTGCCCTTCACGGGAATCTTGCTTTTCATAGTTTGACTCTATGCGGGATCTAAACTCCCTGCCTTTGACAGATCAAGTGAGCACATCCAGCAGGTTAACTGTCCGGCTCCTTTGCCGAAGACCAGAGACGCCCGCTTGGCGGGAAGGCTGCTCCGGCGCCTTACGTGGTGCCGGAGAAGAAGGCCAAGAAGAAGGCCACGAGGACTCGAAGAGTGCCCGGTGCCAGGTGTTGTCGGACTCATCGTCCGACGACTCGGAGGCGGACTCCTCCCGTGAAAACGAGGAGGAGGAAACAGAAGCCTCTCCAGCGGGGGGAGAGAAGAAAAGAAAGGCTGCCCCAGCTGGGGAGGCCGGAGGGTTGATGAAGGGAAGAACCCTTCCTCTAGACGTCTCCACCAACGCCAACGACAGCGAGGAGGAGTGGCCCTTGAGGGCCAAGCCCCTAGCGAGATCGTAAGTGTCCGGATACCCATGCCTTTTTTCATTGCATAGTGTTCTCTAATGCCGAACAATCATGCAGCCCGCCCAAGGACGAGCTCGCCCGCCGTCGGCGGGTCCCTGAATTTGTCGGAAGTGGAGAGTACTTCACTTCCGGCCGCCTCCTCACCTCACGCTACTGACGACGCCGAGGTGGGGACCCAAGGGGGGCCTGGTCAAGAGGAGGTGGCGCAGGAGGCGCCGCAAGGCAGCCTCCCGGAATCCAGGCGCGAGGGGAGCGAGACCCCCAGGGGCTCTAAGCCCGACCCTTGTCCGGACTCCATACCGGAACCTTCAGCGGTTTCGAAGTCCGGCAAGCGGCCCCTTCGTGGGAAGGGTAAGACGCTGGTGTCCTCCATCCAACCGGAGGCACCGGATAGCTTACTGGAGGCGCTTAACAGCGCCTCCATCGAGGAGGAGCACCGCACTGTTATGAATGTGGTGATCCGGAAAGTTCAGTCCGCCAAGAGCGGGCCGATCAAGCTTCTGCAACGGCCTTCTAACAGGCTTTGAGGTAAGTTTTCAATATATGTAAGAAGATTACCGCATAGACAGATGTAGCTCGATGCTTAGTTCGTGTTCGGAAAGAAAAGCCGGACTGAGGATCTAAAAAGATATATGCAGGAGTCTAACATAATTATGTCAATATGGGAATGCAGGCTGCCCTCTCGACCTCAGACCGATCATGGAGGTCAATGCATTGAAGGAGAGCCTCGAGCGGTCCGAGAACGAGCTCGGCCAAGCTAAGAAGCAGCTCGAGGACTAGGAAGGTAAGTAATACCTTATGGAATTTAAAAAATGTGGCTGCAAAATATAACAGGAATAACATGGGTACTGGAGGGGCCACGAGCGAGGTGGCGACCCTGAAGGAGGCGGTGTCCGCGGCCGAAAACAAAGCGGCCGCGGAGCGCACCGAGCGAGAGAAGGGGGAGGCGCAGCTGGCGGAGGTACAGCAAGAGCTCCAGGCTCTCGTGGAAAAACACGAGGGTTTGGAGCGTGACTCGAAGACCCGAGAGTCCGAGCTTGCCTCGGCTCTTGAGAGTGCCAAAGCTGCTAAGGCCGAGGCCCAAAAAGCCCTCCCGGAGAGTGTGGCCATAAAGAAGATCACAGGGCGGGTAAGGCATTCTTTATGCAGAGCAAGAATGTAAAAGTCAATTATCTAGTACTTACCTGAATCCGGAGCTCTCCAGGAGCGTTCGCAGATCTGCCGCGGAGTGTCTCCGATGCCGCCGCTTTCTACCGAGCCGAAGAAGGGAGCTCGACGGAAAAGGTGTTTTGGTCTCAGTATGCTGAGGCCGAACCCCCGGTGCCGTTGAGCGACCAACTGAAGCAATTGGTTGAGCTCCACAAGGTCGCCGAACAGGCCATGAAGGGCCTTATAGCTCGGCTGTGGCAAATGAGGCCATGCCTGGGAGCTACTTCGGGCTAGTGCGGCGGCTGGTGGATGCCTGTCCATGGATCGAAGTCATCAAGCGCTCCGTCTGTATATGAAGGTGCCCTATAGGGCCCTTGCCCGTGCCAAGGTGCACTGGGGCAAGCTGGACACAGAGAAGCTGGTGATGGACAGGCCGCCGCCGGGCAAAGAACATCGCAAGTCCGATAAGTATTATGAGGGCGTCCTGAAGGGTGCCCGTCTTATAGCGGGTGAATGCTCCAAAGATGTAATATTTGATTAGACTCGCATTTGTTATCTTGTACGCTAAAAACTTTTTCATATGCGCTAAGCAACGCTTTTGAATTTAAAATATTATTTTCTGTGCGGCCGTTTATCAAATTTGAGAGATGGCGAGTCATTGGCTTCAGCCTGTTGGGGAACGTAGCAGAAATTCAAAATTTTCCTACGTGTCACCAAGATCTATCTATGGAGAAACCAGCAACGAGGGGAAGGAGAGTGCATCTACATACCCTTGTAAATCGCTAAGCGGAAGCGTTCAAGTGAACGGGGTTGATGGAGTCGTACTCATCGTGATTCAAATCACCGAAGATCCTAGTGCCGAACGGACGGCACCTCCGCGTTCAACACACGTACAACCCGGTGACGTCTCCCATGCCTTGATCCAGCAAGGAGAGAGGGAGAGGTTGAGGAAGACTCCATCTAGCAGCAGCACAACGGTGTGGTGGTGGTGGAGGAGCGTGGCAATCCTGCAGGGCTTCGCCAAGCACCTCATGGAGAGGAGGAGGTGTCCGGGGAGGGTGGGTGGTGCCAGGGACTCAGGTGTGGCTTCCCCTTCCTCCCCTCCACGATATATAGGTGCACGAGAGGGGGGGAGGGCGCAGCCTTGCCCCTTCCTCCAAGGAAGGGGTGCGGCCAAGAGGGGGGAGGAGTCCATCCTCCCCAAGGCACCTCGGAGGTGCCTTCCCCCCTATGGACTCTTCCCCTTTTCTTATATCTTGGCGCATGGGCCTCTTGGGGCTGGTGCCCTTGGCCCATATAGGCCAAGGCGCACCCCTACAGCACATGTGCCCCGGGCAGGTAGACCCCGGTGGACCCCGGACCCCTTTCGGCACTCCCGGTACAATACCGATAACGCTGAAACTTTTCCTGACCAAAATAAGACTTCCTATATATAAATCTTTACCTATGGACCATTCCGGAACTCCTCGTGACGTCCGGGATCTCATCCTGGACTCCGAACAACATTCGGTAACCACATACAAACTTCCTTTATAAACCTAGCGCCATCGAACCTTATGTGTAGACCCTACGGGTTCGGGAACCATGCACATGACCGAGACGTTCTCCGGTCAATAACCAACAGCGGGATCTGGATACCCATGTTGGCTCCCACATGTTCCACGATGATCTCATCAAATGAACCACGATGTCAAGGACTCAATCGATCCCGTATACAATTCCCTTTGTCTAGCGGTATTGTACTTACCCGAGATTCGATCGTCGGTATCCGATACCTTGTTCAATATCGTTACCGGCAAGTCTCTTTACTCGTTCCGTAACACATCATCCCGTGATCAACCCCTTGGTCACATTGTGCACATTATGATCATGTCCTACCGAGTGGGCCCATAGATACCTCCCCGTCACACGGAGTGACAAATCCTGCCTCGATTCGTACAACCCAATGACACTTTCGGAGATACCTGTAATGCACCTTTATAGCCACCAAGTTACGTTGTGATGTTTGGTACACCCAAAGCATTCCTACGGTATCCGGGAGTTGCACAATCTCATGGTCTAAGGAAAAAAACTTGACATTAGAAAAGCTTTAGCATACGAACTACACGATCTTTGTGCTAGGCTTAGGATTGGGTCTTGTCCATCACATCATTCTGCCAATGATGTGATCCCGTTATCAACTACATCCAATGTCCATGGTCAGGAAACCGTAACCATCTATTGATCAACGAGCTAGTTAACTAGAGGCTTACCAGGGACATGGTGTTGTCTATGTACCCACACATGTATCTGAGTTTCCTATCAATACAATTATAGCATGGATAATAAACGATTATCATGAACAAGGAAATATAATAATAACTAATTTATTATTGCCTCTAGGGCATATTTCCAACAGTCCCACTTGCACTAGAGTCAATAATCTAGTTCACATCGCCATGTGATTAACACTCACAGGTCACATCGCCATGTGACCAACATCCAAAGAGTTTACTAGTGTCATTAAACTAGTTCACATCATCATGTGATTAAGACTCAATGAGTTCTGGGGTTTGATCATGTTTTGCTTGTGAGAGAGGTTTTAGTCAACGGATCTGAACCTTTCGCACCCGTGTGTGCTTTGCAAATTTCTAGGTCATATTATAAATGGTGCTTCCACGCTCCATTTGAAACTATTCCAAATGGTTGCTCCACTATACGTATCCGGTTTGCTATTCAGAGTCATTCGGATAGGTGTCAAATCTTGCATCGACGTAACCCTTTACGCCGAACTCTTTATCACCTCCATAATCGAGAAACATGTCCTTATTTACTCCAAGGACAATTTTGACCGCTGTCCAATGATCCCCATTCCTGGATCATTCTTGTACCCCTTGACCGACTCATGGCAAGGCACACTTCCGTGCGGTACACAAGATAGCATACTATAGAGCCTACGCCTAAAGCATAGGGGACGACCTTCGTCCTTTCTCTCTTTTCTGCCGTGGTCGAGCTTTAAGTCTTAACTTCACACCTTACATCTCGTGCAAGAACTCCTTCTTTGATCGATCCATCTTGAACACCTTCAAGATCATGTCAAGGTATATGCTCATTTGAAAGTATCATTTAGCGTTTTCGATCTGTTCTCATAGATCTTGATGCTCAATGTTTAAGCAGCTTAATCCAGGTTTTCACTTGAAAAACACTTTTCAAATAACCCTATATGCTTTACCGAAAATTCTTCATCATTTCTGATCATCAATATGTCAATGACATATACTCATCAGAAATTCTATAGTGCTCCCACTCACTTCTTTGGAAATACAAGTTTCTCATAAACTTTGTATAAACCCAAAATCTTTGATCATTTTATAAAAGCTTATATTACAACTCCGATATGCTTACTCCAGTACTTATAAGGATTGCTGTAGACAGAATACATTTTAGCATCGTTAGGATCGACATAAACTTTCTGATTGTATCACATAAAACCTTTCCTTACAAAACTGGTAAGGAAACTCGTTTTGACATCCATCTGCCAGATTTCATAAATGCAGCTAATGCTAACATGATTCCGACGGACTTAAGCATCGCTACGGATGAGAAAATATCATCGTAGTCAACTCCTTGAACTTGTGAAAAACTCTTCGCCACAAGTCGAGCTTCATAGACGGTGACATTACCGGCCCACGTCCGTCTTCTTCTTAAAGATCCATTTATCTCAATGGCTTGCCGATCAACGGGCAAGTCCATCAAAGTCCATGCTTTGTTCTCGATACATGGATCCTATCTCGGATTTCATGGCTTCTAACCATTTGTTGGAATATGGGCCCACCATTGCTTCTCCATAGCTCGCAGGTTCATTGTTGTCTAGCAACATGACATTCAAGACAGGATCACCGTACCACTTCGAAGCAGTACGTGTCCTTGTCGTCCTACGAGGTTCGGTAGTGACTTGATCTGAAGCTTCATGATCACTATCATAAGCTTCTACTTCAATTGATGTGGGTGCCACATGAACTTCCCTGCGTTCTGCTACACCTTTGGTTGAAGTGATGGTTCAACAACCTCATCAAGTCTCCACCATCCTCCCACTCAATTCTTTCGAGACAAACTTTTCCTCGAGAAAGGACCCGATTCAAGAAACAATCCTTATTGCTTCCGGATCTGAATTAGGAGGAATACCCAACTGTTTTGGGTGTCCTATGAAGATGCATTTTATCCGCTTTGGGTTCGAGCTTATCAACCTGAAACTTTTTCACATAAGCGCCGCAGCCCCAAACTTTTAAGAAACGACAATTTAGGTTTCTCCAAACCATAGTTCAAACGGTGTCGTCTCAACGGAATTACGTGGTGCCCTATTAAAGTGAGTGCGGTTGTCTCTAATGCCTAACCCATGAACGATAGTGGTAATTCGATAAGAGACATCATGGTACGCACCATATCCAATAGGGTGCAACTATGATGTTTGGACACACCATCACACTATGGCGTTCGAGCGGTATTTATTGTGAAACAATCTCCACAATGTCTTAATTATGCCAAAGCTCAGAACTCGGATACTCATCTCTATGATCATATCATAGACATTTTATCCTCTTGTCACGATGATCTTCAACTTCACTCTGAAATTACTTGAACCATTCAATAATTCAGACTTGTGTTTCATCAAGTAAATACACTCAAGATCTACTCAAATCATCCGTGAAGTAAGAACATAACGATATTCATCATATGCCTCGGCACTCATTGGACTGCACACATCAAAATGTGTTACTTCCAACAAGTTGCTATCTTGTTCCATCTTCAAACCGAGGCTTTTCATCATCTTGTCCATGTGGTATGATTTGCATATCTCAAGTGATTTAAAATCAAGTGAGTCCAAACGATCCATCTGCATGGAGTTTCTTCATGCGTATACACCAATAGACATGGTTCGCATGTCTCAAACTTCTCAAAACGAGTGAGTCCAAAGATCCATCAACATGGAGCTTCTTCATGCTTTTACACCAATATGACTTACATGGCAAAGCCACAAGCAAGTGGTACTATCGTTACTAACTTATATCTTTTGGCATGAACATGTGTATCACTACGATCGAGATTCAATAAACCATTCCTTTAGGTGCAAGACCATTGAAGGTATTATTCAAATAAATAGAGTAACCATTGTTCTCCTTAAATGAATAACCGTATTGCAATAGACATAATCCAAACATGTCTATGCTCAACGCAAACACCAAATAACAATTATTTAGGTTTAACACCAATCTCGATGGTAGAGGGAGCGTGCGATGCTTGATCATATCAACCTTGGAAACACTTCCAACACGTATCGTCACTCACCTTTAGTTAGTCTCCGCTTATTCCGTAGCTTTTGTTTCGAGTTACTAACACTTAGCAACCGAACCGGTATCTAATACCCTGGTGCTACTAGGAGTACTAGTAAAGTACACATTAACATAATGTATATCCAATATACTTCTATCGACCTTGCCAGCCTTCTTATCTACCAAGTATCTAGGGTAATTCTGCTCCAGTGGCTGTTCCCCTTATTACAGAAGCACTTAGTCTCGGGTTTGGGTTCAACCTTGGGTTTCTTCACTGGAGTAGCAACTGATTTGCCGTTTCATGAAGTGTCCCTTCTTGCCCTTGCCCTTCTTGAAACTAGTGGTTTCACCAACCATCAACAATTGATGCTCCTTCTTGATTTCTACTTTCGCGGTGTCAAACATCGTGAATACCTCAAGGATCATCATATCTATCCCCGACATGTTATAGTTCATCACGAAGCTCTAGCAGCTTGGTGGCAATGACTTTGGAGAAACATCACTATCTCATCCGGAAGATCAACTCCCACTCGACTCAAGTGATTGTTGCACTCAGACAATCTGAGCACAAGCTCAACGATTGAGCTTTTCTCCCTTAGTTTGCAGGCTAAGAAAATCGTCGGAGGTCTTATACCTCTTGACGTGGCCACGAGCCTGAAATCCCAATTTTAGCCCTCGAAATATCTTATATGTTTCGAGAAACGTCTTTGGTGCCTCTACTCTAAACCATTTAACTGAACTATCACGTAGTTATCAAAACGTGTATGTCCGATGTTCGCAACATCCATAGACGACTTTTGGGGTTGAGCACACTGAGCGGTGCATTAAGGACATAAGCTTTCTTCTGTCCGCATAATCGCTACTGTCAACTTTCAACTATATTTTCTCTAGGAACATATCTAAACAGTGGAACTAAAGCGCGTGCTTATGATATAATTTGCAAAGATCTTTTGACTATGTTCAGGATAATTAAGTTCATCTCATGAACTCCCACTCAGATAGACATCCCTCTAGTCATCTAAGTGATTACATGATCCGAGTCAACTAGGCCGTGTCCGATCATCACGTGAGACGGACTAGTCATCATCGGTGAACATCTTCATGTTGATCGTATCCTCCATACGACTCATGCTCGACCTTTCGGTCTCTTGTGTTCCGAGGCCATGTCCTGTACATGCTCGGCTCGTCAAGTTAACCTAAGTGTTTCGCGTGTGTAAATCTGGCATACACCCGTTGTATGTGCACGTAAGAATCTATCACACCCGATCATCACGTGGTGCTTCGAAACGACGAACTTTAGCAACGCTCCACACTTAGGGGAACACTTTCTTGAAATTTTAATGAGGGATCATCTTATTTACTACCGTCGTTCTAAGCAAATAAGATGCATAAACATGATAAACATCACATGCAATCAAATAGTGACATGATATGGCCAATATCATTTTCCTCCTTTTGATCTCCATCTTCGGGGCTCCATGATCATCATCTTCACCAGCATGACACCATGATCTCCATCATCGTGTCTCCATGAAGTTGTCTCGCCAACTTATTACTTCTACTAATATGGCTACCGGTTAGCAATAAAGTAAAGTAATTACATGGCGTTTGTTCAATGACACGCAGGTCATACAATAAATTAAGACAACTCCTATGGCTCCCCGCCGGTTGTCATACTCATCGAAATGCAAGTCGTGATTCCTATTACAAGAACATGATCAATCTCATACATCACATATCATTCATCACATTCTTCTTGGCCATATCACATCACATAGCATACCCTGCAAAAACAAGTTAGACGTCCTCTAATTGTTGTTTGCATGTTATACATGGCTGCTATGGGTTTCTCGCAAGAACGTTTCTTACCTACGCAAAACCACAACGTGATATGCCAATTGCTATTTACCCTTCATAAGGACCCTTTTCATCGAATCCGTTCCGAGCTAAAGTGGGAGAGGCGGCACCGCTAGCCACCTTATGCACCAAGTGCATGTCAGTCGGTGGAACCTGTCTCACGTAAGTGTACGTGTAAGGTCGGTCCGGGCCGCTTCATCCCACAATACCGTCGAAACAAGATTGGACTAGTAATGGTAAGCATATTGAACATCATCAACGCCCACAACTACTTTGTGTTCTACTCGTGCAAAGAATCTACGCAATAGACCTAGCTCATGATGCCCTTTGTTGGGGAACGTGGCGAGAAATTCAAAATTTTCCTACGTGTCACCAAGATCTATCTATGGAGAAACTAGCAACGAAGGGATGAGAGTGCATCTACATACCCTTGTAGATCGCTAAGCGGAAGCGTTCAAGTGAACGGGGTTGATGGAGTCGTACTCGTCATGATTCAAATCATCGATGATTCTAGTGCCGAACGGACGGCACCTCCGTGTTCAACACACGTACAGCTCGGTGACGTCTCCCATGCCTTGATCCAGCAAGGAGAGAGGGAGAGGTTGAGGAAGACTCCATCCAGCAGCAGCACAACGGGCGTGGTGGTGGTGGAGGAGCGTGGCAATCCTGCAGGCTTCGCCCAAGCACTGCGGGAGAGGAGGAGGTGTCACGGAGGGAGGGAGGTGCCAGGGACTCAGGTGTGGCTTCCCCTCCCTCCCCTCCACTATATATAGGTGCAAGAGAGGGGGGGAGGGCGTAGCCTTGCCCCTTCCTCCAAGGAAGGGGTGCGGCCAAGAGGGGGGGAGGAGTCCATCCTCCCCAAGGCACCTCGGAGGTGCCTTCCCCCCTATGGACTCTTCCCCTTTTCTTATATCTTGGCGCATGGGCCTCTTGGGGCTGGTGCACTTGGCCCATATAGGCCAAGCCGCACTCTACAGCCCATGTGGCCCCCAGGCAGGTGGACCCCGGTGAACCCCGGACCCCTTTCGGCACTCCGGTACAATATCGATAACGCGAAACTTTTCCGTGACCAAAATAAGACTTCCTATATATAAATCTTTACCTCCGGACCATTCCGAACTCCTCGTGACATCCAGGATCTCATCCGGGACTCGAACAACATTCGGTAACCACATACAAACTTCCTTTATAACCCTAGCGCCATCGAACCTTAAGTGTGTAGACCCTACGGGTTCGGGAACCATGCGCATATGACCGAGACGTTCTCCGGTCAATAACCAACAGCGGGATCTGGATACCCATGTTGGATCCCACATGTTCCACGATGATCTCATTGGATGAACCACGATGTCAAGGACTCAATCGATCTCGTATACAATTCCCGTTGTCTAGCGGTATTGTACTTACCCGAGATTCGATCGTCGGTATCCGATACCTTGTTCAATCTCGTTACCGGCAAGTCTCTTTACTCGTTCCGTAACACATCATCCCGTGATCAACCCCTTGGTCACATTGTGCACATTATGATGATGTCCTACCGAGTGGGCCCAGAGATACCTCTCCGTCACACGGAGTGACAAATCCCTGTCTCGATTCGGTACAACCCAATGTACACTTTCGGAGATACCTGTAATGCACCTTTATATCCACCCGATTCGTTGTGACGTTTGGTACACCCAAAGCATTCCTACGGTATCCGGGAGTTGCACAATCTCATGGTCTAAGAAAAAAACTTGACATTAGAAAAGCTTTAGCATACGAACTACACGATCTTTGTGCTAGGCTTAGGATTGGGTCTTGTCCATCACATCATTCTGCCAATGATGTGATCCCGTTATCAACGACATCCAATGTCCATGGTCAGGAAACCGTAACCATCTATTGATCAACGAGCTAGTTAACTAGAGGCTTACTAGGGACATGGTGTTGTCTATGTACCCACACATGTATCTGAGTTTCCTATCAATACAATTATAGCATGGATAATAAATGATTATCATGAACAAGGAAATATAATAATAACTAATTTATTATTGCCTCTAGGGCATATTTCAAACACAACCCCCATGCCACGAGTGCTGGGGTGTTCGGGATAAACCTGAGCGCTCTTGTTCCCATTCTTGGGTCCTTCGAGGGAGGCGCTCAACGCAACGAACCAGGCAACCAGACTATAATGCTTGAACACTCTCACTTAGCCATATAATTCTATAATTTTAAATTTCGGCGAAGCCCCTAGTATTCGGAAGACCGAGTTCGGGGCGCTATCCACGCCTTGGCCGGACAATGCCGGTTCCTCGCTCTAAGCGACATAAGTCTTTAGGGACTCGAAGAAACCTCTCGAACAGCGACCGGCTCTCGCCTTATCATGATGGTCAGTTTTAGCTTTCTCCACTGAGGTGCTCAACCCAGCTCAACCGGGGCACAATCGCAGTGGTTCTCCCAGCGCTACCTTAGCCGATATAATGGAACGTAAGGTACCAAAACATGGGAGCCGGGCTAACCCAACTATTGACCCAAGACATGATTCGGAGCCGATGCATATAATGCTATAAGTTCGGGGTGCCGCACTTGTGAAAGTGTTCGGACTTGTCACACCATGTTTTTGAGGTACATAAGCCCCTGGTGTATTGGCCGCACTAAATTGTATGCAGTTGCGCAATGTCATAAATGAACATATATAATGGGAAAGAATGCAATAATAGGCAAGAGCTATATATTGGTTATTCAAAAGAAAGTGCAAATAAAAGCGTAACGATACAAATTGTGCGATAAGCAAGGTAATGGACTTTTGATATGTCCCTTCCAGGGTAAGTGTGTGGTGAGGTATGTAAAACAGGTATACTTCTCATAATAGATACCACCTGGACACTCGGACGCAGTTTTCGCTTCCCCGGCTGTTGCATCGTGTATTCGGGCGTGAATGCGGACAGGCTTCCGGAGAACAGAGTCCTGAAAGTAAGAGGAAGAAAAAGAAAAAGGAATGACACAAACGGAGCCCCTAGTGCGGTCTAGCCGCATTCGGGCGTGCCGTGGTCGTGGCCCGCCCCTATGCCCATGGTGCTTCGTGAGCGCAATTACGCGGCGCCAGAGTAATCGCTTCGCGAAGTTCGCGAGGGCTGGGGTTGGGGCTGCATTACTACGCTTGTTCGGAACGTGCCGAGCGGTCTTGCTGTAGGTTACTCCGGCGCGCTTTGACGGTGTCCGATTGTTTATTGGCGGACTAGAGAATTGCCTTAAGAGGCTGTTCGCACTTCTGCCGCAAGCGGCCGTATGCTCCTCCGCTTGGAGGAGCGTTCGGTGTTTCCATTGACCGTGATTACGCCTCGAGGGCCTGGCATCTTGAGTTTGAGGTACGCGTAGTGCGGCACCGCATTGAATTTTGCGAATGCGGTTCGTCCGAAAGCAAAGGCGTGATAGCCGCCGCGTAATGGGGCTATGTCGAAGATTAACTCCTCACTCCGGAAGTTATCCGGGATCCGAAGACCACATCAAGTGTAACGGAGCTGTGCAGTTGGCCTCTACACACGGAATGATGCCTTTAAAGGTCGTCTTTGTGGGTTTGATCCTTGACGGGTCTATGCCCATTTTGGCGCATCGTATCCTAATAAATCAGGTTCAGTTGCCGCCGTCCATCGTGACTTCGGTGAGGTGAAATCCGTCAATAATTGGGTCAAGAACCAATGCGGCGAAACCGCCGTGACGGATGCTAGTGGGGTGGTCCCTTCGGTCGAAGGTGATCGGGCAGGAAGACCATGGGTTGAACTTCGGGGTGACTGGCTCCATCGCGTATACGTCCCTTAGTGCGCGCTTCCGCTCCCTTTTGGGTATGTGGGTTGCGTATATCATGTTCACTTTCCGCACTTGTGTGGGAAAGCCCTTCTGTCCTCTATTGTTCGTGGCCGGGCTCTTCCTCGTCATCGCTATGCAGCCCCTTGTCGTTGTTTTCTCGCTTAGCTTGCTTCTTGCTTGAACACCCAACAATCCTGTTGGTGTGGTTGGCTGGTTTTTCGGGGGTGCCATGTATCTGGCACAAGCGATCGAGTATTCGGTCCAAGTTGGACGGGCCCTGGGTATTTCTTTTGAATGGCTTCTTCCGCTGACCGGGTTTAGAGCCTCTGAATCCGGCATTTACTATCGTATCTTCAGCATTATCACCGTTAATGCGGCGTTTATGCTTGTTGCGACGCGACCTGCCATTGCTGTCCTTGGTATCCGAACTACCAGGGTGTTTGGCCAAGTTGTTGCTTCGAGCTCGCCAGCTGTCCTCTCCCGCGCAAAAGCGGGTCATGAGTGTGGTGAGGGCTGCCATGGATTTCGGCTTTTCCTGTCCTAGGTGCCGGCTAGCCACTCGTCGCGGATGTTGTGTTTGAAGGCTCCTAGCGCCTCTGCATCCGGACAGTCGACGATCTGATTTTTTTTGTTAGGAACCGCGTCGTAATTGTCTCCGCCGATTCTTCCGCTCTTGAATTATATGGCTAAGGTCATCGGCGTCTGGTGGTCGCACATATGTGCCCGGAAGTTATCAAGGAATGCGGCTTCGAGGTCCTCCCAACAACCGATTGACTCTGCTGGCAAGCTGTTGAGCCAATTCCGAGCTGGTCCTTTAAGCTTGAGTGGGAGGTATTTGATGGCATGTAGATCATCACCGCGGGCCATGTGGATATGGAGGAGATAGTCCTCGATCCAGACCGCAGGATCTGTGGTACCATCGTATGATTCAATTTTTACGGGTTTGAAGCCCTCAGGGATTTGATGATCCATTATTTCATCTGTGAAGCATAGTGGGTGTGCGGCGCCTTTGTATTGGGCTATATCACGACGTAGCTCATATGAGCTTTGTCTGCTGTGTTCGGCCCGGCCGGGTTTGCTATATCCGGCGTGACGGTAATCATCCCGAGTCGTTGGGCGCCCATGCGATCTGTAGATCGATCTTGTATGCTTTGCCTTATCCTCCAATATATCTCGCAAGTCCGGCACGTTTTCCCGTGCCTTGGTACTTTTTGAGCAGCGTCGGGGCGTCGGTTGAGCGGAGGGCCGAGAGGCTTCTCTGTCGCGGCCACGGGGTGGCCGGTCTGCCATGTCGTGCGTTGGTGACGTGGGTGCTTCCTCCTCTGATCGAGGCAATAGCCTGCATTTGGGGTAGCTTTTGGAGGGGCGTTCGAGTTCATACTCTTCGGCTGCAAGGACTTGATCCATCCGCCGCCTAGCGTGTCTTGGTCAGCTCTTAGCTGTTGCTGCTTTTCCTTGAGGCTGCTTGCCGTGGCCATGAGCCTGCGTTTAAAACGCTCTTGTTCGATGGGGTCCTCTGGCACGAGGAATTCGTCGTCGTCGAGGCTTGCCACGTCTTCGGAGGGGGGCGCATAATTATCGTCCTCTACCTCTCTTTCTGCCGCACTGTCGTGCGGACTTGCTTCTCCCTCCTCCTATGCTGAGTCCTGCTGGAGGGGGTCGTCTTCAGCACTATCCAGGGTATTATTGTCTCCCGTGCCGGAATCGCCGTTTTTACTGTGGCGGGATTTAGAGCAGCGGCGCTGACGTCGGCGCTTGGGTTGTTTCTTGGAGGGGTCATCCTTCGCCGTTCCATCGCCATTCCCATCTTTTGGGATGTCCACCTTGTATATGTCATATGACGAGGTGGCCTTCTAGTGCCCTGTGGGCGCTGGCTCTTGATCGTCTCCGGCACCGTCGTCCATACCGTCGATGTCTTAAGAGTCGAAGTCGAGCATGTCGGTTAAATCATCGACAGTGGCTACAAAGTGGGTGGTGGGCGGGTGTTGAATTTCTTCCTCGTCCGAATCCCAACCTTCCTGACCATAGTTCGACCAGGCTCCCCTGACAAAGAGAGAGACTTTAATGAGTTCAGGATATCGCCAAAGGGCGAGTGCTGAA
Organism: Aegilops bicornis; assembly: GCA_021605145.1. Classification (NCBI taxonomy): domain Eukaryota; kingdom Viridiplantae; phylum Streptophyta; class Magnoliopsida; order Poales; family Poaceae; genus Aegilops; species Aegilops bicornis. Next base: position 239,099,455 of record CM038673.1, on the reverse strand, counting down.
AGATGTCCGTGGCGGTGAACTCCATAACCGGCGCCCAGTCAGATTCGATTTGGTAGGCGCGGGAGGTTCAGAGTCCGTAAAGGAGTCCGCACACAGGAGTCACGAGCTTTGCAAAGGACGGGGATGGTGTTCGCTCAATCGCCAGAGATTTCAGCCCCGAGGCGGTGTCCAACCAACCGCCCTCGATCGTGAAACCGGCTCCGGATTAAGGGTCGGAGCGGGCACTGGTGCGGCCTCCAGGGCACTGTTCGGCGGTAGAGGTAGATCGTACCCATCGAGACAGTGCGGCATGCTCGGCTGTGGCTCGAATCAGTCGAAGATCAAGTCTCCACGGACATCGGCCGTATAGTTCAAGCTTCCAAATCTGACCTGATGGCCAGGGGCGTAGCGTTCGATCTGCTCCAGATGGCCTAGCGAATTGGCCCGCAGTGCAAAGCCGCCGAATCTGAAGATCTGTCCGGGAGAAAAGTCTCATCCCGGACTGCGTCGTTGCTGATGATTGAAGGAGCCATCGGGCCTATAGGTGACGACACAGAGGAACTCTCAATGAAAGCACCAATGTCGATGTCAAAACCGGCGGATCTCGGGTAGGGGGTCCGAACTATGCGTCTAGGCGGATGGTAACAGGAGACAAGGGACACGATGTTTTTACCCAGGTTCGGGCCCTCTCGATGGAGGTAATACCCTACTCACCGCTTGATTAATATTGATGATATGGGTAGTACAGGAGTAGATCTACCACGAGATCGTAGAGGTTAAACCCTAGAAGCTAGCCTATGGTATGATTGTTGTTCGTCCTACGGACTAAAACCCTTCGGTTTATATAGACACCGAATAGGGTTAGGGTTACACAGAGTCGGTTACAATGGTAGGAAATCTACATATCTGTATCGCCAAGCTTGCCTTCCACGCCAAAGAAAGTACTATCCGGACACGGGATGAAGTCTTCAATCTTGTATCTTCATAGTCCAGGAGTCCGGCAAAAGATGATATTTCGGCTATCCGGACACCCCCTAGTCCAGGACTCCCTCAGGGTCCATGTATGAGAACAAAGTGTGGACTTTGGTTGACTTGCCCGATGATCGGCAAGCAATTGAGAATAAATGGATCTTCAAGAAGAAGACTGACGCTGACATAATGTTACTGTCTACAAATCTTGACTTGTTGCGAAAGGTTTTCGACAAGTTCAAGGGATTGACTAGGATGAGACCTTCTCGCCCGTAGCGATGCTTAAGTCTGTCCGAATCATGTTAGCAATTGCCGCATTTTATGATTATGAAATTTGGCAAATGGATGTCAAAACTGCATTCCTGAATGGATTTCTGGAAGAAGAGTTGTATATGATGCAACCGGAAGGTTTTGTCGATCCAAAGGAGCTAACAAAGTGTGCAAGCTCCAGCGATCCATTTATGGACCGGTGCAAGCCTCTCGAGTTGGAATAAACGCTTTGATAGTGTGATCAAAGCATTTGGTTTTGTATGTACTTTTGGAGAAGCATGTATTTACAAGAAAGTGAGTGGGGGCTCTGTAGCATTTCTGATATTATATGTGGATGACATATTGCTGATTGGAAATGATATAGAATTTCTGGATAGCATAAAGGGATAATTGAATAAGAGTTTTTCAGTGAAAGACCTCGGTGAAGCTGCTTACATATTAGGCATCAAGATCTATAGAGATGGATCAAGACGCTTAATTGGACTTCCACAAAGCACATACCTTGACAAAGTTTTGAAGAAGTTCAAAATGGATCAAGCAAAGAAAGGGTTCTTGCCTGTGTTACAAGGTGTGAAGTTGAGTAAGACTCAATGCCCGACCACTGCAGAAAATGGAGAGAAGATGAAAGATGTTCCATATGCTTCAGCCATAGGCTCTATCATGTATGCAATGCTGTGTAACAGACCTGATGTGTACCTTGCTATAAGTCTAGCAGGGAGGAACCAAAGTAATCCAGGAGTGGATCACTGGACAGCGGTCAAGAACATCCTGAAATACCTGAAAAGGACTAAGGATATGTTTCTCGTTTATGGATGTGACAAAGAGCTCATCGTAAACGGTTATGTTGATGCAAGCTTTGACACTGATCCGGATGATTCTAAATCGCAAACCGGATACGTGTTTACATTGAACGGTGGAGCTGTCAGTTGGTGCAGTTCTAAACAAAGCGTCATGGCGGGATCTACGTGTGAAGCGGAGTACATAGCTGCTTCAGAAGCAGCAAATGTAGGAGTCTGGATGAAGGAGTTCATATCCCTAGTGCATCGGGTCCAATGAAAATATTTTGTGAAAATACTGGTGCAATTGCCTTGGCGAAGGAATCCAGATTTCACAAGAGAACCAAGCACATCAAGAGACGCTTCAATTCCATCCGGGATCTAGTCCAGGTGGGAGACATAGAAATTTGCAAGATACATACGGGTCTGAATGTTGCAGACCCATTGACTAAGCCTCTTCCACGAGCAAAACATGACCAACACCAAGGCTCCATGGGTGTTAGAATCATTACTGTGTAATCTAGATTATTGACTCTAGTGCAAGTGGGAGACTGACGGAAATATGCCCTAGAGGCAATAATAAAGTTATTATTTATTTCCTTATATCATGATAAATGTTTATTATTCATGCTAGAATTGTATTAACCGCAAACATAATACATGTGTGAATACATAGACAAACAGATTGTCACTAGTATGCCTCTACTTAACTAGCTCGTTGATCAAAGATGGTTATGTTTCCTAGCCATAGACATGAGTTGTCATTTGATTAACGGGATCACATCATTAGGAGAATGATGTGATTGACATGACCCATTCCGTTAGCTTAGCACACGACCGTTTAGTATATTGCTATTGCTTTCTTCATGACTTATACATGTTCATATGACTATGAGATTATGCAACTCCCATTTACCGGAGGAACACTTTGTGTGCTACCAAACGTCACAACGTAACTGGGTGATTATAAAGGTGCTCTACAGGTGTCTCCAAAGGTACATGTTGGGTTGGCGTATTTCGAGATTAGGATTTGTCACTCCGATTGTCAGAGAGGTATCTCTGGGCCCTCTCGGTAATACACATCACTTAAGCCTTGCAAGCATAGCAACTAATGAGTTAGTTGCGGGATGATGTATTACGGAATGAGTAAAGAGACTTGCCGGTAACGAGATTGAACTAGGTATTGAGATACCGACGATCGAATCTCGGGCAAGTAACATACCGATGACAAAGGGAACAACGTAAGTTGTTATGCGGTCTGACCGATAAAGATCTTCGTAGAGTATGTGGGAGCCAATATGAGAATCCAGGTTCCGCTATTGGTTATTGACCGGAGACATGTCTCGGTCATGTCTACATAGTTCTCGAACCCGTAGGGTCCGCACGCTTAACGTTACGATGACAATTATATTATGAGTTTATATGTTTTGATGTACCGAAGGTTGTTCAGAGTCCCGGATGTGATCACGGACATGACGAGGAGTCTCGAAATGGTCGAGACATGAAGGTTTATATATTGGAAGCCTATGTTTGGATATCGTAAGTGTTCCGGGTGAAATTGGGATTTTACCGGAGTACCGGGAGGTTACCGGAACCCCCGGAAACTTAATGGGCCTTAGTGGGCCTAGGTGGAAGAGAGGAGAGGCGGCTAGGGCTGGGCCGCGCGACCCTGCCCCCCAGTCCGAATAGGACAAGGAGAGGGGGGCGGCGCCCCCCCCTTCCTTCTTCTCCTCCACTCCTGCCCCCTCCCAAGTCCTAATCCAACTAGGAAAGGGGGGGGGGGAGTCCTACTCCCAGTGGGAGTAGGACTCCTCCCGGCGCGCCCTCTCCCTTGGCCGGCCGCACCCCCCTTGCTCCTTTATATACAGGGGCAGGGGGCACCCCATTGACACAACATTGATCTGCTTGATCTTTTAGCCGTGTGCGGTGCCCCCCTCCACCATAGTCCACCTCGATAATACTGTAGCGGTGCTTAGGCGAAGCCCTACGTTGGTAGAACATCAACATCGTCACCACGCCGTCGTGCTGAGGAAACTCTCCCTCAACACTCGGCTGGATCGGAGTTTGAGGGAAGTCATCGGGCTGAACGTGTGCTGAACTCGGAGGTGCCATACGTTCGGTACTTGATTGGCCGGATCGTGAAGACGTACGACTACATCAACCGCGTTGTGCTAACGCTTCCGCTTTAGGTCTACGAGGGTACGTGGACAACACTCTCCCCTCTCGTTGCTATGCATCACCATGATCTTGCGTGTGCGTAGGAATTTTTTGGAAATTACTACGTTCCCCAACACTCGGTGGGCCGATTTCAGCAATTAGCAAACAAAGAGTTGGCCAAGCAAACTCGGTGGGACCGATCGCTCCTTCTGGTGATACTGAAACACTACGAAAGGGAAACAGAGAGTTTGCATTGTGAACTCGGTGGGACCGACCGCTCATTTTAGTGAGACCGAAATGTTACGAAGGGAAACAGAGAGTTTGCAATCCCATCTCGGTGAGACTGAAATCCCTATCGGTGAGACCGAACTGATTAGGGTTTCTGGCTATGGCTATGTCAAAAGAACTCGGTGGCGCCGGATGTATCAAATCGGTGGGCCCGAGTTCGACTTTAGGTTTACGACATATTTGGATATGAGAAAGTGGTTGAGGTCTTTGGAGCATATCACTAAGCATTTTGAGCAAGTAGACCATTAAGCAACACCTCATCCCCTTTTAATAGTATTGGCTTTTCCTATGGAGTCAATGTGATCTTTGATCACTAAAATAAAAATGAAGAGTCTTGAGCTTTTGCCAATATTTGTCTTTAGCATTTTGAAGGGTCCACATCTCTAGTCCATGCCATTGCCAATCATTGAACTTTCTAAAATAATAAACTTGAATGGATATTAGTTCAATGAGCTATATGTTGTTATGAATTACCAAAACCACCCGGCGATTGCACTTTCAGTAAAAGAACGAACGGAAACAAGATTTTTAATGAGACCAGGTGAGACTAAAATGTTAGATAACGACAATGGTGTAGATGTAGATGGAAAAGATGCATGTCCTATGTGAGTAATAGGAAGAGAGGAACCATCCACGATGGTGATGCGAGTGGAAGTATGGACGGGATAGGAGGTGTGGAGGTTACTGGGGTGGGCAGCCATGTGAGCCGTAGCTCCAGTGTCCATATACCAGTCACCGCCCCCGGTGTAGTTGGCCAGGGTAGGAGCAGAGTGCAGAGTCGCCAGCAAGGACGGGTCCCATGGCGCTAGGGGAAGCGCGGGCATTGGCAGCGGTGGCGGGGCCGTTAGGGGCAGTGGCGGCAGCCCTCCCAGCTGCGGCGGCTGGCCGTAGTAGAGCAGCCCGTAGGGCGCCGCATAGGGCTGCGGCGTGGCGTAGAACGCCTGGTGCGAAGGAGGTCGCGTGCCGAGGATCCCGGGAGCTAGGGGGAGGGGCACTGGCATGGAGTAAGGTGCATGCAACAGAGCGGTATCCTTTGATGTTAGGTGGGTAGCCGAGGAAGATGCATGCAACGGAGCGGGGTGCAAGCTTATGAGGCGCGGTACCGGTCATGCTAGGGTAGCAGAGAGAGCCGAAAATGTGAAGCTCATCATAGGAGGGTGGTGCACCGAAGACAAGATGATTGGGTGCAAAGTCCCGCAAGTAAGACAAGGGCAAAGGTTAATGAGGAGTGATGAAGTGGCGAGAGCGTTAGGCCAAAAGCGCGGAGGCACATTGGCATGGAAGAGAAGCGTACGAACGCAGTCAGGAAGAGTGCGAAGAACGCGCTCAGTGCGACCGTACTATTGCAAAGTGTACGGGCAAGTGAGATGAAAAGTCGTGCCATGTGTGGTGAAGAGAGTGCGGACAGCTAAGTTGTCGAAGTCTTTCCCGTTATCTATTTGTAACGCAAGGATGGGACGCCCAAATTGCGTGAAAACATAGGAGTAGAATGCAGCAAGATTAGATATAACATTGGACTTGCACCGCAACGGGAAGGACCACACATAGTGCGAGAAATCATCGAGAATGACAAGGTATTAAAGATAGCCCGTATTACTTGCAACTGAAGAGGTCCATATATCACTATGAATTAACTCAAACGGGTATGATGCAACATCGGAAGAAGTCCTAAATGGAAGACGAGCATGTTTGCCGAGGCGACAAGCATGACAAGAGTGATCGTCGATCTTATTACATGTGAATGAAAAATTCCGAAGTATATGATGAAGGGTGGCGGGGTTGAGATGATCCAAGCGACCAAAGGTCCACGCTGGTGGTGAGGGCGACATGAGCGTCAGGGGTGGTGGAGTGGACCGGGTAGAGCTCGTCAGGGCTGTCACATGGGTGGAGCACCATCCAGGTACGAGCGTCCTTAACAAAAAAACCACACTCGTCAAACTCAACGGTAATAGGATTTTCACGTGTAAAAGAACGAACAGAAACAAGATTTTTAATGAGATTAGGTGAGACTAAAATGGTAGATAATGACAATGGTATAGATGTAGATGGAAAAGATGCATGTCCTATGTGAGTAATAGGAAGAGAGGAACCGTCCCCGACAGTGATGCGAGTGGAAGTATGGACGGGATAGGAGGTGTGGAGGTTACTTGGGTGGGAAGCCATGTGAGCCGTAGCTCCGGTGTCCATATACCAGTCACCATCCTCAGTGTAGTTGGCCATGGTAGGAGCAGAGTGCAGAGACGCTAGCAAGGCCGGGTCCCATGGCGCTGGGGGAAGCGTGGGCACTGGCGACGGTGGCGGGGCCGTTAGGGGCAGCGGTGGCAGCCCTCCCGGCTGCGGCGGCTGGCCGTAGTAGAGCGGCCCGTAGGGTGCCGCATAGGGCTGCGGTATGGCGTAGAACACCTGGTGCGAAGGAGGTCGCGCACCAAGGATCCCATCGGACAACCCCAGTCCATGGGTTCTGACCGGCGTAATACGGAGCCGGCTGACACGACACTCGCTTCGAAGCGCCGTCTGCCACGATCGCTGCTTGCTGCCGCTGCGGTGGCCGGGCCGGAGGTCATTGCACGGGAAGGCGGCCGGGCGGCCAAGGGCCGGGGCGGACGGCGGGGCCCGCCGCGAGTGTCGGCGGTGAGGGCGGCATGGGTCACCCTGGTCCAGGCCATCTTCTTCCACCTCTCCTCCAACTTAAGGTATGCCACCATCTTGGCGAAGGTTGGCTCCGGGATGAGAGTAAGGTTGGAGGCGGCGTTCCCAAATTCCTCGTTGAGACCGGCGGTGAGGGTGCTGATGAGGAGCTCGTCGCCGACGGTCTCACCGAGATCACGGAGCTCAACAGCGAGCTTTTTGAGGCGCATGCAAAAATCGTCAATGGATGAGTCAAGCTGTTGGCACCCATAAAACTCGTCGTGGAGGAGGACCTTGCGCTGCAACTTGTTGTCAGTGAAGAAGCCGCTGAGCATGGTCCAGACGATGTAAGCATCATCGTCATCGTCCACCACCGTGTGAAAGAGGTCCTTGAAGATGGTGAGATAGAACCAGCGGATGATGATGGCGTCGAGGATCATCCACTCCTCATCGTTCACCTTGAGGCTGGAGTCCATAGTGACATCAAAGTGGCCATGGAGCAAGTACTCGCGAAACACCAAGGTCTTAGGATCCAGTCCACAAGAGGAGGTGCGCTGGTGCTTCGGCGACATTCGGCTCATGGCCCGGGAGGAACGGGATGAAAACGATGACCTAGTCTGTGTTTGATCCTGATTATTGACGCGCGCTTGATCCAACGGCTCGGTAGGTGACCTGTCGAGGTTGGCAACAGTCAACCGGCGTCTAGCGCTGCCTAGTGGAATAACTAGGCGGTTAAGGAAAATATATCAAATATACACTCCTCCTTAGAGATTCTTTAGTGTGTTGAAGTACAAATATTGTGGGGGATCCATCATCCACGTTCTTGCAATGATTAGTTCCATCGGTCCCTACAAAAACTCGTTGGTTTGCTCCAGTCTTGAACGTGTTCAATCAAAAGGTGAGCTTAATTACAAATTTCAGAAAGTCAGAAAATTAATAAAGAGAAGAGAGAGTATGAGTTGCACGTGTTATTGTAAAGAAAATTAATAAAGAGAAGAGAAAGTCAAAAACTAGTTGATTTACGCATGCTACCTTACCTTTTGCAACAAATTTTGTGCTCTCATGGACATTGTATATGTGTTGGGCGCTTGGACATTCTAATTATCTCAACATGTAAGCTTCCACATCATCAAAATTGTATAGCCATTTATTATCTGGATCCAACATTTGTCATATCTATGCATGAGAATCCTCTACCATGCAACATACAATAGAGGATTCTAAGTGGGTACTAAATCACATTAGCTTTAATTGTGAGACAATCCTATTTTTCCTACCCATGCAACCATGTCACATCAGCATACATTGCATGTAAGTTCTAACCTTTACTACATTAGCATATTCATACAATACTGCCACCTATCAGTTCATGCATGCAAGTTATATATATTAAATTTTTGCATTATGTTTTGTGCTCTCATAGACACAGTATATGTGTTAGGCGCTTGGAGCATGACTATATAGTTTATCCTTTACTTTAGAAACAATGCTCTTTCTCTCTATTGTTAGATAGCTACTACACACTACCTATTTTTCCTTGCCATAAAACCATGCCACATCAGCAAATCATGCATGTAAGTTATATGTTATATTTTTGTATATCCATGCAGCGCCTGGCATGCCAGATTAATTATTTTGCACTAAGTTTTGTGCTCTCACGGACACGGTCTATGTGTTAGGCGTAGTTGACCTTTCACTTTTTTTTTTACTTAAATGACACTTTTAGATGCAATCTTATTTTTCTACTTTATAGATGCTTTTGTTATATGCTTCATATTCTTAAAGTGTATATTAAGGAATACTCTTACATTTTATTTTCATTAGTTATAGTTATTTATGTGGCACCTAATAATGCATTTCTTTTAACAAAATTACTTCAAAACACGCGGGTGTCATCTAGTTGTACTAGTCTGTAGGATCTCGATCCACTCTCCATGTTCAAGGCATGCATGCCTAAGCATACATGAGAAGTTTTGCATTATGAGGATGACTGTATCTATGAAGAAATCAAAGCCTTGAAGCGATGTTCAGTGAAGTTTGAACCAGTTTTTTTGCACGGAGCAATTATGCCTTCCATCTATTATCGAACGTTCCCTGGCGCTACTTACTGTTCCACTGGCGCATGAGTGCTAGTCCACATTGATCTTCCATCAGATGTCTACTGTAGCTTGAGGGGTTGTTGTTTAATTTTTGAAATGCTCCCACGAGCTCCTATTGATATGTCAACAATGTATTTATACTTTTTTATTGTTAAATACTATTATATTATCACTTTTGTATGCTTTTTATATTATTTTTGTGGACTAACTTATTAATATAGGGCCTTTTCTGATCTCCTCCTACTTCTATCTTCTCAAATTTGTAACGTGAAGATGTCCCGAACGAATTATAGCTCATAGAAGCTAGATTCCAGGAGCTCAGCCCGAGTCCAATGTAAAAATGCGAAGCAGGGTTAGCCCAACTCCATATTTACAACCAAACTACCCCCACTAAAGAAAATGTTTTACAGAGAGTCACATCCAGAGTCGATATGGTCAGTCCCTCTGTCCCTCGACCAGGCATCCTCTCCTCTGTCCCTTGACCTAACCTCTCCAGCCGCCGCCACTACCGCCGCCGGGCCCGTCTCCGCCCCTTCTCTGACTGGCGCTCACCTCCTCTGCCAAATCCGGCATCTACAGGGCCATCCCTGCCGGTTCCCACCCACAACACCACCCCGGAGCTGCATCCCCGACTGCACCTGACCGTTGCACCCCCACCGGCTGCAAACTCGACCTCAACGATGGTGCTTTCCTCGATGGACCCTTCCTGAACCTTCGAGTCCCCCTCTCCGACGACATCAACCCTAGGTGAGCTCCCTTTGCTTCTTCCCCAAGGTCCTTCCATGGCAGCCATGGTGAAGCTATTGTGCATGTGAATGGGTGTTATTTTTGCACATGTCTGTAGAAGTTTCAAGTGTGATATGATTACTGCTATGTCCATGTGACTTGTGTATACATTTTTAGTTTAATATATGATGGTGGCAACGCAAAAATTCAGCGGGTATTACTTTTTCATTTGTATGCACTAGTTTGAAGTGTGTTATGTGTACTGTTCTGTTCAATTGATTTGTGCATACCCAAGTTACATGAGCTTCTGATTTGTGCATACACAAGTCACATGAGCTTCATATGGGTACTATTCCGTTCATATGATTTCTGGATACATTTGAGGACCAACGTGACATGCATCTTCTTATAGAAGAGTCAAGCATGACTTCTGAATGGAGCATTGAAAGCACTCGGATTGTCTGCGTGTTGTTTGCCGAGCAAGTGAATGCTGGAAATAGGCCATGCAATTATTTGACACCAAATGCTTTTGATGAGGTGACAAGGAAATTTAAGATGAGAATTGGGCTTGACTACGGACATACAAAATTGAAAAAAAAATGTGACAAGCTTAAAGGTGAATTCAACATATTAAAGATGAGACCGGAGCCGGATGGGATGATGTGAACAACCCCGTGTCACAAGATGTTGAATGGTGGAACAAGGCTAAAATTGTAAGTTCTTTTGGATGATGTATCATATATAAAAATTTACCCATATCATTTTAGTTACTAATAAATTGTTTTCCTTGTTGTATTACATGATATTAAAGGTTGTGGTAAGTTCAAGAAGAAATACTTGATAATGAACAAACATGTGGACTATGTTTGGAGATATCACAACTGATGGTACTGACCATTGGAGTCCCTCTTCGGGCATGCCTTCTCCCTCTAGTGCGGCAGTCGAAAGTAAGGTATATTGGAAGAACATGTGCAACAACTCAGAATGTGATGGCAGTATGTGACATTGACATGCATTTCACCTATGCTTCAATTGGACGAACGAGTTCTATGCATGATACAAGTGTGCTCTTCCATATAATTGAAAATGACAAGGCCACGTTCCCACATCCTCCCAAGGGTTAGTATTTCTTGATATTGCAACTTATTTAACATATCCTCCAATTCGCATGCATGTTTGTTGCTATTGCAACTTATATATCATAACATTGAATTCACAATCATGCTTGTTGTTAATTTGTGTAGGAGTATTACCTCGTAGGCATTGACTATCCTAATAGGGATGGATATCTAGCACCGTACATAGGAGAACGCTATCACGTCCCCAACTTCAAGAGAGGTGCACCCCCAACTACTCCTGTAGAAAAGTTCAACCAGATCCACTCCTCCAAGCACAATACCATAGAGCGAACCTTTGGTGTCTGGAAGATGAAATGGCAAATCTTGCTTAAGATGCCAAACTACTCAATCAATACAAAAAAGATGATTGTTGTGGCTACTATGACACTAGACAACTACGTCCGCCTCCATGACAAGGAGGATCTCCACTTTCTTCAGTGTGAGAGGGATATAGATTATGTTCCAACAGAGAGATACAAGAAGTAAGTTATTCCTGCAAATGCATCAGATGCTTCAACATCTGCGGAAAGTGCTCCTAACATGGATTTGTTTAGGCGTGAACTAGCTACCTCCATTGCTCTTAGTTGGCGAAGTGATCATGTTCATGTATTTAGATGGGTCAACATTTTGATTTGCAAACTTATATGCAAATGAAGCTTTTGTTCTACGACAAATAACAAAACTTCTTGTTATTCTAAATTATAACTTGTCTTAACTGGGATAATTTATGATCATTCAAAAAAATATAGTACATAAAACTCTCTGTACTACAGCTGAAAATATAACAAGTCCCATGGCTATAACATAGTAGGTCATTGTAGGAATCATATGTTTTTTACTTATCCAGAATGATACCTCATGCCTTTCCTAGTCCAACTCGCTAACAACTAGACCTTTTACAAAACTCCTCTGCACATCTCTCTGTACACTAAAAAACAACAACTAGTCCATGTGAAAAAATTACATCAATTTTAAGCCCAGATGTTCTGTGCCTACTGCAGTCCAGCCCTTTTATCTCTGAAAAATCAGCAAGGCCTGAGCTGGGCTTAATCCAGCCAGCCCAAACTCTAGCCGAGCAGGCTATCAGCCTCCTCAGCGTACCAAATCGCTGAGAGATGCTACGACGGGTGTTTCCTATTTAGCACTGCAGGCGCCCATTTGTACGCAATTCGAAAACTGGCGCCTGAAGCGCCCCGTGGTGGGCCGGCCCATTAGTTTGTAAATCATTCCGCAAAAAACAACTGCTTTCGCTAGGACTCGAACCAGCGACCTAACGCGTCGAGCTTCGTTCGTTTAACAACCCCGCTACAGAGCAGGATCTGATAAGCCACAACCTTTTCTCTGTTTTATTTCTTTCTCCTCTGTTTTCTTTTTTTTCGTTTTTCTTTTTTCCACTTTTGTTTCCCGTTTTTTCGTTTTTTCCTTCCTGGTTTCTTCCGACATCGATTTTCCTTTTTATTACTTTTCCTAAATGCAGGAACATTTTTCCAAAGCAATGATGTTTTCTTCAAATTTAATGAACTTTTTCTTAATATAGTGAACTACTTTTAAAAGTTGATTATTTTTTGGAAAATTGTCTTTAAATCTACGAATATGTGAACTTTTCTTTAAATCGATGAACTTTTTTTTTGAAATTTGATGAACTTTTTTTTCAACTAGATGAACTTTTATTCATTTGTGAACTTCCTTTCACATTCGATGAACTCTTTTCAATTTGATGAACATTTTTGAAAAAAACGATGAACTTTTTTCAATCCAATGCACTTTTTTTTTCAAAATCCATGATTTTTTTTTTCAAAATCAATGAATCTTTTTTTCAAAATCAATGAAATTTCTTTCAGAATCGATGGTCTTTTTTTAGATTTGATGATTTTCTTTTCAAAATCAATGAACTTATTTTCAAAAATCAATGAACTTTTTTCAGATTCGATGAACCTTATTTCAAATTTGACAAACTATTGTTGAAAATTCGTGAACTTTTGTTCAAAATCCGTGAACATTTTTGAATTTGTAATTTTTTTCATTTTTTGTGATTTTTTCTTTTTATATTAATGAATGTGAAGAAAGTTTGTTGAAAATATGCCCTAGAGGCAATAATAAAATGGTTATTATTGTATTTCCTTGTTCATGATAATTGTCTATTGTTCATGCTATACTTGTGTTATCTGGAAATCGTAATACATGTGTGAATACATAGACCACAACATGTCCCTAGTGAGCCTCTAGTTGACTAGCACGTTGATCAATAGATGGTTACGGTTTCCTAACCATGGACATAGGATGTCATTGATAACGGGATCACATCATTAGGATAATGATGTGATGGACAAGACCCAATCCTAAGCATAGCACAAGATCGTGTAGTTCGTCTGCTAAAGCTTTTCTAATGTCAAGTATCTTTTCCTTAGACCATGAGATTGTGCAACTCCCGGATACCGTAAGGGTACTTTGGGTGTGCCAAACGTCACAACGTAACTGGGTGGCTATAAAGGTACACTACGGGTATCCCCGAAAGTATCTGTTGGGTTGGCACGAATCGAGACTAGGATTTGTCACTCCGTATGACGGAGAGGTATCTCTGGGCCCACTCGGTAAGACATCATCGTAATGAGCTCAATATGACTAAGGTGTTGGTCACGGGATGATGTGTTACGGAACGAGTAAAGAGACTTGCCGTAACGAGATTGAACAAGGTATCGGTATACCGACGATCGAATCTCGGGCAAGTGCTATATCGGTAGACAAAGGGAATCATATACGGGATTGATTGAATCCTTGACATCGTGGTTCATCCGATGAGATCATCATGGAACATGTTGGTTATTGGACGGAGAGATGTCTCGGTCATGTCTGCATAGTTCCCGAACCCGTAGGGTCTACACACTTAAGGTTCGATGACGCTAGGGTTATAGGGAATAGATGTACGCGGTTACCGAATGTTGTTCGAAGTCCCGGATGAGATCCTGGACATCACGAGGAGTTCCAGAATGGTCCGGAGGTGAAGATTTATATATGGGAAGTCCAGTTTCAGTCACCGAAAAGGTTTCGGGGTTTATCGGTATTGTACCAGGACCACCGAAGGGGTTCCGGGGGTCCATCGGGAGGGTCCACCTGCCCCGAAGGACCTAATAGGCTGTAGTTGGGTGGGAACCAGCCCCTTAGTGGGCTGGTGCGCCCCCAAGGGCCCAAGGCGCCTAGGGTTGGAAACCCTAGGGGGCCGCTGCCACCCCCCGGGGGGCAGGCTCCCCCCCTAGTTGGAAACCCTAAGGGGGCCGCTGCCCCAGGGGTCGCCGCCCGGGCTGTCGCCCCCCTCTAAATGGATCTAGGGGGCCGGCCCCCTCTCCCCTTACCCCTATAAATAGTGGGGGGGGGGGGGTGGGAGGGCAACCACACCCCTTCTCCTGGCGCAGCCCTCCCCCCGTCCTTCACCTTCTCCTCCTCCGTAGCGCTTAGCGAAGCTCTGCCGGAGAACCACGAGATCCACCGCCACCACGCCGTCGTGCTGCCGGAGCTTTCCCTCAACTTCTCCTCCCCCTTGCTGGATCAGGAAGGAGGAGACGTCCCCGGGCTGTACGTGTGTTGAACGCGAAGGCGCCGTCGTTCGACGCTTAGATCGGAATCAACCGCGATCTGAATCGCTACGAGTACGACTCCTTCATCCGCGTTCTTGTAACGCTTTCGCATCTCGATCTTTAAGGGTATGAAGATGCACTCCCCTCTCTCTCGTTGCTAGTCTCTCCATAGATTGATCTTGGTGATGCATAGAATTTTTTTAATCTGCAACGATCCCCAACAGTGGCATCATGAGCTAGGACTATGCGTAGTTTCAATGCACGAGTAGAACACAAGTTGTTGTGGGCGTCAATTTTGTCAATTTACTTGTTGTTACTAGTCTTATCTTGATTCGGCGGCATCATGGGATGAAGTGTCCCGGACCGACCTTACACGTACGCTTACGTGAAATGTTCTTGCTAAGAAACCTATAGCAGCCACATAAAAATTTGCAACAACAATTAGAGGACGTCTAACTTTTTTTTGCAGCATATGCCGTGTGATGTGATATGGCCAAAAGGATGTGATGAATGATATATGTGATGTATGATATTGATCATGTTCTTGTAATAGGAATCACGACTTGCATGTCGATGAGCATGACAACCGGCAGGAGCCATAGGAGTTGCCTTAATTTATTTATGACCTGTGTGTCAACATAAACGTCATGTAAATACTTTACTTTATTGCTAAACTGTTAGCCATAGTAGTAGAAGTAATAGTTGACGAGAAAACTTCATGAAGACACGATGATGGAGATCATGATGATGGAGATCATGGGGTCATGCCGGTGACGATGATGATCATGGCACCCCAAAGATGGAGATCAAAAGGAGCAAAATGATATTGGCTATATCATGTCACTATTTGATTGCATGTGATGTTTATCATGTTTTTACATCTTATTTGCTTAGAACGACGGTAGCATAAATAAGATGATCCCTCATTAAAATATCAAGAATTGTGTTCCCCTAACTGCACCGTTGCTAAGGTCCATTGTTCAAGCAC
Organism: Aegilops bicornis; assembly: GCA_021605145.1. NCBI lineage: Eukaryota > Viridiplantae > Streptophyta > Magnoliopsida > Poales > Poaceae > Aegilops > Aegilops bicornis. The sequence continues at coordinate 239,083,885 of CM038673.1, read as the reverse complement.
CACGTGATGATCGGATGTGATAGGTTCTAACGTCAGATACAATGTGTAAGCCAGATTTACACAGGCAATACACTTAGGTTGACTTGACGAGCCTAGCATGTACGCATATGGCCTCGTAACACGGAAGACCGAAGGTCGAACATGAGTCGTATAGAAGATACGATCAACATGAAGATGTTCACCGATGATGACTAGTCCGTCTCACGTGATGATCGAGACACGGCCTAGTTGACTCGGATCATGTATCACTTACATGACTAGAGGGATGTCTATCTGAGTGGGAGTTCATTAAATAATTTGATTAGATGAACTTAATTATCATGAACATAGTCTAAAACTTTGCAATATGTCTTGTAGATCAAATGGCCCACGCTAATGTTGCCCTCAATTTCAACGCGTTCCTAGAGAAAACCAAGCTGAAAGACGATGGTAGCAACTACACGGACTGGGTCCGTAACCTGAGGATTATCCTCATAGCTGCCAAGAAAGCATATGTCCTTGATGCGCCGCTTGGTGAAGCAACAGTTTTCCCAGCAACTCAAGACGTTATGAACGTCTGGCAGTCACGTAGTGATGATTACTCCATGGTTCAGTGCGGCATGCTTTACAGCTTAGAACCGGGGCTCCAAAAGCATTTTGAGCAGCATGGAGCATATGAGATGTTCCAAGAGCTGAAAATGGTTTTCCAAGCTCATGGCCGGGTCGAGAGATATGAAGTCTCCGACAAGTTCTACAGTTGTAAGATGGAGGAGAATAGTTCAGTCAGCGAGCACATACTCAAAATGTCTGGGTTGCACAACCGCTTATCTCAGCTGGGAGTTAATCTCCGGATGATGCGGTCGCTGATGTAATTCTTCATCACTCCCACCTAGCTACAAGAGCTTTGTGATGAACTTCAATATGCAGGGATGGAAAAGACCATTCCTGAGGTATAGTCAATGCTGAAATCAGCGGAGGTGGAGATCAAAGAGGAACATCAAGTGTTGATGGTGAATAAAACCACTAAGTTCAAGAAAGGCAAGGGTAAGAAGAACTTCAAGAAGGACAGCAAGGGAGTTTTCGTGCTCGGTAAGCTAGTTGCCGGGAAGAAGCCAAAGCATGGACCCAAGCCTGAGACTGAGTGCTTTTATTGCAAGGGAAATGGGCACTAGAAGCGGAACTGCCCCAAGTACTTAGCGGATAAGAAGGCCGGCAATACCAAAGGTATATGTGATATACATGTTATTGATGTGTACCTAACCAGCGCTCGTAGTAGCTCCTGGGTATTTGATACCGGTACGGTTGCTCATATTTGTAACTCAAAACAAGAGCTGCGGAATAAGCGGAGAATGGTGAAGGACGAGGTGACGATGCGCGTCGGGAATGGTTCCAAGGTCGATGTGATCGCCGTCGGCACGCTGCCTCTACATTTACCTATGGTATTAGTTTTAACCTCAATAATTGTTATTTAGTACAAACTTTGAGCATGAACAATGTATCTGGATCTCGTTTAATGCGAGATGGCTACTCATTTAGATCTGAGAATAATGGTTGTTCTATTTATATGAGAGACATGTTTTATGGTCATCCCCGCTGGTCAATGGTTTATTCTTATTTAATCTCGAACGTGATGTTACACATATTCATAGTGTCAATGCCAAAAGATGTAAGGTTGATAATGATAGTCCCACATACTTGTGGCACTGCCGCCTTGGTCACATTGGTGTCAAACGCATGAAGAAACTCCATGCAGATGGACTTTTGGAGTCTCTTGATTATGAATCATCTAAAACGTGCGAACCATGCCTCATGGGCAAAATGATCAAGACTCCGTTCTCCGGAACAATGGAGCGAGCAACCAACTTATTGGAAATCATACATACTGATGTGTGCGGTCCAATGAGCGTTGAGGCTCGCGGTGGTTATCGCTATGTTCTCACTCTTACGGATGACTTAAGTAGATATGGGTATGTCTACTTAATGAAACACAAGTATGAGACCTTCGAAAAGTTCAAGGAATTTCAGAGTGAGGTTGAGAATCAACGTGACAGGAAAATCAAGTTCTTACGATCAGATCGTGGGGGAGAATATGTGAGTCACGAATTTGGCACACACTTAAGGAAATGTGGAATTGTTTCACAACTCACGCCTCCTGGAACACCTCAGCGTAATGGTGTGTCCGAACGTCAAAATCGCACTCTATTGGATATGGTGCGATCCATGATGTCTCTTACCGACCTACCGCTATCATCTTGGGGTTATGCTATAGAGACTGCCACATTCACTTTAAATAGGGCTCCGTCGAAATCCGTTGAGACGACACCGTATGAATTATGGTTTGGGAAGAAACCTAAGCTGTCATTTTTGAAAGTTTGGGGATGCGATGCTTATGTCAAGAAACTTCAACCTGAAAAGCTCGAACCCAAGTCAAAAACATGCGTCTTCATAGGATACCCTAAGGAAACTATTGGGTATACCTTCTACCTCAGATCCGAAGGCAAGATCTTTGTTGCCAAGAATGGATCCTTTCTAGAGAATGAGTTTCTGTCGAAAGAAGTAAGTGGGAGGAAAGTAGAACTTGATGAAGTATTGCCTCTTGAACCTGAGAGTAGCGCAGCTCAAGAAAATGTTTCTGTGGTGCCTGCACTGACTAGAGAGGAATTTAATGATGATGATCATGAAACTTCATATCAAGTTGCTCTTGAACCGTGGGTTCACAAGGACACGTTCCGCACTGCAGTGGTACGGCAACCCTGTCACCGGAAATCATGTTGTTAGACAATGGTGAACCTTCGAACTATGAAGAAGCGATGGCGGGCCCGGATTCCGACAAATGGCTTGAAGCCATGAAATCCAAGATAGGATCCATGTATGAAAACAAAGTATGGACTTTGATGGACTTGCCCGATGATCGGCGAGCCCTAGAAAATAAATGGATCTTTAAGAAGAAGACGGACGCGGATGGCAATGTGACCATCTATAAAGCTCGGCTTGTCGCTAAGGGTTATCGCCAAGTTCAAGGGGTTGACTACGATGAGACCTTCTCACCCGAAGCAAAGCTGAAGTTTGTACGAATCATGTTAGCAATTGCCACATTCTATGATTATGAGATATGGCAAATGGACGTCAAAACGACATTCCTTAATGGTTTCCTTAAGGAAGAATTGTATATGATACAGCCGGAAGGTTTTGTCGATCCTAAGAATGCTGACAAGGTATGCAAGCTCCAACGCTCGATCTATAGGCTGGTGCAAGCATCTCGGAGCTGGAACATTTGTTTTGATGAGATGATCAAAGCGTTTGGGTTTACGCAGATTTATGGAGAAGCCTGTGTTTACAAGAAAGTGAGTGGGAGCACTGTAGCATTTCCCATATTGTATGTGGACGACATACTATTGACGGGAAATAATATAGAACTCTTGGAAAGCATAAAGGCCTACTTGAATAAGTGTTTTTCAATGAAGGGCCTTAGAGAAGCTGCTTATATATTAGGCATCAAGATCTATAGAGATAGATCGAGACGCCTCATTTGTCTTTCACAAAGCACATACCTTGACAAGATATTGAAGAAGTTCAATATGGATCAGTCAAAGAAGGGGTTCTTGCATGTATTGCAAGGTGTGATATTGAGCGCGGCTCAATGACCGACCATGGCAGAAGATAGAGAAAAGATGAGTGTCATCCCCTATGCCTCGGCCATAGGGTCTATTATGTATGCCATGCTGTGTAGCAGACCTGATGTAAACCTTGCCGTAAGTTTGGTAGGAAGGTACCAAAGTAATCCCAGCATGGAACACTGGACAGCGGTCAAGAATATCCTAAAGTACCTGAAAAGGACTAAGGATATGTTTTCGTTTATGGAGGTGACGAAGAGCTCGTCGTAAAGGGTTACGTCGCTGCTAGTTTCGACACAGATCTGGATGACTCCAAGTCACAAACTGGGTACGTGTATATTTTGAATGGTGGGGCAGTCAGCTGGTGCAGTTGCAAGCAAAGCGTCGTGGCAGAATCTACATGTGAAGCGGAGTACATGGCAGCCTCGGAGACAACACATGAAGCAATATGGATGAAGGAGTTCCTTACCGACCTAGGAGTTATTCCCAATGCGTCGGGCCCGATGACTCACTTCTGTGACAACACTGGAGCTATTGCCCTTGCCAAGGAGCCCAGGTTTCACAAGAAGACCAGGCATATCAAGTGTCACTTCAACTCCATTCGTGAAAATGTTCAAGATGGAGACATAGATATTTGCAAAGTGCATACGGACCTAAATGTCGCAGATATGTTGACTAAACCTCTTCCACGTGCAAAGCATGATCAACACCAGAACTCTATGGGTGTTCGATTCATCACAATGTAACTAGGTTATTGACTCTAGTGCAAGAGGGAGACTGTTGGAAATATGCCCTAGAGGCAATAATAAAATGGTTATTATTATATTTCCTTGTTCATGATAATTGTCTATTGTTCATGCTATAATTGTGTTATCCGTAAATTGTAATACATGTGTGAATACATAGACCACAACATGTCCCTAGTGAGCCTCTAGTTGACTAGCTCGTTGATCAATAGATGGTTACGGTTTCCTAACCATGGACATAGGATGTCATTGATAATGGGATCACATCATTAGGATAATGATGTGATGGACAAGACCCAACCCTAAGCATAGCACAAGATCGTGTAGTTAAATGCGCTAAAGCTTTTCTAATGTCAAGTATCTTTTCCTTAGACCATGAGATTGTGCAACTCCCGGATACCGTAAGGGTACTTTGGGTGTGCCAAGCGTCACAACGTAACTGGGTGGCTATGAAGGTACACTACGGGTATCCCCAAAAGTATCCGTTGGGTTGGCACGAATCGAGACTGGGATTTGTCACTCTGTATAACGGAGAGGTATCTCTGGGCCCACTCGGAAAGACATCATCGTAATGAGCTCAATGTGACTAAGAGGTTGGTCACGGAATGATGTGTTACAGAACGAGTAAAGAGACTTGCCGTTACGAGATTGAACAAGGTATCGGTATACCGATGATCGAATCTCGGGCAAGTGCTATATCGATAGACAAAGGGAATCGTATACGGGATTGATTGAATCCCTGATATCGTGGTTCATCCGATGAGATCATCGTGGAACATGTGGGAGCTAACATGGGTATCCAGATCCCGCTGTTGGTTATTGGCCATAGAGATGTCTCGGTCATGTCTGCATAGTTCCCGAACCCATAGGGTCTACACACTTAAGGTTCGATGACGCTAGGGTTATAGGGAATAGATGTACGTGGTTACCGAATGTTGTTCGGAGTCCTGGATGAGATCCCGGACGTCACGAGGAGTTCTGGAATGGTCCGGAGGTGAAGATTTATATATGGGAAGTCCAGTTTCAGTCATCGGAAAAGTTTCGGGGTTTATCGGTATTGTACCGGGACCACTGAAGGGGTTCCGGGGGTCCAGCGGGAGGGTCCACCTGCCCCGAAGGACCTAATGGGCTGTAGTTGGGTGGGAACCCACCCCTTAGTGGGCTGGTGCGCCCCCAAGGTCCCAAGGCGCCTAGGGTTGGAAACCCTAGGGGGCCGATGCCCCCTCGAGGGGCCGTCGCCCCCCTCTAGATGGATCTAGGGGGTCGGCTCCCTCTCCCCTTCCCCCTATAAATGGTGGGGGGTGGGAGGGAAACCGCATCCCTTCTCCTGGCGCAGCCCTCCCCCCTTCCTACACCTTCTCCTCCTCCGTAGCGCTTAGCGAAGCTCTGCCGAAGAACCACGAGCTCCACCGCCACCACGCCGTCGTGCTGCCGGAGCTTTCCCTCAACTTCTCATCCCCCCTTGCTGGATCAAGAAGGAGGAGACGTCCCCGGGCTGTACGTGTGTTGAACGCGGAGGCGCCGTCGTTCGGTTCTTAGATCAGAATCAACTATGATCTGAATCGCTACGAGTACGACTCCTTCCTCCGCGTTCTTGTAACGCTTTCGCATCTCGATCTTCAAGGGTATGAAGATGTGCTACGTCTTGAGCTTGCGTTGGTTTTCCTTGAAGAGGAGAGGGTGATGCAGCAAAGTGTAGCATAAGTATTTCCCTCAGTTTTGAGAACCAAGGTATCAATCCAGTAGGAGGCTCCTCAAAAGTCCCACACACTTACACAAACAAACCGAGAACTCGCAACGAACGCAATAAAGGGGTTGTCAATCCCTTCACGGCCACTTGCTAAAGTGAGATCTAATAAAGATAGTATGATAAGATAAATATATTTTTGGTATTTTATAATATAGATGCAAAAAGTAAAGATGAAAATAAAAGTAGATTGGAAACAAGTATGATAAGAGATAGACCCGGGGGCCATAGGTTTCACTAGTGGCTTCTCTCAAGATAGCATAAGTATTACGGTGGGTGAACAAATTACTGTCGAGCAATTGATAGAAAAAGCGCATAGTTTTGAGATTATCTAGGCATGATCATGTATATAGGCATCACGTCCATAACAAGTAGACCGACTCCTGTCTGCATCTACTACTATTACTCCACACATCGACCGCTATCCAAAGATGCATCTAGAGTATTAAGTTCATAAGAACAGAGTAACGCATTAAGCAAGATGACATGATGTAGAGGGATAAACTCATGCAATATGATATAAACCCCATCTTGTTATCCTCGATGGCAACAATACAATACGTGCCTTGCAACCCTTTACATCCTTTGGGTAAGGACACCGCAAGATTGAACCCAAAGCTAAGCACTTCTCCCATGGCAAGAAAGATCAATCTAGTAGGCCAAACCAAACTGATAATTCAAGAGACTTGCAAAGATAACTTAATCATACATAAAAGAATTCAGAGAAGATTCAAATATTATTCATAGATAAACTTGATCATAAACCCACAATTCATCGGATCTCGACAAACACACCGCAAAAAGAGATTACATCGAATAGATCTCCACAAGAGAGGGGGAGAACATTGTATTGAGATCCAAAAAGAGATAAGAAGCCATCTAGCTAATAACTATGGACCCGTAGGTACGTGGTAAACTACTCACAACTCATCGGAGGGGCAAGGTTGTTTATGTAGAGGCCCTCCGTGCTTGATTCCCCCTCCCAGAAAGTGCCGTGGAAGGCTCCAAGATGGGATCTCGCGGATACTGAGAAGGTTACGGTGGTGGAAATTGTGTTTCATGTGCCCTGGATGTTTTCGGGTATGTAGGTATATATAGGAAGAAGAAATGCGTCGGTGGTCAGCCGAGGGGCCCACGAAACAGGGTGCGCCCTATATAGGCGCCCTCCTATCTCGTGGAGGCTCCGGTTGCTTCTTGAATTGCACTCCAAGTTCTCTGGATCAAGTTCGGCCAGAAAATCACGTTCCCGAAGGTTTCATTCCGTTTGGACTCCATTTGATATTCCTTTTCTTCGAAATACTGAAATAGGCAAAAAAAACAGCAATATGGGCTGGGCCTCCGGTTAATAGGTTAGTCCCAAAAATGATATAAAAGTGGAAAATAAAGCCCAATAAAGCCTAAAACATTAGATAAAGTAGCATGGAGCAATAAAAAATTATAGATACGTTGGAGACGTATCAAGATGCACTCCCCTCTCTCTTGTTGCTAGTCTCTCCATAGATTGATCTTGGTGATGCGTAGAATTTTTTTAATTTCTGCAACGATCCCCAATAGTCTATATGTTAATGTTTGTACTAAAAGTGGGGTCAAATAGGCTTACTTTCTAGTCATAAACAACAATTTTAGCTTGGTCTAGTGGCAAGGCTCGAAGTTGTTGACTTAGGCGAGCAGAGATCGATTCCCTCTTTTCTCGAATTTTAATAACAACGTTTTCCTTCACATTTGTTGTTCTCCACAGGTTGATTGGGCCGGCCTACTACGCACCGCGTGTGAGCGCCAGGAGCGCTAGGTAAGTGCCGATTAGGAGGTCCCGTTGGCGACATGCAGAACATTTCACTGATTGCTAGGTGGAGTTTGAAGCTAGCTTCTGATGCTAATTTTGAGGAGTTTCGGAAGTTCAGAGAGGATTAGAACAGACCCCTAGTGCCCGGTGTCAGCTCATGTTTTTTGCATGTTTTTGGTTTCGCAAGAAATCATATCTAGGAAGGTCAAAACACGATGAAATTTTATGATGATTTTTATTGAAAATAAAAGACCCTAAAAACTTCGGGAGAAGACAATAAGATGCACTCAGGGCCCACAAGCTCGAGGCGCGACCAAACCCGGTCCTAAGATTTTTGGGGGCCCGGGGTGAAATTTGAATACAGACCCCTATTTTTTTAAAGATATTTGTGCATACAAAGATAATGAGAATGGAACATACTTTCTTTGAAACCGCATTGCTATGGGCGCAGTGGTGCCTCCTCTTAGCAACTCACTTATCAATGTGATCGTGTGAGGGATGATGATGAGGTGTATATGCTCAGGACGCACAGAAATCAAGTGTTGGTCGCACATATCGATACAAGGGACGACCACATAGGATATCTAGCCAAATTACCTTGACCATCCCGTGAGCTAAATTATGCCCATGAGGTGCTGAAGATGTAATCAATCTTTTAAAACACATGGATTCATATTAATACAAAGCACAAAGAAATGAATGCAAGAGTTTTTATTATGACACAAAGTGAATGCAAGAGCTTGTTCGTTATTGCTGTGGTCCCAACTGCCTTTATTTCGTCTACAAGTATTCTAATTCAAGTTGAACCGGTGCGCCTCTTGCCCAGCCTGACTGATGTGTGGGCCAAGGCCCAGATCGCTAAAGAAAATGTTTCGGTCTTCTTCTTTCTCTTGAAGTCATATACAACGTTTCGTGCTCTTCTAATGGCGGATGGTGGCTGGGCAAGGGCGCCCACGCTCTCTCACACACACACGAACATGGCGCCCATCGAATTTGGGGGTCCAGGGCGGCCGCCCCTCTCGCTCCCCCTCAAGGCCGGGCCTGGGCGCGACCTATTGTTGGTGTCTAGGAACCAGACATTGGGATGTGTGCAACATCCCTTTGTTAGTTCGGTCAGAGACTGAACGCACAATGTTTCCTTAGGCGTCGTGCGTCCGACAAGGAGAAGATACCAAGAAAGGTGAACCAGAGTTATCCAGGTTCGGGCCACCGGCTAGGTGCAATACCCTACTCCAGTTGTGGATGATATTGATATGTTCTAGACTGGTGGATTACAATGCAGGTGGTATGTTGTAGATGAATCCAACCCTTTGATCGCTAGGTTGTGGTCATCTTCTATTTATAATGTCCCTGGTCCTCCCCTTATCTTTCTAGGGGGTTGCTGGCGGTGTCCTGGATTAGGGTTTCCACACCACGTTGGCATGCCATTCATCGGCCGACCGAAGACCCACCAACAAATGAAGAATGGGCCATGCATGCCCTGGCCCTCGGCGTAATCAAGATGGACACCTCTGAAGACCTTGCGTAGACTTCAAGGCGTATTTGAATGATCAGCATGTTTATCCCTAGATGGTAACTGGCCATGTGTAAACCCAAGATACTCCGAGTGCTTATATAAGCCGATGGGTTTAGTCCGTAGAGGTACGATTTCAAGGTTTTAGAGGTTAGAGCTCATTCACAGGATCTCGACGTAGATCATACTTTATTTTGTACCCATCCACAATCAATATAATAAGATCACGACGTAGGGTTTTACCTCTTCTAGAGGCCCCGAACCTGGGTAAATAGCGTGTCCCTGTTCTTGATGTTACCATCGTTCTAAGATCACCATCTCGGGCCCCCCTACTCGAGATCCGCCAATTTTAGCACCGACATTGGTGGCCCATACAGGTCCAGCTGTGTGGTCACGAAGGTTCGATGGAAGCCTCATCTAAAAATCTGATCCGTTCTGGCGTGTCCCCCATGCTAGAGACTCAAGACTTGGATCAATCGAAGCATAGGAGCACTTCGGTTGTCTACCCACCTTCAGGATCTAAAGCCTAATGAATTGAATCTAGCAATCGAATCTCTCGCTGCATCCTCGGATATGGCTGAGGACCTTAAAGCGGTCGCTGTAAAAGGCCGGTTCCATGCCCTTCGGTCGACCATTGCTAGGACTAATCAGATCAAGCATGGAACTCAGATCCGAAATCTTACCTAGACGAATTCAAAAACATCGCGAAGAAATCCCCCCCCCCCCGAGGGCGCCCTTCAACCACCTTCGGGGAGATTTCCTCAGGAAGTCGATGTTAAACTGAGCTGGAATTAGATTTGCTCTTCCTCCCACCCCCATGTCGCATATTGCCTTGATGATTCGGGACCAATCGACGTATGGGATTGAGCTTAAGTTAAACAAAAGCCTAGATAAACAATTTGAAAATTCTTGATGAGATTCTTGTTTATAAAAAATAAGATCCCATATTGCTGCGATGCGGAAGCCCTTGCGGCGTTTGGCTATAATTATCATGATGAAGGCATCTCCAATGTCTTGGCACAGAGATGCATTAGAACGTTCGCCGAGCTATCGGACATAATATCAAGATACTGCGTTATGGAAGACGCCTGGCTAGCAAAAAAGAGTAGAAGGATGCAATCTAGGGTTTATTAGATTCTGCCGACAAAAGGCGCAGATGCCAATGCCAAAAGTGCTCCAGAATCGATGATTGAGTTGCTCGACATATGCACGAGGAGAAACAGCTGGAAATAGACCCAAGTTTACGCTGTACGCGATCCTAGACGAAATAGCGCAATACACTTTGTCTCATTAAACATAAAACTGACTCACGGGCTTAGCACATATTGGGTTGTTGGGCAAGTGGCAAAAGGGGGATTGATCTCCTAGACAATTTCAGACCTGCGAAAATCCGAGGAAAATCACTAGACTGGGAGGAAGAATCGATCGACGAGGACGAGAGCCTAATGATCTATGAGACTCACCCCTCGAGGAACCAGCGGAAGAGAGCTCTCCGGGAAATAAACCATGTTTATCACATGGCAGCCTCGGACAACAGGTGGTTAGACACCCCAATCACCTTCGGACATGGGGATAAGCCAACCTCCAGCCCTAGCTAAGGAGCCGCGGCCCTAGTCCTCGACCCCATCATCAACGGCTATCGACTGACCAAAGTCCTAATGGATGGTGGAAGCAGCTTAAACCTCATATAGGAGGAAACTTTGCAAAAGATGTAGCTCAACAAATCGTGCATCGAACCAAGCCGAACCACATTCAAAGGGATAATCCCACGGAAAGAGGCGCGATGCAGCGATAGATTCATGCTCGAGGTGGTATTGGAAACTCCCGACAACTACCGAATAGAGGAATTAACCTTCAACAGCGTACCCTTCTGAAGTGGCTATCATGCCCTCCTCGGCCGTGATGCGCTTGCTGGATTTCACGCAGTCCCCCCTTAGGCTTATATGAAGTTCAAAATGTTGGGACCATATGAAGTGATCACCGTTACAAGCAACATAGATAGATCTCTCAAAGTCGAGAATAAAACGACAGCACTCGTCTTGGAGGCCGAAGCCGAAGCCCTCACGTCCGAAGAATTAACAACACTGTGGACGGCAGTGGATAAAGATGATTTTATCCTTGATAAGAGGCCGAAATCTATATCATTAAAGCCAGCCGATGAGATAGAAAAATGTGAGGTGCATCACGAGGGATCATCTAGAACAACCTCCATCGGAGCACGGCTAGGCCCGTCACTTGACGAGGCATTGCACGCTTTTCTCCAGGAAAATTGGGACAACTTCACCTGGCACCCATCGGACATGCGAGGAATCCCAAGAAACCTCACCGAGCACAGCCTCAATATTATTGAGGAATTTAAACCCATCAAGTAGGCACTCTGTAGGTTCTCATAACCAAAACGATAAGCTATGGGGGGAGAACTGGCCAAGCTATTGGAGGCTAGATTTATCCTCGACATCAAGCACCCTAAATGGCTGGTGAGGGTGTCCTGGGTTAAGGGGTGCCAACCTATACATCCTATAATTTATGGGCCGAGCGGATGACCCGCCGATCACTGGAGAAGGGAATACCGAAGCTGTGGCCCTAGGTGTATGTTGGATGGAAACTTCCGAAGACTTGTCATCTACGTCAAGGAAATATCTGATAGTCGGCGTATTTATTCCTAGTCGGTAACCGACCATTTTTGTAACTTATGTACCCCGGTGCATATATAAGGTGGAGGGTTTAGTCTTTAGAGGCACACCAATACAAGCCTTAGGTTTTAGAACACAATCATCTGATCTTGAGATAGATCATCATGTACTCTATACTCCTTTGACTCAATAAAATCCAAGCAGGACGTAGGGTTTTACCTCCAAGAGAGGCACTACAAAAAAAGACACATTCGTGACATTATGGCCCGACCGTAAACATTTTCTGTCATGGTTATGACACTTCTATGACGATAATTGTGATAGAAATACGTATCATCGTAGATGTGGTGGCCTCATACTTCCATGAAAAAAATATGATAGAAAATGGGCTTTTCGTCATGGGCGGGCCAAAGACGCACCTGCATGACATTCTTTGCGCCGTCCATGACGTAAAAAATCATGGTAGAAGTGAGGGCGAGGAAAATTTCGAGGAGTTCCTGGTTATGGTGGGTGGTCGGGACAGAGAGATGTAGCGTGGTTTGCGCGTTGTTTCTCTCGTATGCGCATGTGTGCGAGGCATTCACTACTGAACCCTTACAAGGCGCGCGCTTTTGAAGACGAGCGATCGCACTAGCTACGTATTGAAGCCAATCGATCTCCCTTCGCTGCTAACTAAACCCGAGCGATTCCTTTGCCACTAACTGAACTCGAGCGATTCCTTCGGTGCTGCTAGTAACTGAACTCGAGATACCGATTGCTGCTGCTGCTTATTGAAGCCGACCGAGCCCACGTGCGAGGCGTAGAGCCAACTGGTGTTGGGTTGCCTCTCGATGAACAGTGCCCATTACTGTCGCACGCACGATATGTAGAACGAGTCGATCAAGATGTGTGGTGAGTCGAGCCGATTGGTTGGCTGTGGCTGAACAGTTCCCGGTGGGGGTTGGATGAACAGGATCCCGTGGTTGCCGCTGGATGAACAGGACCCCGAGGAGGCCACCACACCCTAGCCGGCTGGGGTGGATGAATAGGACCCCATGGAGGTTGGATGAACCGTAGCCGGTGCAGGCTAGACGAAGTCGACGGTGCATGAACAGTATCCAGTGTAGGCTGGAGCGAGGCAGTAGATGGTGGATGAATAGTAGCCCGAGGAGTCTCGTTTTGCGATGCACCAGACCCCTCCCGATGAAGAGGACACTGTTTCGACCGTAGGTGGTTGAATAGAAGTCCGTTTCCTCTGTTTTGTGGTATGTCAGACCCCTCCCGATCAACATGACCTCGTTTCGACCGTAGGTGGTTAAATAGAAGTCAGTTTCCTCTGTTTTGCGGTATGCCAGACCCTTCCCGATGAATAGGACCCCGTTTCGATCGTAGGCAGCCAAAGAGAACTCTATTTGCTCCGTTTTGCGGTATGCCAAACCCCAAGTCAATGAACAAGACCCCATTTCGGCTGTTCCGTCCAAGCCGCTTGGCTCCAGATAAACAGGATGCGTTCCGACTCAGCCGCTTGGCTCCTAATGAACATGATGATGTTTCCTATGTTCCAACCCAGTCGGTTGGCTACCGATGAACACGACGCCGTCGGCTGTACATGTTCGAGACCACGCTCGTATGTACCTACATGGCCATCTGTCGGGGCTCAGGTACGACACCTATGGGATCACGGGGAATCCCTACTATGGTTGGCAGGGCGTGGGGCTGCGCAAAGAGCTGGTCGAGAAGATCAACACGGGGGGCTTTTTACCCAAGTTCAGGCCGCAAGCGATGCGTAATACCCTAGTCCTGCTTTGTGTGTATTTAGTGTTCTTGAGTTCTTGAACTAGCTGCGGTGCATGCCCAGTCCAAAAAGCTCGAATCCTCCCTCAGTACGCCTTGGGCCTCCTTTTATATGTCATAGGGGCCGCCACAGTTGCACACAGGAGGTGGAAAGTATGTACAGTGTACAAGTCTATCGCCTAGTACCGAAGGACAAACACATTTAATGCGCTACCGACGTGCCCTCTCGCTTTATCGGGGGCGGCAAAGAAGCTCGTCCCATCCGTGGCCGCCTTGCCGTGCTTCAACGCGCGTCCAAGGTGACGAGGCATGCCGCGCCACGCTGGCTGGCTGGTTGCTGAGCTGGTGCGGTGGTAGGGTCTTCACAAAGATCTGCATGCCACCTTGCAGGTGCTTGGCTAGTTGGCCTAGAAGCTGCATGCTGCCATGCAGGCGCTGGTCTAGTTGGCTGACTGGCCGCCACGTCGGGACGGGTGCGGGGCAGTGAAACCTTGGCAAGTGTGGTCCTGGCCTCGGTCCCGCAGATGTCCCCGGCAAGGGTCTTGCCGGGATCTCGCGGGCGTCCCCAGCAAGAGTCTTGCCGGGGGTCTTCGTCTTCTGGTTCTCATCTAGTCTTGCAGGCCTCTGGTCTTCACAAAGATCTGCATGCCACCATGTAGGCACCTCCCGAGCCTTGGTTCTGATGTTGTTGATGGTGCCAGAACTCTTAGACTCAAGGCTGGCGGTCTTTCTGGTGTTGGGCAAGTTGCCCCGGCAAGGCTCTTGCCGGGGCAGCGTAGGTCGCCCCCAGCAAGGCTCTTGCTGGGGGAAACCCATCTTGTCCCTTTGCTCTTCGCGCCTCTGGCTTCAGCACTGCCCTGGTAGTTTTGTGTCTTTGCTTCCTCTGCCCTGCCAAGCATGGTCGCAGGTGTGGCTGCAACTGCCCGTGCACAAGTAAAGGGGTACAGAAAGGCCCCTACTTTTGTACACCGACAGGAGCCCCCGGGCCTGGGCCACACATAAGCACGAAGCATTGTTGGGCCTGGCCCAGAATGGTGCGCACGCATGCACGGCAGAGTTTTAACCGTAGTAATTCCTTCGCCAGTTGCGCTTCCCCATGACTCACAATGAGTGCGTGACGTGGGGGTCATGCGTGGGGCGGTTGCAGCACGCTTGCGTCACGTCACGATGAATAGTAAAGAGGCGGCCCGCGTCTTCCCCATAAAAAAAGGGAAGCCACAAGGGCGCGGCTCATTTACTAAGTGGACTCGGGTCGTGGCCATCATGGCGCCCGCGCCCTACGATCGCGGGGCGGGAAAAGGCCGTTCCACCTTCCTCTTGAATTCTGGCTCGCCCGCCACGTGTCCTCCATGCCTCGGGGAGGTTAGGTGGTGGACACAGAGGGCACGGGCTTTAATGCCGAGGCGGGAGGCCAGACGCCGCTGATTGGAGCGGCGGGTCAGCACTGACTCCTCGCACCACTGGCGGCTGGATTGGTCGATTGGGGTGGCCGCCCTCAGGTTGGGAGGCCGAGCCCGGGCCTCGCCCCTCTATAAAGAGGGGAGAGGGACGACGTCTTTCTGCATTTGTCTCCTCCTCGCCTTGTCTCTTTATTCCCTTTTCCATGTCGAGAGGACGCGTCGGTGCTCCAGTAGCGGCGACGAGAGCTTCTACTCGACAGCGTGTCCTCCCTCCTCCGGAGCCCATGGCAGCAGAGTAACGCCCCAGATGCAACTTTCCATAATTGTAACTCCAACTCTTGCCATTTCTGGCTATGTGATATGATATTTCCTTCGTGGTTGGGTTTTTGTCTCTGGTTTTGCATTTTGTTCATGTCATGCATTTAATCTCATGTCATCATGTGCATCTCATTTGCATTCATGTTCATCTCATGCATCCGGTCATTTTCCCTGTTGTCCGTTTCGCGATCCGACACTCCCACATGCACCCATTGCACCCCTCGAATCTTGTTTCGTGAGTGGGAGAAAAACGTTCTCGGAATGGGTCGAGATTCGTCGAGTGGCCTTGTTACATCACCGGTAGGCCGCCTGTCAAATTTTGCTTCATTTGGAGGTCGTTTGATGCCCCTCTCTTGTTGCAGCCCAACACCCATCCAAAACAGGCCACTAGCCCATCTAAACCCCCTCCATGCTCTCCGCCGTTAGATCACGATCGTGTGGGCGAAAACCGCATTTCATTTGGACACTCGTAGCTCCCCCTACCTATAAATATGCATCCCCCATTTCGAAATCACGGATTAAACCCTAGCTCCTCTATCCCCGCGCTGCCGGACGTGTCCGTCCGTGCTGGATGAAACGGCGCCGCCACCCGAGCCGCGTGACATGTGGCCCCGGCCACCGTGCGCTGCCGCCAGCCCGCCAGGCCCGGGACGGGCCCCCGAAGCCCATCGCCTTCGCCGCCGCCCGCAGGTCAACGCCTCCGCTGCCCGCCCTTCCTCGCCACGCGCACCGCCGTCTACCTGTCGCCGCCTCGCGGCAGTCGCCTCAGCGCTCGTCGGACACCGCCGAATCTCGCGCGCCACCACCCCGGACGCCGCCTCCGCCCAACGTCGCGTCCTACCGGCGCCGGCCACCGCGCCTCGTCCCTGCGCCGGATCCGGTCCCGGTCGCTGGATCTACTCGACCCCGAGCTCCGGTGAGCTCCCCGCGCTCCGGCCGCCATCTCCTCCATCTCCGGCGATTACCCCGGCGAACCTCGGTTTCCGTGCCCGAAACCCTAGATCTAGTCCCGAAGTTTTCAACATTTTCGTGCCCTATTCATCATGTCATATCTCCATGCTCATAACTACGTTTTGCGCATATGACATATCAAAATGTTCGCCTCGTGATGCTCTTAATGTTAGTGTCATTTTCATGCATGTTACTGTCCATATTGATGCCTTAATCCTCATTGCAAATGTGATATATGATGTTGTCTGCTGGTTTTCAACATAACTTGATGTTTTATCATTTTCGTTGCATTTTGTGTGTGCATCCTATGAGCATGATGTCTACATGTTCTATGAGATCCATCATGCCATATTTACGGAGGTGCAAGCCTTGTATTTTTAGGAGCTATGTGGTGACTAGCACAAGCATGCAAAATAGGCTGTGATGTTTGCAAGTCATTTCCTGTTACATTTTGATGCTATGTTGCCATGTTGCTACCATGAGATCCGTGCACATTTTGAGATAGTTCACTAAGAATGTTTTGAAGATGTGGTATTGCTCTACCCTTGCATGCCTCTGGTTGAAATTATGGATGTCAGGACCCCGATTCCAAGTCACATCGATCTAGCCGGTAACACCTCATATCACTTTGCGGCCTCACGCACGGTATTCCCACGGGTGTCGCCTTACCATGGCCCGGGACCGTTTGCCCCTTTTGGCTCACGTATATGATGGTGTCGCTAGCATCCATATGACAGAGAACCGGGGCCGACATGGCTAGTCGTGAACCCAAAACGGCACTAACCCATGGGGACAGGCATACATGAATCAACTTCGAGCATGTCGGTCATCAATGTATGAATCCGGGCTGTAGCACTGGGCTAACAGGACTCCGGTAACCCGGGCTGTAGCAGGCTAGGCAGGACTCCAGATGTCACCGCGTGACATTTCCCGAAGAAGAGACACGAGGAACGTGAAACACATGCCGGCCATCAAGTGTCCGAGCGGTAGTCTTTGGGCTAGCAGGACTCCGGTGAACTGGTCAGAAGCGGACTACTATCGCTCAGAAGCACTAGACTACATTTCCCCATATGAGAGGCTGCCAAGGATAAACAACTAGATTGTTGGATCCCACACATACCAAGCATTTCAAACATACACACAATATGCTCGATATGTGTAAATACAACATGGCATCACAACATAACTCTACGACTCAAGTATTATTCATTAGGCTCCGAGGAGCGAGATATTACAAACATGGGTCTCACGACCCAACATTGAAACATACAAGTCAAGCACAAGCGGAAGCTTAACATGTCTGAGTACAGACATCTACAAATGAAAAGGACTTAGAAGCCTGACTATCTACTAGATCCTGCCGAGGGCACAAGATCGTAGCTGAGGTATCAAGCTAAACGTCGAAGTCCACACGGAACTACTAGCGAGACTGACGTCTCTCTGCAAAAACATAAAATAAGCAAACGTGAGTACAAATGTACTCAGCAAGACTTACATCGTAACTAACTACATATGCATCAAGATCAACAAAGGGGTGGTGGAGTTTGACCGCAGCAAGCTAGCTTTGACTCGGTGGCTATCCTAAACTACATCGCAAGTAACTCTTTTGAGGTGGCGCTGCAGTCCACATATTCACCATATCAATACACCACTATGGATCCGTTCCGTCTTCCCACGAGAACGCCATCCATAGCACTCACACTTATCTTGCGCATTTTAGAGTATCCACTTTCACTTGTCTATGAACCTGCACAGCAACCCGTAAGTCCTTTACATGGACACGGCTATTTGAATAGATCATATTAACCCTGCAGGGTGTACTTCTTCACACGCTCTCACCACTTACCGCCGTTTACACGACATGTACTCGGCAACCTTCAAGCGGAAGCCCAGCGAGGGTGTCGGCCCACGACACGACTAACCACACAAGTCTCTAATCCAGGTTTATCGCCTATTCGGGTTCCATCCGCAAGGAGATCCGGCCGGGTGTCGCTCACGGCCCCAAACGATGTGTGCAGGGTTCCCAAGCCCACCAACCGGTGCCACTTGGTACACCGCCATCAGTGCCTAGTCTGTCCCAAGCCCACCTGCAGGTGCCACTTGGTAGACTACTAACACTACCTACAAACACCGTAAACTAGTTGCAACTCACGGACAGATATCAAGTTGATTAATAAGTCGAGAGGGGCACTTAAGCATTCCAATGTGTGGTAGTAACTGTTCATGGATCACAAACATAGAACTCAGTTCCTGAGGACGGCTGCAATGAGACAACCCACCATGTACTCCTACATGGCCTCTCACCGCTACCTTTACCAAATGATGTTCACACACTTAGCTCACACACAGTAGGACATGTTCACACACCATTCCAATTCATTCCCGATGAACTAGACCTGACTCAACTCTAAGCAGTAGCAGGCATGACAAACAAGCATGAATGAGTAGGAACATCAGGGCTCAAACAACTCCTACTCATGCTAGTGGGTTTCATCTATTTACTGTGGCAATGACAGGTCATGCAGAGGATAAAGGGGTTCAACTAACGAAGCAAGTAACAGATGAATCGTTGTTGTCCTAATGCAGTAAAAGAGAGCAGGAGCGAGAGTGTGGGATTTTATCGGAATGAACAAGGGGGTTTTGCTTGCCTGGCACTTATGAAGATAATATAGTTCTTCATCGGTGTCATCGAACTCATCGTCAAAACCACATCTATCGAGAGGGAACAACCACCGACAAACAAGAAGAAACACAATCAATGCAATGCACAAACGAATGAATGACATGTCATGTTAAGGAACTGAATTGACCTAATGCAGCTGTAAGCCAAGTTAATTGAAGTGGAATTCAAACAAGGTTAAACTCCAACTCCAAATGCTAGTTCATAAATTGCCCTAATCATGATTCATCCTATTCAGTGAGGTTAACTTTTTCAATCATGTATGAAAGTGGTACAGATGGATAGATTGGATTTTTCTGATCATTTTTCATATATAATTTATTTCATTTGGAGTTACGGTTGAATTTATATGAATTTTACAAGTTTTAAACATTTTCTGGAATTTCTAAGTATTTAGAATTAAACTAATTCCAGAAAATGAATTACTGCGTCAGCGCTACATCATCATGACGTCTGCGGGGCAGCCCAGGTGAACTGACCAGTGGGTCCCGCATGTCAGTGATTAGACTAACTAACCTAATTAAAATTAACCCTAACTAACTTGGTTAGCTGGGCGGGGCCCGCACGTCGATGACCGAGGTCAAACCGCCCACCCAACAAGTGGTCGGCAGGGTCACACCTGCGGCTGTCGAGTCGCCGGGCGAGGCCGAGACGACGGAGAGCGTCAGAAACGCTGCTCCGGCCACGGTTTGATGCGCGGGTGGGTGCTACGAGTAGCTAGCGATGTGGCGCATCCAACGGTGGCGGTGTTTGGTGCTGGGGTGGCCGGGAACAACGGCGATGAGCACGTCCGCGACGGCCGGAGTACGGGCACGCTCGGACACGGCATTTTGGGGCACGTGAGGAGGAGCCGCGGGTTGCTACGGAGTCCTGCGGACTCACTGAACACGGGGGTAGGCTCGAATGCATCGTGGGTGCGCTTTAGCTACGACGGCGCCATGGCCGGCGGCGGGGAGCGTTCGGCTCCGGTGGCTGATGCGGTTAGAGAGCGAGGTAGGCAACGGGTCATGGGGAAGCGATGCAAGCGGCTCACCGCGGTTCATCCGGTGCTTCTGGCGGCGGGGAGGCACGGGTCCGGCGAACGACGACGGGATCTCCGCAACCGAGGTCGGAAACGGCGGCATTGGCGAGGCTTCAGGCGTCCCGCGCCAGAGCTCAGCGAGGAGGTCGAGGACGACGCGGCGGAGCTTCTGGACTCATCGGCAGGGCGAGGGGTGGTCGGTGGCCGTGGTGGCAGCGAACGGTGGCTCTCGGGTGCGCGCGAGAGGAGAGCCAGGGAGGGAGAGAAGCCCGGGGAGAGAGGGCAGCGAGTGAGGGAGGCGAGAGAGGGGTCACAGGGCGTCTCGAGCGGATCCACGGCGCAAGATGAGGCGCAGGAGGCGTCGGCAATGGCTGGTAGGAGGTGGCCTCGCGCGTGCTCGACGGCAGTGCGCTGTCCCCCTCCTCTGCCTACTGGCAAAGGTAGGTGGTGACTGGCATGGGCCAGGTGGGCTGGCCCAGTCCAGGTAAGTGGCATGGGGCCTCTTCTCTCTCTCTCTTTTAATTGTTTTTGTTTTCTAATTTTACAGAAACTTTGTGGCTTTACTAAAAATACTGAAACAGATCCAAAAATCATAAAACTGCTCAATGCCACAGTTTGGAATATAACAAACACCAACCATTTTAGTTTATGATTATTTGAGCATTTAAACTATTTATTAGCATTAATTGCCCAAATGCAAATACTTTATGAATTAATCTAGTGACCAAATATGTCATGAAAAATGTGCAGCACCTCTGGTTATGGTTTATAGCATTTTTCAAGAAATGATGAACATTTGCTAAAGCCATTTGGATTCACTGAAAAATATTTTTAGTTGAACCTATTTGAATTCCTTTAATGCTAGGGTTTAGGCAATCCCCATTTCAAGTTTAAGCAAAATTTTAACTATGATGCACACATGAAGCTAGCCTAGTGCAATACCAGAAGCTAGGGATGTGACAACTCGCCCCCACTAAAGAAGAATCTCGTCCCGAGATTCAAGACGTGAGGTAAGGAGACAGAGGGGACACAAAGCTATCATGATCTTCAAGATCCAACTTGCACTTCATAGGAACGTTGATTCCTTCATCATCTTTGTCTCGACGACTTGCTCTGAGAACTCCAGCTATCATGACAACGAGAGGAAAGGGAGAACTTTAGAAGGATCGATCTTCTCGAGGATCAGACAACTCAGGATTAACTCACGGAATGAGACATAGCAACATCCCTCGAGCTGAGACATGAAAGATACATCCGGAGGGATGGAGTGTCACAGATGACGAAGGTTCACTAGGTAGACAACAATTTCACACTTAAGGAGGTGGTGAACGATTGTCCATGTAGCGAGGAGTTGAGTTGCCATGATACTATAACGAGACATCTTAAGGAAGGTGACCCGTAGAAAAAAAAATCCCTTAATTGGCAAAAAGAATTACTTTTGATATAGAGATCATTGAGACTCTTTATACCAGCCTAAGGCAATCACAATCGATCATTTGAAATAGTTCGAAAGAATGACATACTCGGACTAGAATGGATGATGTGGACTACCTTGTTGAAGACAACGCAATGGATGATTTTGCTTATCATCGAAAATGGATGGGACCCATGGTAGGACCACTTTTGAAGATGATCCTAAACAACAATTCGAGAGGGCAGCCCATGGGAATTGGCACAATGGCGGTGCAAGCTTGGAACAAAATGCAACTGTTGGGAATGTTCCAACCATCATATCTGCGAGATTCAGATCCGATTGGTGATAGGATACTTCAGACTCGGATGTCCGAAAAGAAAGGTTGCAACACAAACCGACGAGATGACGTTGCGAGATTCTCGGGGAGTGAACTACGATAGCAAGCTCCAAAACATGAGCTGGTTCTGCTACGACATGTGAACACGTTGTCCGAGACAAGCATGACCACATAGTAGTCTTATATTAAAACACTACCAAGTTCTGGTTGGGAACCATCATTGCGGAGAGCGAAGCCCTTGCATAAGTCATATGATTAGCTCTTATGAAGGAACTTCTTCTCCTTGGACAAGTCAATCAGTGGCTTGGTGTGCTAGGAACACATATGGAGTGGAGGCGGCCAACCTATCAAACATAGGGCACTTCGCACGTGCATGACTAACTTGGGACGATTCCAGAGGAAACAAAACAAACCTCTCTCAAATTCATGGCGGCAACTTACACCTAAAGCACATGAATTCGAGGAAGTCACTTCTTCCATCCAAGCATAGGCTTCATGAACGGAACACGAAGGCATTTCTTACAAAGTTTTCAACACTAGGTTGATGTTCAACATGAATCATGGGGGAGACAAAATGCTGCTGATGGGCTCAACAACAACTCATCGGAATTTCCATATAACTGGACTTCCGCCATCATGTGAACACGGTGATAGTATTGGTCAGACCAAAAGATGTAATGGTGTATGCTCGAGGGGTCAACCACGAGTAAGACAACATCACGAATATCGTTGGTTCTGATTTGACTTGACGATGGCCCATACTCAAGTCAAGGTTTTGACAAGGCAATAGATCCAACAACTGATCACGAGGACCAATCGATGAAGATATCATCTTTCTTCAACACACACTCAAAAGGATATCCCTTAAAATGAACTAAATCGGACAAGCTTTCATCTTCCAACTCTCCAAGTTGTTGTCTAGCTCAACCAACTAGCCCAGGGATAACCAACACAGATTCTTGGAGAATGGGTGGTTAGAGGAAAACCAATATGATCACGAACTCAACATAGCGGTCCGGTGACAACCTGGTAACACCTCTGAGAAGATTTTTGGAACATCACGAACCACCGGTATGTTACTAAGCTCGAGAACAATCTTGCTTTTGAGGGCAAGATGATATGATCAAAAGAGTGAGGGATTGACACAATCCTAACTCATTGATCGAAGGGTGCACTAGGAAAAACGGACTAGGTAGCACGATCAATCTTAGGATGATGATTCAATAACCAACACGCTAAGAATGAAATTATTGTCCATTTACTACCAAGCAACGAGGTTGCTAGGAGTATTGATTTCACACATCACAATACATTTGTCGGTATTCCGGTTGCAACAACACGGGACCGAGGAATGATCGATGATGGCGAGAGTATCACTGCATCAAGAATTCATAAGAGGTGGTGCAACTCTCATGACGTTCCTGACATAAAGTGGGTAACACTTTAGGATAGAACAGAATCAAAAGCTTGATTGCATTTGATCTGCGGATAGCAACTGCTTTGACCCAATCCCCGATATGGATGAGGCACTGGAGTTTGTTTCTCCTAGTCATTGTGGAATAGAATGGCTTGACGGACCACAAGAGTAATAGGCATCGATAAACGAATGCACGCATACCCTTGACTATCAATTGACAGGCGGGGGTCAGAATACAACTAAAGAGGAACAACTCAAGGAGCACATAACTTTCTGAGTTGTGGATGCATAGGTTAGTATGTCGAATCAAGTTCAACAGGTTTCTTCCGGATAACCCATGCAGGAAAGTAGAACTGGCAGATTCACAATTATGAATGGAGAACTCCTCAAGAGTACTCTGATTGTGATCCTTCAGTTCAGCGAGGAACTT
Organism: Aegilops bicornis; assembly: GCA_021605145.1. Classification (NCBI taxonomy): domain Eukaryota; kingdom Viridiplantae; phylum Streptophyta; class Magnoliopsida; order Poales; family Poaceae; genus Aegilops; species Aegilops bicornis. The sequence goes on along the minus strand of CM038673.1, from coordinate 239,060,129 downwards.
CTGCCATAAGCAGTTCATAGTATTTGGAAGAAGGAAATACCATGGACCTCGAGGACTAATGCAAGGTTACTAATATCCTAAAGGAACTAGCAAATACCAACAACATGAAGTAGGGTGAATCTTGGGTTCAGAAACCCAGGAGTAGAATGCCTACTACTAAGTGGCATCACGGGATGCTTTCGAGAATGACGGCCAGAATCATCACACTGGGAACACAAAACATGGCTAGATTACTAGATGACTCCCTGAAACACCTAGGGTCATAGTACTAACTCCAACATATATGTCAAGGCAATAAATTACCTCAACGCACCGGTTAGTGTGCTTATTCTGACCAAAAGGACATCAAAATGAGAGGAAGGAATTTTGCAAATGCATCAGATAGTTTAGAAACCTGGGATGACTCGGACAGCATAACGGCTATAAATGCTCAAAAAGATTTGAGACATCATGCAAAATGGTGGCATAACCACTCAACAACATCATATCAAGCTTCCGAGGCCAGCTATGAACATACAGAAGTAACAGAAACTGAACTGGGGCTTAAATCCAACAATCTTGGAAGTCTACAGATTAGTAACACGTGATCCTGATAGAAAGATGAGAAGGCCTAGTTCTTAATCCCCGTAGAAGAGAAGAGGATGACTCAGATCAGAAGGCCATGAGGTATAAGGAGTAAAAAGAGCCTTACGTTCCCTTCCACAATCAATTCCCTTACATAACTAAAGCATTTCTAGACTCGACTTGACCGGTTTGGCTTGGTAATCCTACATGCAAAAGCTCTGATACCAAAGCTGTCAGGACCCCGATTCCAAGTCACATCGATCTAGCCGGTAACACCTCATATCACTTTGCGGCCTCAGGCACGGTATTCCCAGGGGTGTCGCCTTACCATGGCCCGGGACCGTTTGCGCCTTTTGGCTCACGTATATGATGGTGTCGCTAGCATCCATATGACAGAGAACCCGAGCCAACATGGCTAGACGTGAACCCAAAGCGGCACTAACCCATGGGGACAGGCATACATGAATCAACTTCGAGCATGTCGGTCATCAACGTATGAATCCGGGCTGTAGCACTGGGCTAACAGGACTCCGGTAACCAGGGCTGTAGCAGGCTAGGCAGGACTTCGGATGTCACCGCGTGACATTTCCCCGAAGGGACAGACACAGGAACGAAGTGAAACACATGCCGGCCAAATCAAGTGTCCAGGCGGTAGTCTTTGGGCTAGCAGGACTCCGGTGAACCGGGCTGTAGCGGACTACTATCGCTCAGGAAGCACTAGACAACATTTCCCCATATGAGAGGCTGCCAAGGATAAACAACTAGATTGTCGGATCCCACACATACCAAGCATTTCAAACATACACACAATATGCTCGATATGTGTAAATACAGCATGGCATCACAACATAACTCTACGACTCAAGTATTATACATTAGGCTCCGAGGAGCGAGATATTACAAACATGGGTCTCACGACCCAACATTCAGAGCATACAAGTCAAGCACAAGCGGAAGCTTAACATGTCTGAGTACAGACATCTACAAATGAAAAGGACTTAGAAGCCTGACTATCTACTAGATCCTGCCGAGGGCACAAGATCGTAGCTGAGGTATCAAGCTAAACGTTGAAGTCCACACGGAACTACTAGCGAGACTGACGTCTCTCTGCAAAACATAAAATAAGCAAACGTGAGTACAAATGTACTCAGCAAGACTTACATCAGAACTAACTACATATGCATCAGTATCAACAAAGGGGCTGGTGGAGTTTGACTGCAGCAAGCCAGCTTTGACTCGGTGGCTATCCTAAACTACGACTGCAAGTAACTCTTTTGAGGTGGCGCACACGAGTCCACATATTCACCATAGCAATACACCACTATGGATCCGTTCCCGTCTTCCTACGAGAACGCCATCCATAGCACTCACACTTATCTTGCGCATTTTAGAGTATCCACTTTCACTTGTCTATGAACTGTACAGGCAACCCAGAAGTCCTTTACCGCGGACACGGCTATTCGAATAGATCATATTAACCCTGCAGGGGTGTACTTCTTCACACATGCTCTCACCACTTACCGCAGTTTACACGACATGTACTCGGCAACCTTCAAGCGGAAGCACAGCGAGGGTGTCGGCCACGACCTGACTAACCACACAAGTCTCTAATCCAGGTTTATCGCCTATTCGGGTTCCATCCGCAAGGAGATCCGGCCGGGGTGTCGCTCACGGCCCCAAACGATGTGTGCAGGGTTCCCAAGCCCACCAACCGGTGCCACTTGGTACACCGGCCATCAGTGCCTAGTCTGTCCCAAGCCCACCTTGCGGGTGCCACTTGGTAGACTACTAACACTACCTACAAACACCGAAACTAGTTGCAACTCCCGGACAGAGATCAAGTTGATTAATAAGTCGAGAGGGCACTTAAGCATTCCAATGTGTGGTAGTAGCTGTTCATGGATCACAAACACGTAACACAGTTCACGAGGACAGCTGCAATGAGACAACCCACCATGTACTCCTACATGGCCTCTCACCGCTACCTTTACCAAATCGTGTTCACACACTTAGCTCACACACGTAGGACATGTTCACACACCATTCCAATTCATTCCCGATGAACCGGACTGACTCAACTCTAAGCAGTAGCAGGCATGACAAACAAGCATGAATGAGTAGGCACATCAGGCTCAAACAACTCCTACTCATGCTAGTGGGTTTCATCTATTTCTTGTGGCAATGACAGTCATGCAGAGGATAAAGGGGTTCAACTACCGCAGCAAGTAACAGATGAATCATTGTTGTCCTAATGCAGTAAAAGAGAGCAGGAGCGAGAGAGTGAGATTATATCGGAATGAACAAGGGGGTTTTGCTTGCCTGGCACTTCTGAAGATAATATAGTTCTTCATCGGTGTCATCGAACTCATCGTCGAAACCACGTCTATCGAGAGGGAACAACCACCGACAAACAAGAAGAAACACAATCAATGCAATGCACAAACAAATGAATGGAATGTCATGTTAAGGAACTGAATTGGCCTAATGCAGCAGTAAGCCAAGTTAATTGAAGTGGAATTCAAACAAGGTTAAACTCCAACTCCAAATGCTAGTTCATAAATTGCCCTAATCATGATTCATCCTATTCAGTGAGGTTAACTTTTTCAATCATGCATGAAAGTGGTACAGATGGATAGATTGGATTTTTTTGATCATTTTTCATATATAATTTATTTCATTTGGAGTTACGGTTGAATTTATATGAATTTTACAAGTATTAAACATTTTCTGGAATTTCTAAGTATTTAGAATTAAACTAATTCCAGAAAATGAATTACTGCGTCGGCTACATCATCATGACGTCAACCGAGTCAGCGGGCAGCCCAGGTCAACTGACCAGTGGGTCCCGCGTGTCAGTGATGAGACTAACTAACCTAATTAAAATTAACCCTAACTAACTTGGTTAGTCGGGCGGGGCCCGCATGTCAGTGACCCAGGGGTCAAACTGGGCCCACCCAGTCAGTGGTCAGCAGGGTCAAACCTGCCGGCGTCGAGTCGCCGGCGAGGCCGAGACGATGGAGAGCGTCGGAAACGCTGCTCCGGCCATAGTTTGATGCGCGGGTGGGTGCTACGAGTAGCTAGCGATGTGGCGCATCCAACGGTGGCGGTGTTTGGTGCTGGGGTGGCCGGGAACAATGGCGGCGAGCACGTCCGCGGCAGCCGGAGTACGGGCAAGCACGGACACGGCATTTTGGTGCACGGGAGGAGGAGCCGCGGGTTGCTACGGAGTCCTGCGGACTAACTGAACACGGGGGTACGCTCGAATGCGTCGTGGGTGCGCTCTAGCTACGGCAGCGCCATGGGCGGCGGCGGGGAGCGTTTGGCTCCGGTGGCTGATGCGGTTAGACAGCGAGGTAGGCAACGGGTCATGGGGGATACGGTACAGCGGCTCACCGCGGTTCATCCGGTGCTTCTGGCGAGGCAGGGGAGGCACGGGGTCCGGCGAAACGACGACGGGGATCTCCGTCAACCGAGGTCGGAAACGGCGGCATTGGCGAGGCTTCAGGGCGTCCGGCGTTGCGTAGCTCAGCGAGGAGGTCGAGGACGACGCGGCGGAGCTTCTGGACTCATCGGCAGGGCGAGGGGTGGTCGGTGGCCGTGGTGGCAGCGAACGGTGGCTCTCGGGTGCGCGCGAGAGGAGAGCCAGGGAGGGAGAGAAGCTCGGGGAGAGAGGGCAGCGAGTGAGGGAGGCGAGAGAGGGGTCACGAGGCGTCTCGAGCGGATCCACGGCGCAAGATGAGGCGCAGGAGGCGTCGACAGCGCGAAGCAGGAGGTGGCCTCGCGCGTGCTCGGCGGCGGTGCGCTGTCCCCCTCCTCTGCCTACTAGCAAAGGTAGGTGGTGACTGGCATGGGCCAGGTGGGCCGGCCCAGTCCAGGTAAGTGGCATGGGGCCTCTTCTCTCTCTCTCTTTTAATTGTTTTTGTTTTCTAATTTTCTGTAAACTTTGTGGCTTTACTAAAAATACTGAAACAGATCCAAAAATCATAAAACTGCTCAATGCCACAGTTTGGAATATAACAAACACCAACCATTTTAGTTTATGATTATTTGAGCATTTAAACTATTTATTAGCATTAATTGCCCAAATGCAAATACGTTACGAATTAATCCAGTGACCAAATATGTCATGAAAAATGTGCAGCACCTCTGGTTATGGTTTATAGCATTTTTCCAGAAATGATGAACATTTTCTAAAGCCATTGGGATTCACTGAAAAATGTTTTTAGTTGAACCTATTTGAATTCCTTTAATGCTAGGGTTTAGGCAATCCCCATTTCAAGTTTAAGAAAAATTTAAACATGATGCACACATGAAGCTAGCCTAGTGCAATACCAGAAGCTAGGGATGTGACAATGGAGTACTCTAGCTTGTCATTACCATGCTCTACTTTTGCTAAATATTATTCCTGGCAGATTGTTAACATGAGATTCAATATTGCCATGTATGTTGCTAGTGATACATGTACTCTATGAACTTTCTCTTGCCATTCTTAGCTTGATGAATATGTCTAATTCTTGTTGGTTACCTTGTTATGCCATGAAATGCTTTTTGTGAGTGGCATGAGTTTGTAAAGTTGCTATCATGAATCTGTTCCTGCCATGTCATGTTTTTCTACTGTCTGAAACTGTTCATATAACTTGCCATGTTTGCATGGATGCCACATCATTTTCTATGCATGTTTGGGTAAAGTTCATTAAGGGAGTTTTGTTCTATGCCTTTAGTACTAGCGTTCCATGCCTTTTTTTTGCCATGATATGTTCCTGTAGCATGTTGTTTGCTAGCTCTAAACATTGCTACCTGATGTTGTTGTGACATGTTTAGTATTTCACAAAGTCTGTGAATCTGTTATCATTTGCATATTTGCCATGCTATTTTGAGCTTGTTATATTGAGAACTTGCAAAAGCTCAGTGTTCGTGATTTGTAGAGGTTCATGTGTACTTCACTAACATGTGCTTTGTTGCTATGTTGGATTTCTGTAGCATAGTTTACCGTTGCATTCTAAGTGCTATGATGCTGTTAATCGTAGATTTGTGTCATTGTTTTGCTTGTCATTTGCAAGCCGTGCATCCGTTTCCGGTGGTCCTTATATCGATTTCGACCGAAATCACCCCATCTTTCCAGCAGCACACTTGGTTTGCCAAGTTGATGCTTTTGTTCATCCTTTCCCTTCTGGAGTACCCATATGCATTGCACATCATAGCTTGCATTCCATGCCATGTCTTGCATCATGTTGATTGTGCATTGCACTGTGACTGATCGTTATTCCATTGCTTGTGTTCTTGCTTTGGGTAGAGCCGGGAGAGGAGTTCGTGAATGAGGAACCTGTTGAGTACGCTAACGAGGTTCAAGCTTTCGACAACTCTGAGAACTTTGCAGGCAAGATGACCATTACCCTCGATATCACTTCTATCTTTGCTTGCTAGTTGTTCGTTCTATCGCTATGTCGTGCTACCTACCACCTGTTTATCATGCCTCCCATATTGCCATGTCAAGCCTCTAACCCACCTTCCTAGCAAACCGTTGTTTGGCTAAGTTACCGCTTTTGCTCAGCCCTTCTTATAGCGTTGCTAGTTGCAGGTGCCTTGCAGGTTGTTCCATGTTGGCACATGGATATGTTGGGATATCACAATATCTCTTATTTTAATTAATGCATCTATATACTTGGCAAAGGGTGAAAGCTTGGCCTTTTGCCCGGCGTTTTCTTCCACTCTTGCCGCCTTAGTTTCCGTCATACCGGTGTTATGTTACTTGATTTTGCGTTACTTACGCGGTTGGGGTTATGGGACCCCTTAACAGTTTGCTTTGAATAAAACTCCTCCGGCAAGGCCCAACCTTGGTTTTTACATTTTCCTAACAACCTATAACTTTCCCTTGGGGTTGCAAACCCGAGGGTCATCTTTATTTTAACCCCCCCCCCCCCGGGCCAGTGCTCCTCTGAGTGTTGGTCCGGACCGAGTAGACTACGGGGTCACCTCAGGGAAACTTGAGGGTTGGTTTTACTCATAGGATGTCTCATCCGGTGTGCCCTAAGAACGAGATATGTGCAACTCCTATCGGGATTTGTCGGCACAATCGGGCGGTCTTGGTTGCCTTCTTTTACCATTGTCAAAATGTCTTGTAACCGGGATTCCGAGACTAATCGGGTCTTTCCGGGATAAGGAATATCCTTCGTTGATCATGAGAGCTTGTGATGGGCTAAGTTGGGACACCCCCCTACAGGGTATGAACTTTCAAGAGCCGTGCCCGCGGTTATGTGGCAGATGGGACTTTTTTAATATCTGGTTGTAGAGAACTTGACACTTGACTTAATTAAAATGAATCAACCGCATGTGTAGCCGTGATGGTCTATTTTCGGCGGAGCTAGGGAAGTGAACACGGTTTGGGATATGTGTGAACGTAAGTAGTTTCAGGATCACTTCCTGATCACTTCTAGCTTCACGACCATTGCGTAGCTTCTCAACTTACTATTATTTGTGTATGTAGCCACCATATTTGCTTTGTGCTTGATGCAGCTCCACCTCATTACCTTATCCTACCCATAAGCTTAAATAGTCTTGATCTCGCGGGTTTTGAGATTGCTTAGTCCTCGTGAGGGAGTCCTGGATTAGGGGGTCTCCATACAGCCAGATCATATCCTTTGGCCGGACTGTTGGACTATGAAGATACACGATTGAAGACTTCGTTTCGTGTCCGGATAGGACTCTCCTTGGCGTGGAAGGCAAGCTTGGCAATACAGATATGTAGATCTCCTCCCTTGTAACTGACTCTGTGTAACCCTAGCCCCGTTCCGGTGTCTATACAAACCGGAGGGCTTAGTCCGTAGGACAGCAACAATCATACAATAGGCTAGCTTCTAGGGTTTAGCCTCTACGATCTCATGGTAGATCAACTCTTGTAATACTCATATCATCAAGATCAATCAAGCAGGAAGTAGGGTATTACCTCCATCGAGAGGGCCCGAACCTTGGTAAACATCGTGTCCCCCGCCTCCTGTTACCATCCGCCTTAGACGCACAGTTCGGGACCCCCTACCCGAGATCCACCAGTTTTGACACCTAGATTGGTGCTTTCATTGAGAGTTCCACTGTGCCGTCACCGTAAGGCTTGATGGCTCCTTCGATCATCGGTAACGATGCGGTCCAGGGTGAGGTTTTCCTCCGCGGACAGATCTTCGTATTCGGCGGCGCCTTGCGGGCCAACTCGCAGCCATCTGGAGCAAATCGAGAGCTATGCCCCTGGCCACCAGGTCAGGTTCGGAAACTTGAACTACACTGCTGACATCCGCGGAGACTTGATCTTCGACGGATTCGAGCCCATGCCAGGTGTGCCGCACGATCACGACGAGCATGATTTAGCTCCGCCGTCGGACAGTGTCCAGGAGATCACACCGGCAACTACTCCAGCCTTCAATCCGAAGCAAATTGCGCCATCCGAGGACGGGTGGATAGACCCCGCCATGGAGGCCGCACTCTCAGTGGCGACAGGGCCGGATACTGACTTCATGCTACGTCTTGAGCTTGCGTTGGTTTTCCCCAAAGAGGAGATGATGATGCAACAGAGCAGCATAAGTATTTCCCTCAGTTTTTGAGAACCAAGGTATCAATCCAGTAGGAGGCCATGCGCAAGTCCCTCGTACCTACACAAAGCAAATAGCTCCTGGCAACCAACGCGAATAGGGGTTGTCAATCCCTTCCACGGTCACTTACGAGTGAGATCTGATAGAGATGATAGATAATATTTTTGGTATTTTTGGTATAAAGATGCAAAGTAAAATAAAAGGAAAAGTAAAAAAGCAAAGAAATAATAAAGCGTAGGAAGATTAATATGATGAGAATAGACCCGGGGGCCATAGATTTCACTAGTGGCTTCTCTCAAGAGCATAAGTATTTTACGGTGGCTGAACGAATTACTGTTGAGCAATTGGCGAATTGAGCATAGTTATGAGAGTATCTAGGTATGATCATGTATATAGGCATCACGTCCGAGACAAGTAGACCGACTCACTGCCTGCATCAACTACTATTACTCCACTCATCGACGGTATCCAGCATGCATCTAGAGTATTAAGTTAATGAAAAGCAGTAACGCCTTAAGCAAGATGACATGATGTAGAGGGATAAATTCATGCAATATGATAAAAACCCCATCTTGTTATCCTCGATGGCAACAATACAATACGTGCCTTGCTGCCCATACATCCTTTGGGAAAGGACACCGCAAGATTGAACCCAAAGCTAAACACTTCTCCCATTGCAAGAACTACCAATCTAGTTGGCCAAACCAAACGGATAATTCGAAGAGACTTGCAAAGATAACCGATCATACATAAAAGAATTAAGAGAAGATTCAAATATTGCTCATAGATAATCTTGATCATAAACCCACAATTCATCGATCTCAACAAACACACCGCAAAAAGAAGATTACATCGAATAGATCTCCACGAGAGAGGGGGAGAACATTGTATTGAGATCCAAAAAGAGAGAAGTAGCCATCTAGCTACTAACTATGGACCTGAAGGTCTGCAGTAAACTACTCACACTTCATCGGAGAGGCTATGATGATGATGTAGAAGCCCTCCATGGTGGATTCCCCTTCCAGCGGAGCTCCGAAACAGGCCCCAAGATGCGATCTCGTGGATACAGGAAGTTGCGGCGGTGGAATTAGGTTTTTGGCTCCGAATCTAATCTGTTGGGGGTACGTAGGTATATATAGGAGGAAGGAGTACGTCGGTGGAGCTTCGGGGGGCCCACGAGGCCGAGGGCGCGCCCTCCACCCTCGTGGCCGCCTCCCTCCTTTCTTGACCGAGGTTCCAAGTCTCCTGGATCTTATCTGATGAGAAAATCACGTTCCCGAAGATTTCATTCCATTTGGACTCCGTTTGATATTCCGTTTCTTCGAAACACTGAAATAGGCAAAAAACAACAGTGCAATTTGGGCCTCCGGTTAATAGGTTAGTCCCAAAAGTAATATAAAAGTGGAAAATAAAGCCCAATATGGTCCAAAACAATAGATAATATAGCATGGAGCAATCAAAAATTATAGATACGTTGGAGATGTATCAGGCATCCCCAAGCTTAATTCCTGCTCGTCCTCGAGTAGGTAAATGATAAAAAGAGAATTTTTCATGCGGAGTGCTACTTGGTATAATTTCAATGTAACTCTTCTTAATTGTGGTATGTACATTCAGATTCGAAAGATTCAAGACAAATGTTTAATATTGACATAAAAAATAATAATACTTCAAGCATACTAACAAAGCAATTATGTCTTCTCAAAATAACATGGCCAAAGGAAGTTATCCCTACAAAATCATATAGTCTGGTTATGCTCTATCTTCACCACACAAACTATTTAAATCATGTACAACCCCGATGACAAGCCAAGCAATTGTTTCATACTTTTGACATTCTCAAAACTTTTTCAATCTTCACGCAATACATGAGCGTGAGCCATGGATATAACATTATATGTGGAATAGAATGGTGGTTGTGGAGAAGACAAAAGAGGGAAGATAGTCTCACATCAACTAGGCGTATCAACGGGCTATGGAGATGCCCATCAATAGATATCAATGTGAGTGAGTAGGGATTGCCATGCAACGGATGCACTAGAGCTATAAGTATATGAAAGCTCAACAAAAGAAACTAAGTGGGTGTGCATCCAACTCGCTTGCTCACGAAGACCTAGGTCAATTTGAGGAAGCCCATCATTGGAATATACAAGCCAAGTTCTATAATGAAAAATTCCCACTAGTATATGAAAGTGACAAAACGAGAGACTCTCTATTATGAAGATCATGGTGCTACTTTGAAGCACAAGTGTGGTAAAAGGATAGTAACATTGTCCCTTCTCACTTTTTCTCTCATTTTTTTTATTTGGGCCTTTTTTATGGCCTCTATTCTTTTCTCTTTTTTTTCGTCCGGAGTCTCATCCCGACTTATGGGGGAATCATAGTCTCCATCATCCTTTCCTCACTTGGGACAATGCTCTAAAAATGATGATCATCACACTTTTATTTTTCTTACCACTCAAGAATTACAACTCGATACTTAGAACAAATATGACTCTATGTGAATGCTTCCGGCGGTGTACCGGGATATGCAATGATTCATAAGTGACATGTATGAAAGAATTATGAACGGTGGCTTTGCCACAAATACGATCTCTACTCCTAATGGAGCAGTTGGTGAATAGTCCGGCGGTTATTTTTTGCTGGTTTTATTTCATCCCACCACTTTCGCTGGTTTTTTTCGTCTCTTCCCCCACCGCACCCCATCCCACGCGTCCACAAAAAAACTAACACCCAGCAAAAAACCCATGGACCCCATCTTCGTTGCCCCCTCCCATCGATCCCATTGACCCCCGCCGCCGCCGTCCGAGGGGGAGACGACGCCACCGCCGCCTCTGCAAGGCAGGGCGGTTTGAATCCTGCCGCCGCCGAACTCCGAGAAACGCCCGACGGCGTACCCTGGAAGGCCTGCATCAAGGAGGAGCACAGGTATACCCTGCCACCAAAATCTCAATTGCAATCCACGCATTAAAGCAGGATTCGTCGATCCGTCAGACAGATCCTGCCGTTGGCCACGACCCTCGTCGTCTACCTCCACCGGCCATCCCGCACACCCTTGCTCTCCGTGCGTCGCGCCATTCCCCACCCCGTTGTGCCCCACCTCTGTCCTAACCATCGAAATCGGCCTCGCCGGCGGCACCGCTCCCGTGTGCTTCGTGCTCTCCTGTTCTTTGCCGTCGCGATGTCCGGGGATCCATGGCGGCCAGCTGCTTGTCAACCACAACGAGCTGAGGTAGCGAGTTGGATTTGGCCACGCCTGAGGTGAGCGGAGCAGAGCAGCGTGGTCATACCTCCTGATTGAACAAAAATCTTATACGCTTGACTACACGAGTGAGTCTCGAATTTCTGTGTTTTCGTCTATTCATAAAAATGAATCCATCCGCCAGTGCGAACTCCTCTTGTTGCGTGATTTGGTTTGGAAAATAGGCCTGCAAGCAAATAGTATTGTGTGAGTTTGATAGATGGATCCCATCCACCTCCTTTTCGATTTATAATCCATCCACTGCCATGGATTTGTTCCAATTTATTCATGAAATTGTGCTTTGCTCATGAACTGTTGAATTATGGGGCTCAAAATAATTACAAATTGATGTCATATCATTCAGTCTGTCATGTTCTTGTGGGCCGGCAGCGATTTCGTGGCCGTGGCATAGCGGCGCGGTGGCCGGGGGTCGCGGCGTCCCATGTGGGTGCATTGCTCACGGCAGCAGGCACACACGGCGGTGGTCACGCATGGGGCTGCGATGGTCTGTGACCACAGGTGCAGGTCGCTCAACATGAAAGGTAGATAAAGAAACACTCTTATATTTCTTTAAAAATATTATTTTTTACATCTAATTTGAAGTTGGTTTGAAGCTCCTATCTTTATCCTCTTTTTTCTGCATCTATGCATGTTTGTTTGCAAGAATCATGCTAATGCATGTTTCGAGCTGAATTGGAGGTAAGATTGGAAATTACTTGGAATTTTATTAGAGTGGAATTACTTGGTATAGTTGGAACAGGTGTGGAGTGTGTTCATGCATACTGCTCAAAAGAACGTTGGTATATTTTTGAACGAAATGTCTTTGTCACGGTACTACAACCTTGAGAATATTAAGTAGTCTTTTTTTATAAATGAATGATTTGGGTTGTAAAAATATAATTTCCGATAGTGAATATACTATTGATAACGATAATCTTCTGATGATTGTTTTGCAGGTTATTATGTGGATAGTGCTGCTCCGGTTCTCCATTCGTATTAATTTACGTCCATCGTGTCTTTGTTTATACTGCAGATGATGCAAACAAGCTCCTTAGTCCCAAGGCTTATGATAGTTAGAACTATATATCTCAGGCTTGGCATTTGTTACCTTGCTTGAGTTAAATCTTCTCCAAAATTTGGTACTCTCCCATATACTTTACCTTCAATTGCAGCTTTTATGTTGTATGGGATTAACATGTAGAGCTACACTCTATGGCACGGGTTGGCTGGAACTCATTATATAAGACACAGGAGAGAGAGAGGGAGGGAGGGAGGGAGGGGGAGGGAGAGGGAGGGAGGGAGGGAGGAGGGAGGGAGGGAGGGAGGAGGAGGATTCGTATTTACTGGCGGCGTTGGTGGCTGTCGGTGTCAAAACCGCGGATCTCGGGTAGGGGTCCCGACTGTGCGTCTAGGCGGATGGTAACAGGAGACAAGGTACACGATGTTTTTACCCAGGTTCGGGCCCTCCCGATGGAGGTAATACCCTACTCCTACTTGATTAATATTGATGATATGGGTAGTACAAGAGTAGATCTACCACAAGATCAGAGAGGCTAAACCCTAGAAGCTAGCCTATGGTATGATTGTTGTTGTATATGTCTATCGACTAGCCTGGCCTCGGTTTATATAATGCACCAGAGGCCTAGGATAACAAGAGTCCTAGCCGAATCGCCCGGTGGGGAGGAGTCCTTGTCTTGATCGCCAAGTCTTGTAAAATCTTCCTTGTATCACGGCAATCGTCCGGACCGGCCCATGAGTATCTGACCATGGGGTCCTCGGCCCAATCCAAGCGATCGAGAGCGACATGGTGAGTACCCCTAGTCCGGGACACCGTCGATAGCCCCTGAACCGGTCTTCAAGTTAGGGACGCCTCGATTCTTCCAAACTTTTCTTCATCTTGATCGTCGGTCTTGAAAACTGGTTCAACAAATCTTCTCATCTTCGATCTTGAGGATCGCCTAAGTGCATATGAAGAGTTTACACGTTGGGTATCCGAGGAGCCCCTTTAAGTTTACGGCCTTTATCAATGCCTTGTTATTTTTATGCCACGCCTCAGGTTTGAAGTTATTCCCGGGAGGCAGTGTCCTCTTGCGTCCGAGCTCTAATGTCGGACTGCATTCGAGGTATCTTTTGCAGCCGAGCACCAACGCCGGACTGCTTCCCAGCTCTATCGCCGAACTATGTATCCCAGCTCCAACGCCGGAATGTATCCGAGGTGTCGTAAATCACCTTGGTTCAAAGAAGTTTGAAGGAGTTTAGCCGAGCTTAATGCCGGAAATGCCCTCTATGGAGCCAGCCACTAGCGTCCGAGCTTTATGCCGGACTACTTCGAGGTGGTGCACCACCCGAATGTGGGCGATTTTTGTCAATATTTTTGATTGGTGTAATTTATTCTCTGCCGAGATACATAGCCGATAGCCCATAAGGTGTGTATCGGTCTAAAACCGAGATGCACACGAAGGATGACGTAAGACCGCTGATCCCAAGAGTCAGCCGAGACTCAGGTTGATTTACAAAATCAGCCTGAGGATCAAGTCCTAGCTCGGCAGAATACTTCGGGACGCAAAAAGCGGCGTGCTCAATCCTCGAGACTCGGGTTGGGTGCGGCCGACCAACCTGAGGATCAAAATCTCCTCGAAAACTGTATTGCACTTAAAATTTTCTCGCATAGAACAGTAATGCAAGAGCCCCCGAGACACCGGGTCGGGTGGCAACACCGGATCGAGGATTGATGTGCCCCTTTAATATTTGTAAATAATAAGCCCGAAACCCAGTAGCCTCCAAGCCTTAATGCGGGCACGGGTGGCCGAATTAAGGATCGATATCCATAGTAAAATCACAAATTATGTGTAATGACTCAATGTATCCATGTACTTTATGTCATTAATGCTCGGATCCGCATTGTACAAAACTTTGTTGACCGACCATCGGCTTCAACCTCCTCGGCCAAGATGGCGAGGAGTGTTTAATCTACTTTATAAAGCCTTTATGAGGGCAAAGATTTACGACAAACAAGGCAATCTGGCCATACGGTTTTATAAACAAAGGTACGCGAGAGATACGTTATATTACTGTTTAACAAGAAATGTCTTCCAAAGAAAATAGTCCCGCTTATCGGTTCCTTTCTTTGGGTTGTCATGCTAAGCATGATCATGAAACCTCAGCTCAATGTAAGAGCAAAATATCGAGGATTTAGTTTGGGAGGCGATTACTAGCCCCGGTAGTGTTCGGCGACAGTCGAGGTCAAGCGAAACACTTGACCAATTTTATGAATGGCTCATCATTTAATATAGTCATCGGATCGCTGACCAGTTTACACCTATTGTGACGGTCAGTTTTGGCTTTCTCCACTGAGGTGCTTGACCATGCGAAATGGAAGCACAAGCGCATGGTTCTCCTTTGCACACCTAGCCGAACAAAGCGGAACATAGGAGGCAAGCGTGGGGCAGGCAACCCAACTATTGACCGAAGACACAATTGGCCGATGCATATATAGCAATATCAGGGAATGTTTATGCCGAATCTCTAAATGTGTCCGGCGATGCAATGCGAGACATGTGCTGAAAACACAAAAAAAGTTAAAAAGTGCCAAAAGCTTGTAAAACAAAAAAACGTCAGAAAAAACATGACGTCCGAACAAGATCAAGTGTTCTGCCAATCCAAAATTGGACTTTAGAAAAAAAAATTAACCTGCCGTGCTTTAACATGACACATCCTATCTCAAGACTTCGAGCGGGTCAACCTACGGCTTCAGTCTCCCGTCCCGAAGGCGGAGTACTTCTCATTAGGACAGTTTAGAAAACTAAACTCTAGCGGTTTTGAGAGAGAAATTAGGCTCCCTGGCTAGTGACTGCACACTCGTGTCGAGAAAAGGAGTGATAAATAATAATAAAAACTGCAGCGACTAAGAAGAAAAACACTTATTATAAAAGCGGCTCAAATAAACATAAGAGCCCCCAAGTGACTTGGGTAGAAGAATGATTCTATGTACCAAGTACTTATATCATATCTATGTTCAACCGAACTTTAAGCAGCGTCTTAACCGACCGTCGGCTTCTCCCTTTTGGTCAAGGACCGAAAAGTGTTATGTACTCCATCCATCGAGAATATCGACGGTGTTTCCAATAACCAGGCAATCAGGTCATAAGGCTGTAACAGAAAAAGCGCGCTCGGGGAACTTATGCTATATTACTGATAAAGTGTAAGAAGCATCTTCGAAGAAAATAGTACCCCCACCGATACCTTTCTTCGGTGCTCATTGTTAACATGAGACTTGTGCAATAGATTTTTTGTACTCATGAGTTCCGTTGTGTGCCGACCATTATTGAAAACAGTAAGAGCGCTAGCTGTCGGCTTCACCCAGTCTGAGGTCCGGCTCGGGTGACCCGATCGTGACAATTGCAGAGGTGCTCCCTTTACTCCCTAGCCGAACAATCGGGAGCGTGAGGGTAAACACAGGAGCGAGGCAACCCAGCTTGCAAATCGCTTAAGTCAATATGGTGCATATTGTGGCATAATACACGAACAAGGAACGAAGCCGTACAAGTATAATCATATGCAAGAGGAAAAGCTTCATGAAGGAAGCCCCAAATGAATTGGGTATTTTAATTTATGCGTCACAAACAAAGTTTGGACAAGGAAATTTTTTACAAGCAAAATTTTCCCGAGAAAGTATAATGCTTGGTCGAACCGAACACATGTTAGAAATTAAAGCTTTGAGCATGCAAGCGACTTAGCTGGTTAATGTGTTCGGTATTGATGACGCGGTCCGAGCTTGATACGGGACAAGGTTCCATCCCCCAAGCCGGTCCCGAGGTGGCGGAGCGGAGAGCTCGACATGCCGAAGTGGTGACATAGCACGATCAATGCAGACCGGCAGGGTGAGGCCGAAGTCCCCGGATCATTTTCCTGTGCACAAAAAATGGTGCAAACCGGAGATAATAGTAATAATGATAATTAAAAAAAATTGTTGCATAATAAATAATTTATGCAAAGTGAGTAATAAAAGAAATATGGCCTGGTGCCGAAGTCAATGTCGATGTAGGTCGTCGGCGTAATGCAATAAAGGCGTGGCAAAGCCTGAATTCACAGGTCGGTCCGAGTTCCGGATGCGGCATTCGCCGGACTTTGTACGGAAACTGATCGAACCACCATGCGATCATCGTTAATGCGGCCACCATTTGATAGACCTCCGTATATATGATGGACAAACCAGAGTAATAATTCCTTGGGAAAAATGAACCCAAACAAGCAAAAAATACTGGGATTAATTGCACCTGGTTTATTTGTTGTAGCAATCCGAAGGGAGGTGATTCCAAAAATTGGGACTCGATCCGCACACCCATTGCCCGATGGGCGATAAAACGACGACATGGCAATGCTGGCAAAGGTTGGCCCTCGGTCTAGCTAACGTGACGGAGCTGGTCGGCTAGTGACGCCGAAGCGTCCGGAGTTGGTTGATGAAGAGATGGCGAAGCCCCCGGTCCAGCCGAGATGTCGAATTAGGTCGGCGTGATGGACACCAGCTTGAAGAAGCAATAGTGCGGCCCTGCCGATGCAGGTCGTGACGTGGTCGATGCCGGCTTGATGAAGCGACCGTGCGGCGATGCCGGTATGCCCGCTCCGTGTAATCCGTGGGGCGGCGATGTTGGTGATGATTTATTCTTCGCGATGCGGACTCTTGTTCGGCTTGCCGAGATGATGATCCGAAGAAGTTGAGCTCGGCTCAACAAAGTGACGACGTGTCTAAGCGCAGTCGGCGGCGGTAGTGGAGCAATATTGCGGACTGGTTTGACACCAGCATGATATTGAAGATCATGTTCAAAAGATTTTAAAGTTAGTGGGATGTGTCCGGAACAAAACACAATACCCCATAAAAACTTCCTTAAAAAGGATGTCCGAAATCCCGTTCATAAAAAAGACGAACTCGGGTCGGATTCGTTTTCATGCAGAAAACAGATCCGAAAAGTGATGCACTAATCGGAAGGTTCCCGGAGTTTGGACGGTCGGATCGAGCTGAAATTTTGAGGGGTGGTAGATATAGTAATTCCGCAGCCGATCAACGGTTGGATCTTCCAAATGAAGTCCGAGCTAGAATCTAGACACCACGCCCTAAACTCGTCCGGATTCTCGTCCAGATTCAATGCGGCTCCGGTATACCGGAGATTGCCAGAGATTCCTCCATCGGAACTCGACAAAATTTTCCAGGGTTGTTGTAGACTCAATTCCGCACAATTCCACCGAAGCAATCGTTAAAACAATGCTTGAGGAGGCGATGGCGGCGGACACAAGTCCGCTGTCCAGAAAAATAGTACGGTCGCCCGAGGGCAATGTTGACATTGAGCCCCCGGGCTCCCTGGATTATTCCTCCATGATCTTGATAGAGATCGGAGTTGATGTTGATGAAGGCCCTCATCCGAACATGGCAATCGGAGGCAGGGGGCAGCCCTTGGTCGAACCAAGGTGACCAGTTGAGCTGGTGACGAAGATGCCGAAATCGCAGTTGATCTGCAGGCGAGCCATCGACCTTTTGCCGAACACACAGCGGAACTCTCAATGAAAGCACCAATGTCGGTGTCAAAACCGGCGGATCTCGGGTAGGGGGTCCCGAACTGTTCGTCTAAGCGGATGGTAACGAGGAGACAAGGGACACGATGTTTTTACCTAGGTTCGGGCCCTCTCGATGGAGGTAATACCCTACTCCTGCTTGATTAATATTGATGATATGGGTAGTACAAGAGTAGATCTACCACGAGATCAGAGAGGCTAAACCCTAGAAGCTAGTCTATGGTATGATTTTTGTTGTAGATGTCTATCGACTAGCCTGGCCTCGGTTTATATAATGCACCAGAGGCCTAGGATAACAAGAGTCCTAGCCGAATACGCCGGTGGGGAGGAGTCCTTGTCTTGATCGCCAAATCTTGTGGAATCTTCCTTGTATGCGGCAACTGTCCGGACTGGCCCATGAGTATACGGCCATGGGGGTCCTCGGCCCAATCCAACTGATCGGGAGACGACATGGTGAGTACCCCATAGTCTAGGACATCGTCAGTGGCGCTGCTGCTCCTCATGGTGCTCAACACGCTCTCTATGCCAGGCTCCGACGGCGTGGATCGCGGCGCCACCCTGTCACTCCCACACCCACGCTTTAGCAGATCCGCATTAGAGTCGTGCATACCTTTAGCCGCCTCCCCTCCAATATCTACGACTCTTATCTACAGTGTTTGTTTGTCGTGCATGCTTCCCCGTTGACTGGTGTTTGTTCTCCGTATCGTTGTGCAGGAGGCTGGAGAAGAGCAGGGAGAAAGGGGAGTCGTGGACAGAGGTTCTGATGTATCAACATCTTCTCCGTGAGTCTTTTGCATCATTCTGTTTTTGGCTTGGGCCGAAATGTCATCGTCTTGATTCTTTACGTGGTTCATTGGTTCTAGGATGCGGCCTGGGAGATCTCAAGATTAGTATCAAGGATTTTGGGCAATTATTGATTTCCAGTTAAGTGTAAAATTGACCCATCGGTACCAGATTAGATTCGTGAAAATACAATTCAACATGCTTGTAGTTCGGTCTCAAGAAGGCCGATTGAGGTTTAGTTATGATGTGACAATTTCCACGGGATGCTGATGTGCACGTGGGCTTTCCTAGCTAAGTTGGGGCTCAAACTCAAGTATTCGGGCACATGGGCTTGAGACAAGGAAGCAAATGATAAATATCAACACTTGTATCAGAGACTAGGCATTGTGATTATAAGTATCCAAAATGCCTTTGGAAGGTGTTTACTTCTGATGACATTGCATAATAGGACATGAAGAAATGTCAGGAGTATTTGTTGCATTTATAGCTGATTGGTTATACTGGAACTATTTATTATCCGTATTAGTCCGCTTCAAATTGTGATTAGGGCATGACTCGCTTTACTGCTGCTCCCAGTTCAAGGAAGAATGTGATTGTTTGATTTCATTGGCAAAGCCTCACATGAAGAAGTTGACAGTGGTTGATTCTGCAACTAGAGGTAGTAATGATAGCAGGTTTGGACATTACAAATTATTGTTCCTCTTGGAACTGTTACATAACCAGATGCCCACTTATGCTTAATGAAATGTACTCAGGGTGAGAATGAGTCCAAGAACATTTCTTAGAAGAGGTCAGGACAAAGTTGTTTGCAACATTGAGAAAAGAATATCAGATTTCACCTTCATACCTATAGGTATGGCATACCTACCAGTATCATAGATACTTGAAAGTTGAAGTATTTGATTATAAAACATGTATATGTTAATGGCTAACGTTCTATTATGTGAAAAACTTGGTCATCATTCATCCGCTCTCTACAATTATGTATTCCCAGAATTACGCCGCAACCAGTTTTTCTTATGCAAGCATGTGAAAGTGCATTGGTGTGCTATTGTGCTATCCCCCTAAAACATGAAAAGTCATTTTTACTTGCTGGTTGTATTCATGTGGCTATGGTGCTCTGATTTGAAAGTATGACATCGACAGATGCTACCAACGTGCCTTGCTGCCCCTACTGTCACTGGGAAAGGACACCGCAAGATTGAACCAAAAGCTAAGCACTTCTCCCATTGCAAGAACTACCAATCTAGTTGGCCAAACCAAACGGATAATTCAAAGAGACTTGCAAAGATAACCAATCATACAAAAAATAATTCAGTGAAGATTCAAATATTGCTCATAGATAATCTTGATCATAAACCCACAATTCATCGATCTCAACAAACACACCGCAGAAAGAAGATTACATCGAATAGATCTCCACGAGAGAGGGGGAGAACATTGTATTGAGATCCAAAAAGAGAGAAGAAGCCATCTAGCAACTAACTATGGACCCGAAGGTCTGAAGTAAACTACTCACACTTCATCGGAGAGGCTATGATGATGATGTAGAAGCCCTCCGTGGTGGATTCCCCTTCTGGCGGAGCTCCGGAACCGGCCCCAAGATGGGATCTCATGGATACAGGAAGTTGCAGCGGTGGAATTAGGTTTTTGGCTCCGTGTCGATCTGATGAAGTGCGTGGGTATATATAGGAGGAAGAATGCGTCGGTGGAGCTTGAGGGACCCACGAGGCGGGCGCGTCTGAGGGGGCCCTCCACCCTCGTGGCCGCCTCCTCCTTTCTTGACCGAGGGTGCAAGTCTCTGGATCTTATCGATGAGAAAATCACGTTCTGAGGATTTCATTCCGTTTGGACTCCGTTTGATATTCATTTCTTGAAACAACGAAATAGGCAAAAACATCAATTACGCTGGGCCTCCTGTTAATAGGTTAGTCCCAAAAGTAATATAAAAGTGGAAAGTAAAGCCCAATATGGTCCAAAACAATAGATAATATAGCATGGAGCAATCAAAAATTATAGATACATTGTAGACGTATCACTTCACCCCTTACGAGAGCCGTGTTGCCGAACCGCTAGATTCGTCTCCGGTCACGGACTCCGAGCCGCCTGCTTCCGTGCCTATCGAATCCGATAGGGCATCGATCATGGAGTTTACCTCCGCGGATATATTTCAGCACTCGCCTTTCGGCGACGTGCTAAATTCGTTAAGGTCTCTCTCCTTGTTAGGAGAACCTTGGCCGAATTATGTCCGGCTAGAATGGGATGCGGACGACGAAGAAATTCGTTGCCCACCCACCACCCACTTAGTAGCCACTGTCCACGATTTAACCTACATGCTCGACTTCGACTCCGAAGATATCGACGGTATGGACGATGATGCAGGAGATGAACAGGAACCACGGCCCACAGGGCGCTGGACCGCCACCTCATCATATGATATATATATATATGGTGGACACCCCCAAAGAAGGCAATAGCGACAAGACAGTGGAGGATGACCCCTCCAAGAAGCAACCCAAGCATCAACTTCAGCGGCGCTGCTCTAAGTCCCGCCATAGCAAAAGCAATGATACCGGCACAAGAGACAATAACACTCTGGATAGTGCCGAAGACGACGACAATCCCCTCTAGCCAGATTTAGAGCAGGAGGATGAACAAGCTAGCCCTCCAGAACAGGCAGCAGGTGGAGAAACGGAGGATGATAATTACATGCCTCTCTCCAAGGACGAGGTGAGCCTCGACGACAAAGAATTTATCGTGCCTGAGGATCCCATCGAGCAGGAGCGCTTCAAGCGCCAGCTTATAGCCACAACAAATAGCCTGAAGAAAAAGCAACAACAGCTTAGAGCTGATCAAGATTTAATAGCAGACAGATGGACCGAAGTCCTTGCGGCCGAGGAATACGAACTCGAACGCCCCTCCAAGAGTTACCCAAAGCGCATGTCTCTCGAGGAGGAAGCATTGAAACCTACTTCACCAGCGTCTGATCTGGTGACCGGCCACCTCGTGGCCGAGACAGAGAGGCGTTTCAGCCTGAAGTTCAGCCTGCACCCCGCCGCCACTCAAACAAAAATACCAAGGCCCGGGGCAACACGCGGGACCTGCGAGACGTATTGGAAAGCAGGGCAAAACATGCAAGATCGATATACGGGTCACGGGGGCGCGCACCAACGCGGGACGATGACCGTCATGCCGGATACACTAAAAGTAAATCCGGCCAGGCCGAATACAGCAGACAAGACTCATATGAACTGCGTCATGATATAGCCCGTCACAGAGGCGCCACACACCCCCTATGCTTCACTGATGAAGTTATGAATCACGAATTCCCGGAGGGTTTTTAACCCGTAAATATCGAATCGTATGATGGTACAACAGATCCCGCAGTATGGATTGAGGATTTCCACCTCCACATCCACATGGCTCGCGGTGATGATCTACATGCCATCAAGTACCTCCCACTAAAACTCAAAGGACCAGCTCGACATTGGTTGAATAACTTGCCAGCAGACTCCGTTGGCAGTTGGGAGGATTTGGGAGATGCATTCCTTGACAACTTCCAGGGCACTTATGTGCGACCACCGGATGCTGATGACTTGAGCCATATAGCTCAGTAGCCAGGGGAATCGGCCAAGCAATTCTGGACACAGTTCCTAACTAAGAAAAAACAAATTGTCGACTCTTCAGATGCTGAGGCCTTAGCGGCATTCAAGCATAACATCTGTGACGAGTGGCTCGCCCGGCACCTCGGCCAGGAGAAGCCGAAGTCTATGGCAGCCCTCACGACACTCATGACCCGCTTTTGCGCGGGCGAGGATAGCTGGCTGGCTCGCAGCAACAACACATCAAGGAATCCGGGCACTTCAGATACCAAAGATGCTAACGGCAGACCACGTCATAACAGACACAAGCGCCGCAACAACAGCGATAACACTGAAGATACGGTAGTCAATGCCGGATTCAGAGGCTCTAGATCCGGTCAGCGGAAAAAGCCATTCAAAATAAGTACTCCGGGACCGTCCAGTTTGGATCATATACTTGATCGCTCATGTCAAATACACGGCACCCCCGATAAGCCAGCCAATCACACCAACAAAGAATAATGGGTGTTCAAGCAGGCCGGCAAGTTGAATGCCGAAAACAAGGACAAGGGGCTGCATAGTGATGACGAGGAGGAGCCCCGGCCGCCGAACATGGGTGGACAGAAAAGGTTCCCCCCACAAGTGAAGAAGGTGAACATGATATACGCAACCCACATACCCAAGAGGGAATGTAAGCGCTCCCTAAGGGATGTCTATGCGATGGAGCCTGTCGCCCCAAAGTTCAACCCATGGTCCTCTTGTCCGATCACCTTCGATCGGAGGGACCACCCCACTAGTATCTGTCATGGCGGTTCCGCCGCATTGGTCCTAGACCCCATCATTGACGGATTCCACCTCCTTCGAGTCCTCATGGACGGCGGCAGCAGCCTGAACCTGCTTTATCAGGATACAATGCGCAAAATGGGTATAGATCCCTCGAGGATCAAACCCACTAAAACCACCTTTAAGGGTGTCATCCCAGGTGTAGAGGCCCATTGCACGGGCTCAATCACACTGGAAGAGGTCTTCGGATCTCCGAACAACTTCCGAAGCAAGGAGTTAATCTTTGATATCGTCCCGTTCCGCAGTGGCTATCACGCACTGCTCGAGCGAACCGCATTTGCAAAATTCAATGCGGTACCGCATTACCCATACCTCAAGCTCAAGATGCCAGGACCTTGGGGGGTCATAACAGTCAATGGAAACACAGAGCGCTCGCTCCGCACGGAGGAGCACACTACGGCCCTCGCAGCAGAAGCACAAAGTAGCCTTTTAAGGCAAACCGCCAATTCAGCAAGCGAGTCCGGAATAACCTGCAACAGGATCGCCTGGCACGTTCAGAGCTCGCTTAGCAATTCGGCCCCCGTCCTAGTCCCAGTCAAGCGATGAAATCCGTGCCACGCGTACATAATTACGCACTGAAAATACCATGGGCATAGGCGGGGGCATGATCTGGGAACGTCCCGCAATGCGGCTCAACCGCCCTAGGGGTTGCATACCTTTATAATTTTTTATCTTTCAGGACCTTACTCTCTGGAAGCCCTTTCCGGCAGTACGATTGCCGGACACATTATGGGAAGGAACAACCAAGGAGGCAAGCAGCTA
Organism: Aegilops bicornis; assembly: GCA_021605145.1. Taxonomy (NCBI): domain Eukaryota; kingdom Viridiplantae; phylum Streptophyta; class Magnoliopsida; order Poales; family Poaceae; genus Aegilops; species Aegilops bicornis. The sequence continues at coordinate 239,036,214 of CM038673.1, read as the reverse complement.
AGTCGTACAAGGGAACCCCCAGGTGGTCTCTAATAACAATCGACATACCCGTTTTTAATACCCGTACGCAGCCTGCCCTTGGATAGGACATGTCAAATAGTCCTATTTTTTTATTATTGCACTACTTGTATCAGTATGCTTTGACGTATCATTTAAACAACAATGCATAGCATTAGTCTATTATTGCATTATCCATTCTTTTTTCTTATATGTTTATTTACGACAATTTGCACCCGTACATTCTGGTACGGCCAGTACGCCAGGGGCTTTCGTATACCCCATAATACGGCGTGAGAAGTCCGAACACTTTCGACAGTGCGGCACCCCGAACTTATAGCATTATATGCATCAGCTCGGAATCGTGTCTTGGGTCAATAGTTGGGTTTGCCGGCTCCCATGTTTTGGTACCTTACGTTCCGCTTATATCGGCTAAGGTAGCCCGGGAGAACTCTTGTGATTGTGTCCCGGTTCCTCCGGACGAGCACCTCGATGGAGAAAGCCAAAAACTGATTTGTCATGATAAAGGCGAGAGCTGGTCATTGTTCGAGAGGTCTCGGTCCTTAAAGACTTTTTCCGCTTGAGGCGAGTCGGCCTTGTCCGACTTAAGGCGTATATAAGCGCCCCAAATTCGCCTTCGAATACTAGGGGCTTCGCCAAAATTTAAAATTGTAGACTTCTATGGCTAAGTGAGAGTGATAAAGCCTTATAGTCCGATTGCCTGGTTCGTTGTGCTGAACACCTCCCTCGAAGGACCCAAAAATGGGAGAAAGAGTGCTCAAATTTATCCCGAACACCTCAGTACTAGTTACATGAGGGAACAAGCCAACGACTGGCCAACTCTCAGATTTTATAAACGGTCGCACAAAAGGTAATGTTTTAAATTCACAAGTGTTGCATAGCGCAAATGAACTCGTTTTCATATTATAGGATCACATGAGTACATTCATTCAAATAATACATCCTTAGAACATTCCTCCGCCACAAGGCGGGCACCCTTCAGGACACTGTCATAATACATTTCGTGGTGGCGATGCTCCTTGCCCTGCGGCGGCCCCTCCTTCACCAGCTTCTCGACGTCCATCTTCACCCAGTGCACTTTTGCACGGGCAAAGGCCCTGTGTGCACCTTCGATGCAGACGGACCGCTTGATGACTTCAAACCGGGGACAGGCATTCACAATCCGCCTCACCAGGCCGAAGTAGCTGCCAGGAAGGGGCTCGCCAGGCCACATCCGGACTATGAGATCCTTCATGGCCTGTTCAGCAGCCTTGTGAAGCTCAACCAGTTGCTTCAGCTGGTCGCTCAAAGGCATGGCGTGTTTGGTCCCAGTATACTGAGACCAGAACAACTTCTCCGTCGAGCTCCCCTCCTCGGCCCGGTAGAACTTCGCGGCATCTGACACACTGCAGGGTAGATCTGCGAACGCTCCTCGAGAGCTCCGAACTCGGGTAAGTAAAAGGAAATTTTATTTCACATGCTTGCTTTGCATAATGAATGCCTTACCCGCCGCTATCTTCTTAACCGCCTCAATTTCATGGAGGGCCTTTTGGCTTCGGCCTTGGCGTGTTGTGCGCTTTCGAGGGCCTTCGCAAGCTCGGACCCTTGCGTCTTAGAGTCATGCTCCAAGGACTCATGCTTTTGGACGAGGGCCTGGAGCTCTTGCTGCACCTCGCCTACTCGGGCCTCTTGCTTTTCTGGCTCGATGCGCTCCTTGGCCGCTTTGTCTTCGGCCTCGGAGAGCGCCTTCTTCAGGGTCGCCACTTCGGTCGTGGCCCCTTGCACATTCATGATGATCCTATTATTTTACAACCAAATTACTTTTTAATATAGAGACAAGGTATTGCTTACCTTTGCACTCCTCAAGGTGCCTCTTGGCAAGGCCGAGCTCTTCCTCGGACCGCTCAAGGTCCTACTTCAGGGCAGCGACCTCCGCAGTACGTGCGGCGGTGGCCAGCAGTGAAGCCTGCATACGCATATAGACATATTCGGATTAGTATCCTGGGTCATTATTTGATCCTCTATTCGGCCTTTCTTCGCGAACGACAAATAGAGCATCAGAGGCTACTGTCTATGCGGCAATGTTTTCCTATATTTTGATTACTTACCTGAAAGCTTGTTAGGAGGCTGGTACAAGCTTCAGTTAGTCCGTTTTTAGCGGACTGAACCTTCTCGATCACCGCACTCATGATAGTGCGCTGCTCTTCGTCAATGGAAGCGCCGCGAAGCGCTTCCAGCAAGTTGTCCGGTGCCTCTGGATGGATAGAGGCCACCGGCACGGGCGGCTTGCCCCTCTTAACATGGGGTCGCCTGCCGGAGTCCAGAACCACTGGAGGTTCCGGCGCAGTGTTCGGATGGTGGCCGAACTTGGAGCCCATGGGAGTCTTGCTCCCTTTGCGCCCAGGTCCGGAAGGTCGCCTCGAGGCGCCTCCAGGACTACGTCCCCTCGGCTCGGTGCCCTTTGAGACAACACCTCGATGTTTTCCGTAGGGAGAGGGGTGGAGGCAGTCGCTATTCATATCCGACGGGTCCAAAGAACCATCCGACGAAGATACGTCGATATGGGCTCGGGACGACTGCATAATCATGTTCGGCGTAAAAAGAAGCAGTGCAATAAAACGTACCATGAATTACTATGGTATCCGGATACTTATGACTTCGCCAGGGGCTTGTCCCTGGGTAACTGATATGTCTCCGTCGTATCTATAATTTTTTATTGTTCCATGCCAATATTATTCACTTTCATATACTTTTTGGCAACTCTTTATTTTATTTTTGGGACTAACATATTGATCCGATTGCCCAGTGCAGTTCACCATGCATTGCATGTTTTATGTTTCGCAGAATATCCATATCAAACGGAGTCCAAACGGGATAAAAAGCAGACGGAGCTTATTTATGGAAAATATGGAAAATTCGGAAGAAAATCCACGCAGCGAGGCCGGTGCCCAAGGTGGTCACGAGGTAGGGGGCGCGCCTGACCCCCTTGGCGCACCCCTACCCTCGTGAGCCCACCGTAAGGCGGTTGACGCTCTTCTTTTGCCGCAAGAAATCTAATATTCGGAAAAAATCACGGCGAAGATTTCAGGCCAATCGGAGTTACGGATCTCCATTATACGCGAAACGGTGAAACAGAGCCAGAGGAGAACGCAGAAACGGAGAGATAGATCCAATCTCGGAGGGACTCTCGCCCCTCGCATGCGATGGGAGCCAAGGACTAGAGGGGAAACCCTTCTCCCATTTAGGGAGGAGGTCAAGGAAGAAGAAGAAGAACGGGGGCTCTCTCCCCTTGCTTCCGGTAGCGCCGGAGCGCTGCCGGGGGCCATCATCATCACCGCGATCTTCACCAACACCGCCGTCATCTTCACCAACATCTCCATCACCTTCCCCCTTCTATATTCAGCGGTCCACTCTCCCGCAACCCGCTGTACTCTCTACTTGAACATGGTGCTTTATGCTTCATATTATTTTCCGATGATGTGTTGCCATCCTATGATGTCTGAGTAGATTTTCGTTGTCCTATCGGTGATTGATGAATTGCTATGATTGGTTTGAATTGCATGTTTTATTATTGGGGCTGTCCTATTGTGCCCTCCGTGTCGCGCAAGCGTGAGGGATTCCCGCTTAGGGTTTGCAATATGTTTATGATTTTCTTATGGTGGGTGGCGTGAGTGACAGAAGCACAGACCCGAGTAAGTAGGTTGTTTGCATATGGGATAAAGGGGACTTGATACTTTAATGCTATTGTTGGGTTTTACCTTAATGAATCTTTAGTAGTTGCGGATGCTTGCTAGAGTTCCAATCATAAGTGCATATGATCCAAGTAGAGAAAGTATGTTAGCTTATGCCTCTCCCTCAAATAGAATTGCAATAGTGATTACCGGTCTAGTAACATAGTCAGTTGACTAGGGACAATTCCACAACTCCTACCACCACTTTTCCACACTTGCTATATTTACTTTAGTTGTGTTTTTATCTTAGCAGCCCCTAGTTTATGTTTACGCTCTCTTTATTTTCTTGCTAGCCTTTCCTATCACACCTACAAAGTACTTCTAGTTTCATACTTGTTCTAGGTAAAGCGAACGTTAAGCGTGCATAGAGTTGTATCGGTGGTCGATAGAACTTGAGGGAATATGTGTTCTACCTTTAGCTCCTCGTTGGGTTCGACACTCTTACTTATCGAAAAATGTTGCGATCCCCTATACTTGTGGGTTATCATGACCTTTTTCTGCCGCCGTTGCCGGGAAGTCATAGCGTGGGGTGAATATTCTCGTGTGTGCTTGTTTGCTTTATCACTAAGTAATTTTTATTTGCTGTTCTTAGTTGTTCTTTATCTTTAGTTATGGATATGGAACACGAAATACCAAAAAAATTAGGTGTACTTGCTGCTCATGGAGATGGGGAACCTCCTAAAACCCTCGATGGTCGTTATGTGAAAGATATTATGTACTACTTTAATAATCCTGAGAAAACCCCATTTAATTATGTTATGGGAGTAACGTTGGATCAACGTGAATACTTTAGGGATTATCGCTTGACACAAAAAGGGAAACTATTATGGAATCAAATTCATATATTGAAGTGGCATGCTTGGCAACTATGCGTGGGTTATGACTATACTTGTTGCTCTAGGATGAAGGCTCCACACCTTCACTTCTCATGTGAATTTAATGATAATAAAACCTTAGCTTCTTATGCTAATGGTATATATGATTACTATGATGTGGAACAAATAGAAGAATTTGTTGCTTTTATGGGTGCTTATGAAATTGAAGCTATGTGTAAAGAGTTTGAGGATTTTGATGATGCTGTTTATAGATCTGAAAATTTAGCTATCCTTAAATATTGTTATGAGAATTATGAATATAATGCCTATATTAATGCACTTATTAAGAAAGTCTCCGCTCTCCAAGAAGAGATTAATATTTTCCAGGAATCTATGGAAGAAGAAATTGATGAAACTATGAGCTCATTGGATGAAAAAGATAAGGAGGAGAGCGAAGAACAAAAGGAGGAAGAGCGGATTAATCACCCGTGCCCACCTTCTAATGAGAGTAACTCTTAAACTCATACATTGTATAATTCCCCTTCGTGCTTACCGAAGGATGATTGCTATGATAACTATTATGATCCCTATGATTCTTTTGAAATATCCCTTTTTGATGATGCTTGCTATGCTTGTGGACAAGATGCCAATATGAATTATGCTTATGGAGATGAACTTGCTATAGTTCCTTATGTTAAACATGAAATTGTTGCTATTGCACCCACGCATGATAGTCCTATTATCTTTTTGAATTCTCCCGATTATACTATATCGGAGAAGTTTGCACTTATTAAGGATTATATTGATGGGTTGCCTTTTACCGTTGCACATGATGATTTTGATAGATATAGTATGCATGTGCTTTCTGCTCCTACTTGCAATTATCATGATAGAGGAACTATATCTCCACCTCTCTATGTTTCCAACACGATAGAATTGCAAGAAACTTCTTATACTATGCATTGGCCTTTACTATGTGTGCATGAATTGTTCTTTTATGACATGCCGATGCATAGGAAGAGAGTTAGACTTCGTCATTGCTTGATATATGTTGCTTTGTGCTCACTACTAAATTACAAATCATTTTTAATTAAAATTGGCTTTGATATACCTTGGGATCCGGGTGGATTCACTACTTGAGCAGTATATGCCTAGCTTAATGGCTTTAAAGAAAGCGCTGCCTGGGAGACAACCCGGAAGTTTGAGAGAGTCATTTATTTCTGTTGAGTGCTTTCATATAGTTTAAAAACACAAAAATAAAGAGGGGAACCTAAAAACTTTTCAAAAGGGAAAGTGAAAGTGAGGAAGACAAGCATTGTTGAAGTGGGAGAGATCCTTGAACTTTGTTCATGCTCACGGCAACTTTGTGAATCTTGATTACAGAAAATTTTCAAAAAAAATAATTATCCCCTTGTACAATTCCATTGTATCATAAAAATAATGTGCCAAGGTTTGCCTTTAGGATGTTTACAATGCTTGTTGGTTTGTACGGTGCAGGACAGAAACTTTGGCTGTAGCGCGAGAATTTTAATTTTTTACTGGAACATCAACTGGTTCTGATTCTTTTTGCAATGTCTTGCTGTACAAATTTTTTATTTTTCCTAATTGTTGCGGAATTTTTCAGGTATTAGAAGTATGGTGAATGTTCAGATTATTACAGACTGTTCTGTTTTAGACAGATTTTGTTTTTGATGCATAGTTTGCTTGTTTTGATGAAACTATCAATTTATATCAGTGGATTAAGCCATGAAAAAGTTATATTACAGTAGACACAATGAAAAAATAAAATATAAATTGGTTTGCAACAATACTTATAGTAGTGATTTGCTTTATTATACTAACGGATCTTACCGAGTTTTGTGTTGAAGTTTTGTGTGGATGAAGTGTTCGATGATTGAGAAGGTTTTGATGTGAGAAGAAGGAAGAGAGGCAAGAGCTCAAGCTTTGGGATGCACAAGGCACCCCAAGGAAATATTCAAGGAGACTCAAGCATCTAATCTTGGGGATGCTGGGAAGGCATCCCCTCTTTATTCAACAAATATCAGTATGTTTTCGGATTCGTTTCGTTCATGCGATATGTGCAAGTCTTGGAGCGTCTTTTGCATTTAAGTTTTTATTTTTCTTTTATGCACCATGCTGGTATGAGATGGTCCTTGGTTGATTTATAGAATGCTCTTTGCACTTCACTTATATCTTTTGAGTATGGCTTTATAAAATGCTTCATGTGCTTCACTTATATCATTTGAAGTTTAGATTGTCTGTTTCTCTTTACATAGACAACCGCCATTTGTAGAATGCTCTTTTGCTTCACTTATATCTGTTATAGCACGGGCATATATTTTGTAGAAAGAATTAAACTCTCTTTCTTCACTTATATCTATTTAGAGAGATGACAGGAACTAGTCATTCACATGGTTAGTCATAAAACCCTACAGAAAACTTGTAGATCGCTGAATATGATATGTTTGATTCCTTGCAATAGTTTTGCGATATAAAGGTGGTGATATTAGAGTCGTGCTAGTTGAGTAATTGTGAAATTTAGAAATACTTGTGTTGAGGTTTGTGATTCCCGTAGCATGCACGTATGGTGAACCGTTATGTAACGAAGTCGGAGCATGAGGTGTTTATTGATTGCCTTCCTTATGAGTGGCGGTCGGGGATGAGCGATGGTCTTTTCCTACCAATCTATCCCCCTAGGAGCATGCGTGTAGTACTTTTTGTTTCGATGACTAATAGATTTTTGCAATAAGTATGTGAGTTCTTTATGACTAATGTTGAGTCCATGGATTATCGCCTCTCACCCTTCTATCATTGCTAGCCTCTTGATTGCCGTGCATTGCCCTTTCTCACCTCGGGAGTTCGTGCAAACTTCGCCGGTGCATCCAAACCCCGTGATATGATACGCTCTGTCACACATAAGCCTCATTATATCTTCCTCAAAACAGCCACCATACCTACCTATCATGGAATTTCCATAGCCATTCCGAGATATATTGCCATGCAACTTTCATCATGATCATATTCATGACTTGAGCATTCATTGTCATATTGCTTTGCATGATCGTAAGATAGCTAGCATGACGTTTTCATGGCTTGTCCGGTTTTTGCTGTCATTGCTACGCTAGATCATTGCACATCCCTTACACACGGAGGCATTCATATAGAGTCATATCTTTGTTCTAGTATCCAGTTGTAATAACGAGTTGTAAGTAAATAAAAGTGTGATGATCATCATTATTAGAGCATTGCCCCTCCAAAAAAAAAGAGAGGCCAAAGAAGCCTAAATAAAAAAAATTGGGCCAAAGAAGCCCGCAAAAAAAGAAAAAAAAAGAAAAAAAATAAAAAGGGGCAATGTTACTATCTCTTTTTCCACACTTGTGCTTCAAAGTAGCACCATGTTCTTCATGTAGTGAGTCTCATATCTTGTGCTTCAAAGTAGCACCATGTTCTTCATATAGATTGTCTCCTATGTTGTCACTTTCATATACTAGTGGGAATTTTCATTATAGAATTTGGCTTGTATATTCCAACGATGGGCTTCCTCAAATGCCCTAGGTCTTCATGAGCAAGCAAGTTGGATGCACACCCACTTAGTTTCTTTTGTTGAGCTTTCATACACTTATAGCTCTTAGTGCATCCGTTGCATGGCAATCCCTACTCCTCGCATTGACATCAATTGATGGGCATCTCCATAGCCCGTTGATTAGCCGCGTCGATGTGAGACTTTCTCCTTTTTTGTCTTCTCCACATAACCTCCATCATTATATTCTATTCCACCTATAGTGCTATATCCATGGCTCACGCTCATGTATTGCGGGAAAGTTGAAAAGGTTTGAGAAACGTCAAAAGTATGAAACAATTGCTTGGCTTGTCATCAGGGTTGTGCATGATGTGAATATTTTGTGTGGTGAACATGGAGCATAGCCACACTATATGATTTTGTAGGGATGAGCTTTCTTTGGCTATGTTATTGCAATAAGACATAATCGCTTGGTCGGTATGCTTAAAGTATTATTATTTTTATGTCAAACGATAGACTATTGCTTTGAATCACTCGGGGAAGCTGGCCCCGAGATACATGCTAGCATGTCTAGTTAGTCCTCTCTATACGTATGTATAGTACGTAGCGTCAACCAAGCACGGACAAAAGAAAGGACAATTTTCTCTATTAATTAGCTAGCTATAGCACAATATATGAAACACCTAAATTAACACCCCAAAACCCCCCAAACCCCCCCCCCTCTTTTGAAAAAAAACAAAACCAGAGCCAAAGAAATGCTGTGGCGTGGATGCCTATTGGTCCCGGTTGGTGCCACCAACCGGGACCAAAACCCTCTACTGGGCTCGGCCGGACAGGCCCCGTGGAGGCCCATCTGTCCCGGTTCTGGATAGAACCGGGACTAAAGGGTGAGGGTATTAGTACCGACCCTTTAGTCCCGGTTCACGAACCGGGACTAAAGGCCCTTATGAACCGGGACTAAAGGCCCTTATGAACCGGGACTATAGGCCCTTTTTCTACTAGTGTAATTAAGCAAACAGAAGATCGTCATGAACATATATATGCATACAGAGAGAAGTGATATCGACCACCTCTCCTTCTCCGAGAGATTGGTCGAACAACAAGTTCTCGTATATCTATCCGACGCTACCGGCTACATATATACAATAATTATCTTTTAAAATACGGACGCGTGGTCCACATTGTATTCCCCGTCTTCAGCGATCACATAGTCAAGAAAGAATGCCGCCAATTCCTCTTGAATTGCTCGCATGCGATCTGGTGCTAGGAGTTCATCCCGCTGCCGAAACATCTAATTTTAAGAAATGGGTCAATACATACATATATATATATATATATATATATGAATGAATGAAACTCAACATAAATGATGGTAATAAAATAAAATTGTGAATATTTTTATTTACGCACTTCAAATTGTTTGTCGGAGTAGCCCCTCTCACAGGTCGTGTGGCGGATGGACTCATAAGCGTAGTATCCACGTAAATCATTCCCTTGTTCCTGCCACAACCACTTTACAAGAAACAGAGGTCAATCAAACTGATAATTATATATAGCAAGCACATGCTAAATGGTATTGATGAAACTAGCGCTTGAATCACTAGGAGATGCGCGTGGAATATGCTACTATATAGTACTTACTTTGGTGTCTAAATTGCAGCTTCTTCGGTAGTCCGGAGCTTTTTGGTGAATTTTCCCCAAGCCCTGCCATACAAAGAAAACAATTACTTGATATCAGAAATGAACAAAGTTGCTGATATGGTGGATAATGATCGATTTAACTTACTTCTCGAGCATTTCAGTCATTTCCGCATACTCCTTGGGATCTTTTCGTCTCGAGTCTAAGACAAGTTACTACTCCTGCTCAAGCTTAATCTCTAGGAGAATATAGTGGAACCTGCGCACGCATGCATAACTCATCAATATTACATTTCTATAACCTGGACTAAATAAGGGAAACCGAATATGCCACAAAGACAAGAACACTCACGTGTAGTTGTAAGGAAAAGAGTATTGTATTTTGTGTTCATTTATTTCCAACGATCGTAGCAAGTTGGCCTTGGTTTCCTTGGCACGATATTTAACCTCATTTGCATCGATGAGATATGTGTTAATGAACCCAATATCACCCACTTGTTTTTTCTTCATTTCTGCGATCTTCAATCTACATAATATAGTGAGGATATTTATAAATACATGCAATGAAAGAGCTGAGTTATATAGAGATACTTAATGATAGAAGTAGTACTACTTACAGACGATAGCAGTGACCGTTGCTTTATCGATGGCCAATTGATTGAAAAACTGATAGAACTCCTCAAATGGAATAGGCAACAATTCAATTCCAAGGAGGTCATGCTCCTTTTAACTCTCAAATACAAAGTATTCCTCCCGTCGAGACTCTTTGCAGGTTTTCATGTACCAATCATGCAATCTTCGCATCATCGTTGTTAGAGAGCTTTCATCTTTGACGAGAGGCTTCCCGTACTCATATCTTTGTATCTGCACCTCCAAGAAATCAAATTGTACATCGTCGGGCAAGTTATCTTCAGGATTGCCATAACCGGCACCATCCTCGGATCGACGATGTCGCTAGCGTGCACCTTGTGCGGGGGGCACGATTCCTTCGCTTGTTCGCCGAGCTGGGCAATTTGTTTCCCAGCTCATCGTTCTTTCATCCTTTGATCAGCAGCAGTACTTCCCGATCTCTCCGCCTCGGCAAATGCCTTTCAATAATGCGCTCATAGTTGCCTTTCGGCGGAGACTTGGGTGGTTTTGTCGGGGCAGCCAGAGTGCTTCGCTTTGACCGGATCTACCTTCTCCTCCGGAGGTGGATGTATCTTTGCTTTCAACCCTTGAAACCAGTCATCCACTTTGGTCTGCGCGATCTTCGCGTTTTCCTCCTCGCTCCTCTCGTCACGGTAACTTCTGGAGTCTTGAGAGAAGGACCGAATCAGATCTCCTCCCGCCTTTGGCAAGATCTAGACGCCGGCAGAAAGCGGACGAGCGGATGTCTTCTTTCCTTGCTTACGAGGCGGAGGAGAAGGACTACGACGCGCGGAGCAGCCGGAGCAGCGGCGGGTCTCTTCCGCCCTTGCCGACGAGGCGGAGAAGGAGGAGGCTGGCTGCCGGACGCGCCGTGCAAAGCGGAGAAGGAGACGGAGTGCCGCCACGCGCCGGAGAAGGAGCCGGCCGAGTGCCCTGATCATCACTCCCGGAAGAGGAGGCGGTGTGCCCTGACTTCACGGGAGGAGGAGGAGGAGGCGGTGGAGGAGGCGGAGTGCCTGACTCGCCCGGAGGAGGAGGAGGAGGCGGAGGCGTCCAGTTCGGAAGGTTGATGAGATCCTTCCGCCATAGGCATGGAGTCTTGAGCGAGAACCCAGCCGATACTCCCTTCACCGGTAGGGTGGTCAAGCCGAGCTCCTCAAATCCCTCCGTTATTTCATCGACCATCACCTTAGCATATCCTTCGGAATCGGCGGCGGTGAAAAGTTGAGTCGGGTTTAGTGGGATAACAGAGCCAACAGCCGCCTTGACCTTTAAATTGCTCCATTGCGCCATAAGGTGGCAACTTTCAGCATCCATGATAGCATCCACGGGATAGCTGGCGAGGAGCCATCAAGGCATGTTGCTCTGGTGAAGCAGCTCGGTGGAAGCCACGCTGCTTCTCCGCTGAGATGGCGGGGTAGCCGGGGAAGCTTCGCAGGTCGTTTGTTGTGATCGGCTGCTTCTCGTTCCTCTAGCCCCATTACCCTTTCGTGCAGCGCCTGCATTAGGCTCTGCTCGATTTCTTCCTCCTCTCATGGGTTTTGTAACCCCTGCGTCCGGAAATCCAGCCTTCCACGAAGGGAGCCTGGCGTGCCTCGTGTCCGTCCGAGTGCTCGAGATTCCCGAGGGCCATTGTGAGCTCGTCCTTCTCCACATGCAGAACGAACTTCCCTTGCTCTTGCTTCGATATAATGCTTAAGCCTCTTGGTGGTATGTCCAATTGTTCGTCCGTCCAAATGCACTTCCCGTTATAGGGTCCAAGGATCCGCCGGCCCGAAGAACCAAGTCCGCAACGGTCCGCCAGTTCATTGTCTCGGTTCGATCCCTTTATCAAGCAGATCATTCTCAGCCTTGGACCACTTAGGCGGGCTATGAGGTAGCCACGACCCCGTGCGATGATGAAGCTTCTTCTTCGCAGCATTTCTCTTGTTTGTCGTGACATCTTTTTACTCTTTTCCGATGTCTTGTAGGCCACAAATGCGGGCCAGTCATCTCTGATCTTCTCATATTTGCCCATGAATTCTGGTGTCTCATTTTTATTGACATACGTATTGAGGTCTTTCTTCCAATTCCTGAATAGTTCTGCCATCTTCTTAAGAGCAAAAGACTTGATTAATGGCTCTATTCGGCTTCTCCGGATCATCCTCTGGCGGTAGGGTAAAATTTGACTTCATTTCGGTCCAAAGATCATTTTCTGCATATCATTGACATAAGACACCTCGGGGTCTTCGTTCTTAGGCTTATACCATTGGTGGATGCTGATCGGGATCTTGTCCCTAACCGTAACCCCCGCGACCGAGCAACAAATGCCTTCTTTGTCCGGTAGGGTTCAATCGGTTGGCCGTCATGCGATTTGTATGATCTCAAACTTTTCATCCGAGCTCAACTTTTTCTTGGGCCTCGTCTCTTTACCGAAGTTGTGCTTTCGATCCGGAGGGCTAGAAAAAGAACAAAGACGAGAGTTAATTAATATGTGTACATATATATATACCAAAACAAAGAGGAGAGCTAGTCAGACAGGCTTAACTAATATATATACCTGGCGGACTCGGTTTGGTGATCACCGGAGCCGTCCTCACGGTCTACTTCTTGCACCGGCATTGGGTCATCGGAGCCATGTAAATCATAGCCAGCTGCTTCTTCACCCTCTCCTTCCGGACCATCGTTATCGACGTTGAGAAACATCATCGAGGAGACGGCATCACTTCCGTGTGCGATTATGTCCCTCAACAACGCTTCTTGTGCTTCGTCTCGGGGGGTGTCCATAGTTTCTACAAATATTTACAACATGGCAATTATTATTCAAACATGACAGATATGGATATATTAGTGCCAACGTAGAACTAGCTAGCTAATCACAATAAGGAATCATATTAGTGGCCTCGTGCTGCTTCTCTAGGGTTTGGGGTGGCCTCGACAACGCTTCAAGGGTTAGGGGTGGCCTCGAGAACGCCTTCAAGCTAGGAGGGGGTACAGACATCGACCCCACGTGTTGAAGCTATCGGGAGGTCGGCGTTGAATAGTACATCTATGTCCCACAAGTAGGGTAGAGGGTCGTGGATCACCGAGCGGTCGAGGGTCAAGGGGTCAAGATCGCCGAGGGTCGGGAGGTTGCCTAGTGTCAAAGGATTCAACAAAACCATGTCTTCATCATTAGGCGAAAGTAACAGGTGCATGATGGTGCAAGCTCTCCAAAGTTGTTTTGGAGCGGAGTCCCGAGATAGGATAATTAGCTTTTTGGTACAAAGTTCAGCAAAAGGCAAATTATCCTATCCGGACTCCATTCCGTAACAACTTTGGAGGACTTCACCATCATGCCATGGTTACTTCCGGCTAATGATGAAGCGATAATTTCTTCAATACTTTGACACTATAGGAAGAAGGAAGAAGAAGAAAAAAAAGAAGAAAATAGAAGAAAGGAATAGAAGAGAAGAGGAGAAGAAGAAAGGAATAGAAGAGAAGAAGAAAGGAATAGAAGAGAAGAAGAAAGGAATAGAAGTGAAGAAGAAAAAATAGAATTTTTTCTATTTTTTCTTCTTCTCTTCTATTCCTTTCTTCTTCTCCTCTTCTTTTTCTTCTTTTTTCCTCTTCTTATTTATTTCTCCTCTTCGTCCTCTCCTCTTCTTCTCCTTTCTTCCTCTTCTTATTTTCCTTTTTATATGAACATATCATCATATATATGAACATACATTTTCTTTGCATATGCATATGAACATACATACATACATTTTTCTTTCATATGAACATACATACATACATTTTCTTTGCATATGACCATACATACATTTTTCTTTGCATATGACCATTCATACATTTTCTTTGCATATGCTTTGCATATAAACATACATACATATGAACATACATACATACATATAAACATAACATACATACACAAAAATTCTAAAAGTCTGCCTAAAAAATCTAAAAATGTGCCTAAAAATTATCCATCCATCCATCCATCCATCCATCCATATAATGAACATGTATAATGAACATATAAAAAGCATGCATACATCATCCATATTATGTTCATATAATGAACATATATACATGAACATAAATCTGCCTAAAAAAATTATATGAATTTTTTTTTATGAAGAGGACGAGGGGAGGGAGGAAAGGGGGTCGCCGGAGCCGGACGAGCAGGGAGGAGGCGGCGTCGGCGAGGCGGCGGCAAGGCGGCGCCCGGCAGCGAGGTGAGGCGGGCAGGCGCGGGCAGGCGGCGGCGGCCGGCGTGAGCGCAGGGGCACGGCCGTGCGTGCTCGTGGGACGGGTAGGGGCACGGGCGGCGGCGTGGGAAGCCAGGGCGCGTCACGTGCGAGGACGGGCAGGGGCACGGGCGGCGGCGGGCTGGGCGTGAGGGCGGCGTGCGTCTTTCGGGACGGGCAGGGGGCACGGGCGGCGGCGTGGGCTCGGCGCGCAGGGGCACGGGAGGCAGGGGATGGCGGCCGTGGCGGCGGCGACGAGGAGCGCGATTTGGGCAGCTGGCGGCGGGGGCAACTGGCTAGGGAGGCGAGGAGATGTGAAAATTTCACAAGTCTTGCTTATATAGAAAGAGCATTGGTCCCGGTTCGTGGCACGACCGGGACTAATGCCCCCTTTAGTCCCGGTTGGTGCCACCAACCGGGACCAAAGGCCATATTTCAGCAGCCCAAAGGGCGGGAAGCGGCGACCTTTGGTCGGTTGGTGGCACCAACCGGGACTAAAGCATTAGTCCCGGTCGTGCCACTAACCGGGACTAAACCCACCTTTTAGTCTCGGTTGGTGCCACCAACCGGGACCAAAGGCCTGTGCCTTGCCAAATGTTTAGTCCCACCTCGCTAGTTGAAGGGCGCGGCCTTTGGTTTATAAGCTGGTGTGCGTCCCCTTTCGAGCTCCTCTCAAATGCAGGCTTTGGGCCTAATCATGCTCTTGCCTGTGGGCCTATTGGGCCTCTGCGGGCTGAATCTGGCCCATGTAGGGTTTCTAGTCGTATTCAGGCCGTGGGGGCCTAGTAGGTGGTAGTTTTTTTTTGCTTTATATTTTATTTCTTTTTGCTTTTAGTTTTAGAAAAATTATAAACTTTCTATTAGTGCCATTAGTTTTAAAATTTGAAAACACTTTTTTTGTTTTCTTTGTTGCTTTATTTATTTTATTTTGTTTCTACTTACAACAAAATACTTATTGTTGCTATTTTTATTTTTTTCAAGTTTTTTGTTTTTTTTCTGCATTATTTATTTTCTTTTGGTTTTTGCTTTATTTTTTAGTTCTTTTTTGCTTTTAGGTCAGCAAAATTATAAACTTTCTGTTAGTGCTTTTAGTTTTAGAAAAATATAAACTTTCTGTTTGTGCCATTAGTTTTAAAATTCAAAAACACTTTTTTGTTTTCTTTGTTGCTTTATTTATTTTATTTTGTTTCTACTTACAACAAAATGCTTATTGTTGCTATTATTATTATTTTTTCAAGTTTTTTGTTTTGTTTCCTGCATTATTTATTTTCTTTTGGTTTTTGCTTTATTTTTAAATTCTTTTTGCTTTTAGGTCAGCAAAATTATAAACTTTCTGTTAGTGCCATTTGTTTTAGAACAATTATAAACTTTCTGTTTGTGCCATTAGTTTTATAAAATTTGAATTCTTTGAAATTTGTGTGAATCACAAGTTTGTGAGCTCAACAAAGGCGTAGAGGGACGGGCTTATAAACCGGTGTGAGCGCCTTCGGTTGGCGAGGTTCTCAAAGTTGGCATAGTATGTTCATGTAAAAAACGGACAATGGTATCATACTCGTGTGTTACAAAGTTGGCATGGTATCATCATAATAGTTGCGGGAGAAAGTCTTCACTTTTTCTTCGCTTGTGTCGTTTGCTTATTGCGCCGTAACCATGGATAATCTTCATCATTTATCAGGATGCTTGGGTCAGCCTTGACTTTGAAGGGGGAATTTCATGAAACTTTTCATACTCTTCAGACATGTCATCTTGCCCTCCACTCCTGTGGATGTCCCTTTTTCCTGAAAAGAACTATGTGGCGCTTTGGCTCATTGTATGATGTATTCGCTTCCTTATCTTTTCTTTTCCTCGATGCAGTAGACTTGTCCTTCACATAGATAACCTGTGCCACATCATTGGCTAGGGACGAACGGTTCGTCGGTGTACCCAAGATTTTTCAGATCCATTGTTGTCATTCCGTCATCGTGGGTCTACACCTGCATTCCCGCCTCGACAGATTGACCCACTTGCACTTAAACAAAGGGACCTTAAAATCTACTCCGTAGTCAAGTTCCCATATGTCTACTATGTAACCATAATATGTGTCATTTCCCTTGTCGGTTGCTGCATCAAAGCGGACACCACTGTTTTGGTTGGTGTGTAAAATGTATTCCCATTTATCTCGTATCCTTTCCAAATCATTACAGTCTAAGATGGTCCCCTGGACAACAAGTACAACTCATCACAAACAGTGCTGTCACCTCTGAGACGTGTTTCCAACCAACTGCTGAAAGTCCTGATGTGTTCACATGTAATCCAGTCGTCGCACTGCTCCGGGTGTTTGGAGCGCAGATTGTTCTTGTGTTCATCGACATACGGGGTCACCAAGGTAGAGTTCTGTAGAAGTGTGTAGTGTGGTTGAGACCAAGAATATCTGTCCCTGCATATTATTGAGGCGCTTGCAAGCGTGCCTTTTCGGTCAGTCTCCCCTCATACCGCGATTTAGGGAGACCTATCTTATTAAGGCCAGGAATGAAGTCAACACAAAACCCGATGACATCCTCTCGCTTGATGGCCCATGGAGATGCTTCCTTCCGCCTAGCACGGTTACAAACATATTTCTTTAGGACTCCCATGAACCTCTCAAAGGGGTACATATTGTGTAGAAATACGGGCCCCGTAATGACAATCTAAATCGACTAGATGAACTAGGACGTGCGTCATGATATTGAAGAAGGATGGTGGGAACACCAGCCGAAGCCCGACAAGACATTGCGCCACATCACTCCTTAAGCGTTGCTACGATTTTGGATCGATCACCTTATGAGATATTGCATTGAGGAATGCACATAGCTTCACAATGGCTAATCGGACGTTTTTCGGTAGAAGCCCTCTCAATGCAACCGGAAGCAGTTGCGTCATAATCACGTGGCAGTCATGAGACTTTAGGTTCTGGAACTTTTTCTCTGACATATTTATTATTCCCTTTATATTCGACGAGAAGCCAGTCGGGACCTTCATAGCAGGCATTGAAAGAATATTTCTTTCTCTTCTTTCGTAAGAGCGTAGGTGGCGGGACCTTCATCTTTGCTTCGGAGGCATGCCCTCTTTTTCGTGCAAGCGTTGCAGGTCCTCTCGTGCCTCGTGTGTATCTTTTGTCTTCCCATACACGCCCAAGAAGCCTAGCAGGTTCACGCAAAGGTTCTTCGTCACGTGCATCACGTCGATCGAAGAGCGGACCTCTAGGTCTTTCCAAAGAGGGTAGGTCCCAAAATATAGATTTCTTCTTCCACATGGGTGCGTGATTCTCGGCGTCATTCGAACAGCTAGTCGCCGACCCTTTCCAAAGATTACGTGTAAATCATTAACCATAGCAAATGCGTGATCACCGCACGCATGGCGGGCTTCTTCCGTGATCTGCCTCGCTTTTGAAATGCTTGCCTTTCTTTCGACATTGATGGTTGGTCGGAAGAAATCGGCGATGGCCTGTGTACACATTCTTCCCGCAGCTTCCACTGGTATATTCGATCGGTGTCAAGTAAACAGTGCGTGCATGCGTGGTATCCCTTTTTTGTCTGTCCTGAAAGGTTACTGAGAGGGGGCAAATCGTTTATTGTCATTTAAAGCAACGCCTTCAGGTCATATTACTCCTTTTTGTGCTCATCCCACGTCGCACACCGTTTCCATTCCACAGCTGTAAAAGTTCCTCAACTAATGGCCTTAGGTACACATCAATGTCGTTGCCGGGTTGCTTAGGGCCTTGGATGAGAACTGGCATCATAATGAACTTCCGCTTCATGCACATCCAAGGAGGAAGGTTATACATACATAGAGTCACGGGCCAGGTGCTGTGATTGCTGCTCTGCTCCCCGAAAGGATTAATGCCATCCGCGCTTAAAGCAAACCCGCGCTCCGGCCACCATTTCCTACATCTCTGGCGAGTACCCCGGTGAACCATGGTTTCCGTGCCCGAAACCCTAGATCTAAAGGTTGACCCTGTTTTTCTTCCAAGTCCCGAAGTTTTCAACGTTTTGGTGCCTTGTTCATCATGTCATATCACCATGCTCATAACTCCGTTTTGTGCATATGATATATCAAAATGTTTGCCTCATGATGCTCTTAATGATAGCGTCATTTTAATGCATGTTACTGTCAATATTGATGCCTTAACCCTCATTGCGTAAGTGCTATATAATGTTGTGTGCTGGTTTTCAACATAACTTGATGTTTTGTCATTTACGTTGAATTTTGTGTGTGCATCCTATGAGCATGATGTCTACATGTTTTATGAGATCTATCATGCCTTCTTTACCGAGGTGCAAGCCTTGTATTTTTAGGAGCTATGTGGTGTCTAGAACGAGCATGCAAAGTAGGCTATGTGATGTTGCTGATTTCTGACAGAATATTTTGCTAAGTCATTTCCTGTTACATTTTGATGCTTTGTTGTCATGTTGCTACCATGAGATACATGTACATTTTGAGATAGTTCAGTAAGAGTGTTTTGATGATGTGGTATTGCTCCGTCCATTCATGACTCTTGTTGAAATTATGGAGTACTCTAGCTTATCATTACCATGCTCTACCTTTGATAAATATTATTCCTGGAAGATTGTTAACATGAGATTCAATATTGCCATGTGTGTTGCTAGTGATACGTGTACCCTATGAACTTGCTCTTGCCATTCTTAGCTTAATGAATATGTCTACTTCATTTTGGTTGCCTTTTTATCCAATTAAATGCTTTGTGGTGAGTGGCATGAGCTTTTAAAGTTCCTATCATGAATCTGTTCTTGCCATGTCATGTTTTTCTACCAAGTCTGAAACTATTCATATAATTTGCCATGTTCGCATGGGTGCGACATCATTTTCTATGCATCTTTGGGTAAAGTTCAGTAAGGAGTTTTGTTCTATGCCTTTAGTAATAGCACGCCATATCTTTGTTTGCCATGATATGTTCCCATAGCACGTTGTTTGCTAGCTCTAAACATTGCTACCTGATGCTGTTGTGACATGTTTAGTATTTCAGTCTGTGAATCTGTTATAATTTGCATTTTTTCCATGCTATTTTGAGCTTGTTATATTGAGAACTTGCAGAAGCTCATTGTTCGTGATTTCTAGACGTTCAAGTGTACTTCACTAACATGTGCTTTATTGCTATGTTGGATTGCTATAGCATAGTTTATCTTTGCATTCTAAGTGCTATGATGCTGTTAATCGCTGATTTGTGTCATTATTGTTTTGCTTGTCATTTGCAAACCGTGCATCCGTTTCCGGTGGTCATTATATTGATTTCGACCGAAATCACCCCATCTTTCCAGCGGCACACTTGGTTTGCCAAGTTGATGCCTTGTTCATCCTTTCCTTTCCGGAGTACCAATATGCATTGCACATCATACCTTGCACTCCATGCCATGTCTTGCATCATGCTGCTTGTGCATTGCACCGTCATTGATTGTTGTTGCATTGCTTGTGTTATTGCTTTGGGTAGAGCAGGTAGATGAGTTTGTGAACGAGGAACCTGTTGAGTACGCTAACGAGGATCAAGCTTTCGACAACTCTGAGAACTTTGCAGGCAAGATGACCATTACCCTCGATATCACTTCTATCTTTGCTTGCTAGTTGTTCGTTCTATAAATATGTCGTGCTATCTACCACCTATTTATCATGCCTCCCATATTGCCATTTCAAGCCTCTAACCCATCTTCCGAGCAAACCGTTGTTTGGTTAAGTTACCGCTTTTGTTCAGCCCTTCTTATAGTGTTGCTAGTTGTAGGTGCCTTGCAGGTTGTTCCATGTTGGAACATGGATATGTTGGGATATCACAATATATCTTATTTTAATTAATGCATCTATATACTTGGCAAAGGGTGGAAAGCTTGGCCTTTTGCCCGGCGTTTTGTTCCACTCTTGCCGCCTTAGTTTCCGTCATACCGGTGTTATGTTCCTTGATTTTGCGTTCCTTACATGGTTGGGGTTATGGGACCCCCTTGACAGTTCAATTTGAATAAAACTCCTCCGGCAAGGCCCAACCTTGGTTTTACATTTTCCTAACAACCTATAACTTTCCCTCGGGGTTGCAAACCCGAGGGTCATCTTTATTTGAACCCCCCGGGCCAGTGCTCCTCTGAGTGTTGGTCTGAAACGAGTAGATCATGGGCCAACTCGGGAAAACTTGAGGGTTGGTTTTACTCGTAGGATGTCTCATCCGGTGTGCCCTGAGACACTACAAGAAATATGTCAACTTGTGACCACCACTATTGGTCACTGAATGGTCATAGTTTTTTATTTGTGACCTTTTTGTGACCAAAACCAGAAGGTAAAAAGCTGGCCATCGTAAACTGACATTTTTGACCTTCTCTGTGAGAAGGTCGTAGACATTTACGACCAAAATAAGCCTACTATTTTGTTTTGGTCACTAGTTGTCTGCCCAGGCCACGTCGGATCCGACGTGCCAATCTGACGTGGCAATATTACGACCAATTGAAAAGGTCAAAAATTAGAATCGGCCCGGTCCAATTGGGTGTTTATATGGGCCGAGCCCATTAATTTAGCCTTTTTTATATTTTTTTTTGTTAATTTTCACTAGCTACATGGGCCTGGCCCAGTAATTCAGCCTTTTTATTTTCTGGGTCATGGCCTTTCACATGCCATTTCCTTTTTGGGCCTCGATCATTTTACAATTCAATTTTTTTAATTTTCAGCCTTTGTTCCCACTAATATATTTTGGGCCATGGCCTTTTCAAAGCCCAAATAGACTTGGTCCAATAGACATTTCATCTACTTCTTGATTTGGGCTGTGCCTCTTCAAGTCATATAATATTTACATCATAGATATACATTCAGCCCAGATTCAATGCCAATATATTTTCCAATCCAGAATTTCAAGTAAACATAGTGGCAAGCAAATATACACCAAACTTCTAGCAAAATCACCAGTACAGCAAAATTCCCGGAAAAATCAGCGTTACAACAAAGTCCTGCACCTCCCTAGCTAGGTTCGTGCGGGGATACTAGAGCATGCATGCATGCCTAGACCCAGCCTGCATTGCTTCTTCCAACTTCTTCATCCTGGAGCTCACGATGAATCATAAATAGAGGCCACCATCTGCATGTTTAAAAACAAAATTGTCAGGAACAAAATAAAAAGGTACTAGCAATCCTTAGTGATCTGAAGCAGCAGCACAAAATTTAAACACAGACAATGCATGCCATAGTAATAGCAGCACAAACAGAGAAATGCAAAAGGCACCTCATACTAGTATGGTGATCTTGAGCAAATTTTAAGCTACATTTCATGTAGATAATTTATTTGGTTTCAGTAAACAACAACATGTAGTATATATGAAGGGTTATTGGTTGCATAACAACCGAACTAATCATCCATCTAGGGGGATTACAACAGGTTCCTACAAAGACACTAGATAGGCCAAAGATTTTAGATTACTAGTACCTAGAAATCATATGCAACTCAATTTTTGCTCTAGCCCAGCCACAAGATCATAAAAGAAATCATAAGTATTTGGTGCATTTGATATAATAAAGCAGCTCCCGAACAAAGCGAAGTTCTACATCGTCACATCCCAATTGAGGAGATTTGTGGGATAACCTACCGAGGAGCTCATTGCGGGATCTCCTCCATGGCCAGCCCCTTCTTTCACAACACCAAATTGGCCTCTTCACGAACCTGCAAAAATAAATGCACACACACATAAGATTGGGGTAGACGAGAGGAGGAAGAAGAAGATAAGAGGAGGAGGGATGTGTACGCACAGATATGAACATGAACAGATTCAAAGAGGACTAATTTACTCTAAAATGTCATTTTTAGCCCCTTACACTTCTCAAACATAACCACTACCTGGAGCATCAATAAACACAAGCTACTAGCCTATGAGAATATCAAAATTTGCAGCAACAACTGAAATGCTAGCCCTTTCACAATGCCACAGAACCTCACCATTTACAATCACTAACAAGCTAGCGGCAAATAATCAGAGAGTCATGCAATAGAAATGTAAGGTGAGTTACCTGAGCAGAGAGCCGGTGGCAGCGTGACAAGCGTGAACGGGCGAAGCGATGTCTTGAGGCGGCTCAATCAGCTCATAGAAGAACCTCTGCATCACGAAGGCAAGAAGGTCAAAGAAGGAGCCCAGCAGAGCAACAATCGAATGAAGCAGGACATCTGGTAGGTCTGCCCAACCTTGATGTCCAGACATGGAGAGGATGCAATACACCTTTCTTCTCCTTCTCTTCCCGCGCTCCAGCAAGGTAAGCATCATGGCATCATCGGGTCTGCGAAAAAAACTGACCAAGGTGTGGGTCAGCAAGCATGAATGGAGTGTTATCATTTATCAATGCTGGAGCATTAAACTAGAAAATGAACCGTTCTACTTTTATATCGAACCAAGGATCATGTTCAACCAGCAACAAATGTTCAACCAAAGAAGGCAAGGGATGCAAAGCCTAGCAAACCTGTTTGGAACAAGGATTGTCTTTGGCCGGCTTGCAGGCAATGACTTGGAGCGTAGAGGTAGGCGTTGATGACCTCGGCGAGATTGACACCGTGCAACAGCTTTAGGTCCCTCCTCACCTGCACAGTCAAGCACATACACTTGTTAGTGCAGATCCACTTGTCGGAACACAGTGGGGGAGTGGGGCAAACATCTCATGGTAGTACACCTACCTTGAGGGGTACTAGAAGTAGGCAGCGCAGCGGTGCTGGTCCCGGTTCTTGCAACGAGGCGCTTAGAGAACTCCGACCTCTGCTGCAGCCTCTCATATCCTATCGGCATAAACATTTCACAAATCAACATCCATGCTCATATCCTATCGAACCAGCACAAACAGTTCACAAATCAACATCCATGCTCATATCCTATTAGCATAACATTTCACAAATCAACATTCATGTTCATATCCTATCGGATAAACATTTCAGAAATCATATCCTATCTATCAAGCATAAACATTTCAGAAATCATATCCTATCTATCAAGCATAAAAGGCACTCTTAAAGCTGAAGTTTCCTATAACTAGCAAAGACCTCGTCGAACTTAAAGCTTAGGAAGGTAGGTAGTATGTTATATGACACCTTGAAGAGTAGGACTTAAGGATGTGCTGCTGTTATACATGATGCAATTCAGCATTTTGCCATCAAGAGAAATGCTTAATCAGGATTCAGCAGTTGTCCATCTAAGCGATATCATCCCTTCTCTAGGATTTTCATTCTCCCCACCTGAAAAGCATAGTGTGTCCCTAGATCATGCCAACCCCTGTTTTCTACTCTGGGTAGCGATGACCGAGCAGCAGAGCTATGCAAAGAGCAGTAAGAGACCGCTGCTTAACAAATACACGAGGAGCAGCACGGTGACCAATCGCTAACGGCTGCCGATTAACAGAAAACTAGTGCGGCGCGGGTATGGAAACTAATGTTCCCTTTTTTGGATTGGAGGAAACCAGCATGGGTGGTTCCACTTATTCCCTGCATGTTCACAGATTGCAGGGAGGGTGCTTTGGCATTTGGATCACGAGCCGCGGAAGCTAATGACCACTGCACATGTTAAGGATTTATCGTTGTCTCCACAACACAACTACACAGCTAACGAAAATAGAGAGATATAAAGAACAAGTAGTGAACGCAGGCAGGCAGATAGAGCAGTCCGATAGTTAAACTATGCGAGCAGAAGGAGAACGAAAGGAACTGAGGGAGATCGACCTCGCCGACGGGCCCTTGGTACGTGGGCGAGGCGGGCTGGCGGTGGTGGCGGCGGAGCGATCCGGTGGGGTGGTGCTGCCGGCGTCGGCTGGGAACACCGACGGCGGTATGCATCGAGCGATGCGGGTGCTATGTGGGGCAAGACGGATGGATACAGATCGGGGCCTCACGGTGCCGCCTGGAAGAAAGCAGTGTGAACTGACCCATGAGGGAGGGAGAGGATGGCCCGATTTGCCACCTGACCATGACCCGTCAATGGGTCGGTCGGTGGATGGTGGATAAAACAAATAGCTTCAAAATGTGTTCTCAAAATGAGTTTTTTATAAAAGAACCATTTTTTTAGTGCCCAAAATGAGTTTTTCGTGAAGGACCTACCATATATTTGTTGCAAAATTGGACCAAATCAATTTTCTAAAATATTAGGCCATGTTTAATACACAATTGACCAAATGGTTGGGTGTCAAATGTTTCGATCCACCACTGATGAAAAAGACAAATTTCCGCCGATCCAGCAAGAAGCGGGTCAAGGTTGAACTGCAGCTGCCTTATAATTTGCTCTTTATTTTTTCCAAAAATCGTTTCTAGGTACATAATTATCTATTTAATCATAGAAACACCAAAAAAATTCCAGGATTCAACAACTAGCTAGGAACGGTTATTCCCGCCATTTTGACCACATTTTGAAATGGGCATAAAAAAATAAAAAAATCAAAAAAATTGGAAAACCTTCGCATTGTGTCATTATATATCAGAGTACTCTAGCTTATCATTACCATGCTCTACCTTTGATAAATATTATTCCTGGAAGATTGTTAACATGAGATTCAATATTGCCATGTGTGTTGCTAGTGATACGTGTACCCTATGAACTTGCTCTTGCCATTCTTAGCTTAATGAATATGTCTACTTCATTTTCCTAACAACCTATAACTTTCCCTCGGGGTTGCAAACCCGAGGGTCATCTTTATTTGAACCCCCCGGGCCAGTGCTCCTCTGAGTGTTGGTCTGAAACGAGTAGACTGCGGGGCCAACTCGGGAAAACTTGAGGGTTGGTTTTACTCGTAGGATGTCTCATCCGGTGTGCCCTGAGACACTACAAGAAATATGTCAACTTGTGACCACCACTATTGGTCACTGAATGGTCATAGTTTTTATTTGTGACCTTTTGTGACCAAAACCGTAAGGTAAAAAGCTGGCCATCGTAATCGACATTTTGACCTTCTCTCGTGAGAAGGTCGTGAACATTTACGACCAAAATAAGCCTACTATTTTGTTTTGGTCACTAGTTGTCTGCCCAGGCCACGTCGGATCCGACGTGCCAATCTGACGTGGCAATATTACGACCAATTGAAAAGGTCAAAAATTAGAATCGGCCCGGTCCAATTGGGTGTTTATATGGGCCGAGCCCATTAATTTAGCCTTTTTTATATATTTTTTTGTTAATTTTCACTAGCTACATGGGCCTGGCCCAGTAATTCAGCCTTTTTATTTTCTGGGTCATGGCCTTTCACATGCCATTTCCTTTTTGGGCCTCGATCATTTTACAATTCAATTTTTTTAATTTTCAGCCTTTGTTCCCACTAATATATTTTGGGCCATGGCCTTTTCAAAGCCCAAATAGACTTGGTCCAATAGACATTTCATCTACTTCTTGATTTGGGCTGTGCCTCTTCAAGTCATATAATATTTACATCATAGATATACATTCAGCCCAGATTCAATGCCAATATATTTTCCAATCCAGAAATAAATTTCAAGTAAACATAGTGGCAAGCAAATATACACCAAACTTCTAGCAAAATCACCAGTACAGCAAAATTCCCGGAAAAATCAGCGTTACAACAAAGTCCTGCACCTCCCTAGCTAGGTTCAGAAGCAGGGATACTAGAGCATGCATGCATGCCTAGACCCAGCCTGCATTGCTTCTTCCAACTTCTTCATCCTGGAGCTCACGATGAATCATAAATAGAGGCCACCATCTGCATGTTTAAAAACAAAATTGTCAGGAACAAAATAAAAAGGTACTAGCAATCCTTAGTGATCTGAAGCAAAGCACAAAATTTAAACACGCATAATGCATGCCATAGTAATAGCAGCACAAACAGAGAAATGCAAAAGGCACCTCATACTAGTATGGTGATCTTCGGCGCAAATTTTAAGCTCTGTTTCATGTAGATAATTTATTTGGTTTCAGTAAACAACAACATGTAGTATATATGAAGGGTTATTGGTTGCATAACAACTGAACTAATCATCCATCTAGGGGGGGATTACAACAGGTTCCTACAGTACACTAGATAGGCCAGCATTTTAGATTACTAGTACCTAGAAATCATATGCAACTCAATTTTTGCTCTAGCCCAGCCACAAGATCATAAAAGAAATCATAAGTATTTGGTGCATTTGATATAATAAAGCAGCTCCCGAACAAACAGAAGTTCTACATCGTCACATCCCAATTGAGGAGATTTGTGGGATAACCTACCCTGAGGAGCTCGCTGCGGGATCTCCTCCATGGCCAGCCCCCTTCTTTCACAACACCAAATTGGCCTCTTCACGAACCTGCAAAAATAAATGCACACACACATAAGATTGGGGTAGACGAGAGGAGGAAGAAGAAGATAAGAGGAGGAGGGATGTGTACGCACATATATGAACATGAACAGATTCAAAGAGGACTAATTTACTCTAAAATGTCATTTTTAGCCCCTTACACTTCTCAAACATAACCACTACCTGGAGCATCAATAAACACAAGCTACTAGCCTATGAGAATATCAAAATTTGCAGCAACAACTGAAATGCTAGCCCTTTCACAATGCCACAGAACCTCACCATTTACAATCACTAACAAGCTAGCGGCAAATAATCAGAGAGTGATGCAATAGAAATGTAAGGTGAGTTATCTGAGCAGAGAGCCGGTGGCAGCGGCCAAGCGTGAACGAAGCGAGAAGCGATGTCTTCGGGCGGCGGCTCAATCAGCTCATAGAAGAACCTACAGACCGCGAAGGCAAGAAGGTCAAAGAAGGAGCCCAGCAGAGCAACAATCGAATGAAGCAGGACATCTGGTAGGTCTGCCCAACCTTGATGTCCAGACATGGAGAGGATGCAATACACCTTTCTTCTCCTTCTCTTCCCGCGCTCCAGCAAGGTAAGCATCATGGCATCATCGGGTCTGCGAAAAAAACTGACCAAGGTGTGGGTCAGCAAGCATGAATGGAGTGTTATCATTTATCAATGCTGGAGCATTAAACTAGAAAATGAACCGTTCTACTTTTATATCGAACCAAGGATCATGTTCAACCAGCAACAAATGTTCAACCAGCAAGGCAAGGGATGCAAAGCCTAGCAAACCTGTTTGGAACAAGGATTGTGCTGGCCGGCTTGCAGCAGGCAATGACTTGGAGCGTAGAGGTAGGCGTTGATGACCTCGGCGAGATTGACACCGTGCAACAGCTTTAGGTCCCTCCTCACCTGCACAGTCAAGCACATACACTTGTTAGTGCAGATCCACTTGTCGGAACACAGTGGGGGAGTGGGGCAAACATCTCATGGTAGTACACCTACCTTGAGGGGTACTAGAAGTAGGCAGCGCAGCGGTGCTGGTCCCGGTTCTTGCAACGAGGCGCTAGAGAACTCCAGCCTCTGCCTGCAGCCTCTCATATCCTATCGGCATAAACATTTCACAAATCAACATCCATGCTCATATCCTATCGAACCAGCACAAACAGTTCACAAATCAACATCCATGCTCATATCCTATTAGCATAACATTTCACAAATCAACATTCATGTTCATATCCTATCAGCATAAACATTTCAGAAATCATATCCTATCTATCAAAGATAAACATTTCAGAAATCATATCCTATCTATCAAAGCATAAAAGGCACTCTTAAAGCTGAAGTTTCCTATAACTAGCAGCACCACTGTCGTAACTTAAAGCTTAGGAAGGTAGGTAGTATGTTATATGACACCTTGAAGAGTAGGACTTAAGGATGTCTTGCTGTTATACATGATGCAATTCAGCATTTTGCCATCAAGAGAAATGCTTAATCAGATTCAAAGCTTGTCCATCTAAGCGATATCATCCCTTCTCTAGGATTTTCATTCTCCCCACGAAAAGCATAGTGTGTCCCTAGATCATGCCAACCCCTGTTTTCTACTCGGGTAGCGATGACCGAAAGCAGCAGAAGCTACGCAAAGAGCGTAAGAGACCGCTTCTTATCATATACTCGAGGAGCAGCACGGTGACCTATCGCTAATGGCTGCCGATTTTCTGTAATCTAGTGCGGCGCGGGTATGGATTCTAATGTTCCCCTTTTTGGATTGGAGGAAACCAGCATGGGTGGTTCCACTTATTCCCCTGCATGTTCACAGATTGCGGGGAGGGTGCTTTGGCATTTGGATCACGAGCATGAAGCTAATGACCACTGCACATGTTAAGGATTTATCGTTGTCTCCACAACACAACTACACAGCTAACGAAAATAGAGAGATATAAAGAACAAGTAGTGAACGCAGGCAGGCAGGCAGATAGAGCAGTCCGATAGTTAAACTATGCGAGCAGAAGGAGAACGAAAGGAACTGAGGGAGATCGACCTCGCACGACGGGGCCCGCGGCTGTGGGCAGGAGGCGGGGCTGGCGGTGGTGGCCGGCGGAGCGATCCGGTGGGGTGGGGTGCTGCCGGCGTCGGCGCGGGGAACACCGACGGCGGTATGCATCAGGCGATGCCGGGTGCTATGTGGGGCAAGACGGATGGATACAGATCGGGGCCTCCGCCGGGTGCCGCGCCCTGGGAAGAAACGGTGTGAACCGGACCCGCGAGGGAGGGAGAGGATGGCCCCGATTTCGGCCACCCTGACCGCGGCCCGTCAGCGGGGTCGGTCGGCGGGATGGTGGATAAAACAAATAGCTTCAAAATGTGTTCTCAAAAATGAGTTTTTTTTATAAAAGAACCATTTTTTTAGTGCCCAAAATGAGTTTTTCGTGAAGGACCTACCATATATTTGTTGCAAAATTGGACCAAATCAATTTTCTAAAATATTAGGCCATGTTTAATACACAATTGACCAAATGGTTGGGTGTCAAATGTTTCGATCCACCACTGATGAAAAAGACAAATTTCCGCCGATCCAGCAAGAAGCGGGTCAAGGTTGAACTGCAGCTGCCTTATAATTTGCTCTTTATTTTTTCCAAAAATCGTTTCTAGGTACATAATTATCTATTTAATCATAGAAACACCAAAAAAATTAACAACTAGCTAGGAACGGTTATTCCCGCCATTTTGACCACATTTTGAAATGGGCATAAAAAAATAAAAAAATCAAAAAAATTGGAAAACCTTCGCATTGTGCCAAGATACCAGCAAAAATTATAAACTTGTAATACGACAATTATTTAAAAAAAGTGTTATGAGAAACGAGCTATCAAGTGTGAAGATTCATGGCATTCAAGCCAAATGATCAATCTTATGGCCACATTCATGACATAGTTTGTTCAAATGATCTCATATTGTGCACAAGGGTGCATCTTGGAATTCCAAACAATGTTGCCTAAGGGAGTTTTCATTTTCTTTTCACGGAAAATACATATTCCATTTTCCGAGTGCCCGAAATGAGTTTTTTTTAAGGACCTACCATATATTTGTTAAAAAATTGGAACAACTCAATTTTCTAAAATACAAGGACATATTTAATGCACAATTGACCAAATGGTTGGGTGTAAAATGTTTCGATCCACCTCTGATGAAAAAGACAAATTCCAGATGATTCAGCATGAAGCGGGTCAAGTTTCAACTGCAGCTGCCTTATAATTTGCTCTTTATTTTTTCCGAAAATCGTTTTTAGGTACATAATTATCTATTTAATCAGAGAAACACCAAAAAAATTCCAGGATTCAACAACTAGCTAGGAACGGTTATTCCCGCCATTTTGACCCCATTTTGAAACGGGCATAAAAAAATAAAAAAAAATCAAAAAATTTGAAAACCTTCGCATTGTTTCATTATATGTGGCCAAGTTACTAGCAAAAATTATAAACTTGTAGTACGACAATTATTTTAAAAAAGTGTTCTCAGAAACGAGCTATCAAGTGTGAAGATTCATGGCTTTCAAGCAAAATGATCAATCTTATGGCCACATTCATGTATAGTTTGTTCAAATGATCTCATATTGTGCACAAGGGTGAATCTAGGAATTCCAAACAATGTTGCCTAAGGGAGTTTTCATTATCTTTGCATGGAAAATTCATTTTCAATTTTTCGAGTGCCCGAAATGCGGTTTTTTGTGAAGTACCTACCAAATAATTGTTACAAAATTGCACCAAAACAATTTTCTAAAGTACTAGGACGTATTTAATGCATAACTGACTAAATGGTTGGGTGTACAAAGTTTTGATCCACCTTTGGTGAAAAAGACAAATTCCCGCCGATTCAGTAGGAAGCGGGTCAAATTTGAAATGTAGCTGCCTTATAGTTTGGTCTTTATTTTTTCCAAAAATCAATTCTAGGTACATAGGTATCTATTTAATCAGAGAAACACCAAAAAAATTCCAAGATTCAACCACTAGCTAGGAACGGTCATTCCCACCGTTTTGACCGCATTTTGAAACGGGCATAAAAAATTAAAAAAAATCAAAAAATTGGAAAACCTTCGCATTGTGTCATTATATGTGGCCAAGTTTCCAGCAAAAATTATAAACTTGTAATACGACAATTATTTTAAAAAAGTGTTCTCAGAAACGAGCTATCATGCGTGAAGATTCATGGCTTTCAAGCAAAATGATCAATCTTATGGCCACATTCATGGCATAGTTTGTTCAAATGATCTCATATTCTGCACAAGGGTGAATCTTGGAATTCCAAACAATGTTGCCTAAGGGAGTTTTCATTTTCTTTGCATGGAAAATTCATTTTCCATTTTCGAGTGCCCGAAATGCGGTTTTTTTGTGTAGTACCTACCAAATAATTGTTACAAAATTGCACCAAATCAATTTTCTAAAGTACTAGGACATATTTAATGCACAATTGACTAAATGGTTGGGTGTAAAAAGTTTTTATCCACCTCTGGTGAAAAAGACAAATTCCCGCCGATTTAGTATTAAGCGGGTCAAATTTGAACTGTAGCTGCCTTATAGTTTGCTCTTTATTTTTTTGCAAAAATCATTTCTAGGTACATAGGTATCCATTTAATCAGAGAAACACCATAAAATTCCAAGATTCAACCACTAGCTAGGAACGGTCATTCCCGCCGTTTTGACCGCATTTTGAAACGGGCATAAAAAATTCAAAAAAAATCAGAAAATTGGAAAACCTTCGCATTGTGTCATCATATGTGGCCAAGTTCCCAGCAAAAATAATAAACTTGTAATACGGCAATTCTTTTAAAAAGGTGTTCTCAGAAATGAGCTATCATGCGTGAAGATTCATGCCTATCAAGCCAAATGATCAATCTTATGGCCACATTCATGGCATAGTTTGTTCAAATGACCTCATATCGTGCAGAAGGGTGAATCTTGGAATGAAAAACAATGTCGCCTAAGGAAGTTTTCATTTTGTTTGCACGAAAAATTCATTTTCCATTTTTCCGAGTGCCCAAAATGAGTTTTTTTGTGAATGACCTACCATATATTTGTTGCAAAATTGTACCAAATGAATTTTATAATATAAAATACTAGGACATATATTATGCACAATGGACTAAATGGTTGGGTGTCAAAAGTTTTGATCCACCTCTGGTGAAAAAGACAAATTCCACCGATTCAAGAGGGAAGCGGGTCAAATTTGAACTGCAGCTGCCTTATAGTTTGCTCTTTATTTTTTCCAAAAATCATTTCTAGGTACATAGGTCTCTATTTAATCAGAGAAACACCAAAAAAATTCCAAGATTCAACCACTAGCTAGGAACGGTCATTCCCGTCGTTTTTACCGCATTTTGATACGGGCATAAAAAATTCAAAAAAAATCAAAAAATTGGAGAAGCTTCGCATTGTGCATTATATGTGGCCAAGTTCCCAGCAAAAATAATAAACTTGTAATACGGCAATTATTTTAAAAAAGTGTTCTCAGAAATGAGCTATCATGCGTGAAGATTCATGGCTATCAAGCCAAATGATCAATCTTATGGCCACATTCATGGCATAGTTTGTCTAAATGACCTCATATCATGCACAAGGGTGCATCTTGGAATGACAAACAATGTTGCCGAAGGAAGTTTTCATTTTCTTTGCACGAAAAATTGATTTTCCATTTTTCGAGTGCCCAAAATGAGTTTTTTTGTGAAGGACCTACCATATATTTGTTGCAAAATTTGACCTAATCAATTTTATAAAATACTAGGCCATATATAATGCACAATTGACAAAATGCTTGGGTGTCAAAGGTTTTGATCTACCTCTGGTGAAAAAGACAAATTCCCGCCGATTCAGTAGGAAGCGGGTCAAATTTGAACTGCATCGGCCTCATAGTTTGCTATTTATTTTTTCCAAGAATCATTTCTAGTTACATAAGTACCTATTTAATCATAAATACATGGTTTGGTGGCGATATTTCGAGGTTTGGACGGTGGCCGAGGGCTCCAACTCTAGAGCGCATAAACTAGCATGCCCGCCGCATGGTCACCGCGTGACCGTGGCGTTGCCATGTGTTCTGGGCAGCCTAGGCATGTCTAGTGGGTTGGGCACTCCCCAGGTAGGAGCTAGGAAGAAAATCACAACATAAGATTCTCACGAGGAGACCGATTGTCGTGGAATTAACACGTCAGATGTCCTTAGTGTCAGGACTTAGTCGCGAGGCCAACGCATCATTGTGGTAGCTTGAGAGGGGTTGAGCGGAATCGAGAGATGCAACACACAAGACGAGGATTTAGACAGCTTCGGGCCCCAGGAAACATCATCCGGTAACAACCCTACATGCTGTTTGAGGCGAGATCTCATTATCATCACGAGGGAGTCGCCGTAAACCGGCTCTCCTCTTTGTGTCTAGCCCTAAGATTGTTTCTTCTTGCTTGTAGCTCGTCCCTCTTTGGGGAGCCCTACCTCTTCTT
Organism: Aegilops bicornis; assembly: GCA_021605145.1. Classification (NCBI taxonomy): domain Eukaryota; kingdom Viridiplantae; phylum Streptophyta; class Magnoliopsida; order Poales; family Poaceae; genus Aegilops; species Aegilops bicornis. The sequence continues at coordinate 239,002,938 of CM038673.1, read as the reverse complement.
ATATATGCTGAAGAGGCGGGTTACATGTAGAGTCCAATTCGGACTTTAACTTAAACTATTCTAACTTAACGCCATGGGCTTCTTAACATCTTGGGCTTCATAACGTCTTGGGCTTCATAACCCCTGACAACCCAGTTATCACTGTTTGACGGTTTAACATTGTCTGCCGGTTTACCACCAGCCGGTTTACCGTCTGTCTGAGCCATCTGTCTTGACTGTCGCGGTTTAACATCCGTCGGTTTATCATGTCCCGGCCGGTTTACGACTCCGGCCGGGTCATTCCGCGGGGTATATCCCCGACATTAGCCCCCAGTTTCATTTGGATTTATCCATGTTAAACTGATCCTGATCATCCTTAAGTCCTTGTCACTCCCTTCTTCTAGAAAATCCGGTTTAATAAGCCAGCTTCATAATCAATTTGCTGACATTGGTTTGTCACAGAGAAATATTGTGAAGAATAACTTTCTTGACTCAGCTCCCAATGCTTAACAAAATATTGGTCTTTGAAATACTCATCTGATCTTCAGCCGGTTTAAGAATGTAGCACTTTGCCGGTTTACAAATATTGATGGCACCGGATCATAACTGTTTGTTAACCTCAGCTTTTGAAAATATACCTCCTATATGCCTATCACTTGTAGCCCTCAACTCTTAAGAAGGTAACGTAGTAACAGCTTAAGATTTGCTTCAATATGAATGTCACAAGCTTGAAGAAATCCAGGTTGTTCATCTCAATCACTAGTCAGAATTGAGTATTCCACATATGTAGCCCCCAAGTGCCGGGTTGTCATGCTTGCAGCAATCTGGGACTTGTAATTTCCTGATGCTCATAAAAACTTCAACCAGTGTAGCCCCCAAAGGCCGGGTCATTATGCACATAATGAACATGGACTTTATATATACTTCATTGAGAATAACATTATATTATGTAACTCCCATCATGGGGCTTGAACCCACGTTCACAAGGTTGAGAGCTTTGTGCTTTACCAACTGAGCAGTGGACCCTTCAATATAATGGACAAAAAGCTTTGTACCTTGAATAATTGACATGAGCAATTGGTAGCCCCCAAGGGCCGGCTCATTATAATATGATGAGTCGGGTCTTCAATAAGGTGAGCAAACAATGACTTTGCATTAGCCCCCAAGTGTCATGGTGCATGCTTGCAGCGACATGATACTTGCATATTTGATGTAATCTCAACTTGAATAATGTAGCCCCCAAGTGCCGGGTCGTAAGCCTGCAGCAACTCGGGAGTATTCCTTCAATTATAAAATAAATCATATCCATTGATAATATAATAGCCATTGCGCTAAAGCGACTTTGAAAACCTTAATCATAGTAATCGTTCTTGATAACCATAATAAAATCCAGCCATGTTGGCTATTTGAAGATTTGAATAATATAGTCCAATGATTTATGAGCGCATGATTCCAATGGCACAATCCAAATATATACTGGCAACTTATAGTCGAAACCAAACCGGGCTGATAGTCTCCGGATTATGATTTAATCGTGTTCCGTCAATTTGTAACTGACAGTTGGACCGGATTTAATAATGTTGGGTGAAAACACAACATAAAAAATATTTTATCAAAAGAAAAACAGAAGCAAAGGCAAATATAAAACCATTTGCAAAAAGAGGCTTTACTGAGCCGATCAGATGGTGTTACCATGGTCGGACACGACCAAGCTCCCAATAAGGTGTAGCTATGGTTCAAGTCAGCCAGTCCCCAAGCTGAAACCGTGGCATTATGCCGATCAAGTGGCGTGGCAATGGTTCGGGTTCGACCAAGCCCCCAAGTGACTCTATGGCCTTAGGCCGATCAAGAAGCATGACTGGTTCAGACTTGACCATGTCCCCAAGTGATCTGGTGGCTTTCGCCTATCAAAAGGTGTTGCATTGGTTCGGACACGACCAAGCCCCCAAGTGATACTGTGGCATTGCGCCGATCAAGAGGTGTGACTATGGTTCGTATATGACCAAGCCCCCAAGTGATCAATAATATGATAAGCCAATAAGGCATGATACCCATGTCTGAACCGCGCATCATGGCAGCAGGTCCTCTTTGGCAACCTTTAACTTTTTGCAAGAGATAAATCCTTCTTGAACCGGGATTTTGAACCGGATTTGAGAGCTTCAAAGCTTTGTGGGAGATATCCTCCCCTTAAGCCGGATTTTAAACCGGAATCCCTCTTTTTAAGCCGGAAATTTTCTGACGGCCTTTAAATTTGCACCAATATGGCTATTTAGGGTCCTGCATTAGACAACTTTGCAGGCCAAAGTAATTGCTCTTTTAAAGAAGGCAAAATACAATATAAAATATATTGGATGGATTTCACCTGATATATCATGCCAGGGGTTATTCATCATGGAGTCAATGATCACCATGGAGAAGCTGAAATCAATCACAGGTGAACCAGCCGCGGCGTTGTAAGCCAGTGCGAACGGCAGAATCGGCTGCGGGGGCGGACAATAAGTCAACCGTGTGTGTTGATGTAGTAGGGGTGGCAATCTGCGCATGATGAGCGCTAGTGAAAAATATTTGCTCACGCCCCTTTTGCAACACCTTTTGTTATAATGGTCCTGTGGAAAAAATATCATAGACCAAGTAATTGTTCTTTGATAAAAACAATATGTGCGAAGAAAAATAATGTTTAGATGAATATCACCTGATTTACTTGGGCGACAGCGCTGTATGCGGACTCGTGGGCTTCAACTTCTTCTGGTTGCTTATTTCCAGTATGCTGCTCCGGTTTGCAAATGCCTGATCATGCAATATCATATGCATATTCACCCCATTCACCAATGGGCACTAGCTTTGTCAGTACTTTGTATTGGCTTTGGGTCTTCACGTGGGGAGAAAATCCCCTCCTTTGTTTAGCAAGTTCCAAGTGGTGCACGGCATGCAGCGCTACTAGATTTGCTCTTCTGGCTGGCGATACAGTGAAATAGCAACTGAATTTGGTGCAAGGCCTGCGGCCTGTAGTAAGGTTAGTAAGACAACAACGGAGGCTATAAGAGGACATGGCGGTTTAGTGGCGAGGTGATGCAGGTACAACTCGCCGGCGGGTTATGGCAGAAGCAGGGGAGCTCGACGGTTCGCAACAAGGGCAAGGTCGGCTTAAGGTTGCGGTGGGGAAAGAGAGTGGAGCGACGGGTCAACGGTGATGGCCAGGCCGGAGCAGCAGATGGCCTCGTGGAGCATAACAAGGCGGGTCTGCGGTGGCGGTTTATCATCAGTAGTGTGAGGCGAATTGGAGGCAGAGATGACGACGGCTGGATTTGGAATGAAGCCAGGCAAGGTACAGCAATGGCGGTGCATGCCGGCGAGGCGGCCCCGGTGCAACCGGTTTAACGAAGCCATGGCGGCGACTCGGCGGGCCAGCGGTCCGGGCGGCTCAAGTCTGCGACCGTGGCAGCGGCTTGGCTCAGCGCGGGGACGGCTCATAGCAGGGGCAAGGCGGCCCTCCGGTGGAAGCGATGTGACAAGGCAGCAGCTCGGTTATTTAGCGTCGGCGGCTTGGAGCAGGTAACATCAGAGGCTAGTTGGTTCGATGGTCTAGTCGTGCGAGCGATGATGACGATGTTGGCGAGTTCATGCTGCAGCTCGGAGCACAACGGCGACTCCACCCGGCGGCAGAAGTTGCTATGCGAGGCCATGGCTGCGGGGATGTCTCGAAGTGAGACCCGGAGTGGAGGCGTAGGCGTGGCGCAGCCAGGGGTGGCGAAGAGCCATGGTGGGGCGCCGGTTTGAGGCCGCAACAGTAGAGGCGCACCGGCCATAGTAGAACTGTAGTAGCAGAGGCGAGGCGGGTCGCGGACCTGGCGGGTTGGAGAGGCGCGGCTGCGGCCGGTTCAGCGGGCACGGGCGTCGGCAGGCACGGCGGATTAGAGCGGCGGCTACGGGTCAATGATGTCAACCCAGAGGTGGTGAGGTACGGCTGAACCGGCGACGGGTTGGAGAGGCGCGGCTGCGGCCGGTTCAGCGGGCACGGGCGTCGGCAGGCACGGCGGATTAGAGCGGCGGCTGCGGGTCAATGATGTCAACCAAGAGGAGGTGAGGTACGGCTGAACCGGCGACGGGTTGGAGAGGCGCAGCTGCGGCCAGTTCAGCGGGCAGCGGCCCGACGGACACAAGCCTGGAGGCGCGGGGCAGCTTCTCTCGCAGCGGTTCGACGGATGCAGGCCGGAGTCGCAGGGCAGCTCTCTGTTTGGGGCAAGAGGAGACACAGCCTGGCCGGTTTCGCGGCAGAGGTGAGGCCGCTAGATTGCAGTGGCGATTTGACGCTGCGGTCGGTCAAGAGGCTCGTGGCCGAGTGGGTCATGGCAATGGCTCGGAGACAAAACTGCTGCGTCTCGGCGACGGCGAATCCGGGTCATGGCTGAAAATATCTCGTGAATTGTGGCGCAGGTGAAGCTGTAGGAGCACGTTCCAGGTCGGTTCGCCAATGGGACCGACTAGCGAGGCGGCGATTTACCGTGCGAGGAAGTGGTAGGTCAAACGGAGGAGTCCAAGTCCATCGATAACTCGCTCCCGGGTCATGGCTGTTTCCTCCTCTCTTTTTTTTTACTTTCCTTGTTCCAGCCCGGACTGATGGCTTCTTCGATCTGTTCTGGTCCTCATGCCAGAAAAATAACGATGACAGATTATTCCTTCTCTTGGGTGACGCCGTGTGGTAAAAATTGCAGCAGTTGATGCCCTCGGGACATGCGTATACAGATAACAACGACACAAATACGACGCATTGGACAGATGCTGGACGTATAGTAATTTGACCCGGCCGCTGATCCTGCAGTGGGAAAACGCTGATAGCTCCGGCTGACCGCGGTAGTAATTTGGGCTTCAGACTCCTCTCGATCTCGGCGAATTATGGCAGCTGCTCCAATGCAATCCTAACCTCCTCCAAATATTAAATCTTGAACACGACGCCTTGACTGTTCGTCGGTGATCTGAATTTCTGCACCAACTCTTTTTTTATCCGGCATCTCGCAAGCTTCTTGATCCTGGAAGAGATCCCTTCAAGAACTCAACACCATCGTGCGCTGGCCCCACGGAGGGCACCAATTGTCGTGGAATTAACACGTCAGTGTCCTTAGTGTCAGGACTTAGTCGCGAAGCCAACGCATCATTGTGGTAGCTTGAGAGGGGTTGAGCGGAATCGAGAGACGCAACACACAAGACGAGGATTTAGACAGCTTCGGACCCCGGGAAACATCATCCGGTAACAACCCTACATGCTGTTTGAGGCGAGATCTCATTATCATCACGAGGGAGTCGCCGTAAACCGGCTCTCCTCTTTGTGTCTAGCCCTAAGATTGTTTCTTCTTGCTTGTAGCTCGTCCCTCTTTGGGGAGCCCTACCTCTCCTTATATATGCTGAAGAGGCGGGTTACATGTAGAGTCCAACTCGGACTTTAACATAAACTATTCTAACTTAACTCCATGGGCTTCTTAACATCTTGGGCTTCATAACGTCTTGGGCTTCATAACCCCTGACAACCCAGTTATCACTGTTTGCCGGTTTAACATTGTCTGCCGGTTTAACATTGTCTGCCGGTTTAACATTGTCTGCCGGTTTACCACCAGCCGGTTTACCGTCTGTCTGAGCCATCTGTCTTGACTGTCCGCTGGTTTAACATCCGCCGGTTTATCAAGTCCCGACCGGTTTACGACTCCGGCCGGGTCATTTTGCGGGGTATATCCCCGACACCGATCGATGCTCAAACATGAATAAGCAGCCAAGTGTTTGATTAGCGGTACAGGAAATGCACATGGCTAATGTGCGTGAGCTTTGGCTGAGGATGATCAGTTACTAAGAAGACCGTCTTCACAAATTTTCAGCTGAAAAGGAGGACCCTAGGTGGTACTTGCTTTGCAAAGTACCACACTGGACATAAATACGAATGTTGAAGCTGGGCTCAAAATAATGAATGGATTGAGCCGACATTTGGTGGAGGATGGTTATTTGGGCATAGGATAGCACTATATAAAATGGATACCATTTGGACATGCCAAAGTGGTACTTTCTTCACAAAGTGTTTTTCTGAACAGAATAGGAAAATGAATATTTTGAATTATTTTTGAACTAGACAAGGAAGGTTTTTTACATATTTGATGAAGATATGACCCAAATAATTTATGAGATTTTTTTGGGAATTTTGGGAATGAAAGAAATATAGGTTGCTTCACAACCTTGGGCAAAAACTGCCACATGGACATGACACATAGGCAAAACTGATGAGGTGGCGCCTAGTCATAGCAACCCACCACAATTTACAAGGTTATGACCATCTATATTGGTCATGATCAGCTAGAAATAAGGCAGCGGACTAGTGCTATCTGCTTTATGACCATTTCATGTAAGGAAATTACGACTTTTCTGACCAAAATGGTCGTTATAGTTTAGGGTTTGGAGCCCCCCGAACAGCTTTTGGCCAATTGGTCTGAAATGGTCATAGATCTATGACCAATTCTTCTAGGGTCACTGACAGAAGGTCACTAGTTGACATATTTCTTGTAGTGAGAACGAGATATGTGCAGCTCCTATCAGGATTTGTCAACACAGTCGGGAGGTCTTGCTGGTCTTGTTTTACCATTGTCGAAATGTCTTGTAACCGAGATTCCGAGACTGATCGGGTCTTTCCGGGAGAAGGAATATCCTTCGTTGACCGTGAGAGCTTGTGATGGGCTAAGTTGGGACACCCCTGCAGGGTATAAACTTTCGAGATCCGTGCCCGCGTTTATGTGGCAGATGAGAATTTGTTAATATCCGGTTGTAGAGAACTTGACACTTGACTTAATTAAAATGAATCAACCGCGTGTGTAGCTGTGGTGGTCTCTTTTCGGCGGAGTCCGGGAAGTGAGCACGGTTTGGGTTATGTGTGAACGTAAGTAGTTTTAGGATCACTTCTTGATCACTTCTAGCTTCACGACCATTGTGTACCTTCTCATCTTACTCTTATTTGTGTATGTAATCACCATATTTTCTTGGCGCTTCCTGCAGCTCCACCTCATTACCTTATCCTACCCATAAGCTTAAATAGTATTGATCTCGCGGGTGTTGAGATTGCTGAGTCCTCGTGACTCACAGATACTACCAAAACAGTTGCAGGCGCCGATGATACCAGTGCAGGTGATGCTACCAAACTCAAGTGGGAGTTCGACGAGATCCTTGGTCGTTACTATGTTTCAGTAGTGGAGCCCAGTTGGGACGATCGGGGATCTAGGATTTGTGGTTATCTTCTTTTCATTTGGATTTGACCGTAGGCGGTCCATGTGTGTATTTTGGATGATGTATGAATTATTTAAGTATTGTGTGAAGTGGAGATTGTTAGCCAACTCTCTTTATCCCTTTCTTGTTCATTACATGGGATTGTGTGAAGATGACCCTTGTTGCAACAAAACCACAATGCGGTTATGCCTCTAAGTCGTGCCTCGACACATGGGAGATATAGCCGCATCATGGGCGTTACAAGCAAAGCCTGCTGCGAGAGAAGGAGGAGGAGGAAGGGGGCGAGGCCGGGGTCGACGTGGTGCTCGGGGGAGAGGAGGATGGGGCGGTGCACCAGCCGCGCCTCCGCCAGCGGCTCCTCCCCCAATGGAGGGCCATGTCGGAGACCATCCTTGCGAGTTCTTCATCAAGCTGTACAAGCCGGTGTGCGGTCACCTCCGCCTCCCCACCCCATTTGCTCGGGTAATGGAGCTTGACCCGCCGCAGGCTTTGTAGTTGCATATGAGGGGCTGCGGGAATGGCAACATGCGGGTCGATGTCGACTTCCCCACCCCTCATGTCATGTATCTCCGTCGTGGGTGGAAAACCTTCGCCCGCACCCATGACCTGTCGGAGGGGCTCGTCCTCCACTTCAAGTTGATGGAGAATGGCCCGATCTCCGTCAAGGTCTTCGGGCACTTGGGAACTCGCCTAAGGTATTGCGCGGAGAGCTCCACCGACGACGAAACCTCCTCCTCGGGCAAGAGTGACGAGGAGGACAGCGACAACGACGACGAGGGTGTCAAGCGAGAGGATGCTGACTCCGACTCTAGCTGACCGTCGGCGACAGCTCCGTCATCTGTGTTGCCCTCCTCCCTCGGCCACGCGCCTTGCCGAGGGTCTTCCCTATCAAGCTCTCCATCGGGCGTTCCTCGTCGCCCCTTCTTTGCCTTCGCCTGTCGCACCTTGGAGGAAAGGGGAAAAACAGGGATCACGGGGCACTTATCTTTCTTTTAAACTGGTAGGTATTTGCTAAACTTTTTAATTTCTAAGTAATGTAATCTCTCGAGCCCATGCCTATGTTCTGCAACATCCGTACTTGTGTCAATTGTTAATGAAAAAAGTAGCCTTGTCGGGAACCCGTGCACGCGTATGTTCGTGTAGAGGCGAAACGCCTCCTTAATGTAAACAAATGAGTCATCCCGACAAGCCGTCCTGCCAGTGCCCTCTGCGCCTGCCGGAGAATCACATATGCTGGTTTACAGACAAAGGGTCCAGCCCCCCGCCCATCTCTTTTTAGCAAGGGCCTGGTGACTCGTATTACCCGATAAGGGCGTTCCCACTTTGGCGTCAACTTGTTTGAAATCTTGGCGGATTGGATTCGCCGAAGAACAAGGTCACCTTCCTCAAGGCTTCGGGCGTGAACCTAGCGGCTATGATAGCGGCGCAAGGCTTGCTGGTAGTGAGCGGCTCGCACAACAGCCTGAAGATGATCTTCCTCAAGGAGCGTCGCATCATCTTGGCGCAACTTCTCTTGCTCAAGCTCATCATAAGTGAGCACTCGAGGTGACCCATATATGAGTTCTGTTGGGAGAACTGCTTCTGCCCCGTATACTAGGGCAAAGGGTGTCTGGCCTGTGGCTTGATTTGGTGTCGTTCTGATCGACCAAAGAACCGTTGGCAATTCATCAATCCAGCGCCTTCCGCACTTGTGTAGCCTGTCGAAAGTTCTGGTCTTGAGGCCTCGCAACACTTCTGCATTTGCCCTCTCAGCTTGGTCGTTACTTCTGGGATGAGCAATAGAAGCAAAAAAAACCTTGCCGCCGAGGTCTTGGATGTATTGCATGAAGGTGTGGCTCATGAATTGCATGCCGTTGTCAGTGATGACTCTGTTCGGCACACCAAAACGGCAGACTAGCCCCTTGAAGAACTTGACGGCTGACTGTGCCGTCACCTTTCTCACCGGCTCCACTTCTGACCACTTTGTGAACTTGTCGATCGCGACGTACAAGTACTCAAAGCCCCCGACAGCATGGGAAAATGGGCCCAGTATGTCGAGCCCCCAGACCAAAAGTGGCCAGGAAAGAGGGATTGTCTGAAGAGCTTGATTTGGTTGATGAAGCTTCTTTGAATGGAACCGGCACGCTTCACACTTGGTTACTAGTGCAGTTGCATCCTGGAGAGCGGTGGGCCAAAAGAAACCTTATCGGAACGCTTTGCTGGCAAGGGCTCTCGACCCTATGTGGGAGCCACACATGCCTCCATGTATCTCTGCCAATAGCTCTAGTCCGTCCTCCCGAGGAATGCACTTCAATTTCACGCCGTTCGATCTCCTTCTGTATAGGGCATCATCCACAAATTGGTACTTGCTGGACCGACGGGCTACTTTCTCTGCTTCTTCCTGTTCCTTAGGGAGTTCCCCTGTTTGGAGGAAACAGACGGTGTGCTGCGCCCATGCTGGAGCCTGGGGCTCGACGGTAAGGACTAAAGGCCCATCTTCGGCTGTAGGGTCTGCCGCCTCTACGGTCAGGGCTTGGGAACCAGCCGGAGGTTGCTGCCCCTCGGCAAGCTTGGGGCACCCGGCAACGTCTTTGCTGGCGGCTCCTCGGAGCTCAGCGGGAAAGTACTTGTCGGGGCCCACCTTCCTTCATTTTTTCTGTCCTGCTGATGGCTCAACGGACGGCTGGGTTAATTGAAGCACAAAGGTGCCTAGTTCCACAGACATGTCGTCGGCAATGCTGTTCTCTGCTCGGGGAACATGCTCTGCATGCAGACCGTCAAAACGCTCCTCCAATTTCCTCACCTCATCCACATAGGCCTCCATCAACGGACTCTATAATCCTTGTTAACTTGCTTGACGACGAGCTGCGAATCACCTCTGATGATGAGCTTCCTGATTCTGAGGTCTGCTGCGATCCTAAGACCGGCAAGCAATCCCTCGTACTCTGCTGTGTAGTTTGTTGGTTTTTCCCGGGGAAAGTGCATGTGGACATCGTACTTGAGGTGCTCTCCGATGGGTGCGACGAGTAGCATGCCAGCACCAACATCTTGCAGCGAGAAAGCTCCATCAAAGTACATGACCCAATCACGGCTTGTCTCCTTGCCGGGAAGGGTGGTCTCTTGAATCTCCTCATCGCGCGTTGAGGTCCATTCTGGTATGAACTCTGCCAAGGCTCGGCTCTTGATTGTTGAAGTACTTTAAACTTGAGTCCACAGCTCGACAGTTCCAATGCCCATTCCACAATCCTCCCAGTCGCATCTGGGTTGTGCAAGATTCGTTGCAAAGGGAGGCGAGTGACGACGGTGATCTCGTTCACCTGAAAGTAGTGACGCAACTTTCTCGAGGCCATAAGGAGGCCGAAAAGCAGCTTCTGCATACCGGAATATCTTGATCTAGCCCCCTGCAAGAGGGAACTGACAAAATAAACCGGGTGCTGCACCACCTTCTTCTTCTGTTCAACTTCCCCCATTTGCACAGATTCTGTCTTGCCGGGACAGGGCATTGCCGGGGGTCCTGCCTCGCCGGTGTCAGGCCCTGCCGGGAAGAGCTCTGGACCATCATCCGACGGCTCCGCTACCATCGCTTCTTCTTCCTCAAGTTCTGTCACACCCTGATATTCATGGCACAACACTTAAGATGATAAATCATGATAAAGTGTGGTTTGACAAAAACTTTTGCATTATTTGACTTTTTATTAGAGTTGGTTTTCTCTCTGTGTTTTCAAGTGCTCTTAAAAGTCAACATAGCTTCACCTTCTGTACTTCATCTCCTTGCCCCAAGCTTCTGCCCAATGATCATGCCATGTGTATATATCAATATAGTATTTTCTTACAAAAATAATTTGGCCAAAAATTATTTTCTAAAATTAGTTTTCTAAAAACCCCCGAATTGAGGATTACACTGCATGTACTTCATGTGGGGTGTGAAAAATCTTTCAAAAGGTATATTTGAATCCTATTAGATGTAGGACTCCCATAAACAACAAAAATATAATTTTAACAGTTATTTTCCTATTTTATTTAAAAGCTTTTTATTAAGGCCAGAAATGGTCTTTAATAGGGAAAAATTATTTTATGATTTTAAAAATATTTGAAAAAAATCAGGGAAACTTAGTGGGCATATATTACCCATATATAAGAGTTTCAACACATGGTCATGTTCAAAATGTTGGAGAAAACCTCCCAAAACCATTTCTGCCCATTTCAAGGATTTGAAATATTTCTACAGGAAATATTTTCATAAAAATCCTAGGAAAATCCAGCAAGTCACAAATGCATATTGTGATCACCTTGCAAAGCCTCATGTCAATCAAGGTCATTTTGGTTCACCAAAATGCCCCAAAACTCTCTCTGACCAGAATCAAATTTGAACAATTTTGTACTACCAACTTTCTCTCCTTGACCCCAACTTTGGTGAGCATATTCACATGACCAAATGAGGTCACTACACCAAGTGGTGCATCAAGGAGAAGTGATTTTCTCAACTAGATCTACACAAGTTCATTTCTGCTAATTTCTAGGGTTTACAAAAGTTGCATTGGCAACTTTGCCCAAATGGACTCAACCATGGTGGAACCAATTATTATCTTATGCCATTTGACCCTGTCAAGCCTCATGACAAGAGGAGTTCATCTTCTTGCCCAAACCAGCAACAAACACCTTCTGCCATTTTACTAAAACCCCTGTTTTGACCACTTCCACTCTTCTCCATGGCCTCAACTTTTTACCACAGCCCCTTCTAGACCTCTTCTACATCCAGTAGCAATGGCTGCATCTCAGATCAATAATTGAGGGGAGAAACCACCTCTTTTACCTCTCTGGACAGCCCTTGCACCCCTCTTCCTCACCTCCCTCCTCACTCCAGTGGCCACCCAAGGCATCCAAGGCTTTCCCCACATTCTTTACTCCTCCCTAGAGCTACCAGACATGCTTGGCCGTGCCCACTTTGCCAAAAAATGGCATGCCGGCCATTTGCACGCTCTGGAGCGCGCTACAGTACGCTCCCGCACTGTAGCCGCCCCCTGCCAAGCACCACCGGCCACCTCGGCTCTCCCCCTCACGCCAGCCGATGCGCCTCGACGTCCACGACACGCCACGCATTGGTCCCCCTCCTCCTTCTCCTTCCTACTACCTCCCTCACACGCGCGCCATGGCCACCCGAGATCTCCAATGAGCACGCTCACACGCGAGATACTCTGGCACTCCCCCGCTCTCTCTCTTCCATCCCCTGGACATAGAACACCTCCAAAAACACCCCGGACACACCCATTTGAGCCCCCGTGACCCACAGCGACGGCAACAGCCTCCCGTTGCATTGGTCCACGGTGAGCCGCGGGGAGGCTACTTATAGGCCTCCCCGGGCCTCTCCCTCTCCACCACTCGCCTCCACACGCTCCAAATCGTCCCCCTGAACCTCCAGTTCCTCTCCAGAGGCACCCGAGCTCGAGATCGAGCTCGAGCTCCGCCGCTTCGGCTTGCCGGAGTCCGCGAGGTACATGCCTTCCCCACTCCTCCTCTGCCTCGATCTGGAACCCCTACAGCTCTCTGATCCTTTCCCCCTTGTTTCCCCTCTCTGTAGCTGCCGGAAATGGCTTAAACCGCCGCCGGACGAAGCCCCTCCGCCATGTGACCTCGTCGCCGGCGAACCAGGCCACCTCGGCGACCGGTTCCACCTCCACCCGAACGGCGACGCCATGCTGAGTCCCTCCCTGCCCTTGTCCAAGCCCGTCGTGCCCTGCATCATCGCTGGTAAGCCACGCCGCCGTCGGACGAGGGATGACGACGACCCTGACAAGGGGCCCCGCCCGTGAGCCTCTCTATCCTCTTCCTCTCCCGCGCCCTCTCTCACTAACGCCGGGCCCCGCCCGTCAGGTTTAAAAATCAGGCGCGCGCGCGTCGGCTGGGCTGGGCTCACGTTGCTCATTGGGCCGCCACAGCTGTTCGCCCAGCATAGTGCCCCTTCCCCTTTTTCTTTTCTGTCAAACTTGTAAAAATTCCACAGGATTAAATCCAAATGCACTAATTCGAGTTCCTAAATTCTTGTAAAAATCCCACCTATTTATTGGTATAACTTTCATTCATGACCAACCAACTTTTATGTACTTTTCATATTCAAAACAAATTCAAATTTGAATATATTTAAACCCCTCTGAAAATCCATGTCTCCTATTCTGCTACTCCAAATCCAAAACTATGAATTTTTCCCTTCTTAGATTTCCCCCTAGTATTTATCAAAAATAAGTTGACATTTTTCTAAGCACTTTGGTTTTTCTGTTTTACTATTGCCTTATTTTCTCGTCATTTCTTTTGCGACGAATAGATCCCGTATTTGACGAAGTAGTTGGATAAGAAGAAGGAGAAGGACTTGAAGACTTTGAATACCAAGGCAAGCTGCCCTTTGACCACGTCTATGAAACCCTATTTATGCATGTCATATAGCACCATATTGTTGTTGCAACGGAATCATGATGAGGTGGTAACCACTTTGATGGTTTGCCAATGTACTTCTTCGTTGATACTTGCATTGTGCATGACCCTACCTTCTTATGAGGGTTATGCCAGTGGGGGTAGATAGGATGCTAAAGTAGTGCTACACAAAAAGGGACGTGATTATGCATGGTGATGGAGACAAAGTATTTTCAAAAGACTTTTTGATAACCCCATCAGGTGCCACTTATGCCCGGGGGAGAAGATGAGTTGGGTAGCCACTTGATGACAAAGTGGTGTACCGAGGCAAGTGTGTGTTGTTTTCGAAAACGGATTAGATTTAAGATTTGTCGACTGTCCCAACCTTACATGCACAACCACTCTACCCTTGTATAGGAAAGGGCATTATTGATTACCTAGGCCGATACTAGGTTGGAGCCCGCATTACTAGTGATGGGGGAGAGTTGGAGCTCTCTCTCGGGACGGTTCGTGCCAGGTAGGGCGGCCATGACTGTTTTCACAGGGCACCGGATACACCGGTGTGTCCCCTCTCGGATGTTACGATCTCGAGTGAGTCTCGTATTATGTACATCATGAGGATACGGAGCAACAAGTGGACTCCTTGTTAGTGTCGTCTAGGGAAAGATAGTGATCGGGTGCTTACCCCGGGTACTTGAGGTACCACGGGTCGTGGATGACACGAAAGTTCCCCGGATCTTGTGGGTAAAGTGTGCAACCTCTGCAGAGTGTAAAACTATTCGAATAGCCGTGTCCACGGTCAAGGACAGTTAGGCGGTCTTTGCTTAAACTACGTCCAGAGCTTCACAAACCACTGTGTGTGTTTGGATAATTGGGGAGAACTACTTGGGTCAAGTCAAAGGACTTGACATGATTGAGTTGGGTTGATGCCCTCTCTATTTATGTTGATATCTGTAACCTGTCCTCATGGTTACTTGAATTCTCCTAATGCATGTCTTACAAGTTGTTGAACATGCCATTGCATTCAAAACTAGCTTCCTACAAAATTTACCTATATCATGCATTGTTACATCTTGGACCAAAACATGGGTTGCTTGCGAGTACATTCAAAGTACTCATTGGCTTGCCACTGGTTATTTAATTGGCCAGACATGGAAGAGCAGGAGTTCAAAGAAGAGTTCCATGGACACAAACATGCGAACTAGGACGTTTCCCAGTCAGAATGCCTGTAGGGTTAAGGCAGATGGCATGGGTTCTACTTATCGACGAAGATTTTTTGGTGCTTAAGTTTATTTGGTATTCAGCCCCTGTGGCTTTATCTATGTTAGACTTGACCATAATTTTCATAATTTGTGTAAGACGGTATGTATGGATGTAAGAGTCTTATTATTCAGCTTCTGTGTGTTCAGTGAGCATTGATCTCTAGGATCACTGTACACGTGCATTCGGTGATCACGACTTATGAGTCGGGGTCCCCACAGAGATGGTATTAGAGCCATCCTGACTGTGGGAAGCCTTAGTTAGCATGGTCGTTAGTTAGGATAAAACAAATCATCAAACCCACCTATACCTTGCCTTTTTTCTGAGATTACCCAAAACTGAGGGATATTTTTAGTATTGACCCCTCCTATTCAACTTTTGTAGATGGCCGTCGCCCCCTTGAGACTCCTTACAACATGATTTCCATCACTCCTAAGAGATTGCCTCCAACTATGCCACTACCCCTTGCTGCCCATATACACCCTGCACGAACTAGAAAATGATGTGTTCGAGAAGGAGTTCTTCGCCAAGGTTTTTGTGCCTGCCAAGACCTCACCTCAGGGGTGGTTATTCGTTGGACCACCTATGCCAACAAGACACCTAGCCGTTCAACAAGTGGCATACAAAGCACTCCTCCGTCTTCGAGACCTCCTTCCAGAAATGAAAGAAGAACATGCCACCCGCTACCTGCCTGGCAAGAGCGGATTTGGAGCTCCGACTCAAGTGATGATTTCCCCAGAAGACGAGGATCCAACCCTCAAGTACCAAATCCGTTTCGTCAACGCAGGAGACTACCTTCTACGCCACCTTACCGAAGCATTTCTCAAGGCTCGACAAGATCTCCCTTCACTTCTGCACCTCCACTACCTCGAGAAGAAGAAGGTGGTCAAGCAAGAACAGCAAATCACTGCCCTAGAAGCCCACATTTCTAATCAGGAGCAGCAAATCAAGGAACTTCAGAAAGCTCGCAACCAAACCCCACGCAAAAGGCATAGGAATGGATTTCCATATCCACCTCATAGAGGATCTTAAATCGGGCACCCGACGACAATACCCAAGACTGAATAGCAACCCTTTTGCTTCCGTCACATGTCACGGGTGTGATGAACTCGGGAATATTAATAGGATGTGTCCCAACAAGCAGCCGACTGTCGCATGTCCACTGGCACCCAGGAGAACCTAGAAGCTGAAGACCGAACGCCTTTCTCTCAAAGTGATGAAGCAAGCACGACTACTAAATCCGAGGACCCCTAGGGTAGGATGATTCGTGTACCCCCTATGCGCAGTCAAGTCCATATGATGGTTCAAATGAAACCATGTTGAGTGTTGCTTGTTCTTATCTGTTTGTGTTTTGATATAAGTTGCACTTTTGCCTTAGGCATCATGTATGCGACTATATCACCTATCTTATCTTAATGAAATTGTGTGTGGCCTTTTTGGCACCTGTTTGTTTGCAGCTGCACTATAGAACCCCCTTTAAGCATTTCCCCCATCTATGATGCTTTTCCCTCTCGTCCCTCTCTCCTCAACTAAAGACCGGCAAGACAAGGTACACCAAGGATTCTACTTCGGTGACCAACTAGCATTGGAGACTTTTGCTGCAGCCTCCTCGACCAAGAGCAGCCCAGTAGAGTTATGTTTACCTCTCAAGATTAGAAACCCATCCCTAGGCCCTTTGAGGCTTCATGAGATAACCCAGCTCGAATCTCTAACCAAGTGCTTAACCCACAAAACTGCAAGAGAACCAGCTAAGCCTCCGTAACCTTGCACTGGTTTATTATGGAACTAGTGGACATAGTGAACGAGCACATTATCATCCTAAGGTAGTACCAGAACTGACGATGCCATAGGGTAGACCTATTTGAGGATATTGATATATGAAAAATGACTTGATGAGTTTATATCAATGACTTTGAGGAATCATCCGAGACTATTTGGTGGATTATGAGGCTTTCATGTTGGTAGATGAACTTGGTGGGAGCATGATTATAGAGTAGCATAGCTTTCATTACCCCTGAGTAAATTGGACTTATAGGACAATTATGATCGCAAGCTGAAACTCCTGGAAGTGCAAGGATTTGACTTGATCAGATGATATTGATAGGTGATAGTTGATACTACAAAAATGACTTGGGGGAAAGTGTAGAAATTCTCGTTGGAAATGAGATTTGGATTTAAATAGGTGGTCCTAGTTGAGTATAGATGTTGAGTAAGTCTACATGCACTACTAGAGAAAACCCTAGCAGTAGCGCTGGTTTTGTGCTCACTAGTAGCGCAGGTCGGCGCGCTACTAATAAGGCGCTTCATGACTCTTGCTTAGCAAGAATGCGTGCCGCATGCGCTCTTGCTAGGGCGAATAGCTGCAGCGTTTGTTCACTCTCACGCTCATCGCTAATGTAACTACTGGCAGCGTGTTTTCTCTCCATCGCTACTAGTATTCTTTTTTTGATTTTTTCATTTTTAGTTTATTTATTCACCATCGTACAAATATTGATACAATACCAGTTATGAGGTTTACATCATTATGTCCATAACAGTGTCAAATGAAGGTGGATTAGGTTCAAGTGAAGGCAATATGTGGTGGATGTCAAAAGTATACTAATAATCCAAACTTGATCTAGTTTGGACTAGTAGTACTTTCGATGTGGACCACATGTTGCCTCCACTTGAATCATCATCATGGTCATCACCACCAACAGTATATATTTAATCACCACTAACACTAGCTAATAATAATCATCATAGTCATTACCACCAACACTAGCTATTTTATCATCATAGTAATAGTGTAGCACATCATCATCCTGGAACTAATTTCTAGCTAGCTAATCACTCCCGCTGCTCTCTCTTAGGTAAAACAACATAAAACATGTGTACTCTCCTCCTTGATCAAGTTGGAGCATGCAGATGAACCTGTCTCCTAATCGTGGGTAGCGCCTCTGTTTGCTGCCCCCTAGTACTTCTCTGCGCTCCCCCATCACATATTTGCTCCAGTCTTGCACTATTAAGCATCATCGCTAATCTTGAATGCACTATAGTAATCAGAGGATATCTTGGCCGTGGTGATAATACTCATGGTACCTTTAGTCTCGATCCCATAAGGCACAACATTCGTTGGGAGTCCACATTGAAGAACATCGTATGGTAACATACTTAGCAATGAAGTTTAGCTTCAAAAATAATGTATGGAAAAGATGCACTTAGGACAAATAGTAAAAATCTTACCATCCTTCCTAAATAGATGTGACCGTAGTTCATTACGGACACTATTGGTCGCACGTTTTCAGTACTAACATTTCTAAATCCAGGAAGAAAATTTGTCTTGACAGTATCAAGATCCTCAAGCCATGAAACACAATGACTTAGCTCCTCATGATTTAGTTCAGCCACGGAGACGGTAGTAGGTCCCGTCTACCAAGCGCTGGACATGTTTGCTTGCTTTGAAATAAGTGACAATACAAATTAGTTGTCAACTATTTTTGAATAAACAATATCAAAGACATAAATATGGTTGAGAAACTTACATAATGGTATAATCGAGGCGTCTGCATATCGACCGGATGTCGATATTACCTTCAATATCATCTTCCTGGACGAATATCAAAGGTGATAACCATATCGTGCTCAAATGCATAAGTCTTGCATAGTGCTCGCCATGTTTTGCATCCAAAATAGGTGTAGTCATCTGAATTGTATAATTTTGCATGGAAAATATAACCATGCTCGATCTTCAAATAAACTTTCTTTACCTCCGCAGTATGACTGAAACCTATCTTATCCAATACAAAAACTCTTGCATGGCGGGGATACGCTAGTAGAATAGTAAAAAAATATAAGTTGAAGCAAATGAAGCGAGATGTCATGCTTAATTACGAAAAAAGACTTCTCGTTATGACTTCATCGTATCCACTTGAAGTTCTCGTCCAGCTAGATCTTTGAAGCACCTATCATCATCTAGGAAGATTCCGTCATACAGGCACTTTTCGTCTTGGCAGTATTTGCAAATACCGAAATCCTTTTAGGTAAATCAGACATTTCCTATGTTCATAGTTAAAACATTAATTGAAAATCGACCGAAGACAACTACCAGGATACTCAACACACAAATTCGGGGTACTCGATATTTCCTACATATTCTGGAACAAGTCATGACAAAATTCACGGAAAAATCCGGCATGACCTTTGCTAAAATAGGACATATCGGCGCTTTGAAATTTGCTGGAACGGAAATGAATCAACACTCCGGCAAAACATAGGCCACTCGGAGGTGTAACTTGCAAACATGACCGGCCACTTGGATATTGAGCAACACAAGATATACATTTCAAAATATCTTATAGGACTCAAATTAGCATGCATTCAATAAGCAATAGTAAATCATCTCATGTGTCCGTACATCGTCGAATATTATCACTAATACATCACGAATAGTGTCATACATATAACATCACTAATACAACTAAAACCCTAGCACACGACGGGTATCGGCGGCGAGCGATGGACACCTGAAGAAGGAACCATCACGGGATCATAGCTCCAAAGGAGATCACGGAGAACCTGCCGGTATTGGAGAACACATGCTCCAACGCAAACAAGTAGCGGCGTGCGTGCGCGTCCTCCTCACTCACTGCGGTGATGCACCACCTCCATGAGTCCTCGAGCCTCTGGATCACATCGCCCACGCGCCACCAAAGAAGGTTCGGGTCAACGACAGGCTAGATCCTCACCAACCTGCGCCCCCTGGTAGGTAGCGCCTCCCAGTACCACCCCGGCGGAGCCCAGTCCCGAACATGGCCCATCTGGTCAAGCAGGTGTCGTCCTCCGCCGAGTCGACGACAAGGATGCGGGATAGGCATAAATCCCACGTCGATCTTGGGAAAAATTGCTTTAACTAAAAATAACAACAAGTTCTTACTAACTAGTTCTATTAATTCAACTAGTTCTTACTAAAAATAAACTTACTATAAATAAAAATATTCTAATACCTAATTAGTACCTAGTTCTTACTAATTATTAGTACCTAGGAACTACTGCCCTAATTACCATCTAATTTGATGAACCTATAGGGGTGGAAAGTGGTAGCTGATATTCCAATTATCCAACTATAAAGTGAAATAAGTGGTCAAATTTTACTCGTTTTATGATTCATCTTAGAAATTTGATTCATTTCCACCCTTACATGAACCCTAACTCATTTGCCGCATCCGCATCCGATTTGTTTCCACTCTTACATGAACCCTAACTAATTTGATGCAACTAAAATATAAAAAAAACCTAGGCAGAGGTAGAGGAGAGGGAGGAGCAGGCGTGCTCACCTCAGGTGCACCTCTGAGGGAGGGGCAAAGGCGTCGAGGTCGAGGTCGGGGGCTCGAGGCCTTGGCGGATGGCGGTGTCGAGGTCGAGGTCAGGCGGCGTCAGGCGGTGTTGAGGTCGGGAGGCGGCATTGAATCTGGGGTCGAGGCGTGAGGATGTGCAGAGAGGCCTTGAGGCCGACACAGGCGACGGCGAGAGTGTGGACAGTTGGATTTGGGGAAGTGGCCGTGGGGAAAGACGAACCCGTGGTTAAGTCAGAGGTAGCGATGGCAGCGTTCAGAAGAGCGCCAGCCCTTTGCTCGTTAGCTTCTGATGCGTTCTGGGATGCATGCTACTGCTACCCATTTCTCTTTTTTTCCCTTTTTCATTTAGTTTTCTTCACATTTTATTTTATTTCCTTTCACCTTATTCTATTTCTTTCATTTTCAATTAACTTTCTATTTGCTTTCCATTTAATTTTCTATCCTTTAGCAGTAGCGAGTTTAATATAAAACGCGCTGCTACAAAGAAAGTAGCGGTAGCGCGATTTTTTATAGGTCGCTACTACTATGTGTAGCCTATCGGCTAAGCCGTGGGAATTTTAGTAATGCGATGTTTAGGGCAGCAGCGCTCTTGCTAGAACTTTATCTGCGATGCGGTTTGCCCGGTAGCTCTTGCTAGTTAGCACCAGCGTGCTTTTTTGACCCTCGCTGCTGCTAAAGTTCTGTGTATAAGGTTTTCCCTAGTAGTGATGGTTCGGAGTAAATTGGATTTAGACTGATGATCTCGATCATGATACCATGTTTCTTGAAGGGCAATAAACTAGGAGATTGGATTAACTGTCGGAATTGATATAAGCTTGACCTTGGAGTTTACTTGACCATGATAATGGAAATTGGTGGAATGACTATAGTAAGGTAGCCCTTTCAAGTGTTTGGGGATTATAGGAACCTTAGGAGATCATGTGGATCACCATAACCATTGGATTTGTGGAATTAAATGGATCATGTAGTAATTGATGGAAGTTAATGGGCTGTTGGAGTTGATTCATAGGAAGGAAACAAGATCTTGGAGTGGCTTACGACGTGTTTCCTTAGGATAGAGATGCTTTATCTTAGACCTTGGAAGAATAGGCTGAGCATGTGGATTGTCACGTTCAAGCTTAGCAGCTTATATGTTCTACCCATAGATTTTTAGGGGTAGTCATACATATGAGTTTGGGGATTGTAGACATATATGATTTTGTTAGACCTCCTCTTGAGAGTCATGAGGATATGAATCACATGAGTGATGATTGGAGTTGACCTATACGAAATGATGCTATCAGTGATATGATGTGATTTGTTTAAAGGACTAGATAAAACAATTGGCATCTCAGAAACTGTGCTTAAGGATAAGATGATAAACGTTCACCCGCACACTAGAATCCTTCAAACTCTTAAGCCCCACCAAACCACAGCATGGTCGGGTCATGACCACGGGCTTTGGCTCTAGGACGAGAAGACCTTTGCCAATGTTCAATCGAAACCACCATAAATACCCCAGCCCACTTTACGTACCCCGTAGACTTCATGGAGTGCTTGGACAAGTTAGTTGTCATCTTTCTTTCATGACATACTTGTCTACCCGAAGATGGAAGAAGAATCGTTGAGCTGATCAAGGAGCATCTGAAGATCGTCATGTCTAGGAGGAAGAACTATACCAACCACCGTCGTCAAGAAGTAAACCTCCGCGTTGAAGACCAGGTGTATCTGCAAGCCACTCCTCTCTAAGGAACCAAGCATTTCCATGACAAGGAGACCCACACCAAGATTCATCGGCCCCCTTCGAGATCACTCCAAGATTTAACAACCCCCTTTGAGATCACTCACGAGGCGAAGAGAAGACAGTTACCATTTGGAGTTGCCACCCGAGTTACTGATGTGCACAACGCTTTCCATGCATCACAACCCCGGAAGTGTTTCCAACTTCCTAACTTGCCCGATCTCTACGAGGGCATTGATCACTGAGCCATCGACCTCCATCCTGATCCAACCTGACCTAACGCGAGAGACCCCTTAGCAACCTGTATCAACCGAGAGCGTCATATACGGAGCTACAACACCAGGTACTTCAAGATTCAATGGATCACCACACGGAAGCAGAAGCATTATGAGGACGTGAAGACTGCCCCGCATCTAAGTTCTGTGTTCCTTCCCACGCCTAGTTTGGGATTCTCGGGGACGAGATTCTTGTAAGGGGGGGGGGGGGGGTAGGTCTGTCACACCCTGATTTTCATGGCACAACACTTAAGATGATAAATCATGATAAAGTGTGGTTTGACAAAAACTTTTGCATTATTTGACTTTTTACTTGAGTTGGTTTTCTCTATGTGTTTTCAAGTGCTCTTAAAAGTCAACATAGCTTCACCTTCTATACTTCATCTCCTTGCCCCAAGCTTCTGCCAAATGATCATGCCATGTGTATAGAGGAATATAGTATTTTCTTACAAAAATAATTTGGCCAAAAAGTATTTCTAAAATTAGTTTTCCAAAAACCCCTGAATTGAGGATTACACTGCATGTACTTGATTTGGGGTGTGAAAAATGTTCCAAAAGGTATATTTGAATCCTATTCGATGTAGGACTCCCATAAACCACAAAAATATAATTTTAGAAGTTATTTTCCTATTTTATTTAAAAGCTTTTTCTTAAGGCTAGAAATGGTCTTTAATAGGGAAAAATTATTTTATGGTTTTAAAAATATTTGAAAAAAATCAGGGAAACTCAGTGGGCATATATTACCCATATATAAGAGTTTCAACACATGGTCATGTTCAAAATGTTGGACAAAACCTCCCAAAACCATTTCTGCCCATTTCAAGGATTTGAAATATTTCTATTGGAAATATTTTCATAAAAATCCAAGGAAAATCCAGCAAGTCACAAATGCATATTGTGATCACATTGCAAAGCCTCATGTCAATCAAGGTCATTTTGGTTCACCAAAATGCCCCAAAACCCTCTCTGACCAGAATCAAATTTGAACAACTTTGTACTACCAACTTTCTCTCCTTGAACCCAACTTTTGTGAGCATATTCACATGACCAAATAAGGCCACTACACCAAGTGGTGCATCAAGGAGAAGTGATTTGCTCAACTAGATCTACACAAGTTCATTTCTGCTAATTTCTAGGGTTTACAAAAGTTGCATTGGCAACTTTGCCCAAATGGACTCAACCTTGGTGGAACCAATTATTATCTCATGCCATTTGACCCTGTCAAGCCTCATGAGAAGAGGAGTTCATATTCTTTCCCAAACCAGCAACAAACACCTTCTGCCACTTTAGTACAACCCCTGTTTTGACCACTTCCACTCTTCTCCATGGCCTCAACTTTTTACCACAGCCCCTCCTAGACCTCTTTTACCTCCATTAGCAATGGCTGCATCTCAGATCTATAATTGAGGGGTGAAACCACCTCTTTTACCTCTCTGGACAGCCCTTGCACCCCTCTTCCTCACCTCCCTCCTCACTCCAGTGGCCATCCAAGGCATCAAAGGCTTTCCCCACATTTTTTACTCGTCCCTAGAGCTACCAGACATGCTTGGCCGTGCCCACTTTGCCAATAAATGGCATGCCAGCTATTTGCACGCTCTAGAGCGCGCTACAGTACGCTCCCGCGCTGTAGCCGCCCCCTGCCAAGCACCACCGGCCACCTCGGCTCTCCCCCTCACGCCAGTCGGTGCGCCTCGACGTCCACGGCACGCCACGCCCTGGTCCCCCTCCTCCTTCTCCTTCCTACTGCCTCCCTCACACGCGCGCCATGGCCACACGAGAGCTCCAATGGGCACGCTCACACGCGCGACACTCTCGCACTCCCCCGCTCTCTCTCTTCCATCCCCTGGACGTAGAACACCTCCACAAACACCCCGAACACGCCCATTTGAGCCCCCGTGACCCATAGCGATGGCAACAGCCTCACCGGCGCATTGGTCCATGGTGAGCCACGGGCAGGCTACTTATAGGCCTCCCCGATCCTCTCCCTCTCCATCACTCGCCTCCACACACTCCAAATCGACCCCCTGCACCTCCAGTTCCTCTCCAGAGGCACCCGAGCTCGAGATCGAGCTCGATCTCCGCCGCTTCGACTTGCCGGAGTCTGCAGGTACAAGCCTTCCCCGCTCCTCCTCTGCCTTGATCTGGAACCCCTGCAGCTCTCTGACCTTTCCCCCTTGTTTCCCTTCTCTGTAGCTACCGGAACCGCCGCCGGCTGAAGCCCCTCCGCCGCATGACCTCGTCGCCGGTGAACCAGGCCACCTCAGCGGCCGGTTCCACCTCCACCCGAACGACGCCGCCACGCTTAGTCCGTCCTTGCCCTTGTCCAAGCCCACCGTGCCCTGCATCGTTGCCGGTAAGCCACGCCGCCGTCGGACGAGGGTTGACGACGACCCTGACAAGGGGCCCCGCCCGTCAGCCTCTCTGTCCTCTCCCTCTCCCCCGCCCTCTCTCACTGATGCCGGGCCCCGCCCGCCAGGTTTAAAAAAAATGCTGCCTTGCGTTAGCTCGGTGAGCCACGTCATTGGTGGGCAGCTGCCTGCTGTTCAGCCCAGGCACAAGTGCCTTCCCCATTTTCTTTTCTGTCAAACTTGTAAAAATTCCACAGGATTAAATATTAATCCAAATGCACAAATTCCAGTTCCTAAATTCTTGTAAAAATCCCACCTATTTAATGGTATAACTTTCATTCATGACCAACCAACTTTTATGTACTGTTCATATTCAAATTCAAATTTGAATATATTTAAACCCCTCTGAAAATCCATTTCTCCTAATCTGCTACTCCAAATCCAAAACTAAGAACTTTCCCCTTCTTAGATTTCCCCCTAGTATTTATCAAAAATAAGTTGACATTTTTCTGAGCACTTTGGTTTTGCTGTTTTACTATTGCCTTATTTTCCCGTCATTTCTTTTGCGACGAATAGATCCCGTGTTGTGAAGTAGTTGGATAAGAAGAAGGAGAAGGACTTGAAGACTTTGGAGACCAAGGCAAGCAGCCCTTTGACCATGTCTATGAAACCCTTTTTATACATGTCATATAGCACCATATTGTTGTTGCAACGGAATCATGATGAGGTGGTAACCACTTTGATGGTTTTCCACCGTACTTCCTCGTTGATACTTGCATTGTGCATGACCCTACCTTCTGACGAGGGTTAGGCCGGTGGGGGTAGATAGGATACTAAAGTAGTGCTATGCAAAAAGGACGGTATTATGCATGGTGATGGAGACAAAGTATTTTCAAAAGACTTTTCGAAAACCCCATCCGGTGCCACTTATGCCCGTGGGAGAGGATGAGTTGGGTAGCCACTTGATGACGAAGTGGTGTACCGAGGCAAGTGTGTGTTGTTTTCGAAAACGGATTAGATTTAAGATTTGTCGACTGTCCCAACCTTACATGCACAACCAATCTACCCTTGTATGGGAAAGGGCATTATTGATTACCTAGGCCGATACTATCTTGGAGCCCGCATTACTAGTGACGGGGGAGAGTTGGTGCTCTCTCTCGGGACGGGGTCGTGCCAGGTAGGGCGGCCATGGCTGTTTTCACAGGGCACTGGATACACCGTTGTGTCCCCTCTCGGATGTTACGATTTCGAGTGAGTCTCGTATGATGTACATCGTGAGGATACGGAGCAACGAGTGGACTCCTTGTTAGTGTAGTCTAGGGAAAGATAGTGATCGGGTGCTTACCTTGGGAACTTGAGGTACCGCGGGTCATGGATGACACGGAAGTTCCCTGGATCTTGTGGGTAAAGTTTGCAACCTCTGCAGAGTGTAAAACTATTCTAATAGTCGTGTCCACGGTCAAGGACAGTTGGGCGGTGCTGCTTAAACTATGTCCAGAGCTTCACAAACCAGTGTGTGTGTTTGAATAATTGGGGAGAACTACTTGGGTCAAGTCAAAGGACTTGACATGATTGAGTTGGGTTGATGCCCTCTCTATTTATGTTGATATTTGTAACCTGTCCTCATGGTTACTTGAATTCTCCTAATGCATGTCTTACAAGTTGTTGAACATGCCATTGCATTCAAAACTAGCTTTCTGCAAAATTTACCTATATCATGCATTGTTACATCTTGGAACAAAACATGGGTTGCTTGCGAGTACATTCAAAGTAATCATTGGCTTGCCACTGGTTATTTAATTGGCCAGGCATGGAAGAGCAGGAGTTCAAAGAAGAGTTCTTTCGAGAGAACATGCGAACTAGGACGTTTCTCAGTTAGAATGCATGTAGGGTTAAGGCAGATGGCATGGGTTCTACTTATCAACGAAGATATTTCGCTGCTTAAGTTTATTTGGTATTCAGCCCCTGTGGCTTTATCTATGTAAGACTTGACCATAATGGTCATAATTTGTGTAAGACGGTATGTATGGATGTAAGACTCTTGTTATTCAGCTTCTGTGTGTTCAGTGACCATTGATCTCTGGGATCACTATAGACGTGCATTCGGTGATCACGACTTATGAGTCGGGGTCCCCACAAGTTCCCTCTATGCTACTAGAACAACACTCACCACTTGATTCATCGCTGCTAGATATAGCAGCAATGGCTCTCGTGGCTTAGGCGCGACTAGTATTGGCATGGAGGAGAGGTACCTCTTCAAATCTTGCAGTGCTACCTCTGCCTCCGGAGTCCATTTCATTGGACCCGCCTTCTTCAAAACTTTGAAGAAGGGGAGGGCGCGCTCAGCAGATTTGGAGATGAACCTACTTAGAGCAGCAACACAGCCGACAAGCCTATGGACGTCTGTGACTCGTTTTGGCGCCTCAATCTGCTCAATTGCTTTGATCTTGTCGGGTTTGCTTTGATTCCGCGTTGATACACAAAGAACCCAAGAAGTTTGCAGGATGGGATGCCGAATACGCACTTCTCTGGGTTGAGCTTGAGGTTGATCTTGCGTAGGTTTTCGAATGTTTCCTCTAGATCCTGCATGAGCGTGGCTTTGTCCTTGGTTTTGACTACTATATCATCCATATAGGCTTCCATATTTCTATGCAGCTGGGGTTCAAACCCAATTTGGACTGCTCGGGCAAATGTCGAACCGGCGCTTTTCAACCCGAAAGGCATCCGTACTATACAGTACGTACCACATGGGGTAATGAACGTAGTATTCTCTTCGTCTTCCTTCATCATGAAGATCTGGTGGTACCCTGAATAGGAGTCGAGGAATGACAACAGGTCACATCCGGCAGTGGAGTCCACTATCTGCTCAATGCGTGGCAAAGGGAAAGGATCCTTTAGACATGCCTTATTAATATCTGTGTAGTTTACATAGCCTCCACTTCCCGTTTGCCTTACGCACTACCACTGGATTGGCCAACCACGTGGGGTGGAGCACTCTGACCAAGCCTGCCGCCTCCAACTTTCTGATCTCTTCGATGATGGACTCTTGTCGCTCCAAATCTTGCTTTCTGACCTTCTGCTTGATGGGCCGCGCATGGGGACAGACAGCAAGGTGGTGCTCAATCACCTCCCTGGGAATGTCGGGGATGTTGGATGCTTGCCATGCAAACACATCGGCATTCACCCGCAGGAAGGCGACGAGCGCACTTTCCTATTTGCTGTCAATGGTGGAGCTTATGGTAAAAGCTCCACCCGTGCCATCCTCCTTGACGGGCACCTTCTTTGTTTTTGGTGGGGCCGCCTTGGACCTCTTGCTCCTGCTGGCGGAGCTCTCTGGCACGTCCTCAACAGTAACGTGGCGCTCCAAAGTGGCGTGTTTGCCGGAGGAGGTGCAGGAGTCCTTGCCGGGGTCGGAAGTCTTGCGGGAAAGGGCCTTGCCGGTGGAGGCAGAGGCCTTGCTGGTTTTCTTCCCTCCCTGGGCCTCTGCAGCAGGAACAAGTACCTTGGTGGCAGCCACCACAACTGCCTCCCAGTAGAGTTGGTCGGAGGGGACGGTGATGATGCTCATCGGCCCGGGCATCTTCAATGTATTGTAAGCGTAGTGTGATGCCGCCATAAACTTGGCCAGCACTGGGCGGCCGAGGATCCCAATATAGGGCAAGGGGATCTTGGCAACATAAAAAACGATCTTCTCCGTCCGATAGTTCAACTCGCCCCCAAATGTGATGGGCAACGTTGTTGGGGATATAACTACTAAGGGTAAACCGCCCAGGAGGGGCCGGTTCACACTCAACTACATTGAAGCCCGTAAAGACCCAGAAGATGGCGCTTTACTGATGAAGCTTAGAGGCCCAGAGCCCAAAGGTGGATTAGGGCCCATGGTAGTAAACCCCTATGATTGTATAACTTGTGTTGTAAGATAGGAAAGGGGAGACCGAGGCGGACACTTGTATGAGCCGACCTCGGGACTCTGTAGACCGGCCGGGCGTCAACCTATGTATATAAGGGGATGACCCGGCGGCGGTTCAAGGGCAGAAAACAACAACTCGAGACCCAGGCAAAGCGTATTTGCTCCTTGGTCATCGAAACCCAATCAATTCCATCACAACTAGACGTAGGCTTTTACCTTCACCGAAGGGGCCGAACTAGTATAAAACTCCCGTGTCCCTTGTTCGGTTTAACCCCTCCAAGCTAACCCGTCGCGATGGCTCCACGACTAAGTCCTTTCAAGAGGACATCTGACGTGTTAATTCCACGACAAACGTGACCTTGCCCTTCGTCCGACTCCTCCTCGGGTTGACCCCTTGAAACGTGCCCGTCTCCTCGAGATCTCCATCAGGTATTTGCAGCCTCTCGATCACGGCAGGCAAGATCAAGTTCAGATCGGCCCACCGTCAACTAGCACTTTTGTTACCTTGAGGTTGCATATTGTTGGTGAAACCAACAACGGCAAACACCCGACCGCAGTTTTGCGATCAGGATCATCCTCGGTGTCAAAAATGATAGGCGTGCTGGACCACTTCAGTGGCCTCTGGGCATCGAATGATGGTTGCGCCGCAGTGACTTCACTCGCCCACTGCTTCAGTTGGCGGTGAGAGGTGTGCAACGAGGCGCCACCATCGACGCACATGGCCTCCGTAGCTTTCTGAACTCGTGCTCGCCGGACTCGTCGTCGTCATCATGATCATCATCTTCCTCCTTCTTTTCGTGGCCCCGAGCGGCCTCTCTTGTTGATTATCCTTGTCTCGGCGGCCTCCTCGACCCCCACGCTTCTTGACGGACCCCTCAGCACCATCCTGGCCCTTCTCCTTGTCGCGGCGCTCGTATTCAGCTTTCTCCTTCTCCGCAAGCAGCTCAACCTGTCGGCAATTCTGGAGGTCATGGCCTTTGGTGTGGTGGATCTTGCAGTACTGCTTGTCGGAGCCTCCTGGCTTGTCGGCAGCCGCCAAGGCCCGGCAGGCGGCGCACCTGACAACTTCCTTGCTGGGGTCGTCAACCTTGGCCTTCTTGGCGGCGCCGGGGTCGCCAGATCCCTCGACAGCAAGCATGGTCTTTCCCTTATGCTTCCTGTTGCAGCGTTGGCCCTTCTTTGCCGGGGCGACGACGTCTTCGCCTGTGGAGTCGGTTTCCACGCCGGCATATTTGCCAGGGTACTTCCTTCCCTCTTCAGCCTGAGCGCACCTATCGGCCAGAACATACAGCTTAAATACATCCTTAACCTTGTGCATCGCCAGCTCCTCGCGCATCTTGCGGTTGTGCACATTCTGATGGAATGCATTGATGACAACGGCGGTATGAACATCTGGGATGTTATACTGCACATGGCTGAACCTTTGTATGTACTTGCGCAGGGACTCGCCGTCCTTCTAGGGAATGACATGCAGATCGCTCGCCTGGCCAGGATCCTGGTGGCCTCCGGTAAAGGCGCCAAAAAACTCGTGGCATAGATCCGACCAAGAAGAGATGGAATCCACTGGCAGGTGCATCAACCATGACATGACATGGGGCTTAAGTGCCAATGGGAAATAATTGGCAAGCACCTTATCGTCACGAGCCCCAGTAGCTTGCATCCCGATGGTGTAGATGCTGAGGAACTCCGACGGGTGAGTCTTGCCATTGTATTTTTCTCCGACCTCAGGCTTGAACATGCGGTGGGTGGGCCACTGGAGCTGCGATAGCTCACGGGTAAAGGCTGGACAACCCACCTCGTAAGGTAGGTCACCGGCGCCCTCGGCGCTGGGCGGTCCATAGTGGGTCCCGTGCGCCTATCTGACTGATGGCGCGCGTCCCACCGCCGCTAGATAGTGGTCCGAGCATCTTCCTGAGCTTGCTCTCGAAGGACTTGATGTTGGTCGCAGCGGGCTCGCGGGTCGAACGACACCGTAGAAACATTGTCGCGGGCCTCGGCCCGGCGAGCCGGTGGCTACTATCGCGGCCGTGGGGGAGGACAGTGCACTATGGTCGCAGCGTCTCCGGTCTGGCCACCGCCAGCAGGCCCTGGCTCGACAGAACACCGACACGAGGGTCCTGCTGGGCGCGGCTCATCTTTGTTGGCGAAGCTTATGAGGCTTCGAATGGTGGCCCTCCACTCGTCGAGCTTCTCCGCTGCTGGAGGGAAGTCGAGGAGTAGTTGCACACGTGCCAACGCTTTCGCTGGCGTGGGTGGCGGCGAAATCTGCATGGACTGTGACACACACCGACTTCTAACCATGTTAGAAGGAGCTCTATCACGGTCTTGCTGCCGCGCATCATTTCCGCCAGCGTCTGGCCGCGCATGTCGGCCCGGTGCATCTTGAGAGTGACGCAAATGGCTTTTCCCACGGCGGTGACCGGAGGCACCGACGTCGCGGCGTTGCTCGTCACACGCGGCCTAGGAAGGTCGTGGCGTGGGTGCCGGCTAGGGCGTCCAGGAGGTCGCCGCGCCGCCCGTGGGCCGCACAGCCCCGCCCGGGCCCGGGCGTCACGGCTCCTCGTCTAGAACGCGCCGCAGCGCGCTTCGCACAACTCCGATTGCTAGAGTGTCGTGGATGCTCGCAGACCATGCCTCTGCCACGATCCGCGACCACTTCGTCGACCGCCCGCGCTGGGACGGGTGGTTCTGCCCCTGACGAGCCGATCACCGTGATCGCCTTTTTCTTGGGATCCATCGCGATGAAGGAGTCAATGAGTTCACTACAAAACCGGATTTTCATAGCCTCAGCGCCCATACCTGGGGCGCCAAAGATGTCGGGGCTCAGGGACGAGACCTATGGGATCACGGGGCTCAGGGACGACACCTATGGGATCACGGGGAATCCCTACAAGTCTATCGCCTGGCACCGAAGGACAAACGCATTTAATGCACTACCGACGTGCCCTCTCGCTTTATCGGGGGTGACAAAGAAGCTCGTCCTGTCCGTCGCCGCCTCGCCCTGCTTCGATGCGCGTCCAAGGTGATGAGGCATGCCGCACCATGCTGGCTGGCTGGCTCCTGAGCTGGTGCGGTGGCAGGGTCTTCATGAAGATCTGCATGCCACCACACATGTGCTTGGCTAGTTGGCCTAGAAGCTGCATGCTGCCATGTTATTTGCGGTGGTTCGAGCAGCCCATTGTGTGGAGCAGAGAGGATCATCCGCCCCGTGTTGACAATCCGGGTCAACTAGATTTGGTGGTAGCACCTCAGGTGGGAGGTTATAAGTTTACCAAAGTTCTGATGGATGGAGAGAGCAGTATCAACATCCTGTACTATGTGACTTTTCGTCGCATGGGGTTGACAGACAAGAATCTTAAACCGTCAAACACTGTTTTTCATGGTGTAGTACCAGGTAAATCGGCATATCCTGTTGGCAAGATCGCTTTGCAGGTTGTGTTCGGAGATGAGCATGATTCCAGGTCTGAAACATTGACCTTTGAAGTGGTGAAAATCCAGAGCCCATATCACGCCTTTGTTTGGATGGCGGCTTACGCAAAATTCATGGCGAGGCCTGTTATATCTATTTACAGCTCAAAATGCCGGGGTCATAAGGGGACTATCCACGATTACCACAGTCGAAAGATTGCTTTGGATTGTGAGGAAGGTGATGCGGTCTATGCTGCGTCGGTTTGTGCTACAGAGGAGCTGATGTTTTATAAAGACAATCTTGATCCGGCAGACATGACCCCTTTGAAGAAGCCCACCACTGAGCATGACCCAACCCTGACGTTCAAACCGGCTGATGAGACTAAACTTGTTGAGTTTGTTCCTGGCGATTCATCCAAACAGTTTAGCATCAGCACCAATCTGGATCTGAAATAGGAAAGCGCGCTCATCGAGTTCATCCGTGAGAACTGGGACATTTTTGCATGGAAGCCTTCTGACATGCCAGGTGTACCGAGGGAACTTCGCTGAGCACACTCTCAATATTGATCCCAAGTTTAAACCGGTCAAGCAATTTCTTCGCCCGCTTTAACGAGGAAAGACGCAAGGCCATTGGTGAAGAGGTAGCCCGGCTGTTGGCTGCTGGGTTTATCGTCGAAGTATTTCATCCCGAGTGGTTGGCTAATCCGGTGCTCGTTCTTAAGAAAAAATGACACTTGGCATATGTGTGTGGACTACACAGATTTGAACAAAGCTTGTCCGGCAGATCCTATTGCTCTCCCGCATATTGATCAGATTATTGATGCGACGGCGGGTTGTGAGCGCCTGAGTTTCTTGGATGCTTATTCAGGTTATCATCAGATTAAAATGGCAGTTAAGGACCAGGAGAAGACAACCTTCATCACTCCCTTTTGAGCCTTCTGCTATGTTTCTATGCCCTTTGGGCTCAAAAGTGCCCAGGCAACCTATCAGCGTTGTGTGCAAAATTGTCTTCACACGCAGATTGGGCGTAATGTTCATGTCACAGCCCTAGCGTTTGCTTGTAACTAATGGCATTGCATGCATGCATCATGTTTAAATTTCATTAAACTTGAAAAGGGGATTGATCCAAGCCCTAGCACCAAATGAATTCAACTAGGTTCCATAAAAAAAATTCAATGATCCCAAATGCCTTTAGAAATGTTCATAATTTTTGAATTGGTCCAGCACCTCTGACAAAAAAATGATGCACCTATTTTTAGGCCATTCTGGATTTTTGAATTAATTCATATTGTATTTGCATTTGGGCATTTAAATGCTATAAAATATTTTAAATGCCCAAATAATCATAAACTAAAATGTTTACTATTGGATATATTCTAAACAGTAGCCATGACTAGTTTCATGATTTTTGGAAATGCCCTGACATTTTTAATAAAGCCCAGAAGTTACAGAGAAATAGAAAAAAACATTAACAAAAAGAAAGAGAAAGAGAGAGACTTACTGACTTACCTGTAGCCCACCTGTGCGGCCCAACACTGTAGCCAGCCCAGCCCACCACCGCCTCCTTCCTTGTCGTCTTCCGCCTCTGCCAGGAGGATGAGCGCGTGCCCGACGCGCGCACGGCCACCGCACGCCACCCCCTGCTTGCCGCCGAGGGCCTGGACGCCTCCATGACGCCAGGCAGCCCCCCTGGTCCCTCTCGCCGACTCCCTCGAGCTCTTCACCTCCTCTGCTCTCTCTCCCTCTCATGCCCGAACGCAGCCGTCGCCGCCGCTCGCCACCACCGCGGCCGCCGCACTCCCCACGCCCTGCTGCAGTGCCAAATCGCTCCGCCACGACGTCTCGCTTCTTCAAGTCGAATAATACCACCCCGGACGGCCTACAGTGACGCCCCCGAGCTCGTCTTCCTCACCGGCATCTGAAGATCGCCGGCGTTGATTCGCCGTCTCCGACGCATCCTCGAGCCCACTGATCTGCTGGTCGACCTCCCTGTGAGCTCCCCTTCGATTCTCCCCTAGTCCCGTAGTCTCGCTTGTTTCCTAGCTAGCATGCCGCCTTGGCCGAAGCTTTTCCGCCGCCGGCCGTGTTGCCGCCGTCGAGCTAGTCACTGGAGCTCATGTCCGAGCACTCCATCGTGCTCAGCACGCTCCCCGTAGCACATATCACCCCACCGCCGTCCTCCCCGTGCACCACAACGCGATCCCGCACGCAACCGAACTCCGGCCACCGCTGCTAGGTTGTTCCCGGTGAGCTCCGATCACCCCACGACCTCCCACCTGCTCCCCTGGATGCGGGCGAGCAAGGGCTATGCCCTGGTGCCCTCGGCACGTGCAGCCGACGCCCGTAGCGCGTTTAAACGCCTCCGCCCTTGCTGGATGGTCGCCCGGCAGACTAACCCCGTCCGTCTTGGCGTGGCGAGTTAATTAGGCGTTAACCACCTCTTAATCAAACCCAAGAGTCACAGACAGCCGGGCCCCACCTCATCATTAACCACAGGGTTATTCCCTGCTTTAATTAAGCTAATGCTTTGACCCGCCACCTCAGCATTGACATGGGCCCCACTGTCAGGATTGACCCGGACCAGCCCCTGTTGACCTGCTGAGGTGAGCATGACCTAATGCTGACGCAATAACTCATATTCTGGATTTATTATTATTCAGGAAATTCCAGAAATTAGTATAGACTTCTAAAATTCATATAAAATCAACCGTAGCTTAGAATGAAATAATTTATATATGAAAAATGATCAGAAAAATCCAATCTATCCATCTGTACCACTTTCATGCATGTTAGATCAACTTATACCTGCTGATCAGGTCAAATCAATTAAATGGCATTTGAATTTCACATATGGAGTTTGAATTTGAACCCTTGGTTCAAACCAACTTCATTTAATATGGTTGCTAGTTGCATTAGCTCAATCAACAGCATATTGCCATGTCATGATCATGCATCATATTGTCGCATTGCATTGGTATGTTCTTTCTCTGTTGCGGTGCTGTCCCCTCTCGATGAGCGGCGTTAAGCGATTATTCGATGACACCGATGAAGAACTATATTATCTTGAAGTGCCGGGCAAGCAAAACCCCTTGTTCATTCCGATACAATCCCACTCTCTCGCTCCTGCTCTCTTTTCTTGCATTAGGACAACAACAACTCATACATTACTTGCTGCGGTAGCTGAACCCCTTTATCCTCTGCATGACTGTCATTCCACGGTAAATAGATGAAACCCACTAGCATGAGTAGGAGTTGTTTGAGCCACTGTTGTGCCTACTCATTCATGCTTGTTTGTCATGCACCTCTTGCTTAGAGTTGATTCGGGTCTGGTTCATCGAGGATGAATCAGAGGTGTGTGAACATGTCCTACTGTGTGTGAGCTAAGTGTGTGAACACGATTTGGTAAAGGTAGAGGCGAGAGGCCATGTAGGAGTACATGGTGGGTTGCCTCATTGAAGCCGTCCTCGAGGCCCGAAGTTACGTGTTTGTGATCCATGAAAGCAGTTACTACCACACATTGGGATCCTTAATTGACTCTCTCGGCTTCTTAACCACCCTTGTTCTCTGTCCAGGAGTTGCAACTAGTTTCTGGTGTTTGTAGGATATGTGTTGGAGGTTGTGCGTAGCGCTAACCCTAGGGGTGGGCTATGATGCGGTAGATACACCGTGGCCTGGTGTACCGATTCACCCTTTTGGTGTCTCGGGAACCCTGCACACATCGTTCGGGGCCGTTAGTGGAAACCTCGGCTGGACTCCCTGCGAATGGAACCCGAATAGGCGATAAACCTGGACTAGGGACTTGAGTGTTTAGGTAGGCCGTGGCCGACACCCTCGCCAGGCTTCCGCTTGAAGGTTGCCGAGATACATGACGTGTACATGGCGGTAAGTGGCGAGAGCGTGTGTGAAGAAGTACACCCCTGCAGGGTTAATATGATCTATTCGAATAGCCGTGTCCGCGGAAAAGGACTTCTGGGTTGCCTATTACAGTTCATAGACAAGTGAAAGTGGATACTCTAAAATGCGCAAGATAAGCGTGAGTGATATGGATGGCGTTCTCGTAGGAAAACGGGATCGGATCCATAGTGGTGTATTGACTGGTGAATATGTGGACTCGTGTGCGCCACCTCAAAAGAGTTACTTGCAGTCGTAGTTTAGGATAGCCACCGTGTCAGAGCTGGCTTGCTGCAGTTAAACTCCACCACCCCCCTATGTTGATAATGATGCATATGTAGTTAGTTCTGATGTAAGTCTTGCTGAGTACATTTGTACTCACGTTTGCTTATTTTATGTTTTGTAGAGGCGTCGGTCTCGCTTAGTAGTTCTCGTGGACTTGACGTTTAGCTTGATACCTCAGCTACGATCTTGTGCCCTCGGCGAGATCTGAGTCGATAGTCGGGCTTCTCAGCCTTTTTCATTTATAGATGTCGTACTTTCGAGACATGTTAAGCTTCCGCTTGTGTTTTGACTTGTATGCTCACGAATGTTGGGTCATGAGACCCATGTTTGTAATATCTCGCTCCTCGGAGCCTAATGAATGAATACTTGAGTCGTAGAGTTATGTTGTGATGCCACGTTGTATTTACACATATCGAGCATATTGTGTGTATGTTTGAAATGCTTGGTATGTGTGGGATCCGACAATCTAGTTGTTTATCCTTGGAAGCCTCTCATATGGGGAAATGTAGTCTAGTGCTTCATGAGCGATAATAGTCCGCTTCTGGCCGGTTCACGAGTCCTGCTAGCCCAAAGACTACTGCTCTAGACACTTGACTGGCCGGCATGTGTTTCACTTCGTTCCTGTGTCTGTCCCTTCGGGGAAATGTCACGCGGTGACATCCGGAGTCCTGCCTAGCCTGCTACAGCCCGGGTTACCGGAGTCCTGTTAGCCCAGTGCTACAGCCCGGATTCACACGTTGATGACCGACATGCTCGATGTGATTCATGTATGCCTGTCCCCATGGTTTAGTGCCCGGGTTCTCTGTCATATGGATGCTAGCGACACTATCATATACGTGAGCCAAAAGGAGCAAACGGTCCCGGTCCATGGTAAGGCGACACCCGTGGGAATACCGTGTGTGAGGCCGCAAAGTGATATGAGGTGTTACCGGCTAGATCGATGTGACTTGGAATCGGGGTCCTGACAGCGTTGGTATCAGAGCCTGACTGCCTGTAGGATTACCAAGCCAAACTGGTCGAAGTTGTGTCTAGAAATTCTTTAGTTATGTAAGGGAATTGATTGTGGAAGGGAACGTAAGGCTCTTTTTACTCCTTATACCTCATGGCCTTCTGATCTGAGTCATCCTCTTCTCTTCTACGGGGATTAAGAACTAGGTCTTCTCATCTATCTATCAGGATGACGTGTTAGTAATCCATAAACTTATAGGATTGTTAGTTTCAAATCTCAGTTAAGTTTTTACTACTTCCGTGTGTTGTTAGTTGATCTCAGAACCTTGTTATTGTGATGTTGAGTGGTCATGCCACTATTTTTGCAGGATGTCTCAAATCATTTTGAGCATTTACAACCGTTATGCTGTCCGAGTCATCCCAGGTCTCTAAATAATATGATGCATTTGCAAATCCCTTCCTCCCATTTTGATGTCCCTTTGGGCCAGATTAACCACACTAATCGGTGAGTTGAGGTACTCTGTTGCCTCGACATATATGTTGGAACTATTATTATGACCATAGGTGTCTTAGAGGATCATCTAGTAATCTAGCCATGCTTTATATTCCTAGTGTGATGATTCTGGCCATTATTCTCGAAAGCATCCCGTGATGCCATTTAGTAGTAGGTATTCTATTCCTGGGTTCTTGAACCCGAGATTCACCCTACTTACCGCATGTTGATAGTGTTTGCTAGTTCCTTTTAGGATATTAGTAACTTTGCGATAGTCCTCGAGGTCCGTGGTATTTCCTTCTTCCGAATACTATGAACCGCTTATGGCAGAAGTTCCTCGCTGAACCAAAAGATCACAATCAAAGTACTCTTGAGGAGTTCTCCATTCATAATTGTGAATCTGCCAGTACTACCTCTCTGCATGGGTTATCAGGAAGAAATATGTTGAATTTGTTCGGCATACTAACCCATGCCTCCACAACTCGAAAAGTTATATGTTCCTTGAGTTGTCCCTCTTGGTTGTCTTCTGAACCTCGTCTATCAATTGATAGACAGGAGTAGTTTGCAACCGTGCTCATCGATGCCTATTATTCTTGTGGTCCGTCGAGCCATTCTATTTTGGAATGACTAGGAGAAACAAACTCCAGTACCTCATCCATATCTAGAATTTGGTCAAAGCAGTTGTATTCCGCAGATCAAAATGCCAATCTAGCTTTTGCTCTGTTCTACCATGGAGTGTCACCTTCTTTCTTATCAAGAATGTCATGAGAATTGCACCACCTCTTACGAATTCTTCATTTAGTGATACTTCTTGCCATCATTATTCATTCCTCGGTTTCGTGTTGTTGTAACCGGAATGCCGACAAGTGAACCGTGATGTGTGAAATCAATACTCCGAGCAACTCGTTGCTTGGTAGTTAATGGACAATATTCTCATTCTTAGCGTGTTGGTTATTAAATCATCACCCTAAGATTGATCGTGCTACCTAGTCCTTATTTCCTGTGCACTCTTCGTTCAATAAGTTAGGATTGTGCCAATCCCTCGTGCTTTTGATCATATCGTCTTGCCCTGAAAAGCAAGATTATTCTCGAGCTTAGTAGCATATTGGTGGTTCGTGATTTTCCAAATATCTTCTCGGAAGTATTACCAGGTTGTCGCCTGACCGCTATGTTGGGTTTGTGATCAAGTTGGTTTCCTTGTAAACCACCCCTTCTCCAAGAATCTGTGTTGGATACCCCTGAGCTATTTGGTTAAGCCAAACAACAACTTGGAGAGTTGGAAGGTAAAAGCTTGTCTGACTTAGTTCACCTCCAAGGGATATCTTGGTGTGTGTGTGTTGAAGAAAGATGATATCTCCATCATTTGATCCTCGTAATCAGTTGTTGGATCTATTGCCTTGTCAAAACTTTGACTTGAGTATGGGATATCGTCAAGTCAAATCAGAACCCATGATGTTCGTAATGTTGTCTTACCCGTGGTTGGTTCCTCGAGTATATACCATTACATCTTTTGGTCTGACCAATGCTATCACTGTGTTCACATGATGGTGGAAGTCCAGTGATATGGAAATTCCGATGAGTTGTTGTTGAGCCCATCAGCAGCATTTTTGTCTCCCC
This sequence comes from Aegilops bicornis, assembly GCA_021605145.1. Lineage (NCBI taxonomy): Eukaryota > Viridiplantae > Streptophyta > Magnoliopsida > Poales > Poaceae > Aegilops > Aegilops bicornis. The sequence goes on along the minus strand of CM038673.1, from coordinate 238,963,830 downwards.
CATGATTCATGTTGAACATCAACCTAGTGTTGAAAACTTTGTAAGCAATGCCTTCGTGCTCCGTTCATGAAGCCTATGCTTGGATGGAAGATGTGACTTCCTCGAATTCATGTGCTTTAGGTGTAAGTTGCCACCATGAATTTGAGAAAGGTTTGTTTTGTTTCCTCTGGAATCATCCCAAGTCAGTCATGCCTGTGCAAAGTATTCTGTGGTCTGATAGACTGATCATCTTCATTCCATACGTATCCTTAGCACACCAAGCCACTGTTTGATTTGTTCAAGGATAATAAGTTCATCGATAAGTGCACAAGGACTTTGATATCCACAATGATGGTTCCTAATCAGAACTTGGTAGTGTCATTATAAGACTACTACGTGGCCATGCTTGTCTGGGACAGCGTGTTCACATGTTTGTAGCAGAACCCGCTCATGTTTTGGAGCTTACTACCATAGTCCATCTCCCGAGAATCTTGTAACATCATCTCGTCGATTTGTGTTGCACCCTTTCCTTTTCAGACATGCTGAGTCTGGAGTATCCTATTACCAATCGGATCTGAATCTCAGGCAGATATGATGGTTGGAACATTCCCAACATTTGTATTTTCTTCCCAGCTTGCACCCCATCGTGCCAATTTCCCATGGGTTGTCCTTCTCAGCAGTTGCTGTCCAGGACCATCCTCAAAAGTGGTCCTACCATGGGTCCCATCCATTTTCGATGATAAGCAAAATCATCCATTGTGTTGTCTTCAACAAGGTATTCCACATCATCCATTCTAGTCCGGGTATGCCATCCCTTTGTACTCCGCCAAACGATTGTTGTGAATTGCCTTAGGCTGGTATAAAGAGTTTCAATGATCCTTGAATCAAAAGTAATTATTTTGCCACTTCAAAGGAATAACTCTACGCGTCACCTCACCCAGGGTGCCCCGTTATTGCATCATGGCAATTATTTCCTCGCCACCTTGACACCATCCACCATCTCTCTAAGCGTGGAATTGTTGCCCACCAAATCAAATGCCGTCGCTTGTTCCTCCATCCCTCTCGATGTGTTTCGTGTCTCAGCTCGAGAGATGTTTCCATGTCTCACTCGATGAGTGATCCTGAGTTGTTCGATCTTCGAGAAGATCGATCCTTCTGGAGTTTTCCCTTTCCTCTCATTGTCATGTTAGTTGGAGTTCTCAAAGCAAGACGTCGAGACAAAGATGGTGATCATGTCAACGTTCTTATGAAGTGCAACCTGGATCGTGAAGACCGTGTTAGCTAGTGTTCCCTCTGTCTTCTTACCTCACGTCTTGAATCTCGGTACGAGATTCTTGTTTAGTGGGGGTGAGTTGTCACAGCCCTAGAGTTTGCTTGTAACTAATGGCATTACATCCATGCATCATGTTTAAATTTCATGAAACTTGAAATGGGGATTGATCCAAGCTCTAGCACCAAATGAATTCAACTAGGTTCCATAAAAAATATTTTCAATGATCCCAAATGCCTTTAGAAATGTTCATCATTTTTGAATTGGTCCAGCACCTCTGACAAAAAAATGATGCACCTATTTTTAGGCCATTCTGGATTTTTGAATTAATTCATATTGTATTTGCATTTGAGCATTTAAATGCTACAAAATATTTTAAATGCCAAAATAATCATAAACTAAAATGTTTACTATTGGATATATTCTAAACAGTAGCCATGACTAGTTTCATGATTTTTGGAAATGCCCTGACATTTTTAATAAAGCCCAGAAGTTAGAGAGAAATAGAAAAAAACATTAACAAAAAGAAAGAGAGAGAGACTTACTAACTTACCTGCAGCCCACCTGTGCGGCCCAGCACTGTAGCCAGCCCAACCCACCACCGCCTGCTTCCATGTCGTCTTCCTCCTCTGCCAGGAGGATGAGCGCGTGCCCGACGCGCGCACGACCACCGCACGCCACCTCCTGCTTGCCACCGAGGGCCTGGACGCCTCCACGACGCCACACAGCTCCCCTGGTCCCTCTCGCCCACTCCCTCGAGCTCTTCCCCTCCTCTGCTCTCTCTCCCTCTCATGCCCGAATGCAGCCGTCGCCGCTGCTCGCCACCATCGCGGCCACCGCACTCCCCACGCCCTGCCGCAGTGCCAAATCGCTCCGCCACGACGCCTCGCTTCTTCAAGACGAATAATACCACCCCGGACGGCCTACAGTGACGCCCCCGAGCTCGTCTCCCTCACCGGCATCTGAAGATCGCCGACATCGATTCGCCGTCTCCGACGCATCCCCAAGCCCACTGATCTGCTGGTCGACCTCCCTGTGAGCTCCCCTTCGGTTCTCCCCTAGTCCCGTTGTCCCGCTCGTTTCCTAGCTAGCATGCCGCCTTAGCCGAAGCTTTTCCACCGCCGGCCGTGTTGCCGCCATCGAGCTAGTCACTGGAGCTCATGTCCGAGCACTCCATCGTGCTCAGCACGCTCCCCGTAGCACATATCACCCCACCGCCGTCCTCCCCGTGCACCACAACGCGATCCCGCACGCAACCAAACTCCGGCCGCCACCGCGAGGTTGTTCCCGGTGAGCTCCGGTCACCCCATGACCTCCCACCTGCTCCCCTGGATGCGGGCGAGCAAGGGCTACATACAGTGCCCTCGACGCGTGCAGCCGACGCCGTAGCACGCTTCCGGCGTGCCTCCGCCATGCTGGATGGTCGTCGGCGGACTAACCCCGGCCGTGCTGACGTGGCCAGGTTAATTAGGCGTTAACCACCTCTTAATCAAACCCAAGAGTCACAGACAGCCGGGCCCCACCTCATCATTAACCACAGGGTTATTCCCTGCTTTAATTAAGCTAATGCTTTGACCCGCCACCTCAGCATTGACCTGGGCCCCACTGTCAGGTTTGACCCGGACCAGCCCCTGTTGACCTGCTGAGGTCAGCATGACCTAATGCTGATGCAATAACTCATTTTCTGGATTTATTACTATTCAAGAAATTCCAGAAATTAGTATAAACTTCTAACATTCATATAAAATCAACCGTAGCTCAGAATGAAATAATTTATATATGAAAAATGATCAGAAAAATCCAATCTATCCATCTGTACCACTTTCATGCATGTTAGATCAACTTATAACTGCTGATGAGGTCAAATCAATTAAATGGCATTTGAATTTCACATATGGAGTTTGAATTTGAACCCTTGGTTCGAACCAACTTCATTTAATATGGTTGCTAGTTGCATTAGCTCAATGAATAGCATATTGCCATGTCATGATCATGCATCATATTGTCGCATTGCATTGACTGTGTTCTTTCTCTGTTGCGGTGTTGTCCCTCTCGGTGAGACGACGTTAAGCGATTTTCTGATGAAGAACTATATTATCTTCAGAAGTGCCAGGGAAGCAAAACCCCCTTGTTCATTCCGATACAATCCCACTCTCTCGCTCCTGCTCTCTTTTACTACATTAGGACAACAACGACTCATCTGTTACTTGCTGCGGTAGCTGAACCCCTTTATCCTCTACATGACCTGCCATTCCACAGTAAATAGATGAAACCCACTAGCATGAGTAGGAGTTGTTTGAGCCCTGTTGTGCCTACTCATTCATGCTTGTTTGTCATGCCTGCTACTGCTTAGAGTTGATTCGGGTCTGGTTCATCGAGGATGAATCAGAGGTGTGTGAACATGTCCTACTGTGTGAGCTAAGTGTGTGAACACGATTTGGTAAAGGTAGCGGTGAGATGCCATGTAGGAGTACATGGTGGGTTGTCTCATTGAAGCCGTCCTTAGGAACTGAGTTACATGTTTGTGATCCATGAAACAGTTACTACCACACATTGGGATCCTTAATTGACTCTCTCTCGGCTTCTTAACCACCCTTGTTCTCTCGTGCAGGAGTTACAACTAGTTTACGGTGTTTGTAGGATATGTGTTGGAGGCCGTGCGTGGCGCTGACCCTAGGGGTGGGCTATGATGCGGTAGATACACCGTGGCCCGGTGTACCGATTCGCCCGTTTGGTGTCTCCGGAACCCTGCACACATCGTTCGGGGCCGTTAGTGGAAACCTCGGCCGGACTCCCTACGGATGGAACCCGAATAGGCGATAAACCTGGACTAGGGACTTGAGTGTTTAGGTAGGCCGTGGCCGACACCCTCACCAGGCTTCCGCTTGAAGGTTGCCGAGATACATGACGTGTGAAGAAGTACACCCCTGCAGGGTTAATATGATCTATTCGAATAGCCGTGTCCGCAGAAAAGGACTTCTAGGTTGCCTATTACAGTTCATAGACAAGTGAATGTGGATACTCTAAAATGCACAAGATAAGCGTGAGTGCTATGGATGGCGTTCTCGTAGGAAGACGGGATCAGATCCATAGTGGTGTATTGACTGGTGAATATGTGGACTCGTGTGCGCCACCTCAAAAGAGTTACTTGCAGTCATAGTTTAGGATAGCCACAGATTCAGAGCTGGCTTGCTGTAGTTAAACTCCACCACCCCCCTTTGTTGATAATGATGCATATGTAGTTAGTTCTGATGTAAGTCTTGCTGAGTACATTTGTACTCACGGTTGCTTATTTTATGTTTTGCGAGAGAGGCGTCGGTCTCGCTAGTAGTTCCGCTGTGGACTTGACGTTTAGCTTGATACCTCAGCTCACGATCTTGTGCCCTCGGCAGGATCTGTAGATAGTCGGGGCTTCTCGGCTGTTTCATTTGTAGATGTCTGTACTCGGACATGTTAAGCTTCCACTTATGTTTTGACTTGTATGCTTTCAATGTTGGGTCATGAGACCCATGTTTGTAATATCTCGCTCCTCGGAGCCTAATGAATAAATACTTGAGTCGTAGAGTTATGTTGTGATGCCATGTTGTATTTACACATATCGAGCATATTGTGTGTATGTTTGAAATGCTTGGTATGTGTGGGATCCGACAATCTAGTTGTTTATCCTTGGCACCTTCTCATATGGGGAAATGTAGTCTAGTGCTTCCTGAGCGATAGTAGTCCGCTTCTGCCAGTTCACCGGAGTCCTTCTAGCCCAACACTATCGCTCGACACTTGACCGGCCGTCATGTGTTTCACTTCGTCCCTCGTGCATCCCTTCGGGAAATGTCGCGGTGACATCCGGAGTCTGCCTAGCTCAAGCATGTACCCAGGTTACCAGAGTCCTGTTAACCCAGTGCTACAGCCTGGATTCACTTGTTGATGACCAACATGCTCGATGTGATTCATGTATGCCTGTCCCCATGGGTTAGTGCCGATTTGGGTTCACGACTAGCCATGTTGGCTCGGGTTCTCTGTCATATGGATGCTAGCGACACTATCATATACGTGAGCCAAAAGGCGCAAACGGTCCCGGGCTATGGTAAGGCGACACCCGTGGGAATACCGTGCGTGAGGCCGCAAAGTGATATGAGGTGTTACCGGCTAGATCGATGTGACTTGGAATCGGGGTCCTGCCAGTTCATGCCTATGTGGATGACATTGTGGTAAAGTCCAGGAAGAAGGAAACCTTGATAGATGACCTCAAGGAGACGTTCGACAATCTTCAGGTTTACAAAATGATGCTCAATCCGGACAAATGCGTTTTTGGTGTTCCGGTAGGCAAGCTCTTGGGTTTTCTTGTGTCCAATAGAGGTATTGAGGCCAATCCAGAAAAGATCAAAGCGATCACATCCTTGGCTAAACCGAAATGCATCAATGATGTTGAGCGTCTGGCAGGTTGAATTGCATCCCTCAGCCGGTTTATCAGCCGTTTGGGAGAGAAGGCGATTCCTTTATATCATATGTTGAATAAGACAGATGATTTTGTTTGGAGTGACGCAGCTAATGCGACATTTTAGGATTTGAAGCGGCAGCTGGCTGAACCGCCGGTCCTTGCTGCTCCGGTTGATAAAGAGCCCTTGTTATTGGACGTGGCTGCCAATGCCCGTGCGGTCAGTGTGGCAATTGTGGTTGAGCGTAAGGAGGTTGTGAAGGAATATCCGGTTCAACGGCTAGTTTACTATATCATTGAAGTGTTTATCGGGTCAAAACAACGATATCCGCATTGGCAGAAGCTAGTGTATGGAGTTTTTATGGCAAGTCGGAAGCTCAAGCAATACTTTCAAGGCCATCCCATCACAGTGGTTAGTTCTGCTCCTTTGGGCGATATAATTCAGAACAGGGAAGCAACTGGCCGGGTTGCAAAGTGGGCAATTGAGCTTAGTCCACATGGATTGAAGTATATGCCTCGAACGGCCATCAAATCTCAGGCGCTTGTTGACTTCATCAATGATTTGATCGAGTTACCGGCACCAGAGGACAAACCAGATAATACATACTGGACTATTCACTTTGATGGATCCAGGCAATTAGAAGGCTCGGGGGCTGGAGTTGTCCTTACTTCCCCTCGAGGTGATAAAATTTGTTATGTTCTCCGCTTAATGTTTCCTTGTACTAACAATGCAGCTGAGTACGAAGCCTTATCCATGGTCTCCGTGTGGCTAAGGAAATGAATTTAAGCCGGGTTCGCTGTTTTGGAGATTCTGATCTGGTGGCTCGACAAGTTTCGGTACTTGGGATTCTAAGGATCCACTCATGGCGGCTTATAGACGCGAGGTGGATATTATGGCAGGTCACTTAAAGGGTTATCAGGTCGAGCACATTGACCGGCGCAAAAACGAAGCAGCAGATGCTTTAAGCCGGCTGGGATCTCAGCGTAAACCGGTACCACCCAATACCTTTTTAGATATCTTGCATAACCCGTCTGTTAAGTTGCCTACAGAGGAGGATTTAGCTGTTCCTGATCCAGAGGCCCAATTGGTAGCCGCTTTACATATCACTCCGGATTGGATGGTTCCATATTTGGCGTATATGAACCGGGGCGAGTTACAAGATGATGAGGTCCTTGCCAGGAAGATAATTCGACGGTCCAAGTCCATGGTTATTCACAATGGCGAGTTGCACCGTTGCAGTTTTTCAGGCGTATTCCAATGTTGTGTTTCTCCTGAAGAAGGACAAGAGATTCTACATGAAATCCATGAAGGGTATTGTTGTCACCATGCCGGTTCTAAATCCCTGGTGGCTAAAGCTTTTCGTCATGGGTTCTATTGGTTGAAAGCTCATGCTGATGCGGAGGATCTGGTAAAGCGGTGTGACGCTTGTCAGAAGTTTTCACGTCGAGCTCATGTTCCGGCTCAAGAGCTACAGATGATTCCTATCACTTGCCCGTTTACCACTTGGGGGCTTGATATGGTGGGACCTTTCAAGCGCTCCAAGGATAAGAAGACCCACCTATTGGTGGCGGTTGACAAGTTCACTAAATGGGTTGAAGCGGAGCCCGTCAGCAAGTGTGATGCAGCCACAGCGGTTCAATTTCTCAAAAAGATCGTTTTCCGTTTTGGCTTTCCACACAGCATCATCACAGATAATGGCACGAACCTTTCTAAAGGTGAGATGGAGGAGTTTTGTCAACGAGAGCACATCCGGCTTGATGTAGCATCCGTGGCTCATCCCCAGTCCAATGGTCAAGCTGAGAGGGCGAATCAAGAGATCCTGAAGGGTATCAAGCCCCGGCTTATGGTTCCTTTGAAGCGGACGCCGGGTTGTTGGGTGGAAGAATTACCATCTGTGTTATGGAGTATAAACACCACCCCGAACCGATCTACGGGTTATACACCTTTCTTCATGGTTTACGGGGCTGAGGTCGTCCTCCCAAGTGATATTCATCATGACTCGCCCCGGGTTGCCAATTATGTTGAAGCGGACAATGAGCAAGCACGCCAAGAGGTGCTGGACCTGTTAGATGAGAAATGGGACATGGGTTTGGCTAGATCGGTGGTTTATCAACAAGACCTGCTGCGTTATCACAGCCGCCGGGTTAAGACAAGAACCTTTCAAGAAAGCGACTTAGTGCTCCGGCTCATCCAGGATCAGACCGATATGCACAAGTTATCCCCACCTTGGGAAGGACCCTTTGTGGTCAGCAAAAATCTACACAACGGATCATACTACCTCATTGACGTTCGAGAAGACTCACGCAGTTCTAGGCCTGGCAGCCCTTGAAAAGCCTCGACTACACGGTTTTTGTTTGCTTTTTGCCAAGTTTTTGTTCTTTGGTAATATCATATTAGTACAGTGTTTGTTAACCTGGCTTGTCTTTCAACTACAAGTTGTCAGATCATATTAATGTTAACCCGGTGTTTGTTAACCCGGCTTGGCTTTCAACTATAAGTTGTCAGACCATATTTCTTATTAAACCGGTGTTTTCGCAACCCAGACTGGCTTTGATTACATATGACCAACGTAATCAAATGGTGTTGTTCACAACACGGTATGGTTTAAAAAGTTTACACCAACACTGCATGGTGGGAGTTATCAATGCTTCAGATTTGGGTTTTTCACCCTTACTACAAATACAAGTTGGTAAACCAACTAAGTAATTTAATATCACATGTATGATTTATTTCATATTTTTGATTCAGCTTTGGTCATTAACCAGGATTTGTATGGGGCATTGTGACCCGTCCGGTGGTAAACCGCCCGGGCAGATTTTTTTTATGCAGACACAGGGAATGCATAATATTATGAAGGTATATAAGCTAGCACTGACATTATCACGGCGGATCAAACAGTTATATCCCAGTGCACGATGGCAGCAGATCACAGTATTTCAACTAGCCTGTTACAAGGCGCTTTAAGGCCCAAAATAAGCGATTGTTTATACACAGAGCAAAATCTGTGCCTATCAACTCAGTTGCCGAATTAAGATTCATTGCCAGGTTGACGAGAGGTTGATGGATCTTCTGGTGTCGGTTCAGCCTCCTTCTCCCCATCCAGTGGCTGGAAGTCAACGGTGGTCCAATCAATCCGGGTTAAAGCTTGAAAGACAACTTCTTCTTTTATAAGTTCGGACAGATCAACGTCATGAGCGTAAGTGCGCTTACGGATTGGCGGGATAAGATTTTGCACTTCCCTCACAGCAGTGTCAATCCGTTGGTTGTTGGCATCATAGAAGGACCGATGAACACTTAAATTAGCCTCTTCCGCCAATTGACTTGCCAGTGGACGCATCTCCTTTTTCACGACTTTGAGGGCTTCGTTGTCAAAAGCTGACCCGTCTGTTTGTTCAACCGGAAATCCCTTGGCGATATCAACTGGATCCAAGTTAGATATCCATGCTTTGGACCGAGTCAGTGCCAGTAAGGCGCCAGCCCTGGCAGCATATCGCTTCACCTCTTCTATCTGCGTCGACGTCATGGATAATTTTATTAGTGTGTCCTTGATCAATGTTGGTGCCGGTTTGTTGCATGAGACTGCACAGATAACCCGTTGGGCACCGGTGTATAATTGCTCAATCAAAGTGTATGATGCCTTCAATTTCATCCCCATATCTGTGCACAGCTGAGAAATGCGATTACCTGCATCAGGTTACAAATTCAATGTTAAACCGGCATAGTCCAAGATATTTTCGAACCGGTTATGACAAAGTACTTACCAAAGATTGCAGAAGTCATAGCATTCACTTGATGTTTTAGCCCTGTCAGCTCTTCCGCCACCGGCTTAAGAGCTGCTTCGGCATCTTCAGCCCGCTTCAACAAAGCAGCCTTCTCAGTTTCCCAGTTGGTGCGTTCATTTTTGAAACCATCCTTCAATTGCTCCATGGTTGTCAAAACACCCTTTAGCTCCTCTTTGGCTTTCGAGGTCTCTTCCTGCTGGGACTTGATTACTTCTTGAAGATCGGCGATTTGAGATTCTTTGATATTTTTATCGGTCTACAAAAGTCAGAAGATGAAGTTGTTAAAGTCCCAAGCACATAACAAGTTATGCACTCGACACTTGGGGGCTAATGTGGACTGCTTTTTAAAGTGAGTTTTTCAAGTCCCAAGGCTCAATCCAGGTATTAAGCTTGGCACTTGGGGGCTAATGCACAATTGATCAGTTATAAGTAAAGGCAATTAACAAGGACAGACAGTCCCGATTTGTCTTCAAAAGACAAACCGGCCCTTGGGGGCTACTCAGTTGAAGTGTTCTTTATATCAAAGTCCCGGTTTATCTTCAAGAGATAACCCGGCCCTTGGGGGCTACAATGGAAGAGATATACAGAATAAAGTAAATTTCAAAGTGTTTTTGAAGATTACCTCATAACGTTCCTTCATCAGGTTCACCAAACCAGCTTCAAAGTCACGGCTGGTGAAAAGGCAGTTTAAAAATCCGAAATGAGGTTCCTCGGCACTAAGGTTGATGAAGTTGGATAAATCAGTCTTCCCTTTCCCCTTGCCCATAGCAGTGAATTTCTCCTTGGCAGTATGTTTTGACAAGACAACCAGGTTACCAGGGCTAGTATGACCCATACCAATAATAATAACATCATCATCACCTTTTGGTGGACTTGGCGGACTGACGGTATCCTTGGCTGGACTTGACGGACTAGCGGCTGGGCTCGGCGGATCAGCAGCCGGGCTCGAAGGAGTAGCATGAGGGCTTGATGGATCAATATGAGTAGCCGGGTTAGCTTCCAGCGGATTAACTTCAGTGTTCTCATCTTGTGGGGCGGAATCATCCATAACATCAGTATTTCTACTGGTGCCCTCAGGAGCCCCATCCGGTTCAACTTCACCAATAGGGGCATTGGTTTTCGCCTTCTTGCTCAGACGGGCTTTGGCACTGATATCAAAACAAAGATTAGCACGGTAAACCGAACTATGAAGGAAAAAGATGAAGCGATGTATACTTACCCAGGGACAGTTTTAAGGGGAGGCAGCTGAGTGGTTGATGAACCACCAGACGAATTGGAAGACACCTGGTAATTCGAATTAGACGGATTGAGTGGGTATCGGAAGAAACCCTTCAAAGGATAAAGTTTTTCGGGAGAACAAGCAACCTCTGGACGACGCTTCCGGGTTGGTGTATCCAGTAAACCGGAGGAGGTGACTTGCTGGCCACTTTGTCAGGTTGTGTGATGCCCTTCAGGTTGTTGTGTCTTCAATGAAAGTTTTGGATCCAAATAAGCAAGAGGGTGAGAGTATTTTACTTTCCGAACTGCACGGCGAAATCTTTGAACCGGCACAAGATCTGAATCGGAGGAAAGAGAGATTACCTCAACATGGTCTGCATTGCTGGCCTCCGCATCATCCTGGGAATAGTCATTGTCAATAAGGTGTATGAAAAGGGAACCTAGGGAGTCAAGTTCTACCTCTTGATCCAATTCGTCAATATCTTCTGGCGGATCAGAAGACTCGGCGGTTTTTTTTCTTGGTTGTTCTCTTGGTGACTTTGCTTTTGACACGAGGAGCCCTGGCTGGTTTATCTTGAGTTTTCCTTTTCTAGAAGGAGCTATTGGCCTGCAAAATTAAATAAAGGATTATTATATCAGTGTTAAAGCGGAGACGGATCAGAAAAGTGCAAGGTTAAAGTTTTTACCGCTGGCGGTTTGTTGGAGGCATAAAACGGGCGCAGACCAATTTGGGTGCATGTGTGTAGGATCTTGAGAAGAGGTGTCTAGAGGGGGGGTTGGTGATTAGACACTAAGTACCAAAGTTGCAGTTTTTAACTTCTTTAGGTTTAAGTGGAGTTTAGGCACAAGTTTAACATTCACAATACATAACAAGCAAGCATGCAAGGAGTATATGAGCAGCAGAAAGTAAAGCATGCAACTTGCAAGAATGTAAAGAGAAGGGTTTTGGAGGATTCAAACGCAATTGGAGACACGGATATTTTTGTCGTGGTTCCGATAGGTGGTGCTATCGTACATCCACGTTGATGGAGACTTCAACCCACGAAGGGTAACGGTTGCGCGAGTCCACGGAGGGCTCCACCCACGGGTCCACGAAGAAGCAACCTTGTCTATCCCACCATGGCCGTCGCCCACGAAGGACTTGCCTCACTAGCGGTAGATCTTCACCAGTAGGCGATCTCCTTGCCCTTACAAAACTCCTTGGTTCAACTCCACAATCTTGTCGGAGGCTCCCAAGTGACACCTAGCCAATCTAGGAGACACCACTCTCCAAGAAGTAACAAATGGTGTGTTGATGATGAACTCCTTGCTCTTGTGCTTCAAATGATAGTCTCCCCAACACTCAACTCTCTCTCATAGGATTTGGATCTGGTGGAAAGAAGATTTGAGTGGAAAGCAACTTGGGGAAGGCTAGAGATCAAGATTCATATGGTAGGAATGGAAGATCTTGGCCTCAACGCATGAGTAGGTGGTTCTCTCTCGGGAATCGGTAAGTTGGAAGTGTAGGTTTGTTCGATGGCTCTCTCCACGAATGAAGAGGAGGTGGAGGGGTATATATAGCCTCCACACAAAATCTAACCGTTACACACAATTTACCAAACTTGGTGGGACCGAATCAACAAACTCGGTCGGACTGATTCAGTAAACCTAGTGACCGTTAGGGTTTTCGGTGGGACCGACATGCAACTCGGTAGGACCGATATGGTTACGGTTAGGGCATAACGTAATCTCGGTGAGACCGATTACACAAGCTCGGTGAGACCGATTTTGGTAATTAGCTAACCAGAGAGTTGGCCAGGCAAACTCGGTGAGACCGATTACTCAAACTCGGTGGGACCGATTTTGGTAATAAGTTAACCAGAGAGTTTGCATTGTAATCTCGGTAGTACCGATTGCACAAACTCGGTGAGACCGATTTTGGTAATGGACATACACAGAGAGATTACAATGCCATCTCGGTGAGACCGAGATCCCTATCGGTGAAACAGATTTGCCTAGGGTTTGTGGCAGTGGCTATGACAACTGAACTCGGTGGCGCCGGATAGAAAGAATTGGTGGGGCCGAGTTTGACTTTTAGGTCATATGTGTGGAAGTGGGAAAGTAGTTGAGGGTTTTGGAGCATATCACTAAGCGCTGTGGAGCAAGAAACTCATTAGGCAACACCTCATCCCTTCTTGATAGTATTGGCTTTTCCTATAGACTCAATGTGATCTTGGATCACCAAAATATAAAATGAAGAGTCTTGAGATTGAAGCTTGAGCCAAACCTTTGTCCTTAGCATCTTTAAGGGGTTCCCACATCCTTTAGTCCATGCAACTCCATTGTTGAACTTATCTGAAACATACTAGATAAAAGTGTTAGTCCAACAAGAGATATGTTGACATTAATTACCAAAACCACCTAGGGAGCACTTGTGCTTTCAGTCTCCCCCTTTTTGGTAATTGATGACAACATACATCAAAGCTTTAGATAAAGATATAAAAATAGCAAGTAAAGCTTCGGAAAGACATGTAACAAGCATAGGCTCCCCCTACATGTATGCAATCATGTGAATATGGAATATAGAAGCATGTGAGAGCATAACCATGATAGAGTAGGCAATGTGTTATATGTATCTTGGCCATATGCATCAGAGCAAATAATATTAAAGAAAATACCTTCATGATCATGAGTCCTTCTTGCAAACAGTATGTACACCAGCAAGAATTCCTCATACACATGAGTGTGATGCATATACTTACCTTGTAGTCTTGAGTTGGCTTAGGATGGAATGAACCTGCGTAAACGAGGTTAGATAACACTGGTACATCTACTAGCCAGAGCAAACAGAAGAAACCACAAGAATACCAAGACTGGGATGACATGTAGAGAGTAAGTACTAAGTATTACATTGGATTATACATGTGCCCAAGGGTAAAGGTATGCAATGAATTTAAATGATTTCTTTCCCTTAGATGTATTGCTCCCCCTGAATCTAGCATGGGATACTGGGAGAAGATAGGGAACAGAAAATCAGAGCTGAAAGATATAAATGAAGATAGCTAATGCAAATAAGCACATATGAACATGTCTTTCCCCTCAACAAGACATGTGGCATCTCTCCTCTTGAACACCAAGCATCTGGGATCCTTGAGAAATACTTTCTACTTGAGTATTCTCTCCCCCTGGAGATATCTTTCTCCCCCTATGGAAGTACATGTCTTTTGGAAGTGATGAGCTTTGATGTGATCTCTCTCTCCCCCTTTGACATCAATTTCCAAGAAGGGTTTGATCCTTGAGTCACAGCACAAAGCATTTATATAAATGTGATGCTTGTAGAGGACAAGATTCATTGAGTGGAGCTGGATCAGAGGAAACACAGAATAAGTGGCAAGCTGTTTTTCCTGTTGTGAAATCGGTGGCACCGAGTGGTATGCTTCGGTTGTACCGAAAGGATTTGGTTGGACCGAAAAAAACAAATCGGTGAAGCCGAGTTCATCACAGAGAAAACACTTGTTAGCTCAGCTCACTAGACTAGTAAGATCTCACAAAGATTTGCAAGGAATTTACTGAATTATATGCAATGAACTGGATGCAGGAAATGCAGAGCAAACAGAAAAGAAAAGAAAGAAATCTAGATGAAGTTTTTTTTGAAAGGGGAAACAAATATGCATGAGACAAATGCAAAAACGCAGAAAAGAACACGAGAGAACTTCATCTAGAGATGGTCGGCAACAAAGTCACCTATGTTAGAGTATATTGACTTAGGAGTCAAGTGAGATCACTTGATCATAGGTCAGACTCATCGTTTAAGCTCAAAATGGGGTTACGATTTTTCGTTTAAGCATCTTGATGTATTCACATCTTTTCGAGTTGCTTTAGCTCATGACTTAGAGGAAAGCTTCTCTAAGATGGAATAACATACCTTGGTTGGTGGTGTTGACCATGTAGTTGAACTTGTGTGGGTTGCTCAAGGTTGATGTAGCTCATCAAGAGTTGGGAGCACCACTTGGAATTTGAGTCCATCTACCTACATGGGTTAGTTCTTGCAAGGAGGAGCACTTGTGTACCCAAAAATGTCAATCATGAAGCTCAACATAGAGTTTGTCAAAGGATATGTTTGAATGATTCAGTCCTTCCTTGTCTTCAATCACCATAGTGTAGAGACTTGGTGATGTAGATATTGCTCAAGATGTGAGTAGATTACAATCTCATGGAATTTGATTCAACCAAGTACCTACATGGGTTATATAACATGCAAGATGCAAATATATCCAAGACATAAGATTTTCATCATAAGAGAAATATCAAGGGTTAGTCATAAGCTCATGTCTTGCATGTATCCAATGGAGTTTCTACTCCAAGTTTGAAGCATCAATGATGTTCAATTCTCCTCTCAACCTGCAAAACACTTTCTCATCAAGAGGTTTAGTGAATATATCCGCTAATTGCTTTTCGGTGCGAACATGCTTAGGATTAATGCCAACCTTAGCAACATGATCTAGAATGAAATGATGACGAACTTCTATATGCATAGTTCGAGAATGTTGTACGGGATTATTACTAATTTTGATAGCACTTTCATTGTCACAAAGCCATGGAACATGTTTCACATATATCCCATAATCTTTAAGAGTTTGGGTCTTCCAAAGTAATTGAGCACAACATGAACCAGCGGCAATGTACTCCGCTTCAGCGGTAGATAAGGATACCGAGTTTTGTTTCTTGGAGGACCAAGACACAAGAGATCTACCAAGAAATTGACAAGTACCAAGTGGAGTTTCTATCAACCTTGTCTCCGGCATAGTCCTAGTCGGAGTAGCCAACAAGATCGAAAGAGGCCCTCTTAGGATACCAAATGCCAAAATTTGGTGTATGAATTAAGTATCTCACTATCCTTTTACGGCCTTAAGATGACATTCTTTAGAAGCAGCTTGATATCTTGCACACATGCACACACTTAGCATAATATCGGGACGTGAAGCACATAGGTATAACAATGAACCAATCATAGAGCGATAAACCTTTTGATCAACCGGTTCACCATCTTTGGTCAAATCAAGATGTCCACTAGTAGGCATGGGTGTAGACATATCTTTGCACTCTTGCATATTGAACTTCTTGAATAAGTCCTTAGTGTACTTCGTTTGAGAAACAAAAGTACCTTCCTTAGTTTGCTTGATTTGCAACCCAAGAAAGAACTTGAGTTCACTCATCATTGACATCTCAAACTTCTCCGACGTTAGCTTTCCAAACATCTCACTAAAATGAGGGTTAGTTGATCCAAATATGATATCATCAACATAAATTTGGCATACAAGTAATTCTCCATTAACCCTTTTAGTAAAAAGTGTGGAATCAATTTTCCCAATTTCAAATCCCTTTTCAAGAAGAAACTTGGTCAAGCATTTATACCAAGCTCTAGGAGCTAGTTTAAGACCATAAAGAGCTTTGTAAAGTTTGTAAACATGATTGGGTTTCTTAGGATTGATAAAGCCGGGAGGTTGTTTAACATAAACTTCCTCCTCTATTTCACCATTTAAAAAGGCACTTCTAATGTCCATTTGGTATAAGGTGATATCATGGTGATTAGCATAGGCAAGTATGATGCGAATGGATTCAAGCCTAGCAACGGGAGCATAAGTCTCACCATAGTCCATACCTTCGACTTGTGTGTAGCCTTGGGCGGCAGGGCGTGCTTTGTTGTGAACTACTTGTCCATCTTCATCTTGCTTGTTGCGAAACACCCATTTGGTACCAATGATGTTGTGGTTGTTGTCGAGCTTCGCAACCAATGTCCAAACTTGGTTTCTCTCAAAGTTGTGTAGCTCTTCATGCATGGCATTTATCCAATCCGGATCTTCCAATGATTCTTCGACCTTAATAGGTTCAATGCTAGAGATGAAAGAATAGTTTTCACAAAAGTTAGCTAAACGAGTTTTAGAGCGAGTGATTCTCCCGGTTTGAATATCATTGTATATTTGCTCTACGGGATGGTCTTTAGCAATTCTTGCTCGAACTCGTGAAAGCTTTTGCTTGGGTTTTGGTTGAACATCTTCTTCATCTTGTTCTTCTTCTTCTTCTTCTTCTTCTTCTTCTTGATCTTCTTCATTGTTGGCGTTGTTGTTTTCTTGTCGTGGTGGATAAGGAGGTTGTTGACGTTCGTGATGTTCTTCCTTGTTTTCTTCATCTTGGTGTGTTCCACTTGTGGATTCTTCCGTATCAACTCTTTGTTCTCCTTGTCGTGAAGTAGAATCTTCCACTTGGACGGACGAGGTACTCTCCTTCACCTCCGTTGGACGGACCTTGCCAATAGACAAGTCTTGGATTGCTTCCAAAGAATCTTTGTCTCATACATCAATTGGAAATTGCTCTACTTGCGAGCCGTTAGATTCATCAAACTTCACATCTACCGTCTCTTCAACCTTTCGGGTGAAATTGTTGTAGACACAGTAAGTGTGAGAGTTTGAGCCATAACCTAGTAGGAAACCTTCATGTGACTTAAGAGCAAATTTTGAATGATGATGCTTATCAAGAATGTAGCACTTTGATCCGAATACTCGAAAGTATCCAACTTGGGGTTTGTTACCAGTGAGGAGCTCGTATGACGTCTTGTCGAGTAGCTTGCGAAGATACAAGCAATTTGTTGCATGACAAGCTGTCTCAACCGCTTCTGCCCAAAAGTGCTTCGGCGTCTTGTACTCATGAAGCACCATTCTCGCCATTTCGATGAGCGTCCGGTTCTTCCTCTCAACAACTCCATTTTGTTGAGGTGTGTACGTAGCCGAGAACTCGTGTGAAATCCCTTCTTCGTCAAGAAAGGTGTCCACATTTGCGTTCTTGAACTCCGTTTCGTTGTCGCTGCGAACCTTCTTGATCTTTACTTCAAATTGATTTTGGGCCTTCCTAGCGAAGTTTTTGAAGATCTTTTGGACCTGCGATTTGTCATCGAGAAAGAATACCCACATAAATCTTGAAAAATCATCAACTATAACTAGACCAAAAGAATTTCCACCAAGACTTTTGTAAGCGTTGGGACCAAAAAGATCCATGTGTAGCAGCTCAAGCGGCCTCCTTGTGCTCATGATGTTTTTCATGGGATGCCATCCTCCAACCTGTTTACCTGCTTGACAAGCACTGCAAAGTCTATCCTTATCAAATATGACATCGTTAACACCAAGGATATGATTCCCTTTAATAAGCTTGTCAAGGTTTCTCATGCCAACATGACCTAGTCGTCTATGCCATAACCAACCATTTGAGGATTTAGCAATGAAGCAAGTTTTAGGTTGTGCCTTTTTAGAGAAATCAACAATGTAAAGATCACCTCTAAGTATACCGGTAAAGACCATTTTACGATTGTCTCGACGAAACACTTGGCAATCTACTTCAGTAAATAGGACATTGAAACCGAAATCAGCAAGTCTAGATACTGAAAGTAAGTTGTAGCCAAGAGATTCAACGAGCATAACATTCTGAATGGAGCTATCATGTGAGATGGCCACCTTACCGAGGCCAACCACCTTACCCTTTGAGTTGTCACCGAAAGTGACATACTTTCGAGGACTATCATTTTCAGCAAGCTCACGAAACATGTCTTTATCTCCGGTCATGTGATCGGTACGTCCACTGTCAAGAACCCATTCCTTTCCTCCTTACATATATCCCCGAAGATTTTCCATAAGACCAAAATGTCTCATCGCATCGTCAAGATCGAAGTCACTATCATCATCCTCATCATAGTATCCATGTTCAACATCGTCATGTGGTGGATCAAGTCCTAGAGGGTAATTCGTTAGAGTGAGTTTGACAATGATCTTGCTTATGAATTCTTATAGCTTCGGAAATAATATCACCAATAATTCCAACATCTCCTTTGGCACTCATAAGGTCTGTAAGTTCAAATGAGACGATCACCAAACATAGGATCACTAGTATTTATCTTACTCAAGGCAATAGACTTATGGAGAATTTCATCTAGATTTTTCAAGGAATAATTTGGAAAGCGTTCCTCAAGAAATTTCCATATAGTGTAGGCACACTCAAGAGTAGGTAAGTTTCTAATTAAATTTCTAGGCAAGCCTCTAGTGATAAGATTAAAAGTTCTAAGATTCCTAGTCATGTTAATTGATTCATCAAGGGTAGGATGCATAAGATCAACATGAGGTGCACAAGGGCTAGCAATGTACTTGTTCAATTGATATTGATTGAAAATTACAAGCATCTCATTTTTCCACTCATGAAAATACTCTCCATCAAGAATAGGCACTCTATGTCTAAGACTCACCAAAGTAGACTCATTCATCTTCCTCCAATGGTGATTAAACCAAGGCAATGGAGACCAATGCTCTGATACCACTTGTAGGATCTTGAGAAGAGGTGTCTAGAGGGGGGGTGATTAGACACTAAGTACCAAAGTTGCAGTTTTTAACTTCTTTAGGTTTGAGTGGAGTTTAGGCACAATTTTAACATTCACAATACATAACAAGCAAGCATGCAAGGAGTATATGAGCAGCGAAAAGTAAATCATGCAACTTGCAAGAATGTAAAGGGAAGGGTTTTGGAGGATTCAAACGCAATTAGAGACACGGATGTTTTTGTCGTGGTTCCGATAGGTGGTGCTATCGTACATCCACGTTGATGGAGACTTCAACCCACGAAGCGTAACGGTTGCGCGAGTCCACGGAGGGCTCCACACACGCAGGGTCCATGAAGAAGCAACCTTGTCTATCCCACCATGGCCTTCGCCCACAAAGGACTTGCCTCACTAGCGGTAGATCTTCACGAAGTAGGCGATCTCCTTGCCCTTACAAAACTCCTTGGTTCAACTCCACAATCTTGTCGGAGGCTCCCAAGTGACACCTAGCCAATCTAGGAGACACCACTCTCCAAGAAGTAACAAATGGTGTGTTGATGATGAACTCCTCGCTCTTGTGCTTCAAATGATAGTCTCCCCAACACTCAACTCTCTCTCACAGGATTTGGATCTGGTGGAAAGAAGATTTGAGTGGAAAGCAACTTGGGGAAAGCTAGAGATCAAGATTCATATGGTAGGAATGGAAGATCTTGGCCTCAACACATGAGTAGGTGGTTCTCTCTCGTAGGCTGGTAAGTTGGAAGTGTAGGTTTGTTCTGATGGCTCTCTCCACGAATGAAGAGGAGGTGGAGGGGTATATATAGCCTCCACACAAAATCTAACCGTTACACACAATTTACCAAACTCGGTGGGACCGAATCAACAAACTCGGTCGGACCGATTCAAGAAACCTAGTGATCAAGTAGGGTTTTCGTTGGGACCGACATGCAACTCGGTAGGACCGATATGGTTAGGGTTAGGGCATAACATAATCTCGATGAGACCGATTACACAAACTTGGTGAGACCGATTTTGGTAATTAGCTAACCAGAGAGTTGGCCAGGCAAACTCGGTGAGACCAATTACTCAAACTCGGTGGGAACGATTTTGGTAATAAGCTAACCAGAGAGTTTGCATTGTAATCTGGGTAGTACCGATTGCACAAACTCGGTGAGACCGATATTGGTAATGGACATACACAGAGAGATTACATTCCCATCTCGGTGAGACCGAGATCCCTATCGATGAAACCGATTTGCCTAGGGTTTGTGGCAGTGGCTGTGGCAGCTGAACTCGGTGGCGCCGGATAGAAAGAATCTGTGGGGCCGAGTTTGACTTTTTGTCACGACCGGTTTTTCAATAAAAATATTTATTGAACAACCGACCTATGAAGTCCAATATGAGGAAAATCCTCCATACCGGTAGACAAAACTTTGATACAATAAGCCGGTAGCATTGAAATATTACAGGTCGGGTTGAAGATGCCCAACCAATTATTACAAACACGCCAATAATTATACATGATGGCGGATATGACACAATGGTGTGGGGTGGAAATACTCTTGACTCAAGATATGAGTGGTTGGTAGAATAACACGGTGGGGTGGTTAATAAGACTACTACACTTTCATGCTCATCGAAAGCCGAGGTGAGGCTCGATGAATTTATTTGGGTAGCGAAGCGGATATATCACAATGACTAATCCGAGGGTCGCATGAGACTGACCGGGATTCCTCTAGGCGTCGGACTACGCTATCGAACTCTTCATCCATGAGATCGCCTTTCGACAAGATTCCGCCAAATCAACAAGCCGTGTGAGTACTTTGAAAGTACTGCAAGACAGTTCGGACAAAAGATATAACAAATGAATGAATGAATGCGACATGATTAATTTATAACAATGTGCTATCAAATCAGTAACACAAGTAAGTAAAAAGGGAATCGGCGGTCGTCCGCTCAAAAACCAAAAGAAGATAAACTCAAAACCGATCGGGTGTCTGAAGCGACGCCTCGAAGGCTGAACAAATAAGTAAAACATGCCACAGTCGGGTGTCTAGGCGACACCTCATAAAGGGCTTATATTGAAAGAAAAGACATGTGTGCCACAGTCGGACGTCGAAGCGACATCACAGAAAGGGCTTATAACAAAAGTAAATAATGACAATGCTGCAGTCGGACGTCTGAGCGACATCGCAGAAAGGGCTTATAACAAAATGAATAATAACAATGCCGCAGTCGGACGTCTGAGCGACATCGCAGAAAGGGCTTATAAAAAAATAAATAATAACAATGCCGCAGTCGGACGTCTGAGCGACATGGCAGAAAGGGCTTATAATTCATTATTCATAACTGTCAAGAAATGTTGCTCACGGAAAACATTCCTCACAAGACAATAAGCTCGTTAGTCCAATCACAGGGGAATAAACATTTAACACTCATATGGTTATCAGGAATTTCTGTCACCTAGACTGACATTTGACAAGATAAGGTGAACACGGTACTCGGACATGAATAAGATGAATTCAAGAATTTTGACTCTGCAGAGTTTGTACCAAAATTGTCCACAGCCAACGGATTTCCCTAGTCACAAAGGAGTAGTTCCGTTTATGGTATTTCGGAGGAAACACAGCTAACTAGTACACACCCATCATACCTCACGTTGCCAGGGATCACCCTAGACAGCGTTTAAGAAAAACTTTGAGACGGGGAGATCACAATCTCGAATAGCATGGGATCAAATTTATTTACGCGCGCTCTAAGGGGTGCCCCCCTCTCGGCCCCAACCGGAAACACCCATGGCCCCTGACCGGATGAAAGGCTTTAATCCAGGGCCATGGAACCCTCATCTCGGCCTCTCGATTTGGTGTGTACCAGGAAGTGGTTTGCAACTTACTAAGCCGTATCCCTTGCGGGAAACAGGTGGTAGTACGAAAGGGGAGTTGGACGGGAATCTGACTGATTTATGTTGACACAGGGTCAATGATCTGGCATAAGCCTGGCATGCGACAACACTGCCATCTTACCCATACTCATGCCAACTCATGGCCATGCAACATGTTTCCAACAACTCATGGATTTTCCGAACTCACTTGCCCCAACTCTTACGAGATAAACTATCATCGAAATGCTCATGAATGTGTCATGATACAAAAATAATGCAAACATGCCCAAACACTCATCATATCAAAAGTTCAAACATTGCTTGCCTGGTTCGGAGTATTCGGGGTCTAGCTCGGCGAAGTTCGCGGTTCCGTTACCTCCTTCGGTATCTACGGTACACAAAACATACGCGCTAATGTAAATACCGTGGGGTACAGAAAAGTGATCATAATATTTTTCAAATAAATATGGTAAAAAACTAGACAAAATTTTGAAGAGGGCAGAAAAAGAATCACTCAAAAATTCCTTTCTGTTAAAACGTTATAAGAGTTTCGGTCCAAGGACCCATCTGTAATGAAACAGAAAACTCTCAGGGGCTTAAACAGAAAAGCACAGAAAACGGTTCAGAGTAGAAAGCGTATTTGCCAAAGTACGCTTTCAGAAAACGATTCAAAAAAAATAGCAGAGAGGCTGACGGGTGGGTCCCACCCGTCAGGTTTGAATTTTTAAACGAGCGAGACGGGGCTCACCGGCGCCCGAGAGCCGCGGTGGTCGCCGGCGGCGATCCACGACGAGGCAGGAAGATCGGAGGGTACCTCCGTGTTCAGGGCGTCATTCCGCGCTGGTTGGTGGTGGTGGTGGTCATCGGCGAGCACCACGTCGACAACGGCTCCTGCTCCGACGGACGGCGGTTCGGGTGGTCGTGGGTCTCGTCGGAGAGTGCTGCGGAGGAGAAATTGAGGAGGGGGTTAGACTTGTGGTAGCATGAGAGGGTAGCTGACGGGATTTGGGCGCCGGGGACGACCTCACCGGAGTGAATCGAGGTGGAGGCCGAGGCGGAACGGGGCGGCCGGAGTCGAGGAAGAAGAGCCCCTCGAGGCCCTTCCAGGGGCTTGGCGAGGACTAGTTAGGTGGTGGAGGTGTTCGGGGCGAGGGCGCGCTCGGGGTGCTATATGTAGTCAGGCCGAGGCGGTTGCCGAGAACGGGGTTCTCCGGTGAAGATTACGGCGGCGCAGGGCATTGGTCGGGGAGGTTCAGGGGCTGAGCACCGTCGTGGGGGTTCACTGGTTCCGTTTAGGTGCTAAACGAGCCAGGATTGGGTGCTTTGGGCGTGCTCGATGGAACGGGGCGGCGCGGGCCCGTCGGCGGCAGGGACCATGATCTGTGCTTGCCGGGCCACGGTGACGGTGCCACGGGCGTGCGCTGGCATGGCAGGAACATGCAGAGAGCCAGGGGGCGATGGGCGGCGCCGGGTGGCGTGGCGAAAGCTCGGGCCCTTCTTCGGCTGCCACGGTGGCGCGCCACCGCAGAAACTTCCAACGCCGGGCGAGGCTCTACGCCACCGATGCGAGGAATTGGCCAAGCGTGCGTCTTGAGGTGCTGGCCAGGGGAAGAGGTCAAAGATCGTGCCAGAGCGCACTGTGGCCGCGTGACCGAAATCTGACGAAGAGAAGCGACACTGAACTCTGAACTTCTATGAATCTCTAAAAGTGCAATGAAACAGTGTAGGTCAGGCGTTCGACAGAATTATTTTGGTATACAGGAGACTCTGCTTGAGCTGATTTTTGGTGGAGGGGCCTCTCATTGCATCTAGAGGCTGCCTGAATTTTTGTGGAATTTTTGGAGCAGAGAAGATATGAATTTCACCCAATTTGACAAATCTGGTCCAAACTTGCAGAGACTGAAATTTGAAATTTTTGAAAAGAAGAGGAGTGGATCTTGATTGTTCTAGGTTGTGGGTACCAAGGACTATCCGGGGGAGTTGGTTTGAGGTCAAAACTCAAATGCATTTAGGGACTTGCTTTGCAAATCACCTAGGCTCGAAATAATGGACAGACAAGATTTGGGAGGAGAAATAAATGAAATAAAATTTAGAAAAGGGTTGAACTTGTTGAGACAGAATGTTTGGATTGCCCAAAGTGGAAGGAGAGATTTTAGGGAAGATTTTACCATGTGGTGCATGGTAAAAATCATGAGTGGTTTCAATATTGGAGAAGATGCAAAACTCCTAGAGTTTCCTTTTGAAAGAAAATAAACTCCAAAGATTTTTCTTGAAATTTTGAGAAGAGGGCAATCAGAAGAAAAATTTAAAAACCAAACACCAGAGTTGAAGGAGATGCAAAATTACAATATTTGCTAAAGGGGAAAAAACTTTTGAGAGAGATTTTTGGAAGGGTTTAGAAGACCTTCTTCAAATCCAACAAAATATTTGAAGAAAGACAA
The DNA here is from genome assembly GCA_021605145.1 of Aegilops bicornis. NCBI lineage: Eukaryota > Viridiplantae > Streptophyta > Magnoliopsida > Poales > Poaceae > Aegilops > Aegilops bicornis. Next base: position 238,939,491 of record CM038673.1, on the reverse strand, counting down.
AACAATATTTTTGGAGTGTCACAACACCTACCCCCTTAGGAAAAATCTCGTCCCCGAGATTCCAACTGATCCTCAAATAAATGTGGGTGCTCTGTTCGAAGGAAATCCTCTCTTTCCCAAGTGGCTTCACTTTCGGTGTGGTTGCTCCACTAAACTTTGAAGAACTTGATGGTTTTCTGTCGGGTTCTCCTTTCAGACTCTTCCAAGATTTTTATTGGATGCTCCCGATATGTAAGGCCTGGCTACACGTCAATGTTTTTATGGGGTACTTGTTTCTCTGGGTTGCTTACGCACTTCCTCAATTGGGAGACGTGGAATACGTCGTGGATGTCGGATAATTCTTCGGGTAAGTCTAACTGGTAGGCTACCGTGCCTCTTGGTGCCACTATGCAGAATGGTCCGATAAATCTTGGTGCTAGCTTCCCTTTAATCTTGAATCGATGCAGGCCTCTCATAGGGGATACTCGTAGGTACACAAATTCACCGGGTTCAAAATTGACTCCACGATGCTTCTGATCGTAATAACTCTTTTGTCGACTTTGGGCTGTCTTGAGTCGGTCCTTAATCACCTTGACCTTATCTTCAGCCTCTTCGAGTAGGTCTGGGCCGAAGATATGGTTGTCTCCGGTTTCCGACCAATTTAGCGGGGTACGACATCGTCGCCTGTACAGAGCTTCAAATGGTGCCATTTGCAGGCTGGACTGATAATTGTTGTTATATGCGAATTCTGCGTATGGTAAGCTCTCTTCCCAACTGGTCCCATAGGTGAGGACACATGCTCTCAGCATATCTTCTAGGATCTGGTTTACTCGCTCAGTCTGCCCATACATGCAGGGGATGGTATGCGGTACTGAATGCCAGCTGAGTTCCCAGAGCTTGTTGTAAGTGATCCCGAAATCGGGAGACGAATTGAGTGCCTCTGTCCGAGATTATTTTCTTTGGGACTCCATGTAAGCAAACGATACGGGAAAGGTAGAGCCTAGCAAGCTTCTGAGTGGTGTGGGTTGTCTTCACGGGGATGAAGTGTGCTACTTTAGTCGATCTATCGGTGATGACCCATATGGCATCATGTCCGTGTCGTGACCGAGGTAGTCCAACAAAAAATCCATTCCAATCTCGTCCCATTTCCACTCGGGTATCTTATTTGGTTGCAATAGCCGGCCGGTTTACGGTGCTCGGCCTTGATGCATTGACAAGAGTCACAACATGCAATAAACGTGGCTATGTCTCTTTTTATACCATGCCACCAAAATGTTTCTGGAGATCTTCGTACATTTTTTTTCCTCCGGGATGGATTGAATACGGAGCGGTGTGGCCTTCAGCCAGGATTTGCTGTTTAAGGTCATGGATATTCGGTACGCAAAGCCTATTCCCGTACCACAATATTCCTTGCTCATCGATAACGAATTCTGAGGCCTTGCCCAAATTCATCTTCCGTTTTATGCCTTCAATGCTGGGGTGTCCATGTTGAGCCTCTTTAACCTTCTCTATTAGGGTAGGCTGTAACTCTAAGTTCGACACACTGCCTTCGGTGACCACCATCAGATTGATCTTTGCGAATTCTTGCTGGAATTCAGGTCTCAAGTTTGGCATCTTTGTCGTTGTCCGGACTGGGGTTCCGACTCGAGCATCTGCTACAACATTTGCTTTGCACAGGTGGTTGTGGATTCCAACATCATAATCCTTTACTAATTCCAACCAGCGTCGCTGCCGTAAATTGAGTTCTGGTTGTGTGAAAATATACTTGAGGCTTTTGTGGTCCGTGTATATCTCACAATGATTTCCAAGTAAGAAGTGTCTCCATTCCTTGAGTGCATGAATAACTACTGCTAATTCTAGGTCACGAGTAGGATAATTTTCCTCATGCTTTATGGTTGCACGGAAACATATGCGACAACCTTGCCTTCTTGCATTAATACGCACCCGAGGCCCTTTCGAGATGCGTCACAAAATACCTCAAAATTTTTGTGTATATCTGGCACAATTAGTACTGGTGTTGTCGTCAGTTTCCTCTTCAGTTCTTGGAAACTTTTCTCGCAAGCTTCCGTCCATTCAAACTTCCTGTCTTTCTTGAGTAGTTGCGTCATTGGCTTTGCTATGGTGGAGAGTCCTTCAATAAATCTTCGGTAGTATCCTTCCATTCCCAAGAAACTTCGTACATCCGTCACGCTGGCTGGTGGCTTCCAGCCAAGTACGGCCTTGACCTTTTCCGGGTCTACGGTGATACCTTCTTGGGTTAGTACGTGGCCCAGAAAACCTACTTGCCTTAGCCAAAATTCACACTTGCTGAATTTGGCGTACAATTGATGTTTCCGGAGTTCTCCTAGTACAATTCGGAGATGTTCAGCGTGCTCTTCTGGTGTTTTGGAGTATACCAGAATATCATCCATAAATACCACAACAAACTTGTCCATAAACTTCATGAATACTTTGTTCATGAGGTGAACAAAATATCTTGAGGCGTTTGTTAGTCCGAATTGCATTACGGTGATCTCATTCAATCCGTATCTGGAGGTGAAAGCTGTCTTGGGAATATCTTCTGTTCGTACTTTCAGTTGATGGTATCCCGACCTCAAGTCAATCTTTGAGAACACCTTGGCCTGAGCGAGTTGATCGAATAAATCATTTATTCGTGGAATCGGATATTTGTTCTTGATTGTGACCATGTTTAGCGCTCGATAGTCTATGCACAATCTCAGTGTTCCATCCTTCTTTTTGGCAAACAAAATTGGTGAAGCCCAAGGTGAGGAACTGGCTCATATATACCCTTTTTCCAATAATTCCTTTATTTGCTTCTTCAGTTCTACCAATTCGGATGGTGCCATGCTGTATGGTTTCTTGTATATGGGAGTGGTTCCGGTGCTAGCTCAATGCTGAATTCTATCTCTCGATGCAGTGGCATGCCCGTAGCTCTTCAGAAATACATCTGGAAACTCACACACTACTGGAACCTTGCTCAATTCAGAAATATCCACCTTGTTTAATCTCGGTTGCCGGGATATTTTTCTTTCCTTGGCTGAAACCTTTATGGTCTTCCCGTGGTGGTGGGTGAGAATTACGGTCCTGTTGAAGCAGTTAATAAAACCTTTGTTGGTGGTTAACCAATCCATCCCTAAGATGACATCCAGTCCTTTATTTTCCAACACGATAAGATTTGCGTGAAACTTCAACCCTTCAAACTCGATAACCACACCCTGGCAATAATTGCAGGTAACTTGCTTAATTCGGGGGACTTGACGATCATAGATTTTTCCAAGGGAAGCATCGGAAAATTATTTTGCAAAGCAGAACTTTTCCAAGCGAATGAGTGAGAAGCTCCGTAATCAAACAAAACCATGGCAGGTATTGTGTTGATGTGAAAGCGTCACCAGTACGATATCTGGGGCATTTTGTGCTTCCTCTTTGGTCACGTGGTTCAGATGACCATTCCTGTGTTTGTTATTTGGGTTGAAATTGTTGCGCTTTGGCGCCGAATTACTGCCTCCATTGTTCGGCTTTGGGGTCGAGTTCCTTGGCTTGGGGCACTGCTTGGCATAGTGCCCTTCTTCTCCACAAGCATAACAGGTAACGCCTGGGTGGTATGTGAAATCCTTGTCCCTTGCATGGAAATTCTTGATTGGGCGTGAGACGCTTGTCGTGGGTTTGGGTGTCCAGTTTTTCTGAACATATGTCTTGTTGCGGTGGTTGCGGGCGTGATTAGTCTGGTCCCTCTTCCGCTTGCGGAAATCTTCTAAGCTCCGTCTCTCATTTTCCAAGGTAATGGCCTTATCCACCAGCGTCTTAAAATATGGAAAGGTGTGTACGACCAATTGGCATTTAAGCGCGGGTGTCAGACCGTCTAGAAGTTTCTCCATCTTTTTGTTTTCCGACATACGCTCCTCGTTGGCGTGGCGAGACAACAGAGTAAATTGATCGTTGTATTCGACACCGTCATTGTCCTTTACTGAGGTCATCAAATTCTCTCTTTTTGATCCTCATAATACTCTTAGGAATATGCGCCCCACGAAAACCTTCTTTAAATTCTTCCCATGTTATATTATTTTCGTTAGGGTGCATGTGTAGGAAATTTTCCCACCACTATGCGGCTGCTCCAGTGAGATAGTGCGGAGCATAAAGCACTTTCTCAAGATCTGAACACTGGGCAATAATTAACTTTCTTTGCATGTCTCGAAGCCAGTCTTGACTTCGGAGGTTTGTCAGTGTGAGAAAAAGTTTGGGGACATGTCTTCTGTAGCTCAGATAACTTTGATTGCTGCTGATACTATCCATGGTGATTCCCCATATTGATGACTTGGTTCATTATTTCCTGATGTTGCTGCTGACTTTGTTCATAAAGACGGCACATTTGGGAGAGTGCCGTCTCACTGTCCTGTTGACTTGCTGCCCCTGTGTGAAATTGTTGTGTGGGGGTGTGCCATAATTTTCATGTGTCAGAGTTGGCATGGAGCGCGTCCAAGGACGAGACATGGTTCACTCTGGGTATATATTTTGAAACACTCATAAGAAAAGAAATTGAGCTGCAAAAATCAATAAATTCAAGAAGACGGAAAAAGTCGCAAATGCTCCAAGATTTTTCAAGAGAATAAACGTTTGCGCACGGAGAAGGACTGTTCATTACATATCTTACACGCAAGCAGTAATTATACAATACATCACTCAGGATATGCGTACATAATCCTGACATGTTATTTAGGCTAGTGTATTCCTCCAGATCCTACATGATGCGCAAACAAGCTACTTCTCGCAGCCTATGTACATATAAACATATCGTACAAGTCGGTACATCGCATGGCGGCTAAGCGTACTTAGTCGGAGATGGTAAGGATTTCCCTTGGCCTTCCAAGGGTGAGGCGTAGTGAGGCTGGGGACTCAACCTCCACTTCGGTGATAGGATCTAGACGTGAGGTGTTGCGCTGAGTTGGTGGAGCAGGTGCCCTGTGCGGGACAACTCAAACATGAGCGGGCACGTGAGGTGGTGCAGAACGAACCGGAGTAGGCGCAATGACATGGTTGAACTCCTCCGTGGTAGGCATGTGACGAGTAGCGGTGAGAGCAGTAGGAGCAAAGCGAAGCTGATGTGAGACAAAAGTCGCTGGCGGTGCGGCGTGGAGCTCCCTCTGCTGGCGGCACAACCATGGACTGAGTCCATGCGGGCAGCTACAAAGTCGTCCACCAGGTTGTCGAAGGCTGCCTCCAAAGCCCGGAGATACTCGATGAGCATCTCAAAAGCTTCGTCCCGTTCTCCTCTGGGGCAAGAGAACGCGTAGTGGCAGGTATATGGCACGGCAGGTAGCGGTAGCGACGAGTCTTCATTGAAGGAAGGACGTCCCTGAGACGAGCTATCGCCTCACGGACTGCCATCTGCAGTGCATGCTTCTCCGTGGGCATGGCTCTCCCCAAGAACCGGAAGCGGCGTAACTCAATACGCCCTCCCTTGAATTGCACTGCGGCTTGGTGCATGGTTAGATGGTCATTGACCTTGTGCTGAGAGAGTGAGAAGACTGGGCGCACAGCTGGCCCCATCGCGACTTGGACGATGAAGGAGAGAAGCTTGACGAACCCATCGGGCATGTTGGCGAACATTTGCGACTTCATGATCGTTGCCGACCATCTACAAAAGTAGGCAAAAATCCTGAGTAGTCAAATCATAAATTTATCTTGATCGAAATTGACTACATTTGTAAAAATAATAAACAGCTCTATTCTGCTAATAACCGATTAGCGATCGCACCAAGTGGCTTCCTACAGTCAGCCTGGCTCTGGTACCAAGCTTGTCACGACCGGTTTTCAATAAAAATATTTATTGAACAACCGACCTATGAAGTCCAATATGAGGAAAATCCCCCATACCGGTAGACAAAACTTTGATACAATAAGCCAGTAGCATTGAAATATTACGAGGTCGGGTTGAAGATGCCCAACCAATTATTACAAACACGCCAATAATTATACATGATGGCGGATATGAAACAATGGTGTGGGGTGGAAATACTACTAACTTTCCGAGATATGAGTGGTTGGTGGAATAACACGATTAGGGGTGGTTAATAAAGACGACTACATCGGGCGGCTCATCGAAAGGCCGAGGTGAGGCTCGGATGAATTTATTTGGGTAGCGGAAGCGGATATATCACAATGACTAATCCGAGGGTCGACGAGACCGACCGATTCCTCTAGGCGTCGGACTCGCTATCGAACTCTTCATCCATGAGATCGCCTTCGTCAGCATCTGGCGAAATCAACAAGCCAGATGAGTACTTTGAAAGTACTCGCAAGACAGTTCGGACAAAAGATATAACAAATGAATACATGAATGCGACATGATTAATTTATAACAATGTGCTATCAAATCAGTAACACAAGTAAGTAAAAAGGGAATCGGCGGTAGTCCGCTCGAAAACCCAAAGAAGATAAACTCAAAACCGATCGGGTATGCAAGCGACGCCTCGAAGGGTGAACAAATAAGTAAAACATGCCACAGTCGGGCGTCTAGGCGACGCCTCATAAAGGGCTAATATTGAAAGAAAACACATGCGTGCCACAGTCGGACGTCGGAGCGACATCACAGAAAGGGCTTATATCAAAAGTAAATAATGACAATGCCGCAGTCGGACGTCTGAGCGACATCGCAGAAAGGGCTTATAACAAAATGAATAATAACAATGCTGCAGTCGGACGTCTGAGCGACATCGCAGAAAGGGATTATAACAAAAATAAATAATAACAATGCCGCAGTCGGACGTCTGAGCGACATCGCAGAAAGGGCTTATAATTCATTATTCATAACTGTCAAGAAATGGTGCTCACGGAAAACATTCCTCACAGGACAATAAGCGGGTTAGTCCAATCACGGGGAATAAACATTTAACACTCATATAGTTATCGGGAGTTTACATCACCGAGGCCGACATTTGACAAGATAAGGTGAACACGGTACTCGGACATGAATAAGATGAATTCAAGAATTTTGACTCTGCAGAGTTTGTACCAAAATTGTCCACAGCCAACGGATTCCGTAGTCACAAAGGACTAGTTCCGTTTACGGCATTTCGAGGAAATACAGCTAACTAGTACACACCCATCATACCTCACGTTGCGTGAATCACCCTAGACAGCGTTTAAGAAAAACTTTGAGACGGGAGATCACAATCTCGATTAGCATGGGATCAAATTTATTTCTGCAGCGCTCTAAGGGTGCCCCCTCTCGGTCCCAACGGAAACACCCATGCCCCTGACCGGATGAAAGGCTTTAATCCAGGGCCATGGAACCCTCATCCCGCCTCTCGATTTCGTGTGTACCAGAAGTGGTTTGCAACTTACTAAGCCGTATCCCTTGCGGGAAGCAATTGGTAGTCTGAAAGGGAGATGGATGGGAATCTGACTGATTTATGTTGACACAGGGTCAACAATCTGGCATAAGCCTGGCATGCTACAACACTGCCATCTTACCTATACTCATGCCAACTCATGGCCATACAACATGTTTCCAACAACTCATGGATTTTCCGAACTCACTTGCCCCAAGTCTTACGAGATAAACTATCATCGAAATGCTCATGAACGTGTCATGATACAAAAATAATGCAAACATGCCCAAACACTCATCATATCAAAAGTTCAAACATTGCTTGCCTGGTTCGGAGTAGTCGGGGTCTAGCTCGGTGAAGTTCACGGTTCCGTCACCTCCTTCGGTATCTACGGTACACAAAACACACGCGCTAACGTAAATACCGTGGGGTACAGAAAAGTGATCCAAATATTTTTCAAATAAATATGATAAAACAACTAGACAAAATTTTGAAGAGGACAGAAAAAGAATCACTCAAAAAATCCTTTCTGTTAAAATGTTATAAGAGTTTTGGTCCAAGGACCCATCTGTAATGAAACAGAAAACTCTCAGGGGCTTAAACAGAAAAGCGTAGAAAAAGCAGTTCAGAGTAGAAAGCGTATTTGCCAAAAGCACGCTTTGAAAATGATTCAAAAGAACAGCAGAGAGGCCGACGCAAGGTCCCACCCATCAGGTTTGAATTTTCAAACGAGAGAGACGGGCTCGCCAAATACCGAGAGTCATGTGGTCGCCGGCCGTGGCGATCCACGGCGAGGAAGGAAGATCGGAGGATACCTCCGTGTTCAGGGCGTCATTCCGCGCCGGTTGGTGGTGGTGGTGGTCGCCGGCGAGCACCACATCGACGGCGGCTCCTGCTCCGGCGGACGGTGGTTCGGGTGGTCATCGGAGAGTGCTGCGGAGGAGAAATTGAGGAGGGGGTTAGACTTGTGGCAGCATGAGAGGGTAGCTGACGGGATTTTGGCGCCGGGGACGACCTCACCGGAGTGAATCAAGGTGGAGGCCGAGGCGGAACGGGACGGCTGGAGTCGAGGAAGAAGAGCCCCTCGAGGCCCTTCCAGGGGCTTGGCGAGGACTACTGAGGTGGTGGAGGTGTGCGGGGGCGAGGGCGCTCTCGGGGTGCTATATATAGCCGGCCCGAGGCGGTTGCCGAGAATGGGGTTCTCCGGCGAAGATTACAGCGACGCAGGGCATTGGTCGGGGAGGTTCAGGGGTTGAGCGCCGTCGTAGGGGTTCACTGGTTCCGTTTAGGTGCTAAACGAGCCAGGATTGGGTGCTTTGGGCGTGCTCGACGAAGCAGGCGCCTTGGGCCCGTCGGCGGCGGGGAGCACGTTCTGTGCTTGCCGACCCACGGCGGCGGTGCCAGGCGTCTTGGCCAGCATGGCGAGGACACGCGGAGAGCCACTGGGCGATGGGCGGCGCCGGTGGCGTGGCGAGCTGGCTCGGCCCTCTTCGCCGCCACGGTGGCGCTGCCACCGCAGAAACTTCCAACGCCACGAGGCTCGTCGCCACCGACGCCGAGAATCGCCAAGCGTCGTCTTGGGTGCTGGCCAGGGGGAAGAGGCCGTGTGCATCGTGCCAGAGCGCACTGTGGCCGCGTGACCGAAATCTGACGAAGAGAAGCGACACTGAACTCTGAACTTCTCTGAATCTCTGAAAGTGCAATGAAACAGTGTAGGTCAGGCGTTCGACAGAATGATTTTGGTATGTGGGAGACTCTGCTTGAGCTGATTTTTGGTGGAGGGGCCTCTCATTGCATCTAGAGGCTGCCTGAATTTTTGTGGAATTTTTGGAGCAGAGAAGATATGAATTTCACCAAATTTGACAAATCTGGTCCAAACTTGCAGAGACTGAAATTTGAAATTTTTGAAAAGAAGAGGAGTGGATCTTGATTGTTCTAGGTTGTGGGTACCAAGGACTATCCAGGGGAGTTGGTTTGAGGTCAAAACTCAAATGCATTTCGGTACTTGCTTTGCGAATCACCTAGGCTCAAAATAATGGACATACAAGATTTGGGAGGAGAAATAAATGAAATAAAATTCAGAAAAGGGTTGAACTTGTTGAGACAGAATGTTTGGATTGCCCAAAGTGGAAGGAGAGATTTTAGGGAAGATTTTCCCTTGTGGTGCATGGTAAAAATCATGAGTGGTTTCAATATTGGAGAAGATGCAAAACTCCTAGAGTTTCCTTTTTGAAAGAAAATAAACTCCAAAGATTTTTCTTGAAATTTTGAGAAGAGGGCAATCAGAAGAAAAATTTAAAAACCAAACACAAGAGTTGAAGGAGATGCAAAATTACAATATTTGCTAAAGGGAAAAAAACTTTTGAGAGCGATTTTTGGAAGGGTTTAGAAGACCTTCTTCAAATCCAACAAATTTTTTGAAGAAAGCCAAAACAATATTTTTGGAGTGTCACACTTTTAGGTCATATGTGTGGAAGTGGGAAAGTAGTTGAGGGTTTTGGAGCATATCACTAAGCACTGTGGAGCAAGAAACTCATTAAGCAACACCTCATCCCTTCTTGATAGTATTGGCTTTTCCTATAGACTCAATGTGATCTTGGATCACCAAAATATAAAATGAAGAGTCTTGAGCTTGAAGCTTGAGCCAATCCTTTGGCCTTAGCATCTTGAAGGGGTTCCCACATCCTTTAGTCCATGCCACTCCTTTGTTGAACTTATCTGAAACATACTAGATAAAAGTGTTAGTCCAACGAGAGATATGTTGACATTAATTACCAAAACCACCTAGGGAGCACTTGTGCTTTCAATGTGGCGATCGGTTAATCAAGCATCTTCTTCACACTTTCAGTGACTTCATCATCAGTCAGTTCTATTTCATTAAACCGTTGAGGATCCTTGGCGTTGCCGGTATAATCATACATCAATCCGGGGTGGCGGCTTAAAGGTAGGACACACCACGAAACCCAACAGCGGACGAGATCAACACCAGTCAAACCATTGGCGAGGAGAGCCCGGAGCTTGGCGAGTTGAGGTGCATATGCTTATCATTCTTTGGCAGTTAATCGCTGAGGTAAAGGGTGGCCATTGTTAAGCCGGTGAGTGGTATAGCCTGGCAAAGGATTCTCTCCAACAGGGGCAGTGTTCTGACAATAAAACCATGTTTGATTCCAGTCTTTAGGATGGCTGTGAAGTTTGGCATGAGGAAAATCAACTTCTTTCCTTTTTTGAATCGACACACCACCAAGTTCAGTATTGGGGCCGTCAGAGAACTCACTTCGGCGGTTTAAATGGAAGAAATCTCGGAAGAGATCAACAGTTTGTTCTTCTTGCAGGTAATCCTCACAGAACACTTGGAAGCTGCATATGTTGGACACAGAATTTGGTCCAATATCCTGAGGATGGAGTTGGAAGCTGGCAAGTACATCCCAGAAACACTTTGATCCGGGAGGGCTGAATCCCCGGGATAGATGTTGCATGAACACGATCACTTCTCCATCTTGAGGCTCGGAGGGCACTCGGGGCCGAGAACTCGTCGATGAAGGACATTTTTGGAGCTAATGCCCGTTACAACGAATCCGTTGATTTGCGTTTCCGTGATCCCGGATGGAACCCAGTTGCAAGCGGAAAATTGCTTGGTCATCTTGAAAAGCAAAACTGTAAAGGAAAAATGAAGGCCGGTTTGCGATTAACGGTTCATGTGTACTAATCGGTGTTAAACCGGGAATTTGATCAAAGCATACATGTGAGGTAAACCGGAAATTGCTATTCAAAGTCAAGATGGCGGTTTAAGTGAGGGCTAATGGCATATGGAGGATTATCAACTATTAAAGGTTAAACCGCCCTTAGATGGAAGGGCGAGAGCTGAAAATCTACTAAGTGTTGATAGAAACAAGTTTCGCAAAACGACAGTATATATTTTGATCTACCGCAGTTCAGTAAGAAAAATTATTCTGAGCCCTAAAATGGCGATGACAAAACACCATAAATCCAAAAGGGAATTATCAAGGCAGGAGGAGATACTACGGCGAGGTAAACTAAAATTATAACTTTGGCCGCAAGAGGAGGATGACAAGTTCATCTAGTTTCAACAGTAAACAAAAAGGCAGCGAGCAAAGATGAACACCTATGAACACGGATGAACGCAGAAACCCTAAATACAGATCTAGGGTTAAGAGGAGGAAGCTTACCAGATGCGCAGGGATAGCGGAGAAGAGCCGAAGGTTTCTGGTACGGTCAGGTTGATGCAGCAGCCATTGTCGATGCAGTGCTCGAAGGTTGAGGTCGGCGGCGGAGCTTCAGAGCTTGAGCGCCGCGAGAAGGAAGAAGAGGCACCGAAGGGGAAGAAAGAAAGGACCCCCGAGCCTATTTATAAGGCAAATGAATAAGGCAAGCGCGGGGATCGAGGAGCCTGAAGCGGCAAAAGAGGGCGTCGTTGTCGCCTCGATCTTCGGGGGCAATTAATTAAAGGAATCTTTTTAATCTTTTTATACAGAGATGACGTCATGACAAGCCACTGCTGTATCCAGAGGATGACGTCACGGCGGTTTAACAAAAGTTTACAGGAGAAGACATCGTGGTGGTTTACGAGGAATGTGAGAAGATGTTCACAGGATTTTTCTAAATATTGGAGATTGACATGAACTGGTTCAAATCAATCTGGGCCTAATGTCTGGATCCAACCTTCAAGGTCGGTGGATGCCCTCCTCTATCACAGAGGAGGACATCAAGAAGCTAAGAGAGGCTAGGTATTTGACCAGCGAAATCTCGCACAGGCTGCCTGCTCGAGGGCAGGTCATTCCCGCTCCCGAACCGTGCGAGAGTGTCGTGTTCGTCTCCCACTTCCTCTGAGGGCTAGGTTTTAGTCTAGATCCCTTTTTCAGAGGGCTCATGTTCTACTACGGGCTCGATTTCCATGATTTGGCTCTGGATTCCATCCTTCACATCTCGTCGTTCATCGTCGTGTGTGAAGCCTTCCTCCGCATTACCCCACACTTCGGCTTATGGCTCAAGACCTTCAATGTGGAGCCGAAGATGATTGAGGGGCGACACGCAGAGTGCGGAGGTGCCGTAATAAGAAAAGGCGCCGATGTTCCATGGCCAAAGGGTTCCTTCCCGGAGGTGTCTAGTTTATGGCAACATGAGTGTGTGAAGCCTTCCTCCACATTACCCCACACTTCGGCTTATGGATCAAGACCTTCAATGTGGAGCTGAAGATGATTGAGGGGCGACACGCAGAGTGCGGAGGTGCCGTAATAAGAAAAGGCGTCGATGTTCCATGGCCAAAGGGTTCCTTCCCGGAAGTGTCTAGTTTATGGCAACGGGAGTGGTTTTATATCACAGCTCCCTGGGGTACTAAGTGGGTAGCCGCCCCTACCTTCCGCCCGGGTCCCCCGCCACGACTGGCGTCATGGGTCAACAAGGGCTAGACTGGGGGCCAGTAAATGATGTGCCAACATTGCAGAGTCGCATCCGAGATCTCCTCGAGAGAGATGTCAGCCTTGTTAAGGTAATGCAAGTCATGCTAGTTCTTCGAGCCCTGTCTTGCAAATGTCGACCTCTCCGTAAGTGGGAGTTCAACCTGGAAGGACCGCGAACTATTCAGCACTTCTTCGGCGTGACGCTCGAAGAGATGTACAGATCGTTCTTCGGATCACAAATAGAGTGTTCGGACACCTCCGAGGATGCGGGTCTGAACTGCAATCGTCCAGACACTCAAGTAAGTAATTCCGCGGCCGAACACGTTGTCTTTTTATTTATCACAACATCATTCTGAAAAGTCGCCTTTTGACAAAGACTGGATAAAAAAGGCGAAGATGATCAGGTGCCTGGCCGCCCTTCCCGAAGGCTCACCGGATTCTTTACTAGCCAGGATGCTTGAGCTTGCGCCTTATCAAGCGCCACCGGGGGAAGATAAAGGGAGGAACAAAGAAGCCGAGAGCGAGCCTCACTCACTATTCATCCAAACCGGGGGAATTAGTGCCTCCGCGAAGGATGATAACCGGGGGGAAGAATCTTAAATTCCCTCTCCCCAGGGAAGGAAGAGGACCGCCTCTGAAGACTTGGAAGTAATGGTCTCCAAGCGAGGGAAGAAACCTTTGTCAGAGGGTCCTACCCCGGAGGGCATCCTTACCTTTCAGTACCCGCAAGGGGAACAGCCCTCCACCAAGCTGTGAGTAAACAAAAGTACTTTCTATAAATATACCCTGCTTCATTTCTGAGAATGATAACCGAGACATATGTTTTGTAGTCCGGATCGTAGCCCTTCTCAATAGAGTTCGTCTTCGGGGATCTTCTTCCGGAATGATGGAGAGCGAAACGCCTCCCCATGCCTCCCCGCCTCATGAAGCGGATGACCCTGAGGTGTTGTCACAGAGGGTTTCTCCTGATCCGCCAAGGCCAGAAGGTAATCCTTCGGCCACCCGAAGTCTGGAGTATCTGGTTCCTAAGGAGAGCAACAGAAACAGTCCGAGACCGTCCGGTGCGCGACCAGACGCACCGATGAATCTTCTGGAGCGAGCGGCTATCTCAGAAGTGCACCGTACGCTAATGGGTATGGTGGTTGAGAGGATTTCATCCACCGAAAGCGGGTTGCATGAAGCTTTTATGAGCCTGCTGAGAGGCTTTGAGGTACGCAAAGTAATATATATTTTGACGGTACCGCACACGCTAGGTGTGCCCTATGCAGATAGTAGCCCCTGAGACTCTGGTTGCTGTCGAACAAGACGGCAACTAGAGGATCATAGTCCCAGGTAATAACCATGCTGCCTTTACGTGCAGGCGGCCGAGGGTCCGGTGGCTAGCCGGACTGGTGAATTTGCGGAACTGAAGCGGCAACTTGATGCGGCAGATGCCGACATCGTGATTGTAAACAAGCGGCTTGACGAGGCATAGGGTATTTATTCTCCTACGATCAACACATATTAAGAGGAGCATGATGCTAGTATCTATAATATGTTGTGACTGCAGATGGAGCTGTCGCCATGGAGACACTTGGGCGGAACTTGCCCGGGCCAAGGAACAAGCCAGGAAGAGTGATGCGGCCGCCCTGAAGGCGGCCGAAGAGCTAAAGGCCGAACAGGCTGCGCATTGCCAGAGCAAAGAGAAAATAGCCAAGATGGCTGTTGAGCTGAAAGATGCCGCCGGCCTGTATGAGCTTCTTGAAAAGGAAAGCCAAGCAAAGGCGGCGGACCTGAAGGAGGCCATGGAAGCGGCCAAGGAAACCCGCTCGCAAGTCCGAGCGGCGAAGGAGGAACTCTGTCAAGCCGGAGATATCGCGGCTAGGAAGCCCTTTTTGTTGCGGACGAGGTTTGAAGACCCGAAGTATGTCCCTCTGGATAAATTATGGAGTTCTACAGACGCGTACTTGGATTTAGCAGCGAGTGCCGCTGATGCGACCAAGTTTTTCAAAGATCAGAAAGATCATGTAGTGGAAAGGTTGTTCTGGTCACAGTTCAGCACTCCAACGCGTCCGCTGCTGTTAAATGAACAAATGGCCGAGTGGGCCGAGCTCCATAGATTGTCCGGACTTGCTATGAGGTCAGTCGTGGATCACCTTTGGCCTGAGGGACCGAGGCCAAATATTTATTTTGGTCTAGTGCAATGATTCCTTGGTGCTGTGCCGCAAATTGATGCTATAAAGAGGTCGGCATGCATAGAGGGTGCACGGATGGCTCTTGCCCGTGTTAAGACATACTGGGCGGAGATGGAGGCCACCGCTATTGCAACCCGAGGCCCGGCGAACCACTATTTTAAAGAAGTCCTAGAAGGCGATCGTGTAATAAAGGCTCAGTTCTCGAAGAGTATCATGTTCAAGTGACATGTATCCCGATTGTAAAAACAATGCTATTAAATTATAAAGGTTGTATTTATACTTTTGCCTGAAAGTATTATGATGCCTGCTGTGTGGCCGTTTATGTATATATGTATATAACCTGAAAGTTTGCAGTCGTCGGCTTCAGCCCCCACGCATATAATGCAGGGGTGTTTGCAAAAACGCGTATTCACACTTGATCCAACGTCTTGGTCCATTAAGGAGGTGATAGCGCAATGACGAGGCAATCGGACTATATTGCTTTAACACTTTCACTTAGCCATAGGAGTTTGACGGTGGGACTACTATATAGCCCCTGGTACCTCCACGCTCATCCGAATACGGGGCGCGTACATACATGACCAGGAAACGGCCCTTCGTTAATGCAGAGGAATCCCGAAGATTCCCTAAGTCATCGAGTGGTTGACCAGTCTCGCACTTTATCATGACAGTCAGTTTTCGGTTTTCTCTACTGAGGTGCTCGTCCGGATGAACCAGGGAACAATCGCAGTAGTTCTCCCGGTGCCACCTTAGCCGATAGAGCGGAACGTAGGGTAGCAAAACGCGGGAGCCGGTCAAACCCAACATTTGACCAAAGACAGATTCGGAGCTGATGCATATAAGGCCAAACTCACGACGCGGAACACTCCCTAAGGTATTCGGTCTTTACAACACATACCGGGCTGAATAATGCCCTTGATAATGATCCCTGAGTGTCCAGGCACGTGCATCATTCTGACGTGGAAAAATGCCAATAACGTCAGCATCGCTGTCGGTTATGCTGAGTATCTGGAGGATGTGAAGCAACAAGAGACCGTAAAAAAGGTTTACGCACGGTCTTAATCTAAAAAGAAACCTTTGAGCGGGGCCCTGGTGCATGTTTGCGCCTGTGTCTCTGTTGTGCCATATCCTGGAAGGGTGTAGCACGATTACTATCTGTAAAAGAGAAAAACTAAGGTGAAAGTTGTCGTGAAAAAAATTTGTTATTCTCAATAAACCATTAAAAATCAAGATAAGTAAGGTCGAGCCGAAATATAGTCCTTTTACATGCGGGAAGCCCCTGGTACCGCCTATGATGGTAAATCCATGGAACCAATCTTAGGTATATCTAAGCTGTTACAACTAGTGATGCGCCGGACTCGTCTAGCCGTGTCTGCGGTCTTGACGACCGATCATTTACTCTGGTTGGAGAGGTCGTTTAGTGTTCGGCTGCTAAAGCCGCCACACGTTCTTCCGTGCGTAAGGAATGCTCGATATTTCTGCTAATTGTGATGATGCCACGTGGACCGGGCATCTTAAGCTTAAGAGAAGCGTAATGCGGTACTGCATTATAACGAGCCAAAGCTGCTCTTCCGAGTAGTGCTTGATAGCCACTTCGGAATGGAGCAATGTCGAAGGTTAACTTTTCGCTTCGGAAGTTGTCAAAACCGAATACAACCTCTAGTACTAGAGAGCCCATACAGCGGGCCTCTGGGCCTGGTATTACTCCCTTAAAGGTAGTATTACTGTGGCTGATTCTTGTCGGGTCTATCACCATTTTGCGGACTGTGTACTGATATATCAGATTAAGACTATTGCCGTCGTCCATAAGGACTCGTGTGAGATGGTATCTGTTGATTATTGGGTGTCACACCCCGATTCTCATTGGAACAACTCTTAAGATGATAAATCATGATAAAATGTGGTTTGACAAAAACTTTTGCATTATTTGACTTTTTATTTGGAGTTGGTTTTCTCTCTGTGTTTTTTTCAAGTGCTCTTTAAAGTCAACACAACTCCACCTTCTGTACTTCATCTCTTTGCCCCAAACTTCTGCCAATGATCATGCCATGTGTATAGTGCAATATAGTATTTTCTTACAAAAATAATTTGGCCAAATAGTATTTTCAAAAATTAGTTTTCCAAAAACCCCTGAATTGAGGTTTGCACTACAAGTACTTGATTTGGGGTATGAAAAATATTTCAAAAGGTATATTTGAAACCTATTAGATATAGGATTCCCATAAACCACAAAAATATAATTTTGAAAGTTATTTTCCTATTTTATTTAAAAGCTTTTTCTTAAGGCCAGAAATGATCTTTAATAGGGAAAAATTATTTTATTGTTTTAAAAATATTTAACAAAAATCAGGGAAACTCAGTGGGCATATGTTGTCCATATATAAGAGTTTCAACATATGGTCATTTTCAAAATATTGGATAAAACCTCCCAAAACCATTTCTGCCCGTTTCAAGGATTTGAAATATTACTACATGAAATATTTTCATAAAAATCCAAGGAAAATCCGTCAAGTCACAAGTGCATATTGTGATCACCTGGCAAAACCTCATGTCAATCAAGCTCATTTCGGTTCACCAAAATTCCCCAAAACCCTCTCTGACCAGAATCAAATTTGAACAACTTTGTACTACCAACTTTCTCTCCTTGACCCCAACTTTGGTGATCATATTCACATGACCAAATGAGGCCACTACACCAAGTGGTGCATCAAGGGGAAGTGATTTGCTCAACTAGATCTACACAAGTTCATTTCTGCTAATTTCTAAGGTTTACAAAAGTTGCATTGGCAACTTTGCCCAAATAAGCTCCAAATTGGTGGAAGGCCCTAATTTTATGTGTCATTTCACCCCGTGGAGTCTCATGGAAAATGGAGATCATCTACTTGCCAAACCAGCATCAAACACCTTCTGCATTTTAACTAAAAACCCTGTTTGGGCCTCTTCCACTAATCCAAATGAGTTCTCCTCTTTACCACACCTCCTCCTAACCTCCCTCTACCTCTGGCATTCAGCTCAAGTCAATGCTTATTGATCAAGGGGATGGATCCACCAATTTTCTATTCTGGACAGCCCCATTTCCACTCTTCTCCTTCCTCTCTCTTCACCCACTGGCCACCCAAAGCATCCAAGGACAAGATCCCTTCCTTAGCGCCCCCACAAAGACTACTGAACATGCAGGGGCACGCCCACAAGCATAGAAAATGGCGTGGACAGCCATATGGGTGCTCTGGAGCGCGCTACAGTGCGCCCTTGCACTGTAGCCGCTCTCTGCCCCAAGCCTCCCGACGACCTTGGGCGCTGGGAGCGTGTCCTCCGAGTCTGCCTCAGCGTGTGTGACACGCCTAGCTGTCGGGCCCCTCGCCCCTCGGCCTCCCTTGCCCCTGTCGTGCTCACCCGAACACCGCCCAAGCTCACCGGTCGTTGCACTTGTGCGGGACCTCCTCTGGTATGGCCCCACTCCCCCTATCACCTCCCTCGCTCCTGGACGAACTCCACGAGCGCCACAGGCCCATCCAGGGACCCTCCCTTGACCGCCACCGCGATTTCCGCGGGCACCCGTGAGCTTGGCTCACGGTGCACCATGGCCTCGCCTTATAGGTCCTCCCCTGGTCTCTCCCTCATCTCCATTCACTCTCTCCCCCTCCCCTAGTCCTTCTGGATCAGCCCTCTCTCTCTCTCTCATGCGTCCCCTATCCTCCTCCACAGCCAAAGAATCACCGCCAGCCGCCGCCAAAATTCGTGATATTCCGAGCTCCTCCGCGGGCACGAAGCACATGGACGGGATCGGCGCACTGCGCTGAGTCCTCCGGTGTGCTGGGCACCATCGCAGGTGACCGGAGTCGCCGGGACGGGCGCCGGTACTGCTCGACGATGCCTCCCCTGTCGCTCCTCTCCCTCAGGCGCGAGGTAGCGGACGACCACTCCGCCATCTGGCAGGGGGCCCGCCCGTCACTGGCAGAGGTGACCAAGCCGGCCCACCAGTCGGGTTAAGTGGAAACGGCTTCTAGCCGATCCGCTTGCCCCGCTGGGTGGCGCTCTCTCTCAGAGGTCTTGGCGTCACCTTCTCCCTCAGCAAGAATCGAGCCATTGGGCCGAGCCCAGTAGGCGCTGTTTAGCTTGGCTTTGCCCAGTGCGCTTTATAAGGTTTACATCTTTTCTTCCTTTTTCTCTTTTTATAAATATTGTAAAATTTCTAGTAGCTCATAAAATCATGATCTATCTCATGGTGCAACTTGCACATTTTTCCAGGAACTTTTTCTTCACAAACATTTATCAAATCTTGTTTTTCCATTTCTGTGATGAACTTCAGAAAATCACAGAGAGCCCATTTTTGATCCAAATTCCATGATTCAAATTCCTAGATGCTTATAATTTCAAAACATAGTTTTTGAACATTTTTCCTAGTACTTTCGACGCCACATAGAATATTGGTCCACTTCTCTATATATTGCCAATTTGCAAATTCATAGGAAAATCATTTGAACTCCAAATCCAGTGAAACCAACTCCTATGTGCTTCTAAAATTATTCCTTGTGAAATGGGTGCCTTTGCTCATTTTTCAAAGTAATTCTTCTGTACACTTCTTCCAAATCCACAAATCCCTTGATTCCATCATATCAAAATGTTTAGAAATATCCATTGATCCACTTCCAATAAAATCACTCTAGTCATTCCTCATATGACCAGAGGTATCCTAGAAAAGTCAACTTCATATTTTTAGAGCAATTTTATTTTTGCCTTGTTGTGTTGCTTATTATGATTGTTTCCGACATTAGTTGACGAAGTAGACGGAGTACTTGGAGAAGGACCAGAAGACTTGAACACTCTGATGAACCAGGCAAGCAGCCCTTTGACCATGTCTATGAAACCCTTTTTTATGCATGTCATATAGCACTTTTATTGCTTGCATCGGAGACATGATACTGTGATGACCACATGGGGTGGTTTGCCACCGTTACTTCCTCGTTGGTACTTGCATTGTGCATGACCCTACCTTCTTATGAGGGTTTTGCCGGTGGGAGTAGATAGGATGCTAAAGTAGATGCTACGCAAAAAGGAACGGGTATATGCATGGTGAAGAGACAAAGTATTTTCAAAAGACTATTCGAAAACCCCGTCGGGTGCCACTTATGCCCGAGGGAGATGATGAGATTGGTAACCACTTGATGACGAAGTGGTGTACTGTCGGGGAGGCTGATCGTACCCACGGACACCTATGGGGCCGGCGGAGCAGGCCCCTTGTGGTTTGGAGGGGGGCGGAGATCGCAAGAAGAGCGGATCGAGGCGAGGCACACGAGCAGTTTACCAGAGCTCTCCGGAGAGATAAAACTCCTACTGCTGCTTGTCTGATGTATTGTGTTCTTGCTAGGGAGCGATGAGAGCTACAAAACCTAGCGTGAGTGTGTCTGGTCTCGAGTGAGTCGAACGAAACGAACCCTTTCTACGTTGCGCATGGGCCTCCTTTTATATGCTCAAGGGGTATCCGACATGTGGCAACATAGGCGAGGGTACAAATGTAAAAACAGGAGTTGGTACACCTACTCAAACAGTGTACAGTGCAAAATACCTAACTCTGACGGCAAGGGACAAAAGCAATAAATGCCCGTCAGTGTCGCCCAAACAGTGCAACAGAGACCGTCAGGTGCGCCTCCGCTCGCCACGATGGCAAGCTTGTCAGCGCCGCTTATCGCTGCTCTCCGCTAGCTGCACAGCCTCTCGACACGCGCCCATGCAACGGTCCCATGGCGACACGTCGCTGGATGAGCTGGAGCGGAGAGGGAGAGAGGTTGCATGCCGCGGCAAACGCCTTGCCGCGGCCGAACCCTTGTCGCTCCCGGAGGCTTGTCGCGCTCCGGGCCTTCCCGGCAAGATCCTCTTGCCAGGGCCTTGCCTTCCGTATGCCTGGAGTGGCCTTCCCGACAAGCTCCTCTTGCCGGGGCCTTGTCTTCTTAATCAAAATACTTTGTTCTTGAATGGCTCCAAAGGAGCCACGAAGGATCTTGGCGGTGACGAGGCAAACCCTGCCGCGAGGTGCTACAACCGTCTGCGGCAGTACGGGATACTAGGGTACCCCTACTCTAGTACACCGACAGGAGCCCCCGGGCCTGGGCCGTACACGGTGCCGAGCGCTTGTCGGGCCAGGCCCAAAACTATGCACGGACACACGCGGCCTCGACCACGTCGCATCTCGCCCCGGACCCACCACGATCCCCACTAACGGCACGCACCGGACGTGGCATCGTCACGAAGATCGTGCGCGGTGCGTGGGGTTTCTTTATTAGTATAAGCGAACGTCCGCCCCTCCCCTCTTTATAAGCGGAGGAACAGAGGCAGGCCGCCCTCCTGCCATTGCTGTCTTGTCAAGAAAACCACCGCCGCTCCCCTTCTTCTTCGGTGCGAAGAGAGCAGCGCCCGCCCCTTCGCCACAAGCACGCTCACCGCCGTCGGCCTCCTCCGCCCCCTCGCCATGGCTCCGAAGCCGACAAGGAGAAGAGGCGTCAAGTCGGCCAAGGCGCAGCGGCTCGCTGGCGCTGCGCAAGGAGCGGGCCATCTTCCCCGCAGCTCGGGCGCAAGGGAGCTGCGGGACGTCTTCTACCTCTTCCGGTCGACGGAGACGCGTGCGCATCCGCGCGCAGGGTACTCCCGCCTCCGCCACTGATTTGGCCCCAACAGGTACCCTTTTTCGCCCTTTTCTTCTATTGCGGGCTTTGCCCGCCTTTTCCGGAAGTTCTTCTGCGACATCATGAACACGTTTAGCCTCCGCCTCCTTGATTTCACCCCCAACGCCGTCTTGACCATGGCCGTGTTGGCGCATTTGTCTGCGAAAACTTTGTCGGAGTCCACCGAACGTGGCACTCTTCCGCCATTTCTTTGTTCCCCGCTACGAGAGAGGAGAGCCACTTGCCAAGGGATAGCACAGGTCTCTAGGATCGGCAAGAAAGAGGCCTACCTAGAGGGAGAGTTCCGCAACAAGTGG
The DNA here is from genome assembly GCA_021605145.1 of Aegilops bicornis. Lineage (NCBI taxonomy): Eukaryota > Viridiplantae > Streptophyta > Magnoliopsida > Poales > Poaceae > Aegilops > Aegilops bicornis. Next base: position 238,917,617 of record CM038673.1, on the reverse strand, counting down.
GAGGAGTGGAGAGCCAACTGGTGCTGGGTCGTGAGGAGAACCCGCAGCCCTTCACCACCGTCGCCAAACCCCAACAAAGGTCGCGGCGTAGATTGGAGTCACTTACGCCGGAGGATGCGAAGCTGAAGATAGGTGACCCGAATTTTGCGCCTCGAGGCTTGCCGGGTTAACCGTAGGCGCAGTTGGCGCAGACTTCCTTCGTCGCCGCATCGCTCCCCTGCAGGAAAGGAGGAGGCCTGCCTGGGAGTTCCAAAATGCGGCAGACATCATGAGGTTGCGCCCGGGTCTGAACTGGAACTTCACCGTCTTGGAGCTGGACGCGATGCTGCTCGAGCTGTTCAAGAACGACCCCGACCACCCTGAGTGGTTTAGGTTGCCGCGGGGTCGCCCCATTGTGCAACAACTTCGGCGCTCGACCGCATCCAGCGACATGATGCCGCCGTCCGACTCCCACGGGATCGTCCCAACCTGGCAGGAGCCCTCCGACGAGGTCGTGCAGCAAGTCTTCGACGATTTGGAAGAAGTGCCGATCCGCTCCGACGAAAAAAAGGCTCACCGCGACACCACCGACCAGGAGATGGCGCGGATTGCCACCGAGGTGGAGGAGGCGGCAGCACGCTGCACATGGAGCCTTCGGGTTCACCGTGGAGGAGGCGGACGCGCGGCGGCGGCAAGCCTTGCCGGCGAGGGAGGTCGTCGGGCGAGGACGAGCTTGTCGAGCCCGAGGCCGGGCTGGTGGACCCGCCGAGGACGCTTTCTTCCCCACCGCCAAGCGACTTGCTGCCAGCGGAGCCCCCGCTCCGTCGAAGAGGCGTCTCCGAAGGCCGAGACGAGCCGGGCGACAGACCGCCCACAAAGAAGCGCCAGCGACGACTCCACGGGCGGTAAGCGAGGTTGCCGCGAGCGCCCACACTGTCGCGACAACCGGGCGGGATCTTCTCGTGCCACCGCCGACGCCTCCATAAGCGGCCAAGAGAGCCCACGCCTCCGCCTCGTCGCACCGGAGGCGAGCCGGAGTTTGACTTCTCCGCGTTCAGCTCCGAGGAGGAAGGCGAAGAGTAAGCTTCTCGAGATTGTGCTTGTATTTCTTCAATTTTATTGCTTCATCTTGAATCTGATTTGCTTCGTTCTGGACTCTTTCCTTTTCAGGACGTTGGCCCAGAGAGCGTCGAAGAGGGCCAAGATCCCGACGGTCGTCGTTGAGGATGATTCTCCCGTGGCGACGGGGGACGCGTCCGAGACTCCCTTGCCGGACCGGCAACCCTTCCTTCGAGCAGCCCCAGCACAGCCCCCAGAGTAAGTGTGCAGTTTTCTCCTTACTATTAGGTGTGCAGGGGTGCCCTTTCTTCGTTGATATATGAATGTGTGCTTGTGTAGGAGCAGAGCAGCCTCATCAGGAGGGCTCGGAAGCCGCCTCCGAGATCCTGCCCGCTGCCACTACGCCGCCAAGGGAGAACTCCCCGGCAAGGGAGCGCCCTCCGACAAGGGAGGCCACCCCGGCAAGGGAGGCCAATCCGGCAAGGGAGGCTACCCCGGCAAGGGACGGCACCAGTGACCCTCCAGTGGTCGAGGCCATGGCTACGGATACCGTTGCAGGTAACTGCCTTACACGAAAATTTCCCTTGGGCTTGCTTTCTTTTGTTTCTCTTTTTGAGCATTTGCTTGACTGCTCCTTCTTCGTCTGACGCAGAGCCGATGGAGGTCGAGGCCGCCAGCGAGGAGGAAGCGTGCGGCAACACCGACGAGGCCGCCGTCGAGGAAGAAGAGGTCGTCGTTGTGGAAGAAGAGGCCGTCGCCAACGAGCCTGTTGGCGAGGAGGCCGCCGGGGGTGCCGACGCAGAGGCCGGCGAGGGTTCGGGCGATCGCACTGACGGCCCTAAGGCCGCAGGAGCGGCAAGCGCTACACGGACAGCCGACTCCCCCGCCGCTGCTGTGGCGGCGGGCTCCGAGGCCCCAGCCCGGCGCCTACCTGAAGGCCGGCGAAGGCGTCTTCATCAAGCTCCCCTGGGAACCGAGCTCCAGGGCGCCGGTCGAGGGAGAGACCTTCGACGGCAAGCTACTCGCCTCCGCTGGCCGACATCGGTGGACGCCAAGCAGCAGAAGCGGCGAAGTTCGAGGAGGAGCAGCACGAAGAAGCTGCTGTCGCTCTACCGCGCCCGGCGTGCCAAGTTGGAGACCCGGAAGCGCTTGTCGCGAGGGCGGAGCGGACATGGAGAAGCGCGCAGAGGAGCTTCGAGCGCCAACAAAGAAGCCCTCCGCGACGTAGCGTAAGCGCTGGGGCAACTCATGAAGAGCGCACGGCCTTCATCCTTGAGAAGGCCGCTGCTGAGGAGGAGCAGCGGCTGGCTGCCGAGAAACTCGCCGCGCAGGAAAGCGAGTTAGCGCAGCGGAAGGCCAACCTGGACAGCCACGAAGAAGACCTTGCCGTGCGCGAGGAGTCACTTGGCGGGGCGCATCAGGAAGCGAAAGACGCTGCCGCAGCCGCCGAGGCCGCCAAGGAAGAGCTGAAGGCGAAGGTGGCACAGCTGGAGGCCACCCTCAAGAAGAGCGGCGAAGAGCTTGCCGTGCTCAAGCGTGAGCGCGAGAAGGACGCCTACACTCTGGGCGAGCTGCAGAGTCGTCTCGCTGATAGAGGCAAGGAGCTCGACACCGCCAAGGATTCCAAGGCGGATCTTGAGCTGAAGCTGACCACTCTGACGCAGACGTTGGATGGCGCCAGAGAGCGGGAGGTGGGCTTGTTGGAGGCGATCAAGGCCAAGGAGGAGCTGCTAGCGAATGCTGCCTCCATCCAGAGCACCTTGAGGGAGAGCGTGGAGCACTGGACTGAAGGTCTCGTGGACACTGCCGCCGACATCCACAACGAGCTGATGGAGCCGGGGATGGCGGACCTTGCATACTCCTCCGACGAGCATCTCCAACCCAGCGCCAAGCTCAGCTTATTCTTCAAAGGCGTGGTGACGGGCCTCCAGCGACTCCGGGAAGAGGTCCCAAAGCAGCTGGCCGAGGAATCACGCCAGTCTGCAGGAGCCCTCGAGAAGGTGTTGATCAAGGTAGCCTTCCGCAATCCGGGCCTCAACCTTAACGGTGTCCTCAGATCCCTGCCGCCCGATGCCAACGTGGAGGAGCTCAAAGCCCTTGTCGCACCCATTGTGGACAAGGTGAACAAGATCAAGCGGATTGAGGGTGACCGCGTAGACTAGGCCGCCAACTTTATCTTTCCCTTGTCGCTGCTGATCATGTTTAGAACACTTTGTTAGATCAGCGACAAGTTATTTTGTAATATACTCTATCTTAGGCGATCAATGCAACATTATTTCCTCTACTTGATTCCTTCTTTTGTACGTTTCTGCCTTACGCATTTGGGGGAATTGTCGGTGCGGGCACTTTTTGCCCATGAAGGCCGAAAAGTGAACGTCAAGCTGACTTCTTGGCAGTTGCCGCCTCCCGACAGCAACCTTGTCGCGATTTAGCCGCAGCTCACTTAAGTTGTTGAGCGGACTCGAAACAAAGTAAGGGCGCCGACTAGCCAAGAGTTGGTTCCTCTGTACAGGTTTTCCATACAAAGTACTATCGTTCGAGGAAGATAACTTGAAAATTTAAAAATTGATTGCTCAAACTTTGGCAACTTAGCTTTTCCGTCTCTTGCTTCCTGATGAGGTGAAACTTCCTCGAGCGGTGCCTGGTCCATAGTATTATCTCCTCCTCCCCCTGGTTAACTTGTGCGCGAGGGAGCCTTCCTTTCTTTGAGAAAAGAAAAAGAAGAGGAAATAACGTTATGGAGCCCAGCGGCTCGATTCTGCCTACCGGGTGTGGTTGGTGCACAAAGTGTTAGCCAAAACATGCAATAAAATGATGAAAGCATGAATTGGACAAGTTGTGCGCAACACATGAGCTTTACTGATGCACGGGTCTGCGCCTGGCTTTGTACAAAGGATTACATGCAACAGCAGCAAGACTTGTACAAAGGGTGGTTGCCGGAACGGGTTCCGACAACCGCGCCCTATGGGTAAAACTTACGAAGATGCTCAATGTTCCAGGAGTTGCTCACCGGAATGCCATCTTCGGTCTCAAGGCGGACAGCGCCAGGCCTAGTGACTCGTTTCACCCGATAAGGGCATTCCCACTTTGGCGTCAACTTGTTTGAATTCTTGGCGGACTGAACGCGCCGAAGAACAAGGTCGCCTTCCTCGAGACTTCTGGCACTAAATTTGCGGCTATGGTAGCGACGCAAAGCTTGTCAGAAGCGGCGGCTGCCGCACACTGAAGATTTATCCTCCTCAAGGAGCAGCGTCATCTTGTCGCAGCTGCTCTTGCTCGAGCTCATCATAAGCGAGCACTCGAGGCGATCCGTATACGAGTTCCGTGGGGAGAACTGCCTCTGCTCCATAGACTAGAGCAAAGGGTGTCTGGCCGGTGGCTCGATTTAGCGTCGTCCTGATCGACCAAAGAACCACCGGCAGCTCCTCGATCCAGTTTCTTCCGCACTTGTGCAGCCTGTCGAAAGTTCTAGTCTTGAGCCAGCGCGACCTTCAAAGCATTGCCCTCTCGCTTGACCGTTGCTTCTCGGGTGAGCCACGGAAGCAAAGCAGACCTTGGCGCCAAGATCTTGGGTGTACCGCATGAAGGTGCGACTGCGTGAATTGTGTGTCGTTGTCGGTGATGATCCTGTTAGGGATTCGAACGGCAAACAATCGACCAAGAACTTGATCGCTGACCGTGCCATCACCTTCCTCACTGCTTCCACTTCCGGCCACTTTGTGAACTTGTCGATGGCGACGTACAAGTACTCAAAGAACCCGACAGCTCGGGGGAATGGGCCGAGGATGTCGAGCCCCCAGACCGAAAATGGCCAGGATAAAGGGATCGTCTGGAGAGCTTGAGCTGGCTGGTGTATCCGTTTGGAATGGAACTGCCACGCTTCACACTTGGTTGCTTATGCAGTTGCATCCTGGAGGGCTGTCGGCCAGAAGAAACCTTGCCGGAAAGCTTTGCCGGCAAGTGCTCTTGCGCCAATGTGGTGACCACATATGCCTCCATGTATCTCTGCCAACAGCTTCTATCCATCTTCCCTGGGAATACACTCCAATTTAACACCGTTGATTCTTCTTACATGCAGTATGCTGTCGACAAACTGGTACATACTTGACCGCCGGGCTACTCTTTCCGCTTCTTCTTGCTCTTCGGAAGTTCTCCGTCTGAAGGAAATGGACAATCTGCTGCGCCCATGCCGGAGCTTGCGGCTCGACAACAAGGACTAAAGGCGCATCTGCTGCTGCGGGAACATCAGCTTCCACGGCAAGAACTCGCGGCCTGCCGGAAGTTGATGCTCCCGACAAGCTTGCCGGAGCAAGACTTGTCGGGAGCGTCTGCTTCAACGAAACAAACCCCGGGCCTGTCGAGTAGACTGCCCCTCAAAGATCAAGTTGGTGTTGATCTTGGGGACCTTTGCAACGACGGCTTCGGGAAGCTCTGTCGGAAAGTAGTCACCAGAGGTCAACTTCCTCTTTTTGCTTTGCCCAGTTGATGGTGTTACGGTTGGCTGAGTCAGCTTGAGCACGAAAATCCCTGGTTCCACAGGCAACTTAAGTGCAACGCACTTTGACAGGCCGTCAGCAATATCATTCTGAGCTCATGGAACATGTTCCATTTGCAGGCCGTCAAAGTGCTCTTCTAGCTTCCTCACTTCATCGACGTAGGCTTCCATCAATGGACTCTGGTAATCTTTGTTCACTTGGCGGACGACAAGTTGCGAGTCACCCCGACAATAAGCTTTTTGATCCCAAGGTCCACTGCGATCCACGAGACCGGCAAGCAAACCTTCATACTCTGCGGTATTGTTTGTCGCTTGCTCCTTGCGAAAGTGCATCCGGACTACGTGCCTTGAGGTGCTCTCCGGTGGGTGCGATAAGCGACGCCGCACCGGCGCCTTTGCAGCCGAAGGCACCATCAAAGTACATCAGCCACTCTTTGCTTGCTTCCTTGGACGGGAATGCTTGTCTCCGGAATCTCTTCATCCGTGTTGGCGTCCATTCTGCTATGAATTCTGCCAACGCTCTGCTTTGGATAGTTGATGTGCTTTCAAACTTGAGACCAAAGCTTGACAGTTCCAATGCCCACTCGACAATCCTGCCTGTTGCTTCTGGATTCTGCAGTATCCTCTTCAGCGGAAACGGAGTGACAACTGTGATCTCATGTGCTTGGAAGTAATGGCGCAACTTTCTCGAGGCCATGAGGAGGCCGAAAAGCAATTTCTGCACACCAGAGTACCTCGACCTAGCCCCCTGCAGGAGGGAACTGACAAAGTAGACTGGGCGCTGCACCATCCTTTTCTGCATCTGGTCATGCGTCTTCGTGGACTCGTCCTTGTCGGGACCAGAGCTTGTCGGCGAAGCCCCACGCCGTCAGCCGGATGTGCTTTCCGCGGTTGCTGGCTCGTCATCCGCCTCCCTCTCCGCTACTAACGCAGCACTATCCACTTGATTGGTTGGCGCTATATATAGCAGCAGCTTCTCTTGTGGCTTGGGTGCGACAAGTGTTGGAGTGGAGGACAGGTATCTATTCAAGTCCTGCAGCGCAGCCTCCGCTTCGGGAGTCCATTTTACTGGACCTGCCTTTTTCAAAATCTTGAAAAATGGCGAGGCGCTCAGCAGAACCTAGAAATAAACCTGCTGAGAGCAGCCACGCAACCGGAAAGTCTTCGTACATCCTTGACGCGCTTTGGTGCTTCGATCTGCTCAATGGCCTTGATCTTGTCGGGATTAGCTTCAATCCCTCGTTGAGACACGAAGAACCCGAGAAGCTTGCCGGAAGGGACTCCAAACACGCACTTCTCGGGGTTGAGCTTGAGGTTGATCTTGCGTAGATTTGCAAAGGTCTCGTCCAAATCTTGAACCAGCGTTGCTTTGTCCTTGCTTTTGACCACTATGTCATCCATGTAGGCTTCTACATTTCTGTGCATTTGCGGCTCAAAAGCGTCATGGACTACCCTTGCGAATGTTGAACCAGCATTCTTCAAACCGAAAGGCATCCGTATGAAACAGTATGTGCCACATGGTGTAATGAATGCGGTCTTCTCTTCATCTTCTTCAGCCATGAAGATCTGATGGTATCTCGAGTATGCATCAAGAAATGAAAGCAAATCACATCCAGCCGTGGAGTCGACAATCTGGTCAATGCGCGGCAAGGGAAATGGATCTTTGGGACAAGCTTTATTAACATCCGTGAAGTCAATACAAAGTCTCCATTTTCTGCTTGCTTTGCGCACGACTACAGGATTGGCCAACCACGTTGGATGGAGCACTCCTCGACAAGGCCTCCTGCTTCCAGCTTCTTGATCTCTTCGCTATGAATTCTTGGCGCTCCTTTGCTTGCTTCCCGACTTTTTGCTTGACGGGTCACAAGCATGAGGACAAACGGCCAAAGCGGTGCTCAATCACTTCCCACAGGAACACGGGGATGTCGACGGTTGCCATGCAAACACGCCGACATTCGCCCGCAGAAAGCAACGAAGCGCCGCCTTCCTATTTAGGGAGTCGAGAGAGGCAATCGATGGTAAAGGTACCACCAGTGCCGTCCTCCTTGGCGGGCACCTTCTTGGTTTTTGGCGGAGCCACCATCTTCTTGCACTTGCGGTGGAGCTCGATGGTGCGTCCTCGACGGTAGCGCAGCACCCGAAGAGGTGCGCTTGCGGAGTGAGCATCGAGCCCTTGCCGGACTTGGACTTCGTCTTCTTCCCCCGAGCTTCAGCGGCAAGTGCTTGGCAACTGTCGCGGCTGCTGCATCCCGGAAGATCTTGTCGGCACAGATAAGGGCATCCTTCTTGTCGCCGTGGACAGAGATGACGCTTATCGGGCCTGGCATCTTGAGTAGGTTGTAGGCGTAGTGAGAGGCCGCCATGAACTTGGCGAGTGCTGGACGGCCAAGTATCCCATTGTAAGGCAACGGGAAATCGGCAACGTCGAATGTGACCCTCTCAGTCCTAAAGTTCAGCTCGCTGCCAAATGTTACCGGCAACGTAATCTTCCCCTTCGCCTGCTCCTTCCTGGATTGATTCCTTGAAAGTGCCGGTCTCTTCGAGCTTCGCCGTCGAGGATTTGAAGCTTCGAGCACCGCGGAGGAGATCAGATTCAAGCCGGCCCCGCCGTCAACTAGCATTTTGGTGACCTTGAGGTTGCGGATGGTTGGTGAGACCAACATCGGCAAGCACCCGACCGCGGTTATGCGATCAGGGTGGTCCTCAATATCAAAAATGATAGGCGTGCTGGACCACTTCAGAGGCTTGCGTGACTCTACGGATGGTTCCGCTGCATTGACCTCCCGCATCCATTTCTTGAGTTGGCGGTGGGAGGTATGCAGGGAAGCACCTCCGTCAACGCAGAGGACCTCTGTGGCTTTCTGAAACTCCTGCTCATCGGCGTCGTCGTCTTCCATATGTTCGTCGTCGTCATCATCTTCATCCTTGTCGCGACCGCGGGGAGGTCTGTCTCCTTGCCGCTGCTTGGCCTTGCCGCGGCGCCCTCCCCGGCCGGTATGTTTCTTGCTTGCTCCCCCAGCGCCTTCCTGGGCCTTCTCCTTGTCGCGCCGCTCGTACTCAGCTCTCTGCTGTTCGACAAGCTGCTCGACCTTCTTGCAGCTCTGGAGGTCGTGGCCCTTGGTGTGGTGGATCTTGCGCATCTTGTTTGCGGAGCTGTCCTGCTTGTCGGCGGCCGCCACCGACTGGTGGTTGGCGTCAGCGGCAACCTCCTTGCCGGAGCCACCAGCCTTGGCGTTCTTGTCGCCACCTCCATTGCCGGACTGCTCAACAGCTAGCAGTTCTCTACTTTTCTTCTTCCTGTTGCCTCGCCGCCGGCCCTTCTTTGCCGGGGCGGTGTCCTCACTGTCAGATCCTGCTTCCGCATTCTCTCCTGGGAGTCTCCTCCCTTCCTCAGCGCGTGCACATTTGTCGGCCAAGGCGTACAGCTCACTGACGTCCTTGACTTTACACATCGCCATCTCCTCCCTCATCCTGCGGTTCCGCACATTCTGATGAAATGCGCTGATCACCGCGCGCGGTGGACGTCTGGGATGTTGTAGTGCACACGGCTGAATCTCTGAATGAACTTGCGCAGGACTCTCCTTCCTTCAGGCGAAAGCAGATGAAGGTCACTCTCTTGGCCATGAGGCTTGTGGCCACCTGTGAAGGCGCCAACAAACTGATGGCACAGATCTGCCCAAGAGGATATGGAGCTGTCCGGCAAGTGCATGAGCCAAGATCTGACGTTGGGCTTGAGCACGAGCGGGAAGTAGTTGGCGAGGATCTTGTCGTCCCGCGATGGTGTAGATGCTAAGGAACTCCGACGGGTGCATCCTGCCATCATACTTCTCCGGCACGTCTGGTTTGAAGTTTTTCTGGCTGGGCCACTGGACTTGCCGCAGCTCACGAGTGAACGCAGGGCAACCTACCGCGTCTGACAAGTCGCCTGGCTCCTCCGGGCGCGCATGTCAACAGAAGGCCCAGCCGCTTGTCGGATTGACGTCGCGCTTCTCTTGGCGCCGATGCGAAGTTCGAGCGTCCTCTTGTTGTCGCTTCGTGAAGAACTTGGCGCTGATCGCGGCGAAGCTCGCGGATCCGGCGACGCGGTGGAGTCGCTGTCGAGGTGGATCCGGTGAGTCGGCAATCTTGGCCTTCGTGGCGGAGAGTGCACGGTGGTTGCACCTCCGGCAGTCTGCCGCCACCGGCTCGTGCCTTGTCGTCTCGCCGCGGCAATGATGGCGTTGGTTGCCGCGGGGCGTCGCCGTTGGCAAAGCCGATGAGGCTCTGGATAGTAGCCCTCCACTGGTCGACCTTGTCGGCCGTTGGAGGGTAGTCGAGGAGCGGCTGAGCTCTCGCCAGAGCTTCTGCTGGAGTAGTGGGCGACAATGGGGACGGTGCGAGGAGCGGGATACGCTCGGACTTCTAACTACGTTAGAAGGAGCAGCACCCCGTCCAGGTGACCGTATCTCACTCGTGCCAGCATGTTGGCGCGCATGCTGGTCTTGAGGGTCTCGATCCAACGAACGTATGGCGTTGTGAACGCCATGACGTTGTTGGTCCCGCTCTCTGAGATGGGCGCGGGGATGCGCGGATGCTGAGGTTTGCGGTGCCTTGTCCTTGGACTTGGCGACATCGCGAACACCTTCGTCGGCGCCCGTTCCTCCGCCAGCGTCTGCCCCACCACCCGTTTGCTGCGGCGAGGGTGGGTACGACGCGGACGGCTCTGCTGCCGCCGAAGCCTTCTTCTTCGATGGCATGTTGAGGAAGATGTTGATGACGCTGCTCGTGGGAACGCCGGATCTGATTCACACGGCCTCGACGCCCCCTACCTGGCGCGCCAAAGATGTCGGGGAGGCTGATCGTACCCACGGACACCTATGGGGCCGGCAGAGCAGGCCCCTTGTGGTTCGGAGGGGGGCGGAGATCGCACGAAGAGCGGATCGAGGCGAGGCACACGAGCAGTTTACCCAGCTTCGGAGCTCTCCGGAGAGATAAAACTCCTACTGCTGCTTGTCTGATGTATTGTGTTCTTGCTAGGGAGCCGATGAGAGCTACAAAACCTAAGCGTGAGTGTGTCTGGTCTCGAGTGAGTCGAGCGAACGAACCCTTTCTACGTTGCGCATGGGCCTCCTTTTATATGCTCAAGGGTCTCCGACGGTGGCAACATAGGCGAGGGTACAAATGTAAAAACAGGAGTTGGTACACCTACTCAAACAAAGGTACAAAGGCAAAATACCTAACTCTGATGGCAAGGGAAAAAAGCAATAAATTCCCGTCAGTGTCGCCCAAACAGTGCAACAGAGACCGTCAGGTGCGCCTCCGCTCGCCACGATGGCAAGCTTGTCAGCGCCCCTTATCGCTGCTCTCCGCTGGCTGCACAGCCTCTCGACACGCGCCCATGCAACGGTCCCATGGCGACACGTCGCTGGATGAGCTGGAGCAGAGAGGGAGAGAGGTTGCATGCCGCGGCAAACGCCTTGCCGTGGCCGAACCCTTGTCGTGCTCCGGGCCTTCCCGGCAAGCTCCTCTTGCCGGGGCCTTGCCTTCCGTATGCCTGGAGTGGCCTTCCTGACAAGCTCCTCTTGCCGGGGCCTTGTCTTCTTAATCAAAATACTTTGTTCTTGAATGGCTCCAAAGGAGCCACGGAGGATCTTGGCGGTGACGAGGCAAACCCTGCCGCGGGGTGCTGCAACCTTCCGTGCACGAGTACGGGATACTAGGGTACCCCTACTCTAGTACACCGACATGTACCGAGGCAAGTGTGTGTTGTTTTCGAAAAACGGATTAGATTTAAGATTTGTCGACTATCCCAACCTTACATGCGCAACCACTCTACCCTTCTATGGGAAAGGGCATTATTGATTACCTAGGACGATAGTAGTTTGGAGCCCGCATTACTAGTGACGGGGGAGAGTTGGTGCTCTCTCTCGGGACGGGGTCGTGCCAGGTAGGGCGGCCAAGACTGTTTTCACAGGGCACGGGATACACCGTTGTGTCCCCTCTTGGATGTTACGATCTCGAGTGAGTCTCGTATGATGTACATCATGAGGATACGGAACAACGAGTGGACTCCTTGTTAGTGTCGTCTAGGGAAAGATAGTGACCGGGTGCTTACCCCGGGTACTTGAGGTACCGCGGGTCGTGGATGACACGGAAGTTCCCCGGATCTTGTGGGTAAAGTGTGCAACCTCTGCAGAGTGTAAAACTATTCGAATAGCCGTGTCCACGGTCAAGGACAGTTGGGCGGTGCTGCTTAAACTACGTCCAGAGCTTCACAAACCAGTGTGTGTGTTTGGATAATTTGGGAGAACTACTTGGGTCAAGTCAAGGGACTTCACATGATTGAGTTGGGTTGATGCCCACTCTATTTATGTTGATATCTGTAACCTGTCCTCATGGTTACTTGAATTCTCCTGATGCATGTCTTACAAGTTGTTGAACATGCCATTGCACTCAAAACTAGCTTTCTACAAAATTTACCTATATCATGCATTGTTACATCTTGGACCAAAACATGGGTTGCTTAAGTAGTACATTCAAAGTACTCATTGGCTTTCCACCGGTTATTTAATTGGCGGGGCATGGAAGAACCGAGTTCTAAGAAGAGTTCTTTGGAGACGAACATGCGAATAGGACGCTTTCCCAATGTAATGCCCGTAGGGTTAAGGCAGATGGCATGGGTTCTACTTATCGACGAAGATTTCCGCTGCTTGTGTTTCATTTGATGTTCATCCCTTAAGGCTTTATCAATGTAAGACTTGACCATAATGGTCATAATTTGTGTAAGACGGTATGTATGGATGTAAGACTCTTGTTATTCAGCTTCTGTGTGTTCAGTGAGCATTGATCTCTGGGATCACTGTACACGTGCATTCAGTGATCTCGACTTATGCGTTGGGGTCCCCATAGAGCTGGTATCAGAGCCATCCTGACTGTAGGAAGCCTTAGTTAGCATGGTTGTTAGTTAGTGTAAAACAATTTCCAAAACTACTACTAGTTTTCAAAACTATCTATACTTCTCTTCCCTTCTTAGTTTTTCGAAAACTAAGGTATACTTTCCGTATTGATCTCTTCCCCTTGAAAACCTTTGGTCACTAGAACCCGTATGCCCCTGACCACTGGATTCCTCGTAATCGTCGTGGATAAAGGAAGATGCCTTGCCAGACATTCACCCACATCTCCTGAACACAAGATTTACGACATCACAACAAGACGATACCAACAGAAGATACATCCTCGAGGAATGAGGACCTGAAGACCCAGGAGATGGTGACACCCTTGACACTGTCCCAAGATGATGCAACCTTAGCCTCTGACGATCGTGGGCATAGGATATGCAAGATCATGATATACATCGCTAATAGGGTAACCCTGTCACCACCGTTGTTGTATCGGCAACCACCGGTCGATGAGAACCTAGCCATTTGGTCCGCCTCACTATAGTGAGCAGGAAAACGGTTCTCTACATCCCCCGCTCTTCGTGTCGATGTTGTCATCAACATAACTGACATGTAGGACCTCTACTATGCCTTGTTAATGTCATTGCATAAAGGATTACCCACTTGGTACCATCAACGCCTTAGAAGACAAAAAGGGACCGTCATGATTAAGAAGACAACAGAAGACCGAGTCAATGCCTTCTACGAGGAGCCACCTTCACCCCATCACTTCACATGCGAGAAGTTGTTGAAGAATCTTCAGGCTCAACCCGGATTGTTTCATCGAACAACTACAAGAGACGTAGCAACACCTGAGGAAAACCCAGAAGACTGCATGAGGCACGAAGCAAAGCACGACTACTGAATCCGAGAACCCCTAGGGTAGGATGAGTTGTGTACCCCTATGCGCAGTCGAGTCCGTATGATGGTTCGAATAGAACCATGATTGTGTGTTGCTTGCTTTTATTTTTATGTGTTTTGATATCAGTCGCCCTTTTGCCCTAGGCAACAAGTACACAACTATATCACCTGCCTTATTTTGTTGTTTGTGTTTGGCCCTTTTTGGCACTTGTTTGTTTGCACCTGCACTATAGAACCCCCTTAGGCATCCCCATCTATGCCACTTTTGTCTCTCATCCCTCTCATCAACTGGAGGCTAGCAAGACAAGATACACAAAGGATTCTACTTTGGCAACCAACCAGCACTGAAGACTTTTGCTACAACCTCCTCGACCAAGTGCAACCCCGTAGAGTTACGTTTACCCCTCAAGATTAGAAACCCATTCCTAGACCCTTAGAGACTTCATAAGATACCCGAGCTCGAATTCTTAACCACGTGCTTAACCCATAGAATTGCAAGAGAACCTGTTAAGCCTCGGTAACCTTGCTAATCACTGGGTTCATTAGGGAACTAGTGGACATAGTGAACGAGCACATTATCATCCTAAGATAACACCAAAACTAATGATGCCATAGGGAAGACCAATTTGAGGATATAGGAATAGAGGACAAATGACTTGATGAGTTTATATCAATGACTTTGAGGAATCATCCGAGACTATTTGGTGGATTATGAGGCTTTCATGTTGGTAGATGAACTTGGTGGGATCATGATTATAGAGTAGCATAGCTTTCATTACCCCTGAGTAAATTGGATTTATAGGACAATTATGATCGCAAGCTGAAACTCCTGGAAGTGCAAGGATTTGACTTGATCAGATGATATTGATAGGAGACAGCTGATATTACGTAAATAACTTGGGGGAAACATGTAGGATTCCTCGTTGGACAAGAGATTGGATTTAAATAGGTGATCCTAGTTGAGTATAGATGCTGAGTAAGCCTGCATGGTTCGGCGTAAATTGGATTTAGACTAATGATCTCGATCATGATACCATGTTTCCTGGAGGTCAATAAACTAGGAGATTGGAATAATTGTCGGAGTTGATTTAGGGATCTGTATAAGCTTGACCTTGGAGTTTACTTGACCATGATAATGGAAATTGGTGGAATGACTATAGTAAGGTAGCCCTTTCAAGTGTTTGGGGATTATAGGAACCTTAGGAGATCATGTGGAACACCATAACCATTGGATTTGTAGAATTAAATGGATTATGTAGTATTGATGGAAGTTAATGGGCTGTTGGAGTTGATTCATAGGAAACGAAACTAGATCTTGGAGTGGCATACGATGTGTTTCCTTAGGATAGAGATGTGCTATCTTATACCTTGGAAGAATAGGCTGAGCACTTGGATTGTCACGTTCAAGCTTAGCAGCTTATATGTTCTACCCATGGATTTTTAGGGGTAGACATACATATGGGTTTGGGGATTGTAGACATATATGATTTTGTTAGACCTCCTCTTCAGAGTCATGAGGATATGAATCACATGAGTGATGATTGGAGTTGACCTATACGAGATGATTCTTTTGGTATAATGATGTGAATTGTTTAAAAGACTAGGTAGAACTATTGGCATTTCAGAAACTGTGCTTAAGGATAAGATGATAAACGTTCACTCGCACCCTAGAATCCTTGAAACCCTTAAGCCCTACCAAGCCACAACATGGTCGGATCATGACCACGAGCTTTGGCTCTAGGACGAGAAGACCTTTGCCAATGATCAATCGAGACCACCACCAATATCCCAGCCTACTTTGCTTACCCCATAGACTTCATGGAATACTTGGACAAGTTAGTTGCCATCTTTATTTGGCGACATACTTGTCTACCCTAAGATGGAAGAAGAGCCGTTCAGCTAGTCAAGGAAGATTTGAAGACCGCCATGCCAAGGAGGAAGAACTACACCCACCACCATCATCAAGAAGTGAACTTTCTCGTCGAAGACCAGGTGTATCTGCGAGCCACTTCTCTCTAAGGAACCAAGCATTTCCATGACAAGGAGACCCACACCAAGATTCATCGGCCCCCTTCGAGATCACTCCAAGATTTAACAACCCCCTCTGAGATCACTACGAGACGAAGAGCAAACAGTTACCAGCTGGAGTTGCCACCTGAGTTACCTGATGTGCACAATGCTTTCCATGCATCACAACCCCGAAAGTGTTTCCAACTTCCTAACTTGCCCGATCTCTAGAGGGCATTGACCACCGAGCCATCGACCCCTAGCCCAATCTAACCTACCGCGAGCTACCCATTAGCAACCTGGATCAAGAAGACCGTCATACACGAAGCCACGCCATCAAGTATTTCAAGCTCAATGGAGAACTACACGGAAGCAGAAGCAACATGAGGACTTGAAGACTACCCCAGATCCAAGTTTCTGTATCCCTTTCCGCGCCTAGTTTGGGAATCTCGGGGACAAGATTCTTGTAAGGGAGGTAGGTCTGTCACACCCTGATTTTCATGGCACAACAATTAAGATGATAAATCATGATAACATGTGGTTTGACAAAAACTTCTGCATTATTTGACTTTTTATTTGGAGTTGGTTTTCTCTCTGTGTTTTTTTTTCAAGTGCTCTTTAAAGTAAACACAACTCCACCTTCTGTACTTCATCTCTTTGCCCCAAACTTCTGCCCAATGATCATGCCATGTGTATAGTGCAATATAGTATTTTCTTACAAAAATAATTTGGCCAAATAGTATTTTCAAAAATTAGTTTTCCAAAAACCCCTGAATTGAGGTTTGCACTACAAGTACTTGATTTGGGGTATGAAGAATATTTCAAAAGGTATATTTGAAACCTATTAGATATAGGATTCCCATAAACCACAAAAATATAATTTTAAAAGTTATTTTCCTATTTCATTTAAAAGCTTTTTCTTAAGGCCAGAAATGGTCTTTAATAGGGAAAAATTATTTTATTGTTTTAAAGATATTTGACAAAAATCAGGGAAACTAAGTGGGCATATATTGTCCATATATAAGAGTTTCAACATATGGTCATGTTCAAAATATTGGACAAAACCTCCCAAAACCATTTCTGCCCATTTCAAGGATTTGAAATATTTCTACAGGAAATATTTTCACAAAAATCCAAGGAAAATCCAGCAAGTCACAAATGCATATTGTGATCACCTTGCAAAGCCTCATGTCAATCAAGGTCATTTTGGTTCACCAAAATGCCCCAAAACCATCTCTGACCAGAATCAAATTTGAACAACTTTGTACTAGCAAATTTCTCTCCTTAACCCCAAATTTTGTGAGCATATTAACATGACCAAATGAGGCCACTACACCAAGTGGTGCATCAAGGAGAAGTGATTTCCTCAACTAGATCTACACAAGTTCATTTCTGCTAATTTCTAGGGATACAAAAGTTGCATTGGCAACTCTGCCCAAATAAGCTCCAAATTGGTGGAAGGCCCTAATTTTATGTGTCATTTCACCCTGTGGAGTCTCATGGCAAATGGAGATCATCTACTTGCCCAAACCAGCATCAAACACCTTATGCATTTTAACTAAAAACCCTGTTTGGGCCTCTTCCACAAATCCAAATGAGTTCTCCTATTTACCACACCTCCTCCTAACCTCCCTCTACCTCTGGCATTCAGATCAAGTCAATGCTTATTGATCAAGGGGATGGAACCACCAATTTTCTATTCTAGACAACCCCATTACCACTCTTCTCCTTCCTCTCTCTTCACCCACTGGCCACCCAAAGCATCCAAGGACAAGATCCCTTCTTAGCACCCCCACAAAGGCTACTGGACATGCAGGGGCGCGAACTCAAGCATAGAAAATGGTGTGGATAGCTATATGGGTGCTCTGGAGCGTGCTACAGTGCGCCCTTGCACTATAGCCGCTCTCTGCCCCAAGCCTGCCGACGACCTTGGGCGCCAGGAGCGTGTCCCCCGAGTCTGCCTCGGCGTGCGTGACACGCCTAGCTGTCGGTCCCCTCGCCTCAGCCTCCCTTGCCCCTGTCGAGCTCACCCGAATGCCGCCCTAGCTCACCGGTCGTTGCACTCGTGCGGGACCTCCTCTGGCATCGCCCCGCTCCCCCTATCACCTCCATCGCTCCTGGACGAACTCCACGAGCGCCACTGACCCATCCAGGAACCCTCCCTCGACCGCCACCGCGATTTCCGCGGGAACCCGTGAGCTTGGCTCACGGTGCACGATGGCCTCGCCTTATAGGGCCTCCCTGGTCTCTCCCACATCTCCATTCACTCTCTCTCCCTCCCCTAGTCCTTCTGGATCAGCCTTCTCTCTCTCTCGCGTCCCCTATCCTCCTCCACAGCCAAAGAATCGCCGCCGGCCGCCGCCAAAATTCATGATATTTCGAGCTCCTCCGCAGGCGCGAAGCACATGGACGGGATCAGCGCACTGTGCTGAGTCCTCGGGTGTGCTGGGCACCATCGCAGGTGACCGGAGCCGCCGGGACGGGCGCCGGTGCCGCTCGGCCGTGCCTCCCCTGTCGCTCCTCTCCCTCAGGCGCGAGGTAGCGGACGACCACCCCGCCAGCTGGCAGGGGGCCCGCCCGTCAGCGGCAGAGGTGACCGAGCCGGCCCACCTGTCGGGTTAAGTGGAAACGGCTTCTAGCCGATCCGCTTGCCCCGCTGGGTGGCGCTCTCCTGTAGTGCGCCTTCGGCGTCACCTCCTCCCTCAAGAATGAGCCATCGGGCCGAGCCCAGTAGGCGTTGTTTAGCTGGGCTTCGCCCAGTGCGCTTTATAAGGTTGACATCTTTTCTTCCTTTTTCTCTTTTTGTAAATATTGTAAAATCTCTAGAGAATTCAGATGGACTCCAAATTTGACGATTCAAATTTCTAGTAGCTCATAAAATCATGATCTATCTCATGGTGTGTAAGTGCATCTAGTGCCCCTTAGTGATTCTGGTGTATTGAAGACTTATAGGTTAAGGGACTAATGTGTTTATGAGTGTACACAGGTCTATAAGTCTATAAGGACTTTGATATTTACAGAGAAAGTCGACCCCTAAAAATGAAGTTCTTCAACTGAAGACTTTGGTATTCTGAAGACTTTCTGAAGACTTTGAAAGTGACGAAATTGGTTTGACCTTGAAGACTTGGTATTCATTTGAGGAACATGAAGCGTGAAGACTTTTGTTTTCGTAGTTTCGTTTTCTCTTTCTTGAGTCATAGGAAACACCGTACTGTTAAAGGGGGTCGAGGAAATACTAAGGAAAAATTTCCATGTGATGCTCAACTCAAAATCCTACACCTAGCAATCCCTTGAGTGAAGCCTTTGGAAATCTCATACAGTTCAGTCAATTTCTTCAAAGGATGTAGACGAAGTTCTTCTGGTCTCGAGGAATTTGTTTTGATCGAGAAGTTAGGAATTCGGCCGCGGATTGCCTACAGTGAGGAACATGATAGCCCCGAGGAATGTGAGAATCAAATTTCCGACCGTTCTTTGCTGGCCACCTGTCCCAAAATATCTTATCCACATAACGGTCATATCATTGAAGGGGCATTTATGTCTTATCATGTCGGGCTTCTCCCAAGGCTATAAATAGCCGCCCCCTACAACCACTAGCTGGTTGGCTGCTCTGAGAGAAACTGACACTTGTCAATTGAGAGCAACCCATCTTCCGAGGACTTTGAGCGAAAATCATCGAGGGAGGAAAAACCCAAAACCAAACCCCTGCAAACCCAAAGTGATTGAGCATCACTGAAGAGATTGATCCTGCGTGGATCTGACGCTTGTTACCTTTGAAGACTGTGCTTCTTCCAGACGGTTAGGCGTCATGGTCTAGAGCATCCAAGAGGAATTGTGGATCGCCGAGTGACCGAGTCTGTGAAGGTTTGGAAGTCGCCTGAAGACTTACCACGAGTGATTGGACGAGGTCTGTGTGACCTTAATTCAAGGAGAATATGGTGAGGACTTGGTTTCCTGAGCTGCGTGCTCAGCGACTGGGTGTCCGGGACTGTGTGTCCTCAAGTTAAAATACTCAGCCGCTCCAACCAGACATACAACTAAGACAGCAGTTGGAACTGGTCTACCAAATCATTGTCTTCACCAACCTTATTGGTTCTATTTCCTCAACTCTTTCATTTCCTCATTACTGTGTTGTTTGTTTGTTCTTATCTGTGTTTGAATTCTTTGACTGTAGACTTTCTGAATTTCCTCAGTTCAATTTCTTCATCTGTTTGTCTTCATCTTGTGTTATCATGTGTTTACGCTTTACAGACTGTGATTGTCTTCATTTCATCATGATGACCATGCCCGCATTCTGTTATGCTTACTTCAGAGTACTTATTCCTTCAGCAAGTAGTTCTTCGCTTAGGAATTTCCTCACCAGCAAATTCCTCGATGAAGAATTCATAAAAATCGCCTATTCACCCCCTCTAGTCGATATAACGCACTTTCAATTGGTATCAGAGCAAGGTACTCCCTTGTTCTGTGTAATTTTGGTTTAACCACCTGGAGTTTTAGTTATGTCGACTGCAGGTATGATCAAGGTCTCGGTTGGGTGTCCTACCTTTGATGGTACGGACTACCCCTACTGGAAGAACAAGATGCGAATGCATCTTGAGGCAATTGACAACGATCTCTGGTATGTTGTGGAAAATGGTGTTCCCTCTGTCTCACCCTCATTGAACGCTACTGATGTGAAGAGATTCAAGCAACTCGATTCTCAAGCGAAGAATATCATATGTGGCCATCTGAGCAAAGGACAGTATGGAAGAGTGAGTGCTTTGGAAACTGCTAAGCTCATCTGGGACAGGCTGTCCAAAGTAAATGAACGAGTCTCAACTCAGCATGACTCTCGAGTTGATGTTCTTCGCAATCTCTTCAACCGCTTCAAAAGACTCGACAATGAAAATGTTCAACAAACCTTCGATCGCCTCATCGACATCTCAAATGAGCTTCAAGCGCTTGGTGCCATCGACATCACCGACCATGAGGTGGTGAAGAAATTGTTGAGATTGCTTGATTCCTCATTTGATACTCTGGCACTGATGATACAAGAATGTGCTGACTACAAGTCACTTGATCCCGCTGATATCCTCGAGAGGCTAAATACTCATGAGTTCCAGCTTGCTGAAAAGAGAGATCTCTATGGTTCTAGCTATGGCAAATCACGTGCCCTGAAGGCCAAGGCGTATGCGAATCTGAATGTGAAGACTCTGGTAGTAGCCTTGGTGATCCTGAAGAATTGAGCCAGGAGCTAGCACTGCTCGTGAAGAAGTTCCAGAAGTTCTCAAGACGTGGTCGCTTTGCAAAATCCTCAAGGAGCAGTAATTCCTCATCCAATGACTATAAGAGAAGGCTATGCCACAAATGCAAGAAACCTGGTCACTATATTCAAGATTGTCCTCAGTGGGAAAAGGAATTAAAGAAGAAGAAATACAAGGATTACAGTTCTGATGACACTAAGAAGAAGAAGATATCGTCAAAATCTTCATCATCAAGCAGCTCCAAGTCTTCATCTCACAAGAAGAGCAGCTCCAAGAAGGCTCGGGCATTCATTGGCAAGGAAATGGACTCTGAAGCTGAATCTGAGGAACATGAGGAAGAGGAGGCATCAGAGGAGTCCGAGTTTGGTGTGGCGAGTCTGGCTCTCGCCATCGTGCATTCACAAGAAGTCCATCTTCAACTCTGAAGAAACTGACCTCACCAACAAAGCTGATGAAGATAGTGATGACTACGCTCCCACCTATTGCTTCATGGCAAAGGGTGCCAAGGTACTCAAATATACCTCCACTGAATCTAGTGAAAATGAATCTGCTGAAGATCTCAAGCACAGCTACTCTAAACTTGCTAAGATTGTTGTAAAACAACCAAGGGCTTTTGAAAAGGTTCAAAACATGCTAGATAAAAGTGATGATATGTTGGGTGAAGAAATGGATCGCACTAAGGCCCTGACTGAAAATCTTCAGAGACTTGATCTAGGTTTGACAGCCTTCAAGGTCATCATAACACTCTCTTATCTGATCAGGAGAAGATTTCTTATGAATTTCTTCAAAGAAAGCAAGATCTTGAGAAGCTAAGAGTGAGTTATGAAGATCTTCAGAAGGAGCGCGATTCATTGCTAGCTCAACAAATCAGCGCTTCTCAGGAAGAATTTGTTCCTCCATGCTTAAAGTGCATTCAACGTGAATCTGCTAAGTCTTCACCTGAATGTTCAAATGCTTCAACTGTTACAAATTCTTCACCTGCCTCTGCTATCACTAATTCCTCATCTGAGGACATTGCTAGTATCACTGACGATGTAGGGCTGAAGGAATTGTACATGACAGGCATGTACAAAAGCCTCAAAGGGCATCAGACTCTTTGTGATGTGCTTGAAAAGCAGATCCTCAACGGGAACCCTAGGAAAGAGGGTATTGCCTTTGAGAGGAAACTCAATGCTGATGGAACATATTGGAAGCCTGAGCAGTACCCCAAAACTTCATGGGTTGCTGCAAAGGGACCTCCAGTTGATCCATCTAACTTATCTGGCTTTACATGTGAATCTCCTCATTCTTCTGATGAGTCATTTGACTCCAACTATAAACTGTTTAAAAATCAGAATGGTGAAGTATTTGCTAGATATGTTGGCACTAACTGCAGGAACAGTTCTCCTATGAAGAAAATCTGGGTTCCCAAGAAGTGCCTTGAAATTCTTCAGGTGAATGTCCTCATGACACCACCCGTGAAGAATAGGAACCCCAGATCAAACTCTTCATATGGACCAAATTCTTCATATGGATCCAAGTCCTCATATGAGACCAAATTCCTCACGTGGATCAAATTCCTCAAAAGGATCAAAGTCCTCATATGATTATCATCGTTCTACAACTCTGTTTCGCAGGGTAGAGCTAAGGTCTATGAATATGTGCATTATTCTTCAAACCAATATGTTCATAAGTCCTCGAAGAATTTCTCTGCTTATTCATATGCTTACCCTAACCCCTCTTATGTGAAACGAAATGGATTGGCCTCTATGCCACCATTATCATATGGAGCTCATAGAGTGATGAACTCTTTGCCACCCCTTCAGATGTGGGTGGTGAAGAAAAAGAACTAATCTTTTCTGCAGGGTCAGGTCTCCAGACGAGCTTTAACGTCTGAAGAATTTGCTGGGGACCTGACAACATTGCCTGAAAGGACGCAGGCTAATTATGAAGAAATGAACTTCCATTTCACACGTCCTCATACCAAGGTTGGAAAAAGCGGTAGGCGTAAGCGAGGCGGTTGGCCTTCGCCTAGTGCCTAGGCAGTGCTTAAGCACCCTAGGCGTAGCCTAGGCGATTATATAATTTTTACTATCAAGGTATATATGTGGTTATTATATGTGTATTTTTTTTAATTCAGGGCATATAAGTATGTTAACTACCAACTATTATGATTGAAATATGGCCCTTCTGGCATATCAGTACAATATGGCATGATTTCTTGGTTGGGTAGACAATTTCTTACTTGCTCTGCCTAGACTTCTACTTATACCCTAGGCGAGGCGTTTGGCCATTGCCTAGCGCCTAGGCATGCCTAAGCGCCTCCTAGGCACTGCCTTTTCCAACAGATACTGCTATATCTGTTTTACTGCTTGATGAAATTCATCTGATGAAATTGATATCATATTCTTCACTGATGAAGTATATGAGATCATAAGTTGCACTAATTACTCTGCAGGATGATCAACCCAAAGCCAATGAGTGGGTCCTCGATAGTGGATGTACAAATCACATGACTGGTGACAAGAACCTATTGATGGATGCTCCCTTATCACCGTCACATCTGGAGCATATCATCTTTGCTGACAAAGGCAAAAGTCAGGTATTGGGTCTTGGTAAGGTTGCGATCTCTAAGGACATACACATGGACAAAGTCATGCTTGTTGAGTCCTTAGTATACAGCCTCATGTCAGTCTCAATGCTTTGTGATCTTGATATGGTGTTGTCTTTGGCAAGTATCGTTGTGTTGTGATTATGGAAGCTGACAATTCCAAAGTCTTCAAAGGCTTTAGGAGAGGAGACTTGTATATTGTTGATTTCTGTACAGGACCACAACCAGCCGTGTGCCTACTTGCAAAAGCTTCATAAGGCTGGCTATGGCATCGACGACTTGGTCACGCAGGTTTGCACACGCTTGCGAAGAAGAAGCATGTCATTGGCATTGAGAATTTCAAATTCCTCAAGGATCACTTGTGTGGAGCGTGTGAAGCTGGAAAAATGACCAAGGCCAAGCATCCAGCAAAGACTATCATGACCACTACTCGTCCATTCGAATTGCTTCACATGGACCTCTTTGGTCCTAATCATTACTCAGCAGTCACTAATGATGCATCTCTGTATGGCTTTGTTATTGTTGATGATTACTCTCGTTACACATGGGTACACATTGTTACTTACAAACATGAAGTGCAGGAAGTCTTCAAACGATTTTCCTCGAGGGCTTCAACCAACTTTGGTGTGAAGATCAAGCACATCAGGAGTGACAATGGAACTGAGTTCAAGAATTCCGGACTTGATGACTATCTTGATGAACTTGGTATTACTCATGAGTTATCTGCTCCCTATACTCCTCAGCAAAATGGCGTCGTGGAGCGCAGGAACAAAACGCCTCGTCGTTTTTGGATTGATGCAATTGATACCGCGTGCCACATCTGTCGGCGTTCTGGGAACGGGGGTCCCCAGACTTGCCTGCCTGCAGCCTGCGGCGTGGCTCAAAGGAGGCCCAAGACAGCCCATCTTCATCTACACAAGCTCAAGACCCTCACGAGGGGCCAAGCCTCGCGGGGCGGACGACCAAGAGCTTCCTCAGGCGCGGCCTCGTCAGGCTGGCTCATGAGGGGGCGGAGAATTCAAGGCAGGGTACCTCGCGAGGTGCCCATGACGTAAGCCATGACGACCAAGGGCGCCCGATCGAGGCGCCCAAGCCAGCGTCCTCCTTTCCTCTTTGGTGCAAAGGGAGCAAGTGCGGGCAAGAGCATCAAGCAAAGGCATCCGTTTCGGTGCAACAAGACCAAGACCAGCCCCAATGGCTGGAATGCAGTCATCGTGGAGCCCAAGCAGGCGTCATCACTACAGCCTTTGGCAGGCGAGGACCAACTTTAGTCAGGATAAGTGTACCCGTTGTTCCCCTTCAAAATGGCAAATTGTTGGCGCCCTTCCCGCTCAATATTTGGGAATAGGCCCAGGGCCTTCGTCTATATAAGTAGAGCTAGCCAACATAGTAGGAGGACGATCAGATAGAGTGGGAACCACCCGAAGAGAGAGAGACATACCCGCTCCTCAAGCTAGAGCGACGGGATACCACTTAGCAGTTCATCACACCCACCAAGAACAGACCCTCGCGAGGCTGTTCTTCCCTGTACTGTTCCTCATCAGCCCAAGAGGCAATCCACACACCACACACTGGAGTAGGGTATTACACCACGATGGTGGCCTGAACCAGTATAAATCTTGCGTCTCTTGTGCTGTTCTTGTTAGTAGTTTAGGTCCTTGCGATTCGGCGAGGTACGAGACGGTGGAGGGTTGGATCTCCGCGCGCACCCAGAGTTCGAACCTTAAGGGTCTGCCGGAACCCGAAATCCGACATTTGGCGCGCCAGGTAGGGGTGCGCCGGAAGCTGCCTTTCGTCGCCTCGTTCTTCCCCGACCACCGCAACCATGTCTGATGCTCGTCGGGCTCGAGCCGAGCGCCGAGCCGCACTCGCCTCCCATGTCGGCCAGACGGCTCCCGTCGGCGGGCGTCCTCGTCGTTCCCCGTCACCTGTTGTCAACGCCGCCACCAGCCCGGCGGGGAACGAGCAGCAAGCATCGTCCCAGCACCCGTCCATGAGGCGGGACGGCCGCACCGCCACGCCTTCGCTCACCCCTGCTGGTTCTTCGTCAGCGCGCCTCGCGCGCCATGGAGGCCCGAAGCTGCACTCATCGCGCCAACGAAGCTCCTGCGCTACCACCCGTCGGCGACGTCTCGAAGAATGGCTCGACCGTGTCGCCGAAGCTCGTCACGCTGCGGAGACGACCCGTGCCGTCCGTCTGCTGCACCGCACTCGCCCAGCTGGTGATGAAGCTCCTGGGGCGCCTCAGCCGCCTCCTCCTCAAGACGGCGCCCTGGCCCCAAGGCGCGTGGCCCCTGGGCGGAACCCGTTCCGCTAGGCGCCGGCGCGGCAAGAGCAGAGCTGCCAAGAAGTTCCTCGCCCGCAAGAAGCTGCCCGAGCGCTCCCCGCTCTAGCATGTCAAGACCCTGCGCTGCCTCCAGCCGCGGCGCAGGGAGGCCTGCAAGACCAAGCTCTCTGCCGTCTGACCCCGCGGCCACGGCGGGCTGCCGCGCCTTCACCGCCGAGCTGCGCAGCGTCGCGTGGCCCGCCAAGTTCAAGCCAGACCTGCCTCCACGCTACGACGACACGGCCGACCCTACAGAGTTCCTCCAGCTCTACGGAGATGAAAAGGTCATGGCGAACTGGTTTCCCATGGCGCTCAAGGACGGAGCCCGCACCTGGCTCCTGAATCTGGCCCCAGGCACGATCTCTTCCTGGGCCGAGATGCGCACCCGCTTCATCGCCAACTTCCAGGGTACTCGCGACCGGCCACCCGCCATGAGCGACATGCGCCGGATCAAGCAGCAGCCAGGGGAAACCCTGCAAAAGTACATCCAGATCTTCAACAACGCATGCCTCAAGATCCCCAGGGTAACAGAGGAGGCCATCATCTCTGCCTTCTCCGACGGCGTATGCGACGTCAAGATGAAGGAGGAGCTGGCGATGCATGAAGATCTGTGCACCTCCCTGGAGCTGTTCAACTTGGCGACCAAGTGCGCTAGGGCTGAGGAGGGGCGCCTCTCCCTCCTCGAGCTGCCTGCCGCGGATCCCGAAGAGAAGAAGTCCAAGGCCAAGGACGTGAAGCGCAAGGGGGGCTGCCGTGCTCGCAGCTGAACCAGACACCAAGCGAGGTAGAGATCAGCCCGAGTCTTCCAAGGGCAGCCGGTACTGCGTGTACCACGACCTCCACACCCACAACACCAATGAATGTCAAGAGCTCCGGTCCGTGCGCGAAGGAAGGGTCGGCAGACGCCCTGAGCACAGCGACCGGGGCTACGACCGAGGAGGAGGAAGAAATCCAGGATGTTTGGGAAGATCATGGGTTCTGCGCCAAGGGTGGCGCGACCAACCTCGCGAGGACCGCTGGCAAGACCCACCTCGCGAGGGGGGCTGGAGGGATCAGCCTCGTGAGGATCGTCCGCAAGGGAACGCATGCCTCCCTCCGCTGCCGCCACCGCCAAGGAGAATCGAAGACCGTCATCAGGACGAGGGGGCTGGGGGCTTCCAGGAAGCGCGTGCGATCACCTGCATTCTGGGCGGAGCTCAAGCCCCAGCCTCTGACCGCATCTTCAAGCAGTTTGCCCGCGAAGTGAATGCAGTCCTCCCCAAGCTCGAGTCCACGCGCCCTCTCAGGTGGTCGGCGTGCGCCATCACGTTCAGCTCAGCGGATCAGCTCAAGTGTGCAGCCACAGCCGGAGTTCTCCCAATGCTTTGCTCCCCAATCATCGGCAACGTGCTGGTCACCAAGACCCTCATCGACGGCGGAGCAGGGCTCAGCGTCCTGTCCGTGGAGACATTCAACAATCTTCAAGTGCCCTACAGTCAGCTTCAGCCAACCAAGCCCTTCTCCGGAGTCACCGACGGCTCCACTGTCCCTATCGGGCAGGTCCGCCTTCCTGTCACCTTCGGGGCCCGCGACAACTACCACACCGAGCTCATCGACTTCGACGTCGCCCACATTCGCCTGCCGTACAACGCCATCCTCGAGTACCCAGCGCTGGCCAAGTTCATGGCCGTAACCCACCATGGCTACAACATCCTCAAGATGCCAGGAAGCAGCAGGGTCATCACGGTGCCCTGTGAAGAGAGAGATGCAGTGTGCTCCCTGGAGCGAGCTTTTCAGGCCGCATCGCTGGAAGACCCATACCACAGCAGCAGGACGCCTCCCGAGGCAGCACCCAAGAAGAAGAAGACATCGACCGGCCCGACTCTTCAAGAGACAGGCCCCTCAGGGCCCGCACCGGGCCAGGGGGAGCCTCCTTCCATCGCATAGGAAAGCGCACCCAGCGCCCTCCTCAGGAAGGGCTCGGGGGCTCTCCCCTGGAGGGTCGCCGACCTCGCCAAGGTCTCGAGGGAGGAGCTTGGGCACCACGTGGAGGCGAGTTTCGAAGCACGTTTCCTGCAAGCAGGAGCAAGACCAGGAGGACAGAACCCTCAAGAGTTCATCGGCAAGGCCATTCAGGAGTTACAGGAGTCAAGGGTCATGAGGGGCAGCCGCCGCCTACCCGCTGTGGCCCCCTAACCAGGCGAGGATGGTGGGCTGCGCGTCTGCATCGACATACCAGGGCACAACCGAGCCGCATCTCAAGAGCGCCTCTGGCCCTCGCGAGTGGGACGTTGTGAGGGTCCGCCCCACAGCTACGTACGCATGCCCTATGGCCTGCCAAACGCGGCTGCTGCACACAAGCGTCTCATGAGGACCATCCTGGAGGCTCAAGAGGTCAGGGACGCCGCAGCCCTGGCGAAGATGGAGATGGCCCATGAGGAGCTGCCAGCGCCTCCGGAGCCTCCCGAGGCCCCTGGGCCTGGGGGCTCGTGTGGATCGGCTCCCGCAGCCCACCGAGTCTGCTACATCAACGACCCTTCATCCCCAACATCACCAGGTGACATCTTTAAGTTTTATTTCCGGCCGAGCGCCTTGAGGTCAGACATTCCCGTGCCGCGTGGGCCCGTCCCTGCGGCATGTATCCCTTTTATTGCATGTCTTTAGCTTATCCTGTTGGGGGCGCCCCTCGGGCTGCATCATCCCCAAGCCGCTCGGGCCAGTCCCAGCAGCATGTATCCTTCATGCATTTTCCTTAGGATTATGCTCCCGCTCCACCATGCTTGTTATTTGGTGCCTTCTCCTGGGTGGCGAAATCTTGCACGTTAAAGGGGGGGCGCGTGAGCATCGCGACTCAGGGCTCCTACCGGCTCTCCAGCCCTCACCCTCTGGTCTTGTCCATGGCATCGCGACCTGGCTGGCCAGCGACGGTAGAGACCAGCCCGAAAGCCGGGACCCGAGGATGTAGAGTTGCGTCATCCAATCCAGCATGCGCGTTAAAGGGGGGTGCCTGAGCATCGCGACTCACGGATCTTACTGGCTCTCCGGCCCTCACCCTCTGGTCTTGTCCATGGCATCGCGACCTGGCTTGCCAGCGACGGTAGAGACCAGCCCGAGAGCCGGGACCCAAGGAAGTAGAGTTGCTGCGTCTGACCCAGCTTGCGCGTTAAAGGGGGGGTGCCTGATCATCGCGACTCAGGGCTCCTACCGGCTCTCCGGCCCTCACCCTCTGGTCTTGTCCATGGCATCGCGACCTGGCTTGCCAGCGACGGTAGAGACCAGCCCGAGAGCCGGGACCCAAAGACGTAGAGCACCGGCATCTGGACAATTTTGCAGGAACACACTCGAAGACAAGGCTCAGGGCCAAGCGCAACCCGCCTTGAGGTAGGGCCTCGAGAGTCCTGCGCTGGCTCACGGGTGCCCCGACACACCTCGCGAGGCCTCTCGCGCCTCTCCAAAGGAACTAACGACAGGACTAACAATCGCCACAGCGAGCTCTTGTTCCTTTTGTAGTGAACCTGCAGGGTCTCCCCAAGGAGCACGAAACAACCTCGCTACGTAATCTCTCGTCAGCCAATGCACGGACCTGGCACCGCGCCAGGAAGCATCGCGCTAACCCTCGAGAAATGTCACCCTCCGGACACACTAGTCATCGCAACACCATCCCCACACTCAATGCAACTCCGTGTTAGCAACGTCACTCTCCTTTCTCACCGAATGATGGCTGCTTGAGCGCCAAGGGGGACCCCCTGAGCATCGCGACTCAGAGGCTCTTACCGGACCTCGGGCCGCTCACCTCCTGGCCTTGACCACGGCATCGCGACCTGGCATACCAGCGACGGCTGAAGCCGCTTTGGGACTGGGACCTGTCGGCGCAGAGCTCCAAGCCCTCACGAGGTCTGAGAGGAAGAAACTAAGCTAGAACGGAATGAGCATCCCGCATTTCCTCATAACAAGGACCACGTTGACAAACGAAGCTACAAATATCTTACAAGCCCCCGCGGGGTACATTCTTGGCTCCTCGCAGGAACAAAAGACGCGAATCCTAAGGAGTCCTATCTACAGGGACCACCACGGCAGATGCCATCATCAACAGTGGGCCACCCGGTCGGGAGCCAACCCCATCCAGATCAGGGGCGGCGACGACCTGACGAGCTCGCCCTGCTCCGGGAGCGGCGCAGGCTCGGGGGCTCGTAGCTGTCGTCGCTCGTCTCTGGAGTTGCGAAGAGCTCGGCGGAGTCGCTGGGTCCTCCGGCGCCTCCGTCACCTGAGAAGCTGCCAAGGGAGCGGGCGGTTGGCCTCTGTCTCACCACAGCAGGACCCCGAACACCTCTCCCGGGGAAGCACTCCAGCCGGCGGCCCTCCGCGTCGAAGAGCTTGAAGGACATCACCGAAGCACCGTCATACTCCAGGTGGATCGTGAGGGAGCCCCTCGTCCTGCAGACCCGGGCGACCTCGTCCCAGCCTCGAGTCATGAAGACCTCGCCCGGGGCAACTACCGCAACCTCTGCCCGGTCATGGGTGCTGCAGCCGGCGTGCTGCAGCCGAGTCCCAGAGGCTCTTCACGGGACGACGGAAGCGAAGAAAGAAGGAAGACGAATCCAAGACTTGGAAGGCGCGGCGACGCGAAGCACGAACTCCCGGCAGGAGCCCTCGGCGTGAACTCCAAGGGGGAAGACGCACACCTTCGTGAACCGCCGACGTCGTCGACGGCGCCGCTCGTGGCGCCCGGCGTCACCTCCTTCGGGGCCACCAATCTACGCGTACAAGGGAAGAGAAAACCCTGGTGGCGGCTGCACGCACCAGGGCACGGGCGCCTCCTCGCGCGCGCTCCTGCCCTGACACTAGAGAGCAAGCCGCTTCTTTGGGGGGAGCGGTTCAGGATCCTCTTGAGGAGCCTTTCCCTTTTCTTCCCTGGAGAACCAGCGGATCGGAGCCATGGCAACCAGACGAGATGAGGAAGAGGAGAAGCAGAAGGGTAGACCCGGAGGGCGCACGCCGTTCCGTACTTATAGCCGGCGGAGGCCAACCGTCGGCCTCCATGATCACCGATCATCATGACCAACTCTGCATGCAAGGACCTGTCGAATCCGGGCGGTTACCAAGGCGTCGTGGGGGAGCAGGCTCCCACGTCCAATCAACCGCCACGCGGCGCCCAAGGCCGCAGGCTGTTAGGGCCCGCAACGCTTCGCACTTGCCCTTTCGCCTCTCTGCTCGGCCAAGTTCGGGCGCGCCGTGGGCCCGGGGGCTACTGTCGGCGTTCTGGGAACGGGGGTCCCCAGACTTGCCTGCCTGCGGCCTGCGGCGTGGCTCAAAGGAGGCCCAGGACAGCCCATCTTCATCTACACAAGCTCAAGACCCTCACGAGGGGCCAAGCCTCGCGGGGCGGACGACCAAGAGCTTCCTCGGTAGCGGCCTCGTCGGTGGCTCATGAGGGGGCGGAGAATTCAAGGCAGGGTACCTCGCGAGGTGCCCATGACATAAGCCATGACGACCAAGGGCTCCAGTCGGGCGCCAGCCCGCGCAGCGTCCTCCTTTCCTTTTTGGTGCGAAGGGAGCAAGCGCGGGCAAGAGCATCAAGCAAAGGCATCCGTTTCGGTGCAACAAGACCAAGACCAGCCCCAACGGGTGGGATGCAGTCGTCGTGGAGCCCAAGCAGGCGTCATCACCAGAGCCTTTGGCAGGCGAGGACCAACTTTAGTCAGGATAAGTGTACCTGCTGTTCCCCTTCAAAATGGCCAATTGTTGGCGCCCTTCCCGCACAAATATTTGGGAAGAGGCCCAGGGCCTTCGTCTATATAAGTAGAGCTAGCCACCATAGTAGGAGGACGATCGGATAGAGTGGGAAGCACCCGAAGAGAGAGAGAGACCTGCTCCTCAAGCTAGAGCGACGGGATACCACTTAGCAGTTCATCACACCCACCAAGAATAGACCCTCGCGAGGTTGTTCTTCCCTGTACTGTTCCTCATTAGCCCAAGAGGCAATCCACACACCACACACTGGAGTAGGGTATTGCACCACGATGGTGGCCTGAACCAGTATAAATCTTGCGTCTCTTGTGCTGTTCTTGTTAATAGTTTAGGTCCCTGCGATTCGGCGAGGTACGAGACGGTGGAGGGTTGGATCTCTGTCAGGACCCCGATGCCAAGTCACATCGATCTAGCTGGTAACACCTCATATCACTTTGCGGCCTCACGCACGGTATTCCCACGGGTGTCACCTTACCAGAGCCCGGGACCGTTTGCGCCTTTTGGCTCACATATATGATAGTGTCGCTAGCATCCATATGTGAGAGAACCGGGCCGACATGGCTAGTCGTGAACCCAAAGCGGCACTAACCCATGGGGACAGGCATACATGAATCACATCGAGCATGTCGATTCGGTCAGCGTGTGAATGCAGGCTGTAGCAGGCTATGAGGACTCCGGTAACCCGGGCTGTAGCAGGCTAGGCAGGACTCGGATGTCACCGCGTGACATTTCCCGAAGGATGACCACGAGAACGAAGTGAAACACATGCCGGCCAGTCAAGTGTCCAGAGCAGTAGTGCTGGGCTAGCAGGACTCCGGTGAACCGGGCTGCAGCGGACTACTATCACTCAGGAAGCACTAGACTACATTTCCCCATAAGAGAGGCTGCCAAGGATAAACAACTAGGTTGTCGGATCCCACACATACCAAGCATTTCAAACATACACACAATATGCTTAATACGTGTAAATACAACATGGCATCACAACATAACTCTACGACTCAAAGTGTTTATTCATTAGGCTCCGAGGAGCGAGATATTACAAACATGGGTCTCATGACCCAACATACAGAGCATACAAGCAACAAGCACAAGCGGAAGCTTAACATGTCTGAGTACAGACATCTACAAATGAAAAAGGCTGAAAAGCCCGACTATCTACCAGATCCTGCTGAGGGCACAAGATCGTAGCTGAGGTAACAAGCTAACGTCGAAGTCCACGCGGAACTACTAGCGGGACTGACGTCTCTCTGCAAAACATAAAATAAGCAAACGTGAGTACAAATGTACTCAGCATGACTTACATCAGAACTAACTACATATGCATCATTATCAACAAGAGGGTGGTGGAGTTTAACTGCAGCAAGCAAGCTTTGACTCGGTGGCTATCCTAACTACGACTGCAAGTAACTCTTTTGAGGTGGCGCACACGAGTCCACATATTCACCATACCAATACACCACTATGGATCCGCTCCCGTCTACCTACGAAGCATGCCATCCATAGCACTCACGCTTATCTTGCGCATTTTAGAGTATCCACTTTCACTTGTCTATGAACTATGCAAGGGGTCCAAGTTTCCATATCCGAGGAATCCGGTTATTCGAATAGATAATGATAACCCTGCAGGGGTGTACTTATCGCCCTGTACACGTCATGTACCTCGGCAACCTTCAAGCGGAAGCCGGGCGAGGGAGTCGGCCACGACCTGACTAACCACACAAGTCTCTCGTCTAGGTTTATCGCCTATTCGGGTTCCATCCGCAAGGAGATCCGGCCGGGGTGTCGCTCACGGCCCCAAACGATGTGAGCAGGGTTCCCAAGCCCACCAACCGGGTGCCAATTGGTATACCGTGCCACTGTGCCTAGTCTGTCCCAAGCCCACACTGCGGGTGCCACTTGGTAGACTACTAACACTACCTACAAACACCGTAAACTAGTTGCAACTCACGGGCCGGAGATCAAGTTGATTAATAAGTCGAGAGGGTCGAGTTACGGAACCCAATGTGTGGTAGTAACTATTCATGGATCACAAACACAGAACTCAGTTCACGAGGGCGGCTTCAATTAGACAACCCACCATGTACTCCTACATGGCCTCTCACCGCTACCTTTACCAAATCGTGTTCACACACTTAGCTCACACACAGTAGGACATGTTCACCACTTTCCAATTCATTCCCGATGAATCAGACCTGACACAACTCTAAGCAATAGCAGGCATGACAAACAAGCATGAATGAGTAGGCACAGCAGGGCTCAAACAACTCCTACTCATGCTAGTGGGTTTCATCTATTTACTGTGGCAATGACAGGTCATGTAGAGGAAAGGGGTTCAACTACCGCAACATGTAACAGTTGAATCGTTTTTGTCCTAATGCAGTAAAAAGAGAGCAGGAGCGACAGTGGGATTGTATTGGAATGAACAAGGGGTTTTGCTTGCACAGCACTTAGAAGATAATATAGTTCTTCATCGGTGTCATCGAACTCATCGTCGGTACGTCGTCTACTAAGAGGGCACATATACCGGCAAACAAGGAAGAACACAATCAATGCAATGCAACAATATGATGCATGATCAT
Source organism: Aegilops bicornis (assembly GCA_021605145.1). Lineage (NCBI taxonomy): Eukaryota > Viridiplantae > Streptophyta > Magnoliopsida > Poales > Poaceae > Aegilops > Aegilops bicornis. The sequence continues at coordinate 238,883,834 of CM038673.1, read as the reverse complement.
GACATGGAAATATGCTGTGTTTTGAGCTAATGTAACTAGCAACATGTTAAATGGAGTTGGTTTGAACCCTAGGTTCAAATTCAAACTTCATATGTGAAGCTTTAAATGCCATTATATGATTTGTCCTAAACAGCAGCTATAAGTTGTTCTAACATGCATGAAAACAGTACATATGGATAGATTAGATTTTTCTGATCATTTTTCATATATAAATTATTTCATTTGGAGTTACGGTTGAATTACTATGAATTTTAGAAGTTTATACTAATTTACGGAATTTTCTGAATTTGTTTTAATACGTAAATTCCTTTTTACTGCTTCAAAGATGACAAAGAACATTTGACGTCAAGAGGTCAACCAGGGTGACCTGGTTCTAACCTGACACTTGGGGCCCACATGTCATGGTTATAATTAGTGATTTTAGTTAAACCTAACCAAAATCGTTAGAGGGGCTAGGCCCACTAGTCAGTGGTTGTGGGTGTTAATTAGAGCCTAAACTAATTGTTGCCACATCAGCTAAACAGGGTTTCGCCGCCGGCAACCTCATCCGACGGCGGAGGCATGTCAGAAACGCTGCTCCGGTAGCGGTTCGATGCGCCGAGGGTACCGGTGGAGAGCTCACGCTCGTGCGCGAATAGGGGAGGTCTCGGGAGGCTGTGGGGTGGCCGGGAACGACGACCACGACGGCTTTGGCGGCGGCTGGAGCTCGGGCCAGCACGGCGCGGTGGCTGCAGCGCGTTAGCCAGAGAGCAGAGGAGCGCGTCGGGACCCTGGGGACCTGGAGAGCACGCGGGAGCTACTGGAGCGAGCGGAAGAGCTCTGGGGGCGCGAGGTTCGCCGGCCATGGCGATGGCCGGAGCTCGGTGCTTGCGGGGACGGCAGCTACGGCACGAGAACGAGCACGGGGACTAGGGGAAGAGGAAGAGGAGCTCACAGCGAAGCCGGAGGAGGTCTCAGTGGGCTCGGGGACGCGTCGGAGACGACGAACGGGCGCCGGCGATCTTGGTGACCGACAGGTTGAAGACGACGGCATTGATGGCGAAGTAGAGCTCCCGGTGATGCGTGGCTCGACGAGGAGGACGAAGGCGACGAGGCGGATCCCTGGGACACGTCGGAGAGGCGGGAGGGAGGCAGTGGCTGCGGCTATGGCGATCGGCGGCGACGGGCTCGCTCGGATGGCTGCGGGCGCGAGCGCTGGGGGGAGAGGGAGGAACCAGAGAGGGGGGGGGAAGATGCAGGGGGTGTCGTGGCGCCGTCTGGGGCGCCCAGGGCGTCGGTGGAAGCAGGAGGTGGCCCGGCGTGTGGTCGCGCGCGTCGAGCACGCGCCTCTCGTCTTCCTGGCGAGAGGAGGGAGATGATGGCATCATGGCGTGGGCTAGACCCGCCTGATGGCAGAAAGGCGGCGGCCAGGTAGCGCCAGGTAAGTCCTTTCCTATTTGCATTTTCTTTCTGTTTTCTATTACCTGCAACTGTGTTTGAATTTATCAAAAATGCCAGTGCATTTCCAAAAATCATGAGACTCCTTTTGGCCACTTGTTTGGATTATTCCCAACAGCAAACATTTCAGTTCATGAATATTTGGACATTTAAAATGATATATAAAATTTAAATGCCCAAATACAAATAAAGTATGATTTAATTCAGAGCCCAAATATGTCATGGAAAAATGTGCATCACCTCTGGTACTGTTTACAGCATTTTCCATAAATGATGAACATTTTTTAAAGCCATTTGGATTACTGAAAATATTTTAGGCGAACCTAGTGAATTCCTTTGATGCTAGGGGTTTAGGCAATCCCCATTTCAGATTTCCATGGAAGTTAAACATGATGCAAGCAAGATGCAAACACTAGGCAGCACCATAAGCTAGGGATGTGACAACTCGCCCCTACTAAACAAGAATCTCGTCCCGAGATTCAGGACGTGAGGTAAGAAGACAGAGGGGATACAAAGCTAACTTGATCTTCATGATCCAACTTGCCTTCGTAAGAACGTTGATTCGATCATCATCTTGATCTTGACATCTAGCTTTGAGAACTTCATCCAATATGACAACGAGAGGGAAGGGAGAATTTTAGAAGAATCGATCTTCTCAAAGGTCGAGCAACCCAGGATTAACCCACGGAATGAGACATAGCAACATCTCTCGAGATGGGACATGAAACATACATCCAGAGGGATGAAGTGTAACAGATGACGAAGATTCACTATGTAGACACAATTCCACACTTAAGAAGGTGGTGAACGGTTGTCAACGCAGCGAGGAGTTGAGTTGCCATGATACCATAACGAGACATCTTAAGGAAGGTGACCCAGAAATATTCCCTTAAGTGGCAAAAAGAATTACTTTTGATATAGAGATCATTGAGACTCTTTATACCAGCCTAAGGCAATTTGCAATCGATTACTTGAAGGAGCTCGGGGGAATGGCATATTCCGACTAAAATGGATGATGTGGACTACCTTGTTGAAGACAAAGCAATGGATGGTTTTTGCTTATCATCCGAGGTGGAGGGGACCCATGGCAGGACCACTTTTGAGGATGATCCTGAACAAGAATTACTAAGAAGGCAGTCCATAGTGAAATGGCACAAAGACGGTGCAAGCTAGGAACAAAATGCAACTGTTGGAATGTTCCAACCATCATATCTGCACGAGATTCAGATCCGATTGGTGATAGGATACTTGAGACTCAAAGATGTATGCGAAAAGAAAGTTTGCAACACAAATCGGCGAAATGACGTTGTGAGATTCTCAGGAGATGGACTACGGTAGTAAGCTCCAAAACATGAGCGGGTTCTGCTACAAACATGTGAACGCGTTGTCCATGACAAGCATGATCACGTGGTAGTCTTATAATGAAACACTACCGAGTCCAGGAGGGGAACCATCAGTGCGGATATCGAAGTCCTTACATAAGTCCGGATTAGCTCTTAGGAAGGAACTTCTTCTCCTTGAACAAATCAATTAGTGGCTTGGTGTGCTAGGGAATACATATGGAATGGCGGTAATTAATCTACCAAACCATAGAATACTTCGCACGTGCATGACTGACTTGGGATGGTACCATAGGAAACAAAACAATCTTCCTCGAACTCATGGCGGCAACTTGCACCAAATGCACGTGAATCAGATAACGTCACTTCTTTCACCAAAACATATACCTCATGAACGGACCACGAAGGCAATGCTTACAAAAGTTTCCAACACTAGCTGGATGTTCAACACGAATCATGAAGGAGACAAACTGCTGCTGATGGGCTCAACAACAACTCATCGGAATTTCCATATCACTGGACTTCCACCATCATGTGAACACGGTGATAGTATTGGTCAGACAAAAGATCTAATGATGTATGCTCGAGGGATCAACCGCGAGTAAGACAGCATTACGAATATCGTTGGTTCTGATTTGACGTGATGATAGCCCATACTCAAGTCAAGGTTTTGACAAGACAATAGATCCAACAATTGATCACAGGGACCAATCGATGAAGATATCATCTTTCTTCAACACACACTACACAAGGATATCCCTTTGGAACGAACTAAGTTAGGCAAGCTTATATCTTCCAACTCTCCAAGTTGTTGTTTAGCTTATCCAACTAGTTCAGGGTATCCAACACAGATCCTTGGAGAATGGGTGGTTTAGAGGAAAACCAACATGATCACGAACTCAACATAGCTGTCAGGTGACAACCTGGTAGCGCTTCCGAGAAGATTTCGGAACATCACGAACCACCGATATGTCTCTAAGCTCGAGAACAATCTTGCTTTTCAAGGCAAGACGACATGATCAGAAGAGTGAGGGATTGACGCAATCCTAACTCATTGATCGAAGAGTGCACCGGAAATAGGACTAGGTAGCATAGTCTATCTTAGAATGATGATCCAATAACCAACACGCTAAGAACGAAATTATTGTCCTTTAACTAACAAGCAACGAAGTTGCTAGGAGTATTAATTTCGCACATCACGGTACACTTGTCGGCATTCCGGTTACAATAACACGGGATCCGAGGAATGAACAATGATGGCAAGAAGTATTACTGCGTCAAGAATTCATAAGAGGTAGTGCAATTCTCATGACACTCTTGACGTAAAGATGGTAACACTCCAAGGTAGAGCAGAGCAGAAGCTGGATTGGCATTTTGATCCGCGGAATACAATTGTTTTGACCCAATCCTAGATATTGATGAGGTTCTGGAGTTTGTTTTTCCTATTCATTCTGGAAAAGAACGGCTTGACGGGCCACAAGAATAATAGGCATCGATAACACGAATGCACAACTAGTCCTGATTATCAATTGATAGACAGAGGTCAGAAAACAATTAAAGAGGGACATCTCAAAGGAACATTCGATTTTCTGAGTTGTGGATGCATAGGCAAGCATGTCGAATGAGTTCAACATATTTCTTCCGGATAACCCATGCAGAGAGGTAGGACTGGCAGAGTCACAATTATGAATGGAGAACTCCTCAAGAGTACTCGGATTGTGATCTTTTGGTTCAAATAACTTCTGCCTTAAATAGTTCATGGTATTTGGAAGAAGGAAATGCCACGGACCTCGAGGACTATCGCAAGGTTACTAATATCCTAAAGGAAAACATGAAGTAGGGTGAATCTCGGGTTCAGAAACCCATGAGTAGAATGCCTACTAACTAATAACATCACGGGATGCTTTCAAGAATAATGGCCAGAATCATCACACTGGGGACACAAAGCATGGGTGGATTACTAAGTGATTCCCTAAACACCTAGGGTCATAATAATAGCTCCAACATATATGCCGAGGAAACAAAGTACCTCAGCTCACCGATTAGTGTGCTTATCCTGACCCAAAGGAGCAACGGGGTGGAAAGAAAGGATTTGCAAATGCATCAGACTAATTAGAAACCGGGGATGACTCGGACAGCATAACGGTTGTAAATGCTCAAAAAGATTTGAGACATCATGCAAAATGGTGGCATAGCCACTCAACAACATCATATCAAGGTTCCGAGATCAACAGTTAACATATAGAAATATTAGAAACTGCACTGAGATTTGAAACTAACAATTCTATAAGTCTATGGATTAGTAACACGTCATCCTGATAGATAGATGAGAAACCCTAGTTCTTAATCCCCGTAGAAGAGAAAAGGGTGACTCAGATCAGAAAGCCATGAGGTATAAGGAGTAAAAAGAGCCTTACGTTCCCTTCCACAATCAATTCCCTTACATAACTAAAGCATTTCTAGACACAACTTCGACCGGTTTGGCTTGGTAATCCTCTGAGCAGTCAGACTCACGATACCAAAGCTGTCACGACCCGATTCCAAGTCACATCGATCTAGCTGGTAACACCTCATATCACTTTGCGGCCTCACGCACGGTATTCCCACGGTGTCGCCTTACTAGAGCTGTGGACCGTTTGCGCCTTTTGGCTCACGTATATGATAGTGTCGCTAGCATCCATATGACAGAGAACCCGGGCCGACATGGCTAGTCGTGAACCCAAAGCGGCACTAACCCATGGGGACAGGCATACATGAATCACATCGAGCATGTCGGTCAGGAGCGTGTGAATCCGGGCTGTAGCACGGGGCTAACAGGACTCCAGGAACCCGGGTAGCAGAGCTAGGCAGACTCGGATGTCACCGCGTGACATTTCCCGAAGGGATGCATACAGGAACGGCGTGAAACACATGCCGCCAGTCAAGTGTCCAGAGCAAGAGTCTGGGCTAGCAGGACTCCGGTGAACCGGGCTGCAGCGGACTACTATCACTCAGAAGCACTAGACTACATTTCCCCATAAGAGAGGCTGCCAAGGATAAACAACTAGGTTGTCGGATCCCACACATACCAAGCATTTCAAACATACACACAATATGCTTAATACGTGTAAATACAACATGGCATCACAACATAACTCTATGACTCAAAGTATTTATTCATTAGGCTCCGAGGAGCGAGATATTACAAACATGGGTCTCATGACCCAACATACAGAGCATACAAGCAACAAGCACAAGCGGAAGCTTAACATGTCTGAGTATAGACATCTACAAATGAAAAAGGCTGAGAAGCCCGACTATCTACCAGATCTTGCTGAGGGCACAAGATCGTAGCTGAGGTAACAAGCTAACGTCGAAGTCCACGCGGAACTACTAGCGAGACTGACGTCTCTCGGCAAAACATAAAATAAGAAAACGTGAGTACAAATGTACTCAGCAAGACTTACATCAGAACTAACTACATATGCATCATTATCAACAAGGGGGTGGTGGAATTTAACTCCAGCAAGCCAGCTTTGACTCGGTGGCTATCCTAACTACGACTGCAAGTAACTCTTTTGAGGTGGCGCACACGAGTCCACATATTCACCATACCAATACACCACTATGGATCCGCTCCCGTCTACCTACGAGAACGCCATCCATAGCACTCACGCTTATCTTGCGCATTTTAGAGTATCCACTTTCACTTGTCTATGAACTATGCAAGGGGTCCAAGTTTCCATATCCGAGGAATCCGGCTATTCGAATAGATAATGATAACCCTGCAGGGGTGTACTTCTTCACACACGCTCTCGCCACTTATCGCCCTGTACATGTCATGTACCTCGGCAACCTTCAAGCGGAAGCCAGGCGAGGGAGTCGGCCACGACCTGACTAACCACACAAGTCTCTCGTTCAGGTTAATCGCCTATTCGGGTTCCATCCGCAAGGAGATCCGGCCGGGGTGTCGCTCACGGCCCCAAACGATGTGAGCAGGGTTCCCAAGCCCACCAACCGGGTGCCACTTGGTACACCGTGCCACTATGCCTAGTCTGTCCCAAGCCCACCTGTACCGGGTGCCACTTGGTAGACTACTAACACTACCTACAAACACCAGAAACTAGTTGCAACTCCTGGACAGAGATCAAGTTGATTAATAAGTCGAGAGGGGTCGAGTTACCGAAACCCAATGTGTGGTAGTAACTGTTCATGGATCACAAACACAGAACTCAGTTCGTGAGGACGGCTGCAATGAGACAACCCACCATGTACTCCTACATGGCCTCTCACCGCTACCTTTACCAAATCGTGTTCACACACTTAGCTCACACACAGAAGGACATGTTCACCACTTTCCAATTCATTCCCGATGAATCAGACCTGACTCAACTCTAAGCAATAGCAGGCATGACAAACAAGCATGAATGAGTAGGCACATCATGGCTCAAACAACTCCTACTCATGCTAGTGGGTTTCATCTATTTTCTGTGGCAATGACAGGTCATGCAGAGGAAAGGGGTTCAACTACCGCAACATGTAACAGTTGAATCGTTGTTGTCCTAATGCAGTAAAAGAGAGCAGGAGCGAGAGAGTGGGATTGTATCGGAAGGAACAAGGGTGTTTTGCTTCCCTGGCACTTCCGAAGATAATATAGTTCTTCATCGGTGTCATCAAACTCATCGTCGGTACGTCGTCTACTGAGAGGGGACAAATACCGGCAAACAAGGAAGACCACAATCAATGCAATGCAACAATATGATGCATGATCATCACATGGAAATATGCTGTGTTCTGAGCTAATGTAACTAGCAACATGTTAAATGGAGTTGGTTTGAACCCTAGGTTCAAATTCAAACTTCATATGTGAAGGTTTAAATGCCATTATATGATTTGTCCTAAACAGCAGCTATAAGTTGTTCTAACATGCATGAAAACAGTACATATGGATAGATTAGATTTTTCTGATCATTTTTCATATATAAATTATTTCATTTGGAGTTACGGTTGAATTACTATGAATTTTAGAAGTTTATACTAATTTCTGGAATTTTCTGAATTTGTTTTAATACAGAAATTCCTTTACTGCGTCAGCATGACAGCAACACGACGTCAGCAGGTCAACCGGGGTGACCAGGGTCTAACCTGACACGTGGGGCCCACATGTCATAGTTATAATTAGTGATTTTAGTTAAACCTAACCAAAATCGTTAGAGGGGCTAGGCCCACTAGTCAGTGGTTGTGGGTGTTAATTAGAGCCTAAACTAATTGTTGCCACGTCAGCTAAACAGGGTTTCGCCGCCGGCGACCTCATCCGACGGCGGAGGCATGTCGGAAACGCTGCTCCGGTAGCGGTTCGATGCGCCGAGGGTACCAGTGGAGAGCTCACGCTCGTGCGCGACTAGGGGAGGCCTCGGGAGGCTGTGGGGTGGCCGGGAACGACGACCACGGCGGCTTGGCCGGCGGCTGGAGCTCGGGCCAGCACGACACGGTGGCTGCAGCGCGTTAGCCAGAGAGCAGAGGAGCACGTCGGGACCCTGGGGACCTGGAGAGCACGCGGGAGCTACTGGAGCGAGCGGAAGAGCTCTGGGGCGCGAGGTTCGCCGGCCATGGCGATGGCCGGAGCTCGGTGCTTGCGGGGACGGCAGCTACGGCACGAGAACGAGCACGGGGACTAGGGGAAGAGGAAGAGGAGCTCACAGCGAAGCCGGAGGAGGTCTCAGTGGGCTCGGGGACGCGTCGGAGACGACGAACGGGCGCCGGCGATCTCATTGACCGAGAGGTTAAAGACGACGGCATTGATGGCGAAGTAGAGCTCCCGGCGATGCGTGGCTCGACGAGGAGGACGAAGGCGACGAGGCGGATCCCTAGGACGCGTCGAAGAGGCGGGAGGGAGGCAGTGGCTGCGTCTATGGCGATCGGCGGCGACGGGCTCGCTCGGGTGGCTGCGGGCGCGAGCGCTGGGGGGAGAGGGAGGAACCAGAGAGGGGGGGAAAGATGCAGGGGGTGTCGTGGCGCCGTCTGGGGCGCCCAGGGCGTCGGTGGAAGCAGGAGGTGGCCCGGCGTGTGGTCGCGCGCGTCGAGCACGCGCCTCTCGGCCCTCCCCGGCGAGGAGGGAGATGACTGGCACTGCGCTGTGGGCTGGACCGCACAGTAGCAGGCCGGCCAGGCTGGACAGGTAAGTGCCAGGTAAGTCCTTTCCTATTTGCATTTTCTTTCTGTTTTCTATTACCTGCAACTGTGTTTGGCTTTATTAAAAATTCCAGAGCATTTCCAAAAATCATGAGACTCCTTTTGGCCACTGTTTGGATTATTCCCAACAGCAAACATTTCAGTTCATGAATATTTGGACATTTAAAATGATACATAAAATTTAAATGCCCAAATACAAATAAAGTATGATTTAATTCAGAGCCCAAATATGTCATGGAAAAAATGTGCATCACCTCTCTTACTGTTTACAGCATTTTCCATAAATGACGAACATTTTTGAAAGCCATTTGGATTACTGAAAATATTTTAGGTGAACCTAGTGAATTCCTTTGATGCTAGGGGTTTAGGCAATCCCCATTTCAGATTTCCATGGAAGTTAAACATGATGCAAGCAAGATGCAAACACTAGGCAGCACCAGAAGCTAGGGATGTGACTATCTCCACGCGCACCCCAGAGTTCGAACCTTAAGGGTCTGCCGGAACCCGAAATTCGACAACATCATCAACAAAGTATATCTTCACAAATTCTTCAAGAAGACTGCCTATGAACTTCTCACTGACAAGAAACCCAATGTGAGTTACATGAATCACATCGAGCATGTCGGTCAGCAGCGTGTGAAACCGGGCTGTAGCACTGGGCTAACACGACTCCGGGAACCCGGGCTGTAGCAGGCTAGGCAGGACTCCGGATGTCATCAAGTGACATTTCCCGAAGGGATGAACCACAGGAACAAAGTGAAACACATGCCGGCCAGTCAAGTGTCCTCAAGATTGTCTTTGGGCTAGCGAGACTCCGTGAACCGGTCAGAAGCGGACTACTATGGCTCAAGGAATCACTAGACTACATTTCCCCATAAGAGAGGCTGCCAAGGATAAACAACTAGATTGTCGGATCCCACACATACCAAGCATTTCAAACATACACACAATATGCTCGATATGTGTAAATACAACATGGCATAACAACATAACTCTACGACTCAAGTATTTATTCATTAGGCTCCGAGGAGCGAGATATTACAAACATGGGTCTCATGACCCAATATTCAGAGCATACAAGTCAAAGCACATGTGGAAGCTTAACATGTCCGAAAGTACGCATAATAATAAATGAAAAGGCTGAGAAGCCCGACTATCTACCGAGATCCTGCCGAGGGCACAAGATCGTATGAGGTAACAAGCTAAACGTCAAGTCCACGCTGAACTACTAGCGACCGCCGTCTCTCGCAAAACATAAAATAAGCAAACGTGAGTACAAATCTACTCAGCAAGACTTACATCGTAACTAACTACATATGCATCATTATCAAGAAAGGGGTGGTGGAGTTTGACTACAAAGAAGCCAGCTTTGACTCGGTGGCTATCCGAAACTATGACCGCAAGTAACTCTTTTGAGGTGGCGCTGCGAGTCCACATATTCACCAAATCAATACACCACTATGTATCCACTCCCGTCTCCCTACGAGAACGCCATCCATAGCACTCACGCTTATCTTGCGCATTTTAGAGTATCCACTTTCACTTGTCTATGAACTGTTATAGGCAACCCAGAAGTCCTTTACCACGGACACGACTATTCGAATAGATGATGTTAACCCTGCAGGGGTGTGCTTCTTCACACACGTTCTCACCACTTACCGCCGTTTACACGACACGTACTCGGCAACCTTCAAGCGGAAGCCCAACATGGGTGTCGGCCACAGCCTACCTAAACACTCAAGTCTCTAGTCCAGGTTTATCGCCTATTCAGGTTCCATCCGCAGGGAGTCCGGCCAAGGTTTCCACATCCGGCCCCGAACGATGTGTGCAGGGTTCCCGAGATACCAAACGGGCATTCGGTACACCGTGCCACGGTGTATGTACCGCATCATAGCCCACCCCTAGGGTCAGCGCTACGCACGGCCTCCAACACATATCCTACAAACACCAGAAAATAGTTGCAACTCCTGGACAGAGAACAAGGGTGGTTAAGAAGCCGAGAGGGTCCATTGGTTTCGGTCCCAATGCATGGTAGTAACTTTTTCATGGATCACAAACACAGAACTCAGTTCCTGAGGACGGCTTCAATGAGCAACCCACCATGTACTCCTACATGGCCTCTCACCGCTACCTTTACCAAATCGTGTTCACACACTTAGCTCACACACAGTAGGACATGTTCACACACCATTCTAATTCATTCCCGATGAATCAGACCTGACTCAACTCTAAGCAGTAGCTTTAATGACAAACAAGCATGAATGAGTAGGCACAACAGGGATCAAACAACTCCTACTCATGCTAGTGGGTCTCATCTAATTACTGTGGAATGACAGGTCATGCAGAGGATAAAGGGGTTCAGCTACCGTAGCAAGTAATGTATGAATCGTTGTTGTCCTAATGCAGTAAAAGAGAGCAGGAGCGAGAGAGTGGGATTGTATCAGAATGAACAAGGGGGTTTTGCTTGCGTGGCACTTCTGAAGATAATATAGTTCTTCATCGGTGTCATCGAATTGATCTTCGGTACAACGTCTACCGAGGGGGGGTGCAACAACACCGGCAACAGAGAGAAAACACAATCAATGCAATGCAACAATATGATGCATGAATGTGACATGGCAATATGCTGTGATTTGAGCTAATGCAACAGAAAGTCATTTTGATTGAAGTGGAATTCAAAACTAGATCAAATTCCAACTCCAAATCTATTATCAAATTTGTCCTAATCATGTTTCATCCTAAACAGTGAGGTTAACTTTCTCAAACAAGCATGAAAACGATACAGATGGATAGGTTGCATTTTTCTGATAATTTTTCATATAGAACTTATTTCATTTGGAGCTACGGTTGAATTACTATGAATTTTTGAAGTTAGCACTATTTTTTGGAATTTCCTGAATCGAAATAAATCCAGAAAATACATATTGCGTCAGCATGACAACACCCTGATGTCAGCAGGTCAACTGGGCGCCTCCAGGTCAAACCTGACCAGTGGGGTCCACTGGTCAGTGACTGGGGCTGGTTAGTGACACTGTCAGGTGGGTCCGGTCAACGCCCACGTCAGCAAAGTCAACATGACATGTGGGGCCAGTCAACAGCCCTGTCAGCGCGGTCAAAACTGACGCGTGGGGCCTCTGTGGTTAGTTAAACATAACAGGAAATAAACTAAGATTAATTATGGGCGTGGGTTGTAACGCCCCGAATTCGATGCGCCAGGTGTCTGCCAGTTATTCGCCGTCATTGCCATGTCATTTGCTTGCGTGTTGCACTTTGCCTTGTCATCTTGTTTTGCTTTGTTCCTTTATTTGTTGCATTTGCCATGCTCATCATTGTTATATTGCATTGCCTCTTGTCATTTTGCATGCTAGTCATATACCTTTTGGTTACCATCATGTTGTTGCCATGTTCATCTTGTGCATTGCCCTTTATATATGTTGTGGGTTGCTCTAGTTGATGTGTGTGCATCACCCCTTTGCTATCTCTATATCCAGCCATGCCCATGTATCATCACCTCTCCCTTCCTTCTTCCTTCATGTTTTTGCAAGCGACATTATTCCCTCCTTCATTCATGTTCATTCTTTTCCTGATGCTAGTTCACCATGCATAAACCCTCTCTGCCAATTTTCAACTCTTTTGGACTTGATTTGGTTGGAATCAAAATTGCCACAAGTTTGAATCTAGTTCAAACTTGCGATAATTTTCTTTCTCTAAAATGCCCAAACCAATTATTTCAATTAGTGCACATTTCCAGGAGCACGAGGATGTTCTCATATCTCTCTCAGGCCTCGCATATACTCCTCTGCTTTTCGATCTTTATTTTTTTACGTACGAAGAAAAAATAATAGAAAGAAGAAGCAGCCAGATCTCGCTAGCGCCCGGCCGACCCTTGGGCCTCCTCCGCCGAAAGCAGGCCCAAGAGCAGCCTGCAGCCCCGATCACATCCTGGTAAAAATTCCCCCAATCGCCAGTTGAACCCACCTGCAGCGACTCCCTCCTCTCCTTTCTTCCTCCTCTCGTTCTTTCTTCCCTCACGGTAAAAATAGGAGAGGCAGAAGCACATGCCCACGAGGGCAACCATGGCTTCGCCTCCCCCTCCTATAAAGGCGCCTCAGGGACTCCCCTAGGGTTTCCCTCTCGCCGCCGCCCCCCCTTTTTCATTTCCCTGTTTTTTTCTTCTTCCTCAGGAGACAAGGAACAAAGAGCACCTAGAGAAGAAAACCGCCGGCGTCCGTTGTCGTCCTCGCGTCCGGCCTGCGCCAGTACCCTCTCCAGCATGTCGTCCTGCACCCCGTCACCCTCCTCAACCGATCCCCAGAGTTAGTTGGGCGGGAGCCTCCTCAACGCGCCTCCCAACCATCGCCGTCGCCATGGCCGGTCGAGCCAAGCCAAGCTCGAGCCCGGCGTCGTTCCCGTTGCCGGCGCCGTCTTCTTCCTCTGGAGCGACCCCTCGCGCGACCTCCCCGAGCCGGATCGCCAAGTCCAGCGCCCGGTCGCCTCCCCTGCTTCCTCTGCTTCATGGTCCGAGCACCATCGCCCGATCAGCTCCTCCCGACGCCTCAGATCGGCCTCCTCGCGCCCGTCCGAGCTCACCTTCTGCACCCCCCCCCCCTCGGTGAGCCGCATCGAATCCCCTCCTTTACCGCTTCTTTGCATGCATGTAGTCACGGATCCCGTCGTGTCTGAGCTGCTGTTGCCGTGCTCCGTTTTGAGCCAAGTCGTTTCCTTGTTTGCTGCACCCCCGCACGCCTTGCTGCGCTAGCGCACCTCGCCCGAAGCTGCTTTTGTCCGCACCCACACCCTTACGTTGTTGCTCGATCACAGGCACCCATGTATGTTTCCGCAACCCCGCTGGCGACCTGCAGCCGCTGGTGTTGGCTCCCGGCGCCGGTCATGTCCACCGTGCGTTGTAGCCCATCTGATTAGCAGCGCATGCACGTATCCAAGGGGTCTCAGGATCAAATCCCGTGCGCCCCCATTTTTCCCTTTTGCTACCTGTTCGTGTTTCTTCAGTTCAGTTCAATTCGAGAGGATGTGTCATCTAGGGCCGAACCCCTATAGTGCATAAACACGTTTCAGCCAAGCCGGTCGTTGCGCTGCATTTCCACCCAGGCGACCAGGGATCGAATCCCCACGGCCGCACTTTTTGTTTTCACCAAATTTTGCTTCACCCAGATCAAGCTCTGCTCATGTTTCATGTTCCTTCAAGTCTTTTCTTCAAGATGTCTAGTTAGTAGCGCATGTGTCATCTCGGCGCACTAACGAAGAAGAGGTCCGGATCGAATCCTGTGGAGCCTCAATTTATTTTTCCCTGTGTCATTTTTTTTCAATCAATCACACCCACCCACAGCTGCTTGGGCCAAATCCTCCTGGGCCACTGCCACTATTCCAGATTCGGCCCGATGTTATATTTTTTTCCAGTCTATGATTTTTTTCATATCCAGTGCCTGCATATTTTCAGAACTGCCATTGTTTTGCTTTGCTCATATTTAAATATGCATGCATCCAAACTAAACAAACTATATATGTAAAATGCTTAGAATTTTATCTAGTTTCACAATATGCTGCTTTCATCCATGTTCGAAATGTTTAAAATGCTGTTTGCATAACTTTTGCATGATTGACATGTTAACATGATTTATTTCATAACTAAATAACCGTAGCTCGGAATTAAATGTTCTTTATATGTAAATGAGGTAGAAAAATGCATAGATTAACTTGATGCACTTACTTTTCCTGTTTAACAACTTTAAAATATGGTTTAGGGCAGAACATTACCAATTTTCGAAACCTGCATATGGGGATTTTCCGGTTTTGTTGTTCGTTGTTCCGGCCCCATTTAAACTTGCCTAGATAGGTAGTTTTTTTTATACTTCACCTCTTGCCATGTTAACGACATTTAACCTTGTCATGCATCATACTTGGTTGTGCATCATGCCTTGTTCATGTGTTGTTCGTTTACTATGTTGTTTGCTTCTTTCCGGTTGTGCTTCTTTTCGATAGTTCCTATTTCGTTGCTATCGTGAGGATCCGTTCGTCTACGCTTGGTTCGTATTCATCCGTTCGACCTCTTCATGGACCCGTTCTTCTTCCTAGCGGGATTTCAGGCAAGATGACCGTCACCTTGGATCTCATTACTATCATTGCTATGCTAGTTGCTTCATTTTTTCGCTATGCTGCGCTACCTATCACTTGCTGCTCAAGCCTCCCAAATTGCCATGAACCTCTAACCTTTGTCACCCTTCCTAGCAAACCGTTGTTTGGCTATGTTACCGCTTTGCTCAGCCCTCTTATAAGCGTTGCTAGTTGCAGGTGAAGTTGAAGATTGCTCCATGGTGGACAGGATTTTGGTTGGGATATCACAATATCTCTTATACTATTAATGCATCTATATACTTGGTAAAGGATGGAAGGCTCGGCCTTATGCCTGGTGTTTTGTTCCACTCTTGCCGCCCTAGTTTCCGTCATATCGGTATTATGTTCCCGGATTTTGCGTCCCTAACGCGGCCGGGTGATTTATGGGACCCCCTTGATAGTTCGCTTTGAATAAGACTCCTCCAGCAAGGCCCAACATTGGTTTCACCATTTGCCTCACCACTACCTACCTTTCCCTTGGGAGTAATTAACCCAAGGGTCATCTTTATTTAGCCCCCCCGGGCCAATGCTTGTCTAAGTGTTGGCCCGAACCGAGTAGACTGCGGGGCCCCCTCGGGGAAACTCGCGGTCTGGTTTTACTCGTAGGATGTCTCATCCGGTGTTGCCCTGAGAACGAGATATGTGCAGGTCCTATCGGGATTGTCGGCGCATCGGGCGGCTTTGCTGGTCTTGTTTTATTGCTGTCGAAATGTCTTGTAGCCGGGATTCCGAGACTGATCGGGTCTTCCCGGGGAGAAGGAATATCCTTCGTTGATCGCGAGAGCTTATCATGGGCTAAGTTGGGACACCCCTGCAGGGTTTAAACTTTCGAGAGCCGTGCCCGCGGTTATGTGGCAGATGGGAATTTGTTGATATCCGGTTGTAGTAAACTTGAAGCAAACTCTTCTAAAATACACCAACCGTGTGTGTAACCGTGAGTGTCTCTTTTCGGGGTTGATCGAGAGGAGAACACGGTTTCTGGGTTATGTCATACGTAAGTATGAGTTCAGGATCACTTCTTGATCATTACTAGTTGACGACCATTCCTTTGTTTCTCTTCTCGCTCTCATTTCCGTATGTTAGCCACCATATCATGCTTAGTCGCTGCTGCAACCTCACCACTTTATCCCTTCCTTTTCCATTAAGCTTTGCTAGTCTTGATACCCATGGTAATGGGATTGCTGAGTCCTCGTGGCTCACAGATTACTACACCAACAGTACAGGTTGTGCGATGATCTTGACGCGAGAGCGATGTTTGCTTGTATTGGAGTTCTTCTTACGCTTCTTCTTCGATCGGGGATAGGTTCCAGTCGGCTGACACAGGCTAGCAGGTGGTGGATGTCGTTTGAGCTTCGCTTATGTTTCATCCGTAGTCGAATGTTGATCTTGTATATGATGTTGATGTATTCTTGTGGCATTTGTGCCTTATGTATGTATCCCGTCTATTATGTAATGTTGATGTAATGATATCCACCTTGCAAAAGCGTTTCAATATGCGGGTCTATCCTTGGTGGGACCTTCGAGTTCCTTTTTGGATAGGGTCGCATATTAGGCGTGATAAGTTGGTATCGAGCCTCGACCGACCCTAGGAGCCCCTTGATTGATCGTGTAGTTTGGCCGATGTCGAGTCTAGAAAAACCTTTCGGAGTCTAGTTATATCGGAGAGTAGGATTCTTTTACTCCTCAGCCCCTTCGTCGCTCTGGTGAGGAATCTTGACGTAGGTGTTTTGAATTACTCCTCTTCCCCTTCAAATTTTTTCTTTAGGATCACGCAGTTGGTTTTCGGATCGTTGTTCCTCAGCTCTTTGCATCCGGTGCATATCTCGTCAAAGTGATTCGACCCTCTCCATTTTTGCAAGTTCAATCCTCAGTTGTTTTCTCTTCCTGCCCGCCCACCCCTTTTCATTTCGGAGCCGGAGTCCGTAATCGAGTATCCTTCCTACTCGTGCGAAGTCTTTGTTTTTTTTCCTCAATGATTTCAACCGGTGTTTCCTCTTGAACTCATTCGTCAGTTTCCCCTTCCAAGTTGCCTTTGTTTTTCCCGCACCCCCCCTACCCTCTTATTCCCGGAGTTTGACTCTCTTTCGACCAACAATTTCATTCATGTGGAGCCTCTTCAGTCTTCCCTCAATTATTTCAACCGGTGAATTCTCGTCTTGTTCGTCATTCTTCATCCCTTTCTTTTTCCGGTGGACTCAATTCAAGTTTTTCGGGTTGATCTTATTCTTTTCCCTCGGCTCAAGTGTTTTCCTTGCTCGTTTGCATCTCGCCATTCAATCATCCCGGAGTTCGTAAGATATCTCAGGAGATTCGTCTGTCTTCCAATTAATTCGAGGTTGTCACCTGATTCAAATATTTCAATTGTTCCGGTGCATCATTTCTCATTTGACAATCCTTTCCAACGCTGTTTTTTCAGTGGGCCCTAACCCACAGGTCTTTTCCCAGGATCTTACCTGACTCTTCTAATTTCCGGAGCTATTCTCAAATCCTTTTGAAGTTTGACGTAAGTATGATTTTCATCAGTCGGATCTTTTCCAAGATCGCTTTAAAATTATTTTCATTGTTGCCTCAACCTCTTCGCTTTTCATTCTTCCGGAGTACCTCAACAATTTCGGTGGTGTTTCCCGTCGTCTTTCTCAGCTTTGAAGACCGAAGAAGAGTTTCTCTAAATCTTGCCCTTTCTCTCGAGTTTCGTGGTTCTAGCTTCATGTTATCCTCTCGAATTATTTCATTTGTCAGATATTTCTTTCATCCATCCGGAGTATGTCAGGAGTTGTTTTTCCATTTCTTTTCACCGGAGGTCATCGTTCCAGAAGAATTCTTTGTCCTCACATTCCAGTTATTGTTCTCTATTTATTCCGGTGCATCGTTCAAATATCCTCTGATCAGTTCATGATCTCTTCATTCTCTTGTATCTAAATTCCCTCTCGCTTATTGGTTCTTCTAATTCTTCCCGATGATTCATTCTCTTTCATCAGTCATTTCCAAATTCTTACGGTGGTTCATTCAAGATTCTTTTTCTTTGATTATCATATTAATCCATTCGTTCTTTTCAATCCTACCGGTGGTTCATGAAGACCTTCTCAAGTTTGCGTTATGTCACTTCTCAACCCTTTTTCAAGAAGAATAAGTAGTATGCAAATCGATTGCTTCTCATCAATTTAATTGGTGGAGGATAATCATAACATAATTCTTATTCTCATTTCTTCGTGGTCAAGTTGATTAATTCTTTCTTTGGAGATTGTTCGTGATGAGTGATTTTCTCGGATCTAAGTCGTTCGTCTTTTCTTTTCCGGAGTTCAATTTCCCTCGACCATCTCGTCGCCGTAACCTCCATCTAAATCACCGTAAGGCTCATCTTGTTCTTTCACCCTTCATTTTATCTCATCATCCTTTTTTGTCACCGGAGTCCTTCATGGTGGTTCTTCATGATTTAATTCATTCTCAAGAGTTCATCAAATGTCATTCCATCCTCTCTAGCTCGTGTTCTATTCCTCCATGTTTCAGCCGGAGTGCTGCCTAAATCCTTTCAGCCTTATTCGTTTCTTATCTCGTTCTAACCAGAGTGGCTTCATAGCCTATCTGATTCCGTGAGCCTTCGATTCTCGTCATTCTCAGCGTTCCTCTCTTCTTCTCGAGTCCTCTCGATTCTTTGATTCTTCTCTTGAGTTCTTGTTTCACCTCATCCTTTTTTCCCTTCCGTCTCGGTCCGAAGATCTCGGGACGAGATCTCTTGTTAGTGGAGGAGTGTTGTAACGCCCCGAGTTCGATGCGCCAGGTGTCTGCCAGTTATTCGCCGTCATTGCCATGTCATTTGCTTGCGTGTTGCACTTTGCCTTGTCATCTTGTTTTGCTTTGTTCCTTTATTTGTTGCATATGCCATGCTCATCATTGTTATATTGCATTGCCTCTTGTCATTTTGCATGCTAGTCATATACCTTTTGGTTATCATCATGTTGTTGCCATGTTCATCTTGTGCATTGCCCTTTATATATGTTGTGGGTTGCTCTAGTTGATGTGTGTGCATCACCCCTTTGCTATCTCTCTATCCAGCCATGCCCATGTATCATCACGTCTCCCTTCCTTCTTCCTTCATGTTTTTGCAAGCGACATTATTCCCTCATTCATTCATGTTCATTCTTTTCCTGATGCTAGTTCACCATGCATAAACCCTCTCTGCCAATTTTCAACTCTTTTGGACTTGATTTGGTTGGAATCAAAATTGCCACAAGTTTGAATCTAGTTCAAACTTGCGATAATTTTCTTTCTCTAAAATGCCCAAACCAATTATTTCAATCAAGGCACATTTCCGAGAGCACGAGGATGTTCTCATATCTCTCTCGGGCCTCGCATATACTCCTGTGCTTTTCGATCTTTATTTTTCTGTCTGAAGAAAAAATAATAGAAAGAAGAAGCAGCAGCCGCATCCCGCTAGCGCCAGCCGACCCTTGGGCCTCCTCCTGCCCGAGCAGGCCCAAGAGCAGCCTGCAGCCCCGATCACATCCTGGTAAAAATTCCCCCAATCGCTAGCTGAACCCACCTGCAGCGACTCCCTCCTCTCCTTTCTTCCTCCTATCGTTCTTTCTTCCCTCACGGTAAAAATAGGGGAGGCAGAAGCACATGCCCACGAGGGCAACCACGGCTTTGCCTCCCCCTCCTATAAAGGCGCCACAGGGACTCCCCTAGGGTTTCCCTCTCGCCGCCGCCCCCCTTTTTCCTTTCCCTGTTTTTTTCTTCTTCCTCAGGACAGAAGGAACAAAGAGCACCCAGAGAAGAAAACCGCCGGCATCCGTCGTCGTCCTCGCGTCCGGCCTGCGCCAGTACCCTCTCCAGCATGTCGTCCTGCACCCCGTCACCCTCCTCGACCGATCCCCGGAGTTAGTTGGGCGGGAGCCTCCTCAACGCGCCTCCCAGCCATCGCCGTCGCCATGGCCGGTCGAGCCAAGCCAAGCTCGAGCCCGGCGTCGTTCCCGTCGCCGGCGCCGTCTTCTTCCTCTGGAGCGACCCCTCGCGACCTCCCCGAGCCGGATCGCCAAGTCGAGCGCCCGGTCGCCTCCCCTGCTTCCTCTGCTTCATGGTCCGAGCACCATCGCCCGATCAGCTCCTCCCGACGCCTCGGATCGGCCTCCTCGCGCCCGTCCGAGCTCACCTTCTGCACCCCCCCCTCGGTGAGCCGCATCGAATCCCCTCCTTTACCGCTTCTTTGCATGCATGTAGTCACCGATCCCGTCGTGTCCGAGCTGCTGTTGCCGTGCTATCGCCATGGCCGTTTGGAGCCAAGTCGTTTCCTTGTTTGCTGCACCCCCGCACGCCTTGCTGCGCTAGCGCACCTCGCCCGAAGCTGCTTTTGTCCGCACCCACACCCTTACGTTGTTGCTCGATCACAGGCACCCATGTATGTTTCCGCAACCCCGCTGGCGACCTGCTGCCGCTGGTGTTGGCTCCCGGCGCCGGTCATGTCCACCGTGCGTTGTAGCCCATCTGATTAGCAGCGCATGCACGTATCCAAGGGGTCTCAGGATCAAATCCCGTGCGCCCCCATTTTTCCCTTTTGCTACCTGTTCGTGTTTCTTCAGTTCAGTTCAATTCGAGGGGATGTGTCATCTAGGGCCGAACCCCCACAGTGCATAAACACGTTTCAGCCAAGCCGGTCGTTGCGCTGCATTTCCACCCAGGCGACCAGGGATCGAATCCCCACGGCCGCACCTTCTGTTTTCACCAAATTTTGCTTCACCCAGATCAAGCTCTGCTCATGTTTCATGTTCCGTCAAGTCTTCTCTTCATCACAGTCTAGTTAGTAGCGCACTGGTCATCTCGGCGCACTAACAGCAAGAGGTCCTGGGATCGAATCCCAGGGAGCCTCAATTCTTTTTTCCCTGTGTCATTTTTTTTCAATCAATCACACCCACCCACAGCTGCTTGGGCCAAATCCTCTGAGCCACCGCCATCGCTCCATTCGATTCGCCCGATGTTATATTTTTTTCCAGTCTATGATTTTTTTCATATCCAGTGCCTGCATATTTCAGAACTGTGATTGTTTGCTTTGCTCATATTTAAATATGCATGCATCCAAACTAAACAAACTATATATGTAAAATGCGTAGAATTTTATCTAGTTTCACAATATGCTGCTTTCATCCATGTTCGAAATGTTTAAAATGCTGTTTGCATAACTTTTGCATGATTGACATGTTGACATGATTTATTTCATAACTAAATAACCGTAGCTCGGAATTAAATGTTCTTTATATGTAAATGGGGTAGAAAAATGCATAGATTAACTTGATGCACTTACTTTTCCTGTTTAACAAATTTGAAATATGGTTTAGGGCAGAACAGTACCAATTTTCGAAACCTGCATATGGGGATTTTCCGGTTTTGTTGTTCGTTGTTCGGGCCCCATTTAAACTTGCCTAGATAGGTAGTTTTTTTTATACTTCACCTCTTTCCATGTTAACGACATTTAACCTTGTCATGCATCATACTTGGTTGTGCATCATGCCTTGTTCATGTGTTGTTTGTTTACTAGGTTGTTTGCTTCTTTCCGGTTGAGCTTCTTCTCGATAGTTCCTATTTCGTTGCTACCGTGAGGATCCATTCGTCTACGCTTGGTTCGTCTTCATCCGTTCAACTTCTTCATGGACCCGTTCTTCTTCCTAGCGGGATTTCAGGCAAGATGACCGTCACCTTGGATCTCATTACTATCATTGCTATGCTAGTTGCTTCGTTCTTTCGCTATGCTTTGCGCTACCTATCACTTCTTTGCTCAAGCCTCCCAAATTGCCATGAACCTCTAACCTTTGTCACCCTTCCTAGCAAACCGTTGTTTGGCTATGTTACCGCTTTGCTCAGCCCTCTTATAGCGTTGCTAGTTGCCGGTGAAGTTGAAGATTGCTCCATGGTGGACAGGATTTTGGTTGGGATATCACAATATCTCTTATACTATTAATGCATCTATATACTTGGTAAAGGGTGGAAGGCTCGGCCTTATGCCTGGTGTTTTGTTCCACTCTTGCCGCCCTTGTTTCCGTCATATCGGTATTATGTTCCCGGATTTTGCGTCCCTAACGCGGTCGGGTGATTTATGGGACCCCCTTGATAGTTCGCTTTGAATAAGACTCCTCCAGCAAGGCCCAACATTGGTTTCACCATTTGCCTCACCACTACCTACCTTTCCCTTGGGAGTAATTAACCCAAGGGTCATCTTTATTTAGCCCCCGGCCAATGCTTGTCTAAGTGTTGGCCCGAACCGAGTAGATCATGGGCCCCTCGGGAAACTCGGGGTCTGGTTTTACTCGTAGGATGTCTCACCCGGTGTTGCCCTGAGAACGAGATATGTGCAGCTCCTATCGGGATTGTCGGTGCATCGGGCGGCTTTGCTGGTCTTGTTTTATTGCTGTCGAAATGTCTTGTAGCCGGATTCCGAGACTGATCGGGTCTTCCGGGAGAAGGAATATCCTTCGTTGATCGCGAGAGCTTATCATGGGCTAAGTTGGGACACCCCTGCAGGGTTTAAACTTTCGAGAGCCCTGCCCGCGGTTATGTGGCAGATGGGAATTTGTTGATATCCGGTTGTAGTAAACTTGAAGCAAACTCTTCTAAAATACACCAACCGTGTGCGTAACCGTGAGTGTCTATTTTCGGGGTTGATCGAGAGGAGAACACGGTTTACGGGTTATGTCTCGACGTAAGTAGGAGTTCGTGATCACTTCTTGATCATTACTAGTTGACGACCGTTCCTTTGTTTCTCTTCTCGCCTCATTTCCGTATGTTAGCCACCATATCATGCTTAGTCGCTGCTGCAACCTCACCACTTTATCCCTTCCTTTCCCATTAAGCTTTGCTAGTCTTGATACCCATGGTAATGGGATTGCCGAGTCCTCGTGGCTCCTGATTACTACACCAACAGTTGCAGCTACAGGTTGTGCGATGATCTTGACGCGAGAGCGATGTTTGCTTGTATTGGAGTTCTTCTTCCGCTTCTTCTTCGATCAGGGATAGGTTCCGTGTCGGCAGCCCGGCTAGCGAGGTGGATGTCGTTTGAGCTTCGTTTATGTTTTATCCGTAGTCGGATGTTGATCTTGTATATGATGTTGATGTATTCTTGTGGCATTTGTGCCTTATGTATGTATCCCCATCTATTATGTAATGTTGATGTAATGATATCCACCTTGCAAAAGCGTTTCAATATGCGGGTCTATCCTTGGTGGGACCTTCGAGTTCCTTTTGGATAGGGTCGCATATTGGGCGTGACGTGGGTCCCATATGTCAGTGAGAGAGGGGGCCAATTAGCACGGTCATTAGCGCTAATTAAGTGACACGTTGACTTCGCCGGAGTTCGGCCGACGACGACCAAAACCGCGGCGGGAGCTCGCCGGAGTGGCGCTACGGGCGGCGGCTGGACGTGCGAAGGCCACCAGTAGGTAGCCTGCGCTCGACCACGTCCAACAGAGCAGTCGGGAGGCCTCGGGGTCGCCGGGGACGACGGCCACGTCCACGGAGGCGGCGGCCGGAGCTTGTGTGAGCTCGAGGTCGAGACCACAGCGGCCTTGGCGATGCGGGGTTAACACCTAAGGCGTCTACGCGGTGCGGCGAGGACATTGGACGCATGCCCGGGACCGATTGGTCACCGGAGCGTCATCGCCGGCGAGCCTTGGCGGCAACGCTGTCGGGTGAGAGTGGTGCGGCGGCTACGGCATGCTAGAGAGAAAACGGAGAGGGGGAGGATGATCAGGGGCTCAAGGGGAGTGCAATGGCGGCCTCGGCGTGCTCGGGGAGGCACCGGGGCGAAGGGGGCGGCGAGTGGGATCTCCGGCGGCCGGCGACGAAGCTGATGAAGATGGCGGCGACGCAGGGCCTCTGTGAGGCGTGGCTGGACGGAGAGGACGAGGGAGGTGCGGCGATGCTCGTGGGCACGTCTGGGAGGCGAAGGGAGCACGGAGGCTATGGGAACGGCGAGCGGCGCGACGAGCTCCACTCGGGTGTGCTCGGGAGAGGGAGCAGAGGGCGAGGGAGAGAGCAGAGAGTGAGGGAGAGGAGCGAGGGGCCACGGGGTGTCTCCGTGGCGTCGCTAGAAAGCCCGGGGAGGAAGCAGGAGGTGGCGAGGGTGGCCTTGTGACAAATGAGCTGCTCCCTTTGGCAGGAGGAAGACGACGCGGTGGGGTGGTGGGCTGGGCTCTCTTCGGTGCTGGGCCACAGCTGGGCCGACTAGGTGGGCTGCACAGTGAGGCCAGGTAAGTTTCTGCTTCTCTCTTTTATTTCTGTTTTCTAATTCTTCTGCAACTTTAGGGCTTTTATTAAAATACTAAAACTAACTCAAAAATCATGAAACTGCTCAAGGCTACTGTTTGGAATATTTCCAACAAAGAAAGATTTTAGTTCATGATTATTTGAGCATTTAAAATATTTTATAGCATTTAAATGCCCAAATGCAAATAACTAATGATTTAATCCAGTGACCCTCTGTTGTCCTAGAAAAGTGTGCACCATTTTTTTCAGAGGTTCTAGACCAAGGCAAAGATGATGGACATTTTAGAAGGGCATTTTGGGTTCATTGGAAAAGATTTTAGTAAACCCAAGTTAGTTTAAGGGGGGTGCTGGGGGTTCTGTCTGTCACATCCCAGTTAGACCATGCATTAGTGTGTGCATCATGTTTAAATTTCATTTGAATTTGAAATGGGGAAGACATGAAACCCCCAGAACCCCCCTTAATTCAACTAGGGTTTACTAAAAATTATTTCAATGAACCTGAAATGCCCTTCAAAATGTTCATCATCTTTGCTTTGGTTCAGAGCCTCTGCCAAAAGTGGTGCACCATTTTCTAGGTCATCCAAAGGTCTTTCAATTAAATCATAAGCATTTGAGTTTGAGCATTTCAAATTATATAAAATATTTCAAATGCCCAATTATTGCCAAACCAAAATGTTTCATGTTGGAAATATTCCAACAATGGACTAGGAGCAGTTTGGTGATTTTTGAAGCTGTTTTGGTATTTTTAAAAACTCCACAAAGTTACAGAAAAATAGAAAAAGAAAAATAGTTTAGAAATCTTACCTGGCGCCTACTAACCGGCCCACCTGCTGCCCAGCCCGACTGGCCAACAGCTGCTTGGCTCGGCTTGCCAGCAGGCAGCCAGGTGCTCGGCGGCGAGCACCGCATGGGTGCCACGCACCTGGTCGCCGCCTCGCCGCTCCCCTCCTCCAGCTGTCGACGCGGAACGCTTCCCCTCTCTCCCCCGAACCCCCCGGACACCTCCGCTCCTCCCCGGCTTCTCTCTCTCGCGCTCCCCCGCCATGGCCGACGCCACCGCAGCCACGCCGTCGCCGTAGACGCGCTCCCCGCCGTCCGTGCTCCTCCTCACCGTGTCCAGGAGCTCCGCCGCCCTCGTCTTCGTCGAGCTAGCCGAGCCCCGCGTGCTCGAGTGGCCCGAGGCCTCTGCACCGACCTCGCCACCCGCCCGTCGCCGGAGATCCCATTCGACGTCACTGGCCGCAGCCTCGTCCCCGACCGCACCGTTTGCTTCCTCGAGATCGCCGTGAGCCCAGCTACCTTCCCCTCCTTCCCTTTCTCACTCCCGAGCCTTGTAGCGACTGCACGAAGCTCACCCGCACCCGCCGCCGCGGAGCTCGTCGCCGACGTGCTCCCGGTCACCCTCCGGCCACCCCTTGGTGTCTACCACACTCATCACGTCGCATAGGGTCTAGCTATGCACTCCCCGCACCTCACCAACCCCTCTAGCCTCGAGTTCTCCTTCGGCCGAACTCCGGCGGCTGCCTAGGTCGTCGTCGGCGCCGATTCCGGCCGCCCCGACCCCAACCCACTCCACCAAGAGCTGCGGCTCAACCCCAGCTAACCATAGCCACCCTCCGCAGCTCGTTTGGTCGCCGGAATGGCCAAACTCACTTCCTCCGCCACGTCGGGCTCGCCGGCGGCTAGACGCCGGTGCAGCCGACGTGGACTTTGACCACGGTGGGCCTGGTTGACTCGATGAGTCAATGATGTGGGGCCCAGCCCTGCTAACTAAATAGGTTTAGTTTTAATTAAACTTTAACTAAACTAATTACCCGACACTGGACCCACAGCCAGGTTTGACCTGACGTCGCCCTTGACCACGGACGTCATCTGCCGACGATGCCCCGACGCAATAAATCAATTACTGGATTTATTCTAATATAGGAAATTCCAGGATATAACTCAAACTTCAAATATTCATAACTTTTAATCTGTAACTCCAAATGCAAAGATCTATATATGAAAAATGATCAGAAAAATCCATTCTATCCATTGGTACAGGTTTCATGCATGATAAAACAAGTTAACCTTGCTGTTTAAGCAGAATAAGATATTACACCTTTAGGACTATTTCAAATGAGCTAGCATTTGAATCTTTGATTCAAATGAGTTCATCCCTTTGTTTCAGCTTGCATTAGGCCAATACACATCCATATTGCCATGTCATAGCATGCATCATATTGTTGCATATTGCCATGTGTGTTTATATTCGGTATGTCTTTCGTGATAGGTTACGCCTCGAGGATAATCCCGACTATCCGTCTCAAGGGCGTCCTACCACCACTCCATCAGGCAAGCAACCCATTGATCATTCCGATACAAACCCATGTGCTCGCTTCTGCTCTTGTTTTACTGCATTAAGACAACGCGATTCAAACTGTTGTGTGCTATGGTAGTTGAACCCACTTCCTTTGCATGACCTGTCATTGCCACAGTAACTAGATGAAACCCACTAGTATGTGTAGGAGTTGATTGAGCCATGTTTGTGTTTCCTACCATACTATGCTTGCTATGCTTAGAGTTGTGTCAGTCCGCTCATCGGGAAGATGACCTGGAGTGAAAGGTTGTGTCGGGTTCGAGAGTGAAAGTGTTGAACACGTTTTGGTAAAGGTATCGATGAGAGGCCATGTAGGAGTACATGGTGGGTTGTTTCATTGAAGCCGTCCCTAAGAACTGAGATCTGTGTTTGTGATCCATGAAACAGTTACTACCACACATTGGGCCCGAAACCAATGGAGCCTCTCGTCTTCATAACCACTCTTGTCCTCAGTCCGGGAGTTGCAAGTAGTTTCTGGTGTTTGTAGCATGCTGGGGGCCGCACGCAACTCTGACCGTAGGGGTGGGTTGTGTTGCGGTAGGCACCGTGCCCCGGTGTACCGATTCGCCCGTTTGGTGTCTCGGGAACCCTGTACACATCGTTCGGGGCCGTATGGGAAACCTCGGCCGGACTCCCTGCGGATGGAACTCGAATAGGAAATAAACCTGGACTTGGGACTTGTGTGTTTAGGTAGGCTGTGGCCGACACCCACGTTGGGCTTCCACTTGAAGGTTGCCGAGTACATGTCGTGTAAACGGCGGTAAGTGGTGAGAGCGTGTGTGAAGAAGTACACCCCTGCAGGTTAATATGATCTATTCGAATAGCCGTGTCCACGGAGAAGGACTTCTGGGTTACCTATATCAGTTCATAGACAAGTAAATGGATACTATTAAAAGCCTCAAGATAAGTGTGAGTATCATGGATGGCCCTCTCGTGGGATGACGAGAGAGGATCCACGGTGGAGTATTGTGATGGTGATTAAGCGGACTGTGTGCGACAAATGCTTTTCAAGTGATGTCACGTGGGATAGCTTAGCCAAGAGTCAAAGCTGGCTTGCTGCAAATAACTCCACCACCTTCTTGAGAATGTGCATGTATGATAGGATTACGTGGTAAGACTTCGAGTACCTCCGTACTCATGTTTGCTTAATTAATGTTTTTTTGACGACAACACCGCCTTCTGATGGGTTCTATGTAGACCTTGACATCGATGAGTGAACTAGCCACCCAGGTGGTGATCCAAGGCTTGTGAAGGGCCACTGTAGATAGAAAGGCTTCAACAAGCTTTCTTTCTTTTTAAAGTCTGTACTCAGACTAGTTTGATTCCGCATGTGCTTGTATGTTGTATGACTTGAGTGTTGGGTCATGTGACCCCTACCTGTATGGATATGTTATGTATGGCTCCTCGGGCCTTCTAAATAAAGTACTTTGAGTTGTAGAGTTTTGTTGTGATGCCTTGTTGTATTTATTCATATCGGGCATATTATGCGTGTATGATTGAAATGCTTGGTATGAGTGGGATCCGACAAACTAGTTGTTTATCCTTGGCAGCCTCTCATATGGGGAAATGTAGTCTCGTGCTTCTCGAGCGATAGTAGTCCGCTACAACCCGTTTCACCGAGTCCTGCTAGCCGAGCACTACTGCTTGGACACTTGACTGGCCGGCATGTGTTTCACATCGTTCCTATGTCTGTCCCTTCGGGGAAATGTCAGGCGGTGTTATTCGGAGTCCTGCCTAGCCTGCTACAGCCCGGTTCACCGGAGTCCTGTTAGCCCAGTGCTACAGCCCGAATCTATACGTTGATGACCGACATGCTCGAGGTGATTCATGTATGCCTGTCCCCACAGGTTAGTGCCGCTTTGGGTTCACGACTAGCCATGTCGGTCCGGGTTCTTTATCATATGGATGCTAGCGACACTGTCATATACGTGAGCCAAAAGACGCAAACGGTCCCGGGCCATGGTAAGGCGACACCCGTGGGAATACCTTGCATGAGGCCGCAAAGTGATATGAGGTGTTACCGGCTAGGTCGATGTGATATGTAATCGGGGTCCTGACAGCGTTGGCATCAGAGCAGGGCTGCCTGTAGGTTCGCTAAGCCAAACTAGTCGATGTTGAGTCTAGAAATGCTTTAGTTATATGTAGGGGAATTGACTGTGGGAGGGAACGTAAGGCTCTTTTACTCCTTTACCTTATGCCCTCGATCCGAGTCATCCTCTTCTCATTCTACGTGGGTATAGGACTAGGCTCTCTTCTCTCTATCGAGGTTCACGTGTTACTAATCCGTAGTAACTTATAGGATTGTTGGTTACATCCTCAGTTCAGTTTCTATTATTTTTGGTATGCTACTAGTTGAACCAGAACCTTGATATGATGTTGTTGTGTGGCTTTGCAATCTGATTATGAATGTCTCAAATCTGTTTTTTGAGCATTTACAGATGTTATGCTGCCCGATTTTTCCTAGAAATTCTAATGCCTTTGCATTGTGGCTGTGCTTTCAGATGACCACCCGTCCCCAGAACCAAGTGGTTCGTCTGACCTGCTGTAATCGATGTGTGTGGTCACACGGCAATGTTGGTTCGGGTGATGGTCGAGACCGTTACCGATGGTATCCTGAATATACCGACGAGGAGAAGTTTAGGTATTTAAATCAAAGCCAATATCTGTGCACGGTAAGGATTTATCCATCTTATCCCAGAGCTACTGAACCGCTCCACTGTTCTTATGGACATGGGATCACTATTGGGATGTCCGTGCAAGATGCAGCCTATTCAATGATGACTATTATTCGAGCTGAACTACCTTCTTTGTGCAACACCGATTTCCGCTACATGCCAGCATCCCTCCCTGGGGCGCATGGCTACCTTCAGGGTATGTACAGCGATGCATCCCATGAGAACTCACTTCTTCGCACCACCACGGAAATGCTGGAAGACAAGGACCGTGAAAACCAGGCCTTGCGTATGGAGCTCTTTAATGCCCGTGCTGATCACTGGGCTACTCTGACTCGGTTTGCACCTGCCGTGCAAGCCGGATACATGGACATGAGGGACTTGTACCCAGTGCGGGCTGGTCTGCCAGACTTTATGGAGTGGCGTGAGGTAGGAGGCATCACTCCTCCTCGTGGGCCTCGTCTGCCGCCATTTGTTGGACCACGTCCGCATCCGAGCCCCTTTGGTCCGCAAGCACCACAGGATCGTCTGTTTCCGGATGATCATGTTCCACTTCCAGGCTTGGGTGGTGACTTCTATGAGGACTACTACGGAGCTGTCTGAGTAGTAGTAGTATCCATAGTATTGTAATAGTTGTATTTCCGCCGTCCTGCGTGACTAGTGGAATATGACTTAGTGTGTATCATTCCGGAAGTGTAGAAAAATAATGTATAGGAGCTGGAATGCTTCCGATGAGATGTAACGCCTTTCCTGATAGTTGTACTCCGTTGGGCTTGTACTAGACTATGAATGGTGTGTATGACCGTTGGTATATATATGGCAGTTTTATATTACCATGTCATACTGATGAACATCTCTGCATTCCGTGTTATCCATTACATTCCGCACTTTCTTGCTAAATTCTGCCATCCTGGTTTAAACCATTGTTTTGTTTCCTAGGATGGTCAACACCATAAAAATCCTGCCGCTCCGGCAGGCGTGAGCTTCAAGCCGAAATGCAAATCTGCCTCAACCGCCATCTTTGGCCGAGGTTATCTTTGAGCGAGCATAATAAGCGTGAGACCAATCGTCTACTGGAGTGGATTGAGCAAAACACCGCACGCCAGCCAAGAAATGATTCGGTGTCACACAATGACTTCGTCAAGCTGTATCCACCGAAGTTCAAATATTCCGTTGAGCCTCTCGACGCGGATGATTGGCTTCGCGAGATCAACCACAAGCTGCGTTACGCTAACGTGGCTGAAGCTGATAAGGTTACTTTTGCTGCCTATCATCTCGAAGGCCCTGCTAGCCTTTGGTGGGAGAATTATGAGGCTATGCGTCCGGTTGGACAAATTACTACTTGGGCTGAGTTTAGTGCCGCTTTCCGTGAGCATCACATCCCAGAAGGTCTCATGGATAGGAAAAGGGAGGAATTCTGCAATTTCACCCAAGGTAGGCTGTCTGTGGATGCTTACAGCCGTGAGTTTGGGAATCTAGCACGTTATGCTTCTGAAGAGGTTTCTACTGACGCCAAGAAGCAGACAAGGTTCCGCAAGGGACTTAGCCCCGAGCTTCATCGTGATCTCCGTCTGCATGAGTGCACCTCCTTTCCGAAGTTAGTCAATAAGGCTATCAGTGCCGAAACTGGGCAGTCTGATTTTGAAGCTTCACGTAAGCACGTCTGTGACTCGATTTTCATCGGGCTCGATCCCGTAAGCGCCGGGTTTGATTCCACATACCGCTCGCCACCCGTGTTCACCCCGAGGCCATCCTTTGAGGCGCCTCGCCCCAACCAAAGCAATATGCTCCGCCTAAGACTTATGGAGGCCCCGCTGCTAATGCTGCTCCACGCCCCAATATGATAACTTGCTTCAAGTGTGAGAGGCGGGCCACTACATCCGTGAGTGTCCCCGTAACAACCCCGGTCGGATCGGAAAGTCATTGGCCGTGGTAAGCCAGCAGAAAGGTGCTCCATGCTAAACCAAATGCCGATGCTCGTGGCCACGTCAACTATGTTTCAGCCGAGGAAACCTATGAGGATCCCAACGTCATTCTCGACGCTCCTTGTTAATTGTCATCCGCAATCGTTTCTTTTTGATACCGAGCATCTCATTCATTTATTTCTGAGAGCTATGCTCGATTGCACAACACCACATTCTGTGACATGCACACCTCCATGGAAATTCAGACCCCTGGTTCTAGATGGCAAACCTCTAGAATAAGTCATGGGAATGAAATTCTTGTCGACAGATTAGTCTTTCTTGCTTCCCTAATAGCTCTCAAGTCCTCGGACATAAACATCATCTTGGGTATGGACTGGATGTCAGCCCATTATGCTAAGATTGATTGCTCTACTAGAACTGTTCAACTCACCCATCCTTCGGGCAAGACAGTTAATGTTTTAACCCGAGTGTCGAAGCGCCAGCTTTACTCTTTAAATGCCAATCCCTTCCGGACCTCGAAGATATTCCGGTAGTCCGTGATTTTCCTGGATGTCTTTCGGAAGAACTGCCAGTATTCCACCGACAGGATGTCGAGTTCGTGATAGATCTTGTTCCGGAACCGTCCCAATTTCTAGAAGACCTTATAAGATGGCACCCCTAGAACTAGCCGAACTTAAGAAGCAACTCGATGAGTCCTTACAAAAGGGTTTCATCCGTCCTAGTTCATCTCCATGGGCTTGCCCGTCCTCTTCGTCAAGAAGAAGGATGGTACGGATCGATGGTTGTGGATTACCGACCGCCAATTTGGTCACTATCAAGAACAAGTATCCGCTCCCGGGATCAACGATCCGTATGATCAGCTCGCTGGATCCTCGATCTTTTCAAGATGGATTTGAGGTTGGGTTACCATCAAATCAAAATCAAGAACGGGACATTCCTAAAAGCGGCCTTTGTTACTCGTTATGGCCAATACGAGTACACCGTCATGTCCTTCGGATTAACCAATGCTCCAGCCACCTTCTCTCGGTTAATGAACTCAATCTTCATGGAGTATTTGGATAAATTCGTCGTGGTATACCTCGACGCTATACTCATCTACTCCAAGAATGAGGAAGAACATGCCGAACATCTAAGGCTAGTATTGATGAAACTTCGAGAGCACCGCCTTTATGCCAAATTCTCTAAGTGTGAATTATGGCTACCAGAATTGACCTACCTAGGCCATGTAATCTCTGGCAAGGGCATTGCTGTCAATCCTGAGCGAGTTCAAGCCGTCCTTGACTGGACTCCACCTGAATCGGTCAAGCAAGTTCGGAGTTTCCTCGGTTTAGCGAGCTATTGCCGCCGCTTCGTCGATAATTTCTCTAAAGTTGCTAAACCTCTAACCGAACTCCTCAAGAAAGATAAGAAGTTCGAATGGACGCCACAAAGGCGAGTTCAGCTTTCGGGAACTCAAAAGACGCTCGACATCTGCTCCGTACTTGTTCCACCAGATTTTTCTAAGGACTTTATTATCTATTGCGACGCCTCGCGACAAGGACTAGGTTGCATACTCATGCAAGATCGTCATGTGATTGCCCTACGCTTCCCGGCCATTGCGTCCACATGAGGATAATTATCCCACACACGATCTAGAGCTTGCAGCAGTGGTTCATGCACTCAAAACCTGGCGACATTACCTTCTTGGTAATCGTTGCAAAATTTACACTGATCACCAAAGTCTGAAATATATCTTCACCCAACCGGATTTGAATCTCAGGCAAAGACGTTGAGTCGAGTTGATTACAGATTACGACTTAGGAATATCTTACACCCCAGGCAAAGCCAATGTCATGGCGGGCGCACTAAGTCGCAAATCTTATTGTAACAATCTGATGTTACAACAAAGTCAACCATTTCTCCACGAGGAATTTCGTAAGCTTAATCTTCACATTGTTCCTCGAGGATTCCTTTCCACCCTGGTGGCGAAACCTACCCTTACGGATCAGATCATCAAGGCACAGAAGGTAGATCCGGGAATTTCCCGTATCAAGAGAAACATCAAGAAAGGAGTCGCGGATTGTTTCTCCATTGATGAACAAGGTGTCGTGTTCTTTGGAGACCGCTCTAGTGGTTCCCAAGGTGCGTAACTCGAGGCGATTGATCCTTAAGGAAGCTCATGACTCCCTCTCACCATTCATCCCGGTAGTACTAAATGTATCTAGACCTACGCCAGAGGTTTTGGTGGACTAGGATGAAGAGAGAAATCGCTCAATACATTGCTAATTGCGATGTCTGTTGTCGAGTTAAAGCAGAGCATCAACGGCCTGCTGGCACCCTTCAACCTTTGGCTATTCCTGAATGGAAATGGGATAAAATCGGTATGGATTTCATTACCGGGTTTCCCAGGACCAAGAGAGGGAATAATGCTATCTTCGTTGTCGCCGATCGTCTTTCCAAAGTAGCCCACTTCCTACCCGTTCGTGAGAGTATAACCGCTAGCCAGCTAGCTGATTTGTACATCTCTTGAATAGTGTCTCTTCATGGTGTTCCATTGGAGATTAACTCGCACCGTGGAAGTCTCTTCACCTCTCGATTTTGGGAAAGTTTCCAAAATGCTATGGGAACTCGTCTCTCTTTTAGCACCGCATTCCATCCTCAATCAAGTGGTCAAGTAGAACGAGTCAATCAAATCCTAGAGGATATGCTTCGAGCTTGTCATCTCTTTCGGCATGAATTGGGAGAAATGCCTTCCATTCGCCGAGTTTGCTTATAAAAATAGCTATCAAGCTAGCTTGGGCAAAGCTCCTTTCGAAGTACTTTATGGACGGAAATGTCGAACGCCTCTTAACTGGTCAGAAACCGGGGAGATACAACTCTTTGGCCCGGATATGATTCAGGAAGCAGAAGAGCAGGTTCGCGTTCTTCGTGAGAAATTGAAAACAGCCCAATCTCGTCAAAAGAGCCAATATGACCGCAAGCATAAGCCTATGGCTTATGAAGTTGGCGAGAAGGCTTACCTTCGGGTTACTCCTTTGAAGGAACCCATCGATTCGGTATCAAAGGCAAGTTGGCTCCTCGTTACATTGGACCCTTTCGCATTCTTGCCAAACTAGGAGAAGTTGCCTACCAATTGAACTACCTCCGCATCTTTCCGTAGTCCATGATGTCTTCCACGTTTCCCAACTCAGCGTTGCTTCTCGGATCCTATCCATGGAGTGGACCACGAACGCTTGATCTCCAAGATAACCTCACCTACCGAGAATATCCCGTTCAGATTCTTGATCAAGCCGAGCGTACCACTCGACGCCGTAATATCAAGTTTCTAAAGGTTCAATGGTCAAACCATTCCGAGCAAGAAGCAACTTGGGAAAGGGAGGATCGTCTTCGACTTGAGTATCCCACCTTTTTCACAACAGATCCTAAATCTCGGACGAGATTCTTTTGAGTGGGGTGAGTTGTCACATCCCAGCTTAGACCATGCATTAGTGTGTGCATCATGTTTAAATTTCATTTGAATTTGAAATGGGGAAGACAGAAACCCCAGAACCCCCTTAATTCAACTAGGGTTTACTAAAATTATTTCAATGAACCTGAAATGCCCTTCAAAATGTTCATCATCTTTGCTTTGGTTCAGAGCCTCTGCCAAAAGTGGTGCACCATTTTCTAGGTCATCCAAAGGTCTTTGAATTAAATCATAAGCATTTGAGTTTGAGCATTTCAAATTATATAAAATATTTCAAATGCCCAATTATT
The DNA here is from genome assembly GCA_021605145.1 of Aegilops bicornis. Classification (NCBI taxonomy): domain Eukaryota; kingdom Viridiplantae; phylum Streptophyta; class Magnoliopsida; order Poales; family Poaceae; genus Aegilops; species Aegilops bicornis. The sequence continues at coordinate 238,848,814 of CM038673.1, read as the reverse complement.
GCCAAACCAAAATGTTTCATGTTGGAAATATTCCAACAATGGACCAGGAGCAGTTTGGTGATTTTTGAAGCTGTTTTGGTATTTTTAAAAACTCCACAAAGTTACACAAAAATAGAAAAAGAAAAATAGTTTAGAAATCTTACCTGGCGCTCGCTAACTGCCCACCAAATTGCCCAGCCCAAGAGTCCAAATGAAGCTGCTTGGCTCGGCCAGCAGCATCCAGTGCTCGGCGAGCACCGCATGGGTGCCCGAACCTGGTCGCCGCCGCTCCCCTCCTCCAAATCGACGCTGAACGCTTCCCTCTCTCCCCGAACCCCGGACACCTCCGCTCCTCCCGGCTTCTCTCTCTCGCTCCCCGCCATGGCCGACGCCACTGCAGCCACGCTGCCGCCAGACGCGCTCCCCGTCCGTTCTCCTCCTCACCGTGTCCAGGAGCTCCGCCGCCCTCGTCTTCGTCGAGCTAGCCGAGCCCCGCGTGCTCGAGTGGCCCGAGGCCTCTGCACCGACCTCGCCGACCCCGCCGTCGCCGGAGATCCCCTTCGACATCACCGCCGCACCAGCTCGTCCCCGACCGCACCGTTTGCTTCCTCGAGATCGCCGTGAGCCCAGCTACCTTCCCCTCCTTCCCTTTCTTGCTCCCGAACCTTGTAGCGACTGCACGAAGCTCACCTCACCGCCCATGGAGCTTCGTCACGACGTGCTCCGGTCACCCTCCGCCACCCCTTGGTGTCCATCACACTCATCACGTCACATAGGGTCTAGCTATGCACTCCCGCACCTCACCGACCCCTCTAGCCTCGAGTTCGCTTCGGCCGAACTCCGGCGTCAGCTAGGTCGTCGCTGCCGCCGATTCCGCCGCCGACCCCAACCCACTCCACCAAGAGCTGCGGCTCAACCCCAGCTAACCATAGCCACCCTCCGCGGCTCGTTTGGTCGCCGGAATGGCCAAACTCACTTCCTCCGCCGCGTCGGGCTCGCCGGCGGCTAGACGCCGGTGCAGCCGACGTGGACTTTGACCACGGTGGGCCCTGGTTGACTCTGATGAGTCAATGACAGGTGGGGCCCAGCCCTGCTAACTAAATAGGTTTAGTTTTAATTAAACTTTAACTAAACTAATTACCCTGACACCCTGGACCCACAGTCAGGTTTGACCTGGACGTCGCCGTTGACCCTGACGTCATGCTGACGCATGGCTGACGCAATAAATCAATTACTAGATTTATTCTAATATAGGAAATTCCAGGATATAACTCAAACTTCAAATATTCATAACTTTTAATCTGTAACTCCAAATGCAAAGATCTATATATGAAAAATGATCAGAAAAATCCATTCTATCCATTGGTACAAGTTTCATGCATGATAAAACAAGTTAACCTTGCTGTTTAAGCAGAATAAGATATTACACCTTTAGGACTATTTCAAATGAGCTAGCATTTGAATCTTTGATTCAAATGAGTTCATCCCTTTTGTTTCAGCTTGCATTAGGCCAATACACATCCATATTGCCATGTCATAGCATGCATCATATTGTTGCATATTGCCATGTGTGTTTATATTCGGCATGTCTTTCGTGATAGGTTCTGCCTCCGAGGATAATCCCGACTATCCGTCTGAAGGGCAGTATCCTACCACCACTCCATCAGGCAAGCAACCCATTGATCATTCCGATACAAACCGATGTTCTCGCTTCTGCTCTTGTTTTACTGCATTAAGACAACGCGATTCAAACTGTTGTGTGCTACGGTAGTTGAACCCACTTCCTTTGCATGACCTCTCATTGCCACAGGAACTAGATGAAACCCACTAGTATGTGTAGGAGTTGATTGAGCCATGTTTGTGTTTCCTACCATACTATGCTTGCTATGCTTAGAGTTGTGTCGTGTCCGCTCATCGGGATGATGAACTGGAGTGAAAGGTTGTGTCGGGTTCGAGAGTGGAAGTGTTGAACACGTTTTGGTAAAGGTATCGATGAGAGGCCATGTAGGAGTAGATGGTGGGTTGTTTCATTGAAGTCGTCCCTAAGAACTGAGATCTGTGTTTGTGATCCATGAAACAGTTACTACCACGCATTGGGCCCAAAACCAATGGACCCTCTCCTATTTCTTAACCACTCTTGTCCTCGGTCCGGGAGTTGCAAGTAGTTTCGTGTTTGTAGCATGATGGGGGCCAGACGCAATGCTGACCGTAGGGGTGGGTTGTGTTATGTTGGCACCGTGGTCCGGTGTACCGATTCGCCTGCTTGGTGTCTCGTGAACCTCAGACACATCGTTCAGGGCCGTATGGGAAACCTCGGCCGGACTCCCTGCGGATGGAACCCGAATAGGAGATAAACCTGGACTTGGGACTTGTGTGTTTAGGTAGGCTGTGGCCGACACCCACGTTGGGCTTCCGCTTGAAGGTTGCCAAGTACATGTTGTGTAAACGGCAGTAAGTGGTGAGAGCGTGTGTGAAGAAGTACACCCCTGCAGGGTTAATATGATCTATTCGAATAGCCGTGTCCACGGAGAAGGACTTCTGGGTTACCTATATCAGTTCATAGACAAGTAAATGGAAACTATTAAAAGCCTCAAGATAAGTGTGAGTACCGCGGATGGCCCTCTCGTGGGATGACGAGAGAGGATCCACGGTGGAGTATTGTGATGGTGATTAGTGGACTCATGTGCGACAAATGCTTTTCAAGTGATGTCATGTAGGATAGCTTAGCCAAGAGTCAAGATTGCTTGCTGCAAATAACTCCACCACCTTCTTGAGAATGTGCATGTATGATAGGATTCTGTGGTAAGACTTGCTGAGTACCTCCGTACTCATGTTTGCTTAATTAATGTTTTTCAGACGACAACACCGCTCCCTCCGATGGGTTCTATGTAGACCTTGACATCGACGAGTGAACTAGCCACCCGTGTGGTGATCCAAGGCTTGTGAAGGGCCACTTTGTAGATAGAAAGGCTTCAACAAGCTTTCTTTCTTTTTAAAGTCTGTACTCGAGACTAGTTTGCTTCGCATTTGCTTGTATGTTGTATGACTTGAGTGTTGGGTCATGTGACCCCTACCTGTATGGATATGTTATGTATGGCTCCTGAGCCTTCTAAATAAAGTACTTTGAGTTGTAGAGTTTTGTTGTGATGCCTTGTTGTATTTATTCATATCGGGCATATTATGCGTGTATGATTGAAATGCTTGGTATGAGTGGGATCCGGCCAGACTAGTTGTTTATCCTTGGCAGCCTCTCATATGGGGAAATGTAGTCTCGTGCTTCCGAGCGATAGTAGTCCGCTTCTGACCCGGTTCACCGGAGTCCTGCTAGCCCAAAGACTACCGCTGCTTGGACACTTGACTGGCCGGCATGTGTTTCACATCGTTCCTATATGTCCGTTCCTTCGGGAAATGTCGCGGTGTTATTCGGAGTCCTGCCTAGCTCGCTACAGCCCGGTTCACCGGAGTCCTGTTAGCCCGCTACAGCCCGAATCTATACGTTGATGACCGACATGCTCGAGGTGATTCATGTATGCCTGTCCCCATAGGTTAGTGCCGCTTTGGGTTCACGACTAGCCATGTCGGCCCGGTTCTTTATCATATGGATGCTAGCGACACCGTCATATCGTGAGCCAAAAGACGCAAACGGTCCCGGGCCATGGTAAGGCGACACCCGTGGGAATACCGTGCGTGAGGCCGCAAAGTGATATGAGGTGTTACCGGCTAGGTCGATGTGATATGGAATCGGGGTCCTTACACTGTCATCCCCATTTCAAGTTTCTTTAAATTTAAACATGTTGCATGAATGCTTATGCAGAGTCAAGCAAGGACTAAGCTTGGGTTGTGACAACTCACCCCGCTAAACAAGAATCTCGTCCCGAGATTCAAGACGTGAGGTAAGAAGACAGAGGAGGCACAAGCTAACACGGTCTTCACGATCCAGGTTGCACTTCATAAGAACATTGATATGATCACCATCTTTGTCTCGATGTCTTGCTTTGAGAACTCCAACTAACATTACAATGAAAGGAAAGGGAAAACTCCAGAAGGATTGATCTTCTCGAAGATCGAACAACTCAGGATCAATTCATCGAGTGAGACATTGAAACATCTCTCGAGCTGAGACACGAAACATACATCCAGCGGGATGGAGTGTAACAGATGATGAAGGTTCACTACGTAGACACAATTCCACACTTAAGAAGGTGGTGAACGGTTGTCATCATAGCGAGGAGTTGAGTTGCCATGATACCATAACGAGACATCTTAAGGAAGGTGACTCACAGAAATATTCCCTTAAGTGGCAAAAAGAATTACTTTTGATTCAGAGATCATTGAAAATCTTCATACCAGCCAAAGGCAATCTGCAATCGATTACTTGAAGGAGCTCGTAAGAATGACATTCTCAGACTAGAATGGATGATGTGGACTACTTTGTTGAAGACAAAGCAATGGATGATTTTGCTTATCATCGGAAATGGATGGGACCCATGGTAGGACCGCTTTTGAAGATGGTCCTGGGCAACAATTGCTGGGGTGCAAGCTGGGAACATAATGCAAATGCTGGGAATGTTTCAACCATCATATCTGCCTGAGATTCAGATCTGGTTGGTAACAGGACATTTCAGACAGCATGTCTGAAAAGGAAAGGTTGCAACACAAATCGACAAGATGATGTTGCGAGATTCTCGAGAGATGGACTATGGTAGTAAGCTCCAAAACATGAGCGGTTCTGCTTCAAACATGTGAACACGCTGTCCCAGACAAGCATGGCCACGTAGTAGTCTTATATTAAACACTACCAAGTTCAGGTGGGGGAACCATCATCCAGGATATTGAAATCTTGTGCATGAACTAGTATTCGCACAACAACTCCTTTTCCTCGAACAAATCAATCAGTGGCTTGGTGTGATAGGAACACATATGGAGTGGAGGCAGCCAACCTATCAAACCATAGCGCACTTCGCACATGCATGACTAGCTTGGGATGATTCCAGAGGAGGCAAAAACATTCTTTCTCAAACTCACGGCGGCAGCTTACATCAAATGCACGTGAGTTAGAGGAAGTCACTTCTTTCATCCAACATATGCTTCATGAACGGGACATGAAGATAATGCTTATAAAAGTTTCCAACACTAACATAGATGTCCAACATGAATCATGGATAAGATGAAAATATTGCTGATGGGCTCAACAACAGGTCATCCAGATTCCCATGAAGATGGAATTCCACAACTATGTGAACAAAGCGATAGCATTGGTCAGCCCCAAAAGGTATAATGGTGTATGCTCGAGGAAACAACCACGAGTAAGACAACATTACGAACATCGTTGGTACTGATTTGATTTGATGATAGCCCACACTCAAATCAAAGAATTGATAGGACAATAGGTCCCACAACTGATCACAGGGACCAATCAATGAAGATATCATCTTTCTTCAACACACACGCACCAGGATATCGCTTGGAGATGAACTAAGTCAGGTAAGCTTTTATCTTCCAACTCTCCAAGTTGTTGTTTAGCTTAACCAACTAGCTCAGGGTATCCAACACAGATTCTTGGAGAAAGGGTGGTTTGGAGGAAAACCAACTTGATCACGAACTCAACATAGCGGTCAGGTGACAACCTGGTAACACTTCCGAGAAGATTTTCGGAAAATCACGAACCACCGATATGCTACTAAGTTCGAGAACAACCTTGCTTTTCAGGGCAAGATGATATGATCAAAAGAGTGAGGGATTGACACAATCCTATCTCATTGATCAAAGAGTGCACCGGAAATAAGGACTAGGTAGCACGATCAATCTTAGGATGGTGATTTAATAACCAACACGCTAAGAATGAGAATATTAACTACCAAGCAACGAGGTTGCTAGGAGTATCGATTCCACACATCACAGTTCACTTGTCGGCATTCCGGTTACAACAACACGGGACCAAGGAATGAACAATTATAGCGAGAAGTATCAATACGTCAAGAATTCATAAGGGAAGGTGCAATTCTCATGACGTTCCTGACATAAAGATGGCAATACTTCAGGGTAGAACAGAATCAAAAGCTGGATTGGCATTTGATTTGCGGATTTCAACTACTTTGACCCAATCCTGGATATGTATGAGGTACTGGAGTTTGTTTCTGCTAGTCATTCCAGAATAGAATGGCTTGACAGACCACAATAATAATAGGCATCGATGAACACGGTTGCACAACTACTCCTGTCTATCAATTCATAGACGAGGGTCAGAAGACAACTAGAGGGACAACTCAAGAGGACATATATCTTTCTGAGTTATGGATGCATAGATTAGTATGTCGAGCGAAGCTCAACATTTCTTCCGGATAACCCATGCGGAAAGGGGTAGAACTGGCAGATTCACAATATAGAATGGAGGACTCATCAAGAGCACTCTGATTGTGATCTTTGGTTTAAAAGAACTCCTGCCAAGAATGGTTCATGGTAATTGGAAGAAAAATGTACCACGAACCTCGAGGACTATCACAAAAGGTTACTAATATCCTAAAGGAACTAGCAACACTATCAACATTAGATAAGTAGGGTGAATCTCGGGTTCAAGAACCCAGGAATAGAATGCCTACTAACTAAGTGGCATCACGGGATGCTTTCGAGAATAATGGCCAGAATCATCACACTGGGAACACAAAACATGGCTAGATTACTAGATGATACTCTATACACCTAGGGTCATAAAAAATAGCTCCAACATATACGTCGAGGCAATGGAATACCTCAACTCAACAATTAGTGTGATTAACCTGGCCTAAAGGAACATCGAAATGAGAGGAAGGATTTTGCAAATGCTTCAGATTGTTTTAGAAACCTGGGATGACTCGGACAGCATAACGACTGTAAATGCTCAAAATGATATGAGACATCCTGCAAAAATGGTGGCATAACCACTCAGAAGAACAATATCAAGGTTCCAAGACCAACTATGAACACACGGAAGTAGTAGAAACTGAACTGGGGCATAAAACAAACAATCTTAAAAGTCTATTGATTAGTAACACGTCATCTTGATAGATAGATGAGAAGCCTAGTTCTTAAACCCCGTAGAAAAGAAGAGGATGACTCAGATCAGAAGGGCATGAGGTTAAGGAGTAAAAAGAGCCTTACGTCCCCTTCCACAATCAATTCCCTTACATAACTAAAGCATTTCTAGACACAACTTCGACCAGTTTGGCTTGGTAATCCTCACAGTCAAAGCTCGATACCAAAGCTGTCGGGACCCGATTCCAAGTCACATCGATCTAGCCGGTAACACCTCATATCACTTTGCAGCCTCATGCACGGTATTCCCACGGTGTCGCCTTACCATGGCCCGGGACCGCTTAAGCCTTTTGGCTCACGTATATGATAGTGTCGCTAGCATCCATATGATAGAGAACCCGGCCGACATGGCTAGTCGTGAACCCAAAGCGGCACTAACCCATGGGGACAGGCATACATGAATCACATCGAGCATGTCGGTCGGCGTGTGAAACCGGGCTGTAGCACTGGCTAACACGACTCAGGAACCCGGGCTGTAGCAGCTAGGCAGGACTCCGGATGTCACCGCGTGACATTTCCCGAAGGGATGTAACCACGAGAACGAAGTGAAACACATGCCGGCCAATCAAGTGTCCCGGCGGTAGTCTTTGGGCTAGCAGGACTCCGGTGAACCGGGCTGTAGCGGACTACTATGGCTCAAGGAAGCACTAGAATACATTTCCCCATAAGAGAGGCTGCCAAGGATAAACAACTAGATTGTCGGATCCACACATACCAAGCATTTCAAACATACGCACAATATGCCCGATATGTGTAAATACAACATGGCATCACAACATAACTCTACGACTCAAGTATTTATTCATTAGGCTCCGAGGAGCGAGATATTACAAACATGGGTCTCATGACCCAACATTCAGAGCATACAAGTCAAAGCACATGCGGAAGCTTAACATGTCTGAGTACAGACAACTATAAATGAAAAAGGCTGAGAAACCTGACTATCTACCAGATCCTGCCGAGAGCACAAGACCGTAGTTGAGGTAACAAGCTAAACGTCGAAGTCCACGCGGAACTACTAGCGAGACCGGCGTCTCTCTACAAAACATAAAATAAGCAAACGTGAGTACAAATGTACTCAACAAGACTTACATCAGAACTAACTACATACGCATCATTATCAAGAAAGGGGGTCGTGGAGTTTGACTGCAGCAAGCCAGCTTTGACTCGGTGGCTATCCTGAAACTATGACTGCAAGTAACTCTTTTGAGGTGGCGCACACGAGTCCACATATTCACCAAATCAATACACCACTATGGATCCACTCTCGTCTCCCTACGAGAACGCCATCCGTAGCACTCACGCTTATCTTGCGCATTTTAGAGTATCCACTTTCACTTGTCTATGAACTGTTATAGGCAACCCAGAAGTCCTTTACATGGACACGGCTATTCGAATAGATGATGTTAACCCTGCAGGGGGGTACTTCTTCACACACGCTCTCACCACTTACCGCCGTTTACACAACATGTACTCGGCAACCTTCAAGTGGAAGCCCAACGTGGGTGTCGGCCACAGCCTACCTAAACACCCAAGTCTCTAGTCCAGGTTTATCGCCTATTCAGGTTCCATCCGCAGGGAGTCCGGCCGAGGTTTCCACATACGGCCCCGAACGATGTGTGCAGGGTTCCCGAGATACCAAACGGGCATTCAGTACACTGTACCACGGTGTATCTACCGCATCATAGCCCACCCCTAGGGTCAGCGCTACGCACGGCCTCCAACACATATCCTACAAACACCAGAAACTAGTTGCAACTCCTGGACAGAGAACAAGGGTGGTTAAGAAGCCGAGAGGGTCCATTGGTTTCGGGCCCAATGCGTGGTAGTAACTGTTTCATGGATCACAAACACGTAACTCAGTTCACGAGGACGGCTTCAATGAGACAACCCACCATGTACTCCTACATGGCCTCTCACCGCTACCTTTACCAAATCGTGTTCACACACTTAGCTCACACACAGTAGGACATGTTCACACACCATTCTAATTCATTCCCGATGAATCAGACCTGACTCAACTCTAAGAAGTAGCAGGCATGACAAACAAGCATGAATGAGTAGGAACAACAGGGCTCAAACAACTCCTACTCATGCTAGTGGGTTTCATCTAATTACTGTGGAATGAGAGGTCATGCAGAGGATAAAGGGGTTCAGCTACCGCAGCAAGTAACAGATGAATCGTTGTTTTCCTAATGCAGTAAAAGAGAGCAGGAGCGAGAGAGTGGGATTGTATCAGAATGAACAAGGGGGTTTTGCTTGCCTAACACTTCTGAAGATAATATAGTTCTTCATCGGTGTCATCGAACTCATTGTCGGTACAACGTCTACCGAGGGGGGGGGACAACACCGGCAACAGAGAGAAAACACAATCAATGCAATGCAACAATATGATGCATGAATGTGACATGGCAATATGCTGTGATTTGAGCTAATGCAACAGAAAGTCATTTTGATTGAAGTGGAATTCAAAACTAGATCAAATTCCAACTCCAAATTTATTATCAAATTTGTCCTAATCATGTTTCATCCTAAACAGTGAGGTTAACTTTCTCAAACATGTATGAAAATGATACAGATGGATAGGTTGCATTTTTCTAA